>CP106725.1:8975158-10429932 GCA_025506655.1 Gossypium rotundifolium | reverse complement strand
TATCTTTGGAAGTTTGAGTAGAACTAGTCCATCTACCGAGCACTATAAATAGGGGATGAAGTGACTCATTTTGGCGTTCATCTTTTCTATACACTCTTCTCCCATAAATCTTTTGTGCTTCCCTTATTATTTTCCTTCAATAAAATTCTCTTTTTATTCTTATATATTTATTTATTTTCCACCACAAATATGAGCCACTAAAATCCATCAAGTCAAGGTTGTCGAACGCCCAAAGAGGTTCTTGAGGCCTAGAGTCCGCGCTTAACTTTCTCACCCAGGTATTCATCGTTTCTCCGCATTACGGAGCTGACGCTTCCGTCTAGGTCCCTTTAAAAGTAACCTTTCAACGTATGCAAAGGTGGCTGCTTTGTGTGTTTTGGGAGGTTTGCACCGTCGGTTCGTGAGCTTACTACGTCAGAGGTTAGCGAGCCCAAGAGACAAAATGGCATGGGATTCGCCATTGAGAAACGTTGATCTAGCGTAGGTGACTCCACAAAAGCAATCACCACCTAGAGTCGCTCCCTAAACTGTAAGTTTAAACTCTTGAGTTGGTGGTCGAGGCGTCCTCTTCCACTATAACCGGCTTACTTGGGCGAGAAGGGTCATCAAAAGTCAAGACGGAGCCCAAGGAGGAACGAGACGATGGAGGTGGAATTTCTCCACATAAGAAACTTTTCTCTAAACCCCTTTCTTTTTATTTTCCTCATTTTAGTTCTCGTAATTTATTCTCGTGATTTCAATTTGTCTTAAATTCTATTTTTATTATTATTTTCCAGATCAAAATTATTAATTCTATTTTTATTTATTTTTCAGAACGCAGTTTTCTTGGGCACGACTCATTTTGTGATCTCGAGAAAGTGCATTTGTATAATCCGATCCTCGTGGATTCAATCCTACTTACCCTTTACTATTATTTTCGTTATTTTACAAGGAGTAGGACATATTTTGGTGCATTCAACGACGATCAAATTTTGGCGCCGTTGTTGGGGACCGGTTTTTCCAAAGATTCAGAGCACCGAGCTAAGAAGGAGATCGTGGGAATAAGGCAAAAGAAGCGGAGACTCTCTACGATTATTGGGAGCGATTTAAAAGTTATGTCGAGCTGCCCACAACACAGTATAATGTAACAATCTCTCCTCCAATACTTTTATGAAGGTTTGAAACCAATGGAGATGAATATGGTAGACGCTGCTAGTGGAGGAGCGTTGGTCAATATGACTCCCAACAAGCAAGAGACTTGATCTCACGATGGTCGCAAATTCTCAGCAATTTCGTTAATATCGAACCCCTGAAGGGTTCACCACTAAGTAATTCGACCTTAGAGGATAAAGTTGATAGACTTACTATTATGATGAATTCTCTTATTGCAGAAAAAGCTAAACCAGCTCAGTTATGTGGAATATGTGCTAGCACACAACTGATGCTTGTCCCAGTTTGTCTGACGATACTATGGCTCATTTAAATACGGTGGGTAATTTTCCTGTCCCACCACAGAGGCGATACGACCCTTACGCTAATTCCTACAACCCAGGATGGCGGGATCACCCTAACTTAAGTTATGGGGCCAACCCACAATATAACCAGCCATACCAGAACCGAGTTCCACAGCAGCCACAAGATTCAGGTAATTCTCTAAAAACTTTGGTCACTAAATTAGCAGCTAATATGTTTGATTTTCAACAGAAAACTGAGGCATCTATAAGAGAATTGACCATATCAGTTGAGAAATTGAACTCTCAAGGGAAGCTGCCGTCACAAACAGAATCGAATCCAAGACAACACGCAAATGCAGTAACGCTGCAAAGTGGAAAAGTACTGGAATCAATTTTCGACAGAAATCTTGCCCAAGAAATCACCCAGGAAAAACTCGAAAAAGACAAACAGGTCCGACCGAAACCCCTATTGCCCAGAATTTCGCCTCCATTTCCAGAACGATTCAACCAGTGTCGAAGAGGTAAAGATGACAAGGAAATCCTCGAAATATTTAGGAATGTCGAGATCAACATACCGTTGTTGGATGCCATCAAGCAAATACCGAGGTATGCTAAATTTCTTAAAGAGCTTTGCACCAACAAGCAAAAATTAATAGGTAATGAAATGGTGAATGTTGGTGAAAATATGTCTGCAGTGTTACAGCGAAAAATGCCGGCAAAATGTAAGGATAGGGGCATGTTTGCAATATCATGCAAACTAGGTCATTTGGGAATTAAAAAGGCTATGTGTGATCTAGGAGCCTCCATAAATGTCATGCCTTTTTCTATTTATGAATCACTTAACGCAGGTTTTTTGGCAAAAACAGTGTTAGCATTCAATTGGCGATAGGTCCGCACAGCATCCCGAAGGAGTCCTCGAGGACGTATTAGTCAAAGTCAATGGACTTATCTTCCTTGCAGACTTTTATGTGATAAAAATGGAGGAGGATAAAACTCCTGGGTCTTCATACATTTTGTTGGGGTGACCTTTCCTTAGTACCGCAAATACTAAGATTGACGTCTGAAGCGGAACCCTCACAATGGATTTTGATGGGGAGATCATGAAGTTTAACGTTTATGGCACAATTAGCCACCCAAGTGAAGTCTTAGATGAATCAGATCCGAAATTAAAACCACTTCTCGAGCATCTCAAATTCACATTTTTGGAGAATGATGAGACTATCGCCAACTTAAAAGGGATCAACCACTTGGAGGAAAATATGAAACCAATGAAAAAGGCGCAAGGACGATTAAACCCAAATATGGTAGATGTGATGAAAAATGAGAATTTCCAAGCTCACATGATTAAAAATATTTATTTTGAGCCACCGTAGAACCATTTAAGTCATCGAGCTAATGACGTTAAACAAGCACGTGTTGGGAGGCAACCCAATCTTTATTTTATTTTTTATTTTTATTTTATTTTATTTCTTATTTATTAATTTCCAATCTTTTCTTTTTATTTTATTAATAAATTTTTCTTCTTCCATCTAGGTAAAATGGAGCGAAAATATCGAGAAAAGGAGACAAGTCAAAACCAAAGCATTTCTATCCACGGTCCCCAAACGATTTCTATTCCGGATACTATTCCAATGAAAATTCCATATCCTTGCGACCAAACTACCTTATTCTCGCACCCAATCATCCTTATCCCTTCACCCAAACATCCCTTTCACCAAATAAAACCACCAAAACCTAAATTTTTTTTCCTAAATTTCCTTCCCTAACTCCATTACCGCCAAAACTCACCCTCTCCACCAACCACCACCATTCATTGCTCAGCAATGGTACGAACCCGGCGCCCCACCATCGAGCCTCCCTTCTCCATCAACTCGCACCGTCGCCGCCTCTTTGCACCTCAAGCCGTCGACTTGACTAACGCCTCCTCTTCCTCCACGCCGCCACACAAGTCGTCAGCCCACGACATCGCCCCTTCACGCGCAAGTCCTCCGCAATCGACATGAGCTACACGGGAGTTTTTCTAAACTTTTCTACCTATTTTTGTTTTGCGTCCACATTGAGGACAATGTGTTTTAAGTAAGGGACGTACTTTCAGATTATTTTCAGATTCTCTTTGTGATTTGTGTTTGTTGCTTAAGGCTCCATTCTGCCCATTTTTTTAAGAATATTTCGTCTTTTCATGCTCAAGAATTTGACCATGACTTGCCACCGATTGACCTACATGCATGATTCTTGGCTCTTGAGTTAGTTATGATTACATCATTTGATTTTATCTCCATTGTTTTATTTTATTAGGCTAAAAATAATTATGATTAATAAGTTAACTCTATCTTGCTTTTAGTAAAATTGATCAAGTTTAATATCAAGTGGACACTTAATACATTTGCATGCCTAAATTATGTTCATGTTTATTAGGTGGTTACTAAAACTTATTTTCGACACTTGATTATTTCTATTAGGTCCTCTTAAAATTAAAATTTTGTGTAAATTTTGTTTAATAATTGTTTCGTGGTTATGAGTGCGACTTAGAACGTGATCGATCGAGAAACCGGGTAGGGTGCTTGGGTTGTCATTCTACTGCGTCAAAAGGTTGTGTGACGTGATAGGTAAAACTCCGCTAGCCAAGGTTATGAGTATGGCTCAGAACGTGAATGATTGAGTAACCGGGGTAGGGTGCTTGGGTTGTCATTCTACTTCACGTCAAAAAGTTGTGTGACGTGATGGGTAAAACTCCGCCTTAGAAAATAAATAATTTTTAGGAGTATGTTAATGAGTAACCAAGGTGGGGTGCTTGGGTTGTCATCTCTTCTCGTCAAAAGGTTCAATATATTCCTAAGTAAATAAAAAAGAAAAAAACAAAACAAAAAAAAAAGAAAAGAAAAATAATACTAATAAAATTACGGTTGGGGACTAAATGAGGAAATAAATAGAGTGTCTTGATAGGTTTGGTAATTTACCTAGAAAGCATGAAATAATTCAAGACGATTTTAATTTTGTGTGTATCAATTAGAATACTTTTTCTGTTTTACTTAAAGCAAGCTTAGAAGTTCTCTTTATTTTTCATATGCATTTTTGACTAATTTTTATAAAACTTTGGAGTAGAATTTTTTCAGGGTCTAATTTTCACAGTGGATAGGAACCATACTTGAGGGCAAGCATGGGCCAAGTAGGGGGATTTGATAACACTCTAGAATGTCATGTTTTATGTGCTAATTGCATATTAATTTTGAGTGAGATTCTACTAATTTTAATGTTTATGGACTTTTATCTCGTAGGGACTAAATTGGAGACCAAAGAAAATTTGAGGGCCAAACTGTGAAATTAGAGATAAAATGAACCAATGCGTAACAAAGGGAAAAGATGGTGCCAAAAGTGCAAACATGGAGGGCAGAGGATTGAAATGCAAAAGAAGAGACTTTGCTTTATCAAACTCTATTTTAATTATATTAGGATAATTAATATTAGGATAATTCTTTAGATTATTTAATTTCTTTATTTATCGCTATTTATCTTCAATTAAATTGTAATTATCTTTGGGAGTTTGAGTAGAACTAGTCCATCTCCACGAGCACTATAAATAGGGATGAAGTGACTCATTTTGGGGTTCATCTTTTCTATACACTCTTCTCCCATAAATCTTTTGTGCTTCCTTTATTATTTTCCTTCAATAAAATTCTCTTTTCATTCTTATATATTTATTTATTTTTCCACCACAAATATGAGCCACTAAAATCCATCTAGTCAAGATTGTCGAACGCCTCAAAGAGGTTCTTGAGGCCTAGAGTCCGCACTTAACTTTCTCACCCTGTATTCATCGTTTCTCGCATTACGGGTCGACGCTCCGCCGTGTCCCTTTAAAAGTAACCCTTTCAACGTATGCAAAGGAGGCCGCTTTGTGTGTTTTGGGAGGATTGCACCGTCGGTTCGTGAGCTATCTGCGTCGAGGTTAGCGAGCCTAAGAGACAAAATGGCGTGGGATTCGCCATTGAGAAACGTTGATCTAGCGTAGGTGACTCCACAAAAGCAATCGCAAGCTGAGTCAGCCCCTAAATCCGTAAGTTTAAACTCTTGGAGTTGGTGGTCGAGGCGTCCTCTTCCACTATAATCGGCTTACTTAGGCAGAAGGGTCATCCAAAAGTCAAGACGGAGCCCAAGGAGGAACGAGACAACCGGAGGTGGAATCTCTCCACATAAGAAACTTTTTCTAAACCCTTTCTTTTATTTTCCTCATTTTAGTTCTCGTAATTTTTCTCGTAATTTCAATTCGCCTTAAATTCGCTTTTATTATTATTTTCCGGATCAAAATTATTAATTACATTTTTTATTTATTTTTCAGAACGCAGTTTTCTTGGGCACGATTACGCCAAGGATCTCAAGAAAGCGAGCATTTGTATAATCCGATCCTCGTGGATTCAACCCTACTTACCCTTTACTATTATTTTCGTTATTTTACGTGAGAGTAGGACATATTTTGGTGCATTCAACGATGCATCAAATTTTGGCGCCGTTGTCGGGGACCGATTTTTCCAAAGATCTAGAGCGGTGAGCTAAGAAGGAGATCGTGGGGATAAGGCAAAAGAAGCGGAGACTCTCTACGATTATTGGGACCGATTTAAAAAGTTGTGTAGTTTGCCCACAACACTCAGATAATGAACAATCTCTCCTCCAATACTTTTATGAAGGTTTGAAACCAATGGAGATGAATATGGTAGACACCGCTAGTGGAGGAGCGTTGGCCAATATGACTCCCTAACAAGCAAGAGACTTGATCTCCACGATGGCTGCAAATTCTCAGCAATTTCGAGCCAATACTGAACCCCCTAGAAGGGTTCACCAGCTAAGTAATTCGACCTTAGAGGATAAAGTTGATAGACTTACTATTACGATGAATTCTCTTATTGCAGAAAAAGCTAAACCAGCTCGGTTATATGGAATATGTGCTACACTTGAGCACACAACTGATGCTTGTCCCAGTTTGTCTGACGATACTATGGCTCATTTAAATGTGATGGGTAATTTTCCTGTCCCACCATAGAGGCGATACGACCCTTACGCTAATACCTACAACCCAGGATGGCAGGATCACCCTAACTTAAGTTATGGGGCCAACCCACAATATAACCACCATACCGTAACCGAAGTTCCACAAAGAACCATAAGATTCGTGTAATTCTCTAGAAACTTTGGTCAATAAATTAGCGACTAATATGCTTGATTTTCAACAGAAAACCGAGGCATCTATAAGAGAATTGACCATATCGGTTGAGAAATTGAACTTTCAAGGAAGTGCCATTCAAATGTAATCGAATCCAAGACAACACGCAAATGCAATGAACGCTGCGAAGTGGAAAAGTATCTTGGAATCAATTCCGATGTAAATCTTGCCCAAGAAATTGCCCAGAAAAACACGAAAAGACGAACAGTCCGATTGAAACCCCATTGCCCAAAATTCGCCTCCATTTCCGAACGATTCAACCAAAGGTCAAGAGGTAAAGATGACAAGGAAATCCTCAAACATTTAGGAATGTCGAGATCAACATACCGTTGTTGGATGCCATCAAGCAAATACCGAGGTATGCTAAATTTCTTAAAGAGCTTTGCACCAACAAGCTTAAAATTAATAGGTAATGAAATGGTGAATGTTGGTGAAAATGTGTCAGAAGTGTTACAAATGAAAATGCCAAAGAAAATGTAAGGATAGGGCATGTTTGCAATACCATGCAAAATAGGTCATTTGGGAATTAAAAGGCTATGTGTGATCTAGGAGCCTCCATAAATGTCATGCCTTTTTCATTTATGAATCACTTAACACGTGTTTTTGACAAAAACAGTGTTAGCATTCAATTGGCGATAGGTCCGTTGTGCATCCCGAAGGAGTCCTCGAGGACGTATTAGTCAAAGTCAATGGACTTATCTTCCTGCAGACTTTTATGTGATAAAATGGAGGAGGATAAAACTCCGGTCTTCGACATCTTGTTAGTGACCTTTCCTTAGTACTCGTAAATACTAAGATTGACGTCCAAGCGGAACCCTCACAATGGAGTTTGATGGGAGATCGTGAAGTTTAACGTTTATGGTACAATTAGCCACCCAAGTGAAGTCTTGGATGAATCAAATCAAATTAAAACCACTTCTCGAGCATCTCAAATTCACATTTTGGAGAATGATGAGACTATTGCCGACTTAAAAGGGATCAACCCTCGAGGAAAATATGAAACCAATGAAAAGGCGCAAGGACGATTAAACCCAAATATGGTAGATGTGATGAAAATGAGAATTTCAAGCTCACATGATTAAAAGATTTATTTTGAGCCACCGTAGAACCATTTAAGTCGTCGAGCTAATGACGTTAAACAAGCGCTTGTTGGGAGGCAACCCAATTTTTATTTTATTTTATTTATTTTTATTTTTATTTATATTTTTATTTCTTATTTATTAATTTCCAATCTTTTCTTTTTATTTTATTAATAAATTTCTCTTCTTCCATCTAGGTAAAATTGAGCGAAAATACTAAGAAAAGGGAGACAAGTCAAAACCAAACACCCTATCCACGGTCCCAAACAGCCTCTATTCCAGATACTATTCCAGCCAGAATTCCATATCCCTGCAGCCAAACTACCTTATTCCTGCACCCAACCATCCTTATCCCTGCACCCAAACATCCCCTTTCAGCCAAATAAAACCCCCAAAACCTAAATTTTTTTTCCCAAATTTCTTTCCTTAACTCCATTACCGCCAAAAACTCACCCCTCTCCACCAACCACCACCATTCGCCGTTCACAATGGTGCGAACCCGAAGGCGCGCCACCATCGAGCCTCCCTTCTCCATCAACTCGCACCGTCGCCGCCTCTTTGCACCTCAAGCCGTTGACTTGACTAACGCCTCCTCTCCCTCCTCTTCCTCCACGACTGCCACACAAGTCATCGGGCCCACCACATCGTCCCCTTCACGCGTAAGTCCTCCAGAATCGACAGTAGCTACACTGGGAGTTTTTCTAAACTTTTCTACCTATTTTTGCTTTTGCGTCTACATTGAGGACAATGTGTTTTAAGTAGGGGGACGACTCTTCAGACATTGTCGATTCTCACTGTGATTTGTGTTTGTTGCTTAAGGCTCTATTCTATCCATTTTTTTTAAGAATATTCTGTCACTTTTCATGCTCAATAATTTGACCATGACTTGCCACTGATTGACCTACATGCATGATTCTTGGCTACTCAGTTAGTTATGATTCTGTCTGTTTGATTTTATCTCCATTGTTTTATTTTTATTAGGCTAAAAAAATTATGATTAATAAGTTAACTCTATCTTGCTTTTCATAAAATTGATCAAGTTTAATATCAAATGGACACTTAATACATTTGCATGCCTAAATTATGTTCATGTTTATTAGGTGGTTACTAAAACTTATTTTTGACACTTGATTATTTCTATTAGGTCCTCTTAAAATTAAAATTTTGTGTAAATTTTGTTTAATAATTGTTTTCGTGGTTATGAGTGCAACTTAGAACGTGATCGATCGAGAAACCGAGGTAGGGTGCTTGGTTGTCATTCTACTTGGCGTCAAAAGGTTGTGTGGACGTGATAGGTAAAACTCCGCTAGCCAAGGTTATGAGTATGGCTCGTAACGTGGTGATTGAGTAACCGTGGTAGGGTGCTTGGTTGTCATTCTACTTCACATCAAAAGTTGTGTGGACGTGATGGGTAAAACTCGCTAACCTAAATAAATAATTTTTAGGAGTATGTTCAATGAGTAAACTGTGGTGGGGTGCTTGGGTTGTCATCTCTCTTAGCGTCAAAAGGTTCAATATATTCTAAGTAAATAAAAAAGAAAAAAAAAGAAAAACAAAAAAAAAGAAAAAGAAAAAATAGTACTAATAAAATTGTAGTTGGGGACTAAATGAGAAAATAAATAGAGTGTCTTGATAGGTTTGGTAATTTACCTAGAAAGCATGAAATAATTCAAGACGATTTTAATTTTTGTGTGTATCAATTAGAATACTTTTTCTGTTTTACTTAAAGCAAGCTTAGAAGTTCTCTTTATTTTTCATATGCATTTTTGACTAATTTTTATAAAACTTTGGAGTAGAATTTCTTTCAGGATTTAATTTTCACAGTGGATAGGAACCATACTTGAGGGCAAACATGGGCCAAGTAGGGGGGATTTGACAACACTCTAGAATGTCATGTTTTTATGTGCTAATTGCATATTAATTTTGAGTGTGATTCTACTAATTTGGGTCATTTATGGACTTTTATCTCGTAGGGACTAAATTGGAGACCAAAGCAAAATTGAGGGCCAAAGCTGTGAAATTAGAGATAAAATGAACCAATGCGTAACAAAGGGAAAAGATGGTGCCAAAAGTGCAAACATGGAGGGCGAGGATTGAAATGCAAAAGAAGAGACTTTGCTTTATCAAACTCTATTTTAATTATATTAGGATAATTAATATTAGGATAATTTTTAGGATTATTTAATTTCTTTATTTATCGCTATTTATCTTCAATTAAATTGTAATTATCTTTGGGAGTTTGAGTAGAACTAGTCCATCTACCGAGCACTATAAATAGGGATGAAGTGACTCATTTTGGGGTTCATCTTTTCTATACACTCTTCTCCCATAAATCTTTTGTGCTTCCTTTATTATTTTCCTTCAATAAAATTCTCTTTTCATTCTTATATATTTATTTATTTTCCTCCACAAATATAAGCCACTAAAATCCATCTAGCAAGGTTGTCGAATGCCCCAAAGAGGTTCTTGAGGCCTAGAGTCCACACTTAACTTTCTCACCCAGGTATTCATCGTTTCTCCATGACACGGGCTGACGCTTCCGTCCAGGTCCCTTTAAAAGTAACCCTTTCAACGTATGCAAAGGCGGCCGCTTTGTGTGTTTTGGGAGGATTGCACCGTCGGTTCGTGAGCTTACTGCGTCAGAGGTTAGCGAGCCTAAGAGACAAAATGGCGTGGGATTCGCCATTGAGAAACGTTGATCTAGCGTAGGTGACTCCACAAAAGCAATCGCAAGCTAGAGTCAGGCTCCCTAAATCCGTAAGTTTAAACTCTTGGAGTTGGTGGTCGAGGCGTCCTCTTCCACTATAACCCGACCTACTTGGGCAGAAGGGTCATCCAAAAGTCAAGACGGAGCCTAAGGAGGAACGAGACAACCGAGGTCGGAATCTCTCCACATAAGAAACTTTTTCTAAACCCTTTCTTTTTATTTTCCTCATTTTAGTTCTCGTAATTTATTCTCATGATTTCAATTGCTCTTAAATTTCTGTTTTTATTATTATTTTCCGGATCGAAAATTATTAATTTGCTTTTTATTTATTTTTTCAGAACGAGGTTTTCTTGGGCACGATTCTGCTAAGGATCTCGAAAGCAGGCATTTGTATAATCCGATCCCTGTGGATTCGACCCTACTTACCCTTTACTATTATTTTCGTTATTTTACAGGGAGTAGGACATATTTTGGTGCATTCAACGACGCATCACTACTAGATTCCTATTGGTTCAACGGGCAAGTCTGTGATACGAATTGCAAATCCGAGCTATGATCAATTAAGTGAATGAATGTCTGTTTCAGGTACGTTTGGTATATACACAAATGTCTGTTTCAGGTACGTTTGGTATATACACAAAGTGTGTATAAAAAGGTAAGTATTTATGTGAGAATGTGAATCTTGAAATGATGTATGTGGCAAATGTGGTCACAAGTATGAATCAAAGCATATATGTGATAGTTTGTTAAGTGAATGAGATGTGTCAATGTATCTAATTGCATATATGCCTTCCATGCTAAATTTGTTTGTATATTGACTCACTCAGCTTTTCAAAAGCTTACTCTGTGTGTGTTTTCTCTATTTTATAGGTCGTCAAAGCTACTGAAGGCTCGAGACTGTCAAGGATCGTCACCACACTACTAAACTCTTTTTGGTACACTTTGGAAATGTATATAGCTAGTTATGGCATGTATAGGCTAGTATTTGCTATAAGTTTGTCTTATAATCTTAGCCATGTGATTTGGTTAGTTATGAGTTGAGAAATTATTTAAATGTATGTGATATGTGAAGTATGTTTTGGCATGGTTAGATGACACATGAATTGGTCAAGTTTTAAGTAGGCAAATGAATGAATTATTCTTGTGATGGATGAGTTTTAGTCTTGAAATTTGTCATACTTGGAATTGGTATTGAATGCATGGTTTGAATGATTATTCTGTTATGTTTTTGGTAGTCATATGTGCATGAGATGTCTTGATAATGTTGCTTGTAGGTATGACCCATGAGGGTGGCATTTTAGTCTTGCAAATGATCTATAATGTCACAAGGCCATGGTACATGGGTGTGCCTAGTGACCGTGGGGTAAAGTCAGTAGCTAGCTTAAGAGCACACGGCCATGGTACATGGGCGTGCCTAGAAGCCATGTGAGAAAGTCAGTATATGGCCTATTAGTACACGGCCTTAGCACACGGGGGTTCTTGGTAGCCGTGTTGTTTTGGCAGGATGGACTACGGCCAGGGTACACGGGCGTGCTTGGTGGCCGTAGTGCTAAGTCAATTTCATCCACGGGTGTGTCAAGTAGCCGTGGGTGGAACACGACCCACTCCCACAGGCGTGTATCCCCTGTATTTGAGAAAAGTTTTTAAGTTTTCGAGAACTTCTGTATATGTTTCATTTTAGTCCCGACCCGAGTTATAAGCATGTTTAAGGTCTCGTTGACCTATTTAAGGGACAATGTGTGTATGATTGATGCATAAAATATATGAAATGTTAGGAAAATTTTTGATCTATCTGGTAACGCCTTTAACCCTAATCTGACGACGGTTACGGGTTAAGGGTGTTACATTTAGTTGGTATCGAGCTACAGTTTAGTCGATTCTCGGACTAACGTAGCGTGTCAGAGTCTAGCTATACAAGTCATATGTCTGAAATGTGATAGTTTGATGAATCCTGACGTATAAAATGTGATTTTCGTATAGTAATGAATCCCGAAAGAGCCGTAGCTGACGACGTAGAAAGTAATACGACTACCCTCGCGCAAGGGATAGTACCCTCTGATCCGAGACCGGCTACAAGCGGTCAATAGGAAAAAGCTAAACAAGCTTTCTTCCAGATGATGAGTGGTTCACTCAATTCATGAGGAATAACCCGACTGTTTCGCAACCATCGCCCCCTATTAATCTCCCTCAAACGTCTGGTATACTCCGACTACAAATCTAAATCCGTAGAATAAGCCTCCGATTGACAAGATTCGTAAGTATGGGGCCAAAGAATTTTGAGCTACTAATGATGATGATGCTGAAAAGGCCGAGTTCTGGATTGAAAATACTATTTGAGTATTTGATGAAATGTCTTTAACTCCGGAAGAGTGCATAAAATGTGTAGTATCATTACTCCGAGATGCAGCTTATCAATGGTAGAAAAATCTGATTTCCATTGTTTCGAAAGAGCGATTTACATGTGACTTCTTTCAAATTGAGTTCCGAAAGAAATATATCAGTGAGAGATTCATTGATTAGAAACGAAAGGAGTTTTTGGATCTTAAACAAGGCCAAATGATTGTTTTGAGAATGAACGAGAGTTTGTGAGACTAATTCAATATGCCCGATAGTGTATATCATCCAAGCTATAATTTGTAAAATATTTGAAGACGGTCTTAATGAAGATATCCATTTTCTAGTCGGGATCTTAGAAATAAAAGAATTTGTTGTAGTCGTTGACTGAGCATACAAAGCTGAAGCACTCGGGAAAGATAAAAGAAAAGTTGAGCTGAAGCTAGAGATATGGGAAAGAGATATCCAAGCAAGTTATTTCAGTCTGCTTCGAAGAGATTCAGAGATGATCAAATTTGTTTAAGAGACAATGTGGGACATTTGAATAGAAATCGAGCTAGATCACAAATGAGTTCCAAAACTCCAGCAACTTCAGTGGCCAGTGTTGGTAATGTCCGAACTGAGAGACCTGAATGTAAACATTGTGGAAAAAGGCATCCGAAAAGCTGTAAACTAAACGACAGAGCTTGCTTCAGATGTGGATTGCTTGATCATTTCATCCGTGATTGTCCTAGATTGCTCAGAATCGAGATCTGATAATGCTCCTATGAGAGGTAGACCTCCAAAGAATGTAAGAAATGTTAGTGGTAGTCAGAGGACTACGAGAGATACTATTGCAAGATCTGAAACTAAAGCGTCTGCCAAAGCGTATGCTATCCGAGCTCGTGAGGAAGCTTCATCACCTGATGTTATAATGGGTACTTTTACACTTTATAATACTTTTGTGATTGCATTGATAGACCACAGTTCTACGATTCATATATATGCATGAATTTAGTATCTGAGAAGACTTTGCTGTAGAGTCTCTTGAGTTTGATATAAAAGTATCGAACCCTTAGGTAAAAGTGTTTTGGTTGATAAAGTATGCAAGAAGCGTCTGTTAATGTTTAGAGATATTTGTTTCCGCCGATCTGATGCTTTTGCCATTTGATGAGTTCGATATTATTTTGGGTATGGACTGGTTGTCTTTGCATGATGCTGTTGTGAATTGCAAAAGAAAGACTATAGATTTGGGATGTTCAAATAATGAAATTGTGTGGGTTGAGTCTAATGATTTGAATGGATTGCCCGCTGTGATATCGGTATTGAAAGCTCAGGGTTACGTGAAAAAGGGATATGAGGATATTTTGATTATGTAATTGATTCAGAAATGTCTGAAAGGAAAATTGAGTCAGTACCTATTGTCTGCGAGTTTTCTAATGTGTTCCCTAAAGAGTTACCGGGTTTGCCTCCGATTCGTGAAGTTAAGTTTGGTATTGAGTTGTTACCTGGTATGACACCTATTTCGATAGCTCCGTATAGAATGGCACTGACAGAGTTGAAATAGTTAAAGTCAGAGTTGTAAGAATTGACTGATAGAGGGTTTGCTAGACTGAGTTTTTCGTCTTGGGGTGCTCCTATTTTGTTTGTGAAAAAGAAAGATGGCACGATGAGAATGTGCATCAATTATCGTCAGTTGAATAATGTGACAATAAAGAATAAATATCCGTTACCCAGAATTGATGACTTATTTGATCAATTAAAATGGGCTATTGTATTTTCCAAGATTGATCTGAGATCGAGATATTATCAGTTGAGAGTGAAAGATTCAGACATACTGAAAACTGCTTTCAGAACGAGGTACGGGCATTATGAGTTTTTAGTTATGCCATTTGGACTAACCAATGCTCCTGCTATTTTTATGGACCTGATGAACAGAATTTTCAGACCGTATCTAGATCAATTTGTTGTAGTATTCATAGATGACATATTGATTTATTCACGTGATGAAAATGAGCATGCTGAACACCTGAGAATTGTATTGTAAACTTTGAGAGAAAATCAATTATACGCGAAATTCAACAAATGTAAATTTTGGTTGCATGATGTTAGTTTTACGGGACATATTGTGTAAACACGGGATTCGTGTTGATCCGAGAAAGATTTACGCTATTCGGATTGAAACCTCTGAGAAATGCGTCTGAAATCCATAGTTTTCTGGGACTAGCTGGTTCCTACCGTCGATTTGTAAAAGGATTTTCAGTGATAGCTACTCGTTGACTAGATTACTTGAAATATGTTAAATTTGAATGGTCTGATAAATGTTAGAAAAGTTTTGATCGGTTGAAAACTACATTATGAAGCTCCGGTGTTAATACAACCGAATCGGGCAAAAATTTGTGATTTACAATGATGCTTTGTTAAGCAGTGCAGGTTGCATTTTGATGCAAGAAGGCAAAGTTGTAGCTTATGCCCCAAGACAATTAAAGCCTCATGAAAAGAACTATCCGACGCACGATCTTGAGTTAGCTGCGATTGTGTTTGCACTTAAGATATGATGTCATTATCAGACGGTGAAAAATGTAACGTTTGATCATAAAAGTTTGAAATATTTGATGAATCAGAAATATTTGAATCGATTAAAAGATGGCTTGAGTTGTTGAAAGATTACGAGCTTGTGATAGATAAAGCAAATGTTGTTGCAGATGCACTGAGTCGAAAATCATTGTTTGCAGATTTGATTGATGACAGTTTTGTGATAGCTGAATTAAAAGTGAAACCGTTGTTTATACAGTAGATATGTGATGCTCAAAAATCTGATAATGAATTACTAGCGAAACGAGCTCAGTGTGAATTGAATTTTGAATCTGAATTTCAAATTGTTGATGATTGTTTGAGATTTCGAAATCGTATCTGTGTTCCGAGAAATCCGGAGTTGATTCACCTGATTCTGAGTGAAGCACACAATAGTAGTCTATTTGTTCATCGGGGAAGTACTAAAATGTATCATGATTTGAAATGACACTACTGGTGGTCTAGTATGAAACGGGGCATTTCTGACTTTGTTTCGAAATGTTTCGTTTGTCAGCAAGTGAAAGCTGAACATCAAGTTCCATCAGGTTTGTTACAACCGATTTTGATTCTTGAATGGAAATGGGATTGAGTGACGATGGATTTTTTTTCTGGTTTGCCTTTAACTCTGAGAAAAAAAGATGCGATATGGGTCATGGTTGATAAATTAACGAAAACTGCCCATTTTATTTCGCTAAGATCTGATTATTCACTTGAGAGATTAGCCGAGCTTTACATTTCTGAGATTGTGAGGTTGCACGGGGTGCCACTATCCATTGTGTCAGATAGAGATCTGAGATTTACATTACGATTTTGGAAGAAATTGCAAGAAGCTTTGGGCACAACATTGCATTTCAATACAGTTTTTCATCCACAAACAGATAGTCAATCCGAGCGGATTATTCAAATTCTCGAAGACATGTTACGATGCTGTATACTTGAGTTTATTGGTTCATAGGAACAGTATCTGCCATTAATCAAATTTGCATAGAATAATAGTTTTCAATCAAGCATCAAAATAGCACCTTATGAAGCTTTGTATGGACGTAAATGTCGTACACCTCTGTATTGGACCGAGCTCAGTGATAATATGCTCCACGGGGTTGATTTGATAAAAGATTCAGAATAGAAAGTGAAATTGATCCGAGATTGTTTGAAAGCAACATCTGATCGTCAGAAGTCTTATGTGGACTTGAAATGAAAAGATATAGAATTTGAAATCGGCGACAAAGTATTTCTAAAAGTGTCACCGTGGAAGAAAGTGCTTCGATTCATAACGTAAAGGCAAGTTGAGTCCGAGGTTCATCGGGCCATATGAAATCATGGAACGTGTTGGGCTTGTTGCATATAGATTGCTTTTGCCACCTGAGTTAGAAAAGATCCACAACGTATTTCATGTCTCGATGCTCCGTAGGTATCGATCTGACCCGTCACATGTTATTGCTCCATCTGAAATTGAAATCTGACCTGATATGGCATACGAAGAGGAACCGATCCGTATCTTAGCTCGTGAAGTGAAAGAGTTGAGAAACAACAAAATTTCATTAGTGAAAGTACTATAGAAGAAGAGGCTATATGGGAGCTTAAAGATTCAATGAAACAACAATATCCAACTCTGTTTAACGGTAAGATTTTCGGGGACAAAAATCCCTAAGGGGGGAGAATTATAACAGTTCGATTTATACCCTAGTCGGAACAGTGGTTTTGGGACCATAAACTCGAGTCTGTATAATATTTTAATATTATTTTTCGTGTCTTTGATATTTGATTAAGCATGTGCTAAATTTTCGTAAGTTAATTTATCCGTCTGTGTACTTAATTTGATAAAAGGACTAAATCGCATAAAGTTTAAAAGTGGCTTTTCATTTGATTAGTGATCAAATTGATGTGGCTTTATTATTGTAAAGTCCTTAAAAGGCAAATAGCCCCTTTTTACTTATAGTGGACGGCAACATACAAATTTATATCATGATTTTATATGTTTATTATATATTAATGTTATAAGATATTTTATATTATAATAAAAAGAAACATGTGTAAGTGGCCTTACTTTTCTCATCTTCTTGTCGAAAATCATAAAGAAAAAGAAAGAACAAAAGCTTAAGGGTTTGGCCATGGTTTTGGTTTGATTTAAGGTTAGTTTGTGATTCGTTTTCGATGATTTCTACGTTTTTGTAATCATTGCTTTGAGAGCTACAAAACGCATGTCTCAATTTTGTGAATTGATGTTGTTCATGAGAAATGCCATTGATGTTATATTGAGTTTTGTGATGATTTGTAGTGTTAAATGAAAGATTTGAGCTTAATGAATATGCTTTGTTTTTAATTTTTGATAAATTTAGCTAAATAGGGCTAAATTGAGAAAATGGTAATTTAAAAGACTAAATTACAAATTTGATGGAAAATATGGGCTTGTGTGATGTTCATAAGCATTTGGCTAAGCATGGATGGGTGATGATTTTTGTGAATTTGATGTTTTGAGAAATATGGACTAAATTGATAAATTATGCAAATATGAGGGTTAATTTGAAAATAACCCTAAATGTGTGTCCTTGGATTGAATTGAATGAGTTAGTGAATAAAATAGTTAATTCTGAATATGTATAGATCAAGAACCGAGAAAAACGGACTTAGATCGCGTGAAAGTGAAAATGTGAGTCGCTTTTATCGATTAAACCGAGTCCGAGGTAAGTCGCTATGCACATAAACGTACTTGTATGAAATTGTAATTTTTCATATGACTAATGTTGATAACGAATGCTTATAGGAGGCTATGCATATGAATTCCAGATAAGTTTGATATAGTGACAATGTCCGAGAAGTCCCGTTCGAACCTAGGAATAAATAGGATTAGCTATGTCATGACATAGGTATCATTACATTTTATCATGTAAGACCACATCGTGGACGTTGGCGTTGATTTGAGATTTCATGTAAGACCACGTCCGGGACGTTGGCATCGATATGAGCTTTTTACGTGGGAGCACGATATGTCGTGTAAGACATCGGCATCGTATTGATTTGTGTAAGACCACATGCAGGACGGTGGTATCGATATCTCGAGTGCATATAAGACCTAAATGCGGGACATTGGCTTTGTACAACTATTTTGAGTTTTCTGAGCATCCTCTTATTGGTTCAATGGGCAAGTCTGTGATATGAAATGCAAATCGAGCTATGATCAATTAAGTGAACGAATGTTTGTTTCATGTACGTTTGGTATATGTACAAAGTGTGTATAAAAAGGTAAGTATTTATGTGAAAATGTGAATCTTGAAATGATGTACATGGAAAATATGGCCACAAGTATGAATCAAAGCATATATGTGATAGTTTGTTAAGTGAATAAGATGTGCCAATGTATCTAATTGAATATATGCCTTCCATGCTAAATTTGTTTGTATATTGACTTACTAAGCTTTTGGAAAGCTTACTCTGTGTGTGTTTTCTCTATTTTATAGGTCGTCAAAGCTACTAAAGGCTCGAGACCGTCAAGGATCGTCATCATACTACTAAACTCTTTTAGGTACACTTTGGAAATGTAAATAGCTAGTTATGGCATGTATAGGCTAGTATTTGCTATAAGTTTGTCTTATAATCTTAGCCATGTGATTTGGTTAATTATGAGTTGAGAAATTGTTTGAATGTATGTGATATATGAAGTATGTTTTGGCATGGTTAGATGACACATGAATTGGTCAAGTTTTGAGTAGGCAAATGAATGAATTATGCTTGTGATGGGATGAGTTTTAGTCTTGAAATTTGTCATAGTTAGAATTGGTATTGAATGCATGGTTTGAATGATTATTCTATTATGTTTTTGGTGGTTATATGTGCATGAGATGTCTTGATAATGTTGTTTGTAGGTATGACCCATGTGGGTGGAATTTTGGTCTTGCAAATGATCTATAATGTCACACAGCTATGGTACATGAGCGTGCCTAGTGACCGTGGGGTAAAGTCAGTAGCTAGCTTAAGAGCACACGGCCATGGTACACGGGCGTGCCTAGAAGCCGTGTGAGAAAGTCAGTATATGGCCTATTAGTACACGGCCTTAGCACACGAGGGTGCTTGGTAGCCGTGTTATTTTGGCAGGATCGACCACAGCCAGGGTACACGGGCGTGCTTGGTGGTCGTGGTGCTAAGTCAATTTCGTCCACGGGGAGGACACACGAGTGTGTCAAGTAGCCGTGGTAGAACACGACCCACTCCCACGGGCGTGTATCCCCTGTATTTCAAAAAAGTTTTTAAGTTTTTGAGAACTTCTGTATATGTTTCGTTTTAGTCCCGACCGGGTTATAAGCATGTTTAAGGTCTCGTTGACCTATTTAAGGGACAATGTGTGTATGATTGATGAATGAAATGTTAGGAAAGTTTTCGATCTATTCAGTAACGCCTTTAACCCTAATCTGCGACGGTTACGGGTTAGGGGTGTTACAGCCACCCTAGGAGCTCGATGGCCTGCACATGATTGACTTGTAGGGGAGACTCGAGGAGATTGGCCAACATTCCACAAGAAGTATATTGATTTGTGGCAGCGTAGGTACGGTTACTTGCCAACGTGTGAACCATTTCTTACACCATATTTGACGACTTCTCCAGATTACATGGATTGGTTCAAACATAATGACAAGTCGTATCTACTGCCAACTTTAGAAAGGAGTAGGAAACATCATCGTGGAAGGCCAAGACGAGGGCCCATCAATCCTAGGTCGGAGAAGATGTCGTAGCGGGAACAACATATGTGACATCTGCACCGAAAGATCCGATTGTCGTGCAACCTCCCGGCCAGTATGGTTCATTTATTTTTTCTTCTAAGCCAAATTTTTTTTTGCAAACATCACAGCACACACACTCATTCCCCGCATCATCACTTTCAAATCCGATTTATTTTACACAACCACCACATCACACGCAATCGTTCCATGCATCAACACATTTAGTACCAGTTTATTTTACACAAGCACCACAACACGCACAATCATTCCTTGCATTAACACATTCTCCAGAGATATATTTTGCACGACTGCCACCATTATGCTATATTACATGCTAATTCCACCAACAACACCGACACATTCGGTATCACCAACAATTCCCACCTTCTATTTGCAATCGAGCAATTCGACACCATATAATGGCCTGTCAATAGTGTCGCAAACACCCCTAGCATTGTTATTCTACCGAGATGGGTCATCCTCACAATTGCCAACTCAAATAGGGAAGATCTACAATGGGTGACTAGGACATGGTCGTAGTCAACCACAGAGGAAGAAGATGAAGTCAGCGATCAACCCCAATGTGCACATCAAGATGAAGCTAAAGTCAACGAGGAGTCGCCAAACCAAATAGTGCGACGGAACCTTAGGCGCGCCCGATACCCAACCGGTTGTGGCACACATGCAGGACGTTGATAATTATGTTATTTTGTAATTTTGTAATTTTTTGTGTACTTTGTTTTACATCTCAAATGTACACTTATTTACAATATATGAAACAAATTTACTAAATTGGTTTAATTTGTACACAATCATATTGTGAGTTTAAATTTTACAATTATTTATGTTACTTTTTCATTTAAGTTTTTATCCATCCATTTGTTAAGTACAATATTTTCAAAAATCAAAAATTGCTCAAAAGGTTCGGAAAAAATTAAAACTTTGGCTTGCGTATTGTATTATATCTTACTTCAATAATTAATATTAACTTACACTTTACATAAAAAATTAATGAATAAATGAATATGTTACTGTTTTCACTTCATGAGTTAGTGTTTTAATTAGCAATTCTACACTTCAATAATTAACATTAACTTTGGCATGCGAGTTCTACACGTTCGTTTTCTACATTTTCTTCAATTTTTTTCTTGGGAATCCCAGGTTGCAGGGGCTCAAAAGCAATCAAGTTTTCTCTCTGGCCATTTCAAGTAACCCAACTTGATTGCTTCTAAGCCCTGCAACCTGGGATTCCCGAGAAAAAAATTTTCCTTTATACCCCGCCCCATCCCCTATATAAATGCTCATTCTTCATCCCCTATTCACCCACATCTCAGTCTCCTCTAAATTATTTTTTTTCTTTTTCTTGCATGTTGAAATTTTCGGGTTTAAAGATTTATTTCTCTCTCGCTTTGATAGAGACATAGTCATAGTTTTAAGTTGTGTTTGGATTCACGATGATGTCATAAAACTCAACAACCTACAAATTTCACCTATCTGTGAGTATGAAGCCATCACTTGAGAAGTCCAGGATTGCTTTGCAACTTGAGGTCAAAGTTGGCAATGATTATACCTTATTGGGTTAAATTGTAACAAAAGCTTCAAAATTACAAAGGTTATGCTGTCAAAGGATGGAGCATAACTGGGGTCATAGTTGACGGTGCTAATGCGAGCACGACAACAAGTTTCTCCTTATCAGAGGAACATGCTTCATAAAACTCAAACATAAGCACGAGGAAGGAAAACGCAAGGGGTCTTCTAATATAATCAAGTAATTCATGCTGGTCACCTTCATCGAAGGTGGTGGACTTATTAGTATAACTTGTTACACCCCAATTCTATCGCAAGTTATAATAATGGGGTCACTGCTTTTGGTGGTGGATAATACGCATTACTTGATTATATTGAACACCACTGCGTTTTTCTTCCTCGTGTTTATGTTTGAGTTTTATAATGCATCCTCTTCTAATAAGAAGAATTCATTGTCGTGCCCGTATAACCACGATCCCATTTATGCTTCATTCATTGACATTATAACCTTTGTAAACTTAAAACCTTAGTTACACATCAACCTTAGACCGTATAATCACCATCAATTGGATCTTGAGTTGCAAGGGGATCTGACTCCCTAGGTGATGGCTTCATTACTCAAATGGAAGATGAAATTTGTAGGTCACTCAGCTCCACGGCACCACCACCGTAAAACTTTTAATTTCCAACCGTAAAAAATAATAATAATAATTTTTACCAAAATAAAAACGCATCTTGTAGGAGGCCTTTTTTTTTCTCTGTGACAATGAAAATGCGTCCTATAATTTTAGGAGAGAGAAGAAAAACAACATATATTAATAAATTTTAAAAAAAAATCAACATAATTTCTCAATTATTTTTAACATATTCACATTAATTTTATAAAAGACAAGATTAACTAGAGCTATTCAAACAGGCACAAATAAACTAAATCGTATTCATATAACAATCGATGTTATAAGTTTTCAATTTATAGGAGAGAATACAAAATCCGTAATAAATGAGAAAATCACCCGTTTAATCTAATATGCTGACTATAATTTTTACCACTTATTCTTAAAATTTTACTTAGACAAGTGGGAGTGTAACATTTCCCTTATTCAAAGAAAGGCTTTCCATCGATAAGACTAACTCAACAATTGAAGATTTATCTAGGGTTTAAATCAAATCTAAAATTTCCCAATTTTCAGAACTCTGGATTTAGAATATCTCCAAATCTCCAATCCTAATTCCCTTATTTCTTCCTCAAATGCTCGCATCCATTCGTCAACCGCAAAAAAAGAAGGTAAGCTTTCAGCCTTCAATTCTCTCTGTTCTTTTCTATTGATACGAAGACCAATTGAACATCAAAGATGGTGGTTTCGAGAATAAAAAAGAACTAGAAAATTCGAAAAATCAATCAAAGTCTTCCAAATTCTATATCAAAAGTGATGACTTTGCCCTTGCAATCGCGAAGGTTGCCGTTGCACAAGTATGCGAAAGCGTAGGGTTTCAGCGTTTCCAACACTCTGCTTTAGAAGCATTATCAGACATTATAGTTTGGTACATTTATAACCTAGGGAAAACTGCGAATTTTAATGCTAATTTGGCCGGGAGAGTGGAAGCGAATGTGTTTGATGTTATTCAAGGGTTGGAAGAGTTAGAATCAGGTTTAGGATTTGCTGGTGCATCTGATATTAATCGTTGTGTTGCCAATTTGGGGATTGTTAGGGATATTGTTCACTTTGTCGGTAATGGGGATGATATACCATTTGCTTATGAAGTTCCGTGGGTTCTGGTTGTTAAAGAGTGGAAGGGAATTGGGGGTTTTTGGGAAAAAGGGGAAGACCCTCATGGGGAGCATATACCTAGTTGGTTGCCGGCCTTTCCTGATCCTGAGACTTATGCTGCTCGATCGAGTGTAGGGAATAGTACAATGAGTGCTTCCAATGAAGTGAAGAATCGGTTAGTGAGGGTTGAGAGGAAGATAGAGCGACCATTGCTGAATTTTCAGCAGCAATTTGCTCATAATGGTAACGAAGGGGGTTCTTCTCATGTTGGTGGAGATAAGGGTAAAGCAAAGGAAGCTTCTAATAGCTATCCTTATCTTGCTCCACCTCTGCACTTTGGGGAAAAAGAAGTACATGTATCACCAGAAGCTTTCAAATGAAGTGAATTCAAGAAACCCTGTCCCAGAAAATTGATTTGTAGGAAATCAAGTTTCTGTGCTGGAGACATTTGCTTCTGCTATTGAAGCAATGAAGAGTGGGATATGTGAATATGGCAATGGACAGAAAAATGTCCTTTATAGCCAGAGGCCTATGGTGCATTTTAAATTTGGAATTGGAAAGAAGCCTTTAGGCACTG
Source organism: Gossypium rotundifolium (assembly GCA_025506655.1). Classification (NCBI taxonomy): domain Eukaryota; kingdom Viridiplantae; phylum Streptophyta; class Magnoliopsida; order Malvales; family Malvaceae; genus Gossypium; species Gossypium rotundifolium. The sequence continues at coordinate 10,406,023 of CP106725.1, read as the reverse complement.
CACCAGATTTCAATTCCAAGAACGAGGATGTTGAGAAGATTGTTTGAAAATGATAATGAAAAGGAAGACAGGAAGAGAAGAGCAGAAAAAAATTCTTAAAGAATCTATAGAATTCTCTCACGAACAAGGTCAGTTGTAACTGTAAAATAGGTTTGTTACCATTCTCTGTTGACTTTCCAAAGCTGGAGAAGTCTCCTACTTTGACAACTTTCTTGAGTATGCTCGGACAGTAGCCAGGATAGAAATTGGTGAGGGGATGAATTTTTTTAATTGAAATTCTTGTTTCTTCTTTCGTCGTCTTAAACTGATCGTGGATTTATCAGTTTCTGTTTCAATGTCAACTCTAAATGTACACTATGCTCACCATTGTTGAAGCTTTACAATATTGTATCAACATTTGTTATTAATGAAGTCAGGTTAATTTCAAATCACATGCATCTCTACATTTGTTATTAATGAAGTCAGGTCAATTTCAAGTCACATGCATTCTATCCTGGCATCTTTTAAGGCCAAACTTGGAGAACAAGTATGATTTGCTGTAACCCACCATTATGAATAATATTGAAACAATATTTATTTGTTGACGATTTGATTTAAATGGGATAGACTCTAGGATTGATCTCTATTCCATGTTGACCTCAATAGGAATTAACTTCATGTAACATGCAAAATAGGATTATAATGCGCAAAAACAACTCTTGGATTTTCAAATTGAAATATAAATTATTTAACATTTAAAGTTCACTAACTGAAAATAGGGTTGAAAGTAACTTCTAGTCTATTGCAGAAATTGTTAGCAGTAACAATATGTAAAGATCAGTTACTGCTACCATTTTCGGTTTCATCCTTCTATGTTAAATGCTCCCCTCCCCTTCCCCATCTTCCCTTAGCTTAGCATTTAGATATACCTGTTGATGTTTTTCCTTTTATTGCTGATTGAAGATGTATTTGCATGACGGTTTTCATCCCTAAACTGAAGTTCTTTACCCAGAGCCTATCTTCCTGTCACCATGGGAGTCGGAATTTGTGGTGTTTACTAAGAAACTTAAATCAAATTTGAAGGAGCAAAACTCTTGCAAATATATCATTGCTCGGAGGGTATACAAATAAAAAAAATTGTTTTTTTATGTGCTAATTTTATTTTGGGTTGATGGGATCTTGTTTAACAGTGAACTCTTATATAACCACTCAAAATAAGTTGTCGTTTTGGTGCTAATGGTAAGCCGTGCTATAGAGTGAATGTATGCTATACCTCTGGACCAACTCTTACAACTGGAAGCTTATTAAATTCTTTGCTGGTAGTTGAACAATGAATGTTATATGTACACCCAAAACGAAAACTTCAAAGTGAACACTTATATCTACTATATGCATAAGATTGCAATTTACATGTATTTCACAGGCTTTTTATTTACAAAGTGTCATTAAGGTAAGTTTCATTCAAGGTTTATTTGCAACCATAGCCCTTCATCCATTGACAAATTATTAATAAATATCTGATCCTACTTCAAAAACAGTCGCCTGCAATGCCCTCGATGCTGCTGTTGTAGATTTGTTACTTCACTACTGATAACTTCACATATTAAGTCTTTGAAGATCAACTTCTCCACATCTAGAACTATCCATGGAATTTCGCTCTTGAATTCTGTCCAGTCCATTGATCCAAGCATCAACTCTCCGCATACGACGCTGTTGAGATTTTTATCCTCTATATTTGATGTTGTTTGCTTTTTATATATATCTGAACATAAATCCCTTACCACCTGCTGTCTTTTTTGTCTTGTATCCTCCACTGTACTCGGTAAGATCCACTGCTTGTAAGAGCCTTTCTTCACTGATTTTATGATTAGAATTTCATTAATTGCATCAAATATTAGCAGCCTATTGTTCTTCTCGATGGGGTCCAGCTGGCTGACCTTTCTGCCGTTGTGTTTTCTATTTAGAAGCCAAATGCTTGCTCTGATCTGTTCTAGGGCAGGGAACAAGTTAGGGTTGATTAGATGTCCTGATGGATGAAGCTGGCAGGCCATGAAGCTGGAGTCAAGTTCGCTGAGGTGGCCTGATGCCAACATTACTTCTGCAATGTATTCATGGTCTAGATTTGGAATAATTTCATTTGTAATGGCCCACTCATCGATAGAATCTAAATTCATGAATTTCTGGACCAAGCGCTGGATGTTTTCTGCTTTCCTGCTGTCTGTCTTGAGCCTTGGACTGGTTTCTCTGCAGGTGGGTAAGTGATTTAGACCTATAGAACTCCAGTCTGCATCATTAGGGGTAAGACCCTCTTCACCTGTTATAGAAAAATATGAACTCAATAATTAACTGGACAAGCCTTCTGTAACAAATAGTACCTTCCTCAAATTTCTTGTTTTATATAGATTCTATCCTTACGCAATGTTTAAATTGTTACATTATGGTTCCTACATGTATTATGTGATTACTAGTACGTATGAGTTAATTTACTGGTTCTTTTGGTGGATATATAGTTTCTAAAGCTTTCATGCTGGTCATGGATAAACTTTACTTCAAAGTTTCTTAATGAATTTTCTTGACTTTCTAAATTTGGAGTGCGCAATACAGAATTGGCATAACATCCCCATTGATCCTTGAGGGGACTATTACTTTGAGTGCAGCAGGTTGTTAATCTCGTAATTGATTTTGAAAAATTGAAGGTGGAAGATGGTGAACAGTTATGTAGTATTCATAGAGTATCATGACTATTGCCAACAGCATCAGGTTGATTGGAAATGCATTCTCATCCAAGAGGATTCTAAAGAAAGTTATTATCACTTCCTAAAAAATGAGTCTAAAGTTTCATCCTTCGAAGATTAAAAGACTTGTTTACGATATCTTCATTAGAAAGCAGAGAAGATTAAGCTAACAAGAAGTTACTGGGGATTTTCAAGCCAAGAACAAAGAAAAGACTGATTTAGGTGTAAGAGCTGAAACATTGGTGGCAAAAGAGAGAAGCAAAGACAGGGAAAGAAGTAAAGATGATGGAAAAAGTAATTATCCACCATGCTCAACACTTAAGAAAACAACTCTTTTGGAAATTTACTGTTGGTAAAGAGCTAACATTCAGTTTAGATCATGCAAGCAAATGGAGCATATCGAACAACAATGTGGTGCTGGTGCATAAACTCAGATTGCTGAAAACGGTCAGCTACTAGAGGGGCATATGCCTGCTGCAACATGTTATGCAAGCATCAACAACCACAGACTCCATTAGTTTGATAAACAGTGGTTGCATATATAACATGGTTTCTGATGAAGACATATTTGAGGTTCTTAATAGAACCTACACTTCAAAAATCAAAATTGGCCATGGAGATTTTATAGAGGACAACTTACTTGACAGAAGAAACACGTGGAGAAACCTAAAGTTTTGCTTTGAAAGGCAAAGAAGATGAGGTTTACCAAGCCAAGAAGCCCTTGTATGGGTTGAAGCAGGCGCTTAGAAGACTAGCGTGATAGAATTGACAAATGCTTGGACTCAACAAAAGTATTAGTGAATCAACTTTGTTTGTGAAGAAATCTAAAAATGAGGATATGTTCATTCTTTTTCTATATTTGGATGATTTATTGTATTAGAGCAGCCTAATCTTGGTGTAAGAAATAAAGAAGATTTTTTAGATGACATTTCTTTGGATAGAAATTCTTCAATCTTAGTTTGGTATTTTAATTGGGCTGCAAAAGTACTCAATAGAAGTGCTAAAGAAGCATTATATGGAGAGTGAGCAAACCAATGCTCAAGGTGGAAAACTTGGCAAAGATGTTTTCAAGAAATTTGGTGCAAGACTTATAGAAGCTTGGTTGATCGTCTGTTGTATCTGACAGCAACAAGGCTTAACATTTTCTTAATTTCCTCCCTAGATTCATGCATTGTGGAAGTGTGATGCACTTTTAAGTTAAGAGGGAGCTTAGGTATGTCAAAGGCTTAGATGCTTTGACTGAAAACTTACTGAGCATGAACTTGTAAGCTTTCCTGCTGCCTCTCCTAGTGTTAAATGTACATTTTTGTGTTTTGGTTTGATTTAAGGTCAACATATAATTTGTTTTCATGATGAAATGATTATAGAACCCATTTTAATTTGAAGTTTCAGTTGAGCACAATTAATGCATAAAGGATACATGAATTTTACCTTCAAAAGCTTTTGATGTTTTCTTCACCGGAGTCGGTAATTCATCTCCGTAAAATGCGGCATCTAGAACAGAGACAGGACTAGGCTGTTCCGGGGCAGTTCTTGGAGGTTCTGCTTTTGGATCACCTTCAATTAACCTTGCTGCTGGATTCTGAATGACAGAATTTTAAGCTGGTTTAGAAGATTATCAAAATACTATATGAATGAAATGAAGGAAGAAGGCTTACTTTCTGCTTCTTTTCCTGTTCTTGGGAGAATGTACCCTCTATCTTGCCATAACTTTGAGCACTTGTGACTTCAGTGTCACCATAGGAGGCCATGCTCATATTGCTTTCAGATTGCATCGAACTATCATCTCCTTGGTGATTCAAATCTCTCATGTCACTACTGATATCACTCAATTGGTCATCACTTTGCCTCAAATTGTGAGATTTATGCCTGGGCTTCTGATGTAGCAAGCCTGATTCTGCTTGTAGACTGTTTGATTGCCTTCTGCTTTTTCTCTGGTCTGATGCTGGATCGGTGCGACGAGACTGTTTTTCCATTTCAAGCTTCTTCTGGTGCAGTTTAAGGCATGTGGTCTCTGAGCTTACTGCAATGTTAGTATTTTCTTGAGCAGTAGGTGATGGCTCTTTTGAAATTTGGTTGTCTCTTAGAGTTCTGGCAGTATTTTTATCCCTTGAATGGAGTCGACTGGAAGGATCCTTAGGAGTTCTAGGTTTCGGAATTGAATCTTTATATGATTGCTTGTCAGCCTTTTCACTTCTGGTATTTGCATGGCTGCTAGTGTTGCTGCCATTTTCCATAACTTTTTCTTCTTTTATAATCTTGATTGGCAATTTAAGGCATGTTGGAGAACTAGTTTCCTTGATCGTGGCTGAAACTGCATTTTTACTATGTAGCTTTCTAAAATTTGGTGCTTCTGAGCTCTGGCCAGGGATGCTGCTTGTGTGAGATATCAAACTTGAAGCTTGCTCTTCTTTTCTGGTATCTGACATCTGCTTAGACATCTGCATTTCTTCAAGTGTTTGTTTAAGGGCTCCAATATCTTTTCCCGACTTCATGAACTCAAGTGCTGCCAAACTTTTCTCGATTTCACCGTAAACAGTTAGAAAGGAGTTTGGGGCTTTCATTGGAGTTTCTTGACTCTTCAAAGCTCCCTTGTTTCCATCAAGCTGCCTCCATGGGGCAGATTCAATTGGGCATCTAGTTGCAACAGGTTTCTTTGACTCTACATTTGTCATGCGATTGCGGGGTGACCTTGGTTCCTTTCCTGAATTTCTTGAACAACCAGAAATCAAACTTTTCTTTTTCTCATTAATTCTTGATGAGGGTGAGGCGGGATTGCTTTTGAAATCTTGACAGGTTTTGATATCTTGACTTCGATTCCCATTAGTTAGCATGGGATTTAGCAATGCTTCCACGCCCATCAACTTGGCTACAACACTAGATGGTCCTTTGTAGCTTCCAGGTTCTTGCTCTTGGTTTCTTATATCATTTGAATTCATTCTACTTCTGTTTATCTCTCCTAGAAGAAAATCCGATTTCATACTATCGACGGAACCCTTTATGGAGCTTTCCCTACTATCTAGTGATAGCCTTGGGAGATCTTTGGGCTTAATTTTATGTGCATCTTTTGCCCCCCTCCCATCATAAGAGAGCCGAGGAGCATCCTGTCGTGCAAAAGTGAAAGAACCATCCTCGCATTCATTGTACATTTTAGGAGTCCCTTTAAGCTTAAGAAGGGCATGACTTGATTCATTGAGACTGGTGTTCCTCGTCTTTGAAGGTTTTGGTGACTGCAAAGGCCTTGGGGAATCTATATACTTCAAGGTTTGGTGCTGCCTCGCTTCCACTTTTGTTGCAGTTTTAATCGATAACCCACGGGCTTCTCTATAGATTGAATCTTTAACCACATCTCGGAGGTTAAGGGAGTTTTGGCTTGATTGCAAAGAAGCATTTGATCGATGACTGGATATTTCCTTCGTCGGGGTTTCGTGGAAGGCAGTTTGGCTTGATGAAGATCGGTCTACTAGAGATTCTTTGCTGCAGTCAGCAGGTGAGAAACTGGATGAACAAGAGGAAGAAGACAACGAGGTTCGGGGTGATTCAAAGGAGTATCTTTGTTTCTCCTTCACAGTCTTCTTCAGATTATTTCCCTGCAGGTGCAATGTAAGTTACATTAACCTTAATTATTTTTGTCAATTCCTCCATAGACCTAAGTGACCAGTATTATTTCTTACTTTTATCTTGTCTGAACCAATCTTGGCTTCTGTTCCATGCTTGCCATTTTGACCTAGTCAAACACTGAATGTCAGCCATAAAAGGAAGAAATCTGGATGGTTTTAGACATTAAAAGGTTACTGCATAGAAAGTGTTCCAACTCCAATCTAATCCACTATGTTAGTGCTTTCAAATTGGAGTTAAAACATGTTTCTGAAATTAGCAGAACGTGGAAACCTCTTAAAACTCACAAGTTCTCTCGGCCTAAAATCCGTGTTACGTCTAACGCATATTCAAACATAACTGTGAGGTATAGAATCTTCTAAATATATGAAAAGACATAAAAAGAAATTAAAGATACGTACTCACCCTTGAGTCAAGTAACGTACCCTAAAACATTCATGATGGAACTTCAGAAACATTAACCTGAGGGTGATCTTTCTTTACAACCTTGAACACTCTTGAAAAAAAGGTAAAGATAATTAAAAGTACCTGAGGGAAGCCTTTTGCGGTTTGGACCGGCAATGCGCCGGTTACCATAGAAATGGTGGCAATCAAAGAGCTGGAATAGTCCATTCATGCACCCAATCTGCTTCTGCAAATCTGGGTTTTCATCTGATAAAGAATACATAAACTTTGATGACATCCTAAACTTTTAGCAGAACCAAACCTGAACTTTCTTAGCTTCCAAACAAAACTTCTGGGTAGTTTCGACGTCTCTTCACAAGGTTAACATGCCACATGCATTGCCAAAAACCTTGTAAAGGGTTCTTTTCCAAGTATGTTCTAGATACTTAAACATCCTAGGATTCTGAAACCTTGTAAAGGATTTTTTTCCTACCCCTGCAACTAGGATATTTCTTTCTTTTGAACAGTGTGAGGTTTCAGAGAATTATGTTAGTAAATAACAGAGAAGACTGAAAGGGACAAATTTAAAGATACAAAGAGAGATTGGTATAGCCTCACATTACCATTCTTTGCATTTGCAATGAGATTAAAAACGTTTTCTTCGGGGCTTCCCTGAACAAGGCAGACAATAACCCAAAGGGTCCCCACTGACCACCTTCTATGGACTTAGCTAACCTATCAAACACCGCAATGGAACCTCTTACTGCACAAACAGATGTTAAGTTCTAACATATGTAGGCAATGGGAATGTGAAAAATCTTACTTCTTTTCCTCTAATATTATAATATTTAATCTATGCCTAAGAAGCGGATACTTCAGATTTGGAATGTAAGACTTCAACAAACTACTTCAATAATTGGAAAAGAAAGACAGTTGGCTGTGTGAATTTAGATTTATCCTAGGGTAGAGTCATGCATCCTAATATTAAGATTAAAAAAAGTCTTCCATAGAAAATTAAACTTGGCTCCAACATTCAATATACTAAGGGCTTGTTTAGTGGTGCTTAAAAAAAATTCTTTTGGAAATTGTGCTAAACAAATTGTTTTTAGTTGAAATTTTAATTTTTCAAAATACTTACGAAAAGAAACATTAATTAAAAATTAAAAATATTTTTAAAAATAATAGAAATGTGTTAATATTTAATTATAAATATTTAATGGTTATATTTAAATATTTAAAATATAAATTATATATATTCTAATTAAATTTTATAAAAATAATATTTATTGCTTTAAAATATTTAAAATATATATTTTATATATTAAAATACTAATAACAAGGTATAATAATTTTTTATTCTTACTAAAATATAATAATATTAATTAATTTAAACATTATTTAAATGTATATTTGTTACTTGATAATAATATGTATAAAATAAATATTTTATTTTTTTAAAAAAATTTCAAAAGTACTTCTCAAAAATATTTTTTACAACACTTTTAAAAGTATTATTAAACTAGTTCTAAGTCCAACTTGACTCAACCTTTTAATTTTATAATATTTTTATATGTTATATAATTTATATAACATAAAATATTAATATATAATAGTATACTGTAATAAAATTCTTAGCTCAAGGGAGCAGTAGTTGAGACACTTTGTTAGCAGTAAAAAAATCAGGATTCAAACTTTTTAGTTTTGTTAACATTATATATGTTTAAAAATAATTTTAAACAAAATTTAAGCATTAGACTTAACTTATCAAATATATATAATGTTAAGTGCAAGAATTCGATCCAGTTATAGACATTTCTAGTGTGATTATGGGAAGAACCATAGGTAGATCAAATTGGTATAAATTTTAAACATTCTAATCGTGTTTAAAAGTTATATAATATTTTGAATTATTAGTGTGGGTTAAATGCGCTTTGGGAATTTTCTCCCACTTTCGTGTGAACAAAATAATGTGGGTGGGTCTGCAATTTAGACCTCTCCCCCCATGACCATGTGGAGTTTGTCAGACAGTGGCAACCAGCTTCACCATCTTGCTAGAAAGTGGATTTATGTACTGCAATCATCATTCCCCTCTCTACTTTATTTTACACTTATTTTTTTTTTTTTTTTTTTACAAATACTCAAATTTGAGTGGTTTAAAGTTTTACTTGAATAATTTACAAATTTAATTATTTTTTATTTTTAATTATTATTTTTCAACATATGAGATTAGGTATGAAAATCGAGCTCATTTTTATGTAATACTCTTACAAAACTTTATTTATTCTAATATATATTTAGAATTGGAATTATTTACGAATCAATGAAGTTGGAATTTGGGAAAATGGATGATCATATTTTTCTCATATGCATTGTAGTTTAATTTGTCTATACTAAATTAAGGGATGCCATCCAGATGCTGTTCATCAGTGAATATGGCTTTGTAACCAAGAAACCATTTTTTTTCTAGTTAAAACATTGACTTAAAATGGAAAATTACGTTGCCTTGCCATATATATAAAGATGGAACTTGAACTATTCATATATAAAATTTAGAATTATTCATAATTTTTTTATATTTTAAATAAGAAGATAAATACACTTCAACATATTCAAACCAACTTCCTCCTTATATAAATATAATACAAATAATAATTACTAAAAAAAAAAAACATTAATACAAATGTGGAGTACTATGAAGCATTTCAACCACAAAAGAGAATTAGTGATTTTGAATCCAAATTTGGAGATTATATTAAAGCTTAATGATTGCAATGATAGAAAAGGGGTCTATCAAATCGACAGTTCATTAGTTGCTAGAGTTTTACCTACACTGCACATGCATTTCCTACTGCTACTATCATTATCATTATTGGCCTGACATCCTCATGCATCTCATAGTCAGTGATTAAACCAAAGTTATTATTTCAAATTCCTAATTTTATTTAAATTTTAAACTTTATTTAAAAAATATCTACTTTTTTATCAACTTGACCCAAGTAGTCATATCTTTGATAAAATCAGAAATGGTTAGGAAGGCCTAATCTTACACAATTGAAACGAGGTATGAAACTTGGTTTGATGGAGCCTTCAAAAGTAAGATTCCTAAAATAGGGAGGGTTCATAGGGCCTTCCTGTTGGTGGGTTCAAATGAGTTGATATGTCACTATTGCAGTTGTCATACTGTGTATGCCATTTATCTCCCCCTTTGAAATGTGGTATCATCATATTTGGGATTTAATTTAATGTTTTTTTCGATTTTGATTGATTTTAATTCTATAATTTCACGTTATTTGTAATTGACAATGATAGTGTGTCTGGTACGTGTTTGTTAAAGTAGGTTTTGCAGGGAATGGGAAATGGGCCATAAAAGGTAGTAAGGTCAATAGCAAAATTTTGAGCAAGAGAAATTGATGCTGTATGACACAAAGTCGTGAATATGCCAGCTTTATTCACTTCCTTCATACCTACTGATTGTTTGTTTTATATACATACTCAAAAGTGCCTTCGTCTTTCTTGGTCATCAGAAATTGAATTAGTGATTCAAATTTGTTAAATTATCGATTCTTAATTTTATAGATTTAATTAAAATAATTATTAAAAGAATAGAAAGAAATTGGTCGAATTAGTTCGATTACTGATTCAATCAATTTGTTGTTCAACTGGTCCAATTTCTTATTTCAAATCGATTTCTCAACTGATCTATTTCAATTCAAAAAGTTGTGGTTACGGGCATTACTTTGTTTGTCATAGAATTTAAAAGAAAAGGAGAACTTATATATGTGTGTGTGTGTGGCGCTGCGCTGCCAGCACTAACGTCTTGCATAAATAATTATTTGATACGTAAGCAACAAACGTTTTTAACTTCAAAAATTAAATTAAGAAGTCGTCCCGTGTCTTTAACTGATATTTAAAATAAATAAATTAGGCATATGGTAACCTTTTAACTTCATTTGTAAACTTAAATAATTCTACCACTAATGTATTAAATAATATATATGTATGTAAAATATAATATTATATGAATTTTTTATAAATTTAAAAAGAGAAAAAATTATAAACACTAGTAGTAAATTGAATATTTGTAATTTTTAAAATTTTAACTCAAATCGATTAATTTTAATTACATTCAATTTTATTTATAATCTGCTTTTATTTAAATTTTATTATTCAAGATAATTATATTTTTTAGATTATTAAAATTTGTTAAACATTTCAGTTCTTAATAATTAATTATTGTACACTCACTATTAGTACAAATTTCTGGTGGGGAAAATCTTGAACACACGAATGAAACTCGAACATAAAATGAAGAAGTAAGATAAGGCTCTAAGGCATGTATCAAGCTATTATCTTTAATGTTCTATTCGCCCCAACCTATATTCGGTGTGCAAAAAAGTTTGAAAAAATGAACTTCGAGGATATAATGAAGTTGATGACTATTTGCGTTTTGTACTGACGAGAATAATCCACTAAGCCCTGAGCAATGTATAACAAGAAAATTAATTTCTATAAAGAATTTCTGCAATAACTCTTATATAGAACAATCTAATAATATTAAAAGATGGAGGAAAGATAGAAAGAATTTTAAAACTTGTTGTTATGATTTTCAAATGAAATCTCATTCCTATTTATAGGATTTTTTTGTCTCTTCACGAGACATCATTCATAGTATCTTTTATGAATAATAACATCTTTAAAAAGATACATAATTATTCATCTAATATTATAACTATTCAAGTAATATTGTTTGAATAGGTATAATTCTATGTCAAAAATCAAGTGATATAACTCTTAACCAATAACCAAAAGATTTAACTTTTGATTAATTACTCTTTCATTTCTAGTTATTGGAATACTATAAATATTTGAAAATGTTCCAACAATCTCCCCCTATTTTCAAAATATTTTAGATTTTGATATTCTTGGAAATCAATTTGCACAAATGAAGATGCCTCACTTAGTGAAAACATGTTAAAGTTAACTGAAACAGCATGGTAGACTAAGCTTTGAACCAACTATTCCATTTGACTAATCGAACACATCTAGCACAATGATTTCAACATTGGTCAATGCATAGTATCCAGGGACACTACTACGGCCATGTGTCTGTGTCATCTTTTCATGAGTGCTATCATAACCAAGCCCTTGAGCTTTTAGAAGATGTCACACTTCCACTCACATAGGTAGATCCCATTAAGAGTGTTCCTATAATTATAACACTCTAACATATTTGTATTATGGGTCCATTAAGAGTACATTACTCATCCTTCCCTTATCATTACGGGTATCTAGCATTTTAATCTTAGGAAGGATTTATTTATAGTGCTAGTAGTCACATACTAATGATGCATTTTGTCTTATTGAACTCAATACTTGACATTATACCAAGCATTGAGTTGAGTTTCCATCATGGGTGACTCTAATTAATGGGCTTGAGTCTCATTCCTTTTGAGGTCTTATTGACTACATCTCTAGCTAGACTTTTTGTCAAAAGATCCGCCAAATTTTCACTTGACCTCACACAATTAGAGATGATTTGTCGGACATAGCTATGTCTTAATCTAATGTGTCTAGACTTTCCATTATATACTTGGGTATATGCCTTTGTTAAAGTAGCCTCACTATCACAACGGATAGAAATAGGTGAAATTAGTTTAGGCCATATAGGTGCTTAAAAAACCAAATTTCTTAACATTCTACTTCTTTAGATGCAACAACTAATGTAATAAATTCGGCTGCCATGGTGGAATCACTAATACATATTTGTTTATTAGAACTCCAAGAAATGACTCTTCCACCAAGAATGAAGATCCATCCACTAGTAGAAGCATAATCTTCCAAACTTGTAATCCAATTAGCATCCGAATACTCTTTTAAAACTGAAAGATATCCATTATAGCACAACCCATAATTAATAGTTTTCTTTAAGTACCTCAGTACTTTATTCAAAGCTTATCAATGCAAACTACTTGTATTACTTGTGTACCTACTTAATTTCCCAACAACATATGCAATATCTGGTCTTGTACAAGTCATTATGTACATAAGACAACCAATTAAACATGCATATTTCAATTGATCAATTTTCCTACCAACATTATATACTAATTTTATTTGAGGATCCATGGGTGTAAATTTGGTATATGATCTGTCACAAATTGAGCAAATGAGGCTTTCTCAACATACTTAAGGAGCTTATTCTCGAGCAAAATAGGGTATTTTGTATAATTTTTTGTTATTTTTAGATTTGAATTTAATAAGTGAAACTGTCCCATTTTTCTCATTTTATGCCCCAATTTGGCCAATAGTGTCATTAGGAGACCTAACGTGTTACTAAGTGGTGTAGGGATGTGTTGGAGGTCGAAAACGAGCGAGAATGACACCAAAGGCAAGGGTATTGTGAAAATGACACCAAAGGCAAGGGTATCGCGATAACTCCAACAGGAAGGAAGATTGGAGACACCCTTCAATGGTATCGCGATATCCTCTTTGGGTATCACGATATCCATCCTTTAAAGAGGACCCCAAGGCTCAACATTGATTCAAAGAGGACCCCAAGGCTCAACATTGATTGAGGTATTGCAATATCCACTTCTGAGTATTGCGACATCACCTTCTTCAAGGGGACAAAATTGGACAAAAAGGGTAGTCTTTTTCCACCTAGTCCACCAATCACCCAAGGCCGGTGTAGGGGGCATGTTTGACAACGAAATCTCCTCAGAAGATAGCCTAAAACAACACAAATTGGCCGAGGAGGAGAGACACACACATTAGCTTAGTTTTAGGTTTAGTTTTCTCTAGGTTCTCTCTTAGTTTTTCTGCACTTTTTCTAGGGTTTTATTTTTTCTTCTTCTTCCTTAGTTTAGAGTTTTTTTTTTTTTTGCATTTACTTCTTGTTCTTGATGTTCTTAGTTCTAGTTAAGTTAGCTATTACTGTACCCTAGGTTTATTTGCACTTTCAGTTCTTGTACCTTAGTTGTAAGACATTTTTAGCTGTAGTTTAATGTATTTCATTTCTTTTACTTTAAATCCATCAAAGTTTGTTCCTTTTATGTATATTACTTTAGATTTTCTTGTTGAATGCTTTTAGTTTCATGTTCTTTAAGTTTTCTAGCATAAAAATTCAAACTTTTATGTTTTTCTTAAGCTTTACTTTAATGGCTGCTTTGTTTTTCATTTTCATGTTCATTTCCTTTACTTTCAGAATGAATAGTTAAACCTCAAAAGGGGATTGATAGATGGAGGTGTGGGTAAGCTGAAATCTTTGGACAAATAACTAAATTGTAAGAAATTAGACTAAATTGAATAGATCTAAAAACTTAGGAAGTGACACCCTTAAGGGAATATCTAGGTAAGTGAGACCGAAAAGTAATCTTGTTGTGCACTCGTTTGTTAGTCTCGGATTAACCGATGAGATTAGAAGACAAACCAGAGCTAATTCGTCTAAGTTAGTAAAATTGAGATCAAAAGATAACATGGAGCCACTTAGTAGTTTATGCAATTTAAGTCCCTTATTCGAGGATCGGTGAACCACATCGAAATCAACCAACCACCATTAGTCATTTATCAGTTTAATTTCTTAGTTTCGTATTCTTTGCAATTTATTCCTTAGATTAGCATATTTAATTTTCTTGCGAAATTTCCTTGTTATGATTTGTCGTACTATAAAATCGTATCAGTAGCCATTTAGACTCGATTGCGTATGCTAGTTATCGCTCAATCGCCATCTCCTTTGGGTTCGATCTTTAGAATACTCCAGTGTTCCATTGTAACACTATAAATATTACAACTAATATGTACGCTTGTAGTAAAATCGTGCTTTAAAAATTATTTTATAAATTTGTTGTTTTATGTGCACATACGGGATGCAGTCAGTATATAATTAAAAAGATCAAACTTTTTAAGTAAATTTTCAATGAAATGTGATTGTGATAAAGCTATAGTGCTTTCCTCTCGTGTTATTTTGATCCCAAGAAAAAGATATGCTACACCCATATCCTTCATAACAAAGTTTTTGGCAAGAATTTCTTTGTGTTTTCTATTTGTTTCAAGTCCGTGCCAAATATGAGCATGTCATTTACATATAAGTAATTTATTACACCTTTTCATTTTCACATTTGCTATATATGCACTTATTGGATTCATTTATTTTATAACCATTAACTAGAACAACCTTGTTAAACTTTTGGTGCCATTACTTTGGTGCTGGTTTAAGTCCATATAAAAATTTAACAAGTTTACATACCTTATGCTCCTGTCCTGGAACAACAAATCCTTTTGGTTGTTCCATAAATACTTCATCTTCCAATTCACCATTTAAAAATACAGTTTTAACATCCATTTGGTGAACAACCAAATTATACATTAAGGTAAGTGATATTATGAGTCTAATCATAACAATTCTTGCTATTGGAGCATAGGTATCAAAGTAACTATTAGAGTATGCCCAAAGACCAATCATGAGATGGTTGTAATTACAAACTCATTTTACTTTGTTTGTTACTATAAGGAAATGTCGTTGTTATTTCAATTTCTTTTTTTTTTGTGTGTATAAATAAACTAATTAATAAAAAAGTCTTGAGAATAATATGACTATTCTTAAAAGGTCCTTAGTCAAGTATTATTATGGGCTTGGACAATGATAATACATTGAGACTAATTTATAGTTGATTGATGACAAAGTATTGTCATTAACATAGGGATGTCAAAATCAATACATGAGTATGTGTTAGAGAACAACATACTGGATTAACCTGCCATGAGTATGTTTCTTGGATTATTTTATAATAGTCACAAACATTACTCATAGTGATAACTATGTATATGATCCTCAAACTTGAGATCATTATTATCTCAACATTGTAAGTTGTATATTTTGATACAATCAAATGTCTACCGTAACAGGTTGTACTAAAAAGACAAATGTTGGATATACCACAATCCATGTAGTGGGATATTATCAATCAAAATAGGATTTATCCTTCTTACATAATGGGAGTAATATCTTTGGTCACTTGATGGAGTGAGACTAGAAATGTATGGTCATACTCAAATAAGTTGATATGAGATATCACACTTATTTGTTTATTGTAGTCTACTCAGAATATCAAGAAATATGAGATTGGACTATACAAGTGTGACTATACCATGACTTGTGTCCAATTTAGATATTAAAGATAAAAGAATATAATACATGAAAATTTTATCACAGAAATGTTATGTCGAATCACGACTTCTTGTAACTTAGGAAGCAATGATGCATTGTGATCGCTGAAATCAGAGCTTTAAAATTTATAAATAGAATGATCAAACCTGGAAACTAACTCTGACAACGACTTAAAGGCAAGTGTACCTATCGGAAAGTAGTATAACTTAGGTAAGACTGGATTATCGAACCCAAAGGAACTAAAAGTACTAATACTCACTTTCTTTTTATTATTTAGCCTAAAATATGGAGTGATTGGTTGCTTTAACTAATTCACGACTACTAAGACAAAAAGACAAAAAGAACGAATTGGGAAATAACTTGAAGAAACTCAATTGATTGCGAGATACCCTTAGGAAGAATCCACCTAGACTTCACTTGTTACTTATTACTGAATCATATGATTTCCTTACTTAGCTTGATCCGTAGGACTCCCTAACTTATATTAAACTCTCTCTCGAGGCGAATAACGTCTAACCCTAGGTTAATTAGTGAAACTCTCATTCGCTTATAATAACCCCCTAGAATAGCAGTAAATCGATCAATGAATTCCCATATTAGGTTTCACCCTAATCTGGCAAAATCTCGTAACCCTATCTCTAGGCGTTCGATCAACTCCGCTTAACTATGCTAGATCTACTCTTAAGCAGTATCTATTCCTCTTCCACCTAAGCACATCAGATTTAGATTAAGCATGCATAATTAAGAACAAACTAAGTATTATCATATAATTCAAAAAATAATAACAAAATTCATCTAGGTCTCATCCCCTTTAGGTATCTGAAGGATTTAGTTCATAACTTTAAAATAAAACATCACAAGAGAAAAGATAAAACAAAACATAAGGAATCCCTAAAACCCCCTACAGGAATTGAAGGAGAAATCCGCCGTCTTGAGTAGAATTCTGGCTTCTTGAGATGGATCAACTAGCTATCTTCGAATGATTCCCACAAATGTGATCTTTCTGGCTCGGCTCCTTGGCCTAACAAACCCCCTCTCTCAGGATGCACTTAGGGTGTTTATATAGGCTTTTAGAATCCTTTACTTGGTCCCTAAGTGTCCTAAATTAAGTCTGCTTCCTACTCGGTGTTTGAACATAATTTGGAAAGTGTTTCTTTGGCTCT
This sequence comes from Gossypium rotundifolium, assembly GCA_025506655.1. Lineage (NCBI taxonomy): Eukaryota > Viridiplantae > Streptophyta > Magnoliopsida > Malvales > Malvaceae > Gossypium > Gossypium rotundifolium. The sequence goes on along the minus strand of CP106725.1, from coordinate 10,388,978 downwards.
AAGTATCCAAATCGAGTGAAATTGCTCTCTCCCGTAATCAGGGGCACGGCCATGGCACACGCCAGTGTAAATCGTGGTTGGGCCGTGCCTTGATTCTGTTGATTGGGGCACGGCTGTGTAAATCATGGCATGGCCGTGTCTTAGTTAATTGTCGAGGCACAACCGTGTGGCTTGAAGTCCTGGCCGTGTCAATTTCTTCTTTGGCCCAAATTGGCCCGTTTTAAGCCTATTTCTTGTTCTTTTCGTCCTCGGGTGCTTTCTTGAGTATAAATATGAAAAGAAAGGATTACATAAATAAGGACTAAATCATTCTAAAAGCATACTAAATATGGGGTTAAAATATGTTACTTTTATGGTTTATCACATTGCTAGATGCCACACATTGTTTGTAACATTAGAAATATTCTAGTATTGCTACTAACGTTACAAGAACCTACAGCGTCACACCCATGATTAAAGCCAACAGACTTCACACAAAAATATTGGGTGTATATCCTCCTACATACATCTTTAGCGGATAGTATCGCCTAATGGATAGTGTCATCTGGCGAAACTGTATCGCCTGACGGACTATATCGCTTGGCGGACAGTATAGCCTAGCAAATACGATTCGCAATTACTTTCTAGAGTAAATATTTATGGAAGTTAATATTCCTTTGGAAAGAATATAATCTTTAATACCTTCCATAATTTTCTTTAAAAGGTAAAAGGGAATTATTCCATTTTGAATATATGATATTAATAAAAGGAATAGAATCCTTGATTGAAAGAGGGTAAGTGAAAAAAAAAATTAAACAAAAAGGTCTAGCAACAAATTTTGAATTCTCTCTGAAAAGGTTCAAAGAGTTTTGTTGTTCGTGCTTGACTGGGTGGACTACATAGAGACCGAGACACTTTCTTGCGGCTAGGATTGACATCGTGCAAAGTAATCCAACCAACAGTGTTATTCGTCATTCTTCAGCATTAAAAATGTATATCTTCAACCCTATTTCAACCCGACTCGTTCCTCATACATGGATCTATGGTTGATAATCTCTTGAATAATTTTTTTTTGCTACACCACGAGGCATATTGGTGATCCAATAGTAACCAATACCTTGTTTTTGTGTAAAACCTTTGGCTACCAACCTTGCTTTAAATTTATCAATGGTTTTATCGACATTTATTTTCTTTTTGAAGATCCATTTACAACCTGTTGGTTTGGAACCAGGTGGAAGGTCAACTAAAATCTAAGTATAATTTCTCATTATTGAATCCATCTCATCATTTATTGCTTCTTTCTAAAAAGTAGAGTCTTGAGATTTCATTGCCTCTTCAAATGTAATAGTATTAGATTTCATATTATAATAATAAGGTATCTTATTGCCTATACTTTCACATTTTCCTTCTACAAGGAACATAATGAAATCGAGTCCAAAATCTTTGACTTTTTTTATCCTTTTTGTAACATCCTGAAAAGGGCCTATGCATTTTCGGTTTAATTGTACGAAATGACATGTCTTATGTGTTATGAACATTTTTGGAAACTTGGAAATGTAAGAAATGATTTAGAAATGTTAAGTTAAAGAGGAAAGTGAACATTTGGAAACTTAAGCTAAAAGAGGAAAGTGAACATTTTGGAAACTTAAGTTAAAGAGGAAAGTGAACATTTTGGAAACACGAAAAATGTATGGAAATGTTAAGTTTAAAAGAGAAACTAAGGCAAGGTGGCCTTAAGAAAATTAATAGGAGGAATTTGACACACAAACAGGCTTGTCAAAGTGGCTTGAAGGCACCACTTAAAAGCCCGACAAGTGGCATACAAGCTTGTGTATTTGGGCCAGGATCGAGTCACTTGGGAAGCAAATAAAGAAATTTTATTTTGCTTCTAAAAGCAAAAGAGGTGGACTGCACAAAGGAACCTAAGTGAAGAGTTTAATTCTCTTTAAAATTCGACTAAATAGGTGGATAAATGATGGATAATTATTGTTATTTTTATTAGAAGATAAGAGATAATTGAGGATTAAGTCTATTATTGATTAAAGTGGTAATTAAAAGATAAAAATTTATCACATAGGAAGAGTTGGCCGATTGGGGGAGACTAAGGCTAGTATTTTCGACAAATAGGAGAAAACAAGGCCATTCTTCACACTTTTCTTCCTCCTATTCTCTGCAAATTCTCTAAGCAACATTCTCTCTTCTCTTTTATTTTTTGTCAATCAAAATCTACTTCTTCTTTTATCCACCATTGTTAATTCTTTAAGCCTCAAGAATCAAAAGTGTTGACACACCTCTAGGCCATAGTCGACTAGTCTTCAAGACCCCATAGCCGAATCTTTGAGGGACACCAAACAAAGGGGCTGTCGAATTCTTCAATAGAGGTAAAAAAAAAACAAGTTGGATTTCTATTCTTTTCTTTAAGGACTTGTTGAAAATTAAAGGCTAATCCTTACTATTATCCTTTGACCGAAATCTTAAGGAGAGATTCGGGATTTTGGCCTATCGTCGATTTCTAAGAGGAAAATTTTTGGGATTTAAGATTTGGAAGGTAAGTACATTCGGCCAAGGGTCTATTTCAGTATTTAGACTTGTTTCTTATCTATTCAAACCGAAAACTAATAAGTTAATAGATCTGAGGAGCGGTAGATTACAAGGAAGGAGAAGTTTTTTCGAAGGTACACCATAGGTAGCGTATTCCCTAGTTATTTGGTGAGTTTGGATTTAAGATTTTCAAGGTAAGTAACTATGAATATTCGGCCAAGGCCTTATTTTAGCACATAGATCTATTCCTTATTATCTTAAAAGCCAAAAACTAACCTATGTAGAGATTTAGGATTTGGTAGAATACAAGGAGAAGAAAAGTAAAGTTTTAGGATTTGGTGATAAGCAAATCGGCATTAAGGTAAGTTCTAGTGCACAAATCCTACTAGGATTTGGTTTTATGACCGAATGAGTTCTTCATTAAACCTTTAATATGGGCTGAATGTAGGGAGTTAAAGATCTAAGGCAGTAGATCGAATTTCGGGATTTCAAGTGAAATTGTTAAGCGAATCAGGTGTGTACCCTACACTACTTTTAATAAGATTCATCGCTATAATAAATATATGCATGTTTATAAGAGCGTGAATATGGCTAAGGTACCATGTTATGGTACAAAGTACTCAGTGCACGTTTCCTACTCCTACTAGGATTACGAAATATGTTATATTTAACATGTGGAAAGTAACATGAATGTGAATTTAAGTATGATATGCATGATATGAATAATATGGGGCACTCGGGTTATATGAGAAAGGGGAAGTGAATGTGGTGACTTCGGTCTCACTATCTGAATGTAGTGACTTCGGTCACATTATCTGAATGTGGTAACTTCGGCTACATTATCTGAATGTGGTGTCTCATGACACAATTATTTAATCTGGTGGCTATGCCACAAATTTTATATAAGCGATGAGCACGTCATCCAAATGATGCCTCCGATGGTGTGTAGCGGATAGAGGGTTGACTTAGTAGTCCCCACTTGTGTGGTTGAGTGCAGGGGATGTGTAGCGGATGGTATCTAGGTGTGGGTTGGGATTGCATCATTATTATTATGTGAACATGATATGTATGGTATGCCTAAATCATTAAATTTTAGTGTTGGTTACACATTGAGTCTGTTGACTCACCCGTTGTGGGAACATGTTTTGGTGATGGACGGTGATGGGACAGGACGGCGAGAACTTGTGGTGGCCATGCTTTCGACTTAAAGTTTTATTTAATTTGGACATTTTATTTTATTTAAGTACTCTACAATTATATTTTGGGTTTGTTTTATGTAATAAGGCCATGGTGATGATTTTATTGTTGTTTCAATTACTATGTTACGAATTTATGTTATTTAAAGATTAAGTCAATTTAATTTAAACTAAACTTTAAATATTTTGTCACTGAAATAAATGGGGTTTTCAATAAATAAATAAATAAACTTGTTTTCAACTCGAGCCCAACCCACAAATCAAAACACACAGTTTTCAAAGTAATAAAAGAATTTTGAATCGATTTACATCAAGGAACATACCAGATCCGGTCCAGGCTCGTGGTAGGGTGTGAATGTTTCAATTTAGTATTAGAGCCCGTTTTAAACTCTCGGCACGTGGTCTAAGGCCCAAAACGTTTTCAAATCGAGCCCAAATGAGTTTTATGTAAGTATTTACGAAAATAGGCGGGTTTGATGGCATGGCACCTAAGTCTCCACCGAAGTCCACGAGTAAGTACCCTTAACCATCTGTGTGATTATGTGATTTATAGAAGGGTAGAAAAGGAATGGAACGTAGAATAGAATGATAGGTACTTGAACCCAGGACTAGTCTACCCCAACTACTACATAAGACTTAAAGGCCTAACTAAACAAACCTATGGCTAAGTCAATCGAGTTAGGGTGTGGTAACCCCCATGCATGTCTAGGATTGGATCCGGAAGAGCACGGTATTTAAGCGATCCTAGTGACTCACCTCCGTCACAGAATCCTACAGTGCGTAGCTTCGGTTCACCCTAACCCGAAGACTTAGTGGGTGTGGCAACCTGTCGCATGCCTAGGAATGGTTTGATGGGAGTTTGGTATTTAAGCGGTCAGTGTGACTCACCTCCTCTCCACTCGAATCCTACAGTGCGTAGCTTTGGTTCAACGACCAAGAAGACTCGGTCATAGGCTAAACCCAAGAATTAAAACCTAGAAAGGAACTAGCCATGTTTTTTTATAAGAACCCTAATTTTAAAAGCCCTTAAAATAATTTTTCTTTAATTCGTGAAAACTATCTTTTCTACACAATTCTAGAAAAATTTTTGATTTATAAAATTACAAAAATACCTTAGTGGTAAAATTACAAAATGCCCTTGGTTTATAAAATGTCTAAAATACCTGGTTTTAATCAACATTATCATTATTTTATAACAAGTCCAAAACCCTTATTTGCAAATTATCAAAAATACCTTGATTTTTGAAAAATTACAAAATTTCCTAACTTACCAAAATTTCCAAAATGATACGATTTTAAAATTTTTGCAACTTCATCGTTTTAGAAAATAAATTTCTCAAAAGAACCCTCAAAATTTTGCAAATTTTGAAATATCCACTAATTATTAAACTTTACAAATTTACCCTGGTTTATTACCCAGATACCCCCGAAATTCAAAATTATCGAAATACCTGGAATTTCCAAATTTACCGAAGAGCCCCGGGACTTTAAAATTTTCGAAATACTTTTTGACAAAATTACCAAGGAACCCTATTTGACAAATTACGAAAATACCCCTGTAGGATAAATTACGCAAATACCCCTGGGTAGTGGAAAAACAACAACAATGACAACTACAACATTTCTCTGAATGAACGGAAGTTCATAATTGATTGATGAATGTATGAATGTGAAGACTGTGTTCATGTATGAATACGAAAGGACCACTCTTAAAATTCTTTTCATAAAACTTCGTCGTGGATAATCAGTGGAATAAGGGCTAATTTATAAAACTTTCTTAAATCAGATTAAAGCGCATTGTTAGATATGAATTCTAGAGGACGCGGTCGCCAAGGACGCTTGATGAGGAAGAATGGTCGTGTCGTAACCCGTTAGATCGGGTCGGGTCCGACAATGAGTTACCACCGCCACCACCACCCCAACTACTATCGGTTATGAGCGGCGAGGCTCGACGGGGATGATCTTTATGTCGTAGACTATCTTGCGAGTTTTGGAAATGGTGGTGGTGCGGGTGGAAATACGGAGCTCAAAATCATGCCGGCGACTCGAGCCAACTGAGTGAGGTGTTTCGTGGAGTATCCGGTGTGGCACCCAGATCTGGTGATCTTGGTTGAAAGTAACCGCGCATTATGGATGAGCTCGATCTGACCCCGGAGGAAAAGTTGAAAGGAATGGTGGCACTATTACGAGATGAAGCGTATCAATGGTGGTTAATAGTGAGGGATGGTGCTACTGCTGAGGATCTAACCTGGGAGTATGCTAAGGAGGCATATCAGAAAAAGTATGTCGGCATGCGTTATATTGATGAGCAGAGGAAAGCTTTTTTGGGGCTGGTTCAAGGGAACAAGTCAGCTGAATTTCTAAGGTTAAGCCGATATGCTCGAGGAGTAATGGCTACGGAGCATGAGCGCTGTGTCCGTTTTGAGGACGGACTAAGGGATGATTTGAGATTGTTGATATCACCGCATCAGAAGTGGGAGTTTTCTGCTTTAGTAGAAAAGGCCAAGGTAGCCGAGGGAATTAAGGATGCTACAAAGCAGACTATGGATCAGAATAAACTAAAAAGAGGTTTTGGATCATCTGGAAAGGTTCAAAAGAGGCCTAGAGTTGATGAGCCACGAAATCAGCAAGCTGGTACAGGATGGCAGTATCATCATTGTGATCATTGTGGAAAGAAGCACTTAGGAGAGTGCTGGAAAAAGACGGGAGGATGTTTTAGGTGTGGGTCCAAGGACCATATGCTCAAATATTATCCTAAGAAACCAGATGAAAGTCGATCGTGACTCGGAATGTTAATCGTGGTAGAGGAGGATGACAACCTCAACGAGGTCGTGGTTCTAATAACAGAGGTAATGGTCTTTGGCGGAGGACGTGGAACACAAAGCGAGGTTCTGCTAACACCGAGGCAAAGCGATCGAGTTTGGTTTATGCGGTTCACCGGAGGGAGGATGGAGACGCGCAGGATGTTATAACAGGTATGTTCTTTATTTATGGCAAGCCCTATTTTGCTCACGATTGATGTGGGCTCGACCCATTCTTATGTTGCATGTAGTGTAGTGGAAACACTAGGCCTAGACTCGAACTTTCGATAGGCGGATGATCCGTAGTTAGCCCATTAGGCCAAACTGTAGTGGTGGATAAGATCTTCGGAATGCACCTTTAGAGATTCGAGGAGTGAACTTTCGGTGACTTAATGGAACTACCCTTTGGTGAGTTTGAACTCATACTTGGAATGGGTAGCTAGTAGAGCAACCGAAGTGTTGGATTGTGCGGCTAACTAAGGACCGAAGGATGAAGTAGTGGTAATGATCGAAGAAAGAAGAAACTACTGTCTAACGTAATTTGGCGTTAAAGGTGAGAAAATGGTTAGGAAAGGGTGCGAGGCGTTCTTAGCCTTCGTAAGTGCGTTGGGTGAAAAGGAAGAAGGTGTCGATGGAGTTAGAGCGGTAAAGGACTTTGAAGATGTGTTTTGGAGGAATTACGGTGAATACCCCAGATAGGGAGGTGAAATTTAGAATAGATTTGCTTCAAGGAGCGACTCTTGTGTCAATCGCTCCATACCAAATGGCGCTTAAAAGAGTTAGTGGAGCTCAAGGCTCAAATCCAAGAATTGTTGGATCGTGGGTTCATTCGACTCGGTGTGTCTCCATGGGAGCGCCGATCTGTTTAGAAGAAGAAGGACCGGAACTATGCGTATGTGCATAGATTACACGTCGATTAAATAAGTGACCATTAAGAACAAGTATCCTTTGCCAATGATTGATGACTTGTTTGATCGGTGAAAGGGCCATGATTCTCAAAGATAGACTTGAGGTCGGGATATCATTAGTTGAAGGTAAAGGAGGCAGATATCCATAAGACAGCTTTTAGGATAAGGTACGGCCATTTTGAGTTTGTCGTAATGCCGTTTGGGTTGACCAATGCCCCAGTCGCGTTCATGGATATGATGAACCGAGTTTTCCAACCTTACTTGGATAGGTTCGTCGTCGTGTTCATCGACGATATTTTGGTGTACTCAAGTGCGAAGAGGAGCATGATGAGCATCTCCGAGGTTGTGCTACAAGTGTTAAGGAGAAGAAGCTCATGCCAAATTCAAGCAAGTGTGAATTTTGGCTCAATGAGGTGGCGTTCTTAGGGCATGTGGTATCCGCAGAGGGAATAAGAGTAGATCTAGGAAGATCAAGCGGTGTTGGATTGAAAGCCACCTAGGTCCGTGGTGAGATCCAAGTTTCTTAGGTTTGGCGAGCTATTACGAAGGTTTATGGAAGGGTTCTCGCCTATAGCCGCCTTTGACAAAGTTGTTGAGGAAGGAAGTACCCTTTGTATGGTCAGATAAGCAAAAGGAGAGCTTTGAGAAGCTTAAGAAGGTTTTAACGGAAGCTCAAGTATTGATTCACCGAGGCGGAAAGGAATTCACGGTGTATTGTGACGCTTCCATACTGAGTTTGGGTTGCGTCTTGATGCAAGACGGAAAGGTAGTCGCATATGCATCTTGTGATTAAGGTCGCATGAGGTTAACTACCCAACCCATGACTTGGAATTGGCAACAGTGGTTTTCGCCCTTAAGGTGTGGAGGTACTATCTCTATGGAGAAAGGTCAGTGATCTACACAGACCACAAGAGCCTTAAGTATCTGTTGACTCAGAAGGAGTTAAACTTGAGGCAGCGAAGGTGGGTAGAGTTATTGAAGGATTACGATTGCTCGATAAAGTACCACCCGGGCAAGGCAAATGTAGTAGCTGATGCCCTAAGCCGAAAGGTTGTGTCGGATCTAAGGGCTATATTCGCTCCCTTAAGTTTGTATGATGATGGAAGCCTGTTGGCAGAGTTGCAAGTCAAACCCACATGGCTGAATGAGGTGAAAAGGGGACAGTTGACTGATAAGGACCTAAGTGCTAAGTTACAGCAAGTACAGAACGGAGAGTTAGAGGATTATGGCGCTAATGATGAAGGAGTATTGTGCTACAAAGGAAAAGTCTGTATACCAAGGGACAAAGAGTTAAGATGAAGGTTCTTGGAAAGTGCATAGTAGCCCTTATGCTATGCATCCGGAGGCATTAAGTTGTCTGAGATCTAAGAGAATAATTTTGGTGGCCTGATCTTAAGCGGAAGTTCTTGAATTAGTGGGAAAATGTCGACATGTCGCAAGTTAAATTTGAACACCAAGTTCCATCGGGATTGCTTCAGCCAATCGAGATTCCACAGTGGAAGTGGGAAAGAATTACCATGGACTTCGTTAGTGGGCTTCCTCTTACGCCTACTAAGAAGGACTCGGTATGGGTAATAGTAGACCGTTTGACTAAGTCCGCACACTTCATCCCGGTAAGAGTGGATTATTCCCTTCAGAAGTTAGCCAAATTATACGTGGCAGAGATTGTAAGGTTACACGGAGTGCCGGTGTCTATCATTTCGGATAGAGACCCAAGGTTCACATCTCGGTTTTGGAGGGCACTTCATCAAGCTTTAGGCACTAAGTTGGACTTCACTACGGCCTTTGATCCACAATCAGACGGGCAGTCTGAAAGGGTAATACAAGTGTTGGAGGATATGTTGAGAGGCTGTGTGATGGATTTCCGAGGAAGTTGGGAAGATTACTTGCCTTTAGCAGAGTTCGCCTACAACAACAGCTATCAGGCTAGCATTCGGATGGCACCATATGAAGCATTGTATGGTCGGAAGTGTCGAACTCCTACTTGTTGGATAGATTTAGGAGAACGTCGAGTTTTGGGACCAGAGTTGGTGAAAGAAACTGAAGAGAAGGTTGAGATAATTTGAGCACGGTTAAAAGAAGCCTCTGATAGGCAGAAGTCTTACGCCGACCTCAAGCGAAAGGAAATAGAGTTTGAAGTGGGAGACCAAGTGTTTCTGAAAGTCTCACCTTGGAAGAAGGTGATGAGGTTTGGTCGGAAAGGAAGTTAAGCCCAAGGTTTATGGGGCCTGTCGGTACTAAAGCGAGTTGGGCGATGGCATATCAGCTAGAGTTGCCACCGAATTGCAAAGAGATGCACGACATATTCCATGTATCCATGCTACGTCATCGATCGGATCCATCTCACGTGGTACCGAGTTGAAGAAGTGGAGCTAAGGCGATTTATCCTACGAGGAAGAGCCGATTGATTTTGGAGCGTGATGTGAAAGTGTTACGGAGGAAGTCGGTTCCTCTAGTCAAAGTGTTATGGCGTAATCATGGATCGGAGGAAGCTTGTGGGAACAGAGGAGGCAATGCGATGAATACCTCAATTATTTTAGCTAGGAAATTTCGAGGACGAAATTATTTTAAGGGGTAGAATCGTAACATCTGAAAAGGGCCTATGCATTTTCGGTTTAATTATGCGAAATTACATGTCTTATGTGTTATGAATGTGTTATGAACATTTTGGAAACTTGGAAATGTAAGAAATGATTTAGAAATGTTAAGTTAAAAGAGGAAAGTGAACATTTTGGAAACTTAAGCTAAAAGAGGAAAGTGAACATTTTGGAAACTTAAGTTAAAGAGGAAAGTGAACATTTTGGAAACACGGAAAATGTATGGAAATGTTAAGTTTAAAAGAGGAAACTAAGGCAATGTGGCCTTAAGAAAATTAATAGGAGAATTTGGCACAAACAGGCTTGTCAAAGTGGCTTGAAGGCACCACTTAAAAAGCCCGACAAGTGACGCCACAAGCTTGTGTATTTGGGCCAGGATCGAGTCACTTGGGAAGCAAATAAAAGAAATTTTATTTTGCTTCTAGAAGCAAAAGAGGTGGATGACACAAGGGAACCTAAGTGAAGAGTTTAATTCTCTTTAAAAATCGGCTAAATAGGTGGATAAATGATGGATAATTATTGTTATTTTATTAGGAGATAAGAGATAATTGAGGGATTAAGTCTATTATTGATTAAAGTGGTAATTAAAAGATAAAAATTTATCACATAGGAAGAGTTGGCCGATTGGGGGAGACAAAGGCTAGTATTTTCGGCAAATAGGAGAAAACAAGGCCATTCTTCACACTTTTCTTCCCTCCTATTCTCTGCCGAATTCCCTAAGCAACATTCTCTCTTCTCTTTTTATTTTTTTGTCAATCCGAAATCTACTTCTTCTTTATCTACCATTGTTAATTCATTAAGCCTCAAGAATCAAAAGTGTTGACACACCTCTAGGCCATAGTCGACTAGTCTTCAAGACCCCATAGCCGAATCTTTGAGGGACACCAAACAAAGGGGCTGTCGAATTCTTCAATAGAGGTAAAAAAAAAAAAACAAGTTGGATTTCTATTCTTTTCTTTAAGGACTTGTCAAAAATTAAAGACTAATCCTTACTATTATTCTTTGACCAAAATCTTAAGGAGAGATTAGGGATTTTGGCCTATCGTCGATTTCTAGGAGGAAGATTTTGGATTTAAGATTTGAAAGGTAAGTACATTCGCCAAGGGTCTATTTCAGATTTAGACTTGTTTCTTATCTATTCAAACTGAAAACTAATAAGTTAATAGATCTAGGAGCACCGATTACAAGGAAGGAGAAGTTCTTTTCTCGAAGGTACACCATAGTCACAGCGTATTCCTAGTTATTCGGTGAGTTTGAGATTTAAGATTTTCAAGGTAAGTAACTATGAATATTCGCCAAGGCCTTATTTTAGTACATAGATCTATTCCTTATTATCTTAAAAGCGAAAACTAACCTATGTAGAGATTTAGGATTTGGCCAAATACAAGGAGAAGAAAATCAAAGTTTTCTGGATTTGAGTGATAAGCAAATCGGCATTAAGGTAAGTTTTAGTGCACAAATCCTACTAGGATTTGGTTTTATGACCGAATGAGTTCTTCATTAAACCTTTAATATGGGTAGAATGTAGGGAGTTAAAGATCTAAGGCAAGAGATCAATTTCGGATTTCAAGTGAAATTGTTAAGCGAATCGTGTGTGTACCTACACTACTTTTAATAAGATTCATGGCTATAATAAATATATGCATGTTTATAAGAATATGAATATGGCTAAGGTACCATGTTATGGTACAAAGTATTTAGGTACGTTTCCTACTCCTACTAGGATTACGAAATATGTTATATTTAACATGTGGAAAGTGACATGAATGTGAATTTAAGTATGATATGCATGATATGAAAAATATGGGGCATTCGGGTTATATGAGAAAGGGAAAGTGAATGTGGTGACTTCGGTCTCACTATCTGAATGTGGTGACTTCGGTCACATTATCTGAATGTGGTAACTTCAGTTACATTATCTGAATGTGGTGTCTCATGACACAATTATTTAATCTTGTAACACCCCAAGCCCGGCCCATGAGTCCTGACCGGATCTGGTATGTCACGGAGTAGAATAGTTTGAGTCATTTTGAAAGTTTGGTGAAAACTTGGTAAAATTGGGCTAAGGTATGAAAACGGGGTTTGAAAATTTAGTTGGGCTTTTATAAACATAGTTGGGTTGATAGACCCTTTTTAAAAACATTGATCATGTATTATTGTGAAATCATCAAAGTGATAGTTGACTTAGTGAATATTGTTACCCGATGGTAACTCCTTTGAAAACCCGTTAAATTTTATTAAGTTTGGAAAGGTTACTTTTAACCGGTTCAATTAATATTTATAAATTTCCATTTGTAACATAACATAAGTAAAATAAAAATACATCCACATAATAAATAGCGGCCTTATTACAATCTCAAAATAAAAATACTTAGGAAATAAAATAATTAAACTTGACGAAAATAAATTTAACTCAACAATAAGCATGGCAGCCTCGAGTCCTCTCCTCCATCTCCGCGATCTATTCATCCGCAAAATGTTAAGGGAAAGGGGGTGAGTCACTAAGACTCAGTGTGTAATCCCCCACCCGGTAAAGTAACTCATACACAAGTCATTAATAAACATGCACATGCAACCCAACCTAACCATCCATACTCCTTAACTACCCCGTGTGGTCAAAACCACTAATGACTTAGAGTCACAAATTAAATGATGGGGCCAACCCATTGTGTGGTCAAAACCACTGATGACCATAGGTCACAAATAATCAAGTGTGGTCAAAACCACTGGTGGTACCAAACCACTGGGACTTAGTCGCAATTTATCAATCGGTGTGGTCAAAACCACTGATGACTTAGAGTCACAAATTAAATGATGGGGCTAACCCATCGTGTGGTCAAAACCACTGATGACCATAGGTCACAAAATATCAAAGTGTGGTCAAAACCATTGGTGGTACCAAACCACTGGGACTTAGTCACAAATATTCAATCGTTGTGGTCAAAACCACTGATGACCATAGGTCACAAATAATCTGATGGGGCCAACCCATCTTGTGGTCAAAACCACTGATGACAGTCCATAATTCATCCCCCTCCTCTCATCAATCCCACCATCACATGCTTTCACATCATTTATCATATATCACGTCATAGCATTTAATTACCATGTGATGGCATGCATACATATATCAAAAATTACAAGTTAGGGGACTTACCCGAAATCCATGATTATGCCACAAGCTAATCACAACCAAAAGATTTAAAGCAAACAATAACGTCATGTTAATTAATAAAGTGTGTAGAGAGATCTGACACACCTGTTATTATCGTAATTCCTAGATCTCGAAACTTCGATCTACAACGCTAGATCTTGACCCTACATTCGGCCAATCATCTTTGTTAGTATCAAAAGCCTATTCGGCCAAACCAAGATTGTACCAAGGGTTTCACACGAACCCGAAACCTTACCTACACGTCCTTTGAACACTAACCACTTCACGATATGTAAATCCGTTTCACTTCCCTACAATTGGCAACCACACATATTATTAGCCTTCGACTTTTCGATCACTAAAAATATTGTCTATTAAATCGATCCTTACCACCACTTACCTTGGGGAATAAATCTCAAAGCTTTCCTTAATGGCTATGTCTTCCCACACTTATTGAAAATTGGCAAGACCCTTTTCCTCAAGGGAGATTCGCCTAAGCACAATTGGAAGGCTGAAATTTTAGAGAAGAGGAGAAGGGTAGGTTCGCTAGTGGAGGAAGAAAAAGAAAAGAGAAGATATAGGAGAGGGGTGGTTTGACTGCAAAAGGAGAAGAGAAGCTGGAATTTTGAACAATTTTGGCTATGGTTTAAGGGAGATTTCAAAGACAAAGAAGAGAAAAATAAAAGAAAATAGTTCTTGGAGTTTTTCTCTTCTTCTGAAAGCAAAAATCAAAATATGAACAGCCCAAGGAGTCCCAATTTTTGGCAACTACCTCCTACTTTGTGATAATTTCCCTACTCATCTGCAAAATGTTAAGGGAAGGGGTGAGTCACCAAGACTCAGTGTGTAAATCCCCCACCCGGTAAAGTAACTCATACACAAGTCATTAATGAACATGCACATGCAACCCAACCTAGCCATCCATACTCCTTAACTACCCCGTGTGGTCAAAACCACTGGTGGTCAAAACCACTGATGACTTAGAGTCACAAATCAAATGATGGGGCTAACCCATCGTGTGGTCAAAACCAACGATGACCATAGGTCACAAAATATCAAAGTGTGGTCAAAACCTTGGTGGTACCAAACCACCGGGACTTAGTTGCAAATATTCAATCGTTGTGGTCAAAACCTTTGATGACCATAGGTCACAAATAATCGATAGGCCAACCCATCTTGTGGTCAAAACCATCGACGACGATCCATAATTCATCCCCTCCTCTCATCAATCCCACCATCACATGCTTTTACATCATTTATCATATATCATGTCATAGCATTTAATTACCATGTGATGGCATGCATACATATATCAAAAATTACAAGTTAGGGGACTTACCCGAAATCCATGATTATGCCACAAGCTAATCACAACCAAAAGATTTAAAGCAAACAATAAAGTCATGTTAATTAATAAAGTGTGTAGAGAGATCTTACACACTTGTTATTATCGTAATTCCTAGATCTCGAAACTTGATCTACAACGCTAGATCTTGACCCTACATTGACCAATCATCTTTGTTAGTATCAAAAGCCTATTCGGCCAAACCAAGATTGTACCAAGGGTTTCACACGAACCCGAAACCTTACCTACACGTCCTTTGAACACTAACCACTTCACGATATGTAAATCCGTTTCACTTCCCTACAATCGGCAACCATACATATTAGTAGCCTTCGACTTTTCGATCACTAAAAATATTGTCTATTAAAATCGATCCTTACCACCACTTACCTTAGGGGAATAAATCCCAAAAGCTTTCCTTAATGGCTATGTCTTCCCACACTTATTGAAAATTAGCGGTACCCTTTTCCTCAAGGAGATTCGGCTAAGCACAATTGGAAGGCTGAAATTTTAGAGAAGAGGAGAAGGTAGGTTCATTAGTGGAGGAAGAAAAGAAAAAGAGAAGATGTAGGGAGAGGGGTGGTTTCGACACAAAAGGAGAAGATAAGCTGGAATTTTTTTTTATAATTTGGGCAATGCACAAAGGGGTTTAATGAGACAATGAAGAGAGGAAGAAGAGAAAGAATTTTTGAAAATTTTCTCTTAAAGAGGGTATATTCGCTAAAAGGAAGCAAGAAAAGTGGAAATTTTGAACAATTTTGGCTATGGTTTAGGGAGATTTGAAGACAAAGAAGAGAAAAAAATAAAAGAAAAGAGTTCTTTGGAGTTTTTCTCTTCTTTCTTTAGTAAAAAATCAAAATATGAAACAACCCGAGGAGTCCCAATTTTGGCAACTACCTCTACTTTGTGATAATTTCCAGCCTCTAATTATCACAAAAAACAAGTTTTATCTTATTTTCTATCCCTTAATCTCCTCTAAACAATTTAATAGCAAATAAACTACCTATAATCACCCACTTCCAGTAGAAATTGAGAGTCCAAAATTGAACCAAACTCTCCTTTATACGCCAAATGACATGAAAAAAATAAGAAAAACATGTGCGTTGCCTTGGTTCAAACCAAGACCTCACGCTTGACCCTCTAAGCGCCCTAGCCACTTCTCCCTTTAGACTTTCATGTCAAATAATCCCACCATTTATTCATAAAGCCTTATTCTGAGCCCTTTCTCTTTTAGCGCCAAAGCCCAAAAATAAAATCCCTTTATGTTAAGTCACGACTCGAACTCGAGTCCCTTTGCCAAAGCCCTTTAAGTGGCGCCCAAGCCACTCCGCCCCACCGCCTTTCATGTCCGATCCTTACCCAAAATTTCTTTAAGGCCTTCCTTACAGGCCCTTCTTTTAAAGCCAAAAAAATAATTCCCCTTGTTGCTTTCACGGATCGAACCTCCTCCCTTGTAACCCCCCTTAGGCGCACCAAGCCACCACGCCAAATACATTCTTGTGTCAAGTTTCTCTTAAATTTTATTTAAGCCCAATCTTCACCTAGCTTCCTCCTTTTTAAGCCCTTAAAAAGAGATTTTTAATTCCAAATCTGACCTAATTCGAGGTTGTTTCTAGACCCTAAATCATGCCAAATAAAATCATATTTATTTATTTCTTGAAGCCCACATGGAATTTATTTAAATTACAATTAACCCCTAATTCAGGGTGTTACAAATCTGGTGGCTATGCCACGAATTTTATATGGGGATGAGCACGTCGACTGCAGCGACTGCCTTCAATGGTGTGTAGCAGATGGAAGGTTGACTTAGTAGTCCCCACGGTGTGCAGGTTGGTACGGGGATGTGTAGCAGATGGTATCTAGGTGTGGGTTCGGGATTGCATCATTATTATTATGTGAACATGATATGTATGGTATGCCTAAATCTGTTAAATTTTAGTGTTGGTTACACATTGAGTCTGTTGACTCACCCGTTGTAGGAACATGTTTGGTGATGGATGTGATGGACCAGGACGGCGAGAACTTGTGGTGGCGATGCTCGAACTTAAAGTTTTATTTAATTTGGACATTTTATTTTATTTAAGTACTCTACAATTATATTTTGGGTTTGTTTTATGTAATAAGGCCATGGTGATGATTTTATTGTTGTTTCAATTACTATGTTACTAATTTATGTTATTTAAAGATTAAGTCAATTTAATTTAAACTAAACTTTAAATATTTTGTCACCTGAAATAAATGGGTTTTTAATATAAAAAAAATAAACTTGTTTTCAACTCGAGCCCAACCCACAAACAAACTATCTTCAAAACACACAGTTTTCAAAGTAACAAAAGAATTTTGAACGGTTTACATCAAGGAACATACAGATCCGGGCAAATCGTAGGGTGTGGGGTGTTTCACTTTACTTCTTAATTCTTGAAAATTTCATCATTATTATCAATTTGTTCCAATGGAATCTCATTCTCATTTGAAGAATGAATTAATTGTTGTAGTTGTAATTGTCTTGAAATATAATTAATTTATTTTCATCAAAAATAGCATCTTTTGATTCAATAACAGTATTAATTGAAATTGAATCATTTGGTGGTTCAATTATCATGAACCTATATGCCTTGCTATATTGTGCATATCCTATAAATATGCATTCAATTATTCTTGCACCTAATTTTTTACATTTAATTGTTAGAACTTTGACAATAGCTTTACAGCCCCAAAGCTTCAAATACCTAAGGTTTGGTTTCCTTTTCTTCCATTGTTCATAGGGGGTTACTTTAGCTTCATTATTAGGAACTCTATTTAATATATGACAAGACATTAGGACAGCTTCTCCCCAAAAATCTTGTCCAAGACTTGAATATGATAACATTGAATTTTCCATTTCAGTCAAGACTCAATTTTTCCTTTCAGCTACACTATTTTGTTGTGGTGTGTAAGGGGTTGAAATTTGATGGATAATTCCAATTGATTCAAAATAACTTGGATTATGGTATTCTCCACCTCTATCTAATCTTAAGCACTTGATAAATGATATACACTAAAGTTCAACTTCAGATTTATAACTTTAAATTTATCAAGCGCTTCATCATTTGAATGCAATAAATATACATAGCAATATATAGAACAATCATCAATGAAAGCAACAAAACATTTCTTTCCAGAACCCCATGTGATGGCATGATGGTCAAGGGTGTTCACCGCCCCAAGTGTGGCCTGGGTTCGAGTCGCGCTAATCATGTTTGTTGTTCAGGCTTTGCCCTGTATTGCCCTATTATTGTAATTCACCAAAAAAAAATTTTCTTTCAACCTAATGTAGGAGTGTTATACATGTCACATAAATCACTATGTATTAAATCAAGTAACTTTATTTTATTTTTAACCTTAAGGAAAATTTTCTAGTAATTTTAGTCAACATACATGTATTGTATTTTTCAATATTATTATTAAAATAAGAATTAAATCTAACTTGTGCATGTCATTCAATTTTCTATAATTTAAATGACCCAAACTATAATGCCATAAACAAGAATATTCAACTATATAAGCATAAATAACATTTTTATTCTTATTAATAATATTGAGTTTGAACATATCCTCATACATATACTTTTTCCCTACAAAAATTCCTCATTTTAATAGAATGAACTTATCTGTCTCAAAAACAAGTTTGAAACCAAACTTATTCAACAGACTATTAGATACGAAATTCTTCCTAACTTCTGGTACATAATATACATCATTCAAGATTAAAACCTTTCCAAAAGTGAATTGTAGTTCAACAGATCCTTTTCCTTTGATTACTATGGTGGAAGAATTTCCTATGTACAAGTCATTGTCATATTCACATTGTGTGAACTTTGTAAACATGCTTTTATCTTTGCACACATGTTTGGTTGTTCTAGTATCAATCCACCATGCATCATCATCTTGTACAATATTAATTTCAGAAATAATGGCAACAAACTTTTCATTATTATCAGCCTTAAAAGAAGATTTCTTCTTTAAGAATCGACATTCATTCTTGAAATGTCTCGGCTTGCCACAATGGTAACATGAGCCCTTTTGTTTCTTTTTGAACTTAGGTGTTCTAGCAGTCTATATGAATTTTTCTTTGATGGTTTAGTAGTTTGTATCTTCCATAACTTACATTTTGGCATTTTCAAAATTTAGGTTCTGATCTTGCTTTCAATATCCTTCTTCAATACGAAGATGATTTGGCAAAGCCTTAAGAGGTATTTCCTCTTCTTATGTTTTATTCTTCTTTTAAAGTATTTCCAAGATGAAGGAAACTTGTCTATTATGGAGGATACAACAACCATTTCATCCATTTTCATATCATATTGCTTATACTGATTCAGCATTTTTTCAATATCACGAAATTGTTGCATAACAGAACGACCATCAATCATTTGATAATTATTGAAATGACTAACAAGAAATTTCTTACTTGTAACATCTTGGCTATGTATCCTACCTCCAATTTGTCCCATAATTCCTTAGCGGCGACTATATTTTGGTAGGTGTCAAACAAACCATCGAGATAAACCATTCAATATGTGGCCTATGTACATGTAATCGATATTGTCCCATTTTTGCCTTTATCAGGTTGCAACAATAGATTTGTTTTCATTCTCTTCCCGTCTTAGAGTATCCAAACATAGGCAATCTTCAAAATTGACAATAAGAAGTGCATATTTTTCTGCCATCGTCGAAAATTGGCACAATCAAACCGATCAAGTTTGACAAAGTTGGAAGCCAACTCCCTTAATGTTCCACTTTCATGTGTTGTAATAGTCATTATGAAAATAGAACCTTAAAATTGGTATTATAAATCTCCGGTGAGGAAAATCTCGAACACATGAATGAAAATTGAACATAAAATGAAGAAAAAAAGACAAGGCTCCAAGGTGCGTATCAAGCCACTATCTTTAATGTTCTATTCGCCCCCACCTATATTCAGTGTGCAAAAGATTTCCAAGCAAATGAACCTCGAGGATACAATGAAGCCGATGACTATTTTCATTTTGAACTGATGAGAATAGTCCATTAAGCCTTTGAGCAATGTATAATAAGAAAGTCAATTTCTATGAAGAATTTCGCAGATTCTTTATAGAACAATCTAATAATATTAGAAGATGAAGGAAAGATAGAAAGAATTTTAGAACTTGTTGGTATGATTTTCAACTATTTATAAAATTTTCATGTCTCTTCATAGAGACATCTTTGAATAGGTGTATTTTATAATATTATCTTTAAAAAGACACGTAATTATTCATCTAATATTATAACTTTTCAAGTAATATTGTTTGAAAAGTTATAATTTTTATCAAAAATCAAGTGATGTAAGTCTTGACCAATAACCAAATGATTTAACTTTTGAATTCATTTATAGTTATTGAAACAATATAAATATTTGAAAATATTCCAATACTCACAATGTAAGTGAAAATATTCATTATGAAAATTAAATGTGACTTTTTCAAATAGTAAAATTAAATTGTTCAAAACCTTAGGTTCAAATCCTATTATTTCCATTATTTTTGTATTTATTTTTTCTAGATTTACTTTCAAAATAATTTTTTATTTTATAAAAAATCTTTTAATACTTTTACGAGTTATAATTTAATTACGAGTAACACCAATTTAGTTATCCCTATAAATAATGATTTAGATGGTGAGATATAAATTCTTACACAAGTATAAGCTTTTCTTAGATCTCATCTAAATTTGTTCCAATTTTCAAGGAATATAAATTTAATATCTGAATTTAAAAATAAAAAATAAAATAATTGGACACACAAGATCAAGACTTGAAAGTAGAAACAGCGTAGTTTTAGCTAGTTGCTTTTAGATTTTGACTTACTATTGGAGGAAAGAATAAAAGGAATTGCTTAGTTAAATTGGGCTAAAGTCTAGTCCAATAAATCATTCTAACCTAGTAATTTTGAGTCTAGATCCCAAATATGAAGAAAGTTCTTTTTAGTACTTATCTTTTATATTCACAAAACTTTGATTACATCATTATACTAGATTTAGTGGATGCATTTTTTTATCGAGAGAAAATATTTAAAATACTACGATTGATTCTTTTCTTTGGTATTCAAAATGAATGAAATTATTTTAAGGGTAGAATCGTAATATCCGGAATTATGGCCTATGCATTTTGCTTAAGTATGTGTGAAAGCATGTTTATGTGTTCGAATTGTGTGGCATGAATTTTGGAAACTTTAAGGTCTAGTAAATGCCTTAGAAATTATTCGATTTTTTTAATTTAAAGAGGAAGCTAAACCTAAAAGGCCTTAAGAAAATTAGTAGGGGAAATAAGACACTAAATTGGGCTTGTTTGAGTGGCTTGGAGGCGCCACTTAGGGCCTTAGTAAGTGACGCCACAAGCATGGGTGCAAGGCCAAGGTTCGAGTCACAAGGGAGGCAAAATAAGAACTTTTATTTTGCGACAATAAGGAGTAGAGGTGGACGGCATAGGGAGACTGAGGAAGGAGCTTTAGATGGGTTTGAATTCTTTTAAAATTCGGCTAAAGCTAAGGAGATAAATGTAGATTTATTTTAGTTATTTTAAATGGAGGAAGAAGAGATAAAATAGGAGAAAAGCAAGGAAAGGCTAGTGTTTGAGTGTCAGCCGAAATTCTTAGCAAGAGTGTCCATCTTTTTACTTTGCTTTTCTTTTTCTTTCTCATCTCTTTCTCTAGCCGAATTTCCTTCTTTTCCTTTTCTCACAGTTTTCTTTTCTAGTCGAAATCTTCTTCTTCCTATATTCACCATAGCCGAAACTCCTAAGCTTCACACTCTCCCTCTCCACATTCTTAAAAGGCCGACCCACAATATTATTTTTCTTTTTCCATTGAAGTTTAATCTTCATTATTTTCCTAAGCCATTGCGAAATTCTTCCACCTCATCTCTTCTCGATCTTGGTGAATAGCAACCAAGTTAGAGATCTCTTTTGATCCCTTCTCAAATCGGTTTGGATAGGTAAGTCTGCTATGGCCGAATCTCTATTATTTCTCCTTATTTCTTCTCTGTCGACATGTGTGGAACAAAAGCTAAAATTCGGTATTTAATCAAACATGAAATCGGTTCTTTTAGGAATTTCGGGATTCTACTATAGGCTACCGCAAGGGAGGAGCATTCGGGATTTTTAGATCAAGGAAAGCAAGAGATCTTTGGCCAAAGGCCATTTTATTGTGTTTTAATGTTAGATTAGATCTAACATGTGCCTAGAGGAATCTCGATATCACCAGAGAAGCAAGGATCAATTTCGGGATTCAGATCCACTAGGTAAATGAATCTGACATTTGGCCAAGTGGCTCAGATCTATTTCTTACTTATTCAAAAGCCGAAAACTAACCAAGTCAATTGATCTAGTGTTAGCCGATTACGAGGAAGAAGGACTACAACGTTTCGGGATTTGATTAGTAATCAAATCGGTATCAAGGTAAGAGTTTTGGGTGCAATAATCCTTCTGGATTTGATCTTATAGCCGAATAGGCTTTTGCTAAACATTAAGTGATTGACCGAATGTAGGAACTAAGGATCTAGGACGCTAGATCGGGTTTTCGAGATTTTCAGTAAACTTGCTAAGTAAATCAGGTGCGTACCCCACACTAAGCCTTAATTAATTTACGACTATGTTTAAGCCTTAATTAATTTACGGCTATGTTTTGATAAATATGTTACTAAGAATATGTTAAGATGTGGCTAAGAGTATCTTGTAATGGTACAAAGTACTGTGCATGCTTACCCACCCTACTATGGGTATGATATGATCTATGATGGCACATATGTCAATAGTGATAAGAATGTGAAATAAGGCATGATATTGCATGATTTGTTTGACATGGGGCATATGGGCGATATGTAAAGGGAAGTGAATTGGTGGTTTTATACCCAATATTCGAATGTGGTGACTTATGTCACGTGAATTGAATGTGGTGACTTATGTCACGAATCGAATGTGGTGACTTATGTCACAAAATAATTATCCGTGGCTATGCCACGAATTTTATAAGGCGATGAGCACGCCGACCGCAAATGACCGCCTTCAATGGTGTGTAGCGATGGAGGGTCGACTTAGTAGTCCCCACGGTGTGATGGTTGGTACGGTGATGTGTAGCGGATGGTTATCTAGGCTTGGGTTCGGGTTTGCATCATGGTTTATATGTGTTTATTATGTATGACTTGATATGCCCGAATTTAATTGAGACTTGTATTGGTTGTACACATTGAGTCTGCTTGACTCACCCTTTGTGGGATTATTTTTTGGTGACACTCAAGAGATGGACCGAGCCGGCAGGAGCTCAGTGGTGGCCATGCATAACTTCGTAGATCTGTTTTATTTTATTAGTTTATTTTTATTTATTTAAGTTTTGAATTATTTCGGTTTTATTTGATGTAATAAGGCCATAAGTATTAAATTGTCTATGCGTGCATTTAAACACATAGGCAATCTTCAAAATTGACAATAAAGAAGTGCATATTTTTACGCCAATCTTCAAAGTTCGAAAATTGGCACAATCAAACCGATCAAGTTTGACAAAGTTGGAAGCCAACTCCCTTAATGTTCCACTTTCATGTGTTGTAATAGTCATTATGAAAATAGAACCTTAAAATTGGTATTATAAATCTCCGGTGAGGAAAATCTCGAACACATGAATGAAAATTGAACATAAAATGAAGAAAAAAGACAAGGCTCCAAGGTGTGTATCAAGCCACTATCTTTAATGTTCTATTCGCCCCCACCTATATTCAGTGTGCAAAAGATTTCCAAGCAAATGAACCTCGAGGATACAATGAAGCCGATGACTATTTTCATTTTGAACTGATGAGAATAGTCCATTAAGCACTGAGCAATGTATAATAAGAAAGTCAATTTCTATGAAGAATTTCTGCAGTATCTCTTTATAGAACAATCTAATAATATTAGAAGATGAAGGAAAGATAGAAAGAATTTTAGAACTTGTTGGTATGATTTTCAACTATTTATAAGAATTTTCATGTCTCTTCATAGAGACATCTTTGAATAGGTGTATTTTATAATATTATCTTTAAAAAGACACATAATTATTCATCTAATATTATAACTTTTCAAGTAATATTGTTTGAAAAGTTATAATTTTTGTCAAAAATCAAGTGATAGAAGTCTTGACCAATAACCAAATGATTTAACTTTTGAATTCATTTATAGTTATTGAAACAATATAAATATTTGAAAATATTCCAATACTCACAATGTAAGTGAAAATATTCATTATGAAAATTAAATGTGACTTTTTGAAATAGTAAAATTAAATTGTTCAAAACCTTAGGTTCAAATCCTATTATTTCCATTATTTTTGTATTTATTTTTTCTAGATTTACTTTCAAAATAATTTTTTATTTTATAAAAATCTTTTAATACTTTTCTCGAGTTATAATTTAATTACGAGTAACACCAATTTAGTTATCCCTATAAATAATGATTTAGATGGTGAGATATAAATTCTTACACAAGTATAAGCTTTTCTTCCGATCTCATCTAAATTTGTTCCAATTTTTCAAGGAATATAAATTTAATATCTGAATTTAAAAAGAAAAAAATAAAATAATTGGACACACAAGATCAAGACTTGAAAGTAGAAACGACGTAGTTTTAGCTAGTTGCTTTTTAGATTTTGACTTACTATTGGAGGAAAGAATAAAACGAATTGTTTAGTTAAATTGGGCTAAAGTCTAGTCCAATAAATCATTCTAACCTAGTAATTTTGAGTCTAGATCCCAAATATGAAGAAAGTTCTTTTTAGTACTTATCTTTTATATTCACAAAACTTTGATTACATCATTATACTAGATTTAGTGGATGCATTTTTTTATCGAGAGAAAATATTTAAAATACTCTGATTGATTCTTTTCTTTGGTATTCAAAATGAATGAAATTTGGTTTCATATATAAATATTTAAAATAGAAAAAGTAAAAGGAAAGGATTGAAGGTTTTTATTCATAAAAGTTTACTTAATGTAACACCCCAAACCCGGCCTAGACGTTATGGCTGAATCTGGCATGTCACATTGAAGTGTTTTTTGAAAATCATGTTTCCATTGAAAATCCTTCTTGAAATTTCAAACTTCTTGCCATTTAAAACTTGTACAAAACCTCAGTTTGCGTTTGTTTATTTTTTATCGAGGTTTATTAAAAAGTTATTACCTTCAAAACCTTATTGTTGCGGAAGTTTAATTTAAAGCAAATGATTTACGAAAACATGATATTTAAAAATTGAGTTGCAGAAACGTAGTGATAGAAAATAGTTATTATTTTGGAAAACCGTGTTCTACTTCTAGCAGATATAAATCACAATCAAACCAAATCCCAAATTTAAAATCCAGAAATTGTAAAGGCCTTATTACAACCCAAACCAAAAGCTCATTCTTAAGTAAATGAACTAAACAGAATATAACTTGTGCATTTGTGTGGCCCTCTCGAGTCCCTCGTAGCTCCGAACCGTCTAACACTGGGGATTACCTGAAAGGTTAAAAACGGGGTGAGTTTATGAAAACTCAGTGTGTAATCCCCTTATTAAAGAAACAGTCAATAAAAAGGAACAGAATCAGTCTGGGCCTAAGCCCTATAACAGTAACAGTGCAGTGTGGGCCTTAGCCCATTATAGTAACGGTGGCATTTGGGCCTTAGCCCCCATCAGCCTCGGTTGGGCCTAAGCCCATATCAATATCAGAATCAGTATATGCAATGCATAAATACCCATACCAACCCTGCACTCCGTCTCTTGTCCAACCCTACACTCTTGTGGAAATTAAATCGATCCACCCATCCCTACACTCCTTATATAGCACCGATTGCGGCACTAACCAATATTGCAGTAGAGCTGCCAATCACATAATCGACTTAAAGCCATCGATGAGTCCACAGTCGTCTCTCACGACCCGTGCGACCCTCACATATCAATCACTTCCTCCAATACAAGATTCCAACCCCATGCAGTATGTCGTGTATGCAGTATGCCATGCTCAGAATCAGTCATATCATTCACAGTTAAGTCAATTAAAATCATAGTCATACAATCACAGTCAAATTAGTCAAATCGAAGCACAAATTAGTCATTTACCCTCGATGGGCAAAATAGTCATTTACCCTCCAAGGGCATTCGTCAATTTACCCTACAGGGACATTACGGTCATTTTACCCTACAGGGGCATTACGATTAATTTACCCTACAAGGGTATTACGATCATTTTACCCTACATGGGCATTACGGTTAATTTACCCTACAGAGGTATTACGACAAATGGCCTTAGCCCTCATCAGCCTCGGTTGGGCCTTAGCCCATATCAAATGTCACATATTACATCTATCTAGGCCTAAGCCCATATCAATATCAGAATCAGTATATGACATGCATAAATACCCATACCAACCCTGCATTCCATCTCCTGTCCAACAATATACTCTTGTGGGGATTAAATCGACCCACCCATCCCTACAATCTTTATGCAGCACCGGTTGCGGCACAAAATCGAATTAAAGCCATCGGTGGGTCCATAGTCATCTTGCGCGACCCGTGTGACCCTCACATATCAATCACTTCCTCCAATACAATATCCCAACCCCATGTTTTGTGGGCTCGAATTACCATAAGTGAGATCGTCCACCCGTGTGGCATCAAGTGCCGCATTTTCTGGCTTTTCAGATTTTTTTTATTTACGATTAAGACAGTGTAGATACACACTTGATTGCGAAATGTGTGAATGACCCACGAGAACTCCAAGCTACATTCAATCAAGGTAATCTAAAGTTAGTCTTTTAACCGATAGGATAAAGCACCCTCTTATTGGCGCTTACCCTTCTTACCTTGTTTGAATGAGGTGACCTTAATCCCTCAACGATCGCTGTTCAAAAATGATCACACGCCTTCACTGCTTTTCTAAAGTACAACCAAGAACCGATTAGTAAGTGGTAGGGAATATTCGGCCAACCCCAAAAACATGAGGTAACCTTATTACCTTACCGGACGTTTGAGAATGAAATTGTAACTCCTCCACACCGTTCACACTTCACCACTCCTTGAGGAAGACCCTAGCATCGCAATGAGTGCAGTACATGAAGAATGAAATAACAATCGGTTAATGGGGTTATTCGGTTTTGGAAAAGAAAGGAAGAGCATAGGTGCATTTGGTTTTAAAGGTAAAGTAAAGAATAACTTTTGATCACTTACCGAAACTTAGATCCTTCACAGTAGATCGACGTAGAGAAGGATTAGCAACAGTAAAATTTAGCCAGCAAAGAATAGAAAATGAACAGAAGTGAAAAGAAGAGGGAGGAAGGTTCGGCTATGAGAGAAAAAAAAATATCAAGGATGAGGAGAAAGAATAACACGAATGGTCAGAAGGGAAATGATGCGAGTGGTCAGTTTTGTAGTACAGATAAGACTTGAGAGAACCCAAAATGCAAAAAGTGAAAACCCCCCCAAACTCTCAGCAAAGAAATTCAGCACTCCTATCAACACTCACAAAAATCGAACAGGGAAATCTTAGTGCTGAAAATACTCCACATTTCTCCTTCTAGCTGAATTTCACCAAGCCTTAGAGTCCCATTCGGCCACAACTCCCCTCACATTCAAATTCCTTGAAAATCTCCACAAATCACTCCCTTATCCCTCCTTGATATCCTCCATAACAACTCCAAGACTAATTCAAACTTCACCTTACAGAGTTTCAGTCCAACTCCACTTCTCCAGCTGCAAGGTAATAAAATAAATACTCCTTTGCGCATCATGAGACTCGAACTTGAGCTCCCTTGCAACCTTGAACACACCACTTACCACTGGACTATAAGCTCCTCTTGTGTCATAATTTCACCAAAATATTTATAAAGCCTTCAAGCTAAGGCCAAGATTCACTTAAGAGCAAAAAGCAAAAATTTTGCTAAAGCCTAGGTTTGAACCAGGACTTCTCCAACACTCCCAACTCTTCCTAAATCACTTAGCCACTAAAGCAAACAAGCAATTTGTGTCCTTTTCTTGCACACATAAATATTTATGTGCAGTCTCCTAGCTGATCCCACACTCAAGGCCCATTCCTTCTAGGCCCAAATTCGGGGCGTTACACTTAAAAAATTATTATTTTTACTAATATTATTTATAATATTTGAGATAAATATATATATGAAAAAAGAGATTTGTTTGGGTTAAATATTCATTTATCCCTTGTAGTCGACTTTACTCATTTCGAAAATTAAAAAATAAAAATTAGTGTGGTAGCTATCAATTGAGTCTTAGTTTGATTATCATCGGCATTGTTATCAGTGTAGGAGGATGTGTTTAACACCCCTAACCAGTCTCCCGACACCAGAATCAAATTACGAGATGCTACAACAAATAACAAAACATTTACATGAAATTTTAAATAAAAAATTCATTTAATATTAAATAAATCTCATACAACATACTAGTCATGCTTTACAAACAAAATCGGGCTTAAATCGAGCTTAAGAAAGCTTTAAAACCAACCCAAAAACAATTAAGGACAGAATTGAAACATTTTAGAAAAGAATGGGCAAAAGTGTAAAACAGAAGTCACACGACTGTGTAACAGGCTGAGATCGTGTGGATCATAACATAAAAGTTCAACAAATGTCACACAACTGTGGTTAGACCATGTAACTGACTGTGACTGTGTGATCTGAAAGTAACCAAAAACCATATTACACACTGCTGTGTCAACAACCTCTATGTAACACACAGTCGTTTGGTAAACCATGTGACCTAAAAATGTACCTCATTATGCATGCTATCAACCCAAACCTTCATCTATGTCAAGATATGCATATAACCATTCTTTAAACATGTTCAAAATACCCAATAATCATGCCAAAACATAACATTTCTTATTTCTAACCAATATGCTTCAGGGCACCATCACATACATGAATCAAAACCAAAGTTATAATCCATTTCATACCAAATTAGAAACTAACCATGCATATGTCATACATGCCATCAAATTCCAAATTTTCTATCACCTAATATTGACTATAATGCCAAACCAACTACCTATAAGATTAATACCAAAATCATGTTACATATCATAATTACAACATTTCAAATAGGCATCAAACTATTGTATCATGTCATACAACAAAACTTCACCTACTCAAACATTTCATATCACCTTAAAGCATATCAATATTTCATATGTACCATCACATTTCTGATTTAACAACCACATTCAAAACTACAATTTTAAGCCATAAGTTAACATATCAACTTGCCAACAAATACAAGCATTATAGACATAAATCATTTCCTCATCTAAAATAAACATTTAATCACTTTTAAACCTAGACACATGCCACATAATCTGGTCTAGAACATTTAAAACTACCAAATTGAAGGCTTGATAGTGTGAGCTCTGAAGTGATCCGATCACCACGTTCCACAAAAGACAACTACAAAACAGAAATGTAACCGAGTAAGCATTTTATATGCTTAGTAAGTTCATACGAACTAAAACAATAAACTCACCTTATAGCACAATTAACATATCGAACTAACTAATTAAACAATCTTTCTGTCATCACATTTCACAAATACAAGGTGAGTATATCTCGATCAATCATATAACACTTCATTTCATTTCTTGTTATACAATTCAATACCAATTTCATTATAATATTCATTCCTATTTACATTATATATATATATATATATATATATCACCAATCAGTCGTCCTTTCTATTATAAAACCATTTGGTTCCATTCAATGTCATTTAATCAGTATTGTCAATTTTTGTCTACTACAGTTAT
The DNA here is from genome assembly GCA_025506655.1 of Gossypium rotundifolium. Taxonomy (NCBI): domain Eukaryota; kingdom Viridiplantae; phylum Streptophyta; class Magnoliopsida; order Malvales; family Malvaceae; genus Gossypium; species Gossypium rotundifolium. Next base: position 10,359,649 of record CP106725.1, on the reverse strand, counting down.
AACATTTCAATCCACAACTTATATAATCATTTCAGTTATATGACATTTTCCATTTTTATAATATCGAAAAATCGATTTATTTTAAATCTAACCATTTATCAATCATCATTATCCATTGGCAACAACAATTTAGCCCAATGAACTATAAAGAATAGATACGAATACTCGAGTATATACCCAAAGCACGCATGATTGCTCAAACAAGCTTTACCATCCAAGAACACTTCCGGGCACTAAATGGCAAGCCCATAGGCTAAACATCCCTCCAAAAACACGCCTAGGCACTAAGTGTCAAGCCCGTAGGCTACACATCCTCCTTTAGAATTTCACCTAAATCATTGTGGATATAACTCAGTAATCCACAACAAATGTTGGATTCCGGTACAATCAGTGAGTATATAGTACATCATCATCTCATCTCATGTCAAACCTATACAGCGCACAAAATAACCCTAATGGCATGCCAATTGTATCCTATCCTATGTTCATCCAGGCTCAATACACATATCGAAACATTTAATACTTTTAATTTCATTTCTCACGTTTTATATTGTTCCAATCATAATTCAAGAAATAATCACATACTCTTAATTTAGCCCACTTGAAATCAAAACAATATATATACATATGTCTTTTAGAGATCTAACATCACCATGTATAAATCATATACTTATATAATAAATTTTACATTAATTCAATACTGTATATCTATCTGTATTTACCACATTTTCCCATTGTAGCCATTTTCTCACCTTTTTGTACCAATTTGTAAACAATTTTAAAATGGATTCAAATATTATAATTTTACAATCCAACCACAAACATTATATTAATATATTTAATTATACAGATGAACTTACGAAGAGCAAACAACAAAAGCAAGAGTGTCAAGGACTAATCTATAATTTTCCATTTTCCTCGATTATCTACTAGTTCTTGATCTATATAGTAATTTATTTCCAATTATCAGTTATAAATGCCTTATAAAACTTATTTAATACATATAACATCTTATTATCATTTTTCATAATTTCCTAAATTTTTCATTTTATTCAATTTAGTCCCTAAAACCAAATTATTACATCTTTTACAATTAAGCTTCAATTTCAATCTGATTTCAATTTTATTCTTATAAATCCATTTACAACCAAAATTTATAGAAATTTCATATCAAAATCAATAGTTTTAGATTTTAATCCTAAACTCAAAACTAACCAAAATTACTTTACAAATTAGTCATTAAACATATTTAAGCTGATAATCAAACTATTAAACATCATGAGCTTCCAATTTCATCGATGAAAACTTTTAAAATCTTTAACAACTTTGAAAACAAAAATACTGATTAATTGGACCTAATTGCAACAATCTAAAAAATATAAAATTTTTGAAAAATGGATAACCTAAGGACTTACATGCATAAGAAAAAGCTTGACCGAATCTTTTTCTTGGTGAAAACGGCAATGAAGGAAGAAGAAAGATGATATGATTTTCATGGTTTTCTTTTTCTTTAATGTTTAATATACATATATCATTAATTAATAAAATTTTAACATATAAAAATTAAATAAAAGTCAAGCTTTAACCGTCCATGTTATAGGATTATGGTCTAAATACCATATAAGTCCTCCCAAATTTACTAAATAAGCCTTTAATTAATAAAATCAATAGTGATTAATTTTTATAATTTTTACGATTTAGTCTTTTTTTCTTAATTAACTATCAAATCATTAAATTGTCCTGACCTTTACGAGCTCGGTTTATGAAAATGAAGTCTCGATACCTCATTTTCTTAAATTATTGACTTTCGGTACGAACCACTGGTACTTTGACTAACGGACTAATTAATAAAATCTATCAAATCAAAATTAACAATAAAACTATATTTAACTCGTAAATATTAAATAATAATATTTACAGACTCACTCGTCAAAATTTCAATCTTGAAACCACTATTTTGACACTATTAAAAAATGGATTGTTACAATGTGGGTTTAAGTGTGCTAAAGCGCATTATCCTCTTATTTAAAAGTTGAGAAAGGACTATGAGTAATTTTAAGCATTGTATAAAAAAGAGCTAAAAATCTATAATGAGATTAATATTTAAAAAAAAAGTGTGGTAGCTATATTTGCCTAAGCAATTTTTTTGTTTGCTTCATTCTCTCTCTACTCTCTCTCACGGCCCCCGAACATGTAATCTGTGGCTAGTGTGGTAGCTATATTTGCCTAAGCAATTTTTTTGGTTTGCTTCATTCTCTCTCTACTCTCTCTCACGGCCCCCGAACATGTGATCTGTGGCTGTTGGTTACTCTGACTCAAGTAAACTAAAACACGAATCTAGATTGAGAGCCTAAGCATTCGGGAAAACTTTTAAGTTACACTAGAAGGAATTCCCGCATTCGCTGATGTTTTAGGAAATTTTATATTAGCTAACTATTTTAAATACTTTATATTGTTGTAATTATAGAATCTCCATTCATTGCTCCCTTTTACCACATCATGGGGATTTGTAGGAGATCCCATACGCTTGTTCGGAAAGGTTGCTATACCATAATTGTTTACACAACTTATGTTCTACAATTTCTTGTTCTTCTTCCTAGTAACTTCTACATGTAGAAAAGATATCATTCATATCTAATACTTGAAATTATTATTGGTAATGCAAAAGAAAAGCACAATCTCACATTGATTGGGAAAAAACCTTTAATAGGATTTAAGTATAATCTTTCTTTTTATCTTCATTAAGTAATTGAGGCTAAGACTTAACACATACACATCGTCAACTGATAGACCGCGCGTGTTTCTTTTGATTTTTTTTTTTTTTTCGTTTTTAAGCAAAAATACATTTCTTTTGGATTTATATGCCACTAAATCTTCATTCAATTATTGAATTTGACCAGATGTTAGTGCATTCAATTTCTGTTTAGGTCGCTTGACCTAAAATTTGTTTATTTTTTATAAGCTTCGTATCTTTAACTGTGGTTAAAGTTAGATATATTAGATATGAAAGATTGAATGCAAAGAGTCAACACAAGTGATAAAATGGAAGCAAGTCACCAATTAAAGATAAAAATGGACTGGTTTTTATTCTTTTAGCTCTACTTTACTTCTATTTTAGGTCTAGTTATGGTATTGTAGGGAGTTTTGTCTGTTTCATTTGATTATGTAGTTGCAGATGATGTACTTAGATTGATTAAGTAAAATTGTTTTTTGACTTTTCAAAAACAAACAAAAAAAAAAAAAAAAAAAGGCACCAACTCAAGATCGGACCAGACCACATAGCAGAGCAACAACAATAGAACCAAAAAGAAGCATACAACAAAAGGAAAAGTAGCACAAGTCAACCAAAGACAAAATACAGAGCAAAGAAGAGCAAACAAACATACTACAAAATATTGTAAAAACACATAAAAAAGAAGTAATCTTCAACAGCCAAATACAGAAACAAAAATGGGCAAAAGAGAAAGGGAAAAATGAGAGCTCTCCAAAAGAAAGAAATAAAATTGGTTTTCATATTATTTTAACTTTCAAGGATAAAAAGATAAAATAAATATAAAAGTAAAGACAAGCTAGTCTTTTTCATTGCATAGCAGTTCAATTGCTTATGAGCAACGCACTAACACCATCCAAACACTGACCATCAGTGCAGTTTGATGAAAAAGGTGCCCAACTCAACCTCACTCGTAGTGTCGCAGCTTCAGTGCGATTGACATCCCAAGGCAAAATTGCCTTCACTTTATACGCACAACAATTTATGGTGTGTGCAGGCTGGTATGAAAATCTTATTGGTAGCCCAAAATTTAAAATCTGTATCCTCAATGATGGAAACAATTACTCTTTTAACTTACTTTACATCATTATTATTTGGGATAAATTTCAAAATTATATATGAGCTTTGATTCAATGTATAATTTGATATATAAATTTTAATTTGATACAATTATACACATAAAATTTAGATTGTGATTCAAATGTATACATAAAAGTTTAATTTTGATTCAATCATGCTTATTTAAAGAAATAAATACATAAATTTATTATTTTTATATTGAATAAATATAATTATATGTGTATGTAATATATAAACATAAAATGATGCTATATCAATAATTGTGTTAATAATTTATGAGAATTTGACCAAATCAAAATTTCAGGTATAAAATTGCACAAAATCAAAGCACATGCATAGAATAACACATTAGACTAAAGTTTATGTATAGTTTTGAGATTTATCTCTTATTATTTTCATTATTTGTTTATTATATTTTAAATATAAATATGATTTTAATTACTATTTAATATATTACTTTTAACATAAATCTAATACAATTTAATTTAAGAGAATAAATTATATTAGGTTGATCCTAAAAGCATAGATTTTAGGTACCAATAAAATAGTGACACATCTTAAAATTTTAAAGATAACTATATCTAATATATTCTCTTAACTTAATTCAAATTTAATTAAATTACTTAAAACAATTAATTTTTAAATTATAGACAAATATCTTTTCTTCTTTTGCAAATTTTAATCATTCTATTTTTTCATAAGTTAATATTTTTTAATTTTGTACAACCAATTTTTTTAATAATAGTAATTTTGGTGCAATTTTTCCATGTCATTAACACATAATTTTGGTGATTATTTTACCCTCAATCTAAAATCCCAAACCTTAAACTCAAACTTCAAACCCTAGAGTTTAGGGTTTATGGTTTAAGATTTAAGGTTCATGTTTGAGTTTTGGGTTTGGGGTTCAATAGTTTGGAGCTTATGGCTTGGGTTTAAGGTTTAAGGGTTTGTGGTTATGAGTGTGGGTTTAAGGTTCAGGTTTATGGTTGAAAGTATTCAGAGTTATGGGTTCGAGTTTAGGATTTGGGCTTAGGGTTTAGGATTTTAGATTTATGTATTATGGTTTAGGGTTTAAGGTTTAAAATACTAGATTTAGTGTTTATGGTTTAAAGGTTTATGGGTACGACTTCAAGTTTAGGGTTTAAGATTATGGATTTGAGTTTAAGGTTTATGGTTATGGTTTCAAATTTATATTTTAGGGTTTAAGATTTAAGATTTTAGATTTAGGGTTCATGGTTTAGTGTTTAGAGTTTTGGATTCAATGTTATGGGTTCGAGTTTCAGTTTGGTTTAAGGTGTTATGGTTTAATATTTTAGTTTTAATATTTATGGTTTAGGGTCATGATTGAAAGTACTTAAGGTTATGTGCTCAAGTTTAGGGTTTAAAATTAAGGTTTATAGTTTACATAATAGGATTTAAGGTTTAAAAGTTAAGATATAGGGTTCATGGTTCAGTGTTTAGAGTTTTAGATTCAATGTTTTGGGTTTGAGTTTAAGTTTGGGTTTAAGGTTTTAGTGTTTTAAGGTTTGTGGTTTATAATCATGGTTAAAAATGTTTAGGGTTATTGTGTTTAAGTTTAAAGTTTAGGGTTTAAGGTTTAAAATTCTAGATTTATGGTGTATGGTTTTGGATTTAAGGTTTGTGGTGTTATATTTTGGGTATAAGGTTAAAGATTTTAGGTTTAGAGTTGATGGTTTATGGGTTTATGATAATAGGTTTTAGCTTAAGGTTTAGGGTTATGGGTTCAAATTTAGACTTTATGGTTATATGTTGGAGTTTAGGATTTATGGTTTATGATTTATGACTAGGGTTTAGGGTTTTAGTTTATATTTTAAGGTTTAAACTTTAGGGTTTAAAACTCTAGATTTTAGGTTTTAGGGTTTATGTTTTTAGTTTTTAGTTTAGAGTTTAGGATTTTAGTGTATATTTTAAGGTTTAAGGTTTACGGTTTAAGACTTTAGATTTTAGGTTTTAAGGTTTATGTTTTTTGTTTAGGGTTTAAGGTTTTATTGTTTATGATTTAGGGTTTAGGTTTTATGTTTTAGGGTTTAGTGTTAGGAATTAAGGTTCTAGGTTTGTGTTTTTAGTTTTATGTTTTTGGTTTAGGTTTAAGATTTTTATTTAGGGTTTATGGCTTAAGAGTATATGGATATGGGTTTGAGTTTGTGGTTTAAGATTTATGGTTGAGTTTAGGGTTTATGTTTATATGTTTAGGGTTTAAGGTTTAAGGTTTAAGCTTAGTGTTTAAGTTTTAGGGCTTAGGGCTTAGTGTTTTTGGTTTATGGTTCAAGGTTTTGGGGTTTAAGGTTGAGATTCTAGATTTAAGGTTTAGGGTTCTTTGTTTAGGATTTAAAGTTCATTATTATAGGTTTAAGTGTTTAGTGTTTATAGTTATTAATTTTAGGTTTTGGGTTAGTCTGTTTTAATTTGGCTTTTTAGGGGTTATATCATATTAAAGAAACGACGTCGTTTGGGCTCTTCTCAATAGCCTCAAAAAGGCACCGTTTGGTGCTAGCGCCTGACCGACCGAGGTCTCCTAAAGATCCGCGCGTTTCTGCTCTAATGGGAAATTTGCGTCTGGTCCTTTCTTTTTCATGTTGTTATTTGATTAAATCCACTATACATTTCTTTGTTTTTTTAAATTTAGCCTCAATAATTTAAGCGTGTTTTCGTTTTGGTCCCCGCTTATACACTGCGTTTTGAGCTTTTTAAATATTGCTCTTTTAATCCCCAATCGTTCGTGCGTATCGCTTTTTAGTCCTTTTCGTTTTCTTTTCAATTTATTACTTTCAGCTCTCCAATTTTATTATTATTTCAATATGGTCCTTCAATTATTTTATTTAATTGTTTGATTCTTGTTTTGTTTTAATTATCCTTTTTTAAATTAATATTTTATTAAATATATTTTTGGTTCTAGATGTTATTTCTCCATGTTATTTTATATTATATATTATTTACATTAAACTATTTTTCATGTATATAGGTTATTAATTTCATATTATTTATGCATGTATTTTCTTTTAAATCTATCTATGCATATATTTTATTTAAAATTTATATAGATATAATTTGTTTTTAAGACTCTATTTTAAATTACATTTTATCTATTCCAAACATGTTTATATGTCATTATTTTTATATATACATAATTTTATTCATTATCATAACATATTTAAAAACACTTATGCTTATTTAGAATATGTCTTACATCCGTTATACTTATATGTATTTAATTAATCCTCCTTATATCGATCTAATGTTTGATAATTATTGTTATTATGTATGTTTTAATTCCATTCCATATTTATTTGTTGCTTAAGATTCAATAACATCGTATTTTACTTGTAAATAATTGCTCTATATTGTATGTTATTATGTCATAGCATTATATTCACTAAAAAATGTCATGTTTCAACACCATGCGAACCTTGAAATCATTTTTAATTATAATTTTCAAAATAAGGTGACATCCGCGCATTTGAAATTCGAAGAAATCGTGCCCAATTGTGTTGGGTGTGATTTCTTGTTTGACCAAATAAACGAACATACTTCCAAATTTCATCCATATTTTCGAAATAATGTGATATTCGCGCATTTGGAAATTAGAAGAAATCGTGCCCAATCGTGCTGGGTGTGGTTTTCTTTGTTTAACCAAATAAACGAATACCCTTTTCAAAATTTTGTCCATACTTCCAAAACAAGGTAATATTTGCACGTTTGGAAATTCAAAGAAATCATGCCCAATCATGTTGGGTGTGGTTTTTCTTTTGTTTGTCCAAATAATCAAATACCATTTCGAAATTTCGATACATGTGCTTGGAGAATTTTGGGGATGATCTTGAATTCGAAGACTCGGATTGTCGTATCCAATCGTGCTGGATGTGATACTCTATTCCTTCGGAACAAGGGAATCTTAATTTTCAATCAAGTTATTTAAAATAAAAAAGGAACAGAATTTCAAAATCATTTCAAACTTTTCAACATTAGGACATCAATTAATCAATTTGGTACCAATTTTGGGCGTTCCGAGGGTGCTAATCCTTCCTCGCACTTAACCGACTCGAACCCGTTTTCTTCTAGAAATCCATAGACCAAAATTTATTTTATAGGTGACCCGATCACACCTAAACAAAAAGGATTGGTGGCGACTCCATATTTTTAAAAGTCGATTCCCGTTTTTCAAAACTCAATTTAAAAATGGTTTCGATATTTATATTTAAGGTTTATGTTTTATGTTTAAGGCTTAGGGTTTGTGATTCTAGTTTTACGGTTTAGTGTTTATGGTTTAAATTTAAGGTTTAGTATTTAATTATAGTATTTAGGGTTTATGTTTATAGTTTATGGTTTTAGTTTTGGTTTTAGTTTTAGGGTTTAGGATTTAATTTTAGTGTTTATAGTTTAAGGTTTAGTATTTAGTATTTTAGGGTTTAATTTTAAGGTTTGTAATTTAAGGTTTAGTATTTAGGATTTATAATTTTGTTTTAAGGTTTATGTTTATAATTTAGTATTTTTATTAGGGTTTAGGGTTTAGTTTTTTAGGATTTATAATTTATATTTAAGATTTATAGTTAGGGTTTAAGATTCATGGCTATTAGTTTAAGGGTTTTGTATTTAAGGATTTAGTTTTTGTGTTTGTGTTTAAGGTTTGTGGTTTGGTTTAATTTAAGGTTTAAGGTTATATGTTTTAGTTTAAGGTTTGGGCTTCTAGGTTTTTGGATCATAGTTATTGGTTCAAAATTAAGTTTGGGTTTAAGATTTTAAGGTTTAAGGTCATGGTTGAAAGTGTTCTTGGTTATGGGTTTATGTTTTGGTGTTTGGGATTAGTGTTTAGGGTTTGAAATTTTATATTTATTATTTATGGTTTTGGGGTTAAGGTTTAAGATTTAAAGTTTAGGGTTTTATGTTTTATGTTTTATGTTTCATGTTCAATATTTTATTTTTTAAATGTTTATGGTTATGGGTTTGAGTTTAAGGTAATATATTTGAGTTTAGGGTTTAGTATTTGCTATTTATAGTTAAGGTATATTGTTTAAAGTTTAGGGCTTAAGGTTAGGGTTTCTAGTTTTAGGTTTTGGGTTTGAGATTCTAGGTTTTAGTTTATGGTTTATGGTTTAAGATTTATAGATATAAGTTTAAAGGTTTATTGCTTATATTTATTAAGTTTAGGGTTTGGGTTTAGTTTTTAAGTGTTTAAGGTTACATTTTTGAGTTTGGGATTTAAATTTAAAGTTTAAGGTTTGGGTTGATTATTTATGATTCTAAATTTAGGTTTAATGTTTAGTGTTATGAGCATGAATTTAATGTTTAAAGTTTTGTGATTTATGGTTATATGTTTGAGTTCATGGTTTAGTGTTCATATTTAGGGTTTTTGGTTTATGGTTTATGGTTTGGGTTGATGATTCATGATTCTAACTTTAGAGTTTATGGCTTAAGTTTTAGTGTTATGTGTTAGAGTTTAAGGTTTAAGGCATGAGCTATTTGGTTTTTAGTTTATGGTTAAAGATTTTAATTTTTAAGGCTAAGGGTTTGTGGTTTGAGTTTAAGGTTTAGGATTTAAGTGTAGGGTTTAAGCTTTATGCTTATGGTTTAGAGTTTGTGATTTTAGATTTATGGTTTATATTTAAGGTTTAAGGTTTAGAATTTATGATTTAATTGTAGTGTTTAGGGTTTATATTTAAGGTTTTTGTTTTAGTGTTTATGTTTAGTGTTTAGTGTTTAGTGTTTAGTGTTTATGATTTTAGATTTAGGGTTTAAGTTTAGTGTTTATATTTAGGGTTTATGTTTTATGTTTAAGGCTTATGGTTTGTGATTCTAGTTTTAAGGTTTAGTGCTTATGGTTTGAATTTATGGTTTAATATTTATGGTTTGAATTTAGGATTTATGTATATAGTTTATGGTTTTAGTTTTGGTTTTAGGGTTTAAGGTTTATGATTTTTGGTTTATATACAAGTTTTAGGGTTTTTGGTTTGAGCTTAGTGTTTAATTTTAGGGTTTATATTTTAAGGTTTAATATTTAGTATTTTAGGGTTTAATTTTAGTGTTTATAGTTTAAGGTTTAGTATTCTAGTTCTAGGGTATATGTTTATAGTTTAGTGTTTTTATTAGGGTTTAGGGTTTAGTTTTTTGGATTTAGGATTTATGGTTTATATTTAAGATTTATAGTTTGAGTTTAAGGTTTAGAGCTTAATGTTTAGAGTTTAGTGTTTAAGTTTAGGGTTTATGGTTTAAAGTTTGTTATTCTAGTTTTAGAGTTTTAAAATTTAGGGTTTAAGATATAATTATAGTGTTTAAGGTTTATATTTAGGGTTTATGGTTTATAGTTTATTTTAAGGTTTAATGTTTAGGGTATGTGGTTTATATATAGGTTTTTGGGTTTTGGGTCTGATTTTAGGGTTTCAAGTTTAGTGTTTAAAGTTATAGTTTATGATATAATTAGGGTTTATGTTTAGGGTTTAGGGTTTATGTTCATAGTTTAGTATTTATAATTATGGTTTAGTGTTTAAGGTTTAGTTTTTAGGATTTATGGTTTATATTTAGTGTTTAAGGTTTAAGGTTTAATATTAATGTTTAGGGTTTTAAGGTTTAAAATTTATTATTCTAGTTTTAAGGTTTTAAGATTTAAGGTTTATGATATAACCACTGATGTTTATGGTTTATATTTAGGGTTTTAAGGTTTAGTATTTATAATTTATAATTTATAATTTATATTTAGGTTTAAGGTTTATGTTTAGTGTTTAGGGTTTATATTTAAGGTTTATGTTTAGGGTATATGGTATATAGTTTTAGTTTAAATGTTAGTGTTTAAGGTTTAAGTTTAGGGTTTATGATTTAACTATAGGTTTTTAGTTGTGATTCTAGTTTTAGGATTTAGGATTTATAATTTAGGATTTATGGTTTATATTTAGGGTTGAGGGTTTTAAGGTATATAATTTAAAATAAGGTTTAATGTTTAGGTTTTTGGTTTGTGATTTTTGTTTTAGGGTTTAATTTTTAGTGTTTAGGATTAATGGTTTATATTTAGGTTTTATGGTTTATGGTTTATGGTTATATTTATGGTTTAGGATTAGAGTTTAGAGTTTATTATTTAAATATAGGGTTTAGGGTTTAGGTTTAGGTTTTATGATTCTAGATTTAGTATTTATGTTTAAGCTTTAGGGTTTATAATTCTAGATTTATGGTTTATATTTAGGGTTTATGGTTTAGTGTTTGAGTTTAGGGTGTATGTTTTATAATTTAGTTTTAAGGTTTATAGTTTTAGGTTTTAGGGTTTATGGTTTAATTGTATGGTGTAGGGTTTATGTTTAGGGTTTAAAATTTATTATTCTAATTTTAAGGTTTTAGTATTTATGGTTTATCATATAATTATATGGTTTAGGGTTTTATATTTATGGTTTATGGTTTATGGTTTATGGTTTGTGTTTAGGGTTTATGATTTAATTGTAAAGTTTAGGGTTTTGAGCTTTATATTTAAAGTTTATGTTTAGGGTATAACGTTTATATTTTTAGTTTAAGGTTTAGTTTTTAGTGTTTGTAATTTTAGTTTTAGGGTTTAGTATTTAGTGTTTAGTATTTATGATTTAGGAGTTATGGTTTATATTTTGGGTTTAGGCTTGGAGTTTAGAGTTTATAATTTATATATAGGGTTTAGTGTTTAGGTTTATGGTATGTGATTTTGGTTTTAAGGTTTAGTGTTTAGTGTTTAGTATTTTGTGTTTATGGTTTATATTTAAGGTTTATGGTTTATATTTAGGATTTATGATTAGAGTTTAGGGCTTATGGTTTAAATATAGGGTTTAGGTTTTAGGTTTTATGGTTCTAGATTTAAGGTTTATGTTTAAGTTTTAGGGTTTATGTTTAAGCTTTAGGGTTTATAATATTTAAGGTTTAGTGTTTACTGTTTGAGTTTATGGTGTAGGTTTTATGATTGAATTTTAGGGTTTAAAGTTTATAATTTTAGGGTTTAAGGTTTAAGGTTTAAGGTTTAATGTTGTAGTCTAAGGTTTATGATTTAAATATAGGGTTTAGGTTTTAGGTTTTGTGATTCTAAATTTAGGGTTTAAGATTTATGTTTAAGCTTTAAGGTTTATGATTCTAGATTTATGGTTTATATTTGGGGTTTAGGTTAGATGTTTAAGGTTTAGTGTTTAGTGTTTGCTATTTTAGATGTAGGGTTTAAGGTTTAGTATTTATATTTATTAATTTTAGTGTTTGCATTAATGGTTTATAGTTATGCTTTTGAGTTTATGGTTTATGGTTTATGGTTTAGTGTTTATCGTTAATGATTTAGGGTTGATGCTTCTTGGTTTTTGACTCATTGTTAAATATTCTAGTTTTTGGAGTTTAAGGCTTGAGATTCTAGATTTGTTGTGTAACAGCTCGTTTTTAGTAAAATCGAAACAGTAGTTTCGGGACCACAAATATGATGTCAAAATAATTATTTTATTATTATTTTAATTTCTACAGTATGATTGTATGAATATTCCATTAAAAAATATTATTGTTTGAATGCTCAATTTGATAAAAAGGACTAAATCACGTAAAGTGTAAAACTTGTGTTCTATTAGCAAAAGGTGTTTAATAGCTAAAGAACTTTAAAGTGTAGGTTCTTGTGTGGTAATTAACCTATTAATTAGTTAGTGGAAGATGTTGGTTTGGTATTATTAAAATTTGGTTGATTTTAAAAGGTTAATTTTGGAAATTTGTAATTAAAGCATAAAATAAATAAAAACCAATTAAAAGTCATCATCTTTAATGTTCTTCAAACGATTTTTAGGGTTTGAGAAGCCATTTTAAGCTTTCAACTTTTGGCAACTTTATCTCCTTCAATTAGCTATGTATTTTTAATCCGTTTTTGATGATTTCTATGTTTTTGAGATTGTTGCAGCTTAATCTAACTAGCCCAGGGACTACTTTGTAAAATTATTAAAGTTTTAGGGTTTTTCTATTAATGAATCTATGTGTATTTTGATGTTTGATGATAGAAAATGTATGCTTGTTGTTAGATAGACAATATTTGTAAAGTGATTTTTTAACAAAATTGTCATTTAGGGATTTAATTAAGAAATGTGGAAATTTTATGGTTAAATTGTGAAATGAATGAAAATATGGCTGCTATGGTAATAATAGAAATTCGACTAGCATGGGTAGGTACCAAATTTCATGAATTTGTATTTTTATGAGATAAGGACTAAATTGTAAAAATGTTATAATATTAAGGGCAAAAGTGTAAAGTTGCCTTAATGTGTATTTTGGACTAAATTGAATAGAATGATAATTGAATAAGTTAATTTTGATTATATTTAGATCAAGAAAAGTAAAATTCAGATTTAGATCGGGAAAAATAAGTTTTTGGACTAGTCAATTCGTTCCGTCATTTTAGCGATCGAGTAAGTTCATATGTAATAAGAATTATTATAATTGTGTTTTAAATGCTTTAATATTGCATAAATTGTGAATACGACCTTGCGGACATATTTGACGATTCGGCAAATGTGAAACCTCGGTTGAACCTAAGGAATAGATTAGGATACAAATGACATGTCATTAGGGGTTATGTGATTTGGGTGCTAGTCCGTATGTTCTACCGGTGGCTGAGTTATCCGGCATGTGTTGCGGATGCTCGTCAGCTTGCGTGAGCAGCACCGTGTAGTTTCGTCATGACCGTCAGCTTGCATGAGCAGACCCGTTGATAGCTCGAGAGTGAGCATTATATGTGATATGAGATTGAGATAGCTTCACTATATATATGTGGTACTTAGGGTGCGAGATTCCCGAGTATCCGATAGTATTCCAAATGGTTCAATGAGTATATCGAAGATAAAAATTGTGAGAAATAGATACATATTAGTATAGGTATGTACGGAAACTATATAAGCATTGAATCTATGAAAGTTGTGAGTTATTGGTTAATTATGTGATTGAATATATGTTAACAATGTGATTAAATGTTTTGTAGTATGTTATATTCATATTTTTGAATGGCAAATGAATGGTGAGTTTTGCTTATTATTTCATATGAGCTAAGCTTTATAGCTTACATTGTTTATTTTTCCATGTTTTATAGTGAAACCAAAGCTAGCTCAGATTTGGGAACCGTCGGAGACTTCATCACACTATCAAGCTATCACTTTGGTACTTGAATCTATGTTTTTGGTTATATGGCATGTATAGGAGTATGGTCATTTTGATATATTTTGGTAATGGTTTTAACCAATTGAGTTGGCTTGTAAATGATGATGAGTGTGTTATGATTTTAGCCATGTGATTTGGCTTATAATTTGGCATGTTTTGCTCATGTATATATATGTGTAATTGGATTTTTGGATGTGTGGTTGATTATTGATAGAAGATGCTTGTTATAATTTGGCATTATGGATATCAAATGGTTGAGTTTTGAATATTGATATGCTAGTGAATTTAGGTAAACAATGCATGATTGAAAGTGGTTATATTGATGATTTGAGAAAATGAAGTTGATATGAAATTGAATGGCATATTGTGGCATTTGTATATCTTGTAATTGTTAGTGTTGTAATGGTATGATTTATGCTTGGATGAGGTTGGTTAAATGCCTAATTATGCCTTGTTTTGATGCCATTTGGTTTGATGTAGGTGTGTGCAAATTTGGATGGCAAGATGGCTTGGTAAATAACCTATTTTTGTCCACATGGGCAGAGACAATGGCGTGTGTCTCAACCGTGTGTGACACACAGTCGTGTGTCCCTTGATGTTTAATTAAATTTCAAGTCAGTATGCTTCACACGGCTCAGCACACGGGCGTGTAACTTGGTCGTGTGGCATAAGTCAGTATACCCTACAAGTTTGGTACGACCTAGCACATGGCCTGGCACACGGGCGTGTGTGGCCATTTCTTCGGGCACACAGGTTAGCCACACGAGTGTGTGTGTTGACCGTGTGACCCAAGTCAAAGAGTTACACGAGGTCGAACACGGGCTAGGACACGACCATGTGATCCCATTTTGAATGTCCACACGGCTTGTGACACAAGCCACACAAGCGTGTGTCCCCTGTATTTTGAAAAAAAATTTACTAAGTTTTCTAAAAATTTATTGAGTTATTAGTTTAGTCCCGAACCACTTCTAAAGCATGTTTTGGGCCTCGTAGGCTCGTATTAGGGACAATGTGATTGGTTATGAATGACTTGTATATGAAAGTGACAATTGTATGATAAATGTTTGTTTAATTGTGTAATAAGTCTGGTAATGCTTTATAACCCTATTTTGGCATTGAATACGGGTGAGGGGTGTTACATGTTGTTTATGGTTTTGTGTTTAAGGTTTGGGGTTTGAGGTTTTATGTTTTGGGTTTAATATTTTAAATTTAATATTTATATTTTAAAGGTTTATGGTTATTCTTTTGAGTTTAGAATTTAGTGGTTAGGGTAATATGTTTATGTTTAAGGTTTATTATTTAGGACTTATTGTTGGGGTTTAGTGTTTAAGGTTTTATAGTTTAGGGTTTAGGATTTAAGGTTTAATGTTATGATTTTAGGTTGAGGATTTTTTATTTAATGTTTAATATTCATAGTTTTTTGGTTTGAAGGTTTAGTGTTTATATTTATTAATTTTAGTGTTAGACTTAGGTTTTTAGGGTTTATAGTTACATGTTTGAGTTTAAGATTTAGTGTTTATAATTGACGATTTGTTATTCTAAATTTAAGGTTTATGTTTTAGTGTTATGGGCTTGAGTTTAAGGGTTAGGTTTATATGGTTTATGGTTATATGTTTGAGTTTATGGTTTATGGTCTATGTTTAGGGTTTATGGTTCAGGGTTTGTGTTGATGATTTATGATTTTAGATTTAGGGTTTATGGTTTATGTTTTGAGGTTATATGTTAGAGTTTGGGGTTTATGGTTATATTGTTTAAGGCTATATGTTTGAGTTTAGGGTTTGGGTTCTTTATTTTTAATTTAAGGTTAAATATTCTAATTTTTAAAGTTTAAGGTTTATTATGTAAGTGTATAGTTTAGTGTTTAGTATTTAAGATTTAAGATTTTAGATTTAGAGTTTAGGATTTAGGGTTTATAATTTTATATTTATAACTTTTATGGTTTAAGGTTTAGGTTTGAGATTATATATTTAGTGCTGATGGTATATGGTTTAGTGTTTAGGATTTAATATTATGGGTTTAAAGGTTTAGTGATTGTGTTTATTAATTTTAGGGTTTAAGGTTTATTATTTATGGTTTAGGGCTTATGGTTATGGTGTGTGGTTCTAGGTTTTAGGTTTTGGGTTCAATGTTTAGTGTTTAAGATTCATGGTTATGGGTTTAAAGGTTTAGTGTTTATATTTATTAATTTTAGGGTTTATGTTTAAAGTTTAAGGGTGTATTGTTATGTTTTTGAGTTTAAGGTTTAGTTTTTATTATTTGAGTTTATTATTTATGGTTTATGGTTTTAGATTTAGGTTTTTATTTAGGGTTTAAAATTATATATTCTACTTTAGGGTTTGAAATTTTTGGTTCATAGTTATAGGTTCAAATTTAATTTTGGGTTTAATGTTTTAGGTTCTAATGTTTTAAGGTTTAAGGTTTAGGGTTATGGCTAAAAGTGATCGTGGTTATAGGTTCATGTTTAGGGTTGATTATTATGGTTTATGTTTATGGTTTGAGATTCTAGATTTATTATTTATGGTTTGGGTTTAATGTTTGGGGTTTTTATGTTTTGGCTTTATGGTTTAAGATTTTAGATTTTGGGTTTATGGTTTTGGGTTTATGATTTATTATTTGAGTTTAGGTTTTAGGGTTTTGGATTTGAGATTTTAGATTTAAGGGTTAGAGTTTAGGATTTAGGGTTTAAAATTCATGACTATGTATTTAAGAGTTTATTATTTATATTTTTAAAATTTTAGGGTTTATGTTCAAGGTTTATAGTTATTTTTTTGAGTTTAGGGTTTATGGTTTGTGATTCTAGATTTAGTGTTTAGTGTTTAGTGTTTTTAATTTAAGTTTTTGAGCTTGGGGTTTAAGGTTTAAGACTTAATGTTTAATATTTACTATTTTAGGGTTTAAGGTTTATGCTCCTTTATTTTTGATTCATTGTTAAGGATTCTAGTTTTAAGAGTTTATGGTTTAGTGTTTGAGTTTATGGTTTATTATTTAAGTTTTTAGGGTTTAATAGTTTAATTTATTGTTTAAAGTTAAGTGTTTAGGGTTTATGATTCAATGTTATGAGTTCGAGTTAAGGTTTGGTTTTAAAGTTTTAGGGTTTATGATTCTATGTTTTTGGTTTAGTGTTGATATTATATATTTAGGGTTCATGGTATATAGTTTTGGGTTTATGATTTAGTGTTATATGTTTGAGTGTTTAGTGTTTATGCTTATTAATTTTAGGGTTTGAGTTTTTGGTTTAAAGGTTTAGTGTTTGGTGTTTGAGTTTAAGGTTTGTTGTTTAAGGTTTTAAATTCATGATTTTTGTTTAGGGTTTAAGGCTATATGTTCAAGATTTAGGGTTTGGGCCTCAAGGTTTTTTGTTCATAGTTATGGGTTTGAAATTAAGTTTAAATTTAAGATTTTATGGTCTTAAGATTTAAGATTTAAGGTAATGGTTAAAGGTTAATTAAATGTATTATAATTTAATGTCTTTAATTATATATATTGTATAATCAATATAAGTTAATTAAATAACTACATAAAATAGAAAAACTAGTTGAATGGATATTATCATTTTTAATGATTTTTATAAAATTGTTTTTTGTATAAAATAATTTAAATTTTTAATTACTAACTTTACAAATGTAAAATAATTTCAAATTTTTTATTAAATAAAAGGTAAATTACACCAACAGTCACTCAACTTTGGGGTAGCTGACAAAACAATCTTTAAGGTTTCAATTCAATTACTCAACTTTTGAAAAATAACAAAACAGTCACTAACGTTATCAAAAAATGATAAATCGGTCACTCATTAACATTTTCCGTTACCGTCTTAACGGGACAACTGATTTGGCAAGTTAATTAGCTGATGTGGCTAGTTAACTTTCCACGTTGACATGGCAATGCATTTAAAATTGGTCTTATTCAAAATTTGGTCATTGCACATTATGAAAACTTAAAAATTGGTTCAATTAAGTATCAATCTTAAATCTTGGAAATTAGTTCAAATATCAATGTTAAATCTTGTCCGTTGAC
Organism: Gossypium rotundifolium; assembly: GCA_025506655.1. NCBI lineage: Eukaryota > Viridiplantae > Streptophyta > Magnoliopsida > Malvales > Malvaceae > Gossypium > Gossypium rotundifolium. The sequence goes on along the minus strand of CP106725.1, from coordinate 10,341,651 downwards.
CCAAAAATCAACATTTTAATAAATTGTATGCATGAATTTAGTCAAAATCGACAATTCAATAATTTATATCAAAATTGAGGACTAGCTTTTCATTTTTCATAAATTACAGGGATGACATTCACAATTAGATCTAAACAATGACAAATTACATATTTAAACCCTAAATACCTTTGTTTAGAGGATTCATAGCCAGCGAAAATTGGTGAAATCGACGGAGATCGAACTCATGCATTTTGCGCGATGATGGAACTCGATGGAGCAAAACTCGAACTGTCCGTCACTGTTGCAGGCATTATAATCACGCAAGAATCGCATCAACATAGCTTGTTGGCTAGTGAGAGGGATTAGATCGAGTCAATGGGCGATGAACTTGTCGTTGAGGACGGAAGAGTTAACTTCGATTTTGACAAGGTTGATGGCTATGGTAAGAACCTAGACAATCATGAGAGAGGGAGGGTGTTGGCTATGGAGGCATTGGTGTAGTGGAAGCGTAGTCATCTTTTAGTTACCGGATTTTGACCTTTGGAAATCGCTAGTACGAAGCTACTTCCATTTTCTCATCTTCTTCTCCTCTTCTTCTTCTCCATTTCTTCTCTTTTTCTTTTTTTGTTCTTCTTCTACTGTCCAAGGCTCTTAAATGGGGTTGTTTAAATGACAGCCAGCCCATTGTTAAATGCCATGCCACTTTTCCATTAAATGGGGCTATTTAGTACTATTAATTTTTTTTGTTAAATTTGTTAGTAAGACATTTTGAAATAAAAAAATACTCATTCTATAACCATATAATTAAAAAACTTGATGTTGTAATAACCTAAATTTAGCAAAAAATTTTAAAATGATTAATAAATAGACCTAAATTTTGAAATCTGAAAAGTAAAAGATTAATTCTTTAAAATAAAAAGATAGAGACTAAATTCTAAATTTGGAAAGAGGAAAGGGATTAATGCCACATTTTAACCTAACTACAAACACCAATCTGATTTTAGCTCTTTGAAATTTATAAAAGAAAAAGGAATTGACCTCTCCTAAATCTTCTCAATCTCTGTCGGCCATCACCTCTGGCTGGAGGAGAACTCTTTTTTCTCAAAAACCCTTTTGTCCCTTCTGTCCTCAATTAGGAGAAAGAGAACGAGAAGGAGAAGGAATTTTCTCTTCTTTATGGATAAGAGATGTGGAAGCTGCGGTATTGGACTCGTGATGGACATGGACTTCAACATCAACATGAACACGTTGCTTTACAAACTCAGTTTTCAGCCGCCTTCTGATTTTACTTTCGACCGATTCACGCCTTGGTTTCGCTTATTCTATCTCCCCTAGCCCTAATTCTTCGTTTCTTTCTTATTTATAATTACCAATTCAAGGTATTTGTTATTCTGCCTTCCTGATTTACTTTATATTCCAATTATTTCAGTTTTAGGGCATATGTTCTTATTTTCAATTGATGTAGACTCGAGTCCTCTAGCACCATAAGATTTGTATGGCCGTTGCTTTTGTTTTTCTTTTGACATTCGCCTCTTTTGCTTTCTGTTAGTATTGTCATTCGAAGTAATACTAATGATTAGGGCTTACTTGGGATTTGCTTGTCTTCGAACTTAGGTTTAGGGTTTGAAAGGAAGTCCCTTTCCTTTTCAGCTAAAGGTTTTTTGCTTTATAGCAGGATGGTTATCTTTACATAAACAAAGAACCATAGATTAGTTATGCTGAGTTTCTTAGTGTTCCATAGGTTGTCTGTCGTCTTTTTTTTCAGGTCAAATAACAGTAGGTTGTTTGTTTGTTCAGGTCCGTCCGAGAACTGTTTCCCTCCGTTGTGTCAAGTGTTACAAACAGAAGAGGAGGGACGGAACTTGTATTCAACAATTAATACTTGATCATAAATGAATCTTCCCATCAGCTCCCCTTTTAAAAAGATGTCCTCTACGAGAGGTAAAGACAAATCATCGGGCTGGACTGCCTTTGATCTTAAGCAGAGGCAGAAACAAGGTCTGGTACCAGAAACTGAAAATGACCCTTTCCCTCCTGTAGCAATGGCGGCTCTCCATCCCTGCACAAGCCAGACAAATTGCAACAACCTTTCAGCAAGGTCTTTCTCATCTGTGCTAAAGCCTTCTAGCGATTTTCCAACTTTGAAACAGAATAAGAATTCCATAAAATCAATAAACGTGGGCAAGCCTATTGGAAATGAAGATGAGATAGCTGGGGTAAACAATAATGATTTAGCTCTTAAAAAGCTTAAAGAGTTACATTGCTGGGCTGAGAATAGTTTGATTGAGGACATCTTGTTGGCTACCAATAATGATATTCATGAGGCTTCAGCTTTATTGAAACAAATGATGCCCAGAAGAAGCACTGAGGAAATTGATAAAGCAAAAAATAATGAGATGGGATCTGCCATTGCTAATTTTCCAAGCAATGCCAACTGTGACATATGTCTTCCTTCAGGAAAGACAGCTGAACATGTTGGCCAGAGCTCTAAAGCCAATGAAAGAGAGGAAAATCTTAAAATATTGACTGATGTGCATGAGAATAAACTATTTGATGATCATTCTAATATGAAGCTGATTCTGGGACAGTTGACATCTATACCTATTGAGCCTGAATGGGAAGAAGATGATATATACTTGAGCCATCGAAAGGATGCCATAAGGATGATGAGGTATGATTGCTTGGGTTTATATTAAAATGCACACATATAAGGCTTGCCTTTTCATAACTAGAATGACTTGCCACAGATACATGCATGTCCGTTAACACCTTTGTTATGGCATTTTGGATCATGCATGAATTGTAGAAATGGTGTTACGAATACAACTGTGTGATAAAATGACATGTAATGTTTCTTGCTATTTAAGCTAGACTGTGAACCTACTCTTGCAAGAATGGAATTGTTTTCTTAAATTGTTAGGCTTAGGGGAGTTGTTTGACAAAGATTTTTAATTTACAACATCATTGAACATTTGAAGCCCATTTAAATTTCGTTAGCAAACACATAGTGGCATTATCTCTACTTATGAATGTTATGAAAATTTACATGATCTTATTTGTTAGCAAATCATGGTAGAATTGAGAAAAGGATAGTTTTATCTTCTTTTTTGCATTTCCTTGTTTAAATAAGTATTTGAGTTATTGAAAAGTCTTTTGGATTATGTAGAAGTGATTCTTCTCTCTATTTTCATTCCTTCTCATGTGTATTCACATGTTATTTTTAATGCAATCACATCCATAATTTGGTCTTTTCCTCTCTTTTGCCAACAGTTCTAAACCACTTTCTCACATCTTCAAATGTAGGAGTGGCTATTTGGTATAATGGGTCTAATTGGGCTTGGTCATTTTTCATGCCGCCACATAGGTCCTTTAAGATTTAGGTCATTTCAGTTTCAATAGTTCAAGATGCTTTGAATTTCTATTTAGACAAATTCAGGTTGTTGATATTTTTAGATTAAAGAATGTTGAGCTGTGTTTGGGTCGGGTTTGAATATAACTTGCAATTTATATACATAATCAAATTGGAATTTAGTATGAGAAATGAATGAAGTTCTGCTTAAGTTTGGCTAATTCAAGTTTGGTTAATTTTGGTCCAAATCTTAGAGTCTTGGGATATAGCAGTTCTTTCTTTTTTTGGTTTAGTATTGCTTTAAATATCAGTTTAATATTCCTATAAGTATCCAGTTACTTTGGTTTTGATCTGTTGACATTTTAGGTCAGGTTGGGTTTAGTGTGACTGAATCGTTTATTTAGCTGGGCTAACTTTTGTCAATTTTGTTCTAATTTACATCTTCATAGTTTTGATCCAGTTATCACTACGAGTTAAGTTACCTCAAGCTTGTTTAATTAAAAAATTTCCCTTGTTTAAATCAATCAGTTGATTTTGATCTTATCTTATGAGTTGATGGATGAGTTCGAATTCAATTTTGTAAGAAAACTCTTTCTTCAGGTTATTCATGCTCTCTGACTGGTTTAATTGATAAATTGAATGGTATATTTTCTAATTCAGACACGCACATGCACACATGTAAAACTATTTTGTTTTTACTTTGATAAAAATAATAACAATAGCTAAGTAATAAAACAATACAACTATATTTAGGTAAAAATTGTCATCCCTAAAGTGTTATCTGGATATGATTTTATCCTTGAGCTTTGAAAATATCAAGTTGGTCTTTTTAGGTTTTAATTTTATATTGATTAAGCCCCTTTCTGACAAATTGCCAATCTTTCTTTAAATTGCCACATCATATTTATACCATGTGTCTGTTGGAATGTATTAGAAGTTCGGGATTAATAGCACTTACAATGATAAAGTTTGACATTAATTTCACTTTTTACCCCCCAAAGATTGAGGAGTTCCAATTTAACCTCTGGATCTATTCATCTTTCTCCTGGCAAACTATCAATGCCTCCGTAAATTATGTGGCAATCACAAGTTCACAATCAAGTTAGTTGGGCTTTAAGGAAAAGGTTTATAAGTTGCTTGAACCCCTTTCCGTTGTACCATATGTGAAAAAAGTAGGGTAGGCATGGTGGAACAACTTAATACAATGCTGATGTGGCCGATTTCATCAAGTCTTTGTCATAAAGGTGATGATAGATGACATTGGCACATTTTGAAATGGTTCAAGGAAAAAAAATGCTGTAATTCTAAGGACCACAGATCTAATTTATCCTGTAGATTTATGAACATACCCATACTATCACATTGAAGTACGTCTAGGAATTTTTTCATGTATTTTTATAAATAAATTGGAATTTTGAATTTTCTATTATCATTAAGCAATCCTCCTTGTAAGGTTTGGAGGACATTCTTTTATCTGTAGTTATATGCATCTCCTACAGCCCAAAGTACTGTCTTGATTTGTATGTTCTTGTTGATACAGGGACATAAAAGCTAAATTTTGTATTTTCTGCTTATGATAGATGCTGGGAATTCGTATTCATGTATTCTACCCACTGAACAGGTCAGCATCTCAACATTCTCGGGCAGCCACTAATGCATTTTTGAGAGGTGACCACTTTTCTGCACAGCAGCACTCTCAAAATGCTAGAGAAGAATGGTTAGCAGCTCAGAGACTTAATGCTAAGGCAGCTAGAGAAATTTTAAGCATCAGAAATAGTGACAATGACTTGTGGAAGCTGGACTTGCATGGTCTTCATGCAGCAGAAGCTGTGCAAGCCTTGCATGAACATCTGAGACGGCTTGAGACACAGGTGTCAGGAGGCTGTTCAGTTTCCCCAAATGGAGTAAAGGCAAATAATGGGATTGTACGTTCTTCATCTGTTGGCACAATTAGTTCTATGGATAAACTGGGTAAACGACAGACTTCGTCTAGGCAGGTACCAGCATCATTAGAAGTTATAACAGGTAATCTTGCGTCATTAAAGAAATACCTGCCAGATTAGTCAATGCAGCTGCACTGATGCTTTTATTTTACCACTACCACAGGTGTTGGGAATCATAGTCGTGGACAAGCCGCTCTCCCCACAGCTGTGAGAGGCTTCCTCATTGAAAATGGGTTAGACATTTGATCACTTCCCTTTTATCCCATTTTGTATGGAGTTTTCACCACACTCACACACCCACCTTCCCAAAGTTTAAAGCACATATTGCAAGAGTTAGGTGCATTTATTGTCTCTTTTTGTCTTATAATAATGGGGCTAAACTAAAACACATGATAAAGTTTCTTCATCTAAGTAATGTTGAAGATGATGAAGATGATGTTGAAGCAAATGTTGTTTGCAGGTATCGCTTTGATGAAACGAGGCCAGGACTGATTATTGTTCGACCCAAATTCCGATGTAGTTGAAGGTTTTGATCGACTGTCGTTTGTAGAATGCAGAGAGATGTATTGACATTGCATAAGAATGTATACCATTTTACTAATGGAAGAAATTGTGTAACAAATTGGGTTGTGCACTAAACTTATAAACCAAAACCTCCTCCGGGTGTTGCATACCAATGTGCATTAACAAATATTTAATTAGATTTTTTATGAATTACTTGGAGAAGTTTATATATTCTTTGTTTAGTCCGTTTTTATGTGTTTCCAATTTTTAAGAGGTGATATATTTTCTTCATTGAAAAGAAAAATCTGCAACTCGAAGAACCCACTCAAAGGAGAATAACCATAAGTTGCATAAACTTGATAATATATATATATATATATATATGAAAGACGACATTAAGTACATTTTCGTACCAGATAACATCTAAAATTACAATTTATGATTTATTAATTTTCAAATAAGAAACCTCCATCCTTTATCAGCACCATTGTAACGAAAAGCAATATTAGAAAAGAAGAAACTAAAAATGGTTAAAAGTAAAGAAAATTGTCGATTAGATTGAGTTTAGTAAATAATAGATAAAGGTTTAGGCAGCTCATGATTCATGCATGAAATGTAAGGCATGTGAATTGTGACTCGTTTCCTATTATCACACCAAACGAAATGCTTTGCAATTATGGGCACATAACGAATCACTTTCAGCACTACTAATTTCAGTTACCATCCCTTTACCTTTCCACATTCTGTTTTAAACCCCAGGTTAAACTAGACATCATAATTTTAAAAATAATTGTAGTACGTGAAAATATTCTTACATAAAACAACTATAAAGTTCATCATCGACGATGGTTAAGTTCAAGCAAAACTTTGAAACCCCCTATATATTTTATATGTTAATTGTGTTTATAATGACTATCAATTCTGAAATCAATATTTTACCTTTTAAAGGAAGTCGATAGCTTATGATAACGTCTTGAGATCAATAAACTTTTATTTTTCAATAATTATTTCAGGTTTTCTTTAGATTTTAATTTGTGACACATTTTTAAATAGATAAATATGATAATTTCTATTATTTTTATATTCGTTTGTAAATTAAGTTTAAGAAATATAATTTGTTAAAATGTTTTTCTTTGTTGAATTTATTGTTTGTTTATCAAATATATGTATTTTTAAATTACAACTATAACTGTATTTATAAATAGTACATTCAAATAAATAGAATAAATCATTATAAAACACTAGTGCACTGATAAGCTAAATATATATAGTTTTAAATTAAAATAATTATGAAGATAATTCATATATAATGAAATTTAAACCAAGATAAATATAGACTAATAGTGCATAAGATGAGATTCGAGCTAAAATCTCAAAATTTTCAAAATACTGAAATTATTATTATCGAAAGGTTTTATTTTGATATCACCTGATTCAAATAAAATTAGAAAACGAAGAGAACATTTATAATTAAAAAAATACAAAAAATATTTTTAGTAAATCTAAAAGAAATTTGAAATAAATATGAATATGGTAGAATAGTATGATATATATCATATAGCATAAATTTATATTTATATAAAATATTAATCATGTCCACTAACTTAATTAAATCATCATATTTTATTTTTGAAATAAAATAAAATAAAAACGAAAATTAGAATTTGTTATTTCAAGTTACTATATATAAGTCTTTGATACCTATCCCACTACAATAGGAGTAGCTAGTAGGAAAGAGAGTGGAAGTATATGGAAAGAGCGAAAGGCGCTACTTTTTTGTTTTTTTAATGGTCCAATCCATTTATAATAAAAAAAGTATTTATTTTCTTAAACAATATTTAATAGAATATTTGATTAATAATATATAAAATATATCGGTTACGGATCTCCAAAAGTTAAACTCTTGCTCAAATTACTACTCTCTTATTTTCATTTTGAAATAAAAATAATAATCTAAATAAGAGATATGGGCTGCACTGCAGTTTGATTGATTCCATCCATAAATCTGTTTACAGTGATATAGTAATAATAAAATAATATTCCTATAAAAAGAATTCGAAAACTCTTTCCTAAAATCCTTGTAATCAAAGATATTTATGCTTCCTCTTTTCTTGAATCCTATAAAATATAACACACGATCAAGCTTAGATGTTTTTCTTTTAAGCTTCTTTCCTTCTTCTTTTGTTTCTTTTCTTCTTCTTCTTTTCTCATTGATATTATCATACAACCTTTCTTTCTTTTTTTCAATTTTCAGTTCAGCGAATGTTGGTTTGATTGAGGGGGAAAAAAGAGAGAAGATTGTAGAGTGTGTGTGTGTGTGTGGCAAATGGCGATGGAGTACGAACCAATCAAGCCATATGCCGATGATTTAGAGGATTCTGTTTATACGCAAGAAAAGCATTTCAGCATTGATATTGATATTATTGGCAATGCTGAGAAAATCCAAGATGACGATGAAAGTAAGAATTTGAATCAGCTGGCTTTTCGGATCTCTGACCCAAACATTGCTAACAAAGGTGAAGAAAGCCCCTTCATTCCCGCTTCCAACTCCAAAAACCTTCCTCTCCACCGCCAACAGCCGCAGCACCGGCTTATTTCGTTGGACGTTTTCCGGGGGCTCACCGTTGTGGTAAAATCTCCTCTCTCTTTTTAACCTAGCTATCTCAAAATATAACTCCACTGTTGACTGTTCTCAATTTTTACTGCCTGACTTTTCGCTTTTTATGGTACACCCGTTACGCCAGTAAAAGAATATAATTAAAAATTAATATTACTGCATTGTTAATTATAAGTATAAATATTGAAAATAAATTACATGAGGCTAATTGTTAAAAATTTAAATATGTGGTGTGTTGAGAGTTTTAGTAAAGCTTAAAGAATTTATTTTTTTCATATTAATTTTCAAGTGTTTGAATATACCAATAATGCTTTAAATTAAAACAGAACTAATTAGTGGCAATTCCTTTATAGAAAAGTACGGAAAATCATTATTTTAGTTAACCTCAATTCGTCTCTCTCATTATTATATTGTCATCAATGCGTGCATCCGTTAAATATGATTTTAATTATTTCTTTTGGGCAGTTGGCTTTCATGAATGCTTATCCAGGGTTAGGTTTCTTACAAATTTAAAGAGTTCTGAAAAGAAAATATAGTTTTCTAGGTCAAAATATATCGTAACCTCTGTAAATTTTGAAAAATTGAAATCTAATCTTTTAAATTTCAAATTTCTGATCTAATTATTAAATTTTGTTAAAGATAAGTTTATTATAATTTATCTGGTTTAGCTAGAAAAATTTTAATTTCAAAATGCTGTTAACTGATAGACCTGAATTTTTAATGAAAGTAAATTTCTATATATAAAAAACAGTTAAAATTACAAATATTCAAAGAGTAAGGAAAAAGTGTTTAGGTCAACCAAATGTAAGTTCTCTCAATTGAATTAAAATTTAATCGATAAATTTTACTTATTTAGAAAGAAAATGAACACTGGGTATATGCAAGTTTGATTTTTTTATATAAATTAGTGATTATCATAGCTTGTGATGTAATGATAAAAAACTTTTGTTAAAATAAAATTTTTGTTTGTTTATTTGTTAAAATGAAATCTTATCTCATCTTAAGTTTGATCCTTAATCCATCTTATCCCTCCCTTATAAAACGGCTCAAATATTTTAACAGTTACCATAAAATTAGCATAAAAAAGTTCAATTTGCATGCATCATGAAATTACATTAATTTGATGATGTCAGGGCATCCATCATAATAAATGCACTCAAATACATATACGGTTTCCTAAATAGAAAAAGATATCGCTTTATGCTCCAGGAGTCAAAGATTGAAAGATGTTCTAATTCAGAGTATTTCCTTAATTAATGCTTAGGACCATTTTTTAACTTCATTAAAATGTTAATACTGATAAATTTGTATTAAATACAGAAATTATCAACTTTCATTATATGTATAAATAAAATATTAGGATGAAATCTTTTCCCTCCCTCCGAGTCCATAAAGCAAGGCATGGGGTTCGATGCCGTATCATTTTGGGATATGGTTCACCCAAATCCCAATTACGATTTCGTATTGGTTGGATTCTGTCAAATGGTTGCTTTATTAACTTGCTTTCCATCCTTTCGTATCGTCTGAATGAAGCATTCCTTTTCCCTTCTGAATCTGATTCCTTTTCCAGTAGGGAATAATCGTATATTAATATTTACATGTTAAAGAAGTATAAAATAAGCATGACTCATAACATAATATTGTCTCAAGGTAAAGGGTGCAGTCCCACTTGCATCTGTAACATGCAGATTTTTCTTACTGGAAGATATCATAGTACTAATTATCAGTTTTCCTTTTAATGTGGAGCAAGATATTTTTTTTCAGTAATGCTAGCTGTTCGGGGATGTTTGTCTTATAGTGTATATTTTTTTACATCTTTGTTGAAGTTCTTTTCCACCTCCCACATTGGACATAAGCCTTAATTGTAATAGGCCAACTATCAGTTCACGGGACTTCGCCATTGAGATACTTGTTTTTTTTATTACTATTTTATTGTTAATTCCACTTTTTACCCGAAAGAAGAAAAAACAATCAAGCTTTCTTGTAAACTGCATAGAGTGTTATTTCGTTGCCCAAAAGCGGGTTATAAGGAGTATGTATAAGTAAATATGTATAGATTTGGAGCCTGGAAGACATTTTTCATATCTTTTTTAAGTTCTGAAATCCGTTGCACACTTACCATATTCCCCTGTTAGAAGTGAGTGTTAAATATGGATATGTCCAACACTGATATTAATATACTCAACTTTTTTTAAGGTGTTTTGATATATTTAGAAGATCATATGCCAAGTCTATTTAGAATATGTGTTGAACACGTACTGAACACTAGTACTTCAGAAAAATTGAAAAGCTTGGGTAGCATAACTGTTTCATAAAAAAATTGTGATTTTTTATTTTTCAATCTCGTGGAAGTTCTAGGTAAAGAAGCTATATTTTCTAGAATAGGCCTTTTGACTATCAAGAGCGGTCATAATGCATTCGAACTTGAATGCATAAAAGTTGAAGCCTGCTATCAACTTAATCATAAGTTTGTGATTGGAACATAAATGTCTTTAACATGGGATGATCAAGGTACACCATCTCATATTTAAATCCTAAATGCCTCCCACAGTTTTGGTAATTTCTTTTCATCCATCCACTACCATATTCTCTGGATCTTTTCTGCAATACCCTTTAATCCTTCTTCGGCAATTTTATTCTATACTTGGATTCATTAAATATGAAATTTTAGCATTTCCTATCAGTTTAAGTAATCTGGATAATTATTGACCAAATTATCTCTTAAACAATGTGAAGCAATAAATAACTTGAATTAAGTTGATGTATTTTGGTTAGGGGCTGTAGGAGGTTTGAATTTCAGACTAGTTCTAATATATATAAGACGTTTGCCTCCTTAAAAATGAAACCAGTATTTAGACCATTCTTGAAAATCATGATGCATATTCTATCTCTAGATGTAATTTATGTCAAAATCTGTTATAAGCTTTTCGGTATTTGCACAAATTTTCATTATGTTGTTTCATCAGTAGGTAATCTTGCTTAGTTATTTTAATTTATTTTTTCTTCTTTCATTTGTGATGCAGCTAATGATACTTGTAGATGATGTTGGTGGCATTCTTCCTGCTATCAATCATTCACCATGGAATGGATTAACCCTTGCAGATTATGTCATGCCATTTTTTCTCTTCATTGTTGGTGTTTCTCTAGGACTGACATGCAAGGTACCACTTGCTTCTCGAATGTATTGTTTTCAATGCAAAACTTTCAGTACCAGTAAAATGAGATCAATGAATCTCGCTCCTTTTTATGCTCTGTTAGGAAGCAGAAATACTTCTATATCACGTTATACATTATTGATCCTACTTGTTTCAAATGTCTCTAGTGTTATCACCACTGAATCTTTTAGGAGTTTTTCTCTAACTGTTTGATTCTTTGCACAGAGAGTTTCCTGCAGAGTTACTGCAACTAGAAAAGCAATATTGCGGGCACTAAAGCTTCTGATATTAGGCATTTTTCTACAAGGTGGCTCTTTATTTCTTTAAACCTGTACAACTTATCTTGGCTGATGGATATATATGTCTTCTCTTACGAGTAGTCTAAATTCAGTGATAAATGTATCACAAGGATACTTATTGTCCAAACTTCGGTTATTGTTTTGTCTCATAATTTGTAATTTCTAATCACTAACAGGAGGCTTCTTCCATGGGCTCAACAATTTAACTTATGGGATGGATATTCAGCAAATGAGATTGATGGGAATACTGCAGGTGTGCTTCCTTACAAGTTCACACCCAATTTTTATTATGAATGTTAGAAAATCGAATGAAGGTGTTCTAAGGCAGCTTCCTTGCTTTCTCCCTAATGTAGAGTAGGTTAAACAAATGAACAGTTTACTAAGTTGGCTTTCTGGTGTTCTATGAGAGTATTAGTCCATTATTTCTCAAACTTCTTAGCAAGTTGAAGGTGGAAATGTTTTAGGAACGAAATGGGCTTGAGATTTAGTTGTGGACTTTTAAGTTATACTAATTATTTACAGTAGGATAACATATTGGTCTTGTTTTTTTTTTTTGCCTGCCCTCCTTCCCAGAGAATTGCCATAGCATATTTGGTAGCAGCATTGTGCGAGATTTGTCTGAAAGGTGATGATCATGTTACATCACAATTAGCTCTGCTGAGAAATTATCAATTTCAGTGGTAAGTATTTTCTTTAAGCACACGATAACTCATTTTAGTTATTATATTTGTATTTTGCATCTGAGTGTAGCTTAATTATGCAGTCTTTTATAAGAACTTAAGTTTAATCTTTTCCTCTGTCATAATATATGTGGAAAGGTATGCTTCAAATCTTTGCTTTTCCATTTTTGTCTCCCATGCCAAAAGTTCTTTTTCTTTTCACCAATGTTCTTTAAATTTGCATTCTCATATTTCTTTCTTAGTTGAAATTGTTTACCGGTGTGCCCTCTCTCCATCTCTCTCTTTCCCAGGCTTGCTGCTTCTGTTCTTACTGTCATATATATTTCCTTGTTATATGGCTTGTATGTACCCACTTGGCAATATCAGATTCCAGATGCAACTTCTTCCTCAGCACCAAAGACTTTTTCGGTTAGTTCTTGTGAAATTTTCTTTCAAGGTTAATAATTGCATTCAACTATAGTGGACTTTCACTTGACAAAGAAGTCACTAGGCAGCTTGCCTTTTCCCTTTCCATTCAAAGGTGAAATGTGGAGTACGTGGTGACACTGGACCGGCTTGTAATGTGGTTGGAATGATTGATCGTAAAATACTGGGGATTCAACATCTGTACAGGAAACCAGTCTTTGAAAGAACAAAGGTATGCTCTCCTTCAAAAGCTTGTTTCGGTTTCTTATTTGCATCATGTACCATCCTTAACCCATTAATTTCCATTGTTCTGTACTATCTCCCGATCCATTTCTATAGCAATGCAGCATCAACTCACCTGATTATGGCCCTTTACCTTCTGATGCCCCTGCTTGGTGTCAAGCTCCCTTTGAACCTGAAGGACTTCTGAGGTTTGTTTACAGTTTCTTTCCTCACCCTCTGAAATGTCTTTATGAAGATAATATTCTATTCTTTTGTACAGATAGGTAGTCATCGATAGAGTAACAATTTATTATGTGTACTACTGTATGACCACATTACATAAGCAAACTTTAAGTCAACAAGATATGGACCGCTTTTGATTTTTGGTGTGCTTTAGTTGCATGCTTATGGACAGACCTACTATGTTCTGGTTGCAGTTCAGTGATGGCGATGGTGACCTGCTTGGTTGGTTTACACTATGGGCATATAATTGTTCACTTTAAGGTGACATTTCCTTTTCCATGTATTGCTTTTATATTCTCTCACTGGATCTTACCAATGAATTAGTGTTTAAAATGCAGGATCATGCGGATCGAATTCGTCTCTGGTTGATACCATCTTTAGCTTTTCTAGTCTTGGGCCTTGCCTTGGACATTTTCGGTAAATGGTTATTTAATACTCTTACAACATTGAGAACCTGCAGTAGTAGCACACTGTTAGTGGTCTCATCATCAGGTCATCTGCTTTCTTGTAGGAATGCACATTAACAAGGCTCTTTACACATTCAGTTACATGTGCGTTACTGCCAGTGCCGCTGGCTTTCTCTTTGCCGGAATTTATCTACTGGTAAGATCAACGAATCCTTTTCACATCTCTTATAATTCTGCTGATTTACTTGTATAAAGCCATTTAGATTAATCACGAAAGACTGTATTTTCCATCTAACTGCAATGGTGGAGAAACACAAGTGGCTTCATTTCCCCACTTCTAAAAGTGAAGAAACTTTGAAACAGGTTGACATCTATGGATATCGACGCATGACATTGGTATTGGAATGGATGGGGAAGCATGCTTTGGTGATATACATCCTTGCAGCCTGCAATATCATACCAATCGTTATACAGGGATTCTATTGGAAGCAGCCTCAAAATAACATTGTAAGTTGGTGTTTTTCATATTGATGATTCTACTAGATATTGCAGCCTTATATATCTTTATTTGATCATGTACAATCCAGCTTAGCTTAATTGGCATTGGAAGATGAAGTGACAATTTTGCTGCAATCCATGGAAGTATAGGTTTTTTCTTTACCTCTTTTATCAACTTCAATTGTGAACTCTCTCTCTATTTAGATTACCTCAAACTAAAGTAAGTGAGAGAGGAGTGGTTAGGCAGGACAGAAAGGGTAGAAAATATGGTTTGTTTATAAAAAAGAGTGAGCAGAGCAAGTTTGCTTGAGCTTTCTACTTTCATATATTCTAGGAAAATTGGATATAATTTTTCATGTCATCTGTCTTCGTGTGTATATATGGGGCAGACTGCTTATTTCTCTCTACTAATTGACATTGAATGATCTAATAATGTTTTGATCATTTTGGCACCGAGAAATCAGCTTAATTAATGCATTTATTTGTGTGTTTTAAGCATCATCTGCAAAACCTTTCTTCCATTGGCTTGTAAAAAGCCATATCTACTGAATCACTTGGTGCAATTGTTTCATAACATCACTTTAAAAAATAGTGTACACTTTACAACCAAATATCCTCAATGCGTTAATTAACAAAATATATTTCATTGCTCATAGCTTAAATCACAAGCAAGCTTGTATCATTAAAAGGTTTTTTGAGACCAATTGTTCATCGGAGTTGACTATATAAAACGCATTTCAATTTTCAATTAGTACTTAAATCTAGCCTTTGTTAATGTAATGGTAAAGGCCGTGTCAATGGTGAGTGAGACTAAGAACTGAAAGTAATGGGTGTCAGGTTAGGGTTGATCTTAAATGGGTGTAATCATTCGGGCACTTGGATTAGAAAAAGACTAGGATAATTGTTTCCAAAACATAACAATATATTAGATCGATTCAAACCAACAAATTATTCCAATTTTCAAATTTTTTTTTCAATTATTTCAAGTTTCAGTTCTATATATGCATGATAGCTCTACATGCTATTCGAGATTGTTCATATGTGATTCGCATTTGAAAATCGTTGGTAATTCAAAATGATTGGCATTTATATTTCTCTTTATCCTTGGAAGACTGGCTTAATGCAAATATATGCAATTTTTATGGACTCACGGTTGTCTATGGAGAATGACAAACTTTGTTTTCAATTGTTTCTTGGCTAATCTAGAAGCACAGAAATGATTTTGTTTTTAAAGATACAAGCTACAACAGTGCTACCTTGATTGCCACTAGTATAGCTTGGACTAGAAGCTTTACTAATGCTAAAAGTGCAGTTAGTCTTCACAGCAACATATGTACGAAAAGTGTCAGGCAACCACCACCGATGGGTTGGGTGAAAATTAACATTGACCGCGGATTCTCATTTCAAAAATCCTATGCTACCGTAGGGGTAGTGTTTTGAAATCAAGTTGGAGATTGGTCACTTGGCTTTGCAATGACAGTAAATCGAGAGTTTTTCATGTTAGATTTGTACAATAAATTTAGAATAAAATTGAATAAATCAGGATCTATTATGTCAAATCATCAATAATAAAATTAAATGCGGAAGCGTCCTTGAATCCATGAATTTCTTAAAATTTTATTGGATTTTGGAAATTCGATCTTCCAAATTAGCATACAAGAAATTCAGAGAATATCTGCTCTCTCTTCCCTAATGATGGACATTAGAAAAGATATGCTGTGTATAATTTGGAGACCATAACCCTAATATTTATAACATTGGCATATTAGTTCTAATCAAATTCTAATTAGCCCATCATTAATTAGAATTTGATTAAAACTCAATTACTAGAGTATCTACACATATTTGACCCATACTTTATTTAATAATTAAAGCTCAATAAAATTCTAATCAAATTAGATCACTTTTTATTTAGGCTAACCTATCATGATAGTAAATAATAAGTAACTGCCCTTATTATATATGTGATGTCCATATTTTCCAACAATCTCACACTTAGACCACTTATATATACTAATTACTCTATAATTACATGTCATTATATAACCTTATGAGCTCAAAATTTTACTATCATATCCAAAAGGTATTCCGAACAATTTCGTCCATTAATTATGTTAACATAGAACCAAGGCGACTTTCGTTACTTATATCGTAACTAAATCCATCCATGATCAAGTATATTAACACAACCAAATGACATAGATCAAGTATGGATGTGTAGCATGTAAATTACATGCAATATGATCTAAACATGTCTATTTCCAATTGGTCCTCTTTAAACTTAAGTGAGGTCAGTTTCAAAACAATAAACAGAGTGAATAAACTGAATACTTCATTTCTGATCAGAAAATAACCAAATACATAAATGTCTAAAAACAAACATAAAACAAATAAAATATAAACTCCCACTAAATCATGATATCCTCAAACAATGTAACACCCATATGAGCAGTGTGCTCATGAAAAACCTTGGGTGGTAAACCTTTTGTGAGCGAATCCGCTATCATGGAGTTTGTCCCATTGTGCTCTATAGATATTTGACCATTTTGCACTCTTGCTTTTACAACTAGGAACTTTATGTCAACATGCTTTGACTTAGATGAACTCCTGTTGTTATTGGAATACAGTACTGTTGACTTATTGTTACAAAATAATTTGAGTGGTCTTTCTACATTCTCCAAAATGCGAAGCCCTATGACAAAGTTCCGCAACCATATTCCATGGTTTGATGCCTCATAGCATGCTACAAACTCTGCTACCATAGTGGACGAAGCTACAAGTGTCTGTTTGACACTTTTCCAAGATATAGCTCCTCTAGCTAACAAGTAAACATAGTCTGATGTAGATTTCCTACTATCTTGGCATCCAGCGAAATCAGAATCAGAATACCCTATGACCTCCAAAAGATCTAATCTCTTATAAGTAAGCATGTAATCTTTTGTTCTCTGAAGATATCTCATAACCCTTTTGGCTGCTATCCAATGGTCTATACTAGG
This sequence comes from Gossypium rotundifolium, assembly GCA_025506655.1. NCBI lineage: Eukaryota > Viridiplantae > Streptophyta > Magnoliopsida > Malvales > Malvaceae > Gossypium > Gossypium rotundifolium. The sequence continues at coordinate 10,324,351 of CP106725.1, read as the reverse complement.
GTTGCTTAAATATCTACCTAACATTCCAAAAATGTACGCAATGTTCGGACGCGTACAAACTTGAGCATACATTAAACTCCCAATAGCTGATGCACTGGGAATCTTTTACATTTCCTGAATTTTAAGGTTACTTTTAAGGCATCGAGTAAGACTAAATTTGTCTCCTTTTGCGACAGGGGTGTCACCTGGTCTACAACTTTGCATGCCAAACATTTTGAGTACTTTATCGATATAGCTATTTTGTGATAATCCAAGAATACCTCGAGGTCGATCTCGACGTATCTGAATTCTTAAAACAAAAGAGGCATCCCCAAGATCTTTCATCTCAAAATGCTTAGATAAAAACCTCTCGGTTTCGTACAATAAGCCTATATCATTAGCGACAAGTAAAATGTCATCAACATATAGAACCAGAAATATGTTCTTACTCCCATTGAATTTGTGATACACACAATCATCAACAATATTCATCTCAAAATCAAACGAAATAATTATTTGATGAAACTTATGGTACCATTGACGGGAAACCTGTTTGAGTCCATAGATAGATTTTGTTAATTTGCAAACCATATTCTTTGAGTCTTCCGACTCAAAATTTTTTAGTTGCACGATATAAATTGTTTCTTCAATGTCGCCATTAAGAAATGCAATCTTAACATCCATCTGATGTAACTCAATATCAAAATGAGCAACAAAAGCCATGATTATCCTGAAGGAGTCTTTCGATGAAACTGAGAGAAACTCTCTGTAAAATCAATACCTTTTTTCTGAGTATATCCTTTAGCTACAAGACGCGCCTTATACCTCTCATATTACCATTTGCATCACTTTTGGTTTTAAATATCCATTTACAACCAATTGGTTTTGCACTTTCAGGTAATGGGACAAGTTCCAAACTTTATTGTCTTGCTTAGATTTATACTCATCTTTCATGGCATCAATTCACTTTTGAGAATTAGAACTTTTCATGGCCTGATGAAAGTTGATTGGATCATCTTCCATCATTTCATTATCATCTTCATGTTCTTGGAGAAACACAATATAATCATCTGGAATAGCATTTCTCCTTTCTCTTGTGGACCTCCTTAATGGCACTTGTTCTTGAGGTTGTTGAGTTTGTTCTTCTGGAACAATTACCTTATTTTGAATGGGGAGTTGTTAAACATTGTCTTGTAGAGGTTCTAGATTCACTTCTTGATCAATGATAGGTATCAAAACCTGAACATCGTCAAAAGTGATAGTAGGAACTGAGTTAGAATCTAATTCCTCCTCAAAAGCAATTTCTCTAACCTTATTTCTCCCATCAAACTCAACATTCTCAAAAATGTTGTAGTTCCCGTCTTAAAAATATTCCTTATTATGGGATCATAAAATTTATAGCCCCTAAATCACTCAGAATATCTAATAAAGTAGCTACTTACTGTTTTGGAGTCTAATTTCTTTTCATATGGCTTATAAGGCCTTACCTCAGCTGGATATCCCCAAATGTGAAAGTGCTTTAGACTAGGCTTTTGACCTGTCCAAAGCTCATAAGGTGTTTTTGTAACTACTTTATTGGGTACTCTATTCAGAATATAAGCTGTTATCTTTAATGCTTCTCCCTAGAGGGACTTAGGTAAGGTACAATGAGCAATCATGCTCCTTACCATATCCTTAAGAGTTCTATTTTGTCTTTCAGCTACATCATTCATACTAGGTGATCCTGGCATGGTGTACTATGGGACAATATCACATTCCTCTAGGAATTTCGCAAATGGTTCTGGACTTTATTCACCTAAGCCATCATATCTACCATAGTACTCACCACCACGATCAGATCTGATGTTTTTAATCTTTTGTTGAGTTGATTCTTAACTTCAGCTTTATAAGCTTTAAACACGTCCAAAGACTGAGATTTCTCATGAATGAGATATAAGTACACATAACGTGAGTAATCATCTATGAATGTTATGAAATATTGTTAACCATTCTAGGATACCGTAGGGAATGGCCTACAAATCTGTATGAATTAATTCTAAGACGTCTAAAGATATATTGGCACCTAATCTCTTAGTTTTGGTTTATTTTCTCTTAATGCAATTGACACAGACATCAAAGTCTGTGAAGTCAAGGGACTCAAAAATACCATCAAACACAAGGCATTCAACTCTAACTTTTAAGATATGACCTAAGCGCCTATGCCATACTGATGCTGAATTTTCCTTATTTAATTTGTGTTTAATACCACATGATTCCACATGCAAGGTTTCATTATAAGATGCAACTGTTTCTAGCAAATAAAGGTTGTCATAAGTATTTAAATAACCAGTTCCAATAACATTTGAATTTAAAGACAAATTAAATTGATTGTTTCTGAATGAACAATAATATCCAAATTTGTCCAACGAAGAAACAGAAACTAAATTCCATCTAAATGATGGTACAATAAAAGTGTATTTTAAATCCAAATAAAAATCAGTTCCTAATAACAACCTATAATGCCCAATCGCTTCCACTTCTACCGATTTTCCATTGCCCACAAAGATGTGTCTTTCACCATCACTTGGCTTTCAGTAACTCAGGCAACCCTGCATGGAAACACTTATGTGAGTAGTAGCACCAGAATCTATCCACCAAGTGTTTCTAGGTACTGAAGCTAAATTAATCTTAGAGCAAACCAAATTAAGAATTATACCTTTCTTTGCAAGCCAAGGATGATATTTGATACAATCTTTCTTTACGTGTCCAGACTTGTTACAAAAGAAACAACTCTCTGTAGCTTGTTGTTGTTTCTTTTGAGTTGGACCCTTAACAGCTTCACGCTGATATTTTCTTTTCTTGCCCTTGTCTTTAGGGGTATTGGCCAAATGAGCACTTTCAGACTTATCACGCTTCAACCTTTCTTCCTCTTGTACACAATGAGAAATGAGCTCATTTAGGGTCCATTTCTCCTTTTGACAGTTATAACTAATTTTAAATTGATTAAATTGTAGGAAGCGATACCAAAACCATAAGAATAAGCAATTCCTTAGAAAGCTCGATCTTAAGTGCCTTAAGTCTTGAAGCAGTATGGAACATCTCCATAATGTAATCCCTTACATTTCCTTGACCCTTATACTTCATAAACATCAAAGAAGTCAGAAGTGATGTCATCTCAACCTTATCATTTTTAGCAAAACGTTTCTCAATTTCATTAAGGAAACCCTTGGTCTGAGTAATCTCTTCAGATTCTATGCCCCTAAAGGCTTCTAGAATGCTGTATTTCATGATCATTAGACTCATGTGATTTGAACGATCCCACCTCTCAAAATCCCTCTTAACATCAGGGGTGCTTTTCACAGTGAGAGGTGCAAGTTGTTCTTCCCTTAGTGCAAGGTCTATGTCCATACAGTCAAGCACTATAAGTAAGGGCCTTTTCTATTCCTTAAAATTAGTCCCATTAAGCATGGGTATAGAATTTATATTAGCAGATATTGTGGTAGCAGAAGATGAATTAGCTGAATATAGAACAAAAACAAGCTTAAATCAATATTCATAAGTAAACAATAAATTCAAGATAATGGCTAATCCCATCTCAAGATACCAAACAAAACATTAATATCAAGTCTTTGGACAGTAATATTAACAGTAAGCGGTACTCTCGTTCTAGTAATCAAACATTGATAATAAATTATGTCAAACAATGAATTAATCTTTGGACTAATTTATTGCTCACATAAAATACCTTATAATTGTCACACATTTATCACCACAGATGTCATTGAAATTCTGTCAAATATTAACTTACCTTTGGGTCAATCAATAAACGCATGAATCACAAAAACATATAATCATCTTAATATTTCAAATAAACTAATCTACACAAAAGATGTCACTTTGGCGGCATTTTGTTTCAACTAATTTATTTAAAATATTAGACATCCTTAATTAAAAGTCAAAATATGAATTTATTTGTTTCAAAATATTTACCTTAATTTCATCTTTCAATCAAATTAAAAGATAATTATATATATTTATATAAATTTTCAAAACAACATGCATTAAACCAATCAAAGCATGCATATATTAAATAGTTATATATAAACGAAACATATATATATATGAATCAATTTCTATACTTTAATTTTTTTAAATGTCTTATATGATTTTTAAAATAATAATAATAATAATAATAATAATAATAATAATAATAATAATAATAATAACCACATGTTTTGCAATTATATATGCATATATACATACAGCAAATCGAAGTATAAATTAAAACAAATCCCTAAAATTTTTAATATAAATTCAAGATAATAAAGATCTAAAAAAAATACTTTAATATAAATCTTCAAAGATCAACATATATATCCAAGTATGAAACCAATGAAATTTCATGAATTAATCATTCAAATAAAGAACCTTAATCAATACCCAATGATTCGATAAGGCGAGGCTCGATGCCACTTGTTATATTTGTAAAATAAATCTTAAATAAATCAGGATATATCATGTCAAATTATCAAGAATAAATCAAGAATAAAACTAAATGCAGAAGTGTACCTGAATCCATGAATTCCTTAAAGTTTTACCGGATTTTGGGGATTTGATCTTCCAAATTAGCACACAAAAAATTTAGAGAATATTTGCTCTCTCTTCCCTAATAATGGGATATTAGAAAAGATATCTTGTGTATAATTTAGGGATTATAACCCTAATATTTATAACCTTGGCATATAGTTCTAATCAAATTCTAAGTAGCCCATCATTAATTAGAATTTAATTAGAACTCAATTACTAGAGTATCTACACATATTTGACCCATACTTTATTTAATAATTAAAACCCAATAAATTTCTAATCAAATTAGATCACTTTGAATTTGGGCTAACCTACCATGATAGTAAATAATAACATGTAATTACCCTTATTATATATGTGATGTCCATATTTTCAACATTTCAAACGAAGGCAAGGGCAATCTATGAGGGACTTTCTATTGCGTGAAAGGAAGAGTTCAGACAGGTTGAAGTGGAAAGTGACAATACCATTCTAATTAATACTATCAGTAATAGTTATGCAGTGGATAATAACCTTTCATAGGTATGATTCATCCACTCTTTACATGTGAAGGGCTGACAAGTTAAATTTCGACATATTCTAAAGGGACAAAATAAGGTTGTGGGTTGCTTGGCAAAGATGGCTAGTAGAGATTTAAACACAATTTGCACTTTTAGAGAGTCGCACTTTTACAGAGTCTCCAACGAGTGTTTGAGTATTGTTGTTGGCTAATCTTCAGCAACTTGAAACCAAGTTGAACTGTCATTAAAGCTATGTTGATGTAGTCAATTTCCACTACTTTATTTCTATAAAAAAAAACAAATTTTATGCATCACATCTAAAAATGTCATTTGTCACTAAAAATATTAATTTAAGGATTTTGAATCAGTTAATTAAATTTTATTATATAATAGTTAAATATCATTAATATACTTTACTAATCCATGCATACCAAAATATTATTGTAGAAAATAACTATACATTAATTACCATAAGGAAAAAATCTTTTATAATACTCTAATATTGCTATAATATCTTTATAATATTAATTTATGAATTAAATTAATTCTACCTAAAATACTAACCTTAATATTTGGAATAAAAAATTTATGTCTAACAATTAAGAATAACATAGTTATAACTTACAATAAGTGTAATCTGAATGCAACTAATTGCATTCATAACCTAGAAAATGAATAAAATCTTATAGGAATATTAAAATAAGATTTTTATATTTTTAAAAATATTGTTGTTATAATACATGCATATTACTGTTAGCTTTAAAAATATTTTATATGGTCAATTAATGATATTTGACTATTATATTTATACAAAAACATATTTATATTATAGTATTTAAATATATTATACCAATACTCAAATAATATTTTAAAGTAAATTAATGATTATGTTTATATAAAATAATATTTTATTTCAATATTCATGCCCACAATAGTATTTACAAGATTTATTTAAAATATTATACAAATATAATATAATATCTTTAAATACAAATATTATAGGAAAGTTTTCTTGCAATTTTGACCATGATTAATAACCTATGAGAGTAATTAGGGAAACAATAGTTATTAAAAAATAAAATAAAATGTAATCTTTTATTACTGTTGAGGATCAACCCGTATAAACAATAAAATAGAAAATGTAGAGAAGATTGAATATAAATTTTACGTGGAAAACTCCTCCGAAGTGGATAAAAACCACATGCAAAGGAGGCTTCGGTTTTTCACTAAATGAGAAAATAAACGAGAATACAATATGGAGAAAATAAACTTAAATGTACTAAACATATAAACTCAAACCCCAAAAAATAAGGCCCTAACTCTTATAGAGTTCTCTCAAAAGGGGTACAAAATTCCCTCCATAGTTATCACGAAAACTCTCACCAAAACTCATCTGTGACAAGATGTAATCGCACCAAAAAGAAAAACCTCGTAGTACTATATCTTTAATTGCCTTTTAATTGGCCTCTCAAAATAGGGATACAAGGCCCCTTTAAATAGGTTAATATTAGAGGTCTAATCATACTAAAATATCTTGGATTAATCATATTTTAATTGTGAAAATATAGTAGTGTTTAACTAGGAGAAGAAACTCGATTTATGTGGGGAATACGTCGCCATGTCGCAACGTCTTCATTCGTGTCATCCGTTGTCGCAACATCGAGAATCTTCTCATCGTGATTCCGCCATCTATTCAATTAAAAATACGAATCACACTCCATAATTACCAAAAATATATATATATATAACGTTTCAACTTTACGACGTATCAAAAGTAATTATAAAAACAGTTAATTTTGACCATGATTAATTTGTTATTCAAAAAAATATAATATAATAATTAAGTTTATGTGAAAAGGTAAAAATTAAGTGAACTGCTTTTCTTATAGTTTTATTAATTTTTATTAAGTGAACTGCTATCTACCCAGGTTGGTGCACTAAGGTTTTGGTCATTTCAAACTTTCCATAAATATTTAAGAGCTCATTCGGCTTTAAGATATCTGGATCGATCTGATTCAGTCCAAATAACATTGAAATAAAGCCTAAACATAATAACAATAATAAAGCTAAAACACGATAAAGATGATAGACAAAAGACATAAGTTGATAATATGCATTTTTTACACGCAAACGATCTTGAAATTTTGATATATTATTACAATTTATTTAATTAATTAACATAAATTAAAAAGAATTTAAAATGTCAAATTAATTATTATTTATCTTAAGTATACAAATCATATATATTACTTGAAGGAAAAATAAAATAAATAAATATGATTTGAAGGCATTGAATATTTTATTAACATAATTTTAATTCTTAATTAGTTTGTATTCTTGATCAGTTGTGTATATATACTTTTTTTTATATCTAAAACTCAATGTAATTTGTGTAAATAAAGTACATTAAGATTAAAATAAAAACAATGTAGTTGAATGTTTAAAGTTATTAGATTTATGTTTATTTTATAAGTTAAATGATCATAGTAATATATAATATTATTTTTGTGGAAATATGATTAAGATACTAATACAATAATTAAAATTACATTATGTGATATAAATTTGGTTATTAAAAATAATTTTCATATAATTTTAAAAAATTCAAATTAGAAAACTTTAATATAAAGTTATTATGTGAAATGACTAAAGTAGTAATTTTAATTTCAGTGAATTGAAAGAATGAGAAAATTCAAGGGCTAATTGAGTAAATATAAATTGCAGATGTACTTGTCAAAAAATTTAAAAAATTTTAAAGGGGTTTAGTTTGTAAATCCCTTCATTCAACTTTATTAGTTGAAATTTTCTTTCCATACTTTTTACTTTTGCCATACATTTCAAAAAAAAAAAAAAAGGTTCTAGCGTGTTTTCACATGATGTCATAGCGTCTTTCAGCTGTGGTCTTACTCTTTTTTAAATGATGTCAAAAGATCTTTCAGCTATGGTCTTACTCATTTTAGACATATAGCTTCCGGTTGGACCCATGGTCTAGCCATGATCTTTCTTTCTTACTTTTCTCGTTGTCTTCTATCTATTCCTCCATTTCACTATTCCTAAAATTGATGTGCGAACATCGCAATGTCTCCTCCGCAAGGCCTGGAGCTTCGGACATCACGGGTGCACTCAGCAACACCGTATGGTGGTATATAATAGAATCACCCCTTATTCCCATTCTTAAATTTGACTAACCTTTCAACATTACCCGGCATTTGCACATTATTCACACACATAAGCAATCCTTTCATCGGGATGCAAATTCCACCCATATCCTATTTGCAAACCTTCAAAGTCTTGAACTTAAACCCCAAGGAGTCGTAATAAGTCGAGTCTATGGGAGGATCTAGGAAGCTAAGGAACAGAACTTTCTCGAGCCTTTGAGGCAAATACTTGCCTTGCTCTAAAGATAATCATAAGCAAAGAGGATGTATAACCCCTTGTGATGACATCTTCTCTGGGAGAAGAAGAAGCCTTTAGTGTCACCTAGTAGACCCTTTCTTTGGTTCACCTCAAGAACAAAGACAGGGAAGGGAAATGGATTTCCTAGGGGAACAGGTAAACCACTATGTTGTAGTTGGTGGGTGTAACCTTATAAGTCAAGAATTATTGTCTTGCTTGTGCCTTCTATTAGGGATTTAATTAGTGGACAGGCAAGAAAGGCAAAAAAAGAGAGTATTTTTCGAGATCTTAACGTTGGGATAGTAAGTGAACTGCACCCTAGGAATGTATATAGAAAAGGAAAAGATAAATAGGAAGAAGGGAAGCGAGAAGCAATGGGAGAATTAGTCAAGCCAATGGCTTGTAGACTTATGAATTTTCCTTAATTTTCTAGGTTGTTTATAGCCCAAAGAGAGCGTGAGAGTTATAGAAAATTAAATTTATGATAAGAGGCAGTTCAAGTCCATCAATGCATGAAGGGCACCTATCGAAATTAGGAAAAAGGAAAATCCTTTCATATATCCAAAGTGGGAATACGTATCGACTGTTTCCAAATATAAGGTAGCCCTCATAAACTAAAACTAGTCATAGGATTGTTCAATGACAAGTCTTTTCGAGAAAAGTTGATGAATTTTCGTCACCATTAGAGTAGACTTCTAAAATCCGAGCGTTAACTTCAATACCTCACAATGGTAGTGAAGAAAAAATTTAGTGGCCAAGCTTAGTTGCCCTGTGCCAGGAAGAGACTGACCCATTAAGATGGGAAGGGTTAATGTACAAACAAATCTAGAAAGTGCGAGTTACCACCAGGGTTAAAAATCATGAAGTAGTTAGATAGGCAATATTTGCCTTAAAACCTCCACCAGATTAAGGTTGCAAAGAAGACCTAAGGATGAAAGCGCACCCAACGACGGGCAGGTCAAATAGCCACTAATCCACGGTATCCATATTCTGTTAAGTGTTTAGAGACCCACAAAATGGGCGGAGAAAAAATAACGAGAATGTACGAAAGAGGAACCAAGTTGAAGATTCGGGTAAAAGTGAACGGTAGTTACCCACGCGAACCTTAAGAGAGTGAGAATGAAGAAAAGTTTCTCTAAGTTCACCTTGTTGGCAGAGTACGAAAGAAAATTTCGAGGATGAATCTTTTTGGAGTGGGAGAGTTGTCACGCCCAAATATCCACTAAGTCTAGAAATTAAGAGACAATTGAGGGATGAAATTGGAAGAAGCCAAAAGTTGGCAATCTCTATCGAAAATTCATTAAAAGTAGGGAATGATATTGGACAAAGGTGAAATCTAATTCAGGTTTGATTAGATAAAACCAGCTGGTCCCATAGTGGGGGATGAAATGATTGGAAATGGGTAAATTTTACACGGTTGAAGATCGTGAAGATAGGACTATAAATAACAAAGAAATGACTTCCTGGGGAACTTCTTCTTCAATTTGTTTCATTTTTCATCTCTTTCCTTGGTTGCTCCGACGGAGAGATAGCCGTGAAAACTCTGCATGGAGCAATTATCATGAGATTTGAGTAGGAAAAATAAATAATCCGGTAAGTTGGTAAGGTCTTGAATCCTTCAGTATAAGTAAAATTTAAGAATCACAGATAAGGCCTTTCAGAAATAATTTTAAGGATTCTACATGTTTCTAAAAACTAAATTTAAACTGAGATTAATGATTTTAACGCATGAATTGTTTAACCCCTCAAACTAGTCCTAGATGTTACGACCCAATCTGAACAATTACATGGGCCATAAAGATGGCCAAAACCTTTTTATAAGAAAAATCCATTTGTCCTTGAAACATGTCATTTTGAAAATATCATGTTTTTTTCAATAAAATTTATTTGTCCATTTTATTAAAAATACTTGTATTATAACTTAGTTTTGAAAATACATTTGCAGTGAATACTAATTCTTAAAAACGTTTAATGATCATTTAAAACTGAAATCCAACATAAGCAATCCATGCAATAATTCCAAAATATAAGAAAGGAAAAATCCCCATGCCACAGTCCACAATTTAAAAAAGTCCAAAAAGTTATTAAAATAAATCCAAACTAAAGTCCATAAATGATATAAAGTCCATAATTTATTAAAAAGTTCACATCAGAGAACATCACCGAAAATGTGCATCCGAGTCCTAATTACGAGGATTACCTGAAACATACACATAAGATGGGTGAGCTTACAAGCCCAATGTGAGATCATCACAAATATATACATATCAAAATATCAATCTCAACTTATCGATCATCATAATAATCACAAGTTCTAACACCAATACTTATGCATGAACATGTCAATGCATATTTTAAAACGATGCACATTTTATAAAATTTCCTACCCATTTCTGCTACACATCAATATCGAGTTCCCCATAACTCGTCCATCCAATAGCACACCATTTATGGACATGCCACCACATAATCACCGATTAACGGCCACATAAAACATTGTGGACAAACCACCACATAATTGTCGATAATGGCAACATAATCGCAGATAAACTGCCACGTAACTTCTACTTTTCACAAAAACCACCCCATGCATATGATATAACCATTTTCAAATTTAACACATATAATCACTATTCGTATTTCTCATGTAGCCATGCTCATACTCGCATATTTCTAAATTTTACATATTTGCATGTTAACATGCTCACATTTTCATATATCATATAATATTCACTTTTTATTCACTTTAGCATACTTTAATATATTTTCATATTAAATCATGGATCTCATCACACATATATATAACACATATTAGATCATCACATATCAATGAAGCCAAATATCACATAACATAGAGATGAGATTTGTACATATCATCATCACATACATCAACACATCACGAATCATAGTTTTCATGAACTAATAATTTTAGGAACACTTACTTGGAATTTCCCTATGATGAGTTTTTCAACTCCGCTTTGAGTACTTAGTGTACTCTCAAATAATTATTTAATAGCATTTTATTAAAATAAAAGTAGAATGTTATACTCAAATCAAAGATTTAGATCCCACACCTTATATTGAAGGTTTGATTGCCACAATCTTATTAGAAGAGGTTTCGCTTGGATCTAAACCCAGTAGATGAATCTATCGCATCAAACACGTATTTTAGTTATAGATCTATCGGATGTGTCTTATTTCTTAAAGATTAATCATTGAAATAATTCTCACCAATTACTTACCTTTAAAGAGAGACTTAGATTTGATGCCTTGTTATCACACTAAGGATCTCTTAGATTAGCGTTGTTTGATCCTTCAAAGAATATAGGAACAAAATGTTAACACATGAAAAAAATATGTCTTAACACCATTCAGCTATGAGGAAAAACAATAGAAATGGAAGAATGTTCCCAACACCCCTCATGTGCTTACACTACTCAACAATACTACGAGATCATTGATAAGTCTTGATGAAGGAGTGGAGAGGTTTAACGATCTACAAAAATATATGATCGATGAGTGTTGAACACAAAATAATTAAAATAGGATAATTGAATTCTTAGAGAAGATGGGAGAGATCGAAAGGAAAGAAAGAGGGGAAAAATTGAATCCCTATGGAAACGACATTGGCGACGGTGGCTCGACGATGGTCCGATGAGGAAAGAAAAAAATATAAAAATAGTGGGAGGGTTCGATCACAATATTGAGAGAAAAGAGAAAAGAAAAGGAGTAGTGGAAGAAGGTTTTCCCACGGTGGTTCATGACGACTCACGACAATTACGGTGGTGATGAAGGGCGGTGATCGAAAAAAAAAGGAAGAGAAGATAACCTTGGACAGTGGTGTGGAGGTGGTGAAGCTATAGCTCGCAGTAGAGGAATTTTAGGTGGTGGTTGAAGGTGGTGGTTGTTTGTTAAAAATGATAGAAAATGAAAAAGGAATAAATGAAAAAAATGAGAAAATGAGAGCAAATGAGTGGTATGGAAGGCAATGAGGTGGCATAAGCTTGGTCAACTATGACCAAGTTTATTAATTCATAGCAAATAGGCAAGAATGAAGTAAAAGGAAAGAGAGGGAACATAGGAGCATAAAGGGGGATCATGTTACCTCAACATATGGTAAGTTTGACTCATAAAGAGAGAAATGAATCCTCCTGAACATAGAAACAATGGGGTAGACAGCAAGCACATTATGCACATAGAAATTGTGTTAAATGATGTGGTCTAAAACTAACTATGATCACAATAAAGGCAAGCGCACCTATCTTTTAATAGTATAGTTATGGTAAGACCGGTAATATCGTATCCACAAGGACTAAGAGTACTAGTTATTACTATCTTTTTATTACCTAGCCTAAGAATTGGTGTGATTTCTTTTAAACTAAAAACTTAATTAAAAACGACAACAAAAGAATTAGGAAAATACTTTCAGACAACTTATATGAGATAGGCAATACCTAAGGAAGAATCCACCTAGACTTCACTTATTACTTTTGATTCATATGATTTATTCACTTGACTTAATCCGTAGAAATCTCTGATTTATGTTAATATCTCTTTCAAGACTAAAAACAACTAACTCTAAGTTGATTAATTGAAATTTCTTTCTAATTAAAACCCCTATTGTCGCATTAACTCGATCTATTGATTTCCTTATTAGATTTGACTCTAATCAAACAGATTTTCGTTGCCCTATTTCTAGGGTTGCAATCAACTCCGCTTAATTATGTTGATCTACTCTTAAACAGGGACTTTTGTTCCACTGAATAAGCACATTCGACTTGAATCAATAACATGAATTATCAAAACAAGAATAAAAACTCACAATTAAGAATAAGAACAAGTATTTATCTTATAAATCAAATAATAATAAGATCTGTCTTAGGTTTCATCCTCTTAGGTATCTAAGGGATTTAGTTCATACTAATGGTGGGAAACATCTTAAAATAAGGAAAACAAACAAATATAAGAAAACCCAAAAACTTCTAAAGAACTTGATGGGAGATCTTCAGTCTTGATGGAGATCCTTCTTTCGAGCTGCTCCTGACAGCTGTCCTCGAGTATTTTCTGCCTTCTATTCAGCATCCCTATTTAGGTTGCCCCCTAGGGTGTTTATGTAGGCTTTGAAACACCTCTCTTGGCCCACAAGTGGTCTATTTCGAATAGAATTTAACTTTGATACGGTAGGGTCACGCTCGTGTGACAAGCTCGTGCTTGATTCCTTAGACCGTGCTCGCTTCTGCTCGCCACACACGGCCATGTGGTCTGCCTGTGTACGTTGATCCAGGCCGTGTTGATTTCATGGTAGGCCCATTTCGCCCCGTTTTGGCCTGTTTCTTGTTCTTTTCGACTCCCTAAGCTTTCTTGAGTGTAAAACATGAAATTAAGGGATTAGGAGCATCGAATTCATCAAATCTAATGAAAATTCATCCAAAATGAGCCAAGCATGGGGTTAAAATATGTATAAATTGAGGTTTATTAAATACCCCTACACTTAAGCCTTTGCTTGTCCTCAAGCAAAATCCTAAACTCACAATTAAAATTAAACTTCCCCAAATCATAATTCTCATCCATAATGTCTTATCATAATTCATAGATAATTCATACATGGATAATTCAACTAAAAGAGTCCTAAAGATTCAAACAATCTAAGTCATAAATTTTTATAGCATGAAAACATAGGTGTTTCCCCTTACCTAAATAATTACCTCTGATTCAAAACCGAAAAAGATTGACATCCTCACTAAAGATTCACTCAAATCACTCAAAGTGTTTTAAGGTTCAAGATAAAGCACTCAAAAGTCAAACATGAAGAGTTATTACCATAGGCTTGCATGAAAATCAAATCTCCACCACTATAAAATGAGATGATACACAAATCAAAAGGTCTTTTAAAAAGGTTGTAATGGGGCTTAGTTTAAAGGTGTGATAAAGGCTGAATTAAAGGGTTAAAATTGAGATTGAATTGTCAAATTACCTAACTAGAACAATAGACTAATACCAAATAATTACATCAATTGAAAATTTATCATAATAACACGAGCTTCTTCTAAAGATGTGAATTTTAACTGTTTTAAGCTCAAATGACATAAAACTAATAATGAATGAATTTCCAATTTCCTTTTTTTTTAAGAATAAGAACATACAATAATAAGAAAGAACTTAACAACTGAAATAGAGAACATAATTAAGCAACTGCTCAAATCAAATCTCGATAAAAAGGGGCTAATTCAAATAGGGAAAATTCTTAATGAATCAAAAAGAGTGAATTTTAGGGTTAATATTAAGGATAAATCAAAAACGGTTTATTAAGGTTCAAAAGGGTTCACTAGGGGTTAATTATGAAGGTAGGCTTTTTGTGGAGTGAGTGGGTTAAATTCTAGGTGCCTTTATCATCTCAGTATATCAAATCAAAAGTGTGGTCTCGACATGCATAATCGAAGCAAGTTTTAGAATGAAAAATTAATGTTGACACACTCATAATCAAAAAAGTGAGCACGAAAAATGTATGCTCTAAAGGCTCAAAATCTCACAAAAAATTATGATTTTTGATGTCAACCTTGCAAATTTTAAACTTCAAAGTAATATTTAAATTTAGGGAAACAACCTAACCAAATTTTTAATTCTGAAAATAGACTTATCATGCTTGATTCTCTAATATCTTAAAGTTTAAACCATCAATGCACAATTACCTATGACTTAATCTGAAACATATCAACAAAAATCATAAATCAATAAAAGTTTCATTCTAATAGTAATATAAGAAAGTTACTTAAGAACAAGGCATAATTCAGTATTGTTGACACCTCCCCACACTTAAGATGTACATTGTCCTCAATGTACAAACATAGACAAGGACTATATAATAAGAAAATCATGAGATGGGGAGAGAAGTGAAACTTCCTGAATTTTTGGATGGAGTCAAAGAAAAGAAACGGTGTAAAGTTGGGCAGGGGTGGTGGATAAATTAAGGACAAGAAAGATAAAGGGAAAGAATTTAAAAATGAAAATGAAACAAAAAGAAAAAATAAATGGACTCAAAGGTCCTTGTCTTGTCGAGGGAATGAAGCGGCAGGCATGAACTTATGTAGAGTGGTCGCGCACGGGGAAACCGTGCTAGGATCCATTCGCTTTTTCGACTTGGGAATGGTGGCTTTGGCCTTGCCTCTAGTATTAGTCATTGTGTATGGTGACAAGGGTGGTGGTTGGTGTGGTGGTGGTGCAAAGAAAGAATGAAGGAAAGGAAAGTGAAGGGAAAAAGAGAATGGGCAAAGAAAGGGGTGTGGTGGTTAAGGTTTGGGAGAAGAATAATCGGGGAAGAAAGTGAGAAGAAGATGAATAGTGGGGTGGTTTAAATAGAAACCAGGGCACCTGATTGCTGCCCACGCCCATGTGCAAGGCCGTGTGGTAGGGAAACATGTGTTTTATTGGTTTGGTTAGTTTTTTTTTGGTTAGGTGCTAAAAATAAAAAATATGAAAATTAATTGGGTTAGTGCTCGGGTTGCCTCCCGAGAAGCGCTCATTTAAAGTCTTAAGCAAGAATTACCTTTCATTCGCATAATCATGGTGGTTTGAGGAATTGAAACTCCTCATTTTTGCTATCAATTGTATTAAAATAAGGTTTTAGACTAGTACAATTTACTTGAAGGTGTCAAATTGAGAATGAGTTACCTCGACTGTACCATATGGGAAGGTATTAAGTACCGTGAAAGGAATTATTCCATTAGGCTCAGAAGTAGCAACACGAGGATCTGCATTATTCATTAGAACTCAGTCTCCAACCTTGAAGTAATTTGCTTCATCTTTAAGTCCGTTATGGAGTTGCCTCGATTCTGCTTCGTGTGTTCTTGGTTTCTCCTTGACATGTGTCTTCCACTCGTCTAGGTCATCGATTTGAAGCCTTCGCACCTCATGAGTTATTTCCTTGTCGGCACGAGGTCTAGGATATCGCTCAGTTGTGTAATTTCGTGGTGCTTCCTGAAAAGAAGGTTGACCCAAATGGTCATTAATAGAATTTATGTTCTCACCTTTATTACTCGATGTCCTAGCCGATTCTCGAGCCTGAAGAGTGATCATTTCGTCACCTACACGAAGTGTGAGTTCACCTGTACTAACATCAATTCTAGTTTTAGTAGTTGCTAAAAAGGGTCTTCCTAAAATTAAAAGAACATTATTGTTCTCATCCATGTCTAAAACAACAAAGTCTACTGGGAATAAGAATTTATCAATTTTCACTAGTACATCCTCAATTATACCCCTAGGAACTCTGATAGTTTTATCAGCCAATTGAATGCTCATCCTAGTTTCATTGGGTTTCTCGAGACCTAGCTGTTTAAACATTTTATAAGGCATAACATTGATGCTTGCCCCTAAATCTGCTAAAGCATTATTAACAGATAAACTACCAATTAAGCAAGGAATCGTAAAACTCCCTAAATCTTTTAACTTTTGCGGTAGCCTATTTTGTAAGATTGCTGAGCATACTGTAACACCCCTTAATCCCAAACCGTAGCCAGAACAGGATTACGAGGCATTACCGGATATATTAGACAACTTACGAATAATTCACAAATAAAATACCATTCATAGTATAATTTAATAATTAAGTCCTTATAATGGACTCTCAAAGCCCAAAATATGTATTAAAAGTGGAATAAGGCTTGTTCAAGTACTTCGGAAATTATTCGTAAATTTTTTTTTTTAAAATTTCGACTGCATCTCTGCTTATTTTTACATAAAACCCCCTGTAATTTCAAACCAAAAACAAACCAATACCAATGTTTCAACCAAAGATTTTACACATTAAAACGCTACTAAATCATGCTTAATACATTGATTTAATACTTAAATTTTATAATGTTAACATATAAAGAAACTAGTTAATATCTTTCATTTCATTTCAAGATTTAATACCAAGTTTACTAATTTTATAACTTTAAACTTTATTTATCATCCAAAATATCATAACCATTTACTTACAACCAAGATCATTTAACCTATATATATATATATATAACTTGTGTACAACCACCTAGTACATGCCAATTAAACAAAAGAAAGAAATACTTCACCAAAATTTTCTTGTTGGAGTCGGGATCTTTCTGGATGCTGAACTGGACCTTGAACTCTAATTACCTGTGCACGGAAACAACCGTAGCTGAGTATTTCATACTCAGTGGTATTACCATAAATCAAACTATTTAACATTAATAAATTACAAACATCAACCATAGGCTTTATAAATCATTTAAACTAATTATACATAATTAAATATCACTTCATAAATCTGAAATTTATATTTCATTTTTCACATACTAATTCAATTCATAATTTAACTCATACAACCTTCCTCGTACTTTTCAATAGTGTCAAATCAATCAACCTCATTTTAAAATTTTCATTTCAATTATTTACCCTATTAACAAGGCTCGAACTCTGACAGATACGCGGATTCCACCCAAACACACCAAAATAATTAAATCCTCCCAAACACACCAGTATAATATAACATCACAAACACACCAGAATAATGAAATTCTCCCAAATACACCAAGATAATATAACCTCCCAAACACACCAAAATAATTAAATCCTCCCAAACACACCAGTAAGGCAATAAATGCCTCTTCGGATAAATCGAAGAATATAATATAGAAATATCTCCTGCCAAGCCTCAATTCTCCACAACACATCACAAACCCTATGGCATGTCATTTGTATCCAATCTAGTCCGACAAGTTAATAGGGTATTCTATTATTATTATTATTATTATTATTATTATTATTATTATTATTATTATTATTATTATTATTATTATTATTATTTATTAACACATTCCCATACCAATTTAAATTTAATTTCTCACATAATCACTTCAACAAATTTAAATATTTATTCACAATCATATCAATACTCAAAATATATATATATACATACATCACCTCAAATATAATTACTTATCGTATCATATATTTTTCCACATTAAAGATTCAATGTTGCATTTAATAATAAATAGTTTGAGTTATAGTAATACAAACTCAAAATGCGTTTACTCCTCGACGACCTTTTCTTTTCCTTTCGATGCCGATGCCTCGATCTCTTTGTTAGCTACGAAAATAATAATAATTTATATTATTTATTACAACACTAATTATAATAATTAATTAAATTTCTATTCAATTTATTCCTAATTCCAATTTAATCCTAATTAATTCTTTTATTTGTTTAACTTAATTTATACTTCATTTCTACTCAATTTCGTTCCATATTCACCCTAGCAATTTAATATACATTATAAAACCCTAATTTAATTTTTTTTCAATTTAATTCCTAAAACACAAAACTTATAGCTTCTTTTACAATTTAATCCTTTTTCAATTCTAACTTAAAATTCATTCAATTAAATCCCTAATTCTTCTTTTTGTTCAACATAAATCATACTAAAAACCTATGAACTTCCATAACCTCCACTTAATTTTAACAAAACTTTATTTTAAAGCTTTTAAAACATCAAAATTAAGAGAAAAGGACTAAATTTAGCTTACCAATTAAGCTTGAAGCTTTAAAGTCCAATTTTCCCCTTTTCTTTTCTTTCCCTTTTTCTTCCCCTGTTTTCGTTTCATTCTCTGCTTCTTTTCTGTTCTTCATTATTTTCTTTTCTTTTATTTTACTTACTTTACTTAACATTGATGCTTGCCCCTAAATCGCTAAAGCATTATTAACGGATAAACTACCAATTAAGCAAGGAATCGTAAAACTCCCCGAATCTTTTAACTTTTATGTAGTCTATTTTGTAAGATTGTTGAGCATCTGTAACCCCTTAATCCCAAATCGTAGCCGGAACAGGATTACGAGGCATTACCGGATATATTAGACAACTTACGAATAATTCACAAATAAAATAACATTCATAGTATAATTTAATAATTAAGTCCCTATAATGGACTCTCAAAGCCCAAAACATGTATTAAAAGTGGAATAAGACTTGTTCAAGTACTTCGAAATTATTAAATGAAATTTTTTTTTAAAATTTCGACAATGACATCTCCGCTTATTTTTACATAAAACCCCTGTAATTTCAAACCAAAAACAAACCAATACCAATGTTTCAACCAAAGATTTTACACATTAAAACGCTACTAAATCATGCTTAATACATTGATTTAATACTTAAATTTTATAATGTTAACATATAAAGAAACTAGTTAATATCTTTCATTTCATTTCAAGATTTAATACCAAGTTTACTAATTTTATAACTTTAAACTTTATTTATCATCCAAAATATCATAACCATTTACTTACAACCAAGATCATTTAACCTATATATATATATATAACTTGTGTACAACCACCTAGTACATGCCAATTAAACAAAAGAAAGAAATACTTCACCAAAATTTTCTGTTGAGTCGGGATCTTTACGGATCTTTGAACTGCACCTTGAACTCTAATTACATGCGCGGCTTGAAATAAGTACATTTGAGTATTTCATACTCGATGGTATTACCATAAATCAAACTATTTAACATTAATAAATTACAAACATCAACCATAGGCTTTATAAATCATTTAAACTAATTATACATAATTAAATATCACTTCATAAATCAAATTCATATTTCATTTTCACATACTAATTCAATTCATAATTTAACTCATACAACCTTCCTCGTACTTTTCAATAGTGTCAAATCAATCAATCTCATTTTAAAATTTTCATTTCAATTATTTACCCTATTAACAAGGCTCGAACTCTGACAGATACGCGGATTCCACCCAAACACACCAAAATAATGAAATCTTCCCAAACACACCAGTATAATATAACCTCTCAAACACACCAGAATAATGAAATTCTCCCAAATACACCAGTATAATATAACCTCCCAAACACACCAAAATAATTAAATCCTCCCAAACACACCAGTAAGGCAATAAATGCCTCGTCGGATAAACTGAAGAATATAATACAGAAATATCTCCTCGGCCAAGCCTCAAATCTCCACAACACATCACAAACCCTATGGCATGTCATTTGTATCCAATCTAGTCCGACAAGTTAATAGGGTATTCTATTATTATTATTATTATTATTATTATTATTATTATTATTATTATTATTATTATTATTAACACATTCCCCATACCAATTTAAATTTAATTTCTCACATAATCACTTCAACAAATTTAAATATTTATTCACAATCATATCAATACTCAAATATATATATATATATACATACATCACCTCAAATATAATTACTTATCGTATCATATATTTTTCCACATTAAAGATTCAATGTTGCATTTAATAATAAATAGTTTGAGTTATAGTAATACAAACTCAAAATGCGCGTTTACTCCTCGACGACCTTTTCTTTTCCTTTCGATGCCGATGCCTCGATCTCTTTGTTAGCTACGAAAATAATAGTAATTTACATTATTTATTACAACACTAATTATAATAATTAATTAAATTTCTATTCAATTTATTCCTAATTCCAATTTAATCCTAATTAATTCTTTTATTTGTTTAACTTAATTTATACTTCATTTCTACTCAATTTCGTTCCATATTCACCCTAACAATCTAATGTACATTATAAAACCCTAATTTAATTTTTTTTCAATTTAATTCCTAAAACACAAAACTTATAGCTTCTTTTACAATTTAATCCTTTTTTCAATTCTAACTTAAAATTCATTCAATTAAATCCTAATTCTTCTTTTTGTTCAACATAAATCATATTAAAAACCTATGAACTTCCATAACCTCCACTTAATTTCAACAAAACTTTATTTTGAAGCTTTTAAAACATCAAAATTAAGAGAAAAGGACTAAATTTAGCTTACCAATTAAGCTTGAAGCTTTAAAATCCCAATTTTCCCCTTTTCTTTTCTTTCCCTTTTTCTTCCCCTGTTTTCGTTTCATTCTCTGCTTCTTTTCTGTTCTTCATTTGTTTCTTTTTCTTTTATTTTACTTACTTTACTATATATATATATATATATATATATATATAACATAATAAATATCTTTGTTATTTAATAATATAATATATATATATATTAAACTAAAAAAATCTCAGATTTTACCGCCTCAACTTATACTTTTGGTTTAATTTTCCTTTTAGTCCTTTTACTTTCTTTATATTATATTTGTTTATTAATTTAATAATAATATAATATATAATTATTACAAATATCTATTTAATAACAAATACATATATCACAATTATACACATATATTTCACTACATTTGTACATTATTAATACCATATACTTGTCACCATTTAATTTATTTATCACATAAAATATTATAATATAATTATTTAATTAATAAATATCTTTTAACTTAAATCCAAAGTAATTAAATAATCATATTACAAATGTATAAATACTATTATTACATTTGTATATTTCTATCACCATCCATTTGTTAAAATCATATTATATTTATTATAAAAATTCTCACTAAAATTATTTTTAAATTGATTTAATTTAATTTGTTTCTAATTAATTATATTTAACTACTTATAATAAAACAAAATATAGATTTTTGTTCATGTATGCCGCCTCACTTATGCCAACTGGCCTAATTTCCATTTTGGCCCTTTATAAATTCTTCTAATCTATAATTCAACTTTAGCCCTTTATTCAATTTAGTCCTTTTTTTCTTAATTACTCTTAATTAAGTTAAATTCACCTACTTAAAACCTAATTAAACACACTACTAGACTCATAATTACTCCTAATAATTATTTGCACACTCGGTTTACGAAGACGAAGGCCCTATATTACACTTTTCTGATGCCCGTGAATTTTGGGTCATTACACATACTGCATTTAACTCCACATGCGACGCCTTGTCTAACTTCCCTTTGTTTGTCAAAAGCTCTTTTAAAAAAATTTGAATTGGGCATCCACGAAAGAGCTTCAATAAACGGTAAGTTAATATGTAATTTTTTTAAGAGTTTAAGAAATTTATTGAATTGTTCATCTTTATGGTCTCTCTTTGTCGCATTGGGATATGGCACACGAGGTTGGTATTTTGTACTTACCAATTTTGGTTTATCATGGCTTATCTCAACCTTACCTTCCTCTACCACATTCTCTTGCCTCAATTTTGGTTCATCTAACCCTTCACTATCGTGAGCAGTAATGGCATGAAGTTGCTCCTTTGGGTTAGTTTCAGTGTTGTTTGGCAAGCTACCTTGTGGTCGTTCAGATATGAGCTTAGCAAGTTGTCCTAATTGGTTCTCGAGCCCTTAAATCGATGCTTGCTGATTTTTTAGTGTTGTTTCGGTGTTTTATAAATGAGTTTCTGACACCGCGATAAATTTTGTTAGCATCTCCTCAAGGTTCGACTTTTTCTCTTGTGGGTAAGGTTGCTGTTGAAAGCCTGGAGGGGGTTGTTGTCTCTGATTTCCTTGGCCACCCCATGAAAAGTTTGGGTGGTTCCTCTAACCTGGATTGTAAGTGTTACTATAAGGGTTATTTTGAGGTCTAGAATTGTTACCCATATAGTTCATTTGTTCGTTTTCTATGCCAGGGTTGTAGGGTGGGTATTCTGTATTGCTCATTCCTCCTCCATTCGTATCGCACTGCATAACTGGATGCACCTGCGAAGAACCATACAAACCATCAATATTTATATTTAACAGTTCTACCTGGTTTGATAGCATGGTCACTGCGTCGAGGCTAAAAACACTGGCGGCTTTTGTTGGCTTTGTCCTCATAACTTGCCACTGATAATTATTCAGTGCTAACTCCTCTATGAACTCATAAGCCGCTTCAGGGGTCTTATTATTTAGGGTTCCACTGGCTGCTAAATCAATCAACTGCCTAGTTAAGGGGTTCACACCATTGTAAAAGGTTTGAACCTGTAGCCATAATGGTAGCCCATGGTGAAGGCACCTTCTCAGTAGATCCTTGTATCTGTCCAATGCGTCATAAAGTGTTTCTAAATCCATCTGCACAAAAGAGGAGATATCATTCCTCAACTTAGACGTTTTAGCCGGCGGGAAATATTTAAGTAAAAAATTTTCGGTCATTTGTTCCCATATAGTGATTGATCCCCGTGGTAACGAGTTCAACCATTGTTTGGCTTTATTCCTCAATGATAAGGGAAACAATCGAAGGTGAATGGCATCGTCAGAAACGTTATTTATTTTGAAAGTGTCGCAGAATTCTAGAAAATTTGCCAAGTGATTATTTGGATCCTCATCCTGCAAACCATCAAGCTGAACAAATTGTTGAATCATCTGAATAGTATTAAGTTTCAGCTCAAAATTATTTGCAGCAACAGCAAGTCTAACAATACTTGATTCAGTTCCTGTTAAATTAGGTTTAGCATAATCATACATAGGACGATGAGCAAGATTTTGATTCACCGGGTTTGCGGTAACCACAAGAGGTAGCGGATTATTGTTGGCCATCTCTTCGATAGTATTGGTTTCGTCTTCTTGCTCTTCTTCTATGTATTGTAGACTTCGACTTATTTCTCTTTGGTTTCTGCAAGCGGTACCTTCTATATCACTGTCGTAAAGTAATGGTCCTAACGGGTTTCTTCTAGTCATAAATTAGAGTTACCTGCCGAAACAAATAAAAGGAAAATTAGTAAAGAAAATAATAATAAATAAATAAATTTCAAATAAAGTAAAAATGACTAAAGTAATAAAAATCTAGTGTTCCTAATATCTTAGTCCCCAGCAACGGCGCCAAAAACTTGATGCGGTCTAAAACTAACTATGATCACAATAAAGGCAAGTGCACCTATCGTTTAATAGTATAGTTATGGTAAGACCGGTAATATCGTATCCACAAGGACCAAGAGTACTAGTAATTACTATCTTTTTATTATCTAGCCTAAGGACTGGTGTGATTTCTTTTAAACTAAAAACTTAATTAAAAACGACAACGAAAGAATTAGGAAAATACTTTTAGACAATTTATATGAGATAGGCAATACCTAAGGAAGAATCCACCTAGACTTCACTTATTACTTTTGATTCATATGATTTATTCACTTGACTTAATCCGTAGAAATCCCTGATTTATGTTAATATCTCTTTCAAGACTAAAAATAACTAACTCTAGGTTGATTAATTGAAATTTCTTTCTAATTAAAACTCCTATTGTCATATTAACTCGATCTATGGACTCCCTTATTAGATTTGACTCTAATCCGGCATATTTTCGTCGCCCTATTTCTAGGGTTGCAATCAACTCCACTTAATTGTGTTGATCTACTCTTAAACAGGGACTTTCGCTCCACTGAATAGGCACATTCGACTTGAATCAATAACCTGAATTATCGAGACAAGAATAAAAACTCACAATTAAGAATAAGAACAAGTATTTATCTTATAAATCAAATAATAACAAGATCTGTCATAGGTTTCATCCCCTTAGGTATCTAAGGGATTTAGTTCATACTAATAGGGGAAACATCTTAAAATAAGGAAAACAACAAAACATAAGAAAACCCAAAAAACTTCTAAAGAACTTGATGGGAGATCTTCAGTCTTGATGGAGATCCTTCTTCGAGATGCTCCCAGGCAATACATCTTGAGTATTTTTTGCCTTCTATTCAGCGTCCCCTTTAGATTGCCCCTAGGGTGTTTATATAGGCTTTGGAACACCTCTCTTGGCCTACAAGTGGTCTATTCGAATAGAATTTAACTTTGATACGATAGGGGCACGCCCGTGTGACACGCCCGTGCTCAATTCCTTAGACCATGCTCACTACGCGCCACACACACGGCAGGTGGTCTCGCTTGATGTACCTTGATCCTGGCCGTGTTAATTTCATAGGTAGGCCCATTTCGCTCTATTTTGGCCTGTTTCTTGTTATTTTCGACTCCCTAAGCTCTCCTGAGTGTAAAACATGAAATTAAGGGATTAGGAGCATCGAATTCATCAAATCTAATGAAAATTCATCCAAAATGAGCCAAGCATGGGGTTAAATATGTATAAATTGAGGTTTATCATTAAAAAATTAAATAAAAAGATGAAAACAATAGGATTTGAATTTAAGACCTCTAAGATACTTAGAAGCACTTAACCACTTGACCAATTCACCTCTTTGTTTTAATTCCTACCACATTTATTTTAAAAACATAGTGTGACCTTTGCTAAGGTTTGAGGTAAAATTGCACCACATAGAAAATAGTGTAATGAAATGGATTCGAACACAAGTCATCATAGACAGCTTCACCACTACTCAACAACTATACTTGATATTTATAAATATCAAAAGATCATCTAAAATAAATAAAATATTGGTGACCACTCTCTCGGTTCATTAATCTAATTTCTATTAACTAGGTTTTTAGAATGTGAGAAATTGGTTGTCTTTTTTACCTACCAGGAGAATGAAAGCTCCAGCATTCGAAAAAGTTAAGTGGACAAGAGGAAGAAACGTCTGGTGAGTTTCTATGCCCCTTTCTAGGATATTGTATGAATAGCCTAAGTTTTGTAATGATCCTTGTACAATTCGGCATGTTTCATGTTACTACGTATACGTGATTATATGCTTTTACTTTTGTGTGTGAATAATGTGCATGTCAGGGAATGTTGAAGGGTTAGTTGAAGTTAGGAATGAGAATTAAGGTGATTCTGTTAGATACCGCCATACGTTGTTGCTGAGTGCACTTGTGATGTGTAAAGCTCCAAGCCTTACAAAGGGGACACTGCAATGTTAAGACCATCAAGGTTTGGAACTATGAAATGGAAGAATGGATAGAAGACAACGGGAAAAGTAAAAAAGAAAGATCATGGTTAGGCTATGGGTCCGATCGGATGCTATACGCTTGGCCGGCTACGCGCGTGCACATTAATAAAACTAATTTATGAAACAATTTTTAAAGTTCGATTTTACTGCAAGCATACAGGTTAGTTGTAATATTTATAGTGTTACAATGAAACACCGAAGTATTCCAAGGATCAAACCAAAGGAAGAGGCGATTGAGCAATAACTAGCATACACAATAGAGGCTAAGTGGCTACTAGTACGATTTTATATTACGACGATTCATAGAAGATAAGTTTGCAAGAAAATTAAATATTCTACGCAAGGGACTAAATTACAAGAAATGTAAACTTGAGGGACTATCTTGAAAATGACTAATGGGGGTTGATTGACTTTGATGTGGTTCACCAAATCTTCGACTAGGAACATAAATTGCGTAAATTACCAATTGGCTCCATTTTATCTTCTGATATTAATTTTACCGACTTAGACGAATTAGGTACAGTTTATCTTTCGATCTTGTTAGTTAATCCAAGGAAAACGAACGAGTTCGCGACAAGATTACCTTCTAGTCTCACTTTATCTTAATACCTTAAGGCCATCACTGCCTAAGTTCTTAGTTCTATTCAAATTAGTCCAATTTGTTACAGTTTAATCCTTTTTCTAAAGATTTTAGTTTATCTACATCTTCATCAATCAACCTCCTTAAAGATTTAGCTATACATACTCAAAGTCAAGAAAATAAACATAACAATAGAAAACAAATTAGCTATGAAAGTAAAGCTTAAGAAAAATGTGAAAGTTGAGGTTGTTATGCAAGAAAGCTTAAATAGCATGAAACCAAAAGTATTTAATAAAGAAAATTAAAGCAATAAACATAAAAGGAAAATGTTTTAACAGATTTGAAGTAAAATCAACTGAAATACATTAAACTAAAGCTTAAAGAGTCTTGAAAGTAATGTACAGAGACTGAAAATGTAAATAAACCTTAATTATAGTGTTAACTAACTTAACTAACATCAAGAGCAAGAAAAATATGCAGAAAAATGAACTCTAATCTAAGGTAGAAGAAGAGAAAAATAAAAACCCTAGAAAAGTGCAGAGTAAAGAAAACCTAGAGAAAACTAAACATAAAATTAAGCTAAAATGTGTCTCTACTCCTCAGCAATTTTTGGTTGTTTTGAATGATGTTCTGATGACTTTTTTATGCTAAAATACTGCCCCTACAAGGGTCTTGTGTGATTGGTGAGTCGTGTAACATCCTAAATGTGGGCCTGCGCATTTATATGATAGTTTAATATGTTAAATTGAGATTTTAAGGATCGGGCTAATTTTTTTATTAGGGTTTAAATTAGTGCTCTGGGTATTTTAAAGTGATACATATTGGGCTTTAAAAAATTTGGTTAGGTGGCTAATAAATGGTGTTAGCTCATAATTTAAGTAGATAGTTAATTAAGTGACAAGCTGGGCTTGTGGCTCAAAGATTTGAGGAGCTTTAAGTGGGCATAAGGTGGCGTCATAAGGGGGGAGGAGTTTGGGCCAAGTGAGGGCTACTTAAAGCCCAAGCTTTGGGTCAAAAATTCGGCACTTAGGAGCCTTAGGAGTGGACGGCACACTAGCTACAAAATAGGGATTTTAATTCTTTTATTTTCTTGATAAATACGAAGAAAATGAAGAGAAAGATGGGGGCCATTTTCAGGGAGATAAGGGATTAAGATAACAAGAAAGATAAAAGCTATCAGATAACAGCAGAGTTGGCCAAAAATCAAACTCTGGGAGGGGGAGTGTATTGCCGAAATCTATATAAGCTAAGTGATTATCCTTTCTTTCAATTTTTCTCTCTTCTTCCTCACCTAACCGAATTTCTCTTCTTCTTTTCTCTCAAAACCTTTTCTTTGCCGCAACTCTCCAAACACAGTTTACTTTCCCCTCTTCTCTTCTCAAAGTCGAATCTACAAGTGAAATCTTTATTTCCCGAAGGTGCACCATAAGCCGTATACTCCTCTTTAATCCAGTGAGTTTTGGGATTTTTCTTTTTCTGTGATTCCTTTGTTTTGATCAACTCCTAATCTAAATCATTGTTTCCAAGGCCCCATCGATTATACTCTTTACTCCTCGGTTGAATCTCATTCCATTAAAGCCGATTTGGTGGAAAAGCCAAGGTAGGTGGTGGTAGGTTTGGCCGAATGGCCTTCCATGATTCATTTTTACTTTGGCCGAATATTATTTGGGTTAGGTTGGTTGTGTGTATCGGTTGGTTTGATATTTGCTTTGGTGGTGGCCGAATATAGTTAGGGAGGTGACGTTTCTTAGGGAATTTCGGGATTCGACAAATAAGGCTCTACGTTAAGGATAATAGATTTTCGCAATAACAGGTGTGTAATACTTCCCCACCATCTAGATCTAATCATAAAATGCATGATCATAAGATTTATATGTTTTGATAATTGCCAACATCTCGGTTTATTGATGAAAGCCCAAGGAGGGTAAAAGCGGATCACCAGGTTAGTAAAATACTTGTATGTGATTGCATGGGTTGGGTTGATGAAAGGAGGAAGTTATACGTTATATGTGTAGCGGTTTTACCTTGATCTGATGTAGCAGCTATTACCGTGAATTTTTATACGAGCTTCGGCCATTATATGTTATAAGGGCTTCGGCCATCATATGTGGATGAGCAGCATGACTGCCATCTTGGCGTGTAGCGGTGTGAGTCAATTGTAGAAATCCCCAATGGTGTGAACGGTTGGTACGAGGGCGTGTAGCGGATGGAAACCTAGGCAAACGGGTTGGGCCTTGCATATTATTTGTTATTAATTTTTATAATGAGTATTAAACTATTTATTTTGTCTAACGGGCCTAAGGCCCAAAATCTAGTGGTGCATGAGGTTTGCACCTTGAGTCTCGCGACTCACCCTTTTAATTAACATTTCGGTGATACCTAGTGCTCCGGACCGGCCGGAGAGGAACGCATAAGGTGGCCATGCAAAAGAATATGTGGATCCGTGAAAGTCTCAACTAAATAGTTTATAAGATGTTTTATTTTATGGACTTTAAACCCGTTGTAATAAGGCCATGGGCCACTAGTTTATGTTTTGGTTTTATTATGGGCTTGCTTTATTTTTTTATATTTACTTGTTTAAACTAAGGTTTTTTTCTCTTTAAGTTTTGGGCTTTCAATTGTAAAGACCTATTTTATTTTATTTGGGTTTCTAATAAATGAATTGTTTTATAAAATTTTTTAGTGACATACCGAGATCCGGTCGTGGTGTTTGGTAGGGTTTAGGGTGTTACAAATTGGTATCGAGCCAGTTCAAAACTCGGCTCTAGGGTTTTGGGCTCAACATGTTTCCTAAAGATGGGCTTTTGAAATATACATGTTTTTAAATAATAACAGGTTTTTAGCTCGGCATGGCACCTGCGTCTCCGGCCCAAGTCCGCCAGGTAAGTACTCCGAACCATTGTGTGATATATTTATGTGGGCTTCATGGACTTTATGGGACGAGATTAAGTTAGAATTAGAACTTGATGGACTTTAGGCTTAGTACAAACTACTTCTTAAAATTCATAAAACTTAATTTCACTTGAACAAACCTGTTAACGAGTAGTAAGGCTAGGGGTGTAATCATCATCGCATGTCTAGAAAGGATCCGGAAGAGCACTGGTATTTAAGCAGTCCTAGTGACTCACCTCCTCTTCGTTGGAATCCTACCTGGTGCGTAGTGACTGTTCACCTTAGTCAAGTTAGGGTGTGGCAATGGGCATACACATGTCTAGGAGTGGATTCAGGGAGAGCTTGGTATTTAAGCAGTCCTAGCGACTCACCTCCTCTTCGCTAGAATCCTACCTGGTGCGTAGTGACTATTCACCCTAGCTACGAGGATTTATTAATGGGCTAAACCTTATAATTAAAACCCGAAAGGGACCAACCATCCTATTTTGAAAAAAAAATTCTAAGGTTTTGAAAAAAAAATTTCAAAACATATTTGATTTGTGAAAATTTTCTATCAACCATGAACTTATAAAATACCTATGTTTGAAAATTTACCGAAAATCTCACGTTTACAAGAATAACTTGGGACCATGAAATTAGTTTTTCCAAAAGTACCCTGTTTGAAAAAAATTACCAAACTACCCTTACTTGGCAAAAATAACCAAAATACCCCGGATTTCAAAATTACCGAAATACCCCTGGATTTCAAAATTACTGAAATACCCTCAGATTTTCAAAATTATTGAAATACCCCCAGATTTCCAAAATTATCGAAATACCTCTGGATTTTCAAAATTATCGAAGTACCTTGGGATTACAAAATTACCAGAACACCTCTATTTCATAAAATCACCAAGGACCCTATTTTGAAAATTTCTGAAAATACCCTTGTAGGATAAAATTACGAAAATACCCACGGTAGTGGAAAACAACAACAATGACAACCACAACACTTTTACGTAATGAGCGAGTTCATGAATGTTGATGATTGAATGAATGAACTTGAGGCTGTAGTGTGTGTATGAATTGAAAGAACTACTTTTAGAACTATTAATCATAAGGTCGCTCAAATAAATTTGGAAAGAAATAATGATTCATAAAATTCTTAATCGATAAACGCAACTCGGAAGAATGAGTTCAAGGGTCGAGGGCGTCCACCGCGTGGATGCGGTAGGGTAGAATGATGATGCTCGAGCCAGTAGGGTGCAGCTACGGTTGGAAAACGAGATCTTGGGAATCGGCTATAGAAGAAGAATTTGGGATGAGGCGCCCGAGAGATGATCTTGTATCTCAAGGCGATGTTGAGGGTTTTAGAGAGGTTCTTGGAGTAGGCGGGGCACGAGGAGCTCGAAAAATCGTGCGAACGGCTTAAGGCCAATGGGGCGAAGTGTTTAGGGAGTTTCGGTGTAGCCCCTAACACGGTGAGTATTGGATGGAAGCGATCGAGCGTATAATGGATGACTTAGATTTTACTAGAGAGGAGAAGTGAAAGGGTCGTGTCTCTTCTTCGAGACGAGGCTTACCAGTGGTGGCTCACGGTGAAAGAAGGTACTGCTGCAGATCTGATTGACTGGGATTTCTTCAGAGAGTCATTTCATGGAAAGTATGTCGGGGCCAGCTATATAGATGCCCAAGGAAGGCATTCCTAAACTTGGTACAGGGAAGTAAGTCTGTGGCCCAATATGAGGCCGAGTTTCTACGCTTGAGCCATTACGCTCGAGGAATGGTAGCAACGGAGTATGAATGTTGTGTTCGGTTCGAGGATGGGCTGAGAAATGAGTTAAGGGTTCTGATAGCACCGCAACGGGAAAGGGTTTTTGCTGTTTTGATAGATAAGGTTAAAATAGCTGAAGAAGTGAAACGGGTTGAGAGGCAAGAAAGGGATAAGGATCGGGGTAAGAATAAGAGGAGTTTTGGGCCATCAAGAGCATCGGGGAATTTCCAGAAGAGGCCTAGGGCTGATGGGCCAGTTCGTGCTCCGACAAGTCAAAATCAAGCATGTTCTACATGTTGGAGGACACATTATGGGGAGTGCAGAATAAAAACAGGTGGATGTTTTAGGTGTGGGTCCACAGAACATCTGATTAAGGACTGTCCCCAGATGAATCGGGGGTAGCCAGCGGGCCGAGGTACTGATCAAGTGAGGAGAGGTGATCAGCCTGGACCAACGGGTCGAGGTGCAGGTAGAGGAGGAAATGGGGCTGGTCGTAGTCGTGAAGCACTTGGTAGAGGTACCGGTAATGTAAATGCAAGACAGCCAGGTCTAGTTTATACAGTTCGTCGACAGGAGGATGGTGACGCACCGGATGTCATAACTGGTACGTTTCTTATAGCTGACAGCCCTTTTCTTGCTTTGATTGACATTGGGTCAACCCACTCCTATATTGCATGTTCGATATCTGAGACCTTAAGTATAGATCCTGAAATAACTACTAGAAAGATGACTGTGGTTAGTCCCCTAGGACAATCTAGGGTAGTAGACAAGCTGTTTAAGGATGTACCTTTAGAGACTCAAGGGGTAGTGTTTCCGGCAGACTTAATGGAATTTCTATTCGGAGAGTTCGATCTTATCCTAGGAATGGATTGGTTGTCAAAGCATCGTGCTAGGTTGGATTGTGGGACTAAACGCATGGTGTTAAGTACCCCGGAAGGCGGGGAGATGGTTGTATTAGGAGAAAGAAGGAATTATTTGTCCAACGTAGTGTCGGCCTTGAAAACTGTTAAGATGATTCGGAAGGGATGTAACGCCTTTTTAACTTTTATTAATGCTTTGATGCTAAAGAGGTGTGTTGATGAGGTTCGAATATCAAGAATTTCCATGACGTTTTTGGAGGAGTTACTGTGATTACCCCGATCGCGAGGTGGAGTTTGAAAAGAACTACTCCGAATGCAGCGCAGTATCTATTGCCCCTTATCGAATGGCGCCGAAGGAGCTGGTGGAGCTCAAGGCTCAGATTTAGGAGCTATTGGATCGAGGATTCATCCGATCGAGTGTGTCTCCATGGGAAGCGTCGATCCTATTCGTGAAAAAGAAAGACGGGACTATGCGCATGTGCATAGATTACCGGAAGTTAAATAGGCTAACCATCAAGAACAAGTACCTATTGCCGAGGATAGACGACTTGTTCGATCAGCTTAAGGGGGCCGCAATATTTTCAAAGATAGATTTAAGGTCAGGGTATCATTAGCTTAAGGTGAAGGAAGAAAAAATCCATAAGACAGCTTTCCGGACAAGGTACGGGCATTATGAGTTCTTAGTAATGCCGTTCGGATTGACGAACGCCCCAGCTGCATTCATAGATATGATGAATCGGGTTTTCCAACCCTACCTGGACCAATTCGTCGTTGTGTTCATAGACGACATCCTAGTGTATTCCAAGTCTGAGGAAGAACATGATGAGCATCTCCGGGTGGTGTTGCAAGTGCTAAGGGAAAAGAAGCTTTATGCCAAGTTCAGCAAGTGTGAATTTTGGCTGAAGGAAGTTACATTCTTAGGGCATGTGGTGTCTGTGGAAGGAATAAGGGTAGACCCTCGAAAGATTGAGGCAGTATTAGATTGGAAACCACCTAAGTCTGTGGCAGAGGTTCGTAGTTTCTTGGGGTTAGCGAGCTACTACAGGAGATTTGTTGAAGGGTTCTCGTCAATAGCGATACCTCGACGGTTGTTGAGAAAAGAGGTACCTTTCAGTATGGGTGGATAAGCGAGAAGAGCTTTGAGAAGCTTAAGAAATCTTGACAGAGGCTCCAGCTTTTGATTCACCAAAGGTGGAAAGACTTTGTGGTATATTGTGATGCTTCCCATACAGGATTGGGATGTGTTCTAATGTAAGACGGAAAAGTGGTCGCTTATGCGTCTCGGCAATTGAGGCCACATGAGGTTAACTATCCGACGATGATCCGGAGTTGGTCGCAGAGTGTTCGCTCTAAAAGTGTGGAGGCACTACTTGTATGGAGAAAGGGCGGTGATTTACACAGACCACAAGAGTCGAAATATTTGTTGACCCGTATGAGCTGAATTTGAGACAGCGAAGGTGGGTGGAGTTGCTGAAAGACTATGACTGTTCAATAAAGTATCACCCGGGCAAAGCAAATGTGGTGGCAGATGCCCTAAGTCGAAAAGTGGTGTCGTATCTGAGGGCAATGTTTGTACATCTTAGCCTTTATGATGATGGAAGTTTGCTAGCAGAGTTGCAAGTGAAGCCGACATGGTTAAGTCAGGTAAAGGAGAAATAGTTGGTAGATGAAGATATGAGTGCTAAGCTACGGCAAGTGTAGGATGGGGAATTGGAAGGCTATGGTGTAAACGGTGATGGAGTGCTGTGTTTTTGGGGTAAGGTCTGTATGCCAAAGGATGAGGAACTAAGGCAAAGAATTCTTCGAGAATCTCGCATAGCAGTCCATATGCTATGTATCCTAGAGGAAGTAAGTTATACAGGGATCTACGGGATCAGTTTTGGTGGCCTGGTCTTAAGCAGGAAGTTACAGAATTTGTAGGGAAGTGTTTAACGTGTCAGCAGGTTAAAGCTGAACACCAAGTACCTTCGGGTTTGCTTCAACCGATAAAGATTTTGCAATGAAAGTGGGAGAGAATTACCATGGACTTCATTAGTTGGCTTCCCCTTACGCCCACTAAGAAAGATTCAATTTGGGTAATTGTGGATCGACTGACGATTATGAGGCACGGTTATGAGCCGTGTTCGATATGTCAGTAGCCTCACACGGTTATGAGGCACGCCCGTGTGATTTTATCGTAGCCCGTGTTGGAAAGAGAGGTTTTCCCTGTTTATGCACGATTATGGGCACGCCCGTGTTAAAGGCCATGTTAATGATCCTGCAT
Organism: Gossypium rotundifolium; assembly: GCA_025506655.1. Classification (NCBI taxonomy): domain Eukaryota; kingdom Viridiplantae; phylum Streptophyta; class Magnoliopsida; order Malvales; family Malvaceae; genus Gossypium; species Gossypium rotundifolium. The sequence goes on along the minus strand of CP106725.1, from coordinate 10,289,830 downwards.
TTTTGTTAGATTTTGCAAAACAAAGTTAATGTGTTTAGTGCTTGGCTTGCCTCCCTAGAAGCGCTCGTTTATAGTCTTAAGCTAGACTCTCCCTGTTTTTAGTTCTAAAGGAAGGCTCATGGAGCATAAACTCCTCCCTTGTATCTCCAAGATTTGCACCATTATAAATCTTAAGTCGGTGACCATTTACCTTGAATGTACCTTTAGTGGGATGAGTTACCTCAATGGTGCCATATGGAAATATTGTTTTGATCATGAATGGGCCTGACCATGTGGATTTTAACTTCCCAGGGAATAATTTAAGCCTTGAATTGTATAATAGGACTAGGTCTCCTACTTTGAAATGCCTTGATTGCTTGAGGCGGGCATCATGATGTCACTTTGTTGCTTCTTTGTACAACCTTGAGTTATCATAGGCTTCCATTCTCCTTTCATCTAACTCGTTTATCTGCATCGTTCTTCTCTTTCCTGCAAGGTCAAGGTCAATATTTAAAAATTTTATTGCCCAGAAAGCTTTGTGTTCTAACTCGAATGGTAGATGACAACTTTTTCCATATATGAGCCTGTATGGGGATGTCCCTAGAGGTGTTTTGAATGTTGTTCTATAAGCCCATAAAGTATCATCTACTTTAACTGCCCAATCTTTTCTATTTGATTTAACTGTTTTTTTAGAATGCGCTTAAGCTCTCGGTTTGCTACCTCAACTTGCCCACTAGTTTAGGGATGATAAGGGGTGGTTGTTCTGTGGCATACTCCAAATTTCTTTAAGACTTTTTCAAATTACGTATTACGATAAATGAGTACCCCTATCACCGATGATGGTTCTAGGTGTACCGAATCGGGAAAATAGTCTCTTGAGAAATTTAACTACAACCCTAGCATCATTGGCGTAAGGCCTCCGCTTCTACCCATTTTGACACGTAATCAATCATTACTAGGATGTATTTATTTCCAAATGAACTCGGAATGGTCCCATAAAATCAATACCCATACGTCAAATATTTCACATGATAGGATATATGTTTGAGGCATTTCATCACGTTTAGAGATGTTACTGTTCTTTGGCATTTGTCACACGAGGTAACATACCTATTGGCATCTTTAAATAGAGTGGGCCAGTAAAAACCTGATTTGAGTATTTTGTGTGTTGTCTTAATACCACTGTAGTGTCCTCCTTGTAACGCATCTTCGAATTACCCGATCGCACATATGAGAAAAGAAAGGATCCTCCTAAAATAATTTTCACATCGAGAAAGAATCGCCTCTTTTGGTGATGTGTCAATTTTCTTGGTAGGATGTTAAGCGCTAGATAGTTTGCAATATTTGCAAACCAAGGTACCTTAGAATGTGTTATAGAAAAGAGTTGTTCTTGGAAGCGAATCATTTATTTCATGTTCATCAAGCTCTTTGGTGTGTGGATTTTGAGTCTTGAAAGATGATCTGCTGAGATTCTCGGCTCCCTCTTATCCTGTATTTCCAAGTCAAATTCTATAAGAGTAAAATCCATTGTATTAGTCTAGGTTTTGCATCGGGTTTGTTTAAAAGATAACGAAGATTTGAATGATCGGTGTAAACAACAACTTTAGATAATATTAGATATTGTCTAAATTTGTCAAAAGCAAAACTACAGACTAGCAATTCTTTCTCAGTCGTGGTGTAATTTTCTTGCGTGGGTGTTAATGTTCTACTAGCGTAGTAGATTGGCTGAAAATGGTTGTCTCTTCGTTGTCTCAAAATTGCACCTACTGCAAAGTCACTTGCATCACACATTAATTCGAAGGGTAAGTTCCAATCAGGTGCAATTATAATCAGAGCATTTACTAATTTATCCTTAAGGACATTGAATGCATCTAAACATTGCTGATTGAAATTAAAAGGAACATCTTTTTCTAGTAATTTTGTCAAAGGATTAGCTATTTTAGAAAAATCCTTAATAAATCTTCTATAAAAACTTACGTGTCCTAAAAAACTTCTAATAGCCTTGACTGAGCTAGGGGGAGGTAATTTTTCTATGGTTTCAACTTTTACTTTATCTACCTCAATTCCTTTACTAGAAATCTTATGTCCTAATACAATCCCTTCTCTAACCATAAAATGGCATTTCTCTCAATTTAAAACAAGGCTTGTTTCTTCACATCTCGTTAGAACTCGTTTTAAATTTTTAAGGCAAAGATGGAAAGAATTATCGAATATCGAGAAATCATCCATAAATACCTCCATGATGTCCTCCACGAATTCGTTGAAGATTGCCAACATGCAATGCTGAAAAGTAGCAGGAGCATTACATAATCCAAAAGGCATTCTACGATAAGCAAACGTACCGTATGGGCATGTAAATATTGTTTTTTCTTGGTCTTCAGGAGCTATGGGGATTTGAAAGTATCCGGAGAGTCCATCCAGGAAGCAATAGTACATATGCCCGGATAATCTTTCTAGCATTTGATCTATGAAAGGCAAAGGAAAATGATCTTTTCGGTGGCATCATTCAACTTTCTATAGTCTATGCAGACTCTCCATCCTCAGAATCGTTCTTGTGGGAATTAACTCATTTTTTTCTTTGGGTACTACCGTCATTCCTCCTTTCTTTGGGACTACCTGCACAGGACTTACCCAAGTACAGTCAAAAATAGGATAAATTATTCCTGCATCTAGAAGTTTAATTACCTCATCTTTGACCACTTCTTTTATGTTGGGGTTTAAACGTCTCTAAGGTTGCACACATGGTTTATATTCTTCTTCCATCAAAATTTTGTGGGTGCAGAATGTGGGGCTTATTCCCTTGATATCGAAAATTTTCTAAGCTATGGCTTTCTTGTGTTCTTTTAGTACTTTTATCAGTTCCTCCTTTTCTTTGGATTTTAATTCTGAGGAGATGATTACTGGTAGTGTAGAATTGTCTCCAAGGAATGAGTATTCTAGATGTTTTGGTAACTGTTTGAGTTCTAATTTGGGTGGCTCTACGATAGAGGGTTTTTGTTTTATTTCATTATCATTCTTGATGCTTTCTTCTCTCTGTTGTTCATATGATGACATTTTCAGATTCGACTCATTGTCTTCATCTTCTTCCCCCTCTTCTTGAGCTGGACATAATTCCAATGTGTCACCTTGTATAATTTCCTATAATGAATTCTTTATAATATGATCAGTAGTGTCAACGAAATAACAGGAATCATCTTGTTTTTAGAATATCGCATGGCATTACAGAGTTGAAAGATAATTTCTTCATCACCTATTCTTAGAGCTAGTTTACCATTTCCTACATCAATAATAGCTCTAGCAGTGGCTAAAAAGGGACGCCCTAAGATTAAAGGAACATTAATGTCTTCATCCATGTCTAACACAATGAAATCAACAGGAAAAATAAATTTATCAATTTTAACCAAGAAATCTTCAATAATTCCCCTAGGATATTTAATAGATCTATCGGCTAATTAAATACTCATCCTATTGGGATTTGGTTTCCCAAGATTTAGTCGTTTAAATAATTTGTAAGGCATTAGATTAATACTAGCGCCTAAGTCTGCTAATGCTTTCTTGATGTTTAAACTACCAATTAAGCAAGGAATAGTGAAACTCCCTGGATCTTTTAATTTCCGTGGTAGTCTATTTTGGAGAAGGGCTGAACATTCTTCGTTAAGCTCCACCATGGATACCTCCTCAAGCTTCCTTTTGTTCGTAAGAAGTTCCTTTAAGAATTTTGCATACTTCGGCATCTGTGAAATAGCTTCAACGAAAGGTAAGTTAATATGTATTTGTTTAAAGAGTTCGAGGAACTTACCGTATTGAGCATCCAATTATTCTTTCTTCAATTTCTTGGATATGGAATTTTGTTTTATTTTTCGAGGCAATGGATTATTGTTTTCACCTTCTACACTCTTTTTCTTGATAATTTCATGTGGTGTCTTTCTTTGTGGTTCAATTACTCTTTGCCACTCTTTAGTGTAACTGTTTTACCTGCTGTATGCCTTTGGAAAAAATCTCTGTCCGTATTTCACATAATATCTCAATAAGTAGTCCAATCGACATGATGATTTCTCTTACCTAAATTTTGATTCCCTCGATCGATCTTTGTTGTTTATCACCTAGCTTGACTATGGCAGCATTGAGAGTCTGTCAGGACGGTAAATATGGGAATATATGCATAAGTAAAAATACAATTATTGGCGAGTGGGTCCAAAGAATCCGTGGGACGAAGCAAAGAGAATAAGAAAGGGAAACAGTTCGTTTGTACGGTAACCATAAAGGCCAGTGGGACAATAGAGTGAAAACCCAATGTGAAGTGGTCATGGGAAATGATGAGCCACTAGTTTCCTGGTGTATAAGCAAACAAAGAAGGTTTACCTGAGGATCACAGATAAGGATCTGCCATTAAGAATCTTTAGGGGATGCTCAGAGGGTCCTAGATACTAAAGAGCGTTTGAAAATACACCAAATAGATTGTAAGGGAAAAAAGGGTCAACTAGAGCCCGATAATAGAGAGAGTTACCCAACAAGGGAAATATATTGCAAAATTCCCAAAAAGGGGATTGGAATTGTCGAAATCATTACATAAGAGGAATCGTAAGCTCAACTGTCATGTTAGTGACAGTTTGCTGGATACAGTAGGCTTAAGAGGATCTCCATAGACGAGCAAGTTACGTACATAAGTATGGTATCACAAATTAAAGCGGATTACAAGGAAGTGACTTAATCCCTACCCATCTTAAGAGAGATTTAGTCTGCCAAAATAGCAGAGGACCGAAATAAGTTATCTCGACAGTTGGGATGTCAGCAAATCCTTTAGGACCATGGTAAGTGGAAGAGCTCACCTTGGACCAAACAGAATTGAAATGGTAGTCCAGGGGGATTTATTCAAAGGATTAGTAAAAGTATAGGTGGAAAAAAACTACCTTGCAGAAACATGGAAAAAGGAAAAATCCACACTAGGAATAAATGGAAGAAAGGATACAAAGTAAAGAAAGGATAGAGTCCACAAAGATGGCAAGATAATCAGAAGGTCTATCAAGGTTGAACGAAGGTTGATAGAATGGTCAGAAGGTATCCACGCAATGATCTATTCGCCAATAGATAGGATCGGGAACAAGATAGTATGCTCGATGGGTTTAAAAGGCTTTTAACAAGACTGTTGCGAATTTCATAAATAGGTAATATAGTATGTTTTTAACTTAGTAAGATCTTAGTATGAACAATAACCCTATTCGATTGTGACACCGCACCTGGATCCGACTATTGGGTTAAGTGAAGGTGTTACAATAAGAGCTTGATCTAACTAGCCCATATATCAATTTGTAAAACTGTTAGAGTTTAAAAAGTTACCACTATTTTTTTCTTGAATTTTTAGGTACTAAATTGATAAATTTTAAGCCTAGAGGTAAAAAGGGACTAAATTATGAAGTTAATTAATAGTTTTGCACATTAGAGACTAATATGTAAAAATTGTAAAATTGGTTGTAGGATTAGGAATAGGAAATCCCTAATGGACTAGAGTGAAATCAGAATTCAAATTTGAATTTAAATTTGAAAGTTATGTTAGTCCTGATTTTAGGGACTAAATTGAATAAAATGCACACTTTGTATAAAATTTCGTTTGATCCTAAAATTGGTGATTATTGACGAAATTATATGTTTATATTAATCAGTAGCTAATGTCAACCCGAAATCCGCGAAAGAAAAGGGAAAAGTTAAAGCCATCGAATAACTCAGAGTTTTTAATAAGTATTTTAATAGTCTAATTCTTAATTAAATGGCGTATCTTTGTGCTACTTTACGTCATAAATTGTCTTATTAAATAATCGAGGATGAATTGAATTATATTGAGGTACATTGAGGCTAATATTGATACAAGGACTAAAGTGATTAAAGTAGAAATTATAAATATAACTCTATATCAATAATTTTTTTGAGAAATTAGTTGAAGCTTACTGAAGCATTTGTTAATTGGTGACTTTTGTTTTGTGAATTATAAATTAATTCGTGTGAAATGATGGAAATGACGAATGATAAACTTGAATTGAGAAGCCATCATTGTCAGGCAATCTGGGGTGGTAAGTCATTGTTGTCGGGGTGGCATGTCATCGTTACCGGGTAATCCAGGATGATAGAATTGTAATAATAAACCATCATTGTCGGGCAATCTGGGGTGGTAAGCCATCGTTCCCGAACAACTCGAGGTGGCATGTCATTGTTGCCAAGCAATCTGGGATGATAGAGTTGTATCAATAAACCATTATTGTCGGTCAACTCAGGGTGGTTGGTTATCGTAGTCGGGAAATCTGGGATGACAAATCAAAGTAAGTTGAACATAAACTCGTGAGCTCGGAATATTGACTAAAAGGTAACACAGTTTGTGATTTTATGATTTAGAGATGTATATTAAATGATATTTCATGCTTGAGTTATAAGGAACTAAGTTTTTAGATGGTGATTCTATGTATTGTGAATTATACCATCTCTTTATATTGTCTCTGATTATAGGAATACTATTGAGAGATATACTCGTCATACAGTTTTGTTTTTCGTACACAGGTTAGGTTCTATTCTTGATTTTGACTATCAGGTCGAGTGTCAGGGTGTTACAACTACAACTTCTATCAAATTATATTAGTGTTTTGAAAGTTTTCAACAAAAAAATAAATAAATATTTTTAAATAAACTCAAACAATTTATTTATGAAAAAATAAATGTTCAAACATAAACCATTTTCAATTCTATATGCAATCAGGAAAAAAAGAAATTCCTGATGTTGTTTCTATCAAAGTACATAAAGATGGATTTTAAAAATTAGAAAGTTGTGAAGATTTAGATATCAATGAAACACCAAATTTGTCAAAAGCTTGTCCAAAAACTTTTTTATTTTTTCCATTGCTATGAAATTTAAAAACATGTTGAAGTATGTATATTTCTTTAGGAAAATAAGTAGATTTGATGTGCTTATATTAATTTTTAATTATAGTGCATATTTGGTAAAGGGTTATTTGTATAAGCTTTATAGTATAAACTATTCTTTAATTAAATAAGCATAAGAAGAATTTTTTAAAATATTATTATCATTTTATCTTTTAATTTAAAATAGTAAATAAATATAGAAAACTATATATGCATTATTGTAAAGTATTATACAATTAATTTTTTATGTTAATTGTGTTATTTATAAAATAATGATAATAATTGTGTTATTATATCCAAGTAATTAACTTAACATTGATTTGTAACATCCTGAAAAGGGCCTATGCATTTTGGCCTAATTGTACGAAAAGACATGTTTTATGTGTTTTGAATAAATTTGGAATATTTTTGGAAACCTGAGAATGTATGGAAACGTTACGTTGAAAATAGGAAAGTGACCATTTTTGGAAACCTAAGTAAATTAGGAAAGTGAACATTTTGGAAACCTAAGCTAAAAGAGGAAAGTAAACATTTTGGAAACTAAGCTAAAAGAGGAAAGTAAACATTTTGGAAACTAAGCTAAAAGAGGAAGGTGAACATTTTGGAAACCTAGGAAATGTCATGTTTATAGAGCCGAACGAAAATTTTTGGAAACTTAGAAATGACCTCGAAATGTCGAGTTTTAAAGTTTAAAGGAAAAACTTAGGGCCAGGTGGCCTTAAGATAAAAAGTATGTGAAATTTGACCCACAAACGAATTTGGAAAAGTGGCCTGAAGATGCCACTTAGGGCCTCAGGAAATGGCCCACATGCAAGGGTGTTAGGCCTGAGTTCGAGTCACATAGGAAGCAAATAAAAGAAGTTTTACTTTGCTCCCATAAGTAGAGAGTTGGACGGCATAAGGGATCTTAAAAGAGGAGTTTTAATTCCTCTAGAATTTCGGCTAATTAGGAGATAATTGTTGGAATTAAATATTTTGATAAAGTTAAAATTTATCACATAGGAAGAGTTGGCCGATTGAGGGATTCTAAGGCTAGTATTTTCGGCCAAAAAAAAGGGAAGAATGAGGCCATTCTACCTATTTTCATCTTCTTTTCCTCCTACTCTCCAACCCCTAAACAACACCTCTCTACTTCATTTGTTTTTGAAAACACACGAAACTTTACTACCCAAATTGCTCCCCTTCTCTTTTCTTTTCTTCTTCTATTCCTCCACAAAAGCCGAAACTTTGTGTTCCATATAAGAGCGATAGCCGATTAGTACTAAGGATCACTCGGGATTTGAAAACAAGGTAAGTACATATATGTACATTCGGCCAAAAGGTCTCTTCCATACTTGAATGTTAAATCAAATCTAACATGTGATTTCGACAGGAACCTAAAATAAAAGATCAATTTCGGGATTTGAGAACTCCAAGGTAAGTGTGTTCACATATTCGGCCAAGGCCCAATCTTAAGTATTTGGATCAAGTTAATCAAAAACTAACCGATTCAAGGATTTAGGATTTGGCCGATTACAAGGAAGAGAAAAGCGAAGTTTTCGGGATTTAAAATCCACAAGGTAAGCACCTAAAAGCATTCGGCCAAGGCTTGTATGAATACATAGATCAGTTCTTTAATTATTAAAAAGCCGAAAACTAACCTATGTTGAGATTTAGAAATTTGGCCGAATATCGTGAAGGAAAACAAAGTTTTCAAGGACTTGAACAATCATTAAATCGGCATCAAAGGTAAGTCTTTTACAAATCCCACTAGGATTTGGTTTTATAGCCAAATAAGATTTATGCTAAGTAATAAGTGATAATTCAAATGTAGGGATTAAGGATCTAAACACTAGATCTAGCTTTTCGGAATCTCAAGGAATTGCTAAGCGAATCAGGTGTGTACCCCACACTAATCATAATAGATATATGGTTTAAATATGATATATATGTTAATATGAAAGTGTAAGAATGTGGCTAAAGTACCATATTATGGTACAAAGTACTCAGGTACGTTTTCCTACTCCTACTAGGATTACGAAATATGTTATACTTAACATGTGAAAAGTGACATGAATGTGAAATTAAGTATAATACGCATGATATAAATAATATGGGGCATTCAGGATATTTGAGAAAGGGGAAGTGAATGTGATGACTTCGGCCTCACTAAGTGAAACGTGATGACTTCAGTCTCACTAAGAATATGTGACAACTTCGGTTTCACTAAGTGAATGTGGTGACTTCGGTCACATTAAGTGAATGTGGTGTCACATGACACAAATATCTGGTGGCTATGCCACAAAATTTTATGTGGGCGATGAGCACGTCAACTGCAGCGAATGCCTTCGATGGTGTGTAACAGATGGAGGGTTGACTTAGTAGTCCCCACGGTGTGCAGGTTGGTACGGGTAGAGGGTAGCGGATGGCATATAGGTTTGGGTTCGGGTTTGCATCATTATCTTGAATTTTTTTTTATGAACATGATATGTATGGTGTGCCTAATTCTATTATATTTTGGTGTTGGTTACACATTGAGTCTATCGACTCACCCCATTGTGGGAACATGTTTCAGGTGATGAACAAGAATGGATCAGGGACGGCGAGAACTTGTGGTGGCCATGTTCAATTTTGAAGTTTAATTTAATTTGAACCTTTATTTTATTTTAAGTCTTGCATAATTTTATTTTGGGTTTTGTTTATGTAATAAGGCCATAGTGATGATTTTATTTCTGTTTTGGATTACTATGCTATGAATTTAGGGCTTCATAAAGAATAAGCCCATTTAATTTAAAATAAGCTTAAATATTTTGTCACCTGAAATTAGGGGTTTTCATTATAAAATAAACTTGTTTTCAACTCGAGCCCAACACACAAACAAACTATCTTCCAAAACACACAGTTTTCAAAGTATTTAAAAGAATTTGAAATGGTTTACACCGGGAATATACGGATCCGGTCCATTCTAAATGGTAGGGTGTGGGTGTTTCAATTTTCAAAGTATTCAAAAGAATTTGAAACGGTTTACACCACGAAACATACCAGATCCAGTCCATTCTCGTGGGCCAGGTGTGGGGTGTTTCAATTTGGTATCAGAGCCTAGTTTTAAACTCTCGGCCTGTGGCCTAAGGCCCAAAACATTTTCAAAACGAGCCCAAATGAGTTTTATGGAACTATTTTTGAAAGTAGACAGGTTTGATGGCATGGCACCCAAGTCTCCTACCCGCAGTCCACCAGGTAAGTACCCCTAACTATTTGTGTGATTATGTGAATTATAGAAGGGTAGAAAAGGAACGGAACGTAGAATAGCATGATAAGAACTTGAACCTTAGGATTAGTCTACTCAAACACAAATACATAAGACTTAATGCACTAAACAAACCTATGGCTAAGTCAATCAAGTTAGGGTGTGGCAATCGTGGTACGCATGTCTAGGATTGGATCCTGAAGAGCTTGGTATTTAAGCAGTCCTAGTGACTCACCTCCTCTTCACAGGAATCCTACCTGGTGCGTAGCTTCGGTTCACCCTAACCCAGAGGACTTAGTGGGTGTAGCAACCCCTGTACGCATGTCTAGGAATGGTTTCAGTGGGAGCTTGGTACTTAAGCAGTCCGTGTGACTCACCTCCTCTCCACTCGAATCGCACAGTGCGTAGCTTTGGTTCACCCGACCAAGAAGGCTCGGTCATAGGCTAAACCCAATAACTAAAACCCGAAAGGGAATTAGCCATTTTTTTGAACCTTAATATTAAAATTCTTAAAACAATTATTTTCCCCCTTAATTCACGAGAAATATTTCTTTTACACAATTTTCTCGAAAATTTCTAATTTATAAAATTACAAAAATACCCCTAGTGGTAAAATTACAAAATGCCCTTGGTTTATAAAACGTCCAACTACTCAACAGCTTTTGCCACAATTTCATTATTTTATAAATGTTCAAAACCCTAATTTGAAAACTATGAAAATACCTTGATTCTTTTGGAAAATTACAAAATTGCCCTAACTTACTAAAATTACCAAAATGATACGATTTAAAAATTTAACAACTTTATCGTTTTGGAAAATAAACTTCTCAAAAAGAACCCTCAAAGTTTTGCAACTTATAAAATATCCCTGATTTATTAAAATTTTTCAATTTACCCCGGTTTGTGGAAAAATTACCAAAATACCCCCAAGGTCTAAAATTTCTAAAATACCCTCGGATTTCAAGAATTCTCTAAAATACCCCGAGAATTTAAAAATACCCAAATACTTTGTGACAAAATCACCAAGAAACCTTATTTTGACAAATTACGAAAATACCCCTGTAGGACAAGTTACGAAAAATACCTCCGGGTAGTGGAAAAACAATAACAAAGGAAAACTACAACGTTTCTCTGAATGAACTAAGGTTCATAATTGTTTGATGGATGTATGAATGAATGAAAAGACTGTGTGCATGTATGAATACGAAAGAACCACTCCTATATTCCTTTTCATAAAATTTCTTCACGAGTAATCAAGTGAAACAAAAGTACTAATTCATAAAAACTTCTTAATCAGATCTCGACGTTAGAAATGAGTTCTAGAGGACACGGTCGTCAAGGACGCGGTAGAGGAAGAATAACTGTGTCAGAACCCGTTATATCGGGTCAAGGGTCTGACAATGAGTTACCACCGCCACCACCACCCCCAGTTGTTAATGTCGAGTAGCAAGCTCAGATGGGGGATGATGCTGTGTCACAGGCTATGTTGCGAGTTTTGGAAATGGTGGTTGGCGCGGGTGAAAATACGGGAGCTCAAAAATTTGTACCCGAACGACTCCGAGCCAACGGGGCCGAGGTATTTCGTGGAGTGTCCGGTGTGGCACCGAGTACAGCTGAGTACTGGTTAGAAGCGACTGAGCATATTATGGATGAGCTTGATCTGACCCCGGAGGAGAAATTGAAAGGGATAGTCGCACTGTTACGTGATGAAGCGTACCAATGGTGGTTAACTGTCCGGGATGGTGCCACGGCTGAGGATCTGACTTGGGAGTATGCTAAGGAGGCATATCAGAAAAAGTATGTCGGCACACGTTATATTGATAAGTAAAGGAAAGCATTTCTAGGACTAGTTCAAGGGAACAAGACGGTAGCAGCATATGAGGCTGAATTTCTGAGGTTAAGTCGATATGCTCGAGGAGTAGTCGCAACCGAACATGAATGCTGTGTCTGTTTTGAGGACGGATTAAGGGATGACCTAAGGTTATTGATAGCTCCACATCAAGAGCGAGAGTTTTCCGCGTTGGTTGAAAAGGCTAAGGTAGCTGAGGGAATCAAGGACTCGACTAGGTAGAATTCTGATAGAAATAGACCCAAGAGGGGTTATGGATCGTCGGGAAATGTGCAGAAAAGGCCCAGAACTGATAGGTCGAAGAATTGACAAGTTGGTACCGGAGGCGATCGTCTTTGTGAGCATTATGAAAAGAAGCATTTAGGTGAGTGTTAGAAAAAGACGGGAAGATGTTTTAAGTGTGGGTCCAAGGACCATATGCTCAAGGACTGTCCAAAGATATCGATGAAAAGTAGCCAAGAACTTCGAGAATGTTAATCGGGCTAGTAGGGAGGACACTGATTTCAATGAGGTCGAGGTTGAATAATGAGGTAATGGTGTCGACAGAGGGCGTGGCGTAAGTGCCGCTATCTCGAGGCAAGACAATCGGGTTTGGTTTATGTAGTTCACCGTAGGGAGGGCGGAGACGCGTCGGGACGTCATAACCCAGATCGTTCTCATTCATGGCAAACCCTATTATGCTTTAATTGACGTGAGCTCGACCCATTCTTATGTTGCTGTAGTGTAGTTGAAACACTAGGCCTAGACTCTGAACTTTCTGATAGGGAGATGACGGTAGTAAGCCCATTAGGCCAAACTATAGTGGTTAATAAGATCTTTCGGAATGTATCCCTAAAAATTCAGGGAGTGAACTTTTGGGCTGACCTAATGGAGTTACCCTTCGGAGAATTTGACTCATACTTGGTATGGATTGGTTGGTGGAACACCAAGCCGTGTTGGATGTCTTGGCTAAGCGAATGGAACTAAGGACCCTTGAGGATGAGGTGGTCATTATGATAGGAGAAAGAAGGAACTACTTGTCTAATGTAGTTTAGCGCTTAAAGTGAAAAGATGGTTAAGTAAAGGGTGCGAGGCATTTTAGCCTTTGTAAGTCGCGTTGGATGGAAAGGAGGAAGGTGTCAATGGAGTTAGAGCGGTAAGGGACTTTGAGGATGTGTTTAGGAGAAATTATCGTGAATACCCCAGATAGAGAAGTTGAATTTAAAATAGACTTACTACCCTAATAAAGACTGTGTCAATCGCTCCATACCGAATGGCGCCAAAAGAGTTGGTGAGCTTAAGGCTCAAATCCAAGAATTGTTGGATCGTGGGTTCATTCGACCCAGTGTGTCTCGTGGGAGCACCGGTCTGCTTTGTGAAGAAGAAGGACGGAACTATGCGTATGTGCATAGACTATCGTCAATTGAATAAGTGACCATCAAGAACAAGTACCCCTTGCCTAGGATTGATGACTTGTTCGATCAGCTGAAGGGAGCGGCAGTGTTCTCAAAGATCTACTTGAGGTCAGGGTATCACCAGTTAAAAGTAAAGGAGGTGGATATCCATAAGACAGCTTTTAGGACAAGATACGGCCATTTTGAGCTTGTGGTAATGTCGTTTGGGTTGACAAACACCCCAGCCGCATTCATGGATATGATGAGCCAAGTGTTTCAACCTTACTTGGATAGGTTCGTCGTTGTGTTCATCGACGACATTCTCGTATACTCTAAGTCTGAAGAAGAGCATGATGAGCATCTCCGGATTGTGTTACAAGTATTAAGGGAGAAGAAGCTTTATGCCAAATTCAGCAAGTGTGAATTTTGGCTTAGGGAAGTTACTTTCTTAGGACACGTGGTGTCTGCCGAGGGAATAAGGGTGGATCTTAAGAAAATCGAGGCTGTGTTGGATTGGAAACCACCTAAGTCGGTGGCGGAGATTCGTAGTTTCTTAGGATTGGCAGGCTATTACAGAAGGTTCGTGGAAGGATTTTCGTCAATAGCCGCGCCATTAACAAAGTTGTTGAGAAAGGAAGTACCCTTTGTGTGGACGGATAAGCAATAGGAGAGTTTCGAAAAACTTAAGAAAGTATTGACGGAAGCTCCAGTATTGATTCAACCGGAGGCGAGAAAGGATTTTGTGGTGTACTGTGACGCTTCACATACGGGATTAGGATGTGTTCTAATGCAAGATGGAAAAGTAGTCGCATACGCGTCTCGACAATTAAGACCGCATGAGGTAAACTACCTAACGCATGACTTGGAATTGGCAGCAGTGGTCTTCGCTCTTAAGGTGTGGAGACACTACCTTTATGGAGAAAGGTCAGTGATCTACACAGACCACAAGAGTCTCAAGTACCTGTTGACTCAGAAGGAGTTAAACTTGAGGCAACGAAGGTGGGTGGAATTACTGAAAGACTATGACTGTTCGATAGAATATCACTCGGGCAAGGCGAATGTAGTAGCGGATGCCCTAAGTCGGAAGGTTGTGACGGACCTAAGAGCAATGTTCACCCATTTAAGTTTGTATGAGGATGGAAGCCTGTTGGCCGAATTACAAGTCAAGCCAACGTGGTAGAAGGAGGTGAAGGAGGGACAGTTGGTTGATGAGGATTTAAGTATTATGCTACAAAAAGCACAGAACGGAGAGTTAGAGGACTATGAGGTTAATGATGAAGGAGTATTATGCTACAAGGTAAAAGTCTGTATGCCGAGGGACAAGGAGTTAAGACAGAGGATTCTTTGGAAAGCGCATAGTAGCCCTTATGCTATGCATCCCGGAGGCATTAAGTTGTACAGAGATTTAAGAGAACAATTTTGGTGGCACGATCTTAAGCGAGAAGTTACGGAACTCGTGGGAAGATGTCCGGCGTGTCGACAAGTTAAGGTGAACACTAAGTTCCATCGGGATTGCTTTGACCAATCCAGTTCGCGATGGAAGTGGGAAAGAATTACCATGGACTTCGTTAGTGGGCTTCCCTTACGCCTACTAAGAAGGACTCGATATGGGTAATAGTGGACCGTTTAACTAAGTCCGCACATTTCATTCCGGTAAGAGTGGATTATTCCCTCCAAAAGTTAGCCAAGCTATATGTGGCGGAAATTGTGAGACTACACGGAGTGCCAGTGTCAATTATTTCGGACAGAGACCCAAGATTCATGTCTCGGTTTTGGATGGCACTTCACCAAGCTTTAGGCACCAATTGGATTTAACTACGGCTTTTCATCCACAATCAGACGGGCAGTCTGAACGGGTAATACAAGTGTTGGAGGACATGTTGAGAGGCTGTGTGATGGATTTCAGAGGAAGTTGGAAGGAGTATTTGCCTCTAGCCGAGTTTACTTACAACAACAGCTATCAGGCAAGTATTCGAATGGCACCATATGAAGCATTATACGGACGGAAGTGTCGTACTCTTACTTGTTGGACTGAGTTAGGAGAACGTCGAGTTTTGGGATCAGAGATGGTGTCGAAATGGAAGAAGGTTGAGATAATCCGAGCACGGTTAAAGGAAGCCTCGATAGGCGTAAATCTTATGCCAAACCTCAGCGAAAAGAAATAGAGTTTGAAGTGGGAGACCAAGTGTTTCTAAAAGTCTCACCATGGAAGAAGGTGATGAGGTTTGGTCGGAAAGGAAAGTTAAGCCCAAGGTTTATAGGGTCTATCGGTACTAAATCGAGTGGGACCATGGCATACCACTAGAATTGCCACGAGTTGCGGTGATGCACGACGTATTCCATGTGTCCATGCTACGTCGCTACCGATCGGATCCCTCTCACGTAGTACCAGTTGAAGAAGTGGAGCTAAGGCCAGACTTAACCTACGAGGAAGAGCCGATTCAGATTTTGGAACATGACGTGAAAGTGTTACGAAGAAAGTCGATTCCTCTAGTCAAAGTGTTATGGCACAATCATGGATCGGAGGAAGCTTCGTGGGAACCAGAGGAGGCAATGCGACAGCAATACCCTCAATTATTTAGTTAGGAAATTTCGAGGACGAAATTATTTTAAGGGGGTAGAACTGTAACATCCTGAAAAGGGCCTATGCATTTTGGCCTAATTGTACGAAAAGACATGTTTTATGTGTTTTGAATAAATTTGGAATATTTTTGGAAACCTGAGAATGTATGGAAACATTACGTTGAAAATAGGAAAGTGACCATTTTTGGAAACCTAAGTAAATTAGGAAAGTGAACATTTTGGAAACCTAAGCTAAAAGAGGAAAGCAAACATTTTGGAAACTAAGCTAAAAGAGGAAAGTAAACATGTTGGAAACTAAGCTAAAAGAGGAAAGTAAACATTTTGGAAACTAAGCTAAAAGAGAAAAGTGAACATTTTGGAAACCTAGGAAATGTCATGTTTATAGAGCCGAACGAAAATTTTTGGAAACTTAGAAATGACCTCGAAATGTCGAGTTTTAAAGTTTAAAGGAAAAACTTAGGGCCAGGTGGCCTTAAGATAAAAAGTATGTGAAATTTGACCCACAAACGAATTTGGAAAAGTGGCCTGAATATGCCACTTAGGGCCTCAGGAAATGGCCCACATGCAAGGGTGTTGGGCCTGAGTTCGAGTCACATAGGAAGCAAATAAAAGAAGTTTTATTTTGCTCCCATAAGAGAGAGTTGACTGACATAAGGGATCTTAAAGAGGAGTTTTAATTCCTTTGGAATTTGACTAATTAGGAGATAATTGTTGGAATTAAATATTTTGATAAAGTTAAAATTTATCACATAGGAAGAGTTGGCCGATTGAGGGATTCTAAGGCTAGTATTTTCGGCCAAAAAAGGGAAGAATGAGGCCATTCTACCTATTTTCATCTTCTTTTCCTCCTACTCTCTGCCGAACCCCCTAAACAACACCCTCTCTACTTCATTTGTTTTTGAAAAACACACCGAAACTTTACTACCCAAATTGCTCCCCCTTCTCTTTTCTTTTCTTCTTCTATTCCTCCACAAAAGCCAAAACTTTGTGTTCCATATAAGAGCCATAGCCGATTAGTACTAAGGATCACTCGGGATTTGAAAACAAGGTAAGTACATATATGTACATTCGGCCAAAAGGTCTCTTCCATACTTGAATGCTAGATCAAATCTAACATGTGATTTTGACAGGAACCAAAAATAAAAGATCAATTTTAGGATTTGAGAACTCCAAGGTAAGTGTGTTCACATATTCAGCCAAGGCCCAATCTTAAGTATTTAGATCAAGTTAATCAAAAACTAACCGATTCAAGGATTTAGGATTTGGCCGATTACAAGGAAGAGAAAAGCGAAGTTTTCGGGATTTAAAATCCACAAGGTAAGCACCTAAAAGCATTCGGCCAAGGCTTGTATGAATACATAGATCGGTTCTTTAATTATTAAAAAGCCGAAAACTAACCTATGTTGAGATTTAGGGTTGGCCGAATATCAGGTGAAGGAAAACAAAGTTTTCAAGGACTTGAACAATCATTAAATCGGCATCAAAGGTAAGTCTTTTTACAAATCCCACTAGGATTTGGTTTTATAGCCAAATAAGATTTATGCTAAGTAATAAGTGATAATTCAAATGTAGGGATTAAGGATCTAAACATTAGATCTAGCTTTTCGGAATCTCAAGGAATTGCTAAGCGAATCAGGTGTGTACCCCACACTAATCATAATAGATATATGGTTTAAATATGATATATATGTTAATATGAAAGTGTAAGAATGTGGCTAAAGTACCATATTATGGTACAAAGTACTCAGGTACGTTTTCCTACTCCTCCTAGGATTACGAAATATGTTATACTTAACATGTGAAAAGTGACATGAATGTGAAATTAAGTATGATACGCATGATATAAATAATATGGGGCATTCGGGATATTTGAGAAAGGGGAAGTGAATGTGATGACTTCGGTCTCACTAAGTGAAACGTGATGACTTCGGTCTCACTAAGAATATGTGATGACTTCGGTCTCACTAAGTGAATGTGGTGACTTCGGTCACATTAAGTGAATGTGGTGTCACATGACACAAATATCTGGTGGCTATGCCACAAAATTTTATGTGGGCGATGAGCACGTCAACTGCAGTGACTGCCTTCGATGGTGTGTAGCGGATGGAGGGTTGACTTAGTAGTCCCCACGGTGTGCAGGTTGGTACGGGTGGAGTGTAGCGGATGGCATATAGGTTTGGGTTCGGGTTTGCATCATTATCTTGAATTTTTTTATGAACATGATATGTATGGTGTGCCTAATTCTATTATATTTTGGTGTTGGTTACACATTGAGTCTATCGACTCACCCCGTTGTGGGAACATGTTTGGTGATAAATAGTAATGAGCAGGACGGCAGAACTTGTGGTGGCCATGTTCAGCTTGAAGTTTAATTTAATTTGAACCTTTATTTTATTTTAAGTACTGTATAATTTTATTTTGGGTTTTGTTTATGTAATAAGGCCATAGTGATGATTTTATTTCTGTTTTGGATTACTATGCTATGAATTTAGGGCTTCATAAAGAATAAGCCCATTTAATTTAAAATAAGCTTAAATATTTTGTCACCTAAAATTATGGGTTTTCATTATAAAATAAACTTGTTTTCAACTCGAGCCCAACACACAAACAAACTATCTTCCAAAACACACGGTTTTCAAAGTATTTAAAAGAATTTGAAACGGTTTACACCGGGGAACATACCAGATCCGGTCCATTCTCGTGGGCCGGGTGTGGGGTGTTTCAATTTTTCAAAGTATTCAAAAGAATTTGAAACGGTTTACACCGGCGAACATACCAGATCCAGTCCATTCTCGTGGGCCGGGTGTGGGGTGTTTCATGATTACTAATTTATTATTATTTAATGAGAATAGTTAAATTATGGTCTGTTTGAACAGCTCAAGGTAATTGAATGAAAGTGTAATTATTATCCTAGTAATTAAACTCTGTTGTAAGTATAAAGAATTATAATTTTTTGGACATATTTGGCCGAAAGAGTGTAATTACATTGTAATTCCCTATGTAATGTTGGGTTATTCCATTTTTAATATTTAATATAAGCTCATTTTCGTCAAATATTAATCCTTGACTTCTTCATCATCTGAATCTACATCATTAAAATTATCAAAATCTCTTTCTTCCATATACTCTTCTATTAGAATTAAGTGACCGAATCCTTATTTAAATAAAATACAATGGTAAAATAAAATAAAAGAAGAATCCTATAGAACTACACTTATTTTATTTTATTTTAAATAAGGTTTTTAAACTTTATTAAACTTCATCTATTTGATATTGATTAGAATAATGAGTTTCAATCTTAATACACTCCTATTAGAATATGGCTTTACAAGCCTAGCCTATAAATAGACATAGTTTATTCCTCTTGTAATAGATTCGAATTCGACATAGTGAATTTTCTTCTCCTCTGCCCGTGGTTTTTTCCGAAAGGGTTTCCACTTAAAATCTGTGTGTTCTTTAAATTTTTATTTCTCTTTTCTTTGCAATATATTGTCATTACCGACGTTATATTTTTCAGAAATTGGTATCAGAGCTTCCGAGTTTAACCAGAAGAATCCATAACACGAAGGGAACGTTGGAGTATATTCATTCTAATCTGTAGGGGCCATTAAGAGTGCCTTCAAGAGGTGGAGCTAATTATATGCTAACTGTTATTAATGATTTTTCCAAAAAGTTTGGGCATTCTTCCCAAGCGAGAAGCGATGTGTTTTCTGCATTTAAGTCTTGGAAAACTATGATTGAAAAAAAATGGGAAAACAAATAAAATACCTCCGCACAGACAATGGCTTAGAGTTTTGTTCTGATGAGTTTAATAAATTGTGCAAGTCAGAAGGGATCGTGAGACAGTTCGTCATACTCCACAGCAAAACGGCGTTGCAGAATGAATGAACAGAACGATCATGGATAAGGTTCGATGTATGTTCTCAAATTCCAACTTATGAAAGTCGTTTTGGGCCGAAGCAGCCTCTACTGAATGTTTTTTGATCAACCGATCTTCATCCATTGCCATTGAGAAAAAGACTCCACAAGAGGTATGGCCTGGTAATCTTGCTAATTATTCTGATTTAAAGATTTGGGTGTCCTGCATATGCTCATGTGATAATGGAAAATTGAGCCGAGATCTATTAAATGTGTTTTTCTTGGTTATAAAGCTGGTGTAAAAGGGTATAAGTTATGGTGTCCTGAAAATAGAAAAGTTGTGATTAGCAGAGATGTTGTTTTTGATGAAACTGCTATGCTACCTAACTTATCTCTTAAAGAATCTTTCAATAAAGAAAATCAAAAGCAGGTGGAGCATCAGATTAATACAGAGTCAACACCTCAAGCAAGTACAAAAATTGAGAATAGAGTTTCTTCTTCACCACAATACTTTATCGCCAAAAATAAAACTAGAAGAGAAATTAAACCTCCAAATAAGTATGTCGAGGCTGATCTAGTTGCTTATGCTTTAAATGTGGCTGAAGATATAGATGCAAACCAAGAGCCATCTAATTATTCTGAGGCGGTTAGCTGTGAAGACCCAGAAAAGTGGATGTTTGCTATGCAAGAGAAGATGGAATCACTCCATAAAAATAGAACATAGGATCTTGTGAAACTTCCTAAAGGTAAAAAGGTTGTTCGTTGTAAATGGGTGTTTAAAAGGAAAGAAGGGACTCCAAGAGTTGAAGAACCCAGATACAACGCAAGGCTTGTTGCAAAGGGTTACAGTCAAATTTCAAGAGTGGACTTCACAGGTGTGTTCTCCCCAGTTGTGAAGCATAGTTTGATTCGTGATATTATTGCTCGTGGTGATATTGTTGTGAGAAAATTAGTACTCATGAAAATCCTACAGATATGATGACTAAGTCACTTTCTATAACCAAGTTTGAGCATTGCTTACACTTGGTTGGTGTTCATTGTTGAAGTTAAACCCTTAAGGGGTTTTATGGAAGAGGTGAAGAACTTGTTCGTTGAGAGTTCGCGATGAAGAAATTGTTCATTGAGAATTCGTGTCAAGGTGGAGATTGTTAGAATTAAGTGACCCGAATCCTTATTTAAATAAAATAAATGGTAAAATAAAATAAAAGAAGAATCTCTATAGAACTACACTTCTTTTATTTTATTTTAAATAAGGTTTTTTAAACCTTATTAAACTCCATCTATTTAATATTGATTAGAATAAGGAGTTTCAATCTTGCTACACTCCTATTAGAATATGGCTTTACAAGCCTATAAATAGACATAGTCTATTCCTCTTGTAATAGATTCGAATTCGACATAGTGAATTTTCTTCTCCTCTGCCCGTGGTTTTTTCCCGAAAGGGTTTCCACGTAAAATCTATGTGTTCTTTAAATTTTTATTTCTCTTTTCTTTACAATATATTGTCATTTCCGACGTTATATTTTTCACATCTTCGAAGTGTAGGTCATCCTAAATCCACCTATGAATGAAGCTATGAAGGATGCAACATGCTAGTACAATCTAACCTTTTTTTTTAATGTTATATTAATGTGATGTTGTTAATATGAGAAATATTTTTTTAGAATAACAAATATATTATCAATCACATTTTGAAACCTTAAATGTCTCAAATTAAAGAATTCAAGAGTTGTCTCTAGTACAAGAAAACCTTTTGTAATTACATAATTAAAATCTACCATATAATACTTGGGTTCATGATGCAAATAGCCTATAGCTTTAATTATACAAACTTATATTGTAACATCCTATACCCAACCCGAATTACTAGATTCGAATATCGGATGTTACAAAACTTAAACATTTAACAAAAATTTTACTACAGGCGTAAAGCCATTCTAAAACATGTTTCTTATTCTTTTATTTACTATTCTTAGAACAAAAGATTAATGAAAGAGAATGTCTAATAATTACATCAAATTTTCAAAAACGACATATGACGTTACAACTTTGTTAATAAAAGACTTTTCATGGCGTGGAGTACTAAGCATCATATTCCTAAGCTGTCCCTTATATGCATAATATTGCAACTCGAACTGCTACCCTGGCACATTCCTTCTTAGCTTGGTCCCTCCTGGCATACCAACTCTTCAATCAAAACCTACACCACAACAGACGCTAATAAGTTCAAGGAACTTAGTGAATTTTAATTCAGGTTACCTTTGAATGTTTACTGTTGATTTTCACAACTTGAAAATTCTAAATCTCTTTTCAGTCTTTGGTGGTTACTTATACTAATATCGGCATTTACATATACGTTGACTTTTATACTTGACCACCACATACATATTTCACTCATTAGGCATATTATAGATTACACCACTCAATACAGATCTCATTTCCTTTTCAGAAGCGAATGCATTCCTCAGAAGGATATTCATACAAAATCAACTTTCGATAGTTTCTCACACAGACAGATGTTGAACACTTCACCCAGGATGATGCACTCTCCGATATTATTCTTGGCAAATACTTATACTAATTGATCTTTTAAGGTAAACTTCACACAAATCCTACTTTTGACGGATTCTCATATTGAATTTGGTAACTCTTAGGATACCAGTCAGATCATATCTTAAATCATATCAGACCACTACTCATTCTAATGGATGAAACATTCCCAGCCATCCTGGGGAATCTTAGACAACCATGTTACATATCACGAGGATGTCTATAAACTCCAAAATATATACATATTTAAGCACTCTTTTATTTATAAATTACACTGATTTCGAGAACAAATACAACACTTTCTATGGTTTTATATTGGATTTCATTATATTTTAT
This sequence comes from Gossypium rotundifolium, assembly GCA_025506655.1. NCBI lineage: Eukaryota > Viridiplantae > Streptophyta > Magnoliopsida > Malvales > Malvaceae > Gossypium > Gossypium rotundifolium. The sequence goes on along the minus strand of CP106725.1, from coordinate 10,267,170 downwards.
TATTTCTATGGAATGTGTTAAGATCATGAATTTTATGTTAAATGCATTTTATTTTGTTATTTTTTGGGATAATTAGGCTAAGGGAAAGGTTGGTAGATTTTTTGTTGTATTTGGGTCTTAGACAAGTACAGGTTGAAAGATTAATAGTTCAGTCATATGGACTTCAAAATGGTAATAATCCTACACGAATTCCAAGGAGGCCAGTATTACCTAAACAAAAGCCCAAAACCATTCCTTACCTATCCATTTTACCAAGAAAACAAGTAGGCAATTATCCACTGCTAAAATTAGTAGTCCTTAACCAACCTTTCAGACTCCTAAATATAGTAGATATGACCTAAAATTACACAAAATAAAATCAACACAATATCTTCCTTAATCAAGCCTTCAATCGTCCAACTACTGCTAAAAATAACAGTCAAAGGCCACCACACTTGGACTACATGTGGTCGGCCCTGCATAGAGAGAACATAGGTAACTTCAAGACTCATTCTTCCTCAACACAAGGGACAGCAACCACTAGTAGAGGGATTCAAGCAACCTTCCTTGCTACATTTAGCAAGGAAGACTTAATCTTCCACCATAGAAGGGACGACTCAAGTAAGGGAGATTAGGGGAGATATATTTGCTATTTTTGGCATGGTTTTGACAGCTATAAATAGGGCATTCATCCATTCATCAAAAGAACACAACAACAACACATCTTGAGATACACAAATTCACTCTCATGATTATTAAGTGTTTTCTACCTTTCTTATTGCTTGCTAAACACTTAGTCCACAAAATAAAGTAATCACTTGCAGAAATGAAAGCAACTAGGAGATCAACTTGAAGGTGTTTAGGTGATTTTTAACCTAAATATGAGGAGGAAAGCCACCATGGGAAGCCGCAAGGAGCAACCGCAGATAGCCCCCTACACTGAGTTGTTTACTCTTCGCATTATGAAATGGTCATGGATAGTCCCCTCGGCTACTCTTTCTTATCCTTCTCTTTCTGTTAAATTATTATTTTCTATGTTGGGAGACTAGATTGCATCTCATCTTTATATTTTCAGTTTAATATGACATGGCTTAATTTTGTTTATTCAAAATAGTTATGAATCCTGATTTGAGTTCATTAGATATTTGTTTCTTGAATATTATGTGCAAATAATTATTTCATTTATTTAGGTTTAAAGCATGTTTATACTTGTGAATGTATGTCCAACATTTATAAGTTATTGAATTAACTGTTTAATCTGGAAAGAGGTAATAGTTAATAGACATAAAATCTAAATGGTGCATATCATGTCAATTTCGGAAGATAGTTGTTGTATGCATAAATTGTGTAAGTGCTCGGGAGGGTGATTTCTAAGTTAGTTTTTTGACATAGGGATATGCCAATTAACTTAGGGACATAATAGGACTTTGGGAGAAGCCTATGCTTTAATTAAAAAAGTTTAATGAATTTTCATATTGCCACGAATCTCTCGTAATATTCTTTTTGATTTCTAAGGAATCCTTGTTGAAGTGTAATATTTTATTTTAGTTTATTCATGATATGTTATTTTATGCCTTGTGTTTATTTCCTATTGTGATCATTTCTGCAATGTATGTTGTTTTGTTTTGTTTTGTAGGTATTTGAATGCTGATTTAATTCTTTAATTTAAATTGCAACATTCCATCAAAATTAATCTTTTTTATCTTGTTTAACCAAATTGATTGAAAATTAACTTTGTAACTAATTATCACACAGTCCCTATGTAGACAATAACTCTTTTACTTACTACTTATTACTTCTACAACCGTGTACACTTGTACGTAATCATACGACGATACAACGTCCAGGTTTGGCAGACAACTTAGACTATAAATAACCTTTATATATAGCATTTAAATATTCAAATTTCACGAATACCATAGGATTTAGTTAACTTCTATACATAATGTGGATTTGCTCAGACTTGACGGACACTTACATCACCCTTAATCTCGAGTACACTAAATTCCATATTCTGACAGATACTGTAGCAAACTCATAGAACAGGACACCGTAAAATAAACTCCTTCAGAACTACTTTAAATGAATATCTAGACCTTACCACAATGGTGGTTATCAGTTACTAGCCACTTAGGCGCCATAGAATGTGCCACAAAGGCATCAAAGAATACGTCATAAAGGCATCACAGAATACTAGCCACTAAGGCCTTTCAAGGAACTTACTGATTTACTGTCCTGACGGTCCTTATCACAGTTGATGCCATAGGCCTCACCCACACGGTCTTACACATTTCTTCACGTCGTGATCTGCCAATCCAGCTTACAACCCACCGGAGGCTACACCATGAACATCCTCATTGTCATAAAATGTCATGTGTCTTTACTATATGGTCTTACGCATTTTGTTTTATGATCTGCTAGTCCGGTTAGCAATGTACCTACTCTTCTAAAGGCAAAACATACAGATGAATTACTCATTTAACACAGAACACACTTAACTAGATTTCATTCACACTTCCGACAAACTCATACTCCAATACCAAATCTCGCATACATACATACCACACATCATCTTATTCATACAACACATTATATACCTCATTTACAAACATGCAAAAACTTTATGATACTTCACACACACATACCATCACCAGTTATCTGAGAAGACATCAACATATGAATAACCATTGTAAATTATCATACATGAGTCAAGATAAAGACTCGCCTAAAACTCACCTTCACTTCAACTCTGAGTTTCTATTCCGATGATCCTACTCGAACTAGCAGTAGCAACTACTAATAGATTATGGAACTTCTATTAAAATCTCATTTACAGACAATTTACTAACATCTCAATTACAGACGACCCCCATGTAGCACCTCCTATTCACACCCTACTATTTTTATGCCTTTTAACATCCATATTCTTCCAAAATCTCAACATTAGGAGTTATAAAACATACTAGGAGATTGAAACATTCACTGATTAAACCAAAAATCTTAGCTTCCAAACCTAATGAAGAAGAAGAGATTGTTTAGGTTTAAGAAGAAGAACCAGAACGTAGAGCAAAAGGAAATAAAGACCATCTAAAATGTTCCTTTCCCATTATATATACTCAGTTCCTCTTAGTGGATCTTGACAAGTATCAAATGCATGCAGAAATTGTCCCTTAAATGGCCAACAAAAATCGGGAAAATTATAAAAGAGAATCTGGTACAGATGCAGTTTAACCAGTCAATCCATTTAGTTGACTCCCAACCAATCACCTTACAGAACCCATCTTGCATAGCGTTCGAGCAAGCTAGTGTACTATACATTTGGCGGTAAAACTTATAAGGCGTGCTTTTGAAGATGATCTAATCTTCCAAAATTTTCTCATACACTTAGTAGGCACTTCATACTCAGCCAAAACTTTGAGGCGTGCTTTTTATTTGTCATACTCTTTCTTCAATTGAAGAATACCCCAAGATTAAATCCTTAGATACTTCTACGGGCGGATACTTTATGCAGCAAACTTTAGTTTGCCAGAAGTCTGTAAAATGGCGGACTATACTACCATAGTGCGTCAAAACAAGGACCCTTCACATCTATTTGTCTTTCTCTAGGATCCACAAATTTTGGGGTGTGACATATATAAACTTAATTTGGAGAAAAAATTATGTTAGGTCATTACAATATTTTTTATAATATGTAAATTAAGTAAAAATAATATAAAATTTATAAGAGAATAACTTATATTAGGATCATCTTAAATAGCTTAGTTTTTAGGCATCAATAAAATCAAGCCATATCATCCATTTTAAAGATATAAATATATAAATATATACACATCCATAGATAACCTCTTCCATAACTTAATTTACTTTAATTAAATTATTTAAAAAATAAATAGTCAAACTTAAATAGGAATTAAATTCATGGCAAAGACGATTCCTTTCCTCTTGAAGCAATGAACTCATGTTTTTATGACTTTTGTTCTTTATAATTGTTTTCGGAGCCGAAACAGTTTCCTTATGCAGCTGAAGGGTGTCGCACCCATCAATTCTTGTAAAAAATTGCAACTTCTGTTTTTCATGTTTCAATTTCCTTTACAAAGTTTGCAGCAGATATTTAAAAGCCGAAACAACTGCATATAGTGACAAAAAAAAAAAATTATTGTCTTCATTTTATTCACTAATTTAAGCTTAAAACAAAAAAAGACATGAAAAATTTGTTGTATTATGTAAATATTATTTATCTTTTAAATAATTTAATTAAAGTTAAATTGAGTTAGGGAAGAGATTGTCTATAGATGTGTATATTTATATTTTATCTCTTTAAAATTGATGACATAGCTTAATTTTATCAGTGCCTAAAAATTAAACTTTTAGAAACATCTTAATATAAGTTATTCTCAATTTATAATATATAACTTTTATAATAAAAATCTATAAAGTGGTCAATAATTTTATAACACTTCTTATAAATAATATAACTTGTTGTCGTAACTTTAAAAAATATTTTTTTACAAATAAATTATGATAAAAAATTTATAACCCTCTTTTACAAATAAGCGTATTATTTTTAAAATATATAACATTGACACATAAATAAATTATGTTTATACTTCTTGATCATAATTTTTATAATTAAATATATTATAAAACTTCTTTAACATGTAATTTTTTATAATATTTTTTTGGCTATAAAATTAAGATTTAAATAATTTTTTTGATTTATAATATAATAAATCTTTAACTATAACCATCTCAAACATTTGGACATTTTAATGCTTGATAAAAACTATAACTTAAACTTATATAAAAATTATTTTTTAAAACTTTGAATTTAGGTGTAATTACCGCATAATTACTCTTATTGTTACCCTCCAATAAGAATTGGAAAGTGCAGGTACTCCAATTACATTCAATTCGTAAAACTCACCAATTATAATAGTGACTCAAATATGTCAACTCAGTGTAATTATAATCAATTACACACAAATTCAATTACTAGGTGGTTTTCTAAACACTACCCAAATATACATTAAAACATATGTGCCTAAAATTCAGCACTAATATTTAAGAAATATCTATAAAGTAATTTGAAAAAAAATTATTAGAGTTCGTGTAAAAAATTTGTGAGTAAAAATTGTTAGGATTCAAAAATCAAAATAGTAATATTTGTTATGAATAAAAATATCAGAAAAATTCTTAGACAATTATCCATTAAAATGTGTTTATTATTATTAATATTTTAATGTATATCAATAATTCACGTTATATGTTATTAATTTTTCAGAATTGATTTTTAAGTAGTAATGATGTAAATCACCTGAATTATAATTATATTATTTCAAATTTAGTTAGTTAAATTTAGTAAAATTCATTATTAGTCAAGTTTTCCATTAAAATTGGAGAGTAAAATTGGAAGGGAATCATTCTCTTCATATTATTTTAGGTAATTAAATTAGAAAGGTATAATTTAAGAGTAAACATGGTAATCTGCCACATTTTGACAATTTATGATAACAAATGGCTAAAATTTAACTATATACCATATTAAATTGCATCCCATAATTGTAACTTTTAATTGTTGTATTATATATATTAAATTTGAAAATACTTTTAGAAAACTTAATTATTTAAAATTTCTCAAAATCTAATTTCTTATACTTTTCAAAATAAACAATGTTATGAAGTAATTAATAATTTATTAATCATAATTAATATTTTAAACTTATAATTATCAATCATAGTAAAAAAAATTTGTATGCTAAGACTATTCTTATTAATTTAAAAAAATTCTGTGTATATTAATTTTAAAATTCTATTGCAATCATTATTCATGATTGAACATACAAGATAATGTAATCACCAAATTAGATATATATATATATATATATATTCAAATTTTTATATTCAGATTATATTTATCATACTTTGTAGTCGGTTTTTTTTTTTTATTGCAGTGATTATTGAATTTTTATATTAATTTAAGCATATACAAATTACTTTACTTTTTTTATTTTTTACTTTACAAATTATGTACATATTAATTTAGGTACAAACTCATTGTTTTCACTTTACAAATTACTTTATATATTAATAATGAAAGAATTTCATTATTGTGATAAAACCTTCAAATACCTATGTTTATTCTCATTATTCAATGTTTTTTTTTAATATATGTCAAATTTATTATTTCGATTATACTTTAATTTATATTTGTTCAAATTTGCGTTTATTAATATTTTTAAAATTGTAAACAAAACCTTACCCAATTACTTTTAACATAAAATATAGATACTTATCGAGTGGTTCATAAATTTTACAAGAACTTATTAAATTATTACATATAAATTGATATGTACAATTAACCCATACATCGAGTATGGAAACTAGATTTACTAATTCAAAGTGATTCTTATCAAAAGCAATTATATTAGAGTGATCTGAACCAACCAATTTCCAATTGAACTGATCAATTGTAATCAATACATATATATATATATATAGGGAGGGAGAGCGCAAAAAAATATCTTTAAAAAAAGCCAGACAACAAATTTTTATAAATGAATTAAGGGCCCTAAGGCAAAATGGAGGAGTCTTTAACAAAATCCCATCAACTAAAATTGCAAATTACATTCACTTTTTACTGTCTAATGCTTCCTTTAGTTTCCTTCCCAATGCAAATGCCAATGGTGGTGGAACCGCATTTCCTATCTGCCGATGCTTGTGTTGAATGTTACCAGCAAACTTGTAGCTGTCTGGGAAACCCTGTTTTGGCAGACAAACAATATCCATTAGAGCTTATACCAATGTTTTCTACTTCATTCTACCCAAGCTTTCACAAACCAAATAGCAATGAATGTTCAGTTAGTTTAATGACTTACTTGAGACCGAGCACATTCCCGAACCGTCAGAATCCTGTCCTGTTCTGGATGAAAGCACATTCCAACCTTACCCATTGGTTGAGGGTCAGTGATGGAAGTTGGGAAGTTTCCTTCCCAATCCAACCTTCCAAATAGCCCTTTCCATTGATTGTGCCTTTTGGCTGTATTTGGCAGACACCAGGGTATTAAATCTACCAATTGTCCGGTAGAGAGTTTAACCTGCAATTTTTAAGGAAACAAACAACCCAGCAGCTCAACAATTTCATTCTGATCAGATTTCAAAGCAAACGCAAAGAACAGAAGCCAATTATGTACCTTCTCATCTGGAAGATCATGCCAATCTGCACCTGGTCGCTTTGGAATCTTTTGACACCGAATCAGGTTAAGCTCATTCATTTCCTTTGATATATGATCAGTAAGGACAGCCATGTTTCCTCGAATTTTCTTCTGAAACCATGAGACGGCTTCACTTTGATACTGCAGAAACAAAACATTGTAAATTGAATATGCATGTACAACCTTTATAGAATGAAGCAATTTTGGAAATAATTTTCAATATAGTTTACCTCCAAATTTGCCTTTGAGGCCCCATTTCCTACAGCTGGTAGATCACCAATTGTATCTCGCACAGTAATTGCACGGAAAGGGGCTCCACTTGCAGTACTCCTCACAGCTGCATACTGCAAATTATGTGATAATGTAACTTTCAACTCTGGAACAGCAAAGACATGCATTGGCTCTGGCCATTCAGGAAGAGTCTCTTCAGGGGAGGCTGCCCATATGAATGCTCGTTTTCTTGACTGAGAAACTCCATAGGCTCCAGCTTCCAAAATACCAAACCTCACCTAAACAGGCAAAACCAGAATATCATACACAACCGCACATGTACTTATATTTGTATTCTTATAACAAGTATACTACAGAAATTGCTGTTAGGTGAACGGAATATCTACCTGATAACCCATTTCAAGAAGTGAAGCCAGAGTTAACTTAAACGTCTGCCCTTTATTGAAAGACACAAAGTTCCTCACATTCTCTAAGAGGAAATACCTTGGCCGGAAGTAATCAGCAAATGATAAGAAAGCTAAAATCATCTCACATTGTACTTTACTCCATGTACTATGGTTAAATCTATTCATTCCAGAGAAACCCTGCAAAGTAAAACAGCTTTGCTATCATTTATTAATTACTCCAGAGATTAGATAACAAAGGAAAACTATAATATATAATACCTGGCATGGTGGGCCTCCATTGATGAAATCTACTTGCCCCGGTAATGGCAAATCATTAATCTCTTTCTCATCAAGTGATGCCGCTAATTCAGATGCCTCAGAAGTGGAGATGCAGTCATCTACATCCCCACACTTCTCCATAATAGCCCTGTATTATAACTTGCTTTTTAGTTATTAGCAATTTAAAAGGAATAGAGGAGAGCAAACTTGTCATACGGACCTAAGAGTGACATTGCAGTTTTTAATGAAGACCAAAGACTCAGGATGATTGAGTTTGAATGCATCTCCAGCAGGCTCTTCATATTCAATTGCCCATTTAGTTAATGATACACCTACACCAGTAATAACAAAAGATGGTTGGACATAAAGTGCCTAAGAAATAAATATGGCTAAGCACATAAAAATTGATGAAATAGACAGAAAAGTAGGCAGTACCAGATTGGTGCAACCCCTCTGACAGACCACCACAACCTGCAAATATGTCCAATGTAGTCAAGCGGTTCCCCTGAGATGCTTCTTGCTGTTTCTCAACTTCTAATTCACTTTCTTCCTGTTTACCCTTTCCCTTTTTCTTTTGGTATGCAGTTTCATTATCCACAATTCCAGTTGAGTACCTTAGTTTTATTTGAGCTGGTAACTGTTTGGCAACCAAAAAAGGGGAAAGTTAGTTATCCTCCAAAGGTACAAATTATAAATGCAAACAAAAATTACCATGAAAATGATTATGGAAGTATCATTCCCAACAAGCACTACAGCAAAGGAAGGGACTCACCTGCTTGAGAGATCCATTGGAAGGGTCATATATGCGATCGCAAAAGAAGACATGATGAAATATTACTGGAGAATTGCATGCTGGAAGGTCATTCTTCTTTCTGACTTCACACTTGCCTTCTATTGCCTCAACAAACAAAATGTCTGTTTCTTCACTATAATAGACCTGAAAATTTAAATAAATAAAATAACATATAAATTTACCACAGAAAAGTATAACTAAAACAATGACAATATGAAGTTTATAACTGTCATCATATTTTAGGATAGCAACTACCTCTCTTATATCAGAACTGTAAGCCTTTTCAGCTGAAATGTCCTCTGGTCGGAAAAATCTCCTGACTTTAACTTGGGTGGACTCTTCACAAACGTCTTTCTGCCCCTTTGGAACAATAATCTCTAGCACTTGGCACACAACATAAGGCTTCAAGCCTATATTCCTCCCAGCTTTAAAGTTTTCAGTCTCAGCCCTTTCTACTGTAAATTGATGTGGACTTACATAGACATAATCATGGAGAGAGTAATCAGTTCCCTTGTATACAAAGCCTGTATTTGATGAATTCACTTTGAACACTTCTTTGGCTCTCCCAGCATCCTTAACTTGGCAAGAATGGCAGCAACCAGAACCCAAACCCAAAGTATCAATGGGGAGCGTAAAGAAGGCACCCCTCTCAGGCCAATACAAGCTTTTACAATAATACTCCATTAGAAGTCCTTTTCTCTTCCTCTCCTCTGCTTCTGCTCTATCAAGTTTGTCCATGTTGGCATTATCTTTCCGATGCTGATATCCCCAAGGTCTTAATCGAATATCTACCACTACAGTCTGTTTCACATCCTCCAATTCAAAATCTCCACAGTTATTTGTTAGGAACACCTCTCTCTCATTAGATGCATTGCCAAGTACAGTTTCAGATCCTCTCTGCATCATTCGTCCATGAAACATTTTTCTTCCCTTTGAAGTTTCAAACATGTACTCCACAAAATAGATTGCAGGAAGTTCATACAAATCAACTTCAACAGAAACAGCACTTCCGACCACAACTACTTCTCCATGTACAATGGCTCGTTTATAAAGAGGCTTATCAGAGCTTGTTTTGCTTACAGGCTCTCCATCCCAGCTTACTTCCTCAGTAGAACACTGTCTAGGTTGCTTTGATACTGAAGGAGACTTCTGAGTCTCCATTGGAATTGGTTTATCTTCAGCATTAGCATTAGCATCAGCATTAGCATCAGCATCAGCATCAGCTTCAGCATTAGTATCACCATCATCATCATCATTTTCTTCTTGTTCCTCATTTTCATCTTCATCTTTCACCTCGCAATTAGTTTCCTCCTTTGAATCTTCTGGAGAGTAGTTTGAATAGTAATCCCCCCAAATCCTATTGATTAGCCTTGTTGTGGTCGCCTGCATAGCCTTTCTTATAGAAGCTATAGGCATCATTGCTGCTCGAGGATTTAAATTTGGTTCATTCTTGTGTACAACTTTCTTCTTCTTGACTAACCATTTTGTATGGTGTCTCTCTTCCATTTTATTTGCAAGGCCAACCACAAATGCACACTTTTTAATCTTTTCATCAGGAAACTCTGCAAAGAGTTGTAGTATTATCTGTCCATGCACAACAATATATCTCTCAACAGCTGCTGGATCAGAAGATATAAAAGCGCGATTATCCTTCTTGAACTCAGACACCCTCTTAATTACATCATTGAAAGAGAGGCGTGATACTCGTGTTTGCTCCTTCAACAATGTGATAATGCTTATCGCAACCCTTGCTGTTTTGAGTACTGGTTCATACCAAGGAAGATATTGCTTTGATGGTTTACCAAGTCTGTACCTGAAAAATGGAGAGAGAATAAAAACTTGTCACAGTTAAAACTAATTATTTAATGAATAGGAAAATCTGGTTGTTTTGCATATTAGTAGATAATTGCAAAGAACTATGGTTTTTATTTTTACTTTCTAGAAACTTTTCTGCAGGCATTGTAGATCAAGCATGAGTTAGCAAATATATTATAGCAACAGAATCCTAATCAAGAAACATGAGACAATACCAGGCCATGTCTGTCCTGATTGAGATGAATATCATTGATGATCCAAATTCAATCATCCATTCCTTAATAGCACTCAAAAAAATTGGAATTCCATCAGCATTCAGCACACTCGAAGAACCTGAAGTAGACTGACAAAGGTCATTGTCAAGACAGAATCCAATTCCATCATCAGCAGTCATAACCCCAGAACCAAAAATGGTAACATCAATGTCAGCACATGGTTTCATAGGAAGCAGCTCCAAGGAAATCAGCCTTGAGTCTGAATTGTAAAATGACCAGTTGTGGAGCATGCTTCGAGGGAGATCCTCAGGATCACACACATCAAAGTCACTTTCAAAAACTACAAGTTCATCAGTTTCTTCATTAGAATTCTTGTAGTATGCTGGAAGAGGATAATCATTTGCAATTTCATCTTCATTGATTTTGATATAGAATTTGTTTGACATAGAGGCTGAGCTTTGGTTCCTCTTCTGTTTCATAGATTTCCAGTATTCTTCCTCTTGCAACAGTTTTGCCAACTTTGCATCCTCATCTTCCTCAGCTGTAAAAGTAGATGAATATGTCTCATCCAATTTGCTTTCCCCCTCTCCTTTTTTACCAATGGTCAGAGCACCACCAGAAAACAGTGCTATGTCTAGCCCTATATTTTCACGCTTCCTGCTCTCATCTTTGAGGGCAGTAAGAACAGGCAATCCAGCAAAGACCTGGTCATTTACCCTCGAAGTTGCATCCAAACCAATCAGTTGATTATAAATAAATTCTCCCTGGGAAATAACAAAATCCCTAATCGATGCCCCACGAGAGAAGCTCTTGCTTCCACTTATGGACCGAACAACACCAGCAAGCAATTCATCAAGACTTAAGTCAGGATTTCCACCAGAAGGCTTTGAAAGTTTTTTATAAACCTCTACACAAGCTCGAGCTTTTTCAAAGAAATGTTCATAATATTTTTTATAGCTGCCACTTGGCTTACAGCAGGAGTAATCAGCTACATCAGTTGAAAGCCATATCACTGGACAACCATCTTCATAACCAGAGATGTCCCAAGACTCAACACGCCCAAATCCTTCACATCTAACACTCTTCTCCTTTACTTTTTCCTTGTCAGAATTTTCTTCAAGCGGCAATATCAAACCAGTTATGAACATGTCATTGACTTCCAACATCTCAAGGGGTTGTGGAAGACCTTCTGAATTATGCAATACAAAATCAGTTAGCCTCCTATTAGGCCGACCATCATCTTTTTCACAAGTCAGCCCTACAGCTAGAATTTCATCTTCTACTACCATATTTTTCTTTGTCTCAACAACTGAATCCTTTTCAGATATGCAAACTGCTTTCTCCTTAAAATCAGTGCAGGCAGCAGCTCTCTTTGGCCTTTTTGAAGGGACTGGCTCCCCATTTTCCTGAGCACTATTACGCTTCTGTACTTTTTTATCAGTTTCCATCTCTTTCTTGGTGGAAGATTTAGCAGATTTATTCTTGCCTTTCTTATTCTTCTTCATTCCTAAATGCCAAAAAAAAAAAAAGAAGATCTTGTGAACTTGAGTTTAGGCACTTTAAAAAACCATCAGAAACAAAAATATAAATAAATGGTATAGCATAAACACAACATGCCTCTTCTATATCACTGCATGGTGAAAAATAAATAAACAAAAATATAAGAAAATAATATGCTAGCACGATCACACAGATTACTGAAATGGCTAAGCGATAAAAAGAAAAAAAAAAAGATCTTGCAGTAAAGCATAAGACTAGGTAATTTATACTTTGTAAAGAAATGAATTAACAAGATTCTTCACGCACACACGCAACCTTGTTTTGCTAAAACATTTTGATAAGCCAAATGTAAGCAGAACCTTGAAATGTTTAGCACAAACTCACAGGGAAATACAAATGCAAATCTAATGAAACAAGTTGATCAAACCAAAGGTTTTATAGGAAAAAAAAAAAAAGAGGCCCCAGAGATCAAGTCCACACACACACACACAATCTTGTTTTGCTAAAACATTTTGCTAAGCCAAATGTAAGTAGAACCTTGAAATGTTTAGCACAAACTCACAGGGAAATACAAATGCAAATCTAATGAAACAAGTTTATCAAACCAAAGGTTTTATAGAAAAAAAGAACAGGTCCCAAAGATCAAATCCACCAAAAAAAAAAGGACACAGAAGAAACTCAAACGGGACTAGCGCCATTAAAAAAAACAAAGTGCATGAAGGTTAAAGCACATGGGATCAACATGCAGAAACAATAAAATCCTTGAAAATAATCAAAAGACCCCATACTGAATAACAACTAAACTTGGATTTTCATATTCAAGCTGCAACCTTCGATAATTGCAATGAAAATCACAAAACCAAAACAAAAAAGGGATTTTTGTTGAACATGTAATTAAAACAAACTGCCATCACCTGATTGGCTAAGCTCAGACTAGATGACCTGTCTTAAGCAGTAAGTCTACAGTTTCGTCTCTCTTATACATAAAATTAAATGCGTAAAAAATGATAAATATACATTAATATAGACATGGGCCCAGCCCCCCTCCCCTTTTTTTTTCTTTTCTTAGGTAAGCCGCAAATCAAAAATCAACAATCGGGAATGAATATATGGAATCAATAATTCAGTTTAAGAGATTATAAAGAAAAAAAAAGGAAAACCTGAAGGGGAATTAGAATCCAAAAGAGCGACAGATCCCATGACTTAGAGAAGAGACGGAAACCTTAGCTCTAAACTCACTGTTTCTTTGATGTTTGGCTTCGTTCAGTGAGAACAGTGTTTAGTGAAGATGAATAGAAAGGGAAGAAACACTGAACATTATAAATAAATGAAGGGGAAAAGCAAAGAAAGGCGGGAACACTGGTTTTGGAAAAAAATGTTGGCGCCATTCCTCCAAAAATGAAAATTTTCTACCATTTTTAACTTTTTTACAAGTTTTTTCCCCAAACGCCAAAAACACACACAAAAAAAATCGAAAGCTCTTTCCCGTTTTCCGCCCTAAACTATGACAATGCTGTCCACTTGTATTGTATAAAGCCACATCAACCATATGGACCAAGTCAAATACCCTACCCGTTATTATTTCGTTTATAAGTGAGATTGGATATTTTTCGCCCCCTTAATTACATTTGATCTTAATAAAATTTAAATTCGAGCTAATATAAATTCTCTTAGTATTGTTTTATTTTTCACAAGGCTTAAACTCCAACTTTATTTAAAAAGTATTGAGTATGCATTGTTTAACTTTAAAAAATTATATATTTTTATGATGTAATTAGAAAATTCAAGAGAGAAAATTCACAGAGTAAAAAGGAAGAGAAGAAAATCGAGAAGGAAGAAATACTGAAACTATTTAATGACAATGGTATGCTTAAAAGGAAAGGAATTAGCCGTTTGAAAAGTTAGTTGGCCTATTAATAGCTCAGATCGTTGTCTTCCCTTTATGCGTATCGTTTTCATTAAATTCTTATCCACACCGTTTAACTAAAACAAAACGCCATGTTTTACATCCTTGAATTACCTTCTAAACGCACTGTTTACTTAACCTATCTTTATTTTTCTAATTCAAGTTTTACCTCGTAACAAGTATTGCCTGTCAAAACATATCATTGTCCTCGATGATTAAAATGAGGAAAGGTGGCACACAGCTGTCGTAGTGGTTCTTAGGTAGCATATTTAGGGAAAGTGTCTGCCCATTCCACAAGCACCTCAATGACCGCTTAATTACTTTTTCTTGACTATTTTTGCTCACAAATTCTAACTGGCTCATTAAGCAAAGCCCAATGTGCATCTAATAATGGCAATTAAGCTTAGAATGGTGCTGCTCCAACATGCTTCTTCAGCTAAGAAACATGTAATGTAGAATAGATGTGTGATCCTGGAGGTAACTATAGCCTATAAGCCACTTGTCCAACATTGGCCACGATAAGAAAAAGGCCAAAATATTTGGGAGACAATTTATGGTTAAGAGCCATGCTAATTGATTATTGTCTATATGGCTGCAACTTCAAGTAAAACAATACTCCTTGGAACTGTCTATCAAGCCTGTGGCTTGTCAGCTAGCTGCTTCATCCTCGATTGTGCTTATTTTAGATGAAACTACAACATTTTCTTTGTAGCTTCTCGAGCCTACAAGCTTCTATCCACGCTGGCCACAGGTGAAATCCCAACAAGGTATGACAGATGTTATAATGGCATCTCCCCATATGAGGCCTTATAGGAGGTAAGTTGAATGGCTAAATAGAAGGTCAAATTGTACCACCATTCAGCCAAAGGTAGTCAACTCACCCAATCAGTAAGCTTCTCCCTTATTATACACCTAAGGTAACCTTCAAGGTAGTAGTTTAAAACTTCAATTTGGCCATCATTTTTTGGGTGATAGGCTATAGACAGTAGGAGTTTGGTTCTTGCCCTCCTAAAGAGCTCTTACCAAAAAACACTCACAAAAATCTAATCTCTATATAAAATGATAGTATCAACCATACCGTGGAGTTAATACACGTGAGCCAAATATTATTGTGCTACTGTTTTGGCTATAAACGAGTGAGATAGAGCCAAAAGTGTCCTTAAGTGATCTGCCACTACCAAAACCACATCTTTCCCATTGAGGTGAGGAGGCCCTCGATGAAGTCAAGACTAATGACAACCCAAACTCTGCTGGAATTGGTAATGGCTATAGCATACCAAGCAAAGCCACATTCTCATTTTTGCACATTTTACAAGTGAGGCATCCTTGATCCACAATTTAACATTTAGCCACGCCCCGACGTACGTACACTAGGGCTGAGAATCAACACTACAACAAATATAACTACCGCAACTTTACTGTAAGTGTTAAATGTCAGCTGTAATATATATAGTGTCCTATGGAACACCGAGTATTCCAAGGGGTCGAACCCAAAGGATTCAGTGATTTAATGGTTCTTACTCAACAAGCATGCAATGAAGGAGTCTAGCTAGCTATTCACTACTTTCTAAATTACAACAACGCATAATTTGAAGTTAATTAGGCTAATTAGATATTTAATGCTAAAAAGGACTAAATTACAAAATAATCAAAATTATTAGCTCGAAATTCAACTTGAAATCACCGAAAGGGGGTGAATTGACCTCTTAAAAATTTGTAATTACTAAGAAAAAGATAAAGATAAAGAACACTTCAATTTATAGTGGTTTGGTCCTAATTGCCTACTCCACTACCTTAGTTTTCCACAATTAAGAATTTTACCAAATTCACTAATTTTGTAACACCCTGAATTTTGGGCCTAGTAGAATTGGGCCTATTGGGCCTGGGGCATGGGAGCGTTTAAAATTTTTGAGAAGAAAATGGTACAATTGCATGTTAGATTTGTTGGGTAAGTGATTTTGGAAGGTTATGGGGCTTCTATGAAGTCCTAGGTTCAAGCCATGTCATATGAAAAAATTTTATTTTTAGCATTAGGGGAACCCTGACTCTTAGTATTAAGCCTTTTAAGTAATTGTGATTAAAAAGAGACACAAAGAGAGCCTGTGGTGGAGTGGTTATGATGTCACAGGTGTGGCAAGGAGAATAGAGGCTCAAGTCTCACTGCATGCAAAAAGGATTATTTATTTTACTCATGTGTGGGCAACAATTTGTGTTGGATTTGAACTCTGTGTTGAAGAGTTTGAATTGGTCAATTAAGTGATTTAAGGAGTAGATTGTGGAGAGATAAGGGGGAGAAAATCGTGGACTTTGGGTGGGAAGAGTTGTGCCATATAGGGACTTTGGGCACTCAAAATTTAGAATTTTAGTGTGGTGGGGGAGTGAGTGCGATTCTTTCTCTCCATCTCGGGTTTTTAGCACTTTTTGGAGCCAGTTTTGCTAAGGGACTCTGGGTTCTCTCGTTTCCTCTTTTGATTGCTTATTTCGAGTCTATTTTCCCCTTTTCATATTGCTTCTTTAGTCGAATATCTTTTTCTCTCAAGTCTGTCGGTCTTAGCATTTTCCTTTCCTTGCATCTTGATTATTCTTTTAACCGAATGCACTTTTTGTTAACGGATTTCCTTTCTCCCCATCTTGTTATTAGGATAGAATACTGCATATTCTTCTCTCTGTTCGCCTCAAACCATTTCTCCTATCATCTCTTCTTTTTGATAACCAGGTCGAATTCGTCACCTTTCTCAAACTTTGTTTGGGTGGAGCAACTGTTTCTGGCAAATCGGTGAGTAGTTTGTTCAACTTTTGTTTATTCCTTTTATTCTTTAAATAGTATTACGTCTCCTCTCTTTTGCTCTCTTCTAAGCCAATTCATTCGTTCCTTTTATGGCTGAATCCTCCATTCTCTTTGTATGGTATGTTGATTCATTTGATTCTAGGTTTTCTCGTGGAATGAAGAAGTTGCGAGTGTTATGAGATAGACAAAGCTTTCCTCTCATCACTTGATCAAGATACCCTTCAAGGGGTTTATTATCAATCTTCATCAACGATTTGAGTGGGCTAAACTGTGCTCATTTAATAAATACAGATATCGACATTGTTCAGTTTAAATATTAGAATACGGTGTTTAACTCTATCATTAAGTGACTAATAGAATATCGTTGTTGATTATAGATTCGGTGCTCGTGGGTTATTCACTCAATTTTGGTAAACAAGTGTGTAGCAATACTCTATGACTGATAGTTGGCAAAATCAGCTGAAAAGCGTGTGTACATACACACACCACTCCAAGTAGATCGGCAAATGCCAAAAAGCCGAAATACCGGTGAATGATGCTAAACGAGCGTGCGATCGCACGTGTGGTGGATCGAACCCATGAATATAGGCGTAAGATGGTTGAGGCCACCATGAGCGTCCTCATGGGCTTAGGCCGTTTTGGGGGCCAAATGGATCGGATGGGCTGAGTGAGCCCAATAGGCCCAATAGGCCTATGGGCCCTACGCGAGTATATTTTGTGGATGGATAGGAATTAATGAGCCGGCCATAACGATCACATGGCCAAAGGCAATTTTGGGCTGAATGGGCCACACGAGAGTGTGGGCCCACTTGGGCTGAATACTGGGCTTTGGGCCTAAATACTTCTTTTAATCATATATGTTATATGTGTCGCTAGAGGCGACTGTAGACATTTGGGAATGTTGTAAATTGACCAAAATAGCCTTGAAGGGTAAAATGACTGAAATACTTTGGAGGGTAAAATGATCGAAATACCTTATAGGGTAAATGATCGTTATACCCCTACAGGGTAAAATGACTAAAATGCCCCTACATGTTATATGATTGTTGTTGTATGCTATTTATAGTATGTCTGCATTCATGTGATATTATGCTGCATGGGGATGGGATTATTGACTTGGAGGAAGTGTATGATTTGTTAGGGTCGCATGGTCTCTTGACGACTGTGGATCCACCGATGGCTTTAAGTTGATTATGTGTTTGGCAACTCTGCTGCAATATTGGTTAGTGCCGTAACTGGTGTTGTATAAGGAGTGTAGGGATGGGTGGGTCGATTAAATCCCCACAGAAGTGCAGGGTTGGATAGGAGACAGAGTGCAGGGTTGGTATGGGCATTTCTGCATTACATGATTTGATTTGATTGAGATATGGGTTAAGGCCCAGCTGAGGCTATTATGAGCTAAGGCCCAAATGCCACCGTTACTGTAATGGACTTAGGCCCGGATTGATGTGATGCATGCTTTATGATCAATGAGGGTTGTACATACTGAGTTTTCGTGAACTCACCCCATCGTTTTAATTTTTCAGGTAATCCTCAATAAGCGGTTCAACGTACTGGAGGACTCAGAGGTGGCCACACTACGAACAACTTTAAATTTTAGTATTCTATTTTTAATTACTTAAACCACTTTCTTATTGAGTTGTAATAAGGCCTCTTTTAATTTCTAATTTTTAATTTGGGATTTTTAGTTTACTACGATTTATATTTGCTAGAAGTAGAACTCGATTTTCCCAAAACAATTGCTGGTTTCAGAACACTATGTTTTCGCAACACAATTTTTAAACATCATGTTTTGTAAATAATTTGTTTTAAATTAAGCTTTGCAACAATAAGGTTTTGAAGGTAATAATTTTTTAATAAACCTCGAAAAAATAATAAACCGACGTAACTGGGTCTTTACTCAAGCTTTTAATTAAGAAGGGTTTTCAATGAAAACACGGTTTTCAAAAAACACTTTAATGTGGCACGCCAGATTCGGGCCTAACTTTTGGGCTGGGTTTAGGGTGTTACAAATTTGATAACCTTCAAGGACAAGGTTTAACCTTACAAACTCCTTTAAGGTTTTTACCCAAACATTAAGATACAAACACTCTCAAAGAGTAAACACAAATAGCAAACTACGAAGAAATCCTTACAAGCTTGAATTATTTGCTAGTTAAGCACTAATAAACATGAAAACACTTGAGCTAAAAGAATAACAATAAAAGCTCACAAGTGTATACAATAAAAGTATGAAAGTTGAGCACAAAGGTTGATTGATTGATCTTTTAGGCTTGAATTATCTCTTTTGTTATTATAGGATCTTTAGAAGTTGGTATTTATACCTGCTAATTAATTTCCAACCATTGTGATTGTTGGAGATATGAATAAAGCTATTGGGGATGTGAAAATCAGTGCATTTAATTCACCTGCAACTGTGAGTATCGATACCGACTAAAAAGGTATCGATAATTTGTTCATTAAATGTAGAATTCAGTGGCCGTTGGAGTTGAAGATACCGATACCAAACAAATTTTATCAATACCATATAAAAAGTATCGATACTGGATCAATACTTAGCTGGATTTGTGAAAAACATAATGTCAAATTGGTACTATTTTTAAAAGTTATATTAATATTTTGAAAACTATTGACACTTTGCCATAAAGTATCAATATTTTTTGGCCTGAAGCTATACTAACCTGTTTTAAAAACTGTTTGTCTAGTTGAAATAATTCTTACTTAATTAAAATCATTTTAAGTTGACTCAAAAATTTCTAAGAGTTCAAAATAAGGATTCAAAATTTTATCTCTTAGATTTCATTTGAGAAATCATTTTGTCAAATTTGTTCAACTTTAACTTTTATTCAAAAACACTTTAATTTGTTATATTAAAACATATTATCAAATAAGCTTGGTTTAACAAAAAATATGAAATTAACAAACTAATAACGAAAACATTCGATTGACTTCCATGTTGCTAATTAATCCTTGGATTAGGGATCTAAACCATTTAAACTCCTAAATTTGTTCCATTTTACCTATCACGCCCTAGATTTTATTTTCTTATGGGCGCTATTTTATGTCATAAGGGAATCAATGGTCTAGTGGTTAAGTGTGTTAATTGTTTCCATAATGTCTCAAGTTCAAGCCCTCATAAGCACATTTTTTAATTAAATATTTTTGACAATTTTGAGCTAGTGTGAACACTCTTGCCGTCCAACACATTTTGCCATACAAAGAAAGATTATTTCCTTAAATGCAAGGTCAACCTTTCCAAAGTTCTCCCATTTTCACTCCAATGTTGCACTTTTGGTGTCATTGTCCCCTTAACTTGCCAAAACCTCTCCCTTACCTTAACTTGGTTGACCATTGAACCTAGACACTCCCAATTTCATTTTTATTTTCTCCCTTTTTTCTCTCTTCCTTTCCTTTAGTCGCACCACCACTTTGCTCATCAATTCTTCACTCATTTTCTTCCTTTTTACCACCTTAGAAGTCCATTTTTCCTCACTTCTCTTCTACTCTACCACTACGCACAGCCGTCGCACGTCCACCACACCACCACCTTTCTTCCGTCGCTGTCGTGCCGCCACCATCGGCCACCACCAAAATTTTCCATTTTTATTCTTTTATTTTTCTCTTTTCGAAACTCATCTCTGTAATCCCTCAATTCTAATTTTTATTTATTAAAAGATCACTTCTTATCTTATCTTTCTAACTCGTTATTTTATACGTTTTAGTGTCGAATCCTCCTCTTCAGTTGACTTTTCGGAGATATTGTTGAGCCTTTTCCTCCGTTATTACGTAAGTATGGAAGATCCTCTAGTTCATGACTTTCTTTCATACTATTTTTTCGACTAGGATGTTACTAACACTTTATTTGCCATACTTTTATGAAGTGCCATTCAAAATCAAAGAATCACACTCCATTTGTAAAAGTGTGTGATTTGACGATCAATTGCATAAGTCTCACTAAATCACAATTATTTTTAATCAAGGGTTGTTTATTTATTTATTAAATCCGTACTAACATGAGTATTTGGTCAAAACCATTGTGACTCAAGAATCAAACTCTCCCCTTTCGAAGTGGAATCGAGATTTACAATGTATTGGGATTTACTTTAATAATGATGGTTGATGATAATATTGATAAAAATAATTTAATAAGCAATAAAATATTATTGTTAATATTATTCTTTGAATAATGAAATATTGGTTGAACACAAAAGTGTTTTTAAGGATTGATTTAAGATTTGATAAAAAAGGATACCAAGTAAGTTCCTAAAACTTTAGATCTATGATAATGATTGTGATTTGGCGATTTCTGTAAAATATGTAATCATATGAATTCTGTTACACATGACATGTGATTTATGGCTATTAGATTATGTATGTGCAAATGATGTAAAAATATGATTATCGATGTTCTGATTCGCATGAAAAATATATTACTATTCTAATATTTCTGATTAGCATGTTAAGCATGCCATATTTCTAGTTCTGATTTGCATGTCAAGCATGCCATTGTGATGAAATATATACGATATCTAATCCGCATGTTAAGCATGCCATATTTCGATATTCTAATTCACATGTAAAACATGCCTACGAAAATCTATTTGTATGTCATATCACATGAATGAGGTTGGGAAAATATGTACGGAGGAAGTATCTGGCAGTAAATCTACATTATCTGGTGGCTTATCCACAATATTCTGTATCTAGCAATAAATTTGCAATATCTAGTTGTTCAACCACATTATTTTGTTTTTGGTAGCTCGATTGCAGTATATGGTGGCTAGTCCATATTATTGGTGTGTTATTGGATGGATGAGCTCTGTGGAACTATTTATGGTGTGTAACGGAGTTGGGTAGTATCTATTTTTTAAAATTTTGCATTGTTTTCTGAAAATCGTTGCATTGACATCGTCATTGTGCATTCTGCCATATCTGATTTTGTGAATGAATATTTGGCATGTTATGATCTGCTTAAATTGATGTTGTTATGAGTTAAATTCTATTATTGTTATTATTGGTAATCCACACTAGTCTTTTTAAGCTCACCCCTTTAAATTCTAAATTTTCAGATAATCGAGGTTAGGATGGGCTTGGTTACGGAGGCACTCTCGATCATTTTTCAGTAAACTTTATATTTATTGGTATTTGATAGTCTGGGATTTGTTTTATTACTTTGGATTTGGAGTTTGGGTTTTTTTTTACTTGGGCTTTGGTTTTTTTTGGACTTCAGATTTTGGACTGGGATTTTCTGCATAGTTTATGTTTTAAAAACTATAATATAAAGGATTTGCAAAATTAACAACTTAAAGATGGATTTTATATAAAATTGATCGTTGTTTTATCGAAGTCTTAAAATTTATAAATGAATGATTGAAACTGGAAACTAATTATGACAACGATATGAGCCAAGCGCACCTATCAGACAGTAGTATAGTTTAGGCAAGATCGGAATGTCGAATCCCAAAAGAACCAAAAGTACTAATACTAACTCTCTTTTTATTATCTAGCCTAAGATAAAGGGAATTTGTTGTTTAATCTAAATTAACTAACTACTAAACTAAAGACTCTAAGACAAGGAAGAATGAAATTTGGAAAATAACTTGAGGAAAAACCAATTGATTAAGACGACACCCAAGGAAGGATCCACCTAGACTTCACTTGTTATCTAACACTGAACCAGATGATTTATTCACTTGACTTGATTCGTAAGATTCCTTAACATATATTAATCCCTCTCTCGAGGCGACTAACATCTAACCCTAGGTTGATTAATTGAAATCCTTTTCTAATTAAAACCCCTAGGATTGCATTAACTCGATCTATGGACTCCCATATTAGGTTTCACCCTAATTCGGCAAAATCTCGTCACCCTATCTCTAGGCGCGTGACCAACTCCGCTTAATTATGCTAGATCTACTCTTAGGCAGGGACTTTTGCTCCTTCACCTAAGCACATCATACTTGAATTAATATCTCATAAATATCAACACAAGAATTAAGAACACATAATTAAGAACAAGTCAAATATTTATCATATAGTTAAGCAAACGATAACAAGATTCATATTAGGTTTCATCCCCCTCAAGTATCTGAGGGTTTAGCTCATAACAATAAAAGAAAACATCTCAAAAGAAAAGATAAAACAAACCATAAGAAATCCCTAAAACCCCTGAAGGAATTGAAAGAGAGATCCTTTATCTTGAGTATAATTCCGGCTTCTTAAGATGAATCAACTGGCTATCTTCGAGTAATCTCCACAAATATGCCTTTTTCGGCCTAACCGGACGCCTATCCGAACGTACCCCTCAAGGTTGGCCTCTAGGGTCTTTATATAGGCTTTTGGAATATGTTTCTTTGCCTCTAAGTACCCTAAATTGGCTGAAACTCTTCTTTCCTGTGGTAGGGACACGCCCGTGTGCTTTGATTACAGGCCGTGGTTGAATCTGATGATGAAGCATGGCCGTGTGTTTCGGGGCTCAGGCCATGTTCTAGTCTATCAATGATGTAACACCCCAAACCAGGTCTATGCGTTAAGACGAGATTTGGTTTGTCACATAGATCGAACATCCTTTTAATTTTTCTAATGATTTAGGTGAAACCGTTCTACAAAACCTCTTGAAAGTGAAGTTTAGTAAAAACCAAGAAAAAATGATTTAAAATCGATGAATTTAAGAAACATTAGTTGAAATCTTATCATTTAGCATTTAATTGTCAAAAACCTTAAAGTAGTTTTTAAAGAGTTCAAAAGAATTTGAAAACAAGAATAGTTAAAGAATCTCATATGTTTTAAAACCAAAATATTTTAAGGAAACATTATAAGAATAACATAAGCCCATATTAAATATCTAAAACAAAATTTAAATCCATCCACACATAAAAATCCATGAAATATTAATAAAGGCCTTATTACATCTTACCCAAAATAGTAATTAAAAGAATTCACTTAATTAAAAGTTCATAGTTTATAAAACCCATGTTCAAGTATGGCCTCCACGAAGTCATCCTCTACCAAGCCTCCGCCAATTGCCATTACCGAGATGGATAATTAAATGGAGTGAGTTACTCGTAACTCGAAGTATAACTCACTTACCATATCCACTGGGCGGATCATAAAGTAATTATTTTGGGCTTGAGCTCATATATGAATTTAACAATATAATAAATAAAATACATGTAAAATGAAATTCCCGACCAAACCTAATTTCCATCCGCTACACACCACCCTTACCAACCAACACACCTGTGGGGATCAAGTCAACCCATTCTGCCAACACACCAATCGTAGGCATAAAGCCACTTTTAAAAATGTTGTGGTGCACCACCGAACTAGATTGTGACGAAGTCACCGAACTAGAGGCATTAAGCCTTTAAAATATTTGTGGCAGAGCCACCGAACTAGATTTTGGCAACAGGCCTTTCTTCTCTTCATCATTTATCCCAACCCATGTAATCATGTATGCATATTAATCTATATTCATATGATGATTTAACAAAAACTCATAATACATGTGAGTCTATATTTCAAATTTTCATTTTGGCCCATAAGACAAAATAGCATATAGCCATTTAGCAATCTAGCAAACTTTGGCCCATATATTGATCTAGTAGATTTTCAGCCCATTTAACGATCTAGCAGATTTTAGGCCCATTTAACGATCTAGCAGATTTTCGGCCCATTTAACGATCCAGCAGATTTTCGGCCCATTTAACGATCTAGCATTTTTGGCCCACTTAACGATCTAGCATTTTTTGGCCCATTTAACGTTCTAGCATAAAATTTATTATTTATCGATTAACTCGTTGAGGGTGTTTTTCGTAAATTTCACGACTTTAACTGTTTTCATGCATTTCATAAAAGTGTTAATTATTACGCATTTTCTGATTTGACCATCTTTACGATTTTATCCCAATACTTACGGTATAGTATCTAACCCGGAATAAGTGTGAAGTTACACACCTGGTTACTGTGAGAACTAGACTTTCCCGCTCGTCGATACCCTCAGAATTTTGAACCACTTCTATTTACGATTTCTCCCCGATTATTGGTTCGTTACCCGATGAAAATCCACGAACAAATAAAGGTTCGGGAGTATGAACGACTTCAAACAACTGATTCTTCTCGGATGAGCATCCACAACCCGGTGGAAAATCTCAGATTCTCGAAATAGTCCTTCGCTTAAACTTAGGGGAATAGCGGAACCACCCCTCTTCTGAACACTATTTACCGCCCTTTTCGTCCTTATCTTGATTGTCTCTATTAACAAAAGATCATTAGTCCGACTAATAAATTATCGAAATTATGACTAACGGTTTTAAGAGTGAGATTGGCTTACCACAAATATCCTCGTTCCACAATTTGACAATCGAGTGATAATGTCCCCTAAAACGAAATCGATTAATAATCCATCTATATCAGTATGTCGAGTAATATGAGAGTCCTTAATAATCCCTTACCTTAACACCTTAAATCAATTCCAACGATTCACGACGCTTACGAATACTTGAGTTTCGGCCTTTCTCTATTTCACTATAAAATGAAGAGAATTTATTTAAGAGAAATGGATGAAGATTTCGGTCAAAAGGCTTTCTAAAACCAACCTAAGGATTTGGCAATAAAACAAATAAGAATAAAATTAAAACTATCAAAGAGGGTTCTTACCGAATATTCAAAGTTTGAATATAAAAAGAATTGAGAAGAAAGAATATGTGAAAAGAAAAGAAACTTTCAGTTTAGGTAGATAATCACTGACATTCGACCATGAGAGAAAAATAATGAAGAAAGTATGGTTGAAAAGAAAATAAGAGATGAAAGAAAGAGAAAGAGAATGATAGGTTTATAATTAAATTATCAAAGGTAAAAGGAAAGCAAAGAGAGAGTGTTTAAGATAATGGTGCATTCGGCAATGGGGGATGAAAACTATGGCTTGTTGTGTTGGTAGTTTCGGCACTAGGAGAGGTTTTGCAAAAATAAGGTGATCAAATGGTCAAAATTATGGCCATAAGAAATGAAACAAAAGTTGTTTTTCTTCTATACCAATACATTCGGCCAAGGGAGAAAAATGGATGGAGAGAAAGTGTTTTGCAAAAACAAAAATGACCAAAAGGTAATACCCCCCAAAACTACCAACCAAACTATCCTATCACCAAAATTCACCACCCAAAATCGACTCCCTTCTTTAGTCCACAAAACCATCCCCATTCATGGTCAAAATGGCCATGAAAAAGTTACCAAAACATCAACCTAGACTCAAGCCTTACCATCCTCCATTTTTATTAAGTTTGAGAAATCCTATCCCCAAAGTCAAGCAATTCCATCCCTTAACTCATGCTTACCATAACCTTAAGTCTTCTTACCATAAAAATTTAATCCAACTCATCCTAATCCTTATCCATGACCGACACATGCCATATAGATGCAAAAATTAAAGTCACTAAAATGCACACTAGGAGATTCGAACCTCTCCCCTCAAGTCTAGCTTATGGCGCCATCACCTCTTTGCCAATTACTCATCTTATGCCATCTTTTATCACTTAATTAACTTAACTTCAAAGTCACCTGATTTCTTTACACTAAAGTACTCTTTAGTAAAATTTATTCTAATTTCAAGTAAACCCGAGCCTTTTTCAAGCTATATTAAGCACACAATAAAATTATACCCGAGCTAACACCAAAGACAAGCAACATATTGATTCTCAAATTTTTGGATGTTATAAATGAGGCACGACCGCATGGTCATGGGCCCAGGCAGTGTCAATTTTTATTTTGGCCCAATTTGGTCCGTTTTAAGCCCGTTTCTCGCTCTTTTCATCTTTCGGTGCTCTCTTAAGTATAAAACATGAAAACAACGGATTAAGAGCACCAAATTACATAATTCAAGGCTTAAATCATCCAAAAGCATGCTAAATGTGGGCCTAAAATATGTTACTTCTACGGTTTATCAAATACCCCCACACGTAAGCTTTTGCTTTTCCTCAAGCAAAATTCTCAACTTACAATTAAAACGAACTTTCCACGATTCATAATCCTCATAAAAATTGACTCATCATAATTCATAGACAATTTATACATGGATAATTTAACTCAAAGACTCTTAAAGATTCAACCAATTCTAAGTCATATATTTGTAGCACGAAAACATAGGTGTCTCCCCTTTTCTAAATAATTAACTTTGATTCAAAACTGACAAGGATTGACATCCTTACTAAAGATTCACTCAAAGCACTCGAAGTGTTTAAGGTTCAAGAATAAGCACTCATAAGTCGAACCTGAAAAGTTAATCCCATAGGCTTGCCTGAAAATCAAATCTCCACCACTGTAGTATGAGATGATACACAAATCAAAAGGTCTTTAATAGGGTTGAAATGGGGCTTGGGTTAAAGGTGTGGATAAAGGCTAAATTAGAAGGGTTAGAATCGAGATTGAATTGAAAAATTACCTTACTAGAAAAATGAACTAATAACTTGAATAATTACATCACATGAAAATTTAAAATACTAATAATACGAGCTTCTTCTTCAAGATGTTGAACTATAAGCTCTTAGAGCATAGAACTAATAATGAATATACTTTGTGTTTGTTTGTTTTTTTTTTTTTTAAGAACAAGTCAAATATTTAATAAGAAAAAACTTTAACAGCGAAAATAAAGAACATAGTTAGGCAACTGCTCAAATCAAACCTCGAAGGAAGTCAAAAGGAATGGTTATAACAAATACGAGCGGGGTTTAGGTTAATATTAGTGGGTGAATCAATAAAAATGGGTGTTAGGATCAAAGGGGTTCACTAGGGGTTAATTATGAAGGTATGTTTTTAGTGGAATGAGTGGCTTAAAACCCAAGTGCCTTTATCATCTCAGTATATCAAATCAAAAATGTGGTCTTGACATGTATAATCGAGGCAAGTTCTAGAATAACAATTCAGTGTTGACACACTCATAATCAATAAAGTGAACATGAAAAAGAATATATGCTCCATAAGGCTCAAATCTCACAAAAATTATGGATTTTTAACATCAATCCTTGTAAATTTCAAACTTCAAGGTAATATTTAAATTCAGTTCAACAACCTAGAAAATTTTTGGTTCTTGAAAAATGGACTTATCATGCTTGATTCTCTAGTATCTTAAAGTTTAAATCATCAATGCACAATTATCAATAACTTAATCCAAAACATATTAACAAAAATCATAAGTCAGGGAAATTTAGGTATTTTCAAATAATCATAATACGAGAAAATTACTTTAGAACACTGCATAATTCAAGTATTTTCAAATAATGCTATAGTTAACCCCCCCACACTGAAGTTGTACACTGCCCTCAATGTACAAATATAGATAATATCATTTAGTAAGATAATCAAAAGAGAGGGAGAGAAGTGAAACTTCCTGAATTATGGATGAATTCCTTGGAGGATGTTTTCGTTCCTTGAGTGATATATTAAATCTATTTGATCTGGGAAGTTATCAAGTAAATTTAATTAAATGGTGCCATTATAGAGACTTAAGGTTAGATAGCCAGTGATGAAGTGAGATAAAAAGTAATAATGAAACTTTCAAGTTTTTATACAGTAGATTAAAATAAAAATAAAATAAAATAGAAAAAATAAAAAGGAAAGGACTCAGAAGTCCTCTGCATCATCTGGGTCTTGAGGCGATGGTGGTGATGGGATATCAAGGTGATGACAGATCTGCTGAAGAGTCGCATCAATGCTGTCGAATCGTCGAGCGGTGTTATTGAATTGCTGCGTACAGTACTGCTCGAACTGAGTGAAACTTGCAGAAATGTCTGAGAGTGAAATAGCCGAATGAACTGTTTGGTAACTCTGTTGTGGTACTTTCTGTGGAGGAGGAATATCTTCAGAGCGTCCTCAAGCTCCTCCTCGTCTGTGGAAGGTTTAAGTCGATATTGAGGAGGATCAGTTCCACGTCGGTGTTGGATCATTCTCATGTGTAACATAGTCTAGATGCCTTGTGGTGTCATCCGACCTATCAATGTAAGGGAGAAGGTTTGGGCATCGGTGTTAAGGAGTCCAAATATCGAGCCAAGTGTGTGATGTAGGGCCCCATAGAGATGATTCCTCTCCTGTGTTGCTTTTTCTGGTGTTGAATGGCGCAAGCTAAGAAATAGGCCAAGTCTAAAACGTGTCCGTTCGACATGCACCACAGGTAGTAGGTGTCGTGAGTATTGACGACGCCAGTGTTTTCTCGCCGACCTGTAAGTGTATAGGCTAGAATAGAATATACGTACCTCAAGGGTTGGACAAGAGCTGTCGCCTTGGAGCGGTTGGGGTTGTAATTGCCTCCATCGGGGCAATGTTGTACCAACAGCTTATGAGGGTGCGATGGATATGGCGGTGTAGCTCGGAGAGATCATTCTCTACTACAAAGTCTTCCATATAAAGTCCTAGTGCGGCTACAAACTGTTGTAAGTTCAGCTATCATATAGTGCCTCCGAGACGGAATTGTATTGTACCTGGATCATCTTGGTTTGTCATTGTTGTCTGAAGTTGGAACGTTGAGCAGAATTCTAGAGTGAGCTCCAAGTATGTAGGATCGATGATGGTAAAATATTGATCCCACGGATCGGTTGTAAGTAGCGCTCGAACATCGTCTGTGAAACAGACCTACTCGAAAGCGACCCAATTAATACATCTACCGGGTCCGAGAGGCCGCACCCTTAGTGACTTGTAATGGTCTTCTTGGGTGGCTTGAGGGAATTAGAGGAATAGGTGGCATATTTTGGTGGTTGCGCTAGTAGAGGATGAGCCGAGTCCTTTTCGTTTTTTAGAATTGATGGCTGCGGTTCACTTTCCTCGTGACGATGATATTGTACCTGAAAATAGTGGATATTCAAGTAATTTTATACCAAAATAAAACAAGTACTTCGATCAAGACCCAAAATTTTCAAAGTCTAAATAAGAACATTTCAACCACGAGAAACCATTTTGACAGTGATTAGTTCTATTTACTACCTAAACAATGACTAACATACTTTAAGGTAGTAATCAAATTAGTTCTAAAATTATAAAGATTAATTTAATTAGTGAATAAATATAATAGAAAAGAGACTAAACAAAATGAAATCTTAATCATATAATAAGTAAATAAATGGGAATGAAATAATGAAAGGTGACCAGTGGTGCTTTTGAGCGTAGCGATGTGGACGGACGGAGCACAGACGTGTAACAGTGGCGCACAGTCGTGTACTGTGAAAATCTTGGGTAACACGGCGGTGGAGTGAGCATGGACTCCTGTTAACACGAGCGTGGCTTTGTCTTTGTATGGATATTTGAAAGGTTGGAAGATTTGGGGTGGGGAAAGGCAATAGTGAGGGGATTTCTTGCTGGTGGTTGGATTTGGGGAAAGTTTTTGAGGGAAAACGACTAGGGTTGGGGTTTGGGGAAGGAAATTTGGGAAAAATGGGGCTGAGTTTTTTAAATAGGGAAGGTGACACGGGCAGTGGCCACGCCCGTGTGTCTGTTTATTCAGGCCATGTTTTTCACGATTTCAAATTTGGGCGCATTCAATATGTTTCCCACGCCCTTGTTCCCTGGTGGTGTGCTATTATATTCGCTTCTCCCACGCTCGTGCTTTAGGTTGCCATGCCCGTATATATAATCAGTGTCTTCCATGGTTGGCACGCACGGGCATGGCTCATGCCCATGCTTAGTTACTCAGAAAAGACCACGGTTGCATCGCACTGCCGTGGTCTTTTTATCGTAACCTGTGTTGGGGAAAATTTTTCTTCTTCTTCTAACACGTCTACCCACACACTCATTTTTCATCCCATATTGTCCACACGGCCACGGGCACGCCCGTATATAAGGCCGTGTGATAGGGAACCTGCACTTAACTGACTCAGTTAGTTTGATTTAGATGTTAAAAAGGAAAAATAAAATTAAAATATGAACATTAATGGGGTTAGTGAAGTTAGTGCTCGGGTTATTTCCGAGAAGCGCTCGTTTAAAGTCTTAAGCTAGACTCACCCTATTTTTATTCCTAAAAGAAGGTTCACAGAGCTGAAGCTCCTCTCTCAATTCCTTGAAATCTTCACCATTGTAAAATTTCAGTCGATGGCTATTTACCTTGAATGTTCCTTGAGTTGGATGTGTTACCTAGGCTATGCCGTAAGGAAAAACAGATTTTATCACGAATAGGCCTGACCATTTTGATTTCAGTTTTCCAGAAAATAGTTTGAGCCTTGAATTATACAGTAGGACTAAGTCTCCTACTTCGAATTGCCTTGATTGTTTTAAACGAGCATCATGGTGTCGTTTTGTTGCCTCCTTATATAGTCGTGAATTTTCATAAGCCTCAGCTCGCCATTCATCTAGTTCATTTAACTGCATCATCCTCTTCTCACCTGTGGTTTTGAGATCATAATTCAAGAATTTTGTCGCCCAGTAGGCTTTGTGCTCTAACTCAAATTGTAGATGACAACTTTTTCTATAAACAAGTTTGTACGGGGATGTCCCTAAAGGGGTTTTAAATGCTATTCTATAGGCCCACAAAGCGTCATCTATTTTTACTGCCCAGTCTTTCCTATTTGATTCAATTGTTTTTTCTAGGATTCGCTTAAGCTCTCGATTTGCCACTTCCACTTGCCCACTAGTTTGAGGATGATAATGGGTAGCTGTTCTGTGGTATACTCCATATTTTCTTAAGACTTTTTCAAATTTGGTATTGCAAAAGTGAGTGTCCCTATCACTGATGATTGCTCTGGGTGTTCCAAAATGAGAAAAAAGTTTCTTAAGAAATTTTACCATAGCTCTAGCATCGTTAGTAGGTAAAGCTTGAGCTTCCACCCATTTTGACATGTAATCTACTACTACTAAGATGTATTTATTTCTGAATGAACTAGGGAACGGACCCATAAAGTCAATACCCCATACATCAAAAATCTCGCATGATAACATATATGTTTGGGGCATTTCATCGCTTTTAGAGATATTACCTGTTCTTTAGAATTTATCACATAAAGCGGCATACCTGTTGGCATCTTTGAAAAGAGTTGGCCAATAAAATCCTAATTCGAGTGTTTTGTGGGCTATCTTAATGCCATTGTAATGTCCTCCTAAAGGTCTTGAATGGCAATGTTCCAGGATTTTGCTTGCTTCCGTCCTTGTAATGCATATCTAAATTACTTGATCTGCACATATGCGGAAAAGAAAAAGATCTTCCCAAAAATAGTTTTTCGTATTAGCAAAGAATCGTTTCTTTTGATGATGTGTTAACCATTTTGGTAAGATGTTAGCAGCTAAATAATTCGCGATATTTGCAAACCATGGTACATCAAATTTGGTTATAGAAAAGAGTTGTTCTTTAGGGAATGAGTCGTTTATCTCACTTTCGTTGAGTTCTTCGATATGTGGGTTCTCAAGCCTGGAGAGGTGATCTGCTGCAAGGTTTTCAGCTCCCTTCTTATCCTGTATTTCCAAATCAAATTCCTGTAAGAGTAAGATCCATCGTATGGGTCGAGGTTTTGCATCAGGTTTAGTTAAGAGGTAACGAAGGGCTGAATGATCAGTGTAAACAACAACTTTATATAATATTAGATATTGTCCAAATTTGTCAAATGCAAAAACTATAGCTAGCAATTCTTTCTCTGTGGTAGTGTAGTTTTCTTGTGCAGGTGTCAATGTTCTGTTAGCATAATAAATTGGCTAAAAATGCTCGTTTCTTCGCTGTCCCAAAACTGCTCCTATTGCAAAATCACTCGCATCATACATTAGTTCAAAAGGTAGATTCCAATCAGGTGCAATTATAATCGAAACATTTATTAGTGTATCTTTGAGAATATTAAATGCATCTAAACACTCCTGATCAAAATTGAAAGGAACATCTTTTTCTAGTAATCTCGTTAAAGGCTTAGCTATTTTAGAAATCTTTAATGAATCTTTAAAATCCAAAGATGTTCTAAAAGCTTCTAATAGCATTAACTGAACTAGGAGGAGGTAATTTTTCTATGGTTTCAATCTTAGCTTTATCTACCTCAATCCCTTTACTAAAAATCTTATGTCCTAACACAATCCCTTCTTTAACCATAAAGTGACAATTTTCCCAATTCAAGATAAGATTCGTTTCCTTACATCTTATTAGGACTAGTTCTAAATTTTTAAGGTAAAGGTGAAAAGAATTACTTAATATCGAGAAGCCATCCATAAAAACCTCCATAATGTCTTCCACAAGTTCATCAAAGATTGCCAACATGCAGCGTTGAAAATTAGTAGGAGCATTACATAATCCAAAAGGCATTCTACTATAAGCAAACATACCGTATGGGCATGTAAATGTTGTCTTCTCTTGATCTTCACGAGCTATTGGGATTTGGAAGTAGCCGGAGAATCCATCCAAAAAGTAGTAGTACATATGCCCGACAATCTTTCTAACATCTGATTAATAAAGGGTAAAGGGAAGTGATATTTTTGGTGGTGTCGTTCAGCTTCCTATAGTCAATACAGACTCTCTAGCCTGTGACTGTTCTTGTGGGAATTAATTCATTTTTTGTTGGTTACCACAGTCATGCCTCCTTTCTTCGGAACTAGCTGCACAGGACTTACCCAAGTGCTGTCAGAAATAGGATAAATTATTCCTGCATCTAAAAGTTTAATTACCTCGACTTTGACAACTTCTTTCATGTTGGGGTTTAAACGTCTCTGAGGTTGCACACACGGTTTATACTCATATTCCATTAAAATTTTGTGGGTGCAAAATGATGGGCTTATTCCTTTAATGTCTGACATTTTCCACACTATGGCCTATTTGTGCTTCTTTAGTACCTTTAACAAATCTTCTTTCTCCTTGGGTCCTAGTTCTGAAGAGATGATTACTGGTAGTGTAGAATTATCCCCCAGGAATGCGTATTCTAAATGTTTTGGTAATTGTTTTAGTTCTAACTTGGGTGGCTCATCAATAGAGGGTTTCTGTTTTAGTTCATCATTGATCTCGATGGCCTCTATTTCCGTCTGTCTAGAGGATGATGTATTGGGATTCACTTCATTGGTATCATCATCTTTCCCCTCACCTTGTGAAAGACACAGTTCCATCGTGTCACTGTGCATGATTTCCTGCAAAGATTCTTGAAAAATATGATCAGTGGCATCAACAAAGTAACAAGAATCATCTTGTTCTCTAGAATATCGCATGGAATCATAAATTTGGAACATAATTTCCTCATCTCCTACCCTTAGTGCGAGTTTACCATTACCAAAATCAATGACAGCTCTAGCAGTAGCTAAAAAGGGTCGTCCCAAAATTAAAGGTACCTCTACGTCCTCATTCATGTCAAGCACAACAAAATTAATGGGAAATATAAATTTATCTATTTTTACCAGAACATTTTTAACAATTCCCCTAAGATACTTAACAGATCTATCAGCTAACTGAATACTTATCCTAGTGGGTGTTGGTTCCCCGATACCAAGTTGCTTAAACATTTTATAAGGTATTAGATTAATACTGGCACCTAAATCAGTAATGCTTTTTCTATGCTCAAATTACCAATTAAACAGGGAATAGTGAAACTTCCTGGATCTTTCA
The DNA here is from genome assembly GCA_025506655.1 of Gossypium rotundifolium. Classification (NCBI taxonomy): domain Eukaryota; kingdom Viridiplantae; phylum Streptophyta; class Magnoliopsida; order Malvales; family Malvaceae; genus Gossypium; species Gossypium rotundifolium. The sequence continues at coordinate 10,232,534 of CP106725.1, read as the reverse complement.
ATTTGGTTGGCAGTTTGTTTTAAATGATAAGCTGCGCATTCTTCATTAAGTTCCACTGTTGAAATTTCCTCGAACTTCCTTTTATTTGTTAGAAGCTTCTTTAAAAATTTTGCATATGTTGGCATCTGTGAAATAGTTTCAACAAAAGGTAAGTTAATATGTAGCTGTTTGAAAAGTTCAAGAAATTTACCATATTGTGTGTCTAAGCGGTCTTTCTTCAACTTTGCTGAATATGGGATTGTTGGTTTAATTTCCTCACGGATCGGTGTTATCTTTGCCTTATCGATTTCTTGTGGTACCTCTTTCTTTGTCTCGATTAACTCCTTTCCACTTCTCAGTGTCATTGCCTGTACCTGCTCTGTTTCCCTAGGTAAGCTTTCTGATCGCATTTCAGAAATTAACCTAGTAAGTTGCCCAATCTGATCCCTGAACTCCTGTGTTAATACCTTAAGTTTTGTTTCTATATTCTGGAAACGTGTTCCTAAGGCTTCTATGAAATTTATTAGCATTTCTTCAAGATTGGGCTTCTTTTCCTGTGGGTAGGGCTGTTGTTGGAACTTTTGAGGTGGTTGTTGTCTTTGATTTCCTTGACGCCCCATGAGAAATTGGGGTGATTTTTCCAACCTGGTTATAAGTATTACTATAAGGGTTATTGTTAGATCGAAAATTGCTACCCATATAGTTCATTTGTTCACTCTCCATGCCCTGTCCGTAGGGTGGGTACTCAAAATTCGCCACTCCTTCACTTGCGTCGCACTACATTACTGGATGTGCCTGCGAAGAACCATAAAAACCATCAAATTTTTATGTAGCAATTCTACCTGATTTGATAACATGGTTACTGCATTAAGGTTGAAAACTCTGACTACTTTGGCTGGCCTTGTCCTTGTAACTTGCCACTGATAGTTATTCAGTGACATCTCTTCTATAAACTTGTAGGCCACTTTAGGAGTTTTGTTGTTCAAAGTTCCACCGGCGGTTGAATCAATTAATTGCCTTGTTGAGGGGTTCACACCATTGTAGAAAGTTTGGACCTGTAACCATAAGGGTAATCCGTGGTGTGGGCACTTCCTCAACAAATCTTTGTATCTCTCTCACGCGTCGTAAAGTGTCTAAATCCATCTGCATAAAAGAAGAGATATCATTCCTTAACTTGTCCATTTTGGCTGGCAAAAAATATTTTAATAAAAATTTCTCTGTTATTTGATCCCATGTAGTGATTGATCCTCGTGGAAGAGAATGTAACCACAGTTTGGCCTTATTTCTCAGAGAAAAGGGAAATAACTAAATACGGATGGCATCATCAGAAACACCATTTATTTTGAAGGTATCATAGAATTCCAGAAAATTCGCTAAGTGTGTGTCAGGATCCTCATCCTACAAACCATCAAACTGAACAAACTGTTGTATCATATGTATAGTGTTAGGTTTCAGTTCAAAATTATTTGCAGCAATAGTAGGCCTAACAATACTTGACTCATTTCCTGTTAAACTAGGTTTAGTATAATCATACATAGTATGTGGAGCATGATGTTCTGCCGCCTCTAGAGGTAGCGGATTATTCTCGGCCATCCTTTCAGTAGGATCAGTTTCGCCTTCTTGCTCTTCTTCTATGTAGTTTAAGCTTCGCCTTATCTCTCTGCGATTTCTGTGAACGGTACCTTCGATGTCACAATCATAAAGTAGAGGTCCTGTCGGGTTCCCTCTAGTCATAAATTAGAGGTACCTTAAAGGAGCAAAAGAAGAAAATTTAGAAAAGCAAAAATAAAATTTAATTGCAAAAATAAAATATGGCTAAAGTAATAAAAATTAAGCGTTCTTAATATTTCGCCTCTCAGATGTGCCAAAAACTTGATCGTTGTTTTATCGAAGTCTTAAAATTTATAAATGAATGATCGAACCTGGAAACTAACTATGACAATGATATGAGGCAAGCGCATCTATCGAACAGTAGTATAGTTTAGGCAAGACCGGATGTCGAATCCCAAAGGAACCAAAAGTACTAATACTAACTCTCTTTTTATTATCTAGCCTAAGATAAAGGGAATTTGTTGTTTAATATAAATTAACTAACTACTAAACTAAAGACTTTAAGACAAAGAAGAATGAAATTTGGAAAATAACTTGTGGAAAAACCAATTGATTAAGACGACACCCAAAGAAGAATCCACCTAGACTTCACTTGTTATCTAACATTAAACCAGACGATTTATTCACTTGACTTGATCCGTAAGATTCCCTAACATATATTAATCCCTCTCTCGAGGCGACTAACGTCTAACCCTAAGTTGATTAATTGAAATCTCTTTCTAATTAAAACCTCTAGAATTGCATTAACTCGATCTATGGACTCCATATTAGGTTTCACCCTAATCTGCAAAATCATCCCGTATCTCCAAAGTAGCGATCAACTCCGCTTAATTATGCTAGATCTACTCTTGGCGGGGACTTTTGCTCCTTCACCTAAGCACATCGTACTTGAATTAATTTCCCCGAAGTATCAACACATGAATTAAGAACACATAATTAAGAACAAGTCAAATATTTATCATATAGTTCAAATAAACGATAACAAGATTCATCTTAGGTTTCATCCCCTCTAGTATCCGAGGGTTTAGCTCATAACAATAAAAGAAAACATCTCCAAAGAAAAGATAAAACAAAACATAAGAAATCCCTAAAACCCCCTGAAGGAATTGAAGAGAGATCCTCCGTCTTGAGTATAATTCTAGCTTCTTGAGATGAATCAACTGGCTATCTTCGAGTAATCTCCACAAATTTACCTTCTTCGGCCTAGCTGGACGCCTATCCAAACGTACCCCTCAAGGTTGGCCTCTAGGGTCTTTATATAGGCTTTTGGAATATGTTTCTTTGACTCTAAGTACCCTAAATTGACTGAAACTCTTCTTTCCTGCGGCAGGGACACGCCTGTGTTTCAATTATAGGCCGTGGTCGAGTTTGATGATGAGGCATGGCCGTGTGTTTCAGGGCTCAGGCCGTGTTCTAGTCTATCAATGAGGCACGGTCGTGTGGTCATGGGCCCATGTCGTGTCGATTTCTATTTTGGCCCAATTTGGTCCGTTTTAAGCCCGTTTCTTGTTCTTTTCATCTTCCGGTGCTCTCCTGAGTATAAAACATGAAACCAACAGATTAAGAGCACCAAATTACATAATTCAAGGCTTAAATCATCCAAAAGCATGCTAAATATGGGCCTAAAATATGTTACTTCTACAGTTTATCAAAATAATAAAAAAAACTCAAAAACGATGTTTTCAAAATTGCAATACTAAGTTCCCATTACACGACACAACCTGTTCACGAAATTGATATTTTACTAGATGTATGTTAATCAGTGTTTTCAAATGACAATTGAGTTTTAGATATAGAAATTTGTTCGTTGCAATGTTTAAATTGAATTACGATGTTTTCCTAAAACACTCTCAATACTTGAGTTTTTCTAAACTTGAACGATATCAACTAAATTTTGGTTTTACTTGAAACAATACTAAAAGATGTTTTATGAATGTGGTTTTTAAAAGAAAAAACCTTCTAAATGTTTTTACTGCACCATTGTCATAGCCAATGTGATCTTTGAGATTCAACCATAACGTTTAAGCCGAGTTAAGGGGGTTACATTACCTCTCGACCTCAACTTTACCAACTTAGACAAATTATTCAAATTTATCTCTAGACTTCATCAACTAACCTGGGACTAACAAATTGGTGCCCAATAAGATCTCCTCTCAGTCTCACTTATCTTGATTTTTCCTTAGGGGCATCCTCCTAAGTTTTTAAGTCTATTTAGTTTAGTCCAATTTTTACGATTTAGTCTTTGCACCAAAAATTAACCAAGCAACACTTCCATTAACCAACCACCTAAGGTTTAGCTACTCCTACTCATTTCTAAGCCAACAAGCAGCAAAAATTCAAGCAATGAAAACATTAACTTAAAGAGAAGTGAATAAAAACCCAAGCTTTCTTGCAAAGCTTAGAGAGTACAACAATCAAAGCAAGATAGATGAATAAAAATACTAAAGCTATGATTTTTAATAAGTGAAAAGAAAGAAAAATTTACCGATATTAAATGAAAACTAAAATGTAATTACAAACAAGTTTAAGGTGATGAACATATAAATGAACCTAAGCTACATTACAAACTAACCTAACTATCTAAGAAAATGCAAAGAAAGCAAAGAAGTTGTAAAAAACTAAATCTTACAGCTATGGAGAAGAAAACTACCCTAAACCTAAACTAAAAGATAGAAGAAACCCTAAACTAAAAAGCTTTCCCTTCTCCTCAGCTAAAAGTGACTTTTTAATGTAAATACAACCCAAAAATTTGGACCAAATTGCCCCTAGACATCTAATTTTTGTTGGGGGACATGTTGGACAATGACTACCCATACGATAATTTTTTGTCTCCTCGTCAATGATATCACAATACCCATGGTTCGGTATCGTGATATCCTCGTCAATCTTGAAATAGGGGTCTTTTGGGAGCTTGGGTATCACGATGCCCTATGGTTGGCATCGCGATATCACTACTGGTGGTCTCCATTCTTTTCATTCCAACACTATCAGGGGTATTGCGACTTTGGATCTCTATAACGCAATCTCACCTCGCAACACCACCTTACGATCTCACCTCACAACACTATATTGCGATCTCACGTTGCAATACCACCTCGCGATACCACTTAGCACTATCACTTAGCTCTATTTTGACTCTATACAACACTCAATCTAAAACGCCACAAACCCGGCTTAAATGTTATGGCCTAATCTTGGAAGTTACATTAACAACGCTTGAAATTATTTACTTTTTGAAATTGATTAAGATTGAGGTGTTGTGTGAAAACTTAAAATTTTGAATATTTAATGATTTTGTTTCCTTGAAAAAAAATACTTATTAAAAATATAATATTTTGAAAGTAAAGTGTGACATTATATTATAATGTCATTTTAAGTTATTTGAAAATAAAGATTTTGTATTATAATTATTTATTAAAAGGTTTTGGGTAAAGAAAATTGCAACGGACTTTCATAAATCTACTTAGAAAATTATGAATTATAATTTTGTTTTAAACCACGCAAAATCGTAAATAGTTTAAATAAACCCCATACTTTAAAATACTTGAAATCACATAAATTTTTCATGCATGCATATCAATTCTAAGTTATAAAATAACCAACAACCCAAAATAAAAGAAGTGTCCAAAGTCCGCAAACAGAAACCATATAGCTTATAATTCCATTATTAAAAATCCATAAAATAAACCATCCTAGAGGCTCCACCGAATGCTGAATCCAAGCCCTATGTTCAAGTATTACCTATAAGGTTATAACACTAAAGGGGTCAACTTTTAAAGCCTAGTGTGGGTCTTTTAACAAATAAATGTAAATAAACACATAATCATCAACCAAGTAAATATTTCACTTTATGCATATGATCATGGCGATGTTGTTTTATAAAAAATTATGCAAATTTATTTAAAACATCCTACCTATCACCACTACACACTACAATCGAGTTCCCCAAAACTCGTCCATCCAAACACTCCAATTTGTAAACAGTGTCACAGTAATACAGATAAACTGCCACTTAATAATATTGTGGACAAGCCACCACTTTTGCAGATAAACTGCCACATCTTCCTCCTTTTACATATCTCACCTCATGCATGTGATATGGCCACAAAAATCACTTTTTTACTTTAAAAATCAATTTTTCACATTAGCATGTGAGACATGCTCATTATATCACTTATCATTTAAAATCACATAGGCATGCTTAACATGCTAATCACATATTTACACAATATAAATATCAATATTTTACATTTTATAAATCATGCAAAACTCACATATGCCATAACATCACATAACATGAGAATGAGATCTTCATACATTTTATATCAATGATAACAATCAAGATCACCCATCATACAAATCACAAAAACAACGGTTTAGTTTCACTTACTTGGATATTCCAATTCGATGGGTTTTTTTTCCTCTTTTCAAAAATATATAGTTTTATTGACAAGCACCATTTAATAACACTAATAAAATTTTAACAACATGAAACATATTTTCATTTTTTTAATTAATGAGGAACCCACACCTGATTGTAGATCCTATGTGTTACAACTCTCTAAGACGCCTACACGTTGATCTATCCAATGAATCACCTAGTCACACAAATGATAATCATTCGTTAAAGTTTACCATGATCATTGTAAGAGATAAGTTTATTAAATAAATATCCCATTTGATACTTACCCTTATGAATTAAGAATCATGATTCCTTTCACGAGTTTGATGATTTTTTGTGTCGATGTTGATCGACCCTTCAAAAAGACATCATAACTAAAAGTTAATAAACGAGGGAAAAATTCACCATAACTCTTATGAATAGTCGATGAATAGGGAAACAGTGAGGAAGGAGTGGTTCTCATTCAACCCTTGTACTTACTCTATCTCGGTCAAAAAGGAGAGATCAGTGGATCGTCTTGATTTTGATATGGGAAAATTGAATGATCTAAATAGGGGGTTGATTAAAAGTAAATTTATAAAATAAAGACTTATAATTTAAGAAACTAAGTGAAATAAATAGTGCAAAATTTTATTTAATAAAAGAAATTACGAAGGTTGAAAAATAATGAACAAAAAGGGAGGAAACACAACCATCAGCAGTAGTACTATGGTGGCGACGACAGTGGTCCGGTGACAGAGGCAGTAGATCTTATCCTACTACAACAAAGCACTTAGAAGGCTAGCTAACACTCAAAAAGTTTATGGATTTAGGAAGCAATCCCTTGTAAGATGCGATGTTCTCCTTCAATCAAAAACTGTATGGTTAGGGACCCAAAATTCTAGATGATGGACCCACCTTAGAGAGAGTAGCCATTGAATTCCTAAAACCATATCACATTCCTTCAAAGGCAGAATTATGAGGTCATTGATGAATTTAAAGCCCCGAGCTTCCCAGTGGACTCCTTTACATGTTCTTCTAGTGAATAAACACCCTTCATTAGCTATTATCACTTTCAACTGATATTGTTGTTGCACAGGTAAAGAGAACCTGCCTATCAAGTTGGCATTACTGAAATTGTGTGTGCTACCCGAGTCCACCAATAATGGCCCACACAGAGCCAATCATTGTTGCAATGTGTATTGTGTTATATTCTTGTGAACCTTGAATAGATGTGAGGATATGATAGGTGATTGAGGTAAAATCTCTTTCAGGGGAGTATCTTCTAGTTGTTTGACACATTCTTGGAAATCCTCCCCTTCCCCATCAAACTATGGCTTTAACAAAAACTGATACAGTTGTGATTTATACACTTGTGGCCCACATGGTACTTAACACCACACTAGAAACACAAACTTTTCTACTTTCTCTCAACCATCACCGTTGGTGTTATGCCCTTGAAAGATGCCTTAGAACCAGGACCAATAGGTGTTAAGCTGGAATAAGGTGAGATGATTGTCTTATCAGTAGTAGTAGAATTGAAATACATACATGAATGGCCAGACACAACAGATGGTGCAGTGAAAGATTTAGTATAACTCCCAACAATAGAAAATAAAGTCCTATTTTAAGAGTGTATGAGAATAGTCTCCACTTGTCCAACAATTTGGAAACCTTCTAATAAAAATATTGAATGTATATGGCTCAGGAAGGTACAACTAATTTAAGAGATTGACAAATACATCGTGATACTATTCAAATGTTCCTTGTTGTGTTAGAGTAACCAAATCAGCCATTGGATCACAGAATAAGCTAGCTTCAAATCTCTCTTGCAAACTTCTAGCATAACAAGGTCAATTTAATATGTGAAGGCCTCCATTTCTTTTGGGTGTAGAAATGATGCTAGTCCAGCGCTCTCCCCTCCAAGTGAAGTATCACCGTGTAAACTTTAGCATCATCTAGGATGCCCTTTACCTCAAAGTACTGCTCGAGCTTGGACCACCAACCTTAAAAGTCCTTTTCATCAAATCTAGGACAATTGAGCCTATGGGATCTGGAACCATCTATTGAACCAGGATGAGACTGCAGATGGATACTACTCAACTCTGAAAAATTAAGAATGAGTGCTTACTATAGCATGGACTTTACCTCCTATGTGAACTTTAGAGGATTTTGAAGAGCAAAGCCAATAGGTGCCCCCCTAAAATTCCTTTTATCTTTGGCTTCTACATTGTTGGGAGTAGGATTGGGGTGCCCAAGGTATTGTCCAAACAAAGAGTAAAGCTTAGAACGTAACTCGCTCTTGAATTCATCCTTGAACTCCTTGAATTTGGTTTTTAGTTTGGTGTCTTATTGTGCAAGTTCACCCTAGATCTTAGAAACCTCCCGCTACAGCACACTAACCTCTTTCTACAACCGAGTGGAAATGCCATCGCCAGTCATGAAGGATCATAAAAGGTTTGATACATTTGATGCAACTAGAAAATTCGAAAGAGAAATTTGACAGAGTAAAGAGAAAATAGAGGAAGAGAATAAAATCGAGAAAAAGGAAATACTGAAATTGCTCAACGATTTGGATAACTGCTTCTGATACAAAGGTGTGCTTAAAAAGAAAGGAATTATTTGGAAAGTTAGTTGGCCTATTAATAGCTCAGGTCATTGTCTTTCCTTTATGCGCATCGTTTTCATTAAACTCTTATATGCACTATTTAACTAAAACAAAACGCCTTGTTTTTCATTCTTGAATTACTTTCTAAATACACTGTTTACTTAACCTATCTTTATTTTTCTAATTCAAGTTTTACCCGGTAACATTTTAATTTAGGTTTTGATTGAAAATAAGATAAAATATTATAAGATAAAGGAATAAGTAAACCACATGCATAATAAGGTCTAACCGATAATCAGTAAAACCGTTATCCAAAAAAAATATTATTAGTAAGATCCACAAATCAAAAGACAAATACAATTTTAAGGTAAAAAACAAGTAAATGAAACTTTTATGGTAAATGACTAATTGAGTTGCTCAATCCAACAATCGAATAAGATCTATTAATTAAAAGAGAAAAACAATTCTAAGGTAAATAAATATATAAAAAAATTAAACTTTTATGGCAAATTGATTAATTTAGATGAAAAGACAAAAAAATAATTACAAGGTCAACAAAATAAGTAAATCAAAGCACGAATTTTACTTGAAAAGTACCAAGTCTTCACTATTTGACCTAAAAATGCGGATGGTAGAAATTGGACACTTGTTTGTGATCCACTAATTCTTATAAAAATTATGATTCGTTAGATATTTGATTATTTGGAACAACTTTTAGATAAAATTATATTTGAAAAACGTTTAAGAATAAAAAAATGGTTCGTTTATATAATGGGATCTGTCAAGCTCCAGATGCAGTTTATTATTATTCTTTATTTGTATATGCAAATTATATTATTTATTGTCTAGCCATCTTAAAGTTTTTTAAAAATAATACTTAAAGATTCATTTATAAAGCCGATTGAGTCTTAGTTTGATTGGTATTGACATTGTTGCTAGTGCAGAAGGACGTGGGTTCAAGTGCGCTGAAGTACATTATCCTCCTATTTAAGGGTTGGGGAGGGGTTATGGGTAGTTCTAAGCATTATATCAAAAGTGAGATATGATAAGAACCTACAATGAGATTAATGTTAAAAAAACAATTCATTTATAAATTCAAGTGGTTTTAGACAAAAGTTGAGTTTTAAATTATTGTGGTAATTTAAGCTTTGAGGTAGTTCTAAGTTGTTAGGTGATGTTGGGTATAGGCAAGCAACGATCAATAAGCATGTGTTGAAGCATAACTGATTGTGGAGGACAAATTGGTTGGCAAATGCTACCGTATTATTAGGTTAGTTGTTGATGTTGATGTTGTTGTCGACATGGAGTCTTGCGAAGTTGCAGTAAGAAAGGTTATACAAAAATAATAATTTGAAAATTTTAAATTAATTTTTAATTCATTTTATATATAGAGAAAAAAACATATTTATTTGTGAATGTATGGCATATTTCTCTAATTTAATTATTTCCATTCATTTTGTTCATTTGATTATACATATAGTTTATTTCTGATTTCAACAAGCTAATCGGAGGATTGATTAGACATATATAATTACAACTCAAATAATTTACAATTAAGTCATTCTAATTAGTATCATGACTAAGCTACCCCTAATTACATGTCATTACGAAGTTATTTAATAAGTGATAGTCCAATGACCTTATTCTAAGTGTGTTGCACTCATAGGATATCCTTAATCTCTTTGGGATAAATCCATTCTCCCAATATAATCTTATTTTATCTCACAGTAACCATTACATCTTCCTTCATGAAAAGTCAATTACTATCAAATAGTAATCAAGTCATTCATCACAAAGATGAACGACCCTGTGGCCACATTTACTTTTCATCTACCATGTAATACCAATGAGAGGATATCATTTATGCATATCTCGGGCTATAAATTTCACTATTGTAAATGACGCTACATACTGCAGAAGTCATATACCCAACGCACTAGCTTTAGATTCCTTATTTATTTTAACTCAGGCTTTTACTTACATCATACTATACGAGTCAAACATATATAGTCTATCATCCACTCAAGATTAAAGTATGTCACACTATGAACATTACAAGTGAATAAACCTATAAATAAATTCTAGATCTATTCTCCTTGGGTCTAGTTTGACATATTGTCAGTCCAATCAGTCACATCTATGTCTCTATATTTTAGGAGTCATCCTCTCCGATATCCAAGACAAGTTATCTCCCTATTTGGACTGATAGATGGCATATTAGTGTTTCAATTGGTTTGCTCATTTTCGATTAGACTAATGATATATTCAGATCCGTCTACTAATATAAATTGTCTTTTTATATTACGATTCAACCATGTAATATTGTTTAATATTAGTTTAAACATCAAACAATCATCGAGCTAATATTTGTTTCTATTTTGTTTTAAATGCAAAAACCACGTAAGGACAATATACAAAGTGTATTAATGTAATTTATGAATAATTTTATTAGTCAATCTATTCAAAAAATTACCAGTGTATATAGATAAAAATACTAAACTTAGGGCACCAGATTCAACATCACCCCCTATTGGTGTTTATTGAGTAACATTATGCCACATTATGATCATCACAAATGAATAAATCATAAACGAATCTATGATCTATTCTTCTTGGTTTTTATTCGATGTATTGTCAGTCTAGTCACTCACATCTATATTTTTATATTTTGGGAGTTATCCACTCTGATACCCAATACAATGTATCTTTCAATTGGACTTGATATACAATATATTGATATTTCAATTGGTTTGCTCAATGTTGATTAGACTAATGATGTGATTAGATTATCTACTAATATAAGTAGCCTTTCTATATTACAATTTGACCACACAATGTCACTTAATATTAGTTAAACATTACATAATCAGTGATCCGATATTTACTTTTATTTTGCATTGTGTGCAAAAACCGTTGAGGACAATATACAAAAATATTAGTGAAATTAATGGATATTTTACTAAATCAAGTTGTTCAAAAAAAAAAACATATAGATGAAAATTCAACATTAAGGGCACTAGATCACAATATAGATATGCCCTCACTAATAGATTATTGCTATTGTTGAACCATCTTAAATTGTGATCTGCCACGAATTACACTATTATTTACATCCCTTTTTACACATAATTTTAGCTTGTTTAATAGTAAAGTCAAAGCATCTTAGTATATATTTATGTTTTCATGCTTGAAGTAGTAATTTATGTTTTTTTAATAGTTTTTATTACATCTTAGATAGCTAAATAAGGTTATGGGGTTATATAGGTCAAATCGAGAGCTAAAAATGCACATTCGGGTCAAAACTATTACCCATGTCACGAAACCAAAATATTGATGTTGCAATACCGAAGACAAAAACAAAACAATTCCTTAACGAAACTACTGCTGTGTCACGACGCCGACCTATGTTGCAACATCCGCCTGTTGTGTTGCAACATACTTCTGCACAACCCAAAATCCCTGTACGTATCGATTGAGATTCTTAGGTGCAATTAGGGGTTTTTTTACAACCTAAAACCTAAAGTTACATTATAAACAAATGGGCACTTTAGTCTTGTGAATACAACACTATAAACAGATGGAGGGGAAAATTATTAGGTTTTTATTTTGTTATTAGTTTTTACTTAGTTTACATTATGTTCTTGTAACCTGAATATTCTATTTTGAAGTGAGACTTTCGTGAGCGAAGATTATTCCAGAGCCACGCTTTCATCGATAATTCCATGAGCATATTTTTCTTTTATTTTATTTTTTATATCTCTTTCTTTAACATTGTTAATTGAATGATAGAATAAAGATTAGAATCAATTTATGCTTTATACATATTTTGCAAGTTTCAATTGTATTAACCTATTTAATTGGTTGAAAGGTAGAGTTTAATTTGGATTGGTTGGGTTTGGTTGAGTGCAATTAAACCCTATGATTGATGACCTTATAAATTCATTTAGGTAGATGTGAACTTAAAACCAGTATAGTCTAACAGATATCACTTAGTGGGTTGGTTGGTTGGGAAGGGAATAACTCAAACCTTAGGATTGATGACCCTAGGAAGGCATTTAGGTAGATATGAACCTGAAATCGGTATAGTCTACCGTGAAAACCTTACCCTACCTGGTCTAAGCTATGAGATCGAGAGATAAGTTGTTATTACCGACTAGTCTGAACTATGTTAAGATTTTTATATACAAGTTTTTGTAGAATGTTTAGTAAAATAATTATAGCTAAGTGATAATTAAATTAATCTCAAGATTAAATTTGATTTTATTTTTAAGGATTTTACAAATATAATTATATGTACAATTCACATATAACACATGTTTCATTAATTAAAATAAAATATACTAAAATTGAAATATATTAAACTTAAATAAAAATTAAACAAAAACCAAACATAGCGAGAGTTTATATATAGAAAAAATAATGTTATGATATTTGTACATGATAGAACTCGAATTTAAAAGAGAAAAGAAAAGAAAATTATATTTGTAAAAATATAATACATCTAAATGCATTACTAATATCATATTTAATGGATAATATACATATTATGTGGTCTAATTTTGCGAAAAGCATATTTTAGGGTAAATGACCAGAATATACCATTTTTTAAAAAAATTTATGGAAAAGGGCCGAAAAATAATTAGTTACCAGAAAAGGGCTATTTCCTTCGAAAACGTATCCATGTCAGCGCGTTTTCAGGGGATGAATCAGAAAAGCGCGTCCACGAGGGAGTGCTTTGTGCCACATCAGCCAAAAACGCGTCCTTGAGGGCACGCTTTGCTGATGTGGCAAAAGCGTTCCCTCATGGACACGCTTTTGCCCTTTCCCCCGATGGGTTTTTCAGTTGTTTTAGTGTTAAGGTATGAGTTTTTAGGGTTTTAAGGCTACGATTTAAGGATTTTTAGGGTCTTAAGGTTAATGGTTTTTAGGGGAAAATTAATGCACTAGATTTTAAGGTTAATTAATTAGAATAATTTTAAGTTTAAGGTTATGGGGAAAATATATCAGCAAAATAAAAATTATTTGAATTTTTTTTACAGTAGTATCTGGCAAGATAATTTTGAGAAGATGTTTCTGAACAAATACTGACCAAAACGCTTCAAGCAAGATGCACTGTTAGCAATCATACTGAAAAAAGCTCCCACGTGAACGCTTTTTTGCTACAGTAGTCTCTGGCAAAATAATTTTGAGAAGACGTTTCTGAACAAATAGTGACCAAAATGCTTCAAGCGGGATGCACTGTCAACAAGAGTACTGAAAAAAGCTCCCATGTGGACGCTCTTTTGCTACAGTAGTCTTTGGAAAAATAATTTTGAGAAGGAGTTTTTAAACAAATAGTGACCAAAACGCTTCAAGCGGGATACATTGTCGAAAAGTCTTCAAAAAGCTCCCATGTGGATGCTCTTTTACTACTGATGAGTCTCCGCAATCCTTAGACTATAAATCAGCCAAATTTCATTCTCAGGTTGCATAACAGAAATTGAGGCAAAAGTAAAATAGGAACTGAAGATGAGTGAACATATTAATACTGTTATTTACTACGATGGTGAAGTTTGTGACACGAAAATGGTGTTATTTTTTTATTGAAGAACACAACGTGACTGGGTTTTAACCGGAACATAGATTTGACAGAACATCGCAAAAGAATTAGGCGTAAAATCTTCGGAACAACGCCAATGAAAGTTCAGTCCATTAAGTATAGATTTTGCACTTCGGTTGATCTGGTGAGATATGACTCATTCGACATCAAAGGTCCTCAGAGCTTGGAGGCAATGGCAGAGACTCATCTTTCCAGTTGATCACTCTATCTTAAGGTATATGTACAATTTTCATCGCTAAGTGATCTTCCTTCGACTTCAACATCTACTACTATTCGAGGGAATACACAACCCCAAGTCAACACTCTGTTAGTGGGAAGCAGAATACGGAAGCGCCCGTGTTTGGTAGTAGTATGAAAAACACAACCCCTGCACAACACTCGGTTGGGGGTAGGATATGCATATCCTTTCTTCGACGTTCGATGCTAGAAATACGTATTGGGGAATGTTATCAACTTCTAGTAGTTGGAAATCCACATATGATTGGAAACGTTATGAAAGTTGTTTAAGAAGGGATAATGTACTCCCCACGACATCCACCGGTGAGGGGTCCTCGTTCGTTGCAGATGATGGTGGGTCGGATGATGAGTCCGATGTGGATCCACCTTGAGAGCCCGACCCGATGGTGCAGAAGTTACATTATTTTCATAACCAGAGCCTGTTTCAACTGTACCTAAAGATGTTAAAGGCGGTTGAGATGAAAAAGAAGAAGATCCGCTATTCAGGGCGTACTCGCCTCCAGCCCATATGAATAATGTCGATTTATCTCAAGATGATACATTGGAGTTTCCTGAACTACCACACAAAAGGCGTGACCGTACAGGTTCATCGTTAGATTCGGGCAAATTAGAAGTTGGTAAAGAGTTTTCTAACAAATATAGTTTTCTTGGTGCATTGAAACAATATAGCATCAAGAACGGAGTTAACTACAACGTGGTTAAATCCAAACTTGATAAGTACGAGACCAAGTGTGCGGTGCAATACTATACATGTTCATGGAAAATCATAGCATCGTTGAGGAAAATGACAGGCTTGTGAGAGATTAAAAAGTACAAATGTCCACATATATGTCTTGTCGGTACAGTATCACTAGGTGTTCAAGGTTTTTGAATAATACTAATATTACATAATGTTGCATTATTTAACGTACTTCGTTGATAAGTGTTTCACAATATCATCCAAAGATGGATTCAAAGATGTTGGCTGACTTAATAATACCAACGGTGAAGGCGGATCCCAAGACTATAGTGCCGGCCTTAATTGGCAATATCCGTAGCCAATTGGGGTACACACCCTCTAACCAGAAGACTTGGATAGCTAAGCAGAAGGCGTTGAAAAGTTCCATAAAGTGTGGCAGTGGTGTTAGATGCTGGAGAGATATATTCTAGGCAGCATAACAGACCTTGAAACGGAATCGGCATACTACAACGATCGATTTCTCTGTGGATGCCAAGAGTTCAAACATCTATTCTAGATATTTAAGGAATACCGAGATACATTTCTATACTGCAAGCCATTGGTACAAATTGACGGTACCTTTATGTATGGTAGATATACATATCGGCTATTGCTAGCTGTGGTACAAGATGGCAGTGGGAGAATCCTTCCAATTGCGTTTGCAATAACACCGGGGGAGTCAGCTGATGACTGGGATTTCTTTCTATCTAGGTTAAGGAGGCATGTCTGCCCCCAACCTGATATATGCGTTAAATCGGATCGGGGCCCTGGAATACTAGCCGCAATAGAGCGACATGGAAGCATGTGGCATCACACACACCATTGATATTACCTAAGGCATGTTGCGTCCAACTACCATGGCAACATCAATCTACAAGTGAACGACGACAATTGACCAATATGGGTATGTAATATCTATTAATATAATTTCATTTGTAATATTCAATTTACTCTTAATTGAAGAGTGGTATGTAATATTTGCTATCAACTTATATTGGCAGGGTACGAGATCAATAAATACCGTTTTCATGAGATGTTGGCGTGTTTGTGCTCAGTTAACGAAGAAGGCAAACTCCCTATACAATATACCTTTCGAACAGTGGACATAAGCATACAACGGTGGCCTACGATATGATCATATGAAATCAAACCTGGTCGAATGCATAAATTCTATTCTAAAAGGAAAGCGTCATTTACCGATAACATCGATTATACGAGAGATATATTTTGGTTTAGCGACACTATTTCCGAAGCAAGCAGCGAGTTATAAAGGCAAAATGCAATGAGGCCATGTATGGTGGCGAAGGTTTTGCAAGAAATTAACAAGGGGAAGGCACGAGCCAACACCATGCACACAATGTGTCATGATTGCAACAACCTATAGTTTCATGTGACGGAGTTTGACAGACCGAACCAAGGTGTTGTTGGCGGGCAATATCATGTACACTTGAGAAATATGACCTGCGACTGTGGGATATTTGATGCACTTCATTACCCATGCGCTCATGTACTTGCGGCTTGTCAGAATCTCTGTTTGGATCCCATGAGCTATGTCGACGAAGTGTATAAAATAGAAAACATGTACAACGTGTGGAGACACGTATTCCCACCAGTCCCAGATGAACGTAAGTAGTCATCTGTATCGCTTGCTCTGTATAAGCTGTTACCGGATAGAGAACTGCGATGCAAACCAAAAGGCCGACTTTACTCGACTAGAATACGCAACAATATGGATATCCAGAAACGGCCAACCAACGGAAGTTATGCGGATGGTGTAGGGACCCAGGCCATACATCACGCTCGTGTCCAAATCAGAATAGTTGATATTCTTCTTATCATTTTTGTCTCTTGGTGGCTATGAAAATTCTTTTAATTTCTTGATGAAAATGGTGAACTTTTGTAGAAGGACTAAGTTGCAAAAAAAAGTTATTCAATTAGTATAAAATATCACCATCATCATTATTCTTCAAAATTATCTTTCTTACTAAATGCTTATTTTGCCTTTTACGATCATTCAAAATTCATATATTGGATCAACATCCATCTTGATAAATTACAAATTAACCCGTCATACTTTTCACTTATTCAATTTAGTCCTAATTCATCCATTTCTTATTAATTTCTATATATAAAAATAAAAATAAATAAATAAAAATAAATTACAACTTTTATTTTATTTAGGATATAAAAATAAATGAAATTACAGAAAAAATAAACAACTTTTTTATTAAAGATATAAAATGAAATTACAAAAAATAAACAACAACTTTTATTTTATTAAAGATATAAAATTAAATTACAAAAAAATAACTTTTATTTTATTAAAGATAAAAAATTAAATTACAATAAAAATAAACAACAACTTTTATTTTATTAAAGATATAAAATTAAATTACAATAAAAATAAAAACAACTTTTATTTTATTTAAGATATAAAATAAATTACAAAAAATAAAAACAACTTTTATTTTATTTAAGATAAAAATAAATTACAATAAAAATAAACAACAATTTTATTTTATTTAAGACATAAAAATTAAATTAAATTACAAAAAATTAAAAACATCTTTTATTTTATTAAATATATAAAAAATTACAATAAAAAATAAAATAATGACTATTGGAATCAATGTTGGTGCTTATTGGAATCAGTGCCACATGGGGGTGGTCGAAGGTAACGCGCTAGATTCCTCCTTCTAGCTTTCAGAGGGGGTTGTGGAACCTCAGTGAGGATTCAGTTCCTCCCATATAGGTGCAGTTGTGGGTGTTGGGATGATGACCCACATTGATAAAATATTGACTGGGGAGGTGTTTGCATCGCCCATGGCGAGGTTTCAATCTCGTAAGGCGAAGGAGATTGGTAAAAAAGAGCTCTCGACAAGCCTCGTGCGATCCCTTATCTGCGACGGCCTATAGATCGGTTGGCGGTCGGAGTAGTTTGAACGGACTCAACTTGGCCATGCATTCCAACCTGCCATAGGACTGAGAAAAGGAAACATATAAGGGTTAGGATACGTATAAGGGCTAGGGTACGCACTTGGCATAATCTGAAAAGGCTATGATGTGGGTGTCGTCGGCTGAAATGTTGGGCCCGATGACTGTGTGGGCGCTATTGATGGGCCCGATGATTCTGTCGGTGCTATTAATGGTCTCGTCTCATCACCCATTCTCCTTGGATTTAAAGGGCCTCGACGTTCCTTTTGTTCACGAAGTTGTCATCGCCTCTCCTCTTCTGACAATAAATACGGCTTGCTATGGATCCTAAACCATGGCATGTATTTCGGCACGCGCACGCTAACTCAAGAATGATAATCGGTTCCCGAGTAGGTATATAATCATACCTGTTCTCCCACAATTCGATATACGTTGACCAAAATCTTGAGCAATCCGTATGCAACTGCTGTAAGTCGACTTTGTGCTCATCATCGAGCACCTCAGGTGCCACGGGAATCGGTTGTCGAAATCCAAATTGATGTAGAACCCGATCTGACTAGTATATCTCCATAGTGGCATAGTTGACCAATGGCACCTTCACATGCCAAATGTTCAGATTTTGAAAAACTCTTCCGAATTCATCGCCTGAATTGACGGATTCTCATATGGTGTCCATTCAAACTATATTAACATGATAAAAATATTATATTATATACTAAATACTAAATACTACATACTAAATACTAAATACTAAACGACTATTTTACTACTTAAAATATATTTTATTTAATACTTACTTGTGCTTCCTAATCGTTGCTCTAATAGAAGCTGTATATCTTCAAGCTATGTAGGTATTCCAACATAACTCGTCAAATGGTTCCACCTAAGTAAATAATTTTTTAGCATACAATTATATTTTAAATCTACGTAATAATTATAAAATCTAATATTAAATTTACTTCGTTATAAGTAGGAATGTATATGGGTGGTCAACTCGAGGACATAAAAATGGAAATCGAAACTGTGCCCATGATTACAGTAGTGGTAGACAACCTCCGATTTTCGTTTTATTCGGCCGCGTAGCCCTGCACATCTCCCGGTACAATTTTGCTAGCACGGCTGACCCCCAACTCAATTCACCGGCTGTTCTAAAGTCAACGAGTTTCAGCAGCCTGCACCTTAGATGTACGAGGTTTCGTGACAAGTCCGACATTAAATAGCCTCCAATCATCTCAAGAATGTATGCCCGAGCATACCGTATTCTTTTTATTTCGATCGAATCATTATTCGGCTTCAGGAATGTGTCTCGCAACCAGTCCATCTCGATCCGACCTCCGTAAATGTTATTCGGAATAGCACTCAAAAGCTCGTAACATACGGCTGCCTAATCACCAGAAGTTACGGACCCGGTGACTACTTGTCCATCCACTGGCAATCCCAATTGCAAATGCATGTCTTCCAAACTGATAGTCCGCATGGAAGATGGAAAGTGTGTATCTCGACTCTCCACCTCTCTATCAACGCAGTGATTAACTTCGGGTCCAACTTGCACCCCGACCTATCGTGGCCACGTGCCAAAAACCTGCTTCCCGCAGGTAATTCTCAATCAATGGTGATGGCGGACCAGACATATTGTAAAAATAGCATTGCAACACCCGATCTACAGATTGTTTAAAAAATTATAAAATAAAATTTAATTAAAATTGCATAAACGTAAAAAGTATTAAATAGTATTGAAAATTTAAAATTAAAACTTACCATTGTCATTTGATCGACAGAGATGTGTTTATTGTCGAGACGAATTAATTCTCCGGTCATTACTAATACGATCGAATATTTTAAAATTTATCAAAAAAATATATTTCAAAAAATTTTAAAAAGGGTTTTTTTTGTAAATATTAAAGGACTATTGTGAAATTTAAGAGGAAGTTTAAAGGAATTTAAGAGAAATTTGAGAAGAATTTGAGAGAAAGTTGAGAAAAAATGAACAAGGACTTTTGTGTGCAAAAAATAAAAGGGTGTGGAGTTTTTATAGTTTTTTTTGACCGTTGGAGGCCCAATGGTAAAAAAAATTAACTGTTCTTGAGGGAAAAGCGTCACGAGGGCGCTTTACCACATTAAAAGCGCCTTAAGGACGCGTTTTTGGCTAATGTGGCACAAAGCGCTCCCTCATGAACGCGTTTTTCTGATTTATCTACTAAAAATGCGCTGACGTGAACATATTTTCGAGGAAAAATGGTATAAATAATTATTTTTTGACTCTTTTTCGTAAATTTTATTAAATTAATATATTTTGATCATTTACATTATATTTTATTATTGTAACCAAATATTTAATAATTTAACTGAGATCATACGTTACATATAGCATTAGTTGTTATTAAATTTAGAAAAAGAAGTAGGTGAGGCTGGAAGCGACAAGAAGAGGAAAAAGTCAGCCCCACATGCATTTTTTTTAAAATCATTATTAGATTAGCTATGTAATGTAGGCTTCCTTTGTAATTATTATTACAACATGGTGGTATTAGATTACTATTTTTTTTTATGTATATAGTTATTTGTCGTATTTAAAATTTGTGATATTAACTCCTTTCTCACTTTGTATCTCTCGCTTTCGTTTTTATAGTGAAGAAAATCCAATAAGAAAGCTAGAGTGGCTTACTCTCAGTTTTTTTTCAAGTTCTCCTAAATCTAATTTAGATTTTTACTATATGAAATTTATTCATCTTACGTGAGCAGTGGCGAAGTAAAATTTTTTAAGAGTTTAAAATTAAATTATAATTTTTATGATAGTAAAGATGTAATTTTATTATTTTAATAATTTATCTATTTATAATTTTAAATAATTAAATAAAATTTTATTATTTTTAAAGAAGGTTAGAGTACAATTTTATTTTTATTAATTAAAATTTTAAAATTTTAAAAATTTAAATAAAAAATTTTCATTTTAAGAGAGTTGTACCCTATTAGCCCCCTCAATTTAGCTATAAGTGAGATTAAATTTTGAAATGATGATAATCATAAATCATTTTTGTATAATAGGTATTTTTGAGATTTTCATAATAGATCAAAGTTTATTTTAAAATTACTTTATGATTAATTAATGTGATGTAAATTTTATTAATTTTGGAAACTTTTGTAATTGTTACTTGTTTGTCTTTATTTTATTGAAATGTTATTTGTGCGATAGTATGTAAAATAAAAATTTTATAAGTGGGTTAAGACGGTAATAGGTGTCTTATTGATTTATATTTTAAACTCTTTTAAAAATAATTATAATTATAATTATAATTTCTATAGATATTCCAAGTGAAATTTAAAATACTTTAGAAGATAATATTTTTACTATGTTTATGATTTGAAATAGTGAAAGTATCTTTGATTAAAAAAATGAGCGATGAAGTTGTAAATTTGTAACAATAAGGGGAAATAATTGGCCGGTGAATCTGTCTTAGTAAACACGCACACTTTGTCCCTTCCCTGTCTTCCCCTTCCTCACTCCAACTCTTACTCATTTCATATACCCCCATCTTATATTTTAAATTATAGATCATTAGGTTAGGGGTTTTTTGGCCCAGAATATTTTGCATCCATCGCCATCTCCATCATCGAGATTGGGTTTGAGATTTTGATTCTTAAGAATCCATAAATCAGGGGAGGGTTGAAGGTAGGGGGGATGGAGAACGGTCACGATGGGAAATTGGCTAAAAAGCTATCTGGATTGGCCCTTAACGACAACCACAGCAACAACAACGACGATAGCTTGTCTCGGGCCGTGAAAGCCATTGAGGCCGCCGAAGCCGTCATCCAACAACAGGTTTTCTTCTTTTCCTCCTTCTCCTCCTTCTCTAGTTGTGATGATAACAAAAGAGTAATTTTTTTGCATCTATTCTCAGGAAGAAGAGAATAGTCGATTGAGGTCCGAACTCCAGAAGAAACTTGAGCTACGCGAAAAATATGTAGGACAATTAACCTTTTGCATTCTATTTATCAGTGAAGTTCTATATTTTCGTTATGCTTTATTCATGCTCGAATTTATTTATATTTTTATGGAAAGCAGAAAGTAGAAAGTGTTAGCAATCCTAATACTTCTGCAAAGGAAGCTACCAATACCACTTTAAATGGTACTTTGAATGCATTTTCTGCTGCTGCTGCTGCTGCTGCTTCTGATAATAACACGGGCCCTGCTCTTTCTCATTTCTCTTCACCCTCCACGGCTACCTCTTTTTCGCCCACCAGGTTCTTCTTATTACATTGCGTTACTCCTCACACTGTACGAAAATCAAACATGAGATTTTTCTTATTCTATTGTTTTAATATGGTAGGTATCAGTTAGAGGGAGAATACACTTCTCGATTGCCACAGGGTCTTATGCCAGTGCCTCAAGTAAATAATTCCAATTCCATTTGGAAACAGGTTCCTTCATGCCCTTTTAACTATGCTGTTGGATTCTCTTCTTTTAGATTCTTTTATAGACTGCGAGCTTCTATTTTTCTCCAGGATGTTCCCATCAAGATTCGGGAACATGAAGAAGAGATTTTGCAGTTGCGCAAACAGCTTGCTGAATTTTCTATCAAGGTTTATGTCTTGCTTCTTTTCTCTCTCTGTTTTCATTCTTGTTAGTTCTGGATTTATAATTATTCATGGTTACACTCGCAGGAAGCACAAATTCGTAATGAAAAATATGTTCTTGAAAAGCGCATTGCCTACATGCGTCTGGTAGGCACTAGCTTAGTATTTCCTTCCGTTTGCAGAATGCCTCATTTCATTCTTCTTTGTTCTGCTTCTTGTTCAAGAATGGAAATATAATTAATAAAATCCTTTGAGTTATTGTCATCAGGCCTTTGATCAGCAACAACAGGACCTTGTTGATGCTGCCTCAAAAGCTCTCTCTTATAGGCAAGATATAATTGAGGAAAATATTCGCTTAACATATCAATTACAGGTATTTTCATTTCTTAGTGTTATTTGTTTTCACCTTGATGGTTAATATTTTTCTTTTCCTTTTCACATTGATACTTGTCCTCTCAATTTCTGTAGGATGCAATGTTTCTGTATTCTATTTGGGTAATTAACCATGTTTTTTCTTGTGTTTAAACTTCTGGCCATTAATGCTCAAATTATTTCAGCTGTGAAATCATTTTTTCTTTATTCACTTCAATTGACGTTTAAAAAATATTGTCATGACAATGAACTTAAGCATTTTTGTCAATATATTGTAATATTGTATATTGTTATGATGATCATGATTAGGTTAATTTATTTATTTATTAAAGATGTACATTTCAATGTTCTATGCATGGTCCTCTTTTTCAGGCTGCACAGCAAGAAAGATCAACTTTTGTATCATCTTTGCTTCCTCTTTTGGCGGAGTATTCCCTGCAGCCACCAGTACCCGATGCTCAATCCATTGTAAGCTATGTCAAGGTCAGTCTCGGAGTGCTGTCTGATTTGTTGATATCATTATCCTCACAGATTTTTTTTTTTTTATGCAAACCCTTTATTGATGTGCAAGAAAATCAGGAATTTGTCTGTATTATTATGTATCTCTATGGATATGAATTTTTTCTTTAACTCAAATGAAAGTGTTCTTCTCAATCCTGTCAAAAATGATATCATAGTGCGAGGCACATACTTCACTGCTATTTATAAAAATGGCCATAATTGGTATGTTCTTCTTATATCTCCGAATAACTAATCGAGTAGTCTTTGCTTTGGTATCTCTGTTCTATCAAATCTCTAAATATGATGATGCATGTAATTTGACTGGGTCATCTTGACATTAGTTAGGCTAACTTCTGATGAATATGATAAAATAGAAAGACAAATGTGAGATTCTTAAAAAGTTTAATACAAAAATGCATGTCTTATGAGTTTTATTGCCACTGTAATCAGTAGACAAACAAGATATGCTTTTACGTTTTCGTACATTCTTTTCATTTTCTCCTTTTCAGAACCGCCTTTTCTAGGTTTGTGTACTTGTAGCACAGTATATAATGTACCTAGTTTCTATCCAGTTTTGTCCTTGATATTTCTGAAGAGAGTTGGTGTAGAAAATCACACATATATTAGATAAGGACACGAAACATAAGAATGAACAATTATTTTGAATTATTCAGAATCTATCTGTTTCTTCTCTTTAAATCAGAGGCATGAAGTTACTTCTGGACTCGTGCAGGTTCTATTTAAACATCTGCAGGAGAAGCTTATTATCACCGAGGTATGCTGCATGGACTGAATTGTTTGTAATAACTGGAGGCATCTTTCTCTTTCAGTTGTGATTGAGTTCACCTGTGTTGATTATGGTTTGAGATTTTGAGCTTCATGTTGATCTTGTAAAACTTAATTATGTTTATATTTTCTTTTCCTGGCCTCAGTCAAAGCTAAAAGACTCACAGTATCAGTTGGCACCTTGGCGTTCTGATGTCAATCATTCCAATTTCGCCCCCCAATCTCCATCTCATTCCCTTGGTCCAACATTGACAGCTTCGGTATGATTAAAATATATTCTTTTGATCTGTACTTCTGTACCCTATAGCATTCTTATTCCTATGCTTTCTCTCAGAGCAAAAATGGTCTTGAATTGGTGCCACAGCCGGTTTTTTTCCATGGAAAGACGCAGATAGTCTCTGATGCTCAAACATATTCAAATTGGGATCTACCTGGTCAATACCAAGGTGGCTCAGGTGGTGGTATTGTCTCAAAAAATTTGGAACCTGATGATTTGGGGAGATATTCACCCATAGCAAGCAGGTGAGCCTGGTCAAATGGAGACTGCTATTGTGAAACTGAATGTACAAATTACAACCATCTGCATTTGTTGGTGGGTTCTGTTTTCATCGAATTCCTTTTGATGCGTTGTATGCATAAGTCATTTCAAAAGCTAAATTTTCAGGATGAGCCAATATGAGCCTTCCTTTGTGACACTATACTGCTTCCACATTTTGGAGAAATAGTCAAATTAGGATACTATAGTTGATAGTCTATATAAATAGTTTTTTGGGGGGCAAAAATTTTATATACAATCTCTTGTAGATGTGTTTGAAGAATGACACGTGAATTTTCTAATGACAGATGCTGAGGTTTTTTTTACAAGGGCATTTCAGCATTCATGTGTGTGAAACTGAAAAAAAAGTTTATCTTAAATGGTTTCCAGGACTTCTGCCATTGAGATACCCACACAGCTGGCAGGAACTCAAGGTGACATGAACACTGTGCGATATGGTGAAGAGACTATAAATAAACAAGTTAAATTTCTTGACCCTGTCAACAATAGCGAGATGGATTATCATGATGCTGAGGGACAGCAGATTGAAAGAGAACCTCCCTCCAATTGGCGTTCAGGAAACTCGCCTTATACACCTGCACAGGATGATCCCAGTTCCTCCTATCCTCCTTATCTACCACCAGTACTTGAAGAGCCTTCATCTTCTTTTTCTGAGGGTAAGGTGTTAACTGTGCTTTAATGGTTGCAAGAATCAAGATTGACCATCTTATGTTATGTATTGCTTTCTGCAGCTGCAGAAGATGATTCGCTTCCAGCTATAGAAGGTCTCCAAATTTCAGGAGAAGCTTATCCAGGAAGGGAGCTACAGGCGTGTGGATATTCTATTAATGGAACAACCAGCTGTAATTTTGAGGTGCTTTTTCAGGATATCTTTCTACCCTCTATTTTGAAAATTTGGGATTTTGGGTACTGTTATCTCTTGGATGTATTTGAAGATGCCTTGTAATAGTTAGCATTTTTTATGATTCCAAGATGTGGATTTGTAATGCTGTAATATGCTTGCAATGACAGTGGGTGCGCCACATGGAAGATGGATCTGTTAATTACATAGAAGGTAGTTTCATCTTTTATCTTCTTGAGGGTTTCTAATTTCCCTTCAAAATGTAATCCCTGTTATTCATCAAATATGTTTCTAAAAGAGTTCTGAAAAACAGGAGCAAAGCAACCAAACTATCTTGTTACTGCTGATGATGTTGATACATACCTTGCTATTGAAGTTCAACCTCTAGATAACAGGAAACGCAAGGTATTGACTTTACGATGCAATTTCCCTTACTTGGAACCTTGTATTTTCATGTGTGGTTGGTTGTCCTTCGCTTTTCTTTCTTTGCCTAGGAATTTGGTACAAGGCAAGTCTGAAGTTTTAACCAGGGAAGATCCATTTAACAGTAGAAAAACATGTTGATTCATGTATTTTCTAGTTTTGCATTCTGAAGTTATAATGTTTTATCCATGTTTTACATGTGTATCAGTTGTAACCTCATATAAGCCAAAAGAAATTGCTGAAGCTAATGATGACTTGGTGCTTATGTCTTCTGCACTCAAGTAATTGTTATTTGCCTGTGGATCATTTTCATCTATGGCGGGGCCTGTAATAGGGTTTTGGGGTTGGTATAGAAATTATGAGGCACAAAGAGTTTCAGCATTTAGAATTGTGTTGTTCACTCATCCAAGGTAGCTTAATCACGACTCACATCTGAAGAGGAAATTTGCTGAGGTTACCGCTGGAATTGCAGTTTTCCCATCATTGATGAAAGTGAGATGTAAAACGTATGCACTTGAAGGCTCTGAGAACCCATTAGCTTAGGCTTTTGGGTTTAAGTAGTGTTTAACATGTGTCTATGGAACTCTCACAATGCTATTTCTTGACCGAAAGGATTAACCACTCTCTAACAATAATCCTCAGTCTTAATCTCCATTTTCCAAAAGTAGATTCATTTTTATGATGAAAATTCCTTATATCCTTTTATTTACTAATAATACCAAAAGTAAAAAACTTTAGCTGATGGGAAACTGAATGTGTGCAATCATCGAAGTCAAAACTTCTGGCCACAAGGACATGCTAGTGTTCTAGAATTGAGAGGCTGAGATTTCAGCTTGGGGATTTTGGTTTGAGTCTTTGGAAGGGAGGGGTAGAATTATGGAATGGGAGAGGGCTACTTCCTGTTTTGCAGCCTGAGATAATATTTTCTAGAACAAAGAATCAAAAGTCAACATTTCTTAAATTTTTTGCATTTCAAGTATGAACCTTCAAATGGAGACAAATTGAGCATATTTCATTGTCAATTGAAGACCATGTATTTCAGACTTGGTTGTGTCATCACTTCATTTCTATCTTTCATGAAGTCTTTCCATTATTGTATGTGCCTTTTTTTTATTATTTCTGGCCTCATAGGGCTCCTTACCCTGCCATTAATCTTTTGGTATAAATGCTTAAATTTCCCCATGCTCATACGACATTAGGAGGTGCCAACTAATTGAAGGGTGATTAGTGTCTATAAAGATGAATATGATGATTGTTGTAAATTTTGCAATCATTTTTTGGGGAATAATGTACTCTGCAGTTGTCAAATATGCCCTTGAATAATGTACTTTGCAGTTGTCAAATATGCCCTAGGCACCACTTGCTTTGCACTAGGGAAACTATCTGCTTGTTATTGTTGTTGGTTTGAATAACTTGTTTTGCATCTCAATTCAGGGAGAGCTGGTGAAGGTCTTTGCTAATGACCACAAGAAGATCACATGTGGTAGGTGGTACTAATACTTTATGTTTCTGCTGCATACGTTCTATTTGTAATGAATGGAAATGAGATTTTTCTGAAATCAGAGAAAGACTTAGTAATATCTAGCTGATTGTAACTGCAACCATAGTTTTTGCATATTGTACTTAAAGAATGCTGAATAGACAAAGACAGATTCGTCAACCCTTTTGTCAGATTGATGGTTTGGTGATAAAGATATCCATGGTTCGGTGCCCCTCCATTACACTTTTGTCCAAATTTTGTAATACACTTGTCATGACCATTGCATATGGGGGATCCATAGCTGATAACTGAGTCCCACAGATAAAACGGCAATATCGTGTTTGTTGGAAATTAATGACAGAGGGATCTCTGCCTGTATCCCCATTATCTTTTGCTTTTTCCTTTTCTTCTCATAGGGGAGGAAGATTTATACTATATGCTTTGGTTAGATTGTCTTTTCTACTTACCAGAATAAGTCTATGTTGGTTTTTCCTTGAACAATTTCTGCACCTTTTATCATTTGAGATAGTTATAATCTCCATCCCGTCCCTTGTTAACTTGTTTACTAATTTTCTAGCACCACATATTAATACTTATAGTCTACTTATTCTCTTCTCATTTTTCCCTTTACTTTTAACAGATCCTGAGATGCAAGGCCACATAGAGAAGAATCTTTATAGTGGTCATGCTTCATATAAAGTTCTATTCACGGTATGACTTCTGCACTTGTATGGTTGTATATACTACCCCATTGGGTGATGGAACTTCCATTTAGTTTTCTAGTTCTCATTAATTTTATTTAATTACAATGTCCTTACTTCTAACTCTTCTATATTACAGGCAGGATTTCTTGATATATGGGAACCGGCTACTTTGGCCATTAAGAGGGATGGTTACAGTATCAAGTTTAGTGGACCCAATGGTCCTGTGGTCACTGAAAAGTTTTACCCAACCACTAAGGTACAGCTATAACTTGCTTATTCTTTTGAGATCCTGTAAGAGTGATATAAGACAGCTAGAAGGTTAAGATTTTATAGCAATTTTCTGATCTGAATTGATTATAGTTCTTGAGATAAATAGAGACATTGAATGATGAAAGGAGAAGACAAAAAAAGAACTCTAAAACTTCACACCTCTTTTTGGATTTGATGGCTAGCCTTCATAACATTAAGCTTTACCTCTAATGCTCTGTTTCTGGACAAGATTTATGCTCTATAGTCCTTTTATTCCTATAATCCCACTCCAATCGTTTTGGACAAGCAAGGTTCATGATCAGGGAACTTTGAGAGACTTTCCTCCTTGAGAGAAAAGGGGGAAATTCTAGGGCGAGCTCTACTAAAAAAAAGCTTAGAAAAGCTTTTACCAAAATATCCAAGGATTTACCAATATTTCTAAGGATTTACCAATATTTCTAGGACTTTACCAAAATATTTTGGTAAAAGCTTTTTCTAAGCTGAAGCTCATGGTAGAACTGCCAGAGAAAAAGAGTTGCTCTAGGCATCATGTGTAGTAACATTCTGTTAAGATTGCAATGAACATCAGCATAGGCCTAAACACATCATTTTAAACTGTCGACGTTTTAGTTTTCCTTTTTTCACTTTATGTACCAAAGAAAGTGTTGGCTTTCCCTGGTTTCTTTTCTTAATTAATTTTTCAAAGTAAAACTAACCTGACTTAAACATGTTTTTAAGATGTTCACAATAAATGAATCTAGCACTGTAGAGAGTTATTGCAAGAAGTCAAATGCATCACAGATCTTATTGTTATAATCATGAAGATCCAGGATAATTCTAAGCTTAAACATATGGACATAGAGATAAATTTTCTGATCCTAGTTATAATGAATATTTGCCCTGTGAAGTATCACATCATATGCTTTATTTCTTGTCCTTTAAGTACAGTAATCCTTTCATGCAGTAAAAAATTGCCTCAATATATTTGTGCCCATGTATAGATTTTGGTGGAAATAATTAAATAGTTACCGATTTTGGCTACTTTTGATGTATTGTTTTCTCCTAGATTTGTATTCTCTACATATTTATATTGGCATCTTTTTGTATTCATTATTCATTGTTCTCTCTAGATTAAAATAACATTCGAAGAGCCTACAGAGTTTACAATTTTTGGATCAAATGGTGTGCAGCGTGTGTTACGAGTAGATAACAACTCTCAAGATATTAGCTGGTAAGTTCAAAGTTTCTCTTGTGGATAAATAGACAATTGTTGATTACGCAATCAGAATCATGATACATTTGAGAATAGCATTTGAAAATGTAGAAAATTAGAGATATTTCTCATATATTATTCTCTTGGTTAGCTTACAAATATATAGATGTAAAATATCCTAAGGTAGGAAATAATCACAAGAAGATTGTGACGGTTTAAGAATCGATGAATTAGGATTAGTTTCTATTTACGACGATCTCCTAATAATCTATCCTTAATTTAAGGGATTCTAACACTCCCCTCAAGTCAGTAGTGTAGATGTTTATCAAACCCGACTTGCCAACAAGCTCTTCAAACATATTCTTGTTCAAGCTTTTGTTAATACATCGACAACATGTTGTCCGGTAGGTAGATAGGTAACACTCACTTCTCCCGAGTGTATTTTCTCTTTTATGAAATGACGATCTATCTCAACATGTTTAGTACGATCGTGATGCAGGATTGTGAGCTATCTTGACAAATGACTTGGTTGTCACAAAACAATCTGCATAGGCCTATTATAATGAACTTTTAGTTCCTTCATTAGTCTTTGTACCCAAACTCCTTCGCAAATACCATGTACTAGTGCTCGATATTCTTCGCTTCAGCTGCTGCGTGCTACCACAGATCGCTTTTTACTCCTCCATGTCACTAGGTTACCCTAAACATATTTGCAATAGCCACTAGTAGGCGCTGTCGTTGATAGAACACCTTGATCGACATCCAGTATAAACCTCCACATTCTGTTGTCATTCTTCTTGAAGTATAAGCCTTTGCCAGGAGTCCCTTTTAAATTCCTTAGTATTCCATATGCAGCTTCTAGGTGTTTTTTCCTTGGGGCATGCATATATTGACTTATGACACTCACATTAAAGGCAATGTCTGGACGAGTGTGAGCTAGGTAGATAAGTCTACCTGCCAGTCGTTGATATCTCCCCCTATCAACTTCTTTTCCATCATGATCAGTACCCAACTTGAGATTAAACTCCATAGGAGTTTCAGCTGGTTTGCAACCCATCAAACCAACTTCAGATAGTAAATCGAGGACATATTTCCTTTGGGAGATGGAAATGCCTTTTTTAGACCTTGCTACCTCCATGCCAAGAAAGTACTTAAGATTCCCCAAGTCTTTAAGTTCAAATTCTTTTCCGAGAAATTCTTTCAATCTGTCAATTTCTCTGGTATCATCTCCTGTCACGATAATATCGTCCACATAGACAATGAGAATGCAACATCTTCCTTGCTCCGAGTGCTTGTAGAACATGGTGTGGTCTGCCTGTCCTTGAGTATACTGTCTGCTCATCATAGCCTTTGTAAATCGACTGAACCATGGCCTTGGAGATTGTTTCAGCCCGTACAATGACTTTTTCAACTTACAAACTTGGTCCTTACTTTCTTCAAACCCCGGAGGAAAATCCATGTATACTTTTCCTTTAGTCCCCATTGAGAAAAGCATTTTTAACATCCAACTGAGTCAAGTGCCAATTAAGACTGGCAGCGAGAGATAGGAGAACTCTAATGGTGTTGAGTTTGGCAACCGGTGCAAATGTCTCTTCATAGTTAAGCCCATAAGTTTGGGTGAAACCCTTAGCCACAAGTTGAGCCTTGTATCTATCAATATGGCCATCTGGTTTGAACTTAGTAGTAAAAATCCATTTGCAGCCCACTGTTTTCTTCCCTTTAGGTAGATCCGAAACTTTCCAAGTTCCATTATTCTTGAGGGCCTCCATTTCTTCCATTACAGCTTGTCTCCATTCATCTTACTCAAATGCTTTTGGAGTTTTTACAGAATCAATATTAGTCACAAATGCTTTATAGGACTTAGATAAGTTACCATAGGATACAAACCAAGATATAAGGTGTTGAGTGCAGCTCCTTCTGCCCTTTCTCACTGCGATTGGAAGATAGATGGACGGTGACGGAGGTGAGACTTCAGTTTCAGTAGCTTCAAAACAGTCCTCGGGGAGAGATGGGATCGGCACTGCTGTATTAGTTTCAGGATGGCGATTTCTTCTGGAGTAAACCTGCAGTTTAGGCACCTGTTCTTGCTATTTTCCTTGATTAGAAGGCAGTCCCGATGTGGTATTAGGATCAGGTAGGATTGTGCTAACTGTTTGGTTTATAGGAGAAGGAGAAACAGTATCTATATTGAGCGTAGTGATAGGATCTTGAGGGGGTATGATAAGAAGGGTATTAAGGGTTTCATCTTCATTTAAGGTCTCCCCCTGAAGATGAGAGGCTCCAAAATATGGTTCATTTTCAAAGGTGGTCACATCCCGAGAGACAAACATTCGGCGTAAAATAGGTGAATAACACTTATAGCCCTTTTGGGTGGAAGAATAACCAATGAATATGCAAGTGTGAGCTCGAGGGTCAAGTTTTGACTAATTTGGTTGATGGTTATGGACAAAGGCTTTGCAACCAAATATTCTGGCTGGAAGGTTAATAACCCGGAATAGGGGAAAGGATTTTAGAAGGGTATTTAGAGGTGTTTGAAAGTTTAATACCTTTGAGGGCATTCGATTAATGAGGTAACAAGCAGTAAGAACAGCCTCGCCCCAAAGATATTTAGGGACATTCATAGTGAACATAATGGCTCGAGCCACAGCCAGGAGGTGTCGATTTTTCTCTCGGGAATCCCATTTTGTTGAGGAGTGTTTGGACAAGAGCTTTGGTGTATAATGCCATGGTCAGAAAGGTATTGACTTAGGACAGAGTTAAAGTATTCTCTTCCATTGTCAGTGTGGAGGGTATGTATGGTGGAGTTGAATTGGTTTCGAACCATAGAGTGAAAATTTTAAAAACATTGGGTGTTTCAGATTTGTCTTTTAATAGATAGACCCAACATACCCTAGTATGATCGTCAATAAAGGTTATAAACCACTCAGCACCTGTAATGTTTTTCACTCGGCTAGCTCCCCATAAGTCACTGTGAATTAAGGAAAAAGGTTGAGATTGGGTATATGGCTTTAAAGGGTATGGCACTCGGGTATGTTTGGATAACTCAAATTTCACATTTCAAAGAATTTATTCTTTTATTTCTAAATAACAGCGGAAGATGCCTTTTTAGATACAAGAGATTTGGATGTCTTAACCTACAGTGCCATAGCATAATATTGTCTTCTTTTGAAGTAGATAGGGCCAATCCCCCTTGTGTGCTGTTTTTATTCCAAACGTATAATCCATCATCAACTTTAGTAGTGCCAATCATCTTCTCCGATTTCTGTTCCTGTAGTACACAACCAAGTTTAGAAAATTCAGCAAGCATGTTTCCATCTTTTGTAAGTTTACTTATTGAAAGTAAATTACAAGACAAGTTTGGGACATGTAGAACATTATCAAGGGAAAAGTTTTCTGTTATTTTTACTTTCCCTACTCCAACCACAGGTGAGTATGAACCATCAGCTATTCGGATTCTGGATTTGTTATGACAAGTGGTGTAGGTTTGAAACAGAGTGAAGTTACTTGTCATGTGATCCGAGGCTCTCGAATCTAGTATCCAAGAGGTTTGGTTATTAGATTCAAGAGCAATATTAAGAGCAGTACCTTGAGTGGCTAAAGTCCCATGTCCAGTAGAGGTACTAAGTATCTTATGGAGATTTTCAAGTTGAGTCTTGGTTAGGCGGACATCAAGCACTTCATCTGCAGCATTGGAGGACAACATGGCAGTTTTCTTTTCTCTGTTTTTTATCCGGATAACCATGAAGCTTAAAACACTTTTCCTTAGTGTGACCAACAAGGTTGCAGTGGCTACATACCGGTCTGTTTGATCCAGAATCACTCCCAGCACGTGACTTTTGTGTTGATGGACCTTTGGAGACGAGAGCAGAAGCTTCAGTAGGCTGGTTTTCAGAAGAGATCATTGGTTTAGGTTCTCCCATCATGACAAGACGACATTTTTCTTCTCGTCTTTCTTCAGCAAACGCTTCACCAATGGTTGGAAGGGGTGATCTACCTAGAATTTTGCCCCGAACTTCATCTAATTCATTCCTTAGTCTAGCTAGAAACTCATAGAGCCGTTCTTTGTTGAGATGAGTCATGAACTTAGATTGTTCTAAGCCTTCACCCCAATCTGCCTCGTAGTACATGTCTAACTCCTGCCACAATATTTTCAGATTATTGTAGTAGTGAGTTACCTCTAGTGTCCCTTGTCGAATATCCTTCAGCTTGAGTTTTATCTCAAACACTTGAGAAGCGTTTCTAAGATCAGAATAATTCTCTCTAAATGCATCCCACATGTCTTTTGCAGTTTTGAAGAGAAGGTAGGTTCGGCTTATGTGGCCTTCCATCGAGTTAATCAACCACGCCATAACAATGGAGTTGTTGAGTTCCCAAGTAGCATAAGTCGGGTCAGCTACATTTGGACGTGGGAGGTCTCCATTGATATACCCTAACTTGCCACGACCACGAAATCACCATGAGGATAGATTGAGACCATTGCAGGAAGTTTTTTCCATCTAGTCGATGACTAGTGATTATTAGTGAAGAATTGAGGTCACTTTGATTGATCCCTCGATTGCCAGTTTGAGATATTTGTGAGATCTCAGTTTCGGACATGGCGTCATTGAGATCACCCATGGGAAAAAACGGAGGAAATTTTAGGAAGGGATTTTTCGAGAAGAAAGAGAGATCGAATGATTCCTAAGGCTCCGATACCATGTAGAAAATTAGAGATATTTCTCATTTATTATTCTGCTGGTTAGCTTACAAATATATAGACAGAAAATATCCTAAGGTAGGAAATAATCACAAGAAGATAGTGACAGCCTAAGAATCAGTAATTAGGATTAGTTTCTATTTACAGACGATCTCCTAATAATCTATTCTTAATTTAAGGGATTCTAACAGAAAAGTTGACAAA
This sequence comes from Gossypium rotundifolium, assembly GCA_025506655.1. Taxonomy (NCBI): domain Eukaryota; kingdom Viridiplantae; phylum Streptophyta; class Magnoliopsida; order Malvales; family Malvaceae; genus Gossypium; species Gossypium rotundifolium. The sequence continues at coordinate 10,197,870 of CP106725.1, read as the reverse complement.
ATTAGTACTATTCTACTAAGAGCAGGCAAGTATTTTCATATAGTCCCAAGGGGACACTTCCATATTTAGGACTTGATGTTTTATCCTGATAGTTTATGCACTGGATTGGGTGGAGGGGATTACATCCCTTTTTGCAGCCCAATGCTTAATACTGTTGATATTTTTGCTTTCTATTTTGAGAGTTGCATCAAAGACCAATAACTTTAATAAATCTGGAAGGTGTTCGTATATGACTCGAACTCCCCAAGGGTGAACTTTGATATACACTATCAATAGAGGCTCCGGCAGCACCGATAGGCTTAACTTTATGTAAAATTAATCCCATGTCTGACTCTTTGCTCCTCTGCTGCTTTGAATTATGAAGAATTGAAAATGGATGTTATTCCAAAATTCTAGAAGGTTCTGTGTGTCTCTTCTCCAACCTCTTATCTCTACTTGTGTCTGTTTGCATACATCATGCAATATCAAATCCCCTATTTAAGCTACTCGTGTTTACTGTTTCTCTCTCACTGGTATTCTGCAATCTGAGTTCACTGGGTAAAACCCTCAACGTACTCCTCCTGAACTGAATGATATCAAATAATCACTGCAACTGATTACTTATTAAATCTATCTCTATGTGTAATAATTATATTGGTAATTGTTTGACAGGTATGAATCTATCTATTTATATAGTTATCACAAAAGTGAAGAAACTTTGATTTGTAATAAAATAGTCTATGGGTTGGATTTATTGGGTAGCTATAGTAGACCAAACTTTGGCAGTCTGCTGCTATTATGTAGTTAACTGAGATGAATAGATGATGAGAGAATTGAAGAGGGGGGGGGGGATCATAGTGGAAGAAAGTGATACTGAAACAGAGATCTTGGTTGAGAAATTTGGAAATAATATTGAGGTAGAACAGCAGTGGGGTATGTTTTGTTGGAGGCTTTGGGGATAGTTAATATTGTTTTGTGAGGTTAAAAGTATGCAACAGTTTTGGTGTGAATATTGTAACAGAAAATTTGGTTGCTTAGCTGGTCAAGAAAAATTACTTACGAAAACTGTTGATAGGGTTGTGAAAAGTATCTTATTTAATGCAATTGGGTTTTTGTGGTTAAAATACTATTGTTAGGTAATGCTGGCTTGTTGATGGATTGAAAAAGGCTTGATCTAAGATTTAAAGAAAGAAATGAGAGCCTTTTAGCAATTTTGGAATCAACAAGAACTGGTTACTGATCTGAATTGCAAAGCGAGAAAGAAAATAAGAATTGAATCCCATGTAGTTTTCATGGATGTGATTCCTATGGTTATTTCATTATGAAATTATAATGGCAATCACAACCCACTGAAAAAGCCTTTGAAGATGTGGAGCTCTAAAATATTTTATCCGAATGGAATCTTAGCACTCCTAGAACACAAAGATCTATCTTATTAACACCTAACGCTAAACATGCCTTGAATGGAGGGCCTAAAAGTATAGCAAGGCTTGATATATAAATGAAAGAAAGGTACACTGATCTTTCTCAGCAAACTGCCAATAGATCATTGACTTTTCAAAGACAAACAATACAACTAACACTGCTAAATTTTATTGTAAAGTTAGATTATTATAGATAGGACTCATTTGTGTACTATCAACTACTGAAGCTCTTTAACCACTTATTGTTTTAGAAATGTACTTAATTAAATCCTGGTGCTAAGAACAAGCTTTGGCAAGCCTTTGAAAGGCCCTTCAAAACCTGCTTTTGCAAGCCACTCCAGATTTTATTTACAGAGTAAGGAGCAGTAGATGCCCAAAAGTGGCGTGTATATCTGTTGTCATGGTCAAAAATGAAAAATCTACAATGGTGTTTTTTTGCATTTCTGGACATTGTTTCAGCTGTGAGAATGCTTCTTTTCTAATATATTAATGCCAATTGTTGAAATTGGTGCATGCCAACTTGGTGTCATTTATGGTAAAAACTTGTTTCTTAATCCTGACTTCATAACAACCAAAGGTGCAATGCTTCCATACTTTTGTTTCATGTCTTTTTGTAGGACATTACAAAAATTACATCTATCCTATTTTAATTTTCAAGATTGTTTTCCTCTATATTTTAGACAAGTTTTATCGGGTTTATTTTTCAGTCAAGTGGCTGTGTAGGGGTTTAAGTTTATTTATACTTGCATTTCATTTGTGCAGCTCAAGAGATACAATTGTGCTCACCTTGAGATTTTTCATCTTACGGGTATTACTCTCCTCTTTCTATACTTTTTTTTTTCCTCTTTGTACTCTGAGAAGTGTGCGATTTTGTTTTGCTCACATGCACACATCTACATAGAAACGTAAAACTGATGAAGAGGTTCATACCATCTGTCTTTTGAAATACTGGATCTGTAGATCTACTTTCTGACCTTCAAGTGTGAAAACCCAAGTTTTGTCGTACTGGCTTCAATTTTGATACTTCAATTTTAAATAAAAGCTTCTGATATCTATCTCATATTTTTAGAAAGAATCATATCGGTAGTGCTATTTGGGGATCCAAGGATGATTTTCCTAGTTTTTTAAAATTCCTAACATAGAATTTCTTATTTTCAGCTTCAGTTGCATTGCATACATATGTTCTTGAAAAGTGCCTTGTCATTTACTTCATCTAAAATTTTACCTTGGTTACATACTCCATCATTCTGGACTGGTTGGCTGTTATTCTACTCCTAAATTGAAGATTGAAAGCTTCTAAGTCCATGCCTGAAAAAATTGCACTGGTTTAAGTCATGTGTTATTGTTTCTTTTCGATACCCAAGGAATGATGCTTTCGCTTTTTTCTCCTTTCTTTTTGGCTCAAAATTGACAAGTGATAGCTTTTATCCTTGATTTTAGCTCGCAAGGTAGACATATGGAGCTTGGACCGGAAAATTTTTTATCTTATTTTTTGGTTCATTGAATTTTTTTTTTTTTTTTTGAATGATGGGAATCAATTTTGTAAACTTGGTATGGTTTTGTCATGCATCTAACCAAGTTTACTTTGTGAATATCTTTACATTCTCTGCATAATTATAATCTGAGATTTTGGCATGTATAATCAAGTGTGAGTTTCACTCCATGCTATTGATTTTTGACCTATCTGTTACACAAAATGAAGAGGAATATTTAAGTGCTGTAAGACTAAAGATAGAGAACTGTGTATATGAGTTTGGTAGTGTTTCCTTTTTTTTGCATTGAGTCATAAGTTTGGTTGTGGTTAAAGATAGAGAACTGTGAGCTGTGGGCTCACTTGAATATTCTTAGCTTTCAGTTAAATAAGTAGATAATATAATATAAGAAACCGATCAGTGCATATTTGAAGCATTTATTTGCAGTGCTGTAAGACTAAAGTTTGTGGGGTAAAATTTTGTGATCCTTGCGTTATTTAAAAACCCTTGTGTTCACAAGAGACATCTCTTATTAGCTTTTGCAGGCTGTTGAGAGAAGAAAAGGAAAGAAGAGAGGTTTATTCTTTAACAAGTAAGGTACATGGTACATTCACTGTGCAGCTGAGTTAGAAACCTTGTTATGGAGAGATTTGTGTAGAATGTATATTTGAGGACTGCCTCTCTTTGTTAACTAGTTAACTTGTTGAGAGTAGCTAGCTTTAGTGGTCTAATATTCTTTACGGGCAGCAATGTTGAGTTGTAATTACATTTTGTATCGATAATATCTGTCCTCGTTGCTGTCTTATTTGGGTTTATCACTAGACGGTAACAGGGATATTGTTTGTATTCACTTTCCGACCCCTTTGAGGTCATTTTTATTTACAGGAATGATTGGTCTTTTTTTGTGATATAAACGCTGTGGCGGTTCTCTTTTCACGTTCATCATCTAAGAAAGCAGTTGGCGTCAGACAAACATGCAATTTGCGTCATGAAATAGAACAATATGCTGGTTTTGGTAATATATGTGCATTTTGCATTACACATTTCTTAGTTTATGTACTAAATTAAATGGTTCCCTGTTGTTTTGAAGTCAAACTAAAGGCCGTGTGAAGGAAGGGCGATGAAGCAAATCTATAATTGAAACCATGAAATTGTTTACTTGATAATTTATATAGTGAGATGAAGACCAATTTCCAAGGTCTCTGCTATCGTCTTGATAGATTTTATGTAGAATTAGGAGAAATCAAAGCTCAAATCCTTGCATGACTAAGGGCCAGTTCTGCATTGCTTTTGAAAATCTTACGGCAAAAACACTTTTGGAAGAAAAGGCATGCGAACAATTTCTTTAATTTGGAATTTTTAGCTTTCGAAGTCTTTTTAAAAGACGAAAAGAAAAACTAAAATTTTAGCTTTTCCTCTCCCAAAAGCACTTTTAGTGCTTAATTACTTTTCACCTCTAATAACATAGTACTTTCTTTTTTTAGTGCTTAATTATAAATGTGTTAAAATTATTAATTAAAATAAAAAATATTTTAAAATATTAATTATAAATATTTAATGGTTATATTTAAATATTTAAAATATAGTTTATATATTCTAATTAAATTTTATAACTAATTAATATTTATTACTTACAAATATTTAAAATTAAAATTTATATTTCATATATTAAAATATTAACAAGTTATAGTAATTTTTATATTCTTACTAAAATATAATAATATTAACTAATTTAAAATTTATTTAAATGTATATTTGTTACTTGATAATAACATGTCTAAAATGGACATTTTATTTCAAAAGACTTTTGACAAAGAATGCTAAACACTCAAATTTTAAAGTAAACTTTTCAAAAGTATTTTCAAAAACACTTTTCCACAGCACTTTTCAAAAGCACTTTCTAAAAGCATTGCCAAACTAGCCCTAAGTTTTATCCTCTGACATTTTTTACTTTTATATGTTTTTATTGTATTACATCACCATACCTGTATGGTCAAAGAAGAAAATACCCTCAAAAAAGTATAAAGTAAATTACCCTAGAAAAGGTAAAAGTAAATTAATTGTACGTACGTTCTTTTAAAAAAATGAAAATAATAACGGATGAGGAATAGATATTTTATGGTTAAATTTTGATATTAGTATTTTTTTTTTTTAATTACAAAAGGAGGGCAAAGTCCTATCAGTAACTTGACTAACACGATTTAAATTCAGGTCATATCTGGGCACCAACACTCTAGTCATTAGAAGATTTATTTTGGCATGAGCCTTGAATTTTCATGGAAGTATTTTTTTTTTTTTAGTTTTTATATCTTTTGAATTGGTCAATTTTAGTTCATATACATTTTAAATTTTGAAATTTTATTTCTAACCCAATAACAATTAAATCTATTTGGTTAAATTCAATTATTAGTCTTGTACATTGTGTATAGTTGTAGACTTGATTCATATTATTCAATGGAATCACTTTATGTCTACTTTTGAAATTTGAAATTTTAATGTCAATACAAATGAGAATAGTTAATCTACTAATTGAATTTTTAGTGAGTAATATAAAGAAATAAAATATGATATAACACTACACATGATAATATCATGTTTGGCATATCAAATTTTGGAAATAATATAATATAATGAATTTAATAGCTATTATTTGATGATAATTGAAATTTTAAAATTTGAGAAGTACAAAACTATAAATGATCAAATTAAAATACGAGGATTAAATTTACAATTTTTGCAAAGTATAGAGATTAATAGCGTAATTTTGATCATATTTTATTGACTTGATAACTTATTATATTTTGAAAGTTAATCTGGATTGTATTTGGATGTAATTTTTAAAAAAAATAAATTATTAATATAATTTTATAATTGAGTTTATATATATTTTAAATGAGTTAGTGGTATAAACTTATGGGGCATTAAGTATAAATAAATATTAAATTATGATAAATTGGCAACTTAGAGTAAAAAAATTGTAGGTAAAAAGTATATATAAAATAAGAATGAGATTTTGATAAAATGTTAAAATTAAGGGTTTGTAAAGTTTGATGTTTCTATTTTGAATTTAAACTATGTTTTTATATAAATATAAAAAAAAAAGATGTATTATAATACCTATTAATTATTTTAAAATTTGAGTGGTCACATCAATTTAATCATTCACTTAGTATTAAAGAATAAAAATATCCGGATTTTACTAAAATATATCAAATTTAAAAAAAAATTACGAAAACAGAGCCGAAAATTTAATTATTTATCGGAAAGGTTCATTTCCCCCAAAACGCGTCCACGTCAGCGTGTTTTGGGGGATGCAGCAGGAAAACGCGTCCATTAGTGAGTGCTTTGTGCCATATTAGCTAAAAACGCATCCTTGAGGGGGCGCTTTGCTGATGTGGCAAAAGCGCTCCCTCGTGGACACGCTTTGCCCATGCAACGGTCAATTTTTTTGACCGTTGGGCCTCCAACGGTAAAAAAAAACTATAAAAACCCTCCACCCTTTTATTTTTTTCACAACAAAGTCCTTATTCATTTTTCTCTCAACTTTCTCTCAAACTCTTCTCAAATTTCTCTTAAATTCCTTGAAACTTCCTCTCAAATTTCACAATAGTCCTTTAATATTTACAAAAAAGCCCTTTTTTAAATTTTTTGAAATCTATTTTTTTTGATAAATTTTAAAATATTCGATTGTATTAGCAATGACCGGAGAATTAATTCGTCTCAACAATAAACACATTTCCGTCGATCAAATGACAATGGTAAGTTTTAATTTTAATTTTAATTTTTCAATACTATTTAATATTTTTTAAGTTTATGCAATTTTAATTAAATTTTATTTTATAATTTTTTAAACAGTCTGTAGATCGTTTGTTGCAATGCTATATTCGCAATATGTCTGGTCCGCCATCGCCGTTGATCGAGAATTACCTACGAGAAGCGAGTTTTTGGCACGTGGCCACGATAGGCCAGGGGTGCAAGTTGGACCGAAGTTAATCAGTGCGTTGATAGAGAGGTGGAGACCCGAGACACACTCTCCATCTTCCATGCGGAGAGTATACTATCACTCTAGAAGACGTGCATTTGCAATTGGGATTGCCGGTGGATGAGTACGTAGTCACCGGGTCCGCAACTTCTGGTGATTGGGCAGCTGTATGCTATGAGCTTTTGGGTGCTATTCAAGATAACATTTACGGAGGTCGGATCGAGATGGGCTAGTTATGAGACACATTCCCGAGCCTAATAATGATTCGACCGAAATATAAAGAATACGGTATGCTTGGGAATACATTCTTAAGCTGATTGGAGGCTATTTGATGCCAGACTTGTCACGAAACCTCGTACATCTGAAGTGGCTGCTAAAACTCGTTGATTTTAAAGCAGCCGGTGAATCGAGATGGGAGTATGCCGTGCTAGCAAAATTGTATCGGAAGATGTGCGGGGCAATGCGGCCGAATAAAGCGAAAATCAGAGGTTGCCTATCACTACTGTAATCATGGGCACGGTTTTGATTTTCATTTTTACGTCTTCGAGTCGACCACCCATATACATTCCCACTCATAACGAGGTAAATTTAATATTAGATTTTACAATTATTAAGTAAATTTAGAATATAATTGTATGCTAAAAATTTGTTTAATTAGGTGGAACCATTCGACGAGTTATGTTGGAATACCTACCTCGCTTGAAGATATACGGCTTCTATTAGAGCAACGGTCGGAATCACAAGTAAGTATTAAATAAAATATATTTTCGTAATAAAATAGTCGTTTCGTATTTCGTATTTCATATTATTTATATAACTAATATTTTTATCATGTTAATATAGTTTCAATGGAAACCATACGAGGATCCGACAATTCAGGCAGTAATTTGGAGGAGTTATTTCAAAATCCGAACATTTGGCATGTAAAGGTCCCATTAATCAACTATGCCACCGTGGAGATGCACCAGTCAGATCCGGTTTTGCGTCAATTTGGATTCGACAACCGATTCCTGTAGTTCCTGAGGTGCTCGATGATGAGCACAAAGTTGACTTACGCAGTTGCATACGGATTGACCAAGATTTTGGTCAGCATATATCGAAATGTGGGAGAACCGATATGATTATATATCTACTCGGGAACCGATCATCGTTCCTGAGTTAGCATGCGTGCCGAAATACATGCCATGGTTTAGGATCCATGGCAAGCCGTATTTATTGTCGAAAAATGAGAGACGACGGCAACTTCGTGAACAAAGGGAACGACGGGGCCCTTTAAATCCAAGGAGAATGGGTGATGAGACGGGACCATTAACAGCACCAACAGAACCACCGGGCCCATCAACAACGCCCACATAGTCACCGGGCCCAACACTTCAGCCGACGACACCCACATCACAGCCTTTTCAGATTATGCCAGGTGCGTACCCTAGTCCTTATATGTATCCTAACCCTTATATGTTTCCTTTTCCCAGTCCCACGACAGGTTAGAATGCATGGCCCGGTTGGAGTCCGTTCTCGACTACTCCGACTGGTCAGCCGATCTTGAGGCCAACGTCGCATGAAGGATCGCACGAGGCGCCGTCGAAGAGCTTTTCTTTTTACCAGTCTCTTTTGCCTTATAGGATTCAGACACCCTCGCCATGGTTTATGCAAACACCTCCGCAGTCGTTATTTTATCAAGGTGGGTCATCCTCCCAACACCCACAACTGCACTTCGCTCGGAGGAACTGTAATCCTTGCTCGAGGTTCCACAACCCTAGGAAGCTAGAAGAAAGAGGAATCCAACGTAACTGTCGACCACCCCTTGTGGACTTGATTCACCGGCACCAACATTGATAAAATAGCATTTTTTTATTTTTATTGTAATTTAATTTTATATATTTAATAAAATAAAAGTTGTTTATTTTTATTGAAATTTAATTTTTATATATTTAATAAAATAAAAGTTGTTTATTTTTTATTGTAATTTAATTTTAATATCTTTAATAAAATAAAAGTTGTTTATTTTTTATTGTAATTTAATTTTAATATATTTAATAAAATAAAAGTTATTTATTTTTTATTGTAATTTAATTTTATATCTTTAATAAAATAAAAGTTGTTTATTTTTTATTGTAATTTAATTTTATATCTTTAATAAAATAAAGGTGTACATTTTATTGTAATTTAATTTTAATATCTTTAACTAAAATCTAACCCCATTTTCTAGGTTTTTTTATTGTAATATGAGCCTAAAAAATGTCCAAACCGGCCCGATATAAATTAAAAGTTGTTTATTTTTATTGTAATTTTATTTTTTATTTTATTAAATTAAAATAATAAATTAAGTCTTGATATTTTTTTTTATTAAGGAAATGAAAATAACAACTTTTATATTCTCCACTATAAGTAATTATATTAAAAGATATTTCAAAAGTTAAAATTTTATTAATAAAATAAATAAAAAATAATAATAAAATATTTTATTGTAATTTAAAAAAAAAATCATAATAAAATAAAAGTTTTAAACAGCCTAATTTTTTTGTAAGCCCATTTTAATATCTTTTGTCCAAACCTCCCACATTTGTTTATTTTTTATTGTAATTTAATTTTATATCTTATAATAAAATAAAAGTTGTTTATTTTTATTGTAATTTAATTTTATATCTTTAATAAAATAAAAGTTATTTATTTTTTGTAATTTAATTTTAATATCTTTAATAAAATAAAAGTTGTTTTTTATTTTTTGTAATTTAATTTTAATATCTTTAGTAAAATAAAAGTTGCTTTTTTTTTTTTTTTTTGTAATTTAATTTTAATATCTTTAATAAAATAAAATTTGTTTATTTTTATTGTAATTTAATTTTATATCTTTAATAAAAGAAAATTTGTTTATTTTTATTGTAATTTAATTTTATATCTTTAATAAAATAAAATTTGTTTATTTTTTATTGTAATTTAATTTTTATATCTTTAATAAAATAAAAGGTCACCATTTTTGTTGTAATTTATTTATTTATTTTTATTTTGCAACTTAATCCTTCTACAAAAGGTCACCATTTTCATCAAGAAATAAATAAAATATACATAGCCACCAAGAGACAAAAATGCTAAGAAGACAATCAACTATTCCGATTTGGACACGAGCGAGATGTATGGCCTGGGTCCCTACACCATCCGCATAACTTTCGTTAGTTGGCCGTTTCTCGGATATCCATATTGTTTCGTTTTCTAGTCGAGTAAGGTCGACCTTTTGGTTTGCGCCGCAGTTGTCTATTCGGTAACAACTTATACGGTGCAAGCGATACAGACGGCCACTTACGTTCATCTGGGACTGGTGGGAATACGTGTCTCCACACGTTGTACATGTTTTCTATTTTATACACTTCGTCGACATAGCTCATGGGATCCAGACGGAGATTCTGACAAGCCGTAAGTACATGAGCGCATTGGTAACGAAGTGCATTAAATATCCCACAATCGCAGGTCCTATTTCTCAAGTGTACACGATATTTCCCGCCACAATACCTTGGTTCGGTCTGTCAAACTTCGTTACACGAAACCATAGGTTGTCGCGATTGTGACACACTGTGTGCATGGTGTTGGCCCGTGCCTTCTCCTTTTTAATTTCCCGCAAGACCTTCGCGCACCATACATGGCCTCCTTGCATTTAGCCTTTATAACTTGCTGCTCGCTTCAGAAATAGTGCCGCTAAACGAAAACATGTCTCTCACACAATCGATGTTATCGGCAAATGACGCGTTCTTTTAGAACAGAATTTATTCATTCGGCTAGATTTGAGGTCATATGACCATATTGTAGGCCACCGTCGTATGCTTGTGTCCACTATTCAAAAGGAATATTGCATAGGTAGTTTGCGCCTTCTTCGTTAATTGATCGTAAACTAGCCAACATCTCCTGAAAACGGTTCTTATTGATTTCGCACCCTGCCAATATAAGTTGATAGTGAATATTACATACCACTCTTCAATTAAGAATGAATTGAATATTACAAACGAAATTATATTAATAGATATTACATACCCATGTTGGTCACTTACCGTCGTTCACTTGTAGATCGATGTTGCCCGTGGTAGTTGGACGCAACATGCCTTAGATAATATCGATGGTGTGTGCGATGCCACAGGCTTCCCTGTCGCTCTATTGTGGCTAGTATTCCAGGGCCCCGATCAGATATAACGCATATATCAGGTTGGAGGCAGACATGCCTCCTTAATCTAGATAGGAAAAAATCCCAATTATCAGCTGACTTTACCGGTGTTATTGCAAACGCAATTGGAATGATTCTTTCACTTCCATCCTGTGCCACAGCTAGCAATAGTCGATGCGTATATCTACCATACATAAAGGTACCGTCAATTTGTACCAATGGCTTGCAGTATATAAATACGTCTCAACATTACTTAAATGTCCAGAACAGACGCTAGAACACTTGGCATCCACGAAGCAATCGATCGTTGTAGTACGCCGGTTCCGTTTCAAGGTCTGTTGTGCTGCTTGGGACATATCTCTCCAGCACCTGACACCACTGCCACACTTTATTATATGAAGCGTCCCACCGACCATGTAACTTTTCTAACGCCTTCTGCTTGGCTATCCAAGTCTTTCGGTAAGAGGGCGTGTACCCCAATTGACTATGAATATTTCCAATTAAGGTCGACACTGTAGTCTTGGGATCTGCCTTCACCGTCGGTATTATTAAGTCAGCCAACATCTTTGAATCTATCTTCGGATAATCTTGTGAAACACCATCAGCGAAGCACGTTAAATAATACAACATTACGTAATATTAGTATTATTCAAAAACCTTGAACACCTAGTGATACAATACAGGCAAGACATTTATGTGGACCTTTGTACTTTTTGATCTCCCACAAGCCTGTCCTTTTCCTCAACGAGGCCATGATTTTCCATGAACATATAGCGTCTTGCACTGCACACTTCGCATCGTACTTATTGAGTTTAGATTTAACCACATTGTAGTTAACTCCATTCTTGATGCTATATTGTTTCAATGCACCAAGAAAAGTATCCTTATTGGAAAACTCTTTACCAACTTCTAATTCGCCCAAATCCAAGGATGAACTTGTACGGTCACGCGTTTTGTGTGGTAGTTCAGAAAACTCCAATGCATCATCTTGAGATAGATCGACATTATGCATTTGAAATTGGAGGCTAGCATACGAATAGCGGATCTTTTTCTTCTTCATCTGAACCGCCTTCAACATCTTCAGGTACGGTTGGAACAGGCTCCAGTTCAGAAAATAATACAACTTCTACACCATCGGGCCCGGGCTCTCGAGGTGGATCAATATCGGACTCATTATCCGACCCACCATTATCTGCAATAAACGAGGGCCCCTCGCCGATGGATGTCGTGGGGAGTACATTATCCCTTTTTAAACAACTTTCTTAACGTTCCCAATCATATGTGAATTGCCAACCACTAGAAGTTGATGACGTTCCCCAATACGTATTTCTAGCATCGAACGTCGAAGGAAGGATATGCATGTCTCATCCACCAACCGAGTGTAGTGCAGGGGTTGTGTTTTCTATACTACCATCAAACACGGACGCTTCCGTATTCTGCCTCCCACTAACAGAGTGTTGGCTTGGGGTCGTGTATTCCCCTCGAACAGTAGTAGATGTTGAAGTCAAAGGAAGATCACTTGGCGATGAAAATTATACATATACCTCAAGATAGGGTGATCTACTAGCAAGATGAGTCTCCACCATTACCTCCAAGTTCCGAGGACCTTTGATGTCGAATGAGTCATATCTCACCAGATCAACCAAAAAGCAAAATCTATACTTAATAGACTGAACTTTCATTGGCGTTGTTCCGAAGATTTTACGCCTAATTCTTTTGCGAAATTCTGTCAAATCTATGTTTCGATTAAAACCCAGTTGCTCTGTGTTCTCCGATAAAAAAATAACACCATTTTCAGTGTCATAAACCTCACCATCGTAGTAAATAACAACATTAATACGTTCACTCATCTTCAGTTTCTATTTTACTTTTGCCTCAATTTCATTATGCAACATTAGAATGAAATTTGGTGATTTATAGTCTAAGGATTGCGGAGACTATTGTAGCAAAAGAAAGCCCACGTGGGAGCTTTTTCAATACAACTACTTCAAATAATTTTTATTTCTTGATATCACTACAAAAAACAAACTTTTAGAGGCATTTTTGGGCATTTTTTTAGTTAGAATTTGTTCAAAACGCGTCTTCTCAAAATTATCTTGCCGAGATACAAAGTAAAAACAAAATTCAAATAATTTTATTTTTTCTTGATATATTTTTCCCAAAACCCTAAACTTAAAATTATCCTAATTAATTAATCCTAAAATCTAGTTCATAAATTTTTCCTTAAAACCCTAAAACCCAAGACCTAAAAATTCCTAAATCATAGCCCTAAAACCCTAAAACTCATACCCTAACACTAAAAATAATTGAAAAGCCCATCGGGTGAAGGGCAAAAGCGTCCTCGAGGGGCGCTTTTACCACATCAAAGAAAGCGCGCCCTCAAGGATGCGTTTTTTGCTGATGTGGCACAAAGTGCTCCGTCGTGGACGTGCTTTTCTGCTGCATCCCCAAAACGCGCTGACATGGACGCGTTTTGGGAGAAATGACCCTTTCCGGTAAATAATTAAATTTTTAGTCCTTTTTCGTAATTTTTTAAAATTTAGTATATTTTAGTAAATTAGCCAAATTATCCTATAATATTGTTTTAGGTTTAAATAAAAGAAAAATTCCAATTAGAACTTTATAAAATTTTAATATCAGGAATAGAATAATTTTTAAAATTTTAATTATTTAGTAATCCTTAAATAAAACTGATGTGACTTGCTTGCTAGTGCAGTCTTAAAAAAACTTAAAACAGAAGGTATCAAAAAATAAAAAACAAAAAACACAGAGGGCCTAAAAGGCAAAAACCATCCTACCCTTGGCTTCGTCTTATTAAGTTAAAACCCCAAACAGCTCCGGCTGCGGAGCTTAAACCCTTGGTTCTTGGTTGGCGGACCCATTTCCAACGCTCAAGCTGAGTCCCAAAAATGGCGGGTCCTTTACTCCTTCGCTCTCTTTTGTCGGCCTCCACTCGAAAGTCCTTTTCCTCTCACTTGGCTCCACTCCCCCGCTTCTCCCGGTGCTTCTCCTCCGGCCCTGCCAGTGCTGCCGCCGCTGCCACAACATATCCGAGTGCGTATTTGGATCCTGGTAGACTGCGGAACGTGGCGGTGATTGCGCACGTGGACCACGGGAAAACCACGCTTATGGACCGGCTACTGAGGCAGTGTGGAGCCGACATCCCCCACGAGAGAGCCATGGATTCCATCAGCCTTGAGCGGGAGCGTGGCATTACCATTGCGTCTAAGGTCTTCTTCTTCTTTACTCTCTACATAATTCCAAAAGAAGTTATGTTAAGTAGCATATTGATTGGTTCATTCAATGATACAATCGAACAATTGCAGGTCACTAGTGTTTCATGGAAAGAAAACGAGTTAAACATGGTCGATACACCTGGTCATGCTGATTTTGGTGGTGAGGTAAGCTGGAAGTTACATATTTAGCTAGAAAAAAGTTTGTAGCTTGATTCGATATCACCCTAATCATCAATGCGAACACTCTTTCTGTTCTTTAGATTATCGTTCAAAAGTGATTTAGTGAAAAGCAACAAGGTGTTGGCTGACAATGCAAATAGTGGGCATAATTTGCACTCTTTTGAAAACTAAAACATGCAACTTACTGGTTTGTGCTTGTCCGTATTGCTGAATTTTTAGGTTGAACGGGTTGTTGGCATGGTTGAAGGAGCAGTATTAGTTGTTGATGCTGGTGAGGGGCCGCTTGCACAAACAAAATTTGTTCTTGCCAAAGCCTTGAAGTACGGGCTGCGCCCTCTTCTTCTACTGAACAAAGTAGACCGACCTTCTGGTACAAAATTAGTAGTTATTTTTGGTTCATGTTTTGATTTACTGAAACCGAAATGTTATTTCATGATTTTTTTTTTTAATTGCAAGAATGTTTACCTGTTGGTGTGAAATTACTTATTCTTGATTTTTTTTTGTCCCTTAATTATTTCTTATGCACCGAAAGAATTTTTAGACCTTATGTCTAGCTGTTAATGATGCAGTATCAGAGGAGAGATGTAATGAAGTTGAGAGCCTAGTTTTTGATCTTTTTGCAAATCTCGGTGCTACAGGTGAAGCAATATAGAATAATTAGAAAGTTCTATGATTAACCCATTTCAGATTTTTTGACTTTCCTCATTCCTAACCTGAATACCGGTATACTTTTAATAAATTTTCTCATATTTTCATTTTAGAGGAACAGCTTGACTTTCCAGTTCTCTATGCTTCTGCTAAAGAAGGATGGGCATCTTCAGCCTTTACTAAAGATCCTCCTGCTGGTGCAAAGAATATGTCACAATTGCTTGATGCCATTGTAAGGCATGTTCCTCCACCAAAAGCAAACCTTGATGGACCTTTCCAAATGCTGGTTGGTACTCAGTGCTGATTAATCAATTAAAATGTGTCTTTATGTCTGCAACTGGAGAAAAGGAGGGAAGGGTGGAGTGTGCCCCCATCCTGGTGTTCTACTTTTGTACCTAGTTATTTTTGTCCTTTTCACATTTCTTTCATGTTATAAATTTCTTATTTACATAATAAGCATGTCAGGTTTCCATGATGGAAAAAGACTTTTATCTTGGGCGAATTTTAACTGGGCGTGTTTCATCTGGAATCGTTCGTGTTGGTGATAAAATACACGGCTTGCGAGGCACTGAATCTGGCATAGAGAAAATTGAAGAAGGGAAGGTTTGTAGCTCGACATAGCCTGATTTTGATTGGAAGTAGAGGAAAACTTTGACTTAATATCATCACCGACATAAAACTTTTGCTTGTCGTTGATGTTTTTGTGGTTAATAATGCAATCCAGTGCTCATTGTCTACTTGAATCCTGGTTTGCCGGTTGGAATTAAAATATGCTGAAAAATTTGGTTTCTGCGGTACATTACAATTTACCAGAAAGCATTGTTTTACATACTAAAACTCTGGTTTAATACTTTTCTACTGCTTTCTATTGTATAATTGTGGTTTATTTGGCTTTTTCTTCTACCTCTACTTTCTTGAAGGTGATAGTGAATGGATCTGGTACCCAAGTTTCCATTTAAATTTGTAACATTTTGCAAAGGACAAATCACTATTAACTGAATATGCAAATCCAATAGGGATCTTGAAAAACATGCTTTCTAAGAGTGTTTTGCATTAGATGCATGGAATTACTAAAATGCATATTAGAAAATTTTTTCCCAGTTAGTATTTCCTGTGCATATGAATGAGGGATTGTGAAAGGGAACTTTAATTGCTAACTGTTGAGAACTTTGCATTACCTAGACTGGGAGGGCAGTAGGCAAGTGTTGGATATGGGTATGTGTTTGACTCAGATTTTTCCATATATTTGGAGGATCATGCCCCCATACCCATGGTTGAATGTGTTGGTCAAGTTTGGGAACCGGTACTTTAGGGAGAATGAAGAGTCTGTGTGAAGTAGACAAATTAAAGAAAATTTAAACCTGTCCTAGTATTTGTGAAGAGTATTTAAAGGCCAAATTACCTGTGACCTGAATAGGGCTAGCATCATCCACAATTTTATTTTGTCTATGCCCTTGGTGTTCCTTATTCTCTCTCCTCTGTTTTCTAATCAAGTAGCCTAGCATCAAGACCACCCTCAGTCTTCTCCTTTATTGTTGAGGTCTGTGCTGCTGATGTTTGCTCATCCCTTCTTCCATCTCTCCAATACTCTTTATTTTCCCTAATACGCAACTCATTTTGATCTCTAGCTTCCAAAACCTCAAGATGTGGCTTTAGTGGTCATAGAAATTGTTGAATGGTGTCAATAGAAGGTTTTAGGCATTTAGTTTGAGAGTAATGGATGATATGGTTTCATTGAAATTTCAGATTTTCAAAAGGTTGTGGTACAATGTTTTGAGGTTGGAAATGTTATTTCAAATTCAAAATATTTACCTGAATCACTCCTTTCTAAAT
This sequence comes from Gossypium rotundifolium, assembly GCA_025506655.1. Taxonomy (NCBI): domain Eukaryota; kingdom Viridiplantae; phylum Streptophyta; class Magnoliopsida; order Malvales; family Malvaceae; genus Gossypium; species Gossypium rotundifolium. Next base: position 10,180,966 of record CP106725.1, on the reverse strand, counting down.
TACCAAAGCAAATTTGGTTTCTTGTTTTTTAATCGTGCAATTTAAAGTTCAATGAAATTTTTGAATACCCATCTGAAATTAGTGTAGGCGAACTTCAACAGTGTCGTTTATCTTTCTCGGCATAAGTTCTGTTAAGTCTTTATAAACTGATCTTCTGAGTGATACTTGAGTGATGCCAATATTTAATGCAACATTTGTCTTGTAGGTTGTGAAGCTAATGAAAAAGAAGGGTACAAGCATGGTTCTTATTGATAGTGCTGGAGCTGGTGATATTATATCAATGGCTGGGCTGGGTTGTCCATCAATTGGCCATACAGTGGCAAATACAGAGGTATGCTTTTATCTTGTTATAAAGCTGAGTACTTGTGTTGACTTCAGTAGTTTTAGTGTAAACTAGCAATTTTGGTGTTAATCTTGTTAGTTATGTTTTGCAAGATATAATCGGCCAATGTGATCTATTTAGGTTGTTATGTGCCATTATGTACAGTTTTCAAGTGCATGTGATGATACATGATGGGACTCACTTCCTTGTTCATCCATGTTGATTTCTCATGGTGTACAACCTTCTATGTAGTGTACTTACATGCAATTTGGTGTCACTTCTCTGGGATTTGGGGCGTACCAATTGTACCTTGAGAAGTTGTGTTAGAATCCCTAGAATTAGGGATAGATTATTGAGGAAATCTTATGTAAATAGAAATTAATCATAGTTACTGATTCTTAGAATAATTACAGTTTTTTAGGAATTATTTCCTTCCTTAGAGTAGTTTATCTCTTTTTATACCTGTAACCTAATTAGCTAAAATAAGAATCTGATTTCTACAATTTTTACATGGTATCGGAGCCTTAGGAATTATTCGATTCTCTTTTCTATCTTCTTAAAAATTCCTCCGATTTCTCAGCCATCTTCCTATTTTTCCATGGGTGATCTTCACAATGACACCATGTCCGAAAATGAGATCTCACAAATATCTCAGACTGTCAATCGAGGGATCAATCAAAGTGACCTCAATTCTTCACTAATAATCACTAGTCATCGACTAGATGGAAAGAACTTCCTACAATGGTCTCAATCTGTCCTAATGGTGATTCGTGGTCGTGGCAAGTTGGGATATATCAATGGAGACCTCCCACGTCCTGATGTAGCAGACCCTACCTATGCTACTTGGGAACTCAATAACTCAATTATTATGGCATGGCTGATCAATTCTATGGAAGGCCATATAAGTCGAACTTACCTTCTCTTCAAGATTGCGAAAGACGTGGGATGCAGTCAAAGAGAACTATTCTGATCTTGGAAACACTTCCCAAGTTTTTGAGATCAAACTCAAGTTGAAAGACATTCGACAAGGGACACTTCAGGTAACTCACTACTACAACAATCTGAAAATATTGTGGCAGGAGTTAGACATGTACTATGAAGCTAATTGGGGGGAAGGCCTAGAACACACTAGTTTTATGACTCACCTCAACGACGAGTGTCTCTATGAGTTTCTAGCTGGGCTGAGGCATGAGTTAGACGAGGTTCGTGGCAGAATTTTGGGCAGATCACCTCTCTCAACCATTAGTGAAGCTTTTGCAGAAGTGAGGAGAGAAGAGAAACGCGTCTTGTCATGATGGGGAACCCAAACCAATAATCTCTCTTGACCCATTTCGTTGAATCTGCGCTCTTGTGTCCAAAGGTTCTCAAACACAAAAAACTCGTCTTTGGGAATGAGTCCGGATCGAAGCAGCACCATGGTGTAGCCATCGCAATCGTGTTAGTCACACAAAGGAAAAATGTTTTAAACTCCATGGTTATCTAAATAAAAACAAAAGACAAGAAAAGCGCTCATATCTTCCAACATCTGCGATGAGGTCTTTGGATGTGCGCCTAACCAAGACGCAACTCGAAAATCTCCATAAAATTTCGAGTACCTCTACTAGTCATGGGAATTTAGCCACTTAAGGTACTGCTCTCAATATTGCTCTTGAATCTAATAACCAATCTCCTTGGATACTAGATTCAAAAGCGTCGGACCACATGACAGGTAACCTCACGCTATTCCAAACTTACACCACCTGTCATAACAAGTCCCGAATCAGGATTGCTGATGGTTCATACTCACCGTGGTGGAGTAGGGAAAGTAAAATTAGTGAGAATTTTTCCCTTGATATTGTTCTACATGTTCCAAAATTATTCGTAATTTACTTTCAATAAGTAAACTTACTAAAGATGGGAACATGCTTGCTGAATTTTCTCGCATTTGGTTGTATAATACAGAATGTAAATCGGGAAGATGATTGGCATCGCTAAGGTTGATGATGGACTGTATGTGTGGAATAAAGACAACACACAAGGGGGATTAGCTCTATCTACTGCAAAAGATGATACTATTATGCTATGGCACCGTAGGTTAGGACATCCTGTTATTTCGAAATAAAAAGATAAATTCCTTGCAGTGTGATATTTGTGAATTGTCCAAACATACTCGTGTTCCATATCCTTTCAAACCATATACACAGTCCAAACCTCTTTCATTAATACACAGTGACTTATGGGGAGCTAGCCGAGTGAAAAACATTACTAGTGAGAAGTGGTTTATTACTTTTATTGATGATCACACTAGGGTATGTTGGGTCTATCTTTTAAAAGACAAATCTGAAACTCCCAAAGTTTTTCAAAAATTTCACTCAATGGTTCGAACCCAATCCAACTCTACCATCCAAACTCTCCACCCTGACAACGGAGAGAATACTTTAATTCTGTCCTAAGGTCATACCTTTTAGACCAAGAAATTATACACCTGAGTTCATGCCCAAACACCCCTCAATAGAATAGGATATTCGAGAGAAAAAACCAACACTTTCTTGATGTTGCTCGAGCCTTAATGTTCACAATGAACATCCCTAAATATTTATGGGGCGAAGCTGTTCTTACTGCTTGCTACCTAATAAATAGGATGCCATCAAAAGTCCTAAATGTCCAAACACCTCTAAACACTCTTCACAAATCATTTTCTCTATTTCATATTCCTACTATTCCAACAAAAATATTCGGGTGCAAAGCCTTTGTCCATAATCGTCAACTCAACCAATCCAAGCTTGATCCTCGAGCCCACCCTCAGATATTTGTTGGGTATTCTCCTACTCAAAAGGCTACAAATGCTACTCACCAACCTTACACCGCTATTTGTCTCTGGATGTCACCTTCTTTGAAACCGAACCTTTTTAGACCTTCTCATCTTCAGGGGGAGATTTTTAATGAAGATGAGAACCTTAATACTCTCCTTATTATACCTCCCGACCCTACCACCACTATTATCACTAAACCTCCCAACCTTGATATTGTTATTTCTCCTCCTATGCCGCAAGAAATTGACACTATACTTCCCGATACCAACACAATCACTGAACAGTCCCCTGATCAAGGAAAACAGCAACAACAGGTGCCCGAATCGCAAGTTTATTCGATTTAAATCGATGTCCCGAAACCGACATAATGAAGTGCCACTCACATCTTCAACCGAGGACTGTTCTGAAAACGAAGTCTCACCTCCATCACCATCTATCTATCTTCCAATTGTAATGCGAAAGGGGACAAGGAGCTGCACTCAACATCTATCTCTCGGTTTGTATCTTATGGTAACTTATCTAAGTCTTATCAAACCTTTGTGACTAATGTTGATTCTATAAAACTCCAAAACTATAGAAAAGCATTTGAGTTCGAATGGAGAAAACGTGATGGAGGAAAACTTCAAAAATAATGGAACGTGGGAAGTTTCGGATCTGCCTAAAGGAAAGAAAACAGTAGGCTGCAAATGGATTTTTACTACCAAATTCAAGCCTGATGGCCAGATTGATCGATACAAGGCTCGTCTAGTGGCTAAGGGCTTCATTCAAACTTATGGGCTGGATTATGGGGAGACATTTGCACCGGTTGCCAAACTAAATACAATTAGAGTCCTTTTGTCCATTGCTGTCAATCTTAATTGGCAATTGACCCAATTGGATGTTAAAAATGCTTTTTCAATGGGGAGTTAAATGAAGAAGTTTACATGGACTTCCACAGGTTTGAAGAAAGAAAGGGCCAAGTGTGTAAGTTGAAAAATCTTTGTATGCAATGAAACAATCTCCAAGGCGTGGTTTAATCGGTTTGCAAAAGCTACGATGAGCGGAAATATACTCAAGGACAGTGCACCACACCATGTTCTACAAGCATTCTAAGCACAAGGAAAATGTTGCATTCTAATTGTCTATGTGGATGATATAATAGTAACAGGCGATGATACAAGTGAAATTGGAAGGTTAAAAGAGTTTCTTGGAACAGTTTTTGAACTTAAAGATTTGGGAAATCTTAAATATTTTCTTGGCATGGAGATAGCAAGGTCTCAAAAAGGTATTTCTATCTCCCAAAGGAAATATGTCCTCGATTTGCTATCAGAAGTTGGGATGATGGTTGTAAACCAGCTGAAACTCCTATGGAGTTTAATCTCAAGTTGGGTACTAATGAAGATGGAGAAGAAGTCGACAGGGGGAGATATCAACGCCTAGTAGGGAGACTTATCTACTTGGCTCACACTCGTCCTGACATTGCTTTTAGTGTCAGCGTCATAAGTCAATATATGCATGCCCCAAGGGAAAAACACCTAGAAGCTACATATCGGATACTAAGGTACCTAAAGGGAAATCCTGGTAAGGGCCTATACATCAAGAAAAATGACAGCAGAAATGTGGAAGTGTATACCGATGCTGACTGGGTAGGTTCTATTAATGACAGACGATCAACCAGTGGTTATTGCAGTTATGTTTGGAGTAACCTAGTGACATGGAGGAGTAAGAAACAGTCTGTGGTAGCACGCAGTAGTGCAGAAGCAGTATCGAGCACTTGCACAAGGTATTTGTGAAGGAATTTGGATACAAAGGCTGATGAGAGAACTAAAGGTTCCTTATAATAGACCTATACAGCTGCATTATGACAACCAAGCTGTTGTCAGCATAGCTCACAACCCTGTGCATCATTATCGTACCAAACATATCGAGATAGACCGACACTTCATAAAAGAGAAAATACACTCAGGGAAAGTGAGTGTTACCTATCTACCTACCAGACAACAGGTTGCAGATATGTTGACAAAGAGTTTAAACAAAAACATGTTTGAACAACATGTTGGCAAGCTGGGTTTGATAAACATCTACACTCCAGCTTGAGGGGGAGTGTTAGAATCCCTAGAATTAGGGATAGATTATTGAGGAAATCTTATGTAAATAGAAATTAATCATAGTTACTGATTCTTAGGATAATTACAGTTTTTTAGGGATTATTTCCTTCCTTAGAGTAGTTTATCTCTTTTTATACCTGTAACCTAATTAGCTAAAGTAAAAATCTCATTTCTACTGTTTTTACAAGTTGTTTCCCTCATTTTTTGATGTTTTGTTAGTAAAAAAAGTGTTAGGTCAATTAACCCTTTTTTAATTTATAAAAATTTTCAGTTAATGTGAAGTTCAAAGTTTTAGAAATTGCCTTGATCCAAAGACACTTCCCTGAAACCCTGTCTCTTTGTTTTCTTCTAATGAATATGACGAACGCAATACTACTGCTATCACTGCATCCTCCCTCTGTCAACTTGCCCTACCTTATTTTGGCCTCCACTGCAATCTTCTCCCCATGGTTACATTATCTCCTTTTTCTTCTCTTTTCCTTCCCCAAAATTCTCTGGCCCCACTTCTTACTTCTCTTCATCCCTCCTCTCCTCCTGCTGCTTTCTCGCTTCAACCCCCCCTTACAGGTCCTCATACAAATTCCTTGCTTACTGCTTTTAAGTCTTCTTGATTTGTCTACACCTGTAGCATCATCTACTTTTTTGGTAGCTAGCATGGAAACCTAAGGTGACAACATTCTTGATTTTCAAGCTTATATAAGCAGCATACTGATGGGTTTTCGTTTGATTTAATTCCAACTATTATACTGTTATTGGTTCTGAGCAATAGATGATGATGATCAGCATCGTCATCTTTAACTCAATTAGCTGCTGTTTGTCAACCATGAACGTGCGTTTTTAAGTTTGCCCAATTTGTTATCAAACGCTTCTTTAAGCTTTATTTGGGTTTTGTCTTTTGCCCTAGGACATGAATTGTTTTGTTTGTGAATGGATTTGAATATGGTGGAAACTAAAACTAATCATGAATGGACGAAGGCATTGATCTGGGGTTCTTTTGTTGTGTTTTCTATTAACACCCAAGAAAGAAACTGTTTTTTTTCTTGGGCATTAATTTGATTGTATCTATGCATAAATTGAATTGGCAGGTTGGATCTATATATAAATTGGATTGTTCTTACATTTGTTAGGTTATGGCTGCATTGCCAACCGTTGAGTTGGACCCCCCAACCATTTCCATGACTTTTGGTGTCAATGATTCTCCATTAGCAGGTCGTGATGGTACCCATGTAAGTTGTATACCTGAATGCCTTCATTGTCAATATATTTTGCTATTGGCTTTTTGGTGTTCTTGTAATTTAATGGATTTTTTGTTCTGGTAAAATTTGCGATAGTCCCTTTCTCAGTTTTTCTGGAAGATAAACACCATTTTGCTGTGTTTTGTTTCATTGAAAATAGCCCGTCGAAAAATGATTTCTAGAAAATAGATTGATTTTGTGGAAAAATTGATATTTTCTAGTGTTTGACAAATTTTCTTGAATTTTTTTGAAACTAAATTATATTTGTTGCAAAATATAATAGAAGCATTTTCCTTTGACAGTTGAAATTTATTTTATAATAAATAATATTTTATATAAACTTAATAGTAGCTGATATCTAACTAACTCAAATTGAAGTTGCATATATTATATATATCAGAGCGGATGATGACACATTGTAGTTGGAAGAGATAAATGAAATTAAGTAGGATTTAAACAAATACTCTTATTTTTATTATTAACATATTCTTTTTTATATTATAAAACATTTATTACTAAATATTTATAAATAGTAATATATATTATATTAGAATATTAATATAAATTTTTTCCATAAAATATTAAGTATATTACTTAAAATTTAAATTTATTATTAAAATAAAATTGTAATACTAAATAATTTTATTAAAATAATAAATAATATTAATAATTATAAATTGTAATATATATTTATTATTAAAATATTAATGTAATTTGGTTATATTTAAGTTAAATTTTATATAAAGATCAAGTTACTCATAGGGAACTGTGTTTCGGAAAATGACTTGGCACTTTTCAAAAGGGAAAGTTTTTCAGAAAAAATAGACTTATTTTCTGTGGACCAGTAAGTCATTTTCTGTTGGCTAAACTATTTTCTTCCGGAAAATAAACATCACTTTTGTGTTTGATAACCAAATTTATGGTTAAACTTTTGTAAATGCTTATTACCATTCAATTTTGCATTAAAAGAATGAAATGACCTATTAGTATTGAAATCTTATTAATTTACAGCTTTATTCTGTAATTATTCTACAAAGAAAATTCATATTTAGGTATCAAATCTTTGTTTGCTTACAACAATAATATTAATCGAGAACTTTTGTTCTTTCTTATATTTGTAACTTCAATTATTTTAGATGAAAAAATATCTGTAGAACATAGTAGAAATGTAAGGGTGACTGTGACACTATTAATGTTTGAAATCATATTTATGTTGTTATTTTTCAGCATTTCCAAATTTAAGGCTTATTGTTTCCAACCTTCTTGTTGAACCTTGAAATTCATTTGCCTCAGTACCATATGCCTATATGCTCTGCTTAGACTGAAACATATACTTAAATTTAGAATTATGCTGCAACTCATATCCAATCAACATGAGGTGATACGTGTGCTGATAAATTCTGCAGTTGACCGGAGGAAAAATTGGGGATCGACTAATGGCTGAATCTGAAACAAATCTCGCCATAAATGTGCTTCCAGGCATAGCAGATACTTTCGAGGTTCAGGGGAGGGGAGAACTGCAGCTGGGTTCGTTTACCAAACTTTGCACTGTGCTTTTGTTTCCTATGGTTTAATTACTATTAGCATAGAGTGCTCTGCATCTTCTAATTTTCCTGTGGGATTTATTTGTTGACATGTGTAACAGGTATCTTGATTGAGAATATGAGACGTGAAGGATTTGAGCTGTCCGTTTCACCACCGAAAGTGATGTGAGTTTTCTACAAATCTTCTATGGGGCCTTTGTTTTATTAGTCTTAGGCCCCGTTCTCTATTGCTTTTGGGGTTCCAAAAGCACTTTTCAACTGAATCACAAAAGTGATGTTAAAAAGTTCTTTTCCACTGAATCACAAAAGCTGGGATTTAGATGATTTTGGCTTTTGATTTTTGCATTTTGACGTGAAATTATCAAAATGCTTAGATTTATTTTAAATATTTAAAAGTATTTAAAAATTATTTAAATATTATTCACAAATATCATTATATTAAATTATTTAAATATCATTTATCATTGTATTTAAATTTTAAAATATCTTGTATCATTAACTTTACAAATAATTTATATTAATTACTTAAAAGCATTTAAATGTTATGTTTCATATATGATTATATTAAACTATTTAAATATCATTTAAATTAACTAATTTTTTACTTTTCAACATCATGTCTGAAAATGACATTTTAACTTTCCACTGTAATTTTTGATAGCAATACTGAACACTTGAAATTAACAAATCATACTTTTTCACAGCACTTTCCTGCCACATTTTTCAAAAGCCAAAGTAACAGAGAACTAAGCCTTAGACTTAGTGTTGTCGAAGGTGCACTGTGCTGTTTTGGCTAGAGCCATTTTAGTGCTTGAGGTGTAAGGCAAAAAAAGCACTTGCCTAAGGCACAGCAGATATACATGTATATGCATGTATGTGAAAATATAATATGCGTAAGATATATAATTGTGATAATAAACTCTAAAAAGTGGTCTAGTTTATCATAAAAGAATAAAAAAAATGTTCTATTTCTTTTGTTGGCCAACATGCATGATTTCCTAATGGTCCCTTTGTTAATGAATACTCGAACACTAAGAAGTAGGGAGTTTATTGTTGTCCCATGTTTTTTCAGTATCTGAGGTAATGAAAAAATTAAAGAGAACTTCAATTATGCGAGATTTAAAAAAAAAAAAGAATGCCTACAGATTTCAGAAAAGCGTGTCTAGTTGCGTGTAGTGTGCTTCTGATCAAATGTGCCTTGTTCAAAAGGTCATGAGGTGCTTTTGGTGTTTGGCGCTTAAGATACAGTGCCTAGTACAGCTTTGGCATGGTGTTAGCTGTTGACATGTATGATAAAGAAATTTGAAGGCTTTGATACAAATTTGAACCAATGTTTTCTGTGACAATTTCTAATAACTGTGATTGATCTACTCATAGGTTGTGATTTTGGAAAGCTAAATAAGGTTTGGCATGATACTAATTATTGACATTTATGATATTAATTTGTTGGTTTTCATACAAAATTGAAACGATGCCTCTATTGATTTTAAGACATGGCCACTGATTGAACCTTCATGGCCAGCTGACAGCCAAAATGATAAGAAATTCACTTGAATGAATCTTTTTACCTTAAGTCCATGTTCTGTAGATGCCTTTCCAAGTTGTATGTTCTATCTAGATCCACTTATTTCCATGCACTTTTTATTTGCAAATAATATATTCTTTTTCTGGAAATTCTTGTGTAACATCAGGTATAAAGTTGAGAAAGGTCAAAAGCTGGAGCCTATTGAGGAAGTGACCATTGAGGTAAGTATTGCAGATTCAGACATAGTAATTTGTTTCCTTCCATTATATACTTTTGGACTTGGCAAATTAATCTGTTACTACAGGTGAATGATGACCATGTAGGATTAGTTATGGAAGCTCTATCTCATAGGCGAGCTGAGGTTGCTGATATGGGTCCTGTTCCTGGAAATGTCGGTAGAACTAGATTGTCATTGACCTGTCCATCAAGGTAGGTTAGTTTTGTTTTATTTATTTATTGTGTCTTGTGAACATTCTCTTTTGGCTGCAAAAATGATTTTTTTTTCTTTGAGAAGGGGGTGAGGAAATAGCTAAAGGGAGAATTTTCTTTTGGAAAGTGAGATTCTTCTTCAACCCAGAATATCTTTTGATTGATGATTTCTTCATGAGCCTAGAATTTGTGCATGTGCCTTCTCCTTTTGGGCTCGAAGTTGGAATGGCAGGGCCTCAATTATTTCTTTTAGCAACTTCTATCAATATGTACCATCAATTGGCAAAGAATTGGCTGTGGATTTAAATACAAGCAAGAATCATTGATCAAAAGAATATTAAGTCATTGGAGGAATAAAGTACTAGTACTTAGTTCCCCCTAAAAAATGTTGAAAACTGGCACATTCATGATGGTACATCAATAGGCTGGTTAGGTGAAGTTTTTCCTCTTTGGGAACGAAAGGCTTAGATGAACTTTGGGTCTAACTGAAGGTGACATTTGAGTAGGCCATTTCTATAGTGGTTAATTTGTTGACCATGTTTCTAGGCCTATGTTACTATTGCATGTTTGAGATTATTTGTTTAGCTCATCAAAAGGAAACCGGAACCTTTCAGATCAAACGGAGTCTGAATCCTTACAACTCGTTAAATAGAGACCCAAATCTTTTAGCCTTTTTTTTTCATATAAAATTCTTCTCAGGATCATTCCCCTTAAATAGAGGTTACATAGGTTTATTCTTTAGAACAGGAAACTAAAATTATACTAATCTAATGGGAAACTTCCTAAAATAAGTTATTCTAATTAAAAATATTACTAAAATAAACTTATTGGTCTTTCCAGTTTTCACACCTATGATTTGTCTTGCCTATAAAGGCAACTTTAACAGCCTAACTTGAGTTTCGGTTAGGTCTATTCGGGTTGGGTCAACTTGGATCTTAAAATTTTGGGGAGTTAATGGTTATTTCAGGTTCAGGTTATTTGGATTCTCGGTACATCTGGTTTGGGTTATTTAAGTTTGAAACTCAATTCGAATTTGGTTCATTTTGAATTTATTGATTTTGAAATCCAATCATATCAGGTTTAGATAGATTATTTGATTGAATTATATTTAATTAGAATTTTATTGAGATATAAAAATAAATAATATTTAAATACAAAAGAGATATTATGTTTAGTTTAGTTTTTTGTGATTTCCTCTGGTATTTATTTATTTTCTTATATTCTCTTTCTGACTGGGCTTGCGGTGGCTGGCTGGCTGGCTGGCTGACAGGCTTTCATGCCAGCAACTATGCGACTTCCTGTCTCACCGACCCACCCTCCCTTCTTCCCCTTGTCTCTTCCAAATTCAGTCCTTAAAGGGCATGTTTGAAAATTGCATTATTTTTTTGGTTGTTCAGTGTTGCATGGGATATATCGTCCTTGGTATCACTAAATATAGCTATTACAGGAGGGCTCTAGATAGGGAAGAAATGGCCTTTCCATTGAATGGGTGATTCTACCAACCTAACCAATGAACCACTGTTCATCACTGAATGGGGGGAATGGCTATTCTATTCCTCCTAACTAAAGATGCCATGATACTTTTTCTGCCCTAAAACTTTTGTCGACCTTTTCTTCAGTTTCAATGTTCTTTTGAGATATAATCTCCTTTTCCTCAATCCCTTAGTGATTCCAGGACCACCTTCCTAATATCTACTGTAGCCCCAAACCAAAAGCTCTGATGTTTCAACATTAGTGCAGCTTTAACACCAAGTGGCAGAGTTTGCCAAATCTGTCCCATATCAACACTAGTGTAAAAAAAAAAAAAAAAAGAAAATACTTCAAAGGAAGAGTTGACATTAATAAATAATTGGAAAACCAGAATAGAATTGTTACCATGTAACCTGAGCTTCTCCATTGTGCTTGTGGAATGAATTAAAATGGTTATAGGTTTTCTGTACTGATGATAAAGTAACAGTTTCTCTTACAGCCAAAATTTAAATAATGAAGTTTCGAAACAACTCATTTGTGGCAGTTAAGAGATTTACATGATCTTTCATAGTACATCATGCGATATAGAAGTTTAGCCATTGGGCTTTTCCCTTGATTGAACACTCTCCACTGTGAGAGGTGCAGTGTGATAACTTGTGGTCTAATCCTTGTAATGTGCAGTAGAAGATAACAGAATGACAAATAACTTGTAATAGTTAGGGTGCTAGATGGATCTTGTTTCTGGATATCATTTCATGGAGAAGGCACATTAACGCACATTTGTTAAATTAGTATTGACTAGGTGGGGATGGTGATTAAATTCTAGCTTAATTTATCTAATAGATGATGGTATGGAGTAATTGAGCAAATCGTAAGAACCACTCAATGGAAGCATATATATATATATATATATACACACGTGTGTGCGTGCTGCGCGCGCGCGTGTGCAACAATGATGTGGTTGTTTCTTTCATGAAAATTTTATGAGAATGCTGTTTCGTGTGTTGGCCGATTTTATTATAAGAATCAGAGGAAAGTTAAACTGCTATTTTGTATATCAGGGGCCTGGTTGGATACAGAAGTGTGTTCAGCAGTGATACTCGTGGAACTGGATTTATGCATCGTGCTTTTCAATGTATGTTTTTCTACCTGTTATACTTATTTTTTGGTCTTGTTTTCCATATGCATTGCATCTTGTTGTCAGGACATTATCCTCTGGAAGCTGAATCTTTTGGTTTCTTGGAAATAGAGATTATCCGTTCCTTAGTTTTTGTCCATCGATGATAACATATTGAATGAACTTGTGCTTTCTCTATTTACAGGTTTGTGTTGTAAAAAAAAAAAAAAAAAAAAAAAAAAAAAAAAAAAAATTCAAGAAAAGGTTTCAACCTGCATGCCATGGTTCACACAATGTCAAAAATTCTTTTTGAGACAATTAATGGGTTTTTTAGACTACTATACATCGACTGTGGAATTTTAAACTTGCAAGCATTGTTTTCAAAACTGGACCAGACTGGCCGGTCAGACTGGTTACCGGCCGGGGTACCGAACCAAAATAAAGGGTTGGACCGGTTGACTTGCAAACTGGTTGAACCGGGCTAAAAATCGGTCGAACCAATTTCTCTATTTTTCAAAATTTTATGATTTTTTAGTAATTTATTCAATTGAACCAGACAAACCGGTCGAATTGGTGGGACTGGAAACTGGTGGTCTGACCAGTTTGACCACCGGTTTGGTTCTGAAAACCTTGCTTGCAACTGGTAGTTAGATGGTTTTCTTATATCCATTTAATGATTAATTAATTATTAATTTTGATAAATGTATTCTAATGAGACATATGTCAACCCTCTCACTTGTCAAGTTTAAAAACTCCATTGGTTGTGTATAAAATGATTGTTGTAGTCTGCTTATTCCATATAGAGAAGTTCCAAGGTGAGCTTTCTAAAATAAGCTTCTTATCGGCTCTAACTACATAAAACATTACCTAAGACACAATGATACTCAATTATGCAAAATATTACAACTTTCGTAATGTTGTGTGTAATTACACAAAATATTATCCAATTACACAAATTATTACAATGAATTACACAAAACATTGCAAATTATTACAAATATCGAAATGTTTTGGGTAGCACGAATTACACAATCATTACATCTTTTGCAATGTTTTATGGAACATTGGAGCTGATGAAAAACTCATATAAAGGAGCTCTTTTTAGAATTTTCCTTCTATATATTGATGATGGAATTCTCAAGCACCATGATATGGGTTAGATGGGTTTTTTGCATCCATTCAATAATTTATTTATTTATTAGTTCTTATAAATATACTTTGTGAGATAAGTGTCAATTGTCAACTTTTTAATACTACTTACGGGAGCTTTTAACTTCTTTATCAGTGTATAAGATAATTTCCTCTGAGATCAACTGATTGTGAAGTTTAAAAACTCTATATAGCCAGTTTACAAGATAATGTTCCTAGTCTTGTTAACCCTCTCCGGGATCTGTTTCCTTTTGCAGCGTATGAGAAGCATCGAGGCCCTCTTGGAAATGTCAGGAAAGGAGTGTTGGTATGGTTGCCTAATGCTTTCTTGTGACTTAATTACTATGTTATTTCTGTGCATGTAATATAATTATTATCCTGTGCTTTTTGTTTAGACTCATAAATGAGAGCTTCTTTAAATGACGTTTTTTCTATCAATATAAATGGTTGATGAAAGCAAAAAGTTCAAGAAGAAGACATTCTTTCACATGTTCAAGATTTCAAATTTTTTTAGCATTGAAGATAGATGTTAGTCTTGCTTGTTCTGAGATACAATTTGAACACGTTTAGATTAAAAAAAACTAGAACTTGGTCAATGTCTAGTTAGATTCAACATACTAGAGGTATGCAGTATACTGTTGTACTACACTTGGGTGCTGTTGCAGCAAACCTTGCTTACTCCTTGCTCTGCACTAGCTATAGATGACACTGCTCTTAAGGAACACCCTGGCACGAGTAGAATTTCCATAATGATCCATAAACTTTTACTTCTTTGAATATTTTATATACCTAAATGTATATAATTGCTGCTTAATCCTTGCCACAATGTACGTATCGTTTACTCTGAACAGGTATCAATGGGTTATGGTACAATCACAGCTTATGCATTGATGAGTTTGGAAGCTCGTGGAACTCTTTTTGTGACCCCTGGGATGGAGGTAGTTTCCATGTTAAGATTAATAATTTCATTACTTGTTTATTTGCTTATGCATGCCTCTAATTCATAAATTCTTGGCTTTCAAATGGGTTATTTAATCTTAGTCTTAATATTATGTTCTGAAAAATGAATAGGTAGGATTATGCAACCAATGATATTAACATTCAGTCCCCTCACCCTCTATAACAATGGTTGTAGCCAGGACTATTTATTTTGAGAATCTGGTAACTATTTGGGTGCGGGCTATGTTATTCTTAATGAACTCTTGTGGGTTTAATAATCTTCAAGTTGGCAAGTCCATAACACACACTTAAAATTAGTTGTATGAGATATGAGGTACCTTGGTGGTGATGCACTTGGTAAATATAGAACTTGCCTTTTATATTTAAGGATGCCACGATAGTTTTTGTCTCTACTGTTAGCTATAGCATTTCGTGATACTAGGACATCTACAACCAATGCACTATTTTTTGGTTAATTGAATGAGGCACGCTTTATTGGCCAAATTATTAAATAAATCTGGTTGCTTCTGTATAGGGGTAGCAATTAGGTGTATTGGGTCAGATAATGAATTTCATTTCAGTTTAGAGTCACTTCAGGTATGCGTCATTTTAGGTTCTAGTTACTTCAAGTATAAAATCTGGTTAGTTCAGGCCATCTACTTTTCAAATTAGTTCAAATCAGCTTTATCTCATTTTAAAAATAATAAGTTATACTGTTGTATTGTTTATTTATTATTTACATTGACGTGTACAATAATAGAATAATATATTCTTGGCTTAAGTTCTGGATTTGGGTGGTTAACTTTTAAATTAAAAATGGGTTGAATCAAGTTCTGGTTGTGTGAGTTTGCTGGTCTTTTTCAGGTTAAGACGAGGTCTACCTCTTTAAAAGTCTAATTATTGTTTACATGTTGGCTCTCAGACATACGATGGCATGATAGTTGGTGAGCATTCACGTGATACAGATCTTGATGTAAGAATAAAATCTAGCGCCCCTGCAAGCAGGCCTTATTTTTTTCAAGTATGGCTGACCTTTGTGCAATGTCTCTCTTATCGCAGGTGAATCCAGTAAGGAGTAAAGAACTGTCAAATATGCGTGCAGCTGGCAAAGATGAAAATGTGAAACTATCTCCGCCAAAACTTGTATGTCTTTCTATACCATAAAAAATACTTGGTTTTATTTCCTCTTTAAATTTGTTTCAGCTTTTTATGTGTTGATTGTTGACACATCACACTACATTATACTTGCAAGGAAGATTTTAAGGACCAAATATTGAAAAAGAGCAATTTAAAACCATTTGGAATTAGATAAATCAAACATCATTTCAACTTTGCATTTGACTCGTGAGAATTAATTGTGCTTGTGTGCAGATGACTCTTGAAGAAGCTATTGGTTATGTTGCTTCTGATGAGCTTATAGAGGTAAGTTGATGTTGTGCTTTCCATTTTTGGATTCATCGTAGAATATTTCTCTAGTCTTGTATTATTCTAATTCTTGAGTTATCGATCCCTACTTCAAATAATATGCTTCTTTCTGGAATTCTTCGAGTTATTAAAGATTTCAAATTTTTCAGGATTTTGAAACAGAAAAGATTTATATTAGATGTATACATAGAGAGAGAAAGTGTTTATGTGTGGCTAAATGCATGCATTGCCATTGCTAGTGGTTTCCATAGCTAAAGCATGCTGGTCATGAAAGCTTTTGATATCTGATATAATAATGGTTAATTGAGATGCAGGTTACACCAAAGGCCATCCGATTAAGGAAGAGATATCTGGATGTAAACAAGCGCAAAGCCATGAGTAAAAAGGCCAAAAATTGAGTCTTCTCCTAACATACTATAATTTTGTAACTATAGGTGGGGTTGGGTTCAATATTTGTCCCCACAATTTCTTTATAGAATATCAACGATATTATCATTTTTATGACAACAATAAGGGGCAAAGAGGAGTTCATGTTTTGTATGTGTAATTGCCAAAGAAACAACAATGGCTATTATTATTATTTGTATTATTATTATTAGCATAATTTAATATATTTGTGCTTCGACAAGATTCCAACAATTTGATTACGTAAAATTTGACATAAATTATGAAATTTTTATTTTACTTATTGAAAGAAATAAAAGTGCAGTACTCCTTGTTTACTTATATTTTTACTCTTATAATAAAAATATTTTATAACGTGGTTCATACTTGCAAATTGAGTGCTTCAACTTTGATAATTGATGTTGAGACCAGTAACCTTAATTTTAGAAAAATGAATTAATTAAAATAAAATAAAAATTACATAGTTATGTTAACTTAATTCAAATAAATTAATCATTTTTAATCTTACATTTTAAGACTCATTACATCTCTAACTTATAAAAAGTCCATTCCAAGTAAGCATTCAAACACATTCTGTCGCGGGTTACAATATATCCCATAACTTGATCAACCTATACCAAGTAAGCATCCAACCAGCTTCCGCCGCCACAGCGTATCCAATATATTTCTCATTAAACATGATCATTAGTCGAGTTTGCGCTGGATTGATACAAAATTTTAAGCCCGCTTTTAAGTTCGTGTTCAGTTCACTTTAAAAAATAGCCCAAAGTTTTATTTAAGTCCAGTTCAGATAAAAAAAATATTAAACTCGAGTCTAGTCTTATCCGCTCATATTATTTTTTATATTATTATTATATAAAAATAAATTTAAAAATATAATACATCAAATACACTAAAAATATTAAAATAAATATTTTCCAATAAATTAAAATTGAAATATATTAAAAAACTTTATACCTAAATAATATCAAGATAGTTACAACTTAATAAGTAAATGCCTCTAAAATAGTGGTAAAATTAACAATAAAATAAGAGTTATATAATATCCAAACAATAACAACAAAATAATATCAATATAATAACAAAATAGCAACAAACAACAAAACAATAGGAGGGAAAAACTTTTTAGCTAAATTCGAGCCAGGCCGAGATGAGCTAAAAAATTCTTACTTTTTGTTTGAACTCTCTTACTTTTTGGACAAACCTTCGAACCTGAACGGATAACCCGACCTATGATTAGATCTATTTCTCACACCTAATGATTTGTGCTAAAAAAAATTAAAAAAAATTATACTAAAGTGAGAATATAACTTTTTTTTTTTTTTTGCACATCTTGTCATGGTCTCCAATTTATTTATAGTGTAATGAGTTGGAAGGAAGCCATGAAATTAAAAAATAAAAACAAAAAAGGAGTAATCACTAATCCTAACCATGATGGAATAGTCTCTGATGCAAAAGGTTCTCCCTTACCTATTGTTAAGAAGCGGTTGAATTTCTATTACATCTAAAATCACTTTTTATCTTTCATCTTGGTATTTTCATATTTCGTATTTTAGTTTATGTAGTAATATTATCTCTAAAATTTAAATTTGTATTCTTTCCAAAGAAGTTGCAACTTAACAGAAACGTTAACCCAATAATACAAACAAACATAAAAATCTGTATAATTAAGTGGACTACAATGCAATCCATCCGGAATTGCTTGACGGTAAATCCATATAAGACTTGCCCCATTGAAATCCACAAGCGCAAAAAACATGAATAAACAGCAAAAAAACATAACTGAAATTCGTGAAACAAAAGCATATATATTATTATAAGCACATAATAAATGAACCCAAATGCGTATCGAAAACAATTATAAATTTTGTTTATTTATGAGCACAAAAGAAATTCCTCTTCTCTATCTTGAATATCCAGCTTTGGGATTAAAGTTGGCAAATTGCAGTGATGATGGAGAATCCTAGTTTCACTCTTTTACTTGTCTGTGCCTTATGCATGTCCTCAGTGGTACAATGCAAATACAACTGCCCCGAAAAGTACGATCCCCATGATATGCAGGAACGATACCAACGATGGGTGGCCCGACATGGCCGAAAGTACAAGAGCAAGAACGAATGGACATTGCGGTTCGGGATATACAAATCCAATTCTCAGTTCATTGATTGTGTCAATTCACAGAACGTATCATTCAAGTTGACCGATAACGAATTCGCAGACATGACAAATGATGAGTTCAGGGCTATGTATTTGGGTTACCAAAGCATAAGATCTCCATGTGACAGCAAAGGCTTCGCATATGACAAATATCACAATTTGCCAAAAAGTATAGATTGGAGAAAGAAAGGTGCTGTTGCTCCAATCAAGAATCAAGGCCAATGTGGTATGCCTCACTTGCTTAGTTAATGAATTGTTCTCTTTAATCAAGCATGAATTTAACATCACTTACCTTTTAACGATATACAGGGAGTTGTTGGGCATTCTCAGCAGTGGCAGCCATAGAAGGGATCAATCAAATTAAAACAGGGAACTTGACATCTCTTTCGGAACAAGAGCTCATCGATTGCGACACCGACTCGTTCGACCAAGGCTGCAACGGTGGACACATGGTCCAAGCGTACGAATTTATTATAAAGAACGGTGGAATCACCACTGAGAAAGACTATCCATACACGGGAAGAGATGACACCTGCAAGAGGACACAAGCAAAAAACCATGCAGTAACAATTAGTGGGTACAAGAGATTACCTACCAACAATGAGACAGCTCTGCAAATAGCAGTTTCTCAGCAACCTGTATCGGTCGCCATCGATGCAGCAGGGCTCGAATTTCAATTCTATTTCGGAGGTGTGTTCACTGGAGATTGTGGAAATGAACTCAACCATGGAGTTGCAATAGTTGGCTATGGAGAAGTTCTTAATAAAAAGTACTGGATAGTGAAGAATTCATGGGGTACTGAATGGGGTGAAGCTGGCTATGTAAGGATGGAACGTGGAGTCTCTGATAAAAGGGGTCTTTGTGGTATTGCAATGGATACTAGTTACCCTGTTAAGAAGTGAACAGCTTTTTCAGTGAAATTGGCCTAGGAATTCTGTTTGCTTATTGAAATATTTCACTTCCTTTTATATGTTTTATAATTATAATTTAAGAATACATGTTGAAGAAAAATATGTGTGGACCAGCAAAACATGCGATGTGACCATGCACGAATGTAATATGGAGAGGTAGGTAGATAATCTTTTTCTTCATTTAACTGATTTAATGTTTTCTTTAATTGATTATACGCCTATTAATACCATAATATATATTCAATTCATTGGATAAATAATTATAATTATTAAAAGAAGTTGCTTTTGTTTATGGCTGCAAATGCAACTAAGAATCCTCAAGAAACTAGCCCTTGAAGACACACCTACGCTGTCTTCATGATCATGGTATCCGCCTAATATGTCAATCATGTTAGCTTCCTATAACTCATCATTTCCTTAAACGTGGTTATATATATATGTTGCTTTTCGCACTTTATTTTCCTAAGGGTAAATATATATTTTGGTACTTGAATTTGGTTTTAAGGTTTAAATTGGTATCTAAAGCTTTTTTTTTTTTTTTGTCCTAGTAGGTGCCTAAACTTAATTTTTTTGGTTTAAATTAATATCTTGTTAGAATTGAGTGACCCGAATCCTTATTTAAATAAAATATAATGGTAAAATAAAATAAAAAAGAATCTCTATAGAACTACACTTCTTTTGTTTTATTTTAAATAAGGTTTTTTAAACCTTATTAAACTCCTATTTGATATTGATTAGAATAAGGTGTTTCAATCTTACTACACTCCTATTAGAATATGGTTTTACAAGCCTATAAATAGATATAGTCTATTCCTCTTGTAATTATTTGAATTCGACATAGTGAATTTTCTTCTCCTCTGCCCGTGGTTTTTTTCCCAAAAGGTTTTCCACGTAAAATTTGTGTTTTCTTTAAATTTTATTTCTTTTTCTTTGCGATATATTGTCATTACTGACGTTATATTTTTAACAAATTGGTATTCGAGTTTAAGGGTTTTTCATCTCGATCACGGTAATGGCGTCTTTGAAGTATGGAATTACATTGTTGGATTGCAACACCGATTTAGCGTTATGGCGTATAAAGATGCGAGCGCTTCTTGCAGATGGATTTGTAGGAAGCCACGCTGGTAGATAAGATGCCTTCAACATTGACGGAGGAAGAGAAGAAGCGCAAGGATCGAAAGGCGTTAACACAGTTACATTTGCATTTGTCTAACGAAATTTTGCAGGATGTGATGAAGGAGAAGACCACCGCTGCATTATGGAAGAGGCTAGAACAAATATGTATGTCGAAAACTCTAACCAGCAAGTTGCATATGAAGCGTCTTTATGCTCATCGTTTGGAGGAAGGTGCATCTGTGCACGAACACATTGTTCGTTGCCCCCGTCTTATTCAACCTTTAGAGAAACGATTTTATATAGCCGTGAGTCTCTCACAGTTGATGATGTTTATGATTCTTTGACCTTCTATGATAAGATGAATCATCTTGTGGTTAAAATTGACTCTCAAGGAGAGGGTCTCATTGTTCGTGGGAGACAAGATCGGAATGCTGATGATGATCGTGGAAGGACACAGGAACGGAATCCTCGCGGTAAATCTAAGGGTAGATCAAAGTCTTCAAACAGAGGTAAAACTTGTAACTTCTGCAAGAAGAAAGGGCACATTAAATTTGAATGCTATAAGCTACAAAATAAGATCAAAAGGGAGGCCACGATCAAAAGGAAAACAAGCAGAAAATTTAGGTGAAGCTGATGTTGTAGAAGACTACAACGATTGTGAACTTCTAGTTGCTTCTGTCAACAATTCTAAAGTGAGCGATGAGTGGATCCTTAACTCGAGATGCACCATCCACATGAGTCCCAATCGGGATTGGTTTACAACTTACGAAACAATGTCTGAAGGTGTTGTCTTGATGGGAAATAATGCTTCGTGTAAAATCGCAGGTGTTGGAACAATTAAAGTTAAGATGTTTGATGGAGTTGTCAGAATACTTAGTGACGTACGACATGTTCCAGAATTGAAGAGAAATTTAATTTCGTTAAGTACTCTTGATTCAAAAGGGTACAAATACACGGTGAAAGTGGGATTTTGAAGATTTCAAAGGTTCCTCGTTGTGATGAAAGGGCCGAGAAAGACCGCCAAGTTATATGTTTTGCAGGGTTCTACTGTTATTGGTGATACAGCTGTCGCTTCCCTTCCTTGTTAGATGATGATATTACTAAACTTAAACATATGCGCCTAGGGCATATGAATGAGAATGGCATGGCAGAATTGAGCAAAAGAGGACTTCTTGATGGGCTAGGAATTTGCAAACTGAAGTTTTGTGAGCACTGCGTTTTTGGGAAGCAAAAGAGAGTTTGATTCACTAGAGGAATCCATAACACGAAGGAAACGTTGGAGTATATTCATTCTGATCTGTGGGGGCCATCAAGAGTTCCTTCGAGAGGTGGAGCTAATTATATGCTAACTTTTATTGATGATTTTTCCAGAAAAGTTTGGGCATTCTTCCTGAAGCAAAAAGTGATGTGTTTTTCGCATTTAAGTCTTGGAAAACTATGATTGAAAAATAGACGGAAAACAAATAAAATACCTTCGCACAGACAATGGCTTAGAGTTTTGTTATGATGAGTTTAATAAACTATGCAAGTCAGAAGAGATCGTGAGACACTTGATAGTTCGTCATCCTCCACAGCAAAACGATGTTGCAGAATGAATGGACAGAGCGATCATGGAGAAGGTTCGATGTATGTTGTCAAATGCCAACTTGCCAAATTCGTTTTGGGCCGAAGTAGCTTCTACTGCATGTTTTTTGATCAACCGATCTCCATCCGTTGCCATTGAGAAAAAGACTCCACAAGAGGTATGGTCTGGTAATCCTGCTAATTATTCTGATTTAACGATCTTTTGGTGTCCTGCGTATGCTTATGTTGATAATGGAAAATTGGAACCGAGATCCATTAAATGTGTTTTTCTTGGTTATAAAGCTAGTGTAAAAGGGCATACGTTATGGTGTCCTGAAAATAGAGAAGTTGTGATTAGCAGAGATGTTGTTTTTGATGAAACTGCTATGCTACCTAACTTATCTCTTAAAGACCCTTCCAATAAAGAAAGTCAAAAGTAGGTGGAGCATCAGATTAATACAGAGTCGACTCCTCAAGCCAGTACAAAAATTGAGAATAGAGTTGCTTCTTCACCACAATACTCTTATCGCCAAAAACAAAACTAGAAGAGAAATAAAACCTCCAAAGAAGTATGCCGAGGCTGATCTAGTTGCTTATGCTTTAAATATGGCCGAAGATATAGATGCAAACCAAGAGCCATCTAATTATTCTGAGGCGGTTTGTAACACCCCAAACTCAGCCTAGACGTTACGACCGAATATGACGTGTCATATCAAAGTGATTTTTAAAATTTGGACTTGTTGATAAAAATCCGTATTTAGATTAAAACAAATTTAATTTTTATTGCTTGAGAAAATTTGACAAATTAAGTTATTTCAATCTGAAACTAGCTTATCAAAATGATTTCCATATTTATTACCATTAATTTCTTAAACTGAATAAAACGCGAAAGCTTCTCTAATTAAAAACCTTGAAGTTTAAAATGCGTGTTTTTCTTGAAAATAGTTGTTATTTTGAAAACTCTTTTGTATCCGTTTGGTAGTTTAAAACAAGAAATCCAAGCCCAATTAAAAATTACCAATGGCCTTATTACATAATCAATAGCCCAACATGAAAATTAAAACTAAATAACTAAGTCTAAAGTAGAACATCAGCGATCATGTGGCCACCTCCGAGTCCCTCGCGGCTCCAAATCGTCTAAGGCTTGGAATTACTTGTACAGTTAAAAAGAAAGGGTGAGTTTGCGAAAACTCAGTGTGTAATCCCCTATTAGTCAATCAGTAACAATATATGCGATGTGATGCGGGCTGGCCCTATTCGAGAATGATGCAAGTGTGGGCCTTAGCCCATTATAGTAAAAGTGTGGACCTAAGCCCAATACAGTATCAGTATGGTGAAAATATGCAACCCACCCTAATCCAGCCAACACACCACTCGTACCAACCAACACACATGTGGGGATAAAATCGACCCACCCAACAAGCACACCAATATCACAGCATAGCTGCCAATAATAATAACACAGTAGAGCTGCTAGTAACAGTATATGTGGCAACGCTACCAATAACAGTGAATGTGGCAGAGCCACCAGTACAGTACTTCCATATCAGAATCTCAACCCTATGCAGTGTTTCATTTCATAAATAGTTCGTGTATGCAAAGTGTCCTACTCAGTACAGTCTTACAAATAACATACACTCATCAGTCAACCTACCTCTAGGGGTAACATGGTCATTTCCATCTATTAGGGGTATAATAGTAATTTTACCCTTTACGGGTATTTTGGTCACTTTACTTATTCTGGGGTCTCGGTGCAGATAATGACCTCTCCAAAGGTCTACAATCGCCTCGAGTGACACATATAATTTAAATGGTCATAACGGTGTAAATGGGCCCAAGGCCCATTATTCGGCCCAAGTGGGCCCACACGCTCGTGTGGCCCGTTTATCCCAAATTTAGTCACGGCTATGCGAACCATATAGCCCATTCCAATATTTTCCACTTATCGTGGATTTTATCCGTTGGGGCCCACACGACCCATTTCAGCCAAACGAGGCCCAAATCGGCCCAAGAGCATGAGAATGCTCATGGTGGCCTCTACAGTCTATCTCTCACAATTTGTGGGCTTGGTTTACCACACGAGCGATCGCACGCTCGTGAGGCCTCAAATGTGAAGTTTTGACTTTTTGGCTTTTCGACTTTCACCGATTCACAGTAGAGAGGGGTGTGGCTACACATCTATTTGCGCAATGAACAGATTACCCCATGTGCGATCAACCTACAATCATCCCCACACAATCAATCTTTCATCCTTTAGATCATTAACACTAAAGCCCCAAATCGATATCACCACTTACCTTGACCGAAAATTATGCGCTTACTACTCTTAGATCACTGGTTGAAAACGATCGTACCCTTTTTCTTGATTTACTGCGCATAAAATGGATTTCATTAGCAATAATCGTTTAATACAAGGCTTGAATTGATACCCATAGTCCAAAGAATTAGAGTTAGGGCAGATTGGGTATTCGGCCAATACTACAAAACAACCCTACTTACCCCACAGTATTTGGCCAAAAAGGTATTCGAAGAAGAAAGTAGAGATGTGTAGGAAGCAAGGCAGTCGACGCTCCACCGATTGTCAGAGAATATCGTCCATATGGTTTCGAAATAGCAAGACAAGATTTATGTTATTCAGTCTATATTGGAAAAGCAAAGAAACAAAAGAGAGGGGAAAAGAGGAGATGTAGGATTGGGCTTACCATAATATTATGAATAGAAGAAGAGACCGTCGCCCATTACCAAACATTGCACGGTAGAGAAAGAAAAAGAGAGTCGACCACTTAGTCAAAAAGGAAAAGAGAATGTTGAGAAGAAAAACAAGAAGGTCCAACTATGAACCAAAAGTCGAGGAATAGAAATGAGGAAAAGGGGATTCGACAGCGGAGAAAAAGAAAAGTTCAAAAGTGTACAGAGAAAAGTGCCAAAAGAGCCTACCACATTTGGCCAAAGAGAGAAAACAACCCAAAATAATAGTATACCTCCTCTGGCCAAATTTCTTGAGTGCCAGAGTCCAATTTCGGTACAATTTCCCCCTCTCAGCTCCTTGATTTTCTCCTTGAATCTCTCCATGACCAGTTCAAACTCCATCCAAATCCTATTCAAACTCCCTTTAGCTGTGTTTCAGTCCAACTCTACTACCTACATAGCTCAAGTAGCAAAATAAATACCCCATTGCGCAACCCAAAACTTGAACCTCATACCTCTCAGTTACACAACACTCCACCTTGCCACTAGACCACAAGCTCTTCTTGTGTCATAAAACATGCATTAATATTTATAAGGCCTATATGCTAGTGTCCAGATTCATTTAAGAGCAAATTTTAAAAATTCTACAAAAGCCATGACTTGAACCCAGGCTTCTCACACACTCCCATACACACCCAAATCACTTAGCCATGAAAGCAAACAAGCAATTTGTGTCAGATTATGCAAAATTAAAGACCCTATATTTTTGGGGTGTTACACGGTTAGCTGTGAAGACTACAAAAAGTGGATGTTTGCTATGCAAGAGGAGATGGAATCACTCCACAAAAATAGAACATGGGATCTTGTAAAACTTCTTAAAGGTAAAAAGGCTGTTGCTGTAAATGGGTGTTTAAAAAGAAAGAAGGGACTCTAGGAGTTGAAGAATCCAGATATAAAGAAAAGCTTGTTGTAAAGGGTTACAGTCAAATTCCAGGAGTGGACTTCACAGATGTGTTCTCCCTAGTTGTGAAGCATAGTTCGATTCGAGCTTTGCTTGGTATTGTGGCCATGCATAATTTAGAGCTTGAACAGTT
Organism: Gossypium rotundifolium; assembly: GCA_025506655.1. Taxonomy (NCBI): domain Eukaryota; kingdom Viridiplantae; phylum Streptophyta; class Magnoliopsida; order Malvales; family Malvaceae; genus Gossypium; species Gossypium rotundifolium. Next base: position 10,154,998 of record CP106725.1, on the reverse strand, counting down.
AGATGTAAAAATTGCATTTTTGCATGGAGAACTTGAGGAAGATATTTACATGCAACAACCAGAGGGTTTTACAGTCTCAGAAAAAGAGGACTATGTTTGCTTCTTTGAAAAAGTCCCATTACGCTTTGAAACAATCACCAAGACAAGTGGTACAAGAGGTTTGATTCCTTTATGACTTCTCATGATTTTAAAAGAAGTAGTGTTGATAAACTATGTTTACTTTAAGAAAAAGCAATGATGGTTCTTTTATGTATCTACTTCTTTATGTTGATGACATGTTGATAGCAGCAAAAGATAAAGGAGAGATAAAAAGGTTAAAGCCCAAATGAAGAATTTGAGATGAAAGATTTGGGACCAGCAAAGAAGATACTTGGTATGGAGATTCTCAGAGATAGAAAAGCAAGTAAATTGTACCTAAGTCAGAAGGGGTACATTGAGAAAGTTCTTTGCAGGTTCAATATGCAGAGTGCTAAGCCTGTTAGTACTCATTTAGCAGCCCATTTCAGACTTTCATTGGCTTTGTCTCCACAATCAGATGATGAGATTGAGTACATATCACATGTTCCATACTCTAGTGCGATGGGATCTCTCATGTATGCTATGGTTTGTTTACATCCGATTTATCATATGCAACGATCGGTCAGCTTAGCGATACATGGCAAATCTGGTAAAGAACATTAGAAAGCGCGAAGAGATTTTAAGATACTTACGAGGTACTATTGATGTTTGCTTACAGTTTGGAAGAACTAGAGATAGAGTCATTGGGTATGTTGATGCTGATTTTGCTGGAGACCTTGATAGAAGAAGATCTCTCACTGGTTATGTCTTTACAATTGGAGGTTGTGCAATCAGTTGGAAAGGTACTTAGCAAACTACAGTCACTTTGTCTGCCACTAAAGCTGAGTACATGGCGATTATTGAGGCTTATAAAGAAGCTATTTGGTTGAAGGGACTCTTTAGTGTGTTCAATGAAGACCTTCAAATCAGCACAATATTTTGTGATAGTCAGAGTGCCATCTTCCTTACAAAAGATCAAATGTTTCATGAGAGAACAAAACACATTGATGTTTGGTATCTTTTGTTTGTGATATTATTGATCGTGGTGATATTATTGTGAGCAAAATTAGTACGCATGAAAATCCTGTAGATATGATGACTAAGTCACTTCCTATAACCAAGTTTGAGCATTGCTTAGACTTGGTTAGTGTTCATTGTTGAAGTTAAACCCTTAAGGGTTTTATGGAAGAGGTGGGGAACTTGTTCATTGAGAGTTCGCGATGAAGAACTTGTTCATTGAGAATTCGTGTCAAGGTGGAGATTGTTAGAATTAAGTGACCCGAATCCTTATTTAAATAAAATACAATGGTAAAATAAAATAAAAGAAGAATCCCTATAAAACTACACTTTTTTATTTTATTTTAAATAAGGTTTTTTTTAAACTTTATTAAACTCCATCTATTTGATATTGATTAGAATAAGGTGTTTCAATCTTACTACACTCCTATTAGAATATGGTTTTACAAGCCTATAAATAGACATAGTCTATTCCTCTTGTAATTATTTGAATTCGACATAGTGAATTTTCTTTTCCTCTGCCCGTGGTCTTTTCCCGAAAGGGTTTTCCACGTAAAATCTGTGTGTTCTTTAATTTTTATTTCTCTTTTCTTTGTGATATATTGTCATTACCGACGTTATATTTTTAACATATCTGAACTTGGCTTCATAATTCAAATTGGTTCAAATAATTCATTTACCATAAGTACTAATTTGGACAAAAAAAAGTCAAGTTCAGATACCAATTTGAACTAAGAAACTAAGTTTACGTACCTAATTGAATCAAAATAAAGTTGAAGTACCAAGTTGAACTTTATAGTCAAGCTCAAGTACCAAATTGGACAAAAAAAAAAAAACCCTCATATGCCAATTTGAACCTTGAAACCAAATTTAAATACCAAAATGTATGTTTAACCTTTTCCTAACAACCTTAAAAAGATAATAATACTCATTTTAAAGGTAAAATTAGGCAAATATGCCAATTTTAAAATAAAATTAGGAATTTAAACCATTGGGTAGCGCCACTAGCAGGGCGCGTTTTCGCCATGTGGCCCTACCTCGTGCCAAAACTATTTTTTAAAAATAAAAATAATATGTATAAACCTTTGAGACCAATAGCCACATTTTTTCAACCTAACGATGCCTTTTTTCCCTATATATATCTTGTTCATTTTCAATTTTTTTCATTCAATCCTATTCATCTATTCTCTCAACTTTTTTGTTCTTAATTTTTATCCTAATCTCTCAAAGTTTTCTTCTCATTTATTCGATTTTAGTCATTTTATATTTTTTTAAAAATGTCAATGCCTCTAATACATTTGGATCACAAACACATTTTCGACGTCCAATTACAAATGGTAAGAAAATATTATTTTATATATTTTATTTTAATTAATATAATTATTAAGTTATTAATAATATTATTTTTTATATTTATATAACTAGGAAGAAGAACAAATTATTGAAGCTTAAATACACAATTTAAGTGTGAGAGTAGCGCGTGTTATTGAACAACACTTGGAAGAGGCTAGATTCTTACATGTGTTCCGTATGCTTGGCGGGAAAAACTTGGAGTCTGCACTAATCAGTGCTTTGCTGGAAAGATGGAGACCTGAGACACACACTTTCCATCTTCCATGCGGTGAGTGTATGATTACAATCGAGGATGTGGCATTACAACTCAATTTACCGATTGATGGGCCAATTGTTATAAGGGTAGTGCATGTTGGTGATTGGAGTGCAATTTGCCACCAACTATTAGGCAAGGTGCCAAACAAGTTTAGTGATAGCTGGATAGATATGAAATGGCTAGAAGATAAATTTTAACATCTCAATAACTCTTTTAGTGCGGTTTAAATACAACAATTCACTTGAGCATTCATACTAAGGTTGATCGGGGGTCTTCTAATACCAGATAAATCTCGAAATCTGGTACATTTAAGGTGGTTCCTATAACTAATCGACTTAAAAGAAGCCGAATGACTTAGTTGGGGATTTTTTGTCTTGGCTACATTATACCAAGAGATGTGTTGGGGAACTGAAGTATAGAAAATAAAAATCGATGGTTGTATACTCATTTTCAGTCATGAGCATGGTAAGCTTACCATTTTACGTCTACGAATAAACTTCCTTTATCAATTCTCACTCGTAATAAGATAATATTCATTTAATAATATAATTATAATATTCATTTAATAATATAATTATCATATTATTTAATTTCATTATTATATTTTTGGAATAGCATATTATTTGAATAAGTGGAACAATGACGTGAGTTATGTGGGTATATCGAATGAGTTTGAAGATATCCAATTATCGTTAGATCAATGGCTAGAAGTCGAGGTTAGTTTTTGAAATATTCAATTATATAATAATTACATAAGGATTTGAAATTTAATATTAGGTATGTAATAAAATTTATAATTTTGTACTGTAGTTTGAATGGATGTCATACTCTAATTCAAGAATTCTAGAATGCATCCTGACCGAATTTTTGACGAATCACAATATTTGGCATGTTGAATAGCCATTGATAGTTTTTGCAATGTTTGAGATGAACGAATCTTACTGAGTGATGTGCCAGTTTGGGTTTGTGCAAAATATTCTGTCCTTACCCCAAGAGCTCGATGAACTTCACAAGATTGACTTGCGAGGGAGCACCGATGAAAACCAGATTTGACGACATCTTCGGATTACATGACACAATTTAGACTTCAAGGTAAGTCATATCTATTGTCGGAAGAGGAAAGGAGTAGAAAAAATTGTCATAGAAGGCCAATAAGACCCCACTTAAGGCTACGATCGGGAGTACATGCATTAAGTTCATCATAATCTCCAACCCCGAATTCTATACCGATGGATGCACCACCTCTTTCTCAGTATGGTTTATATTTTTTTTGGTGTAACACCCTTAACCCATCTTAGTCATCAGATTAGGGTTACAGAGCATTACTATGCAAATCCGAACAATTAACTTCAAAACATAATTGCTTAAAAATTCATTGCAAACCTAGCAAACATTTATACATTTGAGCCTTAAATCAAGCCTTTGAGGCCCCAAAAATAGTTCGGGATCAATCTAGGACTAAATCGAAACAAATCAAAAAATTTGGGAAAAAGTTAAAAATTTTGAAAATAGGAGTCACACGACCGTGTGGCCAGGTCGTGTGACCTAGCCTAGACCGTGTAACAATCGAACAAAGGGATACATGACCGTGTCCTAGTCCGTGTCTTAATTCGTGTAACTCACTAAGTTAGGTCACACGGTCGTGTCGCAGGCTGTGTGCTAGACCGTGTAACTCTCTAACTTGTGACACACGACTGTGTGACTGCTTGTATCTCAGGCTATATGCTCCATAATTTGACCCTAAAAATAATCCATTTCAAGACCAAAACAAATCCAATCATCCATACCATTTGTGCATACAATTAATAGAGCTAAACATCTTTCAAAGCACATCTAACATACCAATTCAAACAACTTATTTCATCTAACCAATATGCCATTCAAAGGCACCACATTTATACCAAAACCACTTCAATCATACAAGGCTATATTGCCATTCTTTAAACACAAAACTTATTTCATTTAACTACCTAATGACATCAATTTCAAACATTCACATATTATCATAAACACACCATAAGGTCCATATTTTACAAGCACTTAAAAATGACCAAAAGACTTAAACTTGCCTAAGCATTATAGGTCTAACATACCAAAATACGTACTCCAAAGTCATTTTCATCCCAAAATGGTCATTATCATACTCGAAGACATTCATTATAAAAAGGTGCTATACATGATAGGCGATTATTTCCTATACTTATATCAATCCACATTTTTACTCATTTCACTCAAAATTCAAGGAATTTACCATTTAAACAATTTAATCCTTAAACCCTAAATTCACTAAAAATCACTTAACAAAACAAGTTTGTTTAATAGCCAAGTTTAATAATCTATCAATAAACATCAAAACACATTAAAAAAATCATGGAAAGTCCCTCAACCTTTAATAGTTTTGCAAATTAACCCCTGGGCTAAGTAGTTTAAACTAAAATGAGCTCAAAAACATAAAAATCACTAAGAACAAGTCACAAAATCTTACCATGCAAGCTTTTGAATTGGCTGAACCCTAAAGCTATAAAAATGGTGTTTTATCTCTTCAATTTTCGGTGGAGAAGACAACTAATGAAGATGATACTAGTTTGTTTTATTTTAATTTAAGATTTATTTATTAAATTACTATTTACCCTTAGTTTATTAGTTTACAAAATGACAAAAATAAACCATAATCGTCCATTAACTTTTCATATGGTATAAATACCATCTAAGTCCATTAGCTTTCCTTTCCATATCCATTTAGTCTTTTTAACTAATAGAATTCAACTTTTGCACCTTTTTCAATTTAGTCCTTTTTACCTAATTAACCATTTAAACTTCAAAATTTCTAAACAAAAATTTAAAAATACCTTAAATTAACCCTATAGACATTAAATAAATATTAAAACATTTACTCACTCATTAGAATTGTGGTCTCAAAACCACTGTTTTTGACACCACTGTAATTGAGCTGTTACAATTGGTGTTTACTAACCCCATGTTTTTCATGTTGGAAAAAATTCGATTCAAAAATGATTTTCTTGCACAGCAGAAAATTAAAATTTTGAAAATCGAGTCGGTTTGTGATATTTATAGCAATAAAAATTTTACCAAAATCGCACATATGTTTTCAACTAGATGGATCCTTGTCATTTCTGGCTTTCAACTGAATGACATTCTCCGTTATTCTCATATCGCAAACTACTTTGAGTGTGGCCTCGAACAAATTTGAATCAAACACAGAACCAAAAATTATCTACTTTACTTTCAATGTAAAAAAATCTCTTTCCAATAGAAATCGATGGAATTATTTTTTCCGAACAAAAGAATTTATACTTTGAAAATAAATTCTCACTATTTTCGAGCAGAATAACAATATCTTAATATTGGGAAATGTGCCCATATTGTAGTAAACATGTTATTGTTTTCTATGTATTTGAACAATGAATAAATAAATTTCACAGTTCACTATTATGTCTTTTGTATTTCTGTCTTTCATATTTTGTATGTAAGAACGTTTACATTGCGAGAAAGATAACTTACTTCAGTAGATGATCTAAACGAGTTCGTAATCCCGTAAAAATCAAAGTGATAATTTGATTTAAATGCTTAGAAGAATACTTAGAAGGATTATAATATCGTCTACAATTCCAATTAGGGAGATGGCTAGTCTTGGATATTGGATCAATTGACTCCATGGGTAGATACATAGATGTATTCATTGGAAGGATTATACATTGGACCAAATCCAAGTTGAATTAATTCTGACCTCGTTTGTGAATTAATTCACTTGTGACGTTCATGGTGTGACTTACCTAAATCATGAGTTAGTCACTGACCATGCATATGTAACGATGTGCTTTGATATAAATGGAGGCTTATGCTCTAAAGATGATCGAACCGATAACTGGTATGTTGGGTACATGACTTGTGTATGACATGGTTTAACTAGAACCAATGAGATCCATAGCTCGATTAAAGAGTTAACGATATCCTTTCATTGGCATTGTGTGGATTGATAAATATGGAACATAACCACGAGTTGCTCGTTCTCGAACGAGCAATTGATCACAGTCATTAGTTGACAATGATCATATTAATCATTAAGAAGACAAAGTGGTGACAATGAGATAAAATAGGACTGTATTGAGTGAATGAATTTAACATAAAGGAATTAAGGATATCATATGAGGGTAACACACACCTGAGGAGGTTATTGGACAAAACTGTTGGATGAATTACTTTCGTAAAGAGTATGTAATAAGGAATTTTCAATCATGGTACTTTTTATGGACTGACTTCATGATTAAGTAATAATGAATTATCGGAACGATGCTTCTGGATATAATTATAATTTACTCGAGCCTAATTGTATATGTCTAATTGGTCCCTCTGCTAGCTTAATGAAAACTCGATTGGACTGCATTTGAATCAGAAGAAAATTCTACGACTTTGGAAATAATTTAATTGAGTCAATTTATTTGATGTGAAATTAAATTTGATGGTCATTAGAATTGTTCAACTAGATAATTTGATTAAAAAATTTTCTTGAAAAATTAATTTGAAAATCTAAGTGATTTTTGGGAAAATTAATTTTGATCAAGTAAAATTAAATTAATCAAATTAATAAAAATTAATATGATATTTTTGAAAAATAATTTTCAAGTCATACAATTGGCAATTGAATTTGAAAATTAGACTTGATATTGTAAATTGGGCTCGAGAGACCAAAATCGAGACCAAGACCCAAAAACTGGTCGAGCCGGACTTGGTATGTGAAATTGGGCCAACGATCGAACCGGTGGTTGGATCTAACCATTGGACCATCATTACCCAGACCGAACCAATATAAATTGAACTAGCTCAGGGTGCTGGCAGCTGTGACGGTGGCATTCTAGTGACCGATAAATTGCTGGTGGCGGTGGGTCTTTGGTGGTTGAGCAGTGGAAGAATTACACTCTTACTAAGACTTTACCAGAGAATTTAATTTTAGATTAACTACTCCAAAAATAATATTATTTTAATAGATTTAATATTAAATTAAATTAAATACTTATCTTAATAGTATTTTATTAATTTAATATTAAAGTAATTAAGTTTAATTATAGTTGAACTCTCTAAACTCTCCTTATATAAAAAGTGCCTTGGGTCATTATTTACACACACTTGAATTCAAGAGAAAGTCGTAAAGAGAAAATTCTTGGAAGAAATTATTTCAGAAAATTTTTAGAGATATTTTTCTTATTTATAATTTAGCCCAAAAGTTTAGAAAAATTATGAAATTACCCCATTGATAATTTTTGTGAAAAATTTTCTAATTCGAAGCGATTTCACACTCGGCAGACATGAGCTTAAGGATAGGGGAGAAGGCTACTTGTTCGAAGCATTCATCCTAGATGAATCGAAAAGGTACAATTTTGATTATGTAACACCCCAAACCAGGTCTATGCGTCAAGATGAGATTTGGTTTGTCACACAGATTGAACATCCTTTTTATTCTCTAATGATTTAAGTAAAACAGTTCTCCAAAACCTCTTGAAGGAGAACTTTAGTAAAAACCAAGAAAATGATTTGAAATCGATGACTTTAAGAAACATTTGTTGAAATTTTATCATTAGTATTCAACTGACAAAACCTTAAAATAGTTTTTAAAGAGTTCAAAAGAATTTGAAAATAAGAATAGTTATAGAATCTCATATGTTTTAAAAAAAAGTATTTTAAAGAAATATTATAGGATTAACATAAGCCCATATTAAATATCTAAAATAAAATTTAAATCCATCCACACATAAAATCCATAAAATATTAATAAAGGCCTTATTACATCACATCCAAAATAGTAATTTAAAGAAAGCATTTAATATAAGTTCATAGTTTATAAAACCCATATTCGCAGATGGCCTCCACGAAGTCATCCTCGGCCCAAGCCTCCGTCAATTGCCATTACCTGAGATGGAAAATTTAAGGGAGTGATTAACTCAGAACTCAGTGTATAACTCACTTACTATATCCATCGGGCCGATCATCAAGTCATTATTTCGGCTTGAGCCTATCAATGGATTTAGCAATATAATAAATGAAATGCATGCAAAATGAAATTTCCCAACCAACCTAATTTCCATCCGCCACACACCACCCGCATCAACCATCACACTGTGGGGATCAAGTCAACCCACCCCGCCAACATACCAATCATAGGCATTAAGCCATTTTAATAATGTTGTGGTGCACCACCGAACTAGATTGTGACAAAGTCACGAACTAGAGGCATTAAGCCATTGAAATATTTGTGGCGAGCCAAGAACTAGATTTTGGCAATAGGCCTTTCTTCTCTTCATCATTTTTCCCAACCCATGCAAACATGTATGCATAATCTATATCCATATGATAATTTAGCAAAAAGCCAAAATACATGTGAGTCTATATTTCAAGTTTTATTATGGCCCATAATACAAAATAATATTTAGCCCATTAGCAATCTAGCAACTTTGGCCCATATATCAATCTAGCAGATTTTTGGCCCATTTAATGATCTAGTAAATTTTTTGGCCCATTTAACGATTTTGGCCCATTTAACGATCTAGCAGATTTTTTGGCCCATTTAACGATCTAGCAGATTTTTGGCCCAATTACACATGAGGCATAAAATTTACCATTTACCAATTAACTCATTGAGGCGTTTTCATAATTTTTTTGCAACTTTAATAGATTTTCATGTATTTACACAAAATACTAATTATTACGCATTTTCCAATTACATCAACGTTACGATTTTTCCCAATACTTACGGTATAGCATCTAACCAGGAGATAAGTGTGAAGTTACACACGATTCATGTGAGAACTAGACTTTCCGCTCGTCAATACCTAAATGCAATACGATAAATTAGAACACTATTATTTATAAAACTACACTATTGATAAACGATCTAAATCTTTACCCTCAGAATTTTGAACCACTTCTATTATTGTTTCTACCCGATTGTTGGTTCGTTACCCGATGAGAATCCATGAACAAATAAAGGTTCGGGAGTACGAATGACTTCAAACAACTGGTTCTTCTTGGATGAGGGTTCGCAACCTGGTGGAAAATCTCAGATTCCCGAAACAGCCCTTCGTTTATACTTAGGGGGAATAGCGGAACCACCCCTCTTCTGAACACTATTTACCGCCCTTTTCTTCCCTATCTTGATTGTCTCTATTAACGTAAGATCATTAGTCCGACTAATTAATTATCGAAATTATGACTAACGATTTCAAAAACGAGATTGGCTTACCACAATAATCCTCATTCCACAAGATGACAATCGAGAGATAACGTCCCCTAAAATGAAATCGATTAATAAACCATCTATACCAATATGACGAGTAATATGAGAATCCTTGAATAAACTCCTTACCTTAACTCTTAAGATCGATTCCAACGATTCACGATACTCACGAACTCTTGAGTTTTTGCCCTCCAAAATCACACTATTGTCCACGGTTGAAAAAGAAATGATTGAGAAGAATACTTATGTATAATGGAAGATTCGGCTATGAATAACAAAGAAAAGGAAAATGGTTCGGCAATGGAGCAATCTAGCATTTGGCCATGAGAGAAAAATAATGAAGAAAATTTAGTTGAGAAGAAAATAAAAGGATGAAAGAAGGAGATGATGATGATTCGGTTTTCAAGAGAGAAAAGAGAAAGAAAAGAGTTGAGTTTAGGAGCAATGTGCATTCGGCATTGGGGAGGAAAAAGAGGAAAAAGAAAAAAAGAAAAGAAAAGATCCTTGTTAGCTATGTGATTTCAGTCACAAGGAGAAGAAAAAGGTTTGGAGAGAGATTGTAACTAATCCAAAATGGTCAAAAGAAATGACAAAAGAAATATTTGTTTACTCAAAGTTGTTGGCACATTCGGCTAGGGAGAAAATGGATGGAGAGAAAAATGTATTTTGCAAAAGCAAAAATGACCAAAAGGTAATACCCCCAAAAGCTACCAGCCAAACTAGCCTATCACCAAAATTCACTACCCAAATTCGGCCCCCTTTAGTCCATTAAACCGTCCCCATTCATGGTCAAAATGGCCATGAAAGAGTTTCAAAACATCAACCTAGTCTCAAGCCTTACCATCCTTCATTTTCCTTAAGTTTGAGAAACATTATCCCCAAAGTCAAGCAATTCCATCCTTAACTCATGCTTACCATAACCTTAAGTCTTATTACCAAAAATTTAATCCAACTCATCCTAATCCTTATCCATGACCGACACATGCTAGGATAAAGCAAAATAAAAGCTCCCAAATTACATGCTAGGAGATTGAACCTCTTCCCTCAAGTCCAACTTATGCCGCCATCACCACTTTGCCAATTGCTCATCTTATGCCATCTTTAGACACTTAAATTTACTTAAGCTTCAAGGTCACCGATTTCTATACACTAAAGTACTCTTTACTAAAATTTATTCTAATTCCAAGTAAACCCGAGCCTTCTCAAGACTATATTTAGCACATAATAAAATCATACCGAGCTAACACCAAGCAACATTTTGATACTCAAATTTTAGGATGTTACAATTCTACCCCTTAAAGAAAATTTTGTCCTCGAAATTTACACGATTAAAAGAGGTGAGGATATTGTTGCCGAATTGCATCCTCAGCTCCCACGTAGCTTCCTCCGTTCCGTGATTATGCCATAATACCTTGACCAACAGCACGGTCTTCTTTCTTAGCACTTTAACATCTCAGTCTAAAATTTCCACTGGTTCTTCCTCAAAAGACAGGTCTGATTTCAATTTCACTTCTTCTAGTGGTACTATGTGAGACGGATCCGATCTATAGCGCCTCAGCATGGAAACATGTAAAACATTATGAATTTGACTCAACTCCGGAGGTAATTCAATCTGATAGGCCACTGGACCAACACGCCTCATTACACGATATGGTCCAATGAACCTAGGGCTCAACTTGCCCTTCTTTCCAAATCTGAAAATTTTCTTCCAAGGTGAGACCTTCAGAAAGACCTGTTCTCCCACAGCAAACTCGATATCCTTACGCTTTAGGTTTGCATACGACTTCTGTCTATCCGAAGCTTTCTTTAACCATGCTCGAATAACTTTTACCTTTTCTTACATTTCAGATATCAACTCAGACCCAACATCCGCCGTTCGCCCAATTCGGTCCAATAAGTAGAGTACGACACCTACGACCATACAATGCCTCGTAGGTGCCATCCAATGCTAGATCGATAGCTATTGTTATATCATAAATTTTGCCAATGTAATGAAAATCCTCCCAACTACCTCTCAAGTCAATCACACATCCCCTTAACATGTCTTCCAATAATCGAATTACTCTTTCCGATCGACCATCTGACTAAGGATGAAAAGTCGTACTGAAGTTTAACTTTGTTCCCAAGGCTTCATTCAAAGCTTTCCAAAATCGTGATGTAAATCTAGGATCCATGTCTGATATAATAAACACTGGTACCCCATGCAACCTCACGATTTTAGATACAAACAGCTTAGCCAATTTCTGTAATGAGTAATCCGTACAAACTGGAAGAAAATGAGCAGTCTTCGTCAATCGATCAACTACTACCCATACGAAATTTTTCTTAGTAGGTGTTAAAGGTAACCCACTAACAAAATCCATTGTTATTCGCTCCTATTTCCAAAGAGGAATCTTTACCGGTTGTAATAAACCTGACGGCAATTAATGCTCCGCCTTCACTTGTTGACAAGTCAAACATTTTCCTATAAACTTAGAAATCTCACGCTTCAACCCTGGCCACTAATACTGTTCACGGAGATCCCGATACATCTTATTTCCTCCGGGGTGCATAGTATAAGGGCTACTATGCGCCTCTCGCAGAATCATTTGCCTCAAATCTGAGTCTTTAGGCATACAAACCCTTCCACGAAAACACAGCACTCCATTCGTGTTTATACCAAAATCCTCTATTTCACCCCTTTCAACTTGCTGAATTAAGGTTCCCAACTTTTTATCTGATATCTGCTTTTCCTAGATTTGTTCTAACCACAGAGGCTTCACCTGAAGTTCTGCTAACAGACTACCATCCTCATACAAACTCAAATGAGCAAACATTGCTCTCAAATCAGATACCACCTTACGACTTAACGCGTCAATTACCACATTAGCCTTTCCAGGATGATACTCGATTGAGAAATCATAATCCTTTAATAGTTCCACCCATCTTCTTTGTCTCAAATTTAACTCATTCTAAGTAAGAAGATACTTAAGACTCTTGTGATCCGTATAGATGATAGACTTCTCACCATAGAGATAGTGCCTCCAAATCTTTAAAGCAAACACTACTTCAGCTAACTCCAAATCATGAGTAGGATAGTTTACTTCGTGCGGTCTCAACTGACGAGAAGCATAAGCCACCACCTTTCCATTTTGCATCAGCACACAACCCAAACCCATGTGAGACACATCACAATAAACGATAAATTCTTTTCCAGCCTCAAGCTGAATCAAAACTGGTGCTTCCGTCAGAATCTTCTTCAATTTCTCGAAACTCTCTTGTTGTTTTCGGTCAAATATACGATACTCCTTTCGCAACAATTTAGTTGGGCATGCAAAGAATCAACGAAAACCCTCAACAAAGCGTCTATAATAACCACCAAACCTAAGAAACTCCTAATTTTAGCTACCGATTTGGTGGTTTCCAATCCAATCTGACTTTAATCTTCCGAGGATCCACCCTTATTCCTTCAAATTGATACTACATGACCTAAGAAAGTCACTTCCTTTAGCGAATTCACATTTCTTGAATTTGGCATAAAGTTGCTTATCACGAAGTAATTGCAATACTATACGCAAATGCGAATCATGCTCCTCTTCATTCCTTGAATATACCAAAATGTCATCTATGAACACTACCACAAACAGGTCTAAATATGGTTGAAAGACTCGGTTCATCATGTCCATAAATACGGCTGGTGCATTGGTCAACCCAAATGGCATTACCAAAAATTCATAATGTCCATAACAAGTTCGGAATGCCGTCTTATAAATATCTGCTTCTTTCACCTTTAGTTGGTGATACCCCGATCTCAAATCAATTTTGGAGAAAATTGAAGCCCCTTTCAATTGATCGAACAGGTCATCAATTCTCGGCAAAGGATACCTATTCTTGATCGTCAATTTATTGAATTGCCTGTAATCAATGCACATACGCATCGACCCATCCTTTTTCTTAATGAACAAAACTGGTGCTCCCCACGGAGACACACTTGGTCGAATAAATCCCCGATCCAACAATTCTTGAATTTGAGCTTTAAGCTCTGCCAACTCCTTCAGTGCCATTCTATAAGGAGCAATGGACATTGGAGCCGTTCCGGGCAAAAGCTCAATACCAAATTCTACTTTTCGATCTGGAGGTATACCAGAAAGTTCCTCGAGAAATACATCTGGAAATTCCTTCACCGTTCTCACATCATCCACTGATAACTCATTGGCATCCAAAGTACAAATAAAAGCTAAGAATGCTCCATTCCCTTTTCGCACCAACTTTTCTACCTTTAACGTAGATACCACATTTGCCAAGTAATTCCTTCGTTCACCTATCATTACTACTTCCTTATCACCCGAAGTTCTTATTGACATCCACTTTTCAGCACAATCCAAATGCGCCCGATGCTTAACCAACCAATCCATGCCCAGAATGAGATCGAACTCGTCGAAAGGCAATTCCATCAAATTCACCAAAAATATTTCTTCTTGAATTTCTAAGGGTACGTCTCTAAATAATTTATTTATAATTATAGACTGTCCTAATGGACTAATTATCGTCATCTCACTATCGGTAATTTGATTCTAGATTCAAGTTTCCAGATATGGCGCTAGCAACATACGAGTGAGTAGAACCAATATCTATCAAAGCGAAGAATAGTACATCATAGATGAAAATGTACCGCTTATTACATCAGTGCGTTGCCATCCTCGTGGCGTCTAACTGCATAGACCAATCCTGGCTGTCTTGCATCTGTGTTACCTTTAAAACCATTGCCTCTACCCGGTGCACCTTGACCACGTCCAGCCCCATTACCACCACGACCTGGTCCACAGCCTCTCAGTGGCTGCTGAGTTCCTCTTACCAGCTGTGCATCAGTAATATGAACTTCCTGAGTCGTATCCATACGTCGAGGGTAATTTCTATATTGATGATCCATTGAACCACATTTACAACAAGCACCGCTTTTCCTCCAAAGACTCTCCTAATGCCGCTTCCACATTAAGTACAATCTCAACTCGATTACTAGCCACAAGTGCTCTACCTTGGTGGCTCATCATTCAAGGCCTCTTCAAAACCTTTTGAAGAACCCGAATACTTTATATCCTCTTGCCTCTAACTCTTTCCCGATTCTCATTCGAGCTCTTAGCCTCTTGACTATCTTGGCTTTCTCCACAAGTGTGGCAAAAGTTCTAACTTGTTGTGGGGCTATCGTAACCCGCAACTCATCATTCAACCCATCCTCAAAGCATACATAACGCTCATGATCCGTTGACACTATTGTCCGAGCATAGCGACTCAAGCATAAAACTCAAATTTCATATGTCGCCACTATCTTATTTCCTTGAATTAGATTCAAAATTTCTTCTTCGGGCATCCACATAACTTGTTCCTACATATTTTCCTTCAAAGGCGCTTTGAAGAATTCCCAAGTAATCAATACGACCTCGGTGCCTTCTCGAACAAGAAGCCACCATTGATACGCCTCGTCTCTTAGCAAGGACACGGCTCCTCTCGGTTTACGCGCCGACGGTGCATTCCGGATCATCCATAATCCACTCCACAGCTTCGAGCCAATATTCTACCACATTTGGAGCTACACCGGAGACACCTCTAAAACTTCGCACCATTAGACTTGAGTCGTTCGATATCGACCCACAGTCGTTGGCCCACTCTAGTTCCAGCGACCCTTTCAAGGACTAGCAACATTGCTCGTGTCAAAGCATTATCTTCTTCCATATGATCATGTGATCCTGTCTCACTCTCAAATGGCGCAGGTGCATCCATTTCCCAGATATGACCCGCCGCTTCAGCTTGCACCTCTAACACTCGTCCTCTACCACTACCACGTCTACCACGCCCACGACCACGCCCTCTAGTGCTCATAATGACTAATTCGATTTAATCGATTATAAGTTTTATGAATCGAATACTATTTCGATGTTTATTAACGATATTTTATGAGATTCAAGAGATAAAGTTGTTTTTCGCTAACACATCCTATAGTCTCAATATCTATGATTTTCAACATCTAAACTAAAAGCTCTAGAGTGTTCCTATAATCATATCATCATAATAATCATTCAGTAATGGATACTTACTTGACTTGGTGCCGGATGCTTGTGGTGCCATACTAACTTTAAAACATAATTAAAATAATTTCATACGGAAGTTATTTGTTGAACCCAACCACAGTCGAGTTTTGAAACTAGCTCTGATACCATTAAATGTAACACTCCAAACCAGGTCTATGCGTCAAGACAAGATTTGGTTTGTCACACAGATCGAACATCCTTTTTATTCTCTAATGATTTAAGTAAAACAGTTCTCCAAAACCTCTTGAAGGAGAACTTTAGTAAAAACGAAGAAAATGATTTGAAATCGATGAATTTAAGAAACATTTGTTGAAATTTTATCATTAGTATTCAACTGTCAAAACCTTAAAATAGTTTTTAAAGAGTTCAAAAGAATTTGAAAATAAGAATAGTTATAGAATCTCATATGTTTTAAAAAAAAAAAAGTATTTTAAAGAAATATTATAGGATTAACATAAGCCCATATTAAATATGTAAAATAAAAGTTAAATCCATCCACACATAAAAATCCATAAAATATTAATAAAGGCCTTATTACATCACATCCAAAATAGTAATTTAAAGAAAGCACTTAATATAAGTTCATAGTTTATAAAACCCATATTCGCAGTATGGCCTCCACGAAGTCATCCATGGCCCAAGCCTCCGTCAATTGCCATTACCTGAGATGGAAAATTTAAGGGAGTGAGTTACTCAAAACTCAGTGTATAACTCACTTACTATATCCACTGGGCCAGATCATCAAGTCATTATTTCTGGGCTTGAGCCCATCAACGGATTTAGCAATATAATAAATGAAATGCATGCAAAATGAAATTTCCCAGCCAACCTAATTTCCATCCGCTACACACCACCCGTACCAACCATCACACCTGTGAGGATCAAGTCAACCTACCCCGCCAACACACCAATATAGGCATTAAGCCATTTTTAATAATGTTGTGGTGCACCACCGAACTAGATTGTGACAAAGTCACCGAACTAGAGGCATTAAGCCATTGAAATATTTGTGGCAGAGCCATCGAACTAGATTTTAGCAACAGACCTTTCTTCTCTTCATCATTTTTCCCAACCCTTGCAAACATGTATGCATAACAGTCTATATCCATATGATAATTTAGCAAAAAGCCAAAATACATGTGAGTCTATATTTCAAGTTTTTATTATGGCCCATAATACAAAATAATATTTAGCCTATTAGCAATCTAGCAACTTTGGCCCATATATCAATCTAGCAGATTTTTGGCCCATTTAACGATCTAGTAGATTTTCAGCCCATTTAACGATCTAGCAGATTTTTCGGCCCATTTAACTATCTAGCAGATTTTTCGGTCCATTTAACGATCTAGCAGATTTTTTGGCCCATTTAATGATCTAGCAAATTTTTCGGCCCATTTAACGATCTAGCAGATTTTTGGCCCAATTACACATGAGGCATAAAATTTACCATTTACCAATTAACTCATTGAGGGCGTTTTCATAATTTTTTTCGCAACTTTAACAGTTTTCATGTATTTACACAAAAATACTAATTATTACGCATTTTCCAATTCTGTCAACTTTACGATTTTTCCCAATACTTATGGTATAGCATCTAACCGGAGATAAGTGTGAAGTTACACACACGACATTGTGAGAACTAGACTTTCTCGTTCGTCAATACCTAAACGCAATACGATAAATTAGAACACTATTATTTATAAAACTACACTATTGATAAACGATCTAAATCTTTACCTCGAATTTTGAACCACTTTATTTGTGGTTTCTCCCCATTGTTGGTTCACATTCGATGAGAATCCACGAACAAACAAAGGTTCGGAGTACAAATGACTTCTAACAACTGGTTCTCCTAGGATGAGGGTCCGTAACCCGGTGGAAAATCTCGGATTCCCGAAATAGCCCTTCGTTTATACTTAGGGGGAATAGCAGAACCACCCCTCTTTCGAACACTATTTACCGCCCTTTTCTTCCCTATCTTGATTGTCTCTATTAACATAAGATCATTAGTCCGACTAATTAATTATCAAAATTATGACTAACGATTTCAAAAACGAGATTGGCTTACCACAATAATCCTCATTCCACACGATGACAATCGAGCGATAACGTCCCCTAAAATGAAATCGATTAATAAACCATCTATACCAATATGACGAGTAATATGAGAATCCTTGAATAAACTCCTTACCTTAACTCTTAAGATCGATTCCAACGATTCACGATACTCATGAACTCTTGAGTTTCTGCCCTCCAAAATCACACTATTGTCCACGGTTGAAAAAGAAATGATTGAGAAGAATAATTATGTATAATGGAAGATTCGGCTATGAATAAACAAAGAAAAGGAAAATGGTTCGGCAATGGAGCAATCTAGCATTTGGCCATGAGAGAAAAATAATGAAGAAAATTTAGTTGAGAAGAAAATAAAAGGATGAAAGAAGGAGATGATGATGATTCGATTTTCAAGAGAGAAAAGAGAAAGAAAAGAGTTGAGTTTAGGAGCAATGTGCATTCGACATTGGGGAGGAAAAAGAGGAAAAGAAAAAAAGAAAAGAAAAGATCCTTGTTAGCTATGTGATTTGGTCACAAGGAGAAGAAAAGGTTTGAGAGAGAGAGCAACTAATCCGAAATGGTCAAAAGAAATGACAAAAGGCATTTTTTACTCAAAGTTGTTGGCACATTAATTAGGGAGAAAATGGATGGAGAGAAAATGTGTTTTGCAAAAGCAAAAATAACCAAAAGGTAATACCCCCAAAAGCTACCAGCCAAACTAGCCTATCACCAAAATTCACTACCCAAATTTGGCTCCCCCCTTTAGTCCACAAAATCGTCCCCATTCATGGTCAAAATGGCCATGAAAGAGTTTCCAAAACATCAACCTAGTCTCAAGCCTTACCATCCTTCATTTTCCTTAAGTTTGAGAAACATTATCCCCAAAGTCAAGCAATTCCATCCCTTAACTCATGCTTACCATAACCTTAAGTCTTATTACCAAAAAATTTAATCCAACTCATCCTAATCCTTATCCATGACCGACACATGCTAGGGTAAAGCAAAAATAAAAGCTCCCAAATTACATGCTAGGAGATTCGAATCTCTTCCCTTAAGTTCAACTTATGGCGCCATCACCACTTTGCCAATTGCTCATCTTATGCCATCTTTAGACACTTAAATTTACTTAAGCTTCAAGGTCACCTGATTTCTATACACTAAAGTACTCTTTACTAAAATTTATTCTAATTCCAAGTAAACCTGAGCCTTCTCAAGACTATATTTAGCACATAATAAAATCATACCCGAGCTAACACCAAGCAACATTTTGATACTCAAATTTTTAGGATGTTACAGATTAAATGTTTACTACTTTAGATATCACAACCAAGTTTTTGTTTTGGAAAAAATTTAAAACTCTAGTTTTTTCCTAAATTTAATATTTTACTGCGTTTTCCAAACCCGATTTTCCAACACTCAAAATTGTGTTTTTAGTCCTACTAGTGCCATCTATTTATAGGAGAAGTAAAACCCTTGTTGAATTAGTAAAAGTTTATTTCAATAGAAAAACAAAATCCTACTCTAACTAGGATTGAGAGGGGTGGGAACCCTAGTTAAATATACTAGGGTTTCTCATCCCATACACTAGCATGAGGGCCTTTTAGGCCTCTCCGGTATAATGAGTCCAATTATAAGTACTTCTTAGACTTTTAACCTAGTAATTTATAATTCCATCCAAAATAAACATCATAAATTAATTTAAATTAAATAATTAATTTCCCAATTAAATAATTTTCTCAACCCGATGCTAATTTCGTTAAAATCATGACGACTTTACCATAAAAGAACCTATGAGAAAATATACTTAATATTTCTACATTCAACGAATTCACTATGACCAATTAATTTAATCACATTTTTAAAATTCAATTATTTAATTAATTAAATAATAATTCAAAAACCATAAATTGATTTTCTAGGTCATTTCCATTTAGTGAGAAAACCACATAAAAATCAATATCTTATTTCTGAGTATAACCTTTTGAAACTTGCTACATAGAAAACAAATTTCAAAGTAATCTTCTTAAAATTATCAAAATAAAGATGTACATCTCCCACAACTTCAGTTGCCACAATTGTCCTATTTTCATTCCAAAATGATAGACTCTTATCTTTAAGATCTTTCGTCTCCTCAAACCCTTTAGAGAAACACACACATTATTAGTGGCTCCCAAATCAATAGCTTAGTGGTCTATTGAATCTTCCACTAAACAAGCTTCTATCATAAAAAGTTCCATACCTTTTCCTTTAGTGGCCAAGAAATCCTTCCACTTTTGCAGTTCGCCTTGATGTGTCATTTCTTACTGTAGAAGAACCAGTTAGACGTAGATAAGTCTTTAGGCCTCTTGGTTCTCTTCCTTTCCACTTACGGTGGCCTAGAGAACTTAGCCCTGTTTCTTTTAGCGTTCTTTCCCTTCCCTTTAGAGGAAGAAACAATAGCTAAGTTAGCTTTTTCTTTTTGGACCAGCTAATTGTCATTCAACATCAACTCATAGGACTGTAATTCCTTCATAAGTTGTATAAGTGTCATATTCTTGTTCCCAAGGTTATATGCAGTCCAAAAGCCTACAAAACCCTTGGACAAGCTTTTGAACACCATCTCAATCTATGTGTTCTGGTCTAGATTGACCTTGTAATAAGCCCATTTCGCCCGGCCCATTTGAATCAAATAAAACCAAGAACATAAAACAAAATAAAAAACCCAAAAATAAGAATAAAACCATAATAAAAAACTAAATATTAAATGTCCAAAAATAACAGTCCATAACAGTCCAATAAATAACAGCCCAAATACAAAACTCAGTTTCTAAACCCAAGCCCAAAATTAAACTACCCAAAATTGGCAGGCCCGAATGGCCCAAGGGTTGTAATTTGTTCCAGAAACCCTAGAACCTTCGAGAACCCTCCAGTAACCCTTCGAACGCCGTTCTCTACCTCACAGCACCACGCGCGCCTCGCAGCGTCCACGCCAGCCAAACATGTGAGCAACTACCCTCCTCTTAGCTGTACCTGCAACAAACAAAGGGGCAAAAAACAGCAAGCAAATCCAGCGAGAATAACAGATTAAAAGAATTTTTGTATTTTATTATTATTATTTTTTTATTTTTCGCTATATAAGGCCGATTTGAACGATTGTAAAGGGGGATCCCATTTTTTGTGCACACTGATACTAAAGAAATTCAAAAACAGAGAGAGATTTAAAAAAAAAGGTGATTTCTATCTTTGATTTTTTTCCCTTTCGATCTTTACTTTTTATTTCTGTTTAAAAAAGGTCTAGAGAGGAATAAGAGATTACCTTTGTGATGTGAAAGGTCGGTGGCCTTCTTCGTCTAAATCAAAGTAAAGGTGGCCTGAATCCGTCACCAATAGCTACTAGGTTGCTATGATGTTTTGGTATTGATTCGCAGGCGGCTGAGGGAGAGAGAGGAGGTTTCGGCTGAGAAAGAAACAATAGGAGAAGAGCTAAGGTTTAGAAGGAAATGATGTTTGATATGTTTTAATCTGGTTTTAGTTGTATTAAAGAAACGACACTGTTTGGTGCATTACCCACATGCCCGATTCAGTCCGACCCGACACTCTGAGATCCGCGCGTTTCTGCTGAGAAGGAAAATTTATATGATTAGTCCTTTTTCTTGGTGCCGCATTTTAATTAGATCCCTCATATATATTTTCTTTGTTTTTTAAATTATTCTCTATAATTTGTGTGATATTTCAATTTGATACTTGTCTACACGCGGTGTTTTTGCAACTTGGTATATTTGTACTTTAGATCCCTGTTTATTTGCATGCATTTCAATTTAATCCTTATTCTTTGTTTAATGGCTTTATTTATTTATAAATTAACCCTTTATTTTTATCTTCAATTCAATTGAGTTTTTCTATTCTTTTGGTTTAAATTGTTTTGAATTAACTTATTAATTTTGATATATTTTAAATTACTTACATATATTTTTATTATATACATTTTTATTTTTAAATTCTTTTAAAATATTTGTATGATTCAAAGTTGATATAATGTTGAATATGAATATTTTTCGCATCATGTTATACAATATAAATTTACCAAAGGATTTTCATTTCATGTATATATTATTTTATGTATATGATTATATATTCACATATTTTCATTTCAAATTTGTTTGTATATATATTTTGATGTATCCATACGTTTTTTATTTAAATTTATTTGTACATATATCATGTCTTTAAAGTACTTCATTTTAAATTATATTTTGCCTATTTCAAATATTACCCATTATTTATTTATCTAAATGTATATATGGTTACATTAAATTATTTTTATTTAGTCTATAGATATAACTTTATACTATTTTATGTGTGTATTTTGTTTTAAATCTATCTATGTACATATATTCTTTTTCTATTATATATTTAGTTATATTTGTTGTTTGTTGCCATTGTAATTAAGGCTTCCAACTTATTTATGCAAAATTATTTTTTTTGTAAATCAAATAAACGACATTTTGATTACTCAAAAGATTTCCAAAATAAGGCAATGTTTGATGTTTGGAGGATCGAGGAATTGCGCCCTAACGTGCTGGGTGCCGATTTTTTTCGTTCGACCAAATAATCAAATATCCTTTTTAAATCACATGATTCTAGAACAATAAGATCTTGACTTTGAGGGTTCAAGATATTACATCCTAACGTGCTGGGTGTGGTATTTAGTTCCTTTAGAGCGAATGAATCTTATATTTGGAATATTCCACTTATTTTTTTCAAAGAAACCGCATTTTTAAAACTTTCCAAATTTTCGACATTAGGACAACATTAATCAATTTGGTACCAACTTTGGGCGTTGCAAGGGTGCTAACCCTTCCTTGCACGTAATCGATTCCCGAACCCGTTTTCTCGAATTTCGCAGAGTAAAATATTTTTATAGGTGATTCGATCACACCTAAATAAAAAAGGATTGGTGGCAACTCCACATCATACTTTTAAGTTGACCCCATTTTTTTTCAAACCTTAAAATAAAAATGGATTCGACAGACCTCATTATCTGCAATCTCAGAAAAGTATCTCTTAAGAAAGATCATATGGTCTTTGACTGGAGTACCGAGATTTTACTGGACATTCATCAAACTAGTAATAACAGATTTTCGAGCCAAGACAGCTTGGTCTTTGAACATATCTTCTAGTTTGTCTAAAATTGCTTTGACAGTCTTACAGCTTTCCAGTTGCTTATAAAGGGAGTTGGTCACGCTTGACAACATATAGCAACGAGCCATCTTATTAGACTCCTCTTAGCATTTTCTAGCCTCAACTTGAGTGGTAGGAGGGCATTTATTATCAATGGTTGTCTTTAGTTTCTTACAACTTAGGATAATCATCAGATTCCTTTTCTATGCCTTATAGTTGTTTTCATTCAGTTTGTTCTCAGTGAGTATATTTAATAAAGGATTAGATATGTTATTTTGAAACTGAAACTAAAATATTCATTTATTAATATCTTTATGTTAAACAAATATTTGAAAATATTTTAAAACTTACAATATGCATTAAGATGATACTTGTGTCTTACATTAAACATTGAAAACATTTGTATGCCGTTGCAATGATAATTCCTACACCCACTAAATCAAGACTCATTGGGGCAATCTTAACCAACTACTAAGAATATGAATTTCAATCTAATTAGTACAAGAACCTAATTCCTTAAGCCTTCATAGGTACTAACAATCGTTTAACGTTTGACAATCATTCTAACTTAAGTAGAGCTTCATGGGAAGTTAAGTAAAAAGATCGTAAGCGTATAACCATCAACTCAACACCTATCAAATTATATACCACAAATGAGTCATCATGGGACAATCCCACCTAGTAACATGTTGTGACTAGTTGTCCTCCTTGAAGAAAAACTTCTTGTTATATCGCATGATAATACCTACGCCTGCAACAGGGTCAACCAACTATCATATCATTACAAGATAATTTTACTTATTTTTAGGAAATCTCCTCAGCGAGGTCCACATGACAATCTTATCGTGGGGTAGTTTAATTTTCATGCCATCGTAAAAGACCATTAATGGAGGTTGTAGGTCTTGTTTAGATACATTCTTTCACTCAATATTTTAAAGTGCATGCAAGATTTTGAATTTTGGTTTCAATCATAAATGATCATGTAACGCCCCAGAATTTCTATCTTTATTTCTATGAAATCTTGTCACAAAATCTGTATCTGCTTCAATGGATAAGTGTTCGGGGTGTGTGTGAGAGGTCTCAAGCTCAAGCCTTAGCTTTTGCAAATTTTGTTATTTTTTTAAATAAAGCCCTATCTCTGTTCTGTGGACTTATATTTTAATTATTTGTAATACCACATCAGAATGAGCCTGCTGGTTTAAGTAGTAAGGAGTTAGCTTACTGGAGGTCTTGTGTTCGAATACCTGTACGAGTGTGGGTGTTTATTTTTGGCTCATTTAACTGAGAGAGTTTCGATTTAACAAGAATTTTGAGTAAGTGGTTACATAGTGGGTTAGTAGGAGAGATATGAGGGATTGTGGCATCATCTTTTATATTTTCAAAAATTTCATTTTTATCTCTCCTTCTGAAAGGTTTTGATGTGAGTTTTCCTCCTCTCTTCTTTCCTTTGTCAATCTAAGCAATTTTATTTTTGTTGCTTGCGATACATTCAAAATTTAGTGCTTGTCGTAGGATCTAGGTAAGTTGGTTTTTTTCGTATTTAATTTTTGGTAAACTGCTAGATATTTCCTTTTTTGTAGTGTGATTTTTAGTGTTGTTAGGGGGTTTGATTTTTACAGAATTCTGGTGTAGGAGAAGGCAGTGATAAAGAAGATTCGCTCTGACAGTTTAAATTGTGTCAATATCTATTTTTTTGACAGTAAGTTCTTGCGTTGTTTCGGGATTATGAGATGATTCGTTAATTATTTTCTAAGTGGGCAATAAATTGTTGTTTCATAGGCTTCTGAGGGCTCGGGGTTGCTATAGCATCTTAAACAGACCAGGTGTGTATCCGAAACATAGAAAAATAGGATTCGACGAAAGCCAAAAAACCCCTCTATCGACGTCACACGGCCGTGTGGTAGGCCGTGCGCTACGACACGGTCGTGTGATTGAAGAAGGCTAGGCCGTATGATGGCTGGAGTGTGGTTGTATGGGCTACATGGGCTAGACCAAATTGGACATGTGGGCCACATGGGAGTGTGATAACTGGACCAAGCCGTGTGATCCATACGAGCTAGGCCAATCAGGGCGTGTGGGCCCACACAGGCATGTGGGCCCAAATTTTTAAATTTTCCCTAGGGTTGTACGGGTCATCCCAAACGACTGTGGGCTGACTGTAGGGTCGGTAAGGGCTAACAAAACCTTAAACTGTATGATCTATTTGACTGATGTTCTGTACTGAGTATGATAGTATATCCATGTTATATTTGTATGTAAGCAAGTAAGCATGGTTAATCTGTATGCTTGAAACTGTATATTCTGTATCTGATATTGGGGTTAGGATGATATATATATTGGAAGAAGTGTTCTGAAAGGCAGATTATGCCTAATATCTGGCAGTTCAACTTCATTATATTTGATATGTGCCGCATCGGTACAGCATGGTGTGTAGGGCTGGATGGGTGTTTTAAACCCAACATGTGTGTAGGGATGGTCGGAGATGGTGTGTAGATGATGGGTGTAGGGCACTTGATATCTGATTTTGATCAGATATCTCAGATTTGTATCTCAGAATGGGCTTAAGCGTAATCAGATCTGTCTGATTTTGATATTCTATTGTGTGCATACTTAATTCTGTGGGGTTACATACTAAGTTTATGTAAACTCATTCTTTTCTGTTTGTCTGTACAGGTAACCCACAGTCTTAGGCGTATTGGTGTTGCGGAGGATTCAACGGTGACCACTCGCCAAAACTATTTTATTTGTTTTAGTTTTTATTTAAGTTTTGCATTACGATTTGGGAGTTTGTATTTTCTGGGACTCTCTGGACTATTTTAAACTGTTTGGCTTTGGTTTTGGGTTT
Source organism: Gossypium rotundifolium (assembly GCA_025506655.1). Taxonomy (NCBI): domain Eukaryota; kingdom Viridiplantae; phylum Streptophyta; class Magnoliopsida; order Malvales; family Malvaceae; genus Gossypium; species Gossypium rotundifolium. The sequence continues at coordinate 10,128,941 of CP106725.1, read as the reverse complement.
TTGGATTTTAGCTTACTTTTCGTTGTGACGGTTTTTATCTAAAAACATGATTTCTAAAAATACCGAAAAGATTTAAACTTAACGACAATAGTTTTCCAACCCATTTCATGTGACTCTTCTGGATTCGACCATAACGTCTAGGCCGGGTTTGGGGTGTTACATTTAGTTGTATCAGAGCCAGGTTGTAAAACTCGGCTATGGATTTTGGGTTCCAAAATTTGTTTTAAAGAACTAGTTTACAAATAGTTTAAAATATTCTGATTGAGGATGTGGTCCACCGAGTCTCTAGCGTCGATTCTGTAAGTAATTTTGTACTTAGTTAAAACTATTCTGAAACACTATAGTTAGTGCCATTTGAAACTGTATTGAGTTATTTAGAAGACTGAAACTTCTGAAACGATTCTGAACTTCTGATATTAATGCATAAAATATTTGTTAATAAATATTGAGCTATTGCATAAAGCTTTAATGTAGATAAACTTGTATTAGATAATGAGCACACGAGGGATCCGAGGACGTCGTACTCGAGGCCGAGGTAGAGGCCGTAGGGGGGCTCGAGTTGAGTCCTCATCTCTGGAAAGCATGCTAAATTTAGACACTAGTGAGACACCGGTGTCACCTACTACTGAGATTGGGTCTCAAAGTCGATCGGTTGGGGATGACGAACTGTTTCAAGCCATGTTGAGGATATTGGAGAGAGTCGAGACCTAATTATAGATCTGGGGGCCGAGGGTCGAGTAACTGAGTGACTCCAGTCTAATGGAGTTGAGTTATTTAGAGGCGTCACAAGAGTCACCCTTAATGTGGCTGAGTATTGGTTGGAGGCCACCGAGAGGATTATGGATGATCTCGACTATACCTCTGAGCAAAATTGAAAGGTGCAGCCTCCTTACTTTGTGATGAAACATATCAGTGGTGGTTGACAGTTAAGGAGGGCACTCAGCTAGACCGTCTAACTTGGGAGTTCTTTAAGACTACATTTTAGAGCAAATATATGGGAGCCAGTTACGTTGATGCTCGCAGGCGTGAGTTTCTGAACCTCACATAAGGTGATTGGCCTGTGGCCGAATATGAGGCTGAATTTTTAAAGCTCAGGCGCTATGCTCGAGGTATGGTGGCATCAAAATATGAGAGGTATATTCGCTTTGAGGATGGACTGAGGGATAACCTGAGGGTTTTGATTATTTTACAGAGGGGGCGATAGTTTGCTGTTCTGGTGAAGAAAGCTAAGATTACTGAGGATGTTAAGCGCATGGAGTGCCAGAATATGGATAGAGAGAAAAGTAAGAACAAGAGGGATTCAGAGCCCTCTAGTTCTGTTCTGAGGCCTAAGAAAAAGCCAAATCTGATGGGCCAATTAGAGTGGCGGCCCCTGTTACTTCTGTTGTTCCTACTGGGTTACAGCCATGTAGTGACTGTGGGAGATGCCATCTAGGAGAGTGTTGGAGGAGGATTGGGGCTTGTTTGAGGTGTGGGTCTCTTGAGCATACATTCGGGAGTATCCACTTCTGAGGATCGACGACTTATTTGATCAATTTCGAGAGGCTTATGTGTTCTCTAAGATCGATCTCTGCTGGGTATCATCAGTTGAGTGTTAAGGAGGTGGATGTACATAAGATGGCATTTAGGACTCGTTATGGACATTACGAGTTCTTAGTTATGCCTTTCGGGTTAACAAATGCACCGACCGTATTTATGGATCTGATGAACCGAGTATTTTAGCCCTATTTGAATCAGTTCGTCGTAGTCTTCATTGATGAAATTCTGGTTTACTCTAAGACTGGAGATGAGCATGATGAGCATCTTAGAGTAGTGCTTCAGATTCTGAGTGAGAAGCAACTTTACGCTAAGCTAAGTAAGTGTGAGTTCTGGCTTAGTAAAGTAACTTTTTTGTGGCATGAAGTTTCTGCTGAGGGGATTCATGTTGATCCTCAAAAGATTGAGGGTGTGCTAGATTGGAAACAACCTAAGAATGTATCTAAGATCCATAGCTTTCTGGGTTTGGCGGGATACTATTGGCGTTTCATTGAGGGGTTCTCTGTGATTGCTGTGCCGTTGACTAAGCTTCTGTGTAAGGATGTGCCATTTTTCTGGACTGATATACAATAAGAGATATTTGAGAAGCTCAAGTATGTTCTGACTCAGGCTCCTATTTTGATACAGCTTAAATCTGAAAAAGAGTTTGTAGTGCACAATGATGCGCCGCATGTTGGATTAGGTTGCGTTCTGATGCAGGATGGTAAGGTTGTGGCATATGCATCCTGTCAGCTTAAGACACATAGAGGGAATTATTCGATGCATTATCTCGAGTTGGCTGCTGTGGTCTTTGCATTGAAAATGTTGAGGCACTATCTGTATGGTGAAAGGTGTGTCATCTACACCAATCACAGGAGCTTCAAGTATCTCCTTACTCAGAAGGAGTTGAATTTTAGACAGCGTTGATAGATTGAGCTGCTCAAAAATTATGACTGCACCATCGAGTGCCATACTAGTAAGGCCAATGTGGTGGCCGACGCTCTAAGCCGAAGAGCGATGTCTAATTTGAGGGCGATGTTTGCTCACCTTAGTTTGTTTGATGATGGGAGTCTGTTAGTCGAGTTGTAGGTTAAGTCACTTGGATTGATCAGATTCGAGATAAACAGTTGGGGGATGAGTCACTGGGTTTACGTTCTGTCAGATTGAGAGTGGCAGCACTTTAGATTTTAGACTAAATAATAGGGGGTACTCTATTTCTATGGTCAAATTTGTGTACCGAACGATGAGGATCTGAGGCAATCTATTCTAAGGGAGGCGCACAGTAGCCCCTATGCTATGCATCCCGGCGATAATAAGATGTACCGTGACCTCTGTGAGTTATACTGGTGGCCGGGTTTGAAGCATGGATTTACCAATTTTGTTGCTTGTTGTTTGACTCATCAACAGGTTACGGCTGATGATCGCTACAAAATAGTCTATTTTTAATATTTATAAAAGAGTGATCGAACAGATCGATTGGCGACAACGATAGAGGCAAGTGCACCTATCGAGCAAAGAGTATAGCTCAGACAAGAATATCTTATCGAACCCAAGGAACCCAAAAGTACTATTACTCACTTTCTTTCTATTATTTAGCCTAAATATGGAGTGAATGGTTTATTAAACTAAAACAAATGAAATATTTAAACTAAATGAAAAGACAAAAGAAATGAAATTCTGGGAAAAGACGTTGAAGAAAACTCAATTGATAAAGACGATACCCTCGGGAAGAATCCACCAATGACTTCACTTATTATCTAACTTTCAATTCATATGATTTCTTTTACTTTGCTTGATCCGTGAGACTCCCTAACCTATATTAAACCTTCTCTCGAAGCGAATAACATCTAACCTTAGGTTAATTAGTGGAACTCTCATTCTCTTATAATAACCCCTAAGGAAGCGAAGAATCGATCAATGGACCCCATATTAGGTTTCACCCTAATTTGGCAAAATCTCGTAACCCTATCTCTAGGCGCCCGATCAACTCCGCTTAATTATGCTAGATCTTCTCTTAGGCAGGGTCTATTCCTCCTCCACCTAAGCACATCAGATTAAATTGAGCAACATGATTAAGAACAAACTAAGTATTTATCATATAAATCGAAAGAATTAAATAACAAAATCCATCATATGCTTCATCCCCTTCAGGTATCTGAGGGGTTTAGTTCATAATTAAATAGGAAAACATCTCGAGAGAAAAGATAAAACAAAACATAGGAAATCCTTAAAAACCCCTGAAGGAATTGAAGAGGAGATCTTCCGTCTTGAGTAGAATTTCGACTCTTCGAGATGGATCAATTGACTATCTTTGAGTAATTCCCTAAACGAGTAAAGCTCTGGCAGAAAACTCTGCTAAAACTTGACGCCCCCTAATTGCTGCCTTGGATTTGTTTTTATATACGTTTGAGATGCTTTTCTTGGCTCCTAAGTACTCGTAATTCAAGTGAAATTCATCCTAATTGTTTGAGTGGACTTAGGATTGTGTTTCTTGGGCTCCAAGCATCCAATTTCAAGTGAAATTACTCTTTTCCACGGTAGGGGCACGGCCTTGACACGCCCGTGTAAATCATGGTCCAGCCCGTGTCTCCATCCTCGTCGATTTAGGCACGACTATGACATGCCGTGCAATATCCGGGTCAGCCTATGTTTGATCTCGCCATTTTGGGAACGATTGTGTAGATCACTAGGCACTCCGTGTGTGGACTTTATCAATGGGAAAATGGCCGTGTGAATCGGGTAAGGCCGTGGTCTAGATGACTATCAAGGCACGCACTGTGGCATGAAGTCCGTGCCATCTCGACTTCTTGGTCGGCCCACTTTGGTTCATTTTAAGCCCGTTTTGCGTTCTTTTTATCCTTGGGTGCTTTCCTGAGTGTAAGATACAAAAAGAAAGGATTAAGAGCACCTTTTTACATAAATTAAGGATAAATTTATCCAAAAGCATACTAAACGTGGGATTAAAATATGTTGCTTTTACGGTTTATCAAATACCCCCACACTTAAGCTTTTGCTTGTCCTCAAGCAAAATTCTCAACTTACAATTAAAACGAACTTTCCATAATTCATAATTCATATCGATATTGTCTCATCATAATTCATAGATAATTTATACATGGATAATTCAACTCAAAGAGTCCTAAAGATTCAATTATGATAAGTCATACCTTTGTAGTACGAAAACATAGGTGTTTCCCCTTATCTAAGTAATTACCTTTAATTCAAAGCCGACAATGATTGACATCCTCACAATAGATTCACTCAAGTCACTCAAAAGTGTTCAAGGTTCAAGAATAAACACTCTAAGTCGAACTTGAAAAGTTAATCCCATAGACTTGCTTGGAAATCAAATCTCCACCACTGTATATGAGTTGATACATAGATTAAAAGGTCTTTAATCAAGGTTGTAACGGGGTTAGGGTTAAAGGTGTGGATATAGGCTGAATTAGAGGCTTAGAATCGATATTGACTTGACAAATTGCCTAACTAGAAACACTGAACTAATATGAATATTTACTTCGAATGAAAACAAATAATATCTCTTTTGATAATTACTCCATAATAAGGAGTATTTTGATACTACTTTAATACGAGCTTTTTCTTTACCAATTGGAGTTTAAACGCTCTAAGCTCTTTTATATACTACTAATATTGAATATACTTGGATTTTTTTAAAGAACAAACTAAGAAAAATAAAAGGAACTTTGATAATTGAAATATCCTAGTTAGGTAATTGTTCAAGTCAATTCTCGATAGAGAGGTAGTCAAAGGAATGTTGATAACAAATACAAAGGGATTTTGGTTTAATATTAGTGGGTGAGTCAATGAAAAGGTTATTAATATTCAACTGGATTCACTAGGGGTTAATTTTTGTAGGTAGGCTTTTTAATGGTTTGAACGGGTTGAAACCTAGGTGCCTTTATCATCTCAGTATATCAAATCATTAATGTGGTCTTGACATGTATAAACGAGGCAAGTTCTAGAATAACAGTTCAAAGTTGACACACTCATAATTAATAAATTGAGCAAGAAAAAGAATATATACTCTATAAGGCTCAAAATCTCACCAAAAATTATGGGTGTTTTTGACATCAATCCCTATAGATTTCAAATTTCAAAGTAATATTCAGATTTAGTTCGACAACCTATCAATTTATTTTTAGAAAGTAAACTTATCATGCTTGATTCTCTAGTATTCTTCAAATTTAATCATCAATGCATAATTAACTATGACTTATTCCAAGACATATCAATAAAAATCATAAATCATCGAATTTTCATCCTAATTAATAATATGAGAAAATACTTAAAACAAGACATAATTCGTGGATTTTCAAATAATACTATAGTTAACCCCCACACTTAAGATGTACATTGCCCTCAATGTACAAAGATAGATAATGAAAGTAATGGGATAAAGCAAAAGAGAAGGGAGAAAGTGACACTTCCTGAATTTTTGGATAGGGTTCAAAATACATTCCTCGAGTGACTTTTATGTGAATATGTGTTTGTGCGGCGTGTAATTGATTCTGCAAAGTCACTTAGTTAATAATTTTGAATAGCGATTGCTTATGAGGTTAAATACCCAATGGTAGGAAAATAAAATAATAATAATAAAATAAAATAAAAATTTGAAATACTAATTAAAGTTTAAATGGAAAGCAACGTTCGATGATAAAAATAATAAATTTAAAATTCAGAAAAGTGGATGTCAAATAGTAATTTATGAGGACTCAGAGGTCCTCATCGTCAATTGGATCCTGTGGAGGTGTTAGTGGTGATATATGAAAGTGATGGCAGATTTGCTGCAGGGTAGCCTCGATCCCATCAAAGCATCTAGTGTCAGTAAACTGCTGGGTACAGTATTGCTCGAATTGCATGAGGCGTGTCAAGATATTAGCAAATGAAGTTGCTGAAGATGATGGTTGCTAGCTCAGAACTTGTGGGACATCATCAGTAATGTTCGCGGGTATCTCCTCCTCTGTTGCTAGTCTGTATTGAGGAGGGTCCGTCCCTCGACGATGCTTGATCATCTTCATGTGTAACATCGTCTGGATCCCTTGAGGTGCCATATGTCTGATTAGTGTAAGTAAGGACCTCTGATGATCGGTGTTGAGGAGTCCAAAGTGCCGTGCCAATCGCGTTATGTACGGTCCCATTGATAGGATTCCCTTTCTATGCGCCTCCGTCTGGTGCTTGTATTGCACATGCAATAAAATATGCCACATCGAAAACATGTCCTTCGGACATGCATGATAAGAAGTAGACGCCAGTGCTCTCTTCGCGGCCTGTAATAGTATGAGCAAGGATAGCATGAATGTACCTGAGAGCTGGGGAAAGGGCGGTTGCCTTAGAACGACTGGGATTATAGGTTTTTGTAGTGGGTTGTAGTTTTTGCCAGCACATGAGTGGTTCACAGTGGAGCTCTCGGTTTAAATCGTCCAATGGGTTTTCTTCTATGAATTTGGGTGTGTAAAATTCGAGTGCCGTTCCGAATTGAGGTACGCTTAGTTGACGAAATAAGCCTCCCAGGCAAAATTGGATGGTGTCGTGTAACATCCTAATAATTAGGGGTTATGCATCTTACTTAATTGAATGATGTTGCATGCTTAAATATGTTAAGTGTGTTTTGGAAGTTATTTTTGAGCTTCATTAATTAAGTGAATGCTTAGTGAAACTTTTAATTTCTAATAATTAAGATGGAGCTAAGCATGTTAGGCTTTAAGAATTAATGACAAGGAGCTTAAAGCATAAGATGAGTAATTAGCAAAGTGGTAAGGACACATGGATGAGTGCTTGAGGGAGAGGTTCGAATCCCTAGCTAGCAAATGGGAGGATTTTATTTTGTTTCCTTCCTATAGTGTCGGCCAAGGTTCTTCTAGAAAGGATGAGCATTCTTTTAATTTTAGCTATTTGACCATATGAAAAGGCAAGCTAAAGAATTATGGCATGGAATCAAGATAGGATGATAAGATAGGGGGACAAGAGGCTTGATATGTGGGCAATGTTTTGAAACTTGTTCATGGTCATTTGACCATGAACCTAGTCGTTTTAGGGGCTAAAGAGGGTGGTTAATGGTGATAGCAATCTTAGGGTTGATGGGGAAGAATTGTGGAGGAAAAAGGGGATTGTGTTGGCTTCCTTGTTGGCGAATTTGACTTGAGTTAGGGGTGAAAGTTGGCCAAAAGTTCTAGCAATTGTGCATCTTTTCTCATTTCTCCAAAACTCTCCTCTTAGCCAAATCTTGCTATGGGCATTAGGTAAAACTTCTCTTTGTTTTGGCTCTCATTTTGACCATTTCGATTAAAATTCTATTCTCTCAAAATTCTTGTCAAAAGCATCAAAAGTTGGAAAAGCCTTTCTTCTTTTCTTTTTCTCTCATTCCGAAAGTACCAAAGTTCAAGCACCATTTTCTTCATTTCTCCCTCTTGGCGAATGCACCTAAGCCCCAAAACCTATCTCTTTCTCTTTGAAAATCATCTTCATCATCATCATCTTCTTTTAATCTCTCTTTCTCTTTCTCTTTTCTTCCTTTCTCTTTCCTTCTCATTCTTCTTTCTTTCTTCTCTCAATCGAAACTACTTTCTACTAAAACCAAGAATCATCAATCCTATTCTTCTTTTTTTTTTTTTGTTCAAGCCGAATCATATTCTATTTCGATCTCCTTTCTCCTTTTCTTTCTTTGAAAATCGAGACCATTTTGGCCATAAATCACCATCTTTTTCTCTTTTTCTTTTTTTACAAACCGAAAACCACCAAATCCATTTTATTCTTTTCTTTTTTGTTTTAGGCCGAATCTTCAAGTGGGTAAGTAAAACTTTTCGTCAATCGTTCATTATTTCTTTCTTTTTACTTTGGCAAATTTAGAATCATGATCTCTTATTTTCTCTCCTAGGCCAAATCCTTGGAAAGGATTTTTAAGGATCCTTGTTGAAGCCAACTTTTAAGAAGTAACCTTTGAAATCATCCAAGGTAAGATTATTCCCTTTTGGTTATATTAATCCTTTTAGAATGGATCACTAATCAACTTTATTTTTAGGGGTGATTTAAGACTAACAAGATAGGTAAGAAAAGAGCAAGATCTTGAGTATTTGGAAGAGAGGAGGCACTGTTTACCATCGAACTTCAAAAGAAGGGTCAGTCGGCAGAAGAGATTTTCCACCGGGTTGTGGACCTCCGCTAACGAGGATCGATTATTTGAAGTAGTGCATACAACCGAACCACTTTACGTTGGTGGGATATCGCCGGTTTTGATCCATCTAGCGGAGAAAACCAAAATAACGATTGTTCGAGAATGAGGGTAAGGATTTAGATCCTCATCAATAGTATAATTTTATTAGTAATAGTGTATACTAACCAAGTGTGATGATTAACTAGGTGTTGTGAGAGAGAGTATCATTCTCACCGCTCATAAGGTGTGTAACCCTACATTAAAACTCATAGATCTATTTTATATGTGATTTTATGATAATGTGTTTAATAATGATTTTGGATACCATTCGGTGGTATACGATATTCGTGTATGTTTACCCCAATATTTCGTTAATTTTGCTATACGCATAAAATGTGAAATAAGTATGATTATATTATGATTTTGGGGTAAATGGCATGAAAACTAAATGTTATGTATGTGCATGGGCATATGGGTATATTTGATAAAGGAGGAAGTATTCGGTGGTTTTACCACATTTACGGTGACTTCGGTCACATATGTGAATCTGGTGACTTGATCACGATATTTGATTCCGGTGACTTGGTCACATATTTGATATCCGGTGACTTCGGTCACAATTTTGTCTGGTGGTCTTGCCACAAAATTATAAGGGCGATGTGCATGTTGACTGCAGCAAATGCCTTCGATGGTGTGTAGCGGATGGAGGGTCGATTTAGTAATCCCCACGGTGTGTTGGTTGGTACGGGTGGTGTGTAGCGGATGGATATTAGGTGGGCCGGGTTTGCATTTCATTATTTGTACATATCCATGTGATTTAATTGATTATTATTTAATCTGCTATTAAAATGGGCTTTTTGGGCTAAATATGAGCTAAATGGGCCTTTGGGCTAAATATGAGCTAAATGGGCCTATGGCCATATGTGTAATTTTTGGGCTTTAAGGCATATGATACATGGGCTTTTTAATGTATGTGTTACACATTGAGTTTATAACTCACCCATTTTTGTGGGATAACTTTTCAGATGATTCGTAGTGCGATGGATCGGGTCGGCAAGTACTCCGTGGTGGCCAATGCTCATATCAAGTATTTTGAAGATTTTCCAATTTAAACTTATTTAATTTCTACTACTTAGACTTTATTATGGGTTTGCTATTTTTATGTAATAAGGCCACTATAAACTATTTTTAATTTTTGGGTGTTCAATTTATTTTTATTTTGCCATGAACAATTATTAAGTAAATAACTAAATGGTTTTCGATAAATAATTTAAAAATATTTTTGTCACTAATATATAAATGTTTTAAAGTAATTTTCTTAAATTTGGTTTCCTTTTATTTAATTAATTCCTTCTAAAAATAATGTTTTAAAAGAGAAAATTTACTTTACAATTTGATTTCAACCTAAATTATTAAGTTAAACTGCTTTTCTACAAAATCATCAAATTTTTAAGAGTTTGCGAAAAGTTAGATTCGAGGAACATAACAAATCCGGTTGGACTTTTTGGGCCGGGTTTGGGGTGTTTCATGTCGGCATCGTCAAAGTGCGTCATTGCCGTCTGAAGTGTGAATGTAGCACAGAATTCGAGGGTAAGTTCCAAAAATGTGGGTTCATCGATGGAGAAGAAGTTTTCCCAAGGGTCGGTTGAGAGAAGTGCCTGAATATCAATTTCGAGTCCGACTTGCCTCAGTGCACTCTAGTCAATGTGTCTACCAGTGCCGATAGGTCTCTTCTGGATCTTTATATAGCACTCTTCTTATGTTGTTTGAGGGAATCTGAGGAAAGGATGTTGATGTTTGGTAGAGGCACTTGCGGAGGACGATCCGAATGTTTTTCTCTTCTTACTTGGAGTGGATCATTTAATGCGTGATGACAACATAATTCCTGAAAAGTAATCAAAAGAGAACCAATGCCACACGAAATCAATCACTATTATTATAATCTCCTCTTCAAGAAAATATCAGCAACCATAATTATTCATTTAGAATAATTCCTCACTAAAATCATACTAAATAAAATAATAAGGCTATACAAGGAATTCATTGGAACCAGTCATGTTGCATTATAATTTAAAGGCTAACTATGTTTTGCAATATAGCATCAATTCATCAATGATGGGAGCTAATAAAAGCATCGTGTAAAAAGTGCTGCAGTAGAGATTTCATCAATAAGAGAAATAGGGGGAAGCATTTAACAAATAACCAAGAAGAAATTTAAAGCAAATGTACTGAACCAAATTGAATAAACAAACAATGAATCAGATTCTTTTGAAATATAAGATTAAACAGAACTTTAAATAAGGAGAGAAAAGGAAAAAAATATTCGAAAAAATGAATAAAAAGGAACTAGGAACGGTGATTTTTGTCGAGCACGGGCGAGGGTACGGTGGTGTTGCTGGGTTTTCGCGGTGTGAGCACGGCCTGGTGGGGGCGTGGTGATTATGTGCTGGTGGTGTTGTGCCGTGTGGGTGGTTTGTGGTTGCTTCTTTGAGAAAAAATGGTTGGAAGGCGGTGGGTTAGGGAAAGGGGACTGATTTGGTGGCTGATTTGAAGAAAAAGAGTTTGAAATCTAATTTTAAGGGTTTGGGGTTGGGGAAGGGGACGATCATTTAATATATAGGAAGGGTAACACGGCCTTCCGCCACAATCGTGTTCAATTTGAAATGCCCGTGCTTTTCGTGGTTTTTAAAAATTGAGCACTATTCAGGGGTTTTAGCAAGTCCGTGTGTCAAATTGGCACGCCCGTGCTTGGTAAGTCAGTATGTTCACATGGTCGTGGTGCACGACCGTGTAATGCCCGTGCTTGGTAAGTCAGTATGTTCACACGGTCGTGGTGCAAGGCCGTGTAATGCCCATGTTAGACAAGTCAGTAGCCTCACATAGTTATTCCGCAGGGCTTTGTTCTGGTGTTGCTATCCGTGTTTGAGAAGTCAGTGTTTTCACACGGTTATGAGGCACGACCGTGCCTTTTTGTCGCTGCCTGTGTTGAAAAAGAGAGGTTTTCCCTGTTTGTACACGGTCATCGGCACGCCCGTGTCACAGGCCGTGTTAATGATCCTGCATTTTTGTTAGACTTTTACAAAACAATATTAATGCAGTTAGCATTCCAAAAAGCGCTTGTTTATAGTCTTAAGTTAGACTCTCCCTATTTTCGGTTCTAAAGGAAGGCTCATGGAGCATAAACTCCTCTCTCGTATCTCCAAAATCTGCACCATTATAAATTTTAAGTCGGTGACCATTTACCTTGAACGTGCCTTTAGTGGGATGAGTTACCTCAATGGTGCCATATGGAAATATTGTTTTGATCATGAATGGTCCTGACCATCTGGATTTTAGCTTCCCAGGGAATAGTTTAAGCCTTGAATTGTATAGTAGGACTAGGTCCCCTACTTTGAAATGTTTTGATCGCTTGAGGCGAGCATCGTGACGTCGCTTTGTTGCTTCCTTGTATAGCTTTGAGTTCTCATAGGCTTCCGTTCTCCATTCATCCAGCTCGTTTACCTGCATCATTTGTTTCTTTCCTGCAAGTTTGAGGTTAGTATTTAAAATTTTTATTGCCTAGAAAGCTTTGTGTTCTAACTCGAGTGGTAGATGATGCGACTTTTCCGTATCTGAGCTTGTATGGGGATGTCCTAGAGGTGTTTTGAATGTTGTTCTGTAAGCCCATAAAGCATCATCTACTTTAACTGCCCAATCTTTTCTATTTGATTCAACCATTTTTTCTAGAATGCGCTTAAGCTCTCGGTTTGCTACCTCAACTTGCCCACTAGTTTGAAGATGATATGGGTGGCTGTTTTGTGGTATACTCCATATTTCTTTAGAACTTTTTCAAATTGTGTATTACAGAAATGAGTACCCCTATCACTAATGATGGCTCTGGGTGTCCCAAATCGGGAAAATAGTTTCTTGAGAAATTTAACTACTACCCTAGCATCATTGGTAGGTAAGGCTTCCGCTTCTACCCATTTTGACATGTAATCAACTGCTACTAAGATGTATTTATGTCCAAAGGAACTAGGGAATGGTCCCATAAAATCTATACCCCATACATCAAATATTTCACATGACAGCATATATGTTTGAGGCATTTCATCATGTTTAGAGATATTACCTGTTCTTTGGCATTTGTCACACGAGGTAACATACCTGTTGGCATCTTTAAATAGGGTAGGCCAGTAAAAACCTGATTCGAGTATTTTGTGTACGGTCTTAATACCACTGTAGTGTCCTCCTGATGGTCCTGAATGACAATGTTCTAGGATTTTGTTTGCCTCTGTCCTTGTAACGCATCTTCAAATTACCTGATCTGCGCATATACGAAAAGAATGGGATCCTCCCAAAAATAATTTTTCACATCAGCAAAGAATCGCTTCTTTTGGTGATGTGTCAATTTTCTTGGTAGGATGTTAGCTGCTAGATATTTTGCAATATTTGCAAACCGGTACTTTAGAATGTGTTCTGTAAAAGAGTCGTTCTTTGAAATGAATCATTTATTTCATGTTCATCAAGTTCTTTGGTGTGTGGATTTTCGAGTCTTGAAAGATGATCTGCTGCGAGATTCTCAGCTCCCCTTTCATCCTTTATTTCCAAGTCAAATTCCTGTAAGAGTAAAATCCATCGTATTAGTCTAGGTTTTGCATCAGGTTTGTTTAAAAGATAACGAAGAGCTCAATGATCAGTGTAAACAACAACTTTAGATAATATTAGATATTGTCTAAATTTGTCAAAAGCAAAAACTACAGCTAGCAATTCTTTCTCAGTCGTGGTGTAATTTTCTTGCGCGGGTGTCAATGTTCTACTAGCGTAGTAGATTGGCTGAAAATGCTTGTCTTTGCATTGTCCTAAAACTGCACCTACTACAAAGTCACTTGCATCACACATTAATTCGAAGGGTAAGTTCCAATCAGGTGCAATTATAATCGGTGCATTTTTTAATTTATCCTTAAGGACATTGAATGCATCTAAACATTCCTGATTGAAATTAAAAGGAACATTTTTTCTAGTAACTTTGTCAAAGGCTTAGCTATTTTAGAGAAATCCTTAATAAATCTTCTATAAAAACCTGCGTGTCCTAAAAAACTTCTAATAGCCTTGATTGAGCTAGGGGGAGGTAATTTTTCTATGGTTTCAACTTTTGCTTTATCTACCTCAATTCCTTTACTAGAAATCTTATGTCCTAATACAATCCCTTCTCTAACAATAAAATGGCATTTCCCCCAATTTAAAACAAGGTTTGTTTCTTCACATCTCATTAGAACTCGTTTTAAATTTTTAAGGCAAAGATGGAAAAAATCACCGAATACCGAGAAATCATCCATAAATACCTCCATGATGTCCTTCACGAGTTCGTCGAAGATTGCTAACATGCAACGCTGAAAAGTAGCAGGAGCATTACATAATCCAAAAGGCATTCTTCGATAAGCAAATGTACCGTATGGGCATGTAAATGTTGTTTTTTCTTGATCTTCAGGAGCTATGAGGATTTGAAAGTATCCGAAGAGTCCATCCAGGAAGCAGTAGTACATATGCCCGGATAATCTTTCTAGCATTTGATCTATGAAAGGCAAAGAAAAGTGATCTTTTCTAGTGGCATCATTCAACTTTCTATAGTCTATGCAGACCCTCCATCCTGTAACTGTTCTTATGGGAATTAACTCATTTTTTTCATTGGGTACTACCGTCATTCCTCCTTTCTTTGGGACTACCTGTACAAGACTTACCCAAGTGCAGTCAGAAATAGGATAGATTATTCCTGCATCTAGAAGTTTAATTACCTTGGCTTTGACCACTTCTTTCATGTTGGGGTTTAAACGTCTCTGAGGTTGCACACATGGTTTATATTCTTCTTCCATCAAAATTTTGTGGGTGCAGAATGTGGGGCTTATTCCCTTAATATCGGAAATTTTCCAAGCTATGGCTTTCTTGTGTTCTTTTAGTACTTTTATTAGTTCCTCATTTTCTTTTGATTTTAATTCTGAGGAGATGATTACTGGTAGTGTAGAATTGTCTCCAAGGAATGCGTATTCTAGGTGCTTTGGTAACTGTTTAAGTTCCAATTTGGGTGGTTCTACGATGGAGTTTTTTTATTTTATTTCATTAGCATTCTCGATGCCTTCTTCTCTCCGTTGTTCATATGATGACATTTTCAGATTCGACTCATTGTATTCATCTTCTTCTCCCTCTTCTTGAGCCGGAAACAATTCCAATGTGTCACCTTGTATAATTTCCTGTAATGAATTTTTTATAATATGATCAGTAATGTCGACGAAATAATAGGAATTATCTTGTTCTTTAGAATATTGCATGGCATCACAGAGTTGAAAGATAATTTCATCATCACCTATCCTCAGAGCTAGTTTACCATTACCTACATCAATAATAGCTCTAGCAGTGGCTAAAAAGGGACGCCCTAAGATTAAAGGAACATTAATGTCTTCATCTATGTCTAACACAACAAAATCAATAGGAAAAATAAATTTATCAATTTTGACCAAGACATCTTCAATAATTCCCCTAGGATATTTGATAGATCTATCGGCTAATTGAATACTCATCCTAGTGGGATTTGGTTCCCCAAAATTTAGCCGTTTAAATAATTTGTAAGGCATTAAATTAATACTAGCGCATAAATCTGCTAACGCTTTCTTGATGTTTAAACTACCAATTAAGTAAGGAATAGTGAAACTCCCTGGATCTTTTAATTTTCATGGTAGTCTATTTTAGAGAAGGGCTGAACATTCTTCGTTAAGCTCCACCATGGATACCTCCTCAAGCTTCCTTTTGTTCGTAAGAAGTTCCTTTAAGAATTTTGCATACTTCGACATCTGTGAAATAGCTTCAACGAAAGGTAAGTTGATATGTATTTGTTTAAAGAGTTCGAGGAACTTACCGTATTGTGTATCCAATTGTTCTTTCTTCAATTTTTTTGATATGGAATTTTTTTCTTATTCTCTATAGGCAATGGATTATTGTTCTCACCTTCTACACTCTTTTTCTTGATAATTTCATGTGGTGTCTTCCTTTGTAGTTCAATTAACTCTTTGCCACTCCTTAGTGTAATTGCTTTTACCTGCTGTGTGCCTTTGGAAAAATTTCTGGTCGTATTTCACATAAAATCTTAATAAGTAGTCCAACCGACGTGATGATTTCTCTTACCTGAATTTTGATTCCCTCGATTGATCTTTGTTGTTCATCGAGTGTTTCTTTAGCCTTTTGAAGACGAGAGTTTGTAGCTGTCACCAATTTTGTCAGAATCTCTTCGAGGTTTGATTCCCTTTCCTTTGGATAAGGTTGTTGAAAATTTAGAGGAAAATCCTGTCTTTGGTCATTCCACGAGAAGTCGGTATGGTACCTCCATCCTATATAGTGGACTCGTTCGTTTTTCATGCCATATCCATAGGGTGGGTACTCAGGATTCGCCACGCCTCTCAGATTCGAGTTATACTGCATTATTGGGTGTACCTATGAGAGATTATTCAAACCATCAATCTTTTTATTCATTATTTCAAATCGATTAGATAACTTTGGTGACCACGCCGAGGTTGAAAATCTTGGTTGCTTCAAGAGGAATTGTCCCACGCCTTGCCACCGATAATTATTCAAGGCCATTCTTTTGAAAACTAGAATTATCTGTAAAGATAAAAGAAAAGTTAGCAAAGTAAAAATAATAATAATGGTTAAAGTAATAAAAATAGAGCTTTCGTAATATTTTAGAAGTCCCCTGTGGCGCCAAAAAACTTGATCCGCAAAATGTCTAGTTTTAATATTTATAAAAGAGTGATCGAACCTTTAGATCGATGCGACAACGATAGAGGCAAGTGTACCTATCGAACAGTAGTATAGTCAGGCAAGAATATCTTATCGAACCGAAGGAACCTAAAAGTACTATTACTCACTTTCTTTCTATTATTTAGCCTAAATATGGAGTGATTGGTTTATTAAACTAAAACAAATGAAATATTTAAACTAAATGCAAAGACAAAAGAAATGGAACTCTGGGAAAAGGCGTTGAAGAAAACTTAATTGATAAAGACGATACCCTCGAGAAGAATCCACCTATGACTTCACTTATTATCTAACTTTCAATTCATATGATTTCTTTTACTTAGCTTGATCCGTGAGACTCCTAACCTATATTAAACCTTCTCTCGGCTTAATAACGCCTAACCTTAGGTTAATTAGTGGAACTCTAGTTCTCTTATAATAACCCCTAAGGGAGCAAAGAATCGATCAATGGACCCCTATATTAGGTTTCACCCTAATCGCAAAATCTCGTAACCCTATCTCTAGGCGCCGATCAACTCCACTTAATTATGCTAGATCTTCTCTTAGGCGAGGTCTATTCCTCCTCCACCTCAAAGACATCGATTAAATTGAGCAACATAATTAAGAACAAACTAAGTATTTATCATATAAATCGAAAGAATTAAATAACAAAATCCATCATAGGTTTCATCCCCTTCAGGTATTTGAGAGGTTTAGTACATAATTAAATAGGAAAACATCTCGAGAGAAAAGATAAAACAAAACATAGGAAATCCTTAAAAACCCCTGAAGGAATTGAAGAGGAGATCCTCCGTCTTGAGTAGAATTCTGACTCTTCGAGATGGATCAATTGACTATCTTCGAGTAATTACCTAAACGAGTAAAGCTCTGGCAGAAAACTCTGCTAAAACCTGACTCCCCCTAATTGTTGCCTTGGATTTATTTTTATATACGTTTGGGATGCTTTACTTGGCTCCTAAGTACTCGTAATTCAAGTGAAATTCGTCCTAAGTGTTTGAGTGGAGTTGGGATTGCATTTCTTGGGCTCCAAGCATTCAATTCCGAGTGAAATTGCTCTTTTCGCGGCAGGGGCACGACCTTGACACCCCTATGTAAATCGTGGTCCAGCCCGTGTCTCTATCCTATCAATTTAGGCACGGCTATGACATGCCCATGCAATATCTGGGTCTAGCTTGTGTCTCGATTCTGCCATTTTGGGAACGGCAGTGTGGATCATTAGGCACGCCCATGTGTGGACTTTATTGATGAGAAAATGGCCGTGTGAATCGGGGTAAGACCGTGGTCTAGATGACTATCGAGGCACGACCGTGTGGCATAAAGTCCAGGCCATGCTGACTTCTTTGGTCGGCCCATTTTGGTTCGTTTGAAGCCCGTTTTGCGTTATTTTTATCCTTGGGTGCTTTCCTGAGTATAAGACACGAAAAGAAAGGATTAAGAGCAACTTTTTACATAAATTAAGGATAAATTTATCCAAAAGCATACTAAATGTGGGATTAAAATATGTTACTTTTACGGTTTATCAGCTGAGCATTAGTTGCCTTCGAGTTTGTTGCAGCCGGTTAAGATCCTCAAAATAATGGTCAATCTAAGAGGGTGATTTAGATACTTGAGGATATGCTTCAGAGTTGCGTGATTGATTTTTAAAGTAGTTGGGAGGATTATCTGTCGTTAGAGTTCACTTATGATAGTAGTTTCCAGTCTAGTATCCAGATGGCACCTTACGAGGCTCTGTATGGTCGTAAGTGCCATACTTCATTGTGTTGGACTGAGTTGGGTGAACGGCGAGTTTTGGGTCCTAAGTTTGTTTTTGAAACTGAGGATAAAGTTCGGCTGATGCGAGATCGACTGAAAGTGGCTTCTGACAGATAAAAGTCTTATGCAAATCTGAAAAGACGTGAGATTGAGTATTCTGTGGGGGACTTCGTGTTTCTTAAGGTCTCTACGTGGAAGAAAGTTCTGAGGTTTGGTCGGAAGGGCAAGTTGAGACCTAGGTTTATTGGATTGTACCGAATTCTAAAGCGTGTGGAACCAGTTGCTTATTAGTTGGAACTACCCCCTGAGCTGGACCATATTCATGATGTGTTTCATGTCTCAATGTTGGGGCGGTACCGTTCTGACCCATCCTATGGCATTTCGGTTGAAGAGATTGAGGTTAGGTGGACTTGACCTTTGAGGAAGAACCAGTTCATATTTTGGATCACGATGTTAAGGTTATGAGGAGGAAGTCCATTCTTTTAGTGAAGGTGTTGTGGTGGAATCATAGCACCGGGGAGGCTACTTGGGAGCGTGAGGACTCGATGCATCAGCAGTATCCTTATCTGTTCTGATCAGGTAAATTTCAAGGTCAAAATTTATTTTAAGCGGTGGAGCTGTAACGCCCTAGAATTTTTATCTTTATTTCTGTGAAATCTTGTCACAAAATCTTTATATGCTTCAGTGGTTAAGTGTTCTGGGTGTGTGTAAGAGGTCCCAAGCTCAAACCTTAGCTTTGGCAATTTTTTTTAATACAGCCCTATCTCTATTATGTAGGCTTATATTTAATTATTTGTAATACCACATTAGAATGAGGCTGCTGGTTCAAGTGGTAAAGGGTTAGCTTGCTGGAGGTCTTGTGTTCGAATCTTTGCACAAGCGTGGTATTTATTTTTGGCTCGTTTAACTAGATAGTTTTGATTGAACATGAATTTTGGGTAAGTGGTTACATAGTGGGTTAGTGGGTGAGATATGGGGATTGTGGCATCATCTTTTTTTTTCAAAATTTCATTTTTCTCTCTCCTTCTGAAATTTTTTGAGTGAGTTTTCCTTCTCTCTTCTTCCCTTTGTCAATTTAACCAATTTTCTTTTTGTTGTTTTTGATACACTCAAAATTTGGTGCTTGCCATGGGATCTAGATAAGTGGATTTTTTTTGTATTTAATTTTTGGTAAACTGTTAGATATCTCCTTTTCTGTAGTGTAATTTTTGGTGTCGTTAGGGGGTTTTATTTTTACATAATTCTGGTGTAGGAGAAGGCGGTGGTGAAGAAGATTCGCTCTGACAGTTTAAATTGTGTCAATATTTGTTTTTGTCAACGATAAGTTCTTGCATTATTTTGGGATTATGAGATGAGTCGTTAATTATTTTCTAAGTGGGCAATGGATATTTGTTTCATAGGCTTCGGAGGGCTCGGGGTTACTGTAGCATCTTAAACGAACCAGGTATGTCCTAAAACGCAGAAAAATGAGATTCAACGAAAGCCAAAAAACTTCACCGTCGATGCCACACGACCGTGTGGTAGGTCATGTAGTAGGTCATGTGCGACGACACGACCGTGTGATCGATGAAGTCAGGCCGTGTGCAAGATAATGCCGTGTAATGGCTAGAGTGTGGCCGTGTGGGCCACACGAGCTAGATCGAATTGGGCATGTGGACCACACGGGCATGTGATAACTGAGCCAATTAGTGTGATCCACACGGGCTATGCCAATCTGAGCATGTGGGCCTCTAAAATTTTCCCTAGGGTTGCACAGGTCGTCCCAAATGACTGTGGGCCTAATGTAGGGTAGGTAAGAACTAACAAAACCCTAAATTATATGATCTGTTTGACTGATATTTTGTATTGAGTATGATAGTATATCCATGTTATATTTGTATGTAAGCATGTAAGCATGGTTAATTTGTATGTCTGAAACTAAATATTCTGTATTTGATATTAGGGTTGGGATGATAAATATATTGGAGGAAGTGTTCTGAAAGGCAGATTATGCCTAATATCTGGCAACACAACTGTATTATATCTTATATGTGCCGCATCGGTACAGCATGGTGTGTAGGGCTGGGTGGGTGTTTTAAACCCAACATGGTGTGTAGAGATGGTCAGAGATGGTGTGTAGAGGATGGGGGTAGAATGCTTGATATCTGATTCGATCAGATATCAGATTCAGATTCAGAATCAGATCTATAATGGGCTTAAGCCCGAATTTGCATCTGTCTAATTCTAATATTCTATTGTGTGCATGCTTAATTATGTGGGGTTACACATTGAGTTTACATAAATTCATTCTTTTCTGTTTATCTGTGTAGGTAACCCACAGTCTTAGGTGGATCGGTGCTGCGGAAGACTCAATGGTGACCACTCACCAAAACTGTTTTATTTGTTTTAGTTTTTATTTAAGTTTTGCGTTACGATTTGGGAGTTTGTATTTTCTGGGACTCTCTGGACTATTTTAAACTGTTTGGCTTTGGTTTTGGGTTTTTGGATTTTCACCTAATTTTTGCTATGACGGTTTTTATCTAAAAGCATGATTTCTAAAAATACCAAAAAGATTTGAACTTAACGATAATGGTTTTCCAACCCATTTTATGTGACTCCTCCGAATTCGGCCATAACGTCTAGGCCGAGTTTGGGGTGTTACATTTAGTGGTATCAGAGTCAGGTTACAAAAATCGGCAATGGATTTTGGGTTTCAAAATATGTTTTAAAGAACTGGTTTACAAATAGTTTAAAATATTCTGATTTAAAATGTGGTCCATAGAGTCTCCGGCGTCGATTCTATAAGTATTTTTGTACTTAGTTAAAACTGTTCTGAAACACTATAGTTAGTACCCTTTGAAACTATACTGAGTTAGTTAGAAGACTGAAACTTCTGAAACGATTCTGAACTTCTGATAATCATGCATAAAATATTTGTTAATAAATATTGAACTGATGCATAAAACTCTTAATGTAGATAAACTCATAATAGACAATGAGCGCACGAGGTATTCGTGAACATGGTACTCGAGGCTAGGTAGATTCCGTAGGAGGCTCGAGCTGAGTCCTCATCTTTGGGTAGCATGCTGAATTTGGACACTAGTGAGACACCAGTGTCACCTGCTACTTAGACTAGGTCTCAGAGTCGACCGACTGGGGACGGTACACTGTCCCAAGCCATGTTGAGGATATTGGAGAGGGTCACTGGACCCAATTTTGGATTTGGAGACCATTTTTTCTCTGCCATTTTTGTGTCATTGTCACCACTGCCTAACCACTTCTAAATTGTTGGGAAATATGCCTATATTTTAGTAAACATGTAACTATTTTCTATGTATTTTAACGATGAATAAAAAATAAAGTTAATTTCACATTTCATTATTATATCTTTTATGTTTTAGTCTTTCGTATTTTGCATATATAGTAAAATTGTGACAAACAAATGTTAGCTCGATGATTGTCTAAGTTTAAACTAATGATAAGTGGCATTGTAAGAACATTTGCATTGAAAGAAAGACAACTTACTTTAGTAGATGACCTAATCAAGTCTGTAATTTCATAAAAGAATCAAAGTGAACATTTGATTAAAATACTCAGAAGAATTATTAGGTCATTTACAATTCTAATTAGGGAGATGACTAGTCTTGGCTATCGGAGCAATTGGCTTCATGGGTAGAGACATAGATGTATTCATTGGAAGGATGATACATTAGACTGGACCCAAGTTGAATTAATTCTAAATCCGCTTGTGAACTAATTCACTTGTGACTTTCATGGTGTGACTTACCTAAATCCTGAGTTAGTCACTGACCATGCTTAATATGTAACTCATGTGCTTTGATATAAATGGAGGCTTATTCTCTAAAGATGATCAAGCCGATAGCTGGTATGCTGGGTACATGACTTGTGTATGACATGGTTTTACTAGAAACAATAGGATAAATATCTCGATTAAAAAGTAAACGATATCCTCTCATTGGCAGTGTGTGGATTGATAAATATTGAATGTGGTCACGGGTTGCTTATTCTCGAACGAACAATTTATCACCGTCATTGTTGACAGTAATCATTTTAATTATTAAGAAGACACAATGGTGACAATGAGATAAAATAGGATTATATTGAGTGAACGGATTTAACTCAAAGGAATCAATGATATCATATGAGGATAACACGCACATGACAAGGTCACTTGACAAAGCAGCTGGATGAATTGCTTTCTTAAGGAATATACAATAAGGAATTTTCAATCATGGTACTTCTTATGGACTGACTCCATGATTAAGTAATTGTGAATTATTAGAATGATGCTTCTGGACATAATTGTAATTTACTCGAGCCTAATTGTATATGTCCGATTGGTCCCTCTGCTAGCTCAACAAAAGCTCGATCGGACTACATTTAAATCATAAGAAAATTCTACGACTTTAGAAATAATTTAATTGAGTCGATTTATTCGATGTGGAATTAAATTAATCGATAATGAGAATTATTCAATTAAGGAATTTGATTAAAGAATTTTCTTGAAAAATTAATTTGAAAAATCTAAATGATTTTTGGGAAAATTAATTTTAATCAAGTAAAATTAAATTAATCAAATTAATTAAAAAATGATATTTTTAAATTAATTTTCAAGTAAAAAAATTGGCTCGAAGAGTAATTGAATTTGAAAATTGGACCCGAAATAAAAAATTGAACCTAAGAACCAAAACCCGAGAATGAATGGTGATTTTTCGGTGGTCGATGATCGGATGGTCGGCGATCCAACGACTAACGTATGGTCGGTGATGGTGATTTTTCGATGGTAGAGCAATAGAAAAATTAAACTGCTAGTGGGACTCTACTGAGTAACTTGATTTCAAATTAACTTTTCTAAAGGTAATATTGTTTTAATGAATTTAATATGAAATTTAATTTAATATTTATCTAGATAATATTTTATTAATTTAATATTAATGTGATTAAATCTAATCGATTTTTAAACTCTCTGTAAACACTCTTTATATAAAGAGAGCATGAGTCATTATTCTCATACACTTGAATTTAAGAAAAGTTGTAGGAAAAAACTCTCAAGAAATTATTTTAGAAAATTTCTAGAGATGTTATTGTTATTTACAAAATGACCCTAAAAATTTAGAGAAATTATGAAATTACCGCACTAGTGATTAGAAGCGTGTCCATACTCGACAGACATGAGCTTGAGGATAGCGACGAAGACTACTCGAATAAAGCATTCATCCTAGACAAATCATAAAGGTACGATTTTGATTAAGACTTATTACTTTAGACAACACAACTAAGCTCTTGTTTTTGGAATTTTTTTTAAAACATTGGTTTTCGAACCTGATTTTCCAACAAATCTCCACGGCTAACCACCACCATCCACCATCATTGGCCACCATCGACAACCATCATCATTGAACCACCAACAGCCTCCTGCTACTGAACAATCGTTGATGTTTTTACGGTTTGGCTGGGTCAAGTTTGCATATCTCGATCAGCCTGAATGTGTCTCGGTTCATCAGGTTTTGCAAAAAATGTAGGTTTACAAA
The DNA here is from genome assembly GCA_025506655.1 of Gossypium rotundifolium. NCBI lineage: Eukaryota > Viridiplantae > Streptophyta > Magnoliopsida > Malvales > Malvaceae > Gossypium > Gossypium rotundifolium. The sequence goes on along the minus strand of CP106725.1, from coordinate 10,105,187 downwards.
GATCCTATATCCATTTCTAGCTCACATAATTTATTCTAAAATAATAAAATTAAAAAAAATACGTGGATATAATAGTCCACGATCTAATTATACATTCCCAAAAATTACTAATAATTACATTTAATTTTATAGGAATCACAATTTTGGCAAAATTACTTTATCATACACAATAATAAAATAATAACATACATTTATTTGTATACATTCCCTAAACATGCATATAATTACAAGAGTACCACATCTTATCAAAATTAATAACACATGAAGAAGACAAAAACTTCGATATTGGTTTATTCTATAAACATAGAACAACTTTGCTCTAATACTAATTGTTGGAAAAAATCCAATTCAAAAGCGATTTTCTTGCATAACAAAAAAATAAAATTTTTAAATTTGAGTTAGTTTATGATATTTATAACAATAAACTCTTTACCTAAATCACACATGCGTTTTCAATTAGACAGATCATTGTTGTTCCTGGCATCGAACCGTCTTCTATGTTATTCTCGTATCACAAATTGTTTCAAGTGTGGGCTCGAACGAACTCGAATCAAACACAGAACTAGAAGATAAATCAGTGGGAAAGCAAATCTTTCTTCAATAAAAACAGGTAAAATTGTTATTCTATTGTGTTTTTAGCCCTATCGGTGCCATCTATTTATAAGAAGAAGAAGTGAAACCCTTGTTGAATTAGTAGAAGTCTATTTCAATAGAAAAAAAAATCCTAGTCTAACTAGGATTGAGAGGGTCGACAACCCTAGTTAAATATGCTAGGGTTTACTATTTCATGTATTAGTATGCAGGCTATTTGTGCCTCTCTTGTATCGGGTTCAATTATAAGTACTTCTTGGACTTTTAACTCAATACTTTATTATTTAATTCAACCCAATACGTATTTTTCTATTTTCTAAAATAAACATCATAAATTAATTTTCTAATTAAATAATTTTCTTAACCCGGTTTTAATTCCGTTGAAATCATGACGAATTTACCGTAAAAGAATCTATAAAAATAGATGTTAATGTTTCTACATTTAACGGATTCACTATGATCAATTAATTTAATCTCATTTTTGAACTTCAATTATTTAATTAATTATTTAATAATTTGAAAAACAATAAATTAATTTTCCAGGTCATTTCCAGTTAGTGATAAAACCACATTCATTTTCAAATGTTTCTCATTTCTCCAAGTTTACCATTCCTATCCATTTCTATTCATTTGATTCAACATGCAATTCATTTATGATTTCAACGAGCTAAAGGAGAGACCGATTAGACATATGTTATTAGGGCTCAAATGGTTTATAATGAAGTTCAAAATTTTTGCCTATTAATTATAAACTCATTTAATCATTAAGTCATTACACTATTGTCTCGTGACTGATCTCCTTAATGGCATACCATTGCAAAAGCAACTTGATTAGTGCTAATCCAATGATCTTTTCATAAGTGTGTTACCCTCATAGGATATCCTTAATCTCTTTGGGATAAATCTGCTCTCTTATTATGATCATATTTTATCTCATGGTAGTCATTACATCTTTGGGATAAATCAAGACATTCATCACAAAGGCAAACTACCCATGGTCATGTTTATTTTTCATCTATCATGTAATGCCATTGAGAGAATATCATTTACCCATGTATTGGGCTTTGAATTCCACTATTTTGAATGGTGCTACATACTGTAGAAGTTGTATACCCAACACACTAGCTTTCAATTCCGTATCTATTTGAACTAATTCTTTTATGTACATCAAAGTATATGACCCACGCATACATAGTTCATTCACTCAGGATTAAGGTATGTCACACTTTGAATGTCACAAGTGAATAAATCCATAAACGAAATCAAGATCTATTCTTCTTATGTCCAATTCGATGTACTTTCAATCCAATCAATCACATCTGTCTGTATCTTCTACATCTGATCCGTTCCGATGCCCAACATAAGACATCTTTCCAATTAGACTTGATAGACGACATGTTAGCCTTTCAATTAATTCGCTCATTTTCGATTAGACTAAGAGAATGTTTAGGTTTGTTTACTAATATAAGTTGTCTTTCCATATTATGATCTAACCGCGAAATACCGCTTAGTATTAGTTAAACATTACAAAACCAGTGAGCTAATATTTGATTCTATTTTGCTTTGCATGAAAAAACCAGATGATAACACTATACAAAGTATATTCATGTAATCCACTATTTATTTTATTAGCCAATCTATTTGAAAAAATTAAAAGTGAACATAGGCAAAAATACTACACTTAGGGCACCAAATCCAACATTTCACACAAGCACCACATTATGCACCATCATACTATGCATCAACACTTTCCTTAGGAACATTTTTTGCATCACCTCAATCTGCAAGAGCATATACGCCACCGCTGTCAACAACACTAATGTATCCACCATCGCCTACAATTCCAACATTCTATGCACAATTGGGTTATTTGACACCATATACTTCTTGACTGATAGTGTCCCAAACACTACAGAATCATTATTCTTCAGAGGTAGGTCATCTTCGCAACCACATATTAACACAACTGACGATATACAATGGCAATCTAAGATGCAAGTGTAGTCTAGCACGAAAGACTAAGATGAAAATAAAGATAATGTTGGAGATGAAAATGAAGAAGATGAAGATAAAAAGTCAGAACCCCAACAACGACAAAATCCTCCTCGTCATTGGCACCCATCGGGCTGTGACGCACATTTGCACCAATGATGGAGATGATTTTTTTTATTTTAAATTTTTTGTCATGTACATTATCATTTAGTTTGTTAATTTTTAAGTTGTATTGTATTAAATTTTTACATCTATAATCTACTTATTCACATTTTTTTGTATGTTTATAAAAAAAATGAAAAAATTCTTTGTATTGTATTGTAATTTTACATTAATAATCGCTTATTTACAAATTACCAAAATGAATAAATTGTATGTATTGTATTGTATCGTATTTTTACATTAATAATTTACTTATTTACAATTTATAAAAAGTGATTAAATTGTTTCTATTGTATTATATTGTATTTTTACATGAATCATATACTTATTTATATTTTATCAAAAATGAATAAATTCTTTTTTGTATGTTTTTGAATATGTTTATGATCCTCGCCTCAAAAAATGAATAAATTTTTAAATTTGATCCTCGTCACGGAGTAAAATAATTTCAATGTTGTCCCGTTATATTTGTTGTGAAAATGTAGGTAATTTTGACATATTGTCTTAATATGAACATTTAATAATCGAGAACTAAAGTTCTAAAATACGAATTTACAATTAAACATATATATGGCCTCCACGAGTCCACCTCACCCCAAATCCGCGATCTAATGATTACAGTAAAATTTAACTAAGGGTGAGTCATCGAGACTCGGTGTGTAAATCCCATCCAATGGGTGTTAAACCCTTACACAATTTCATATGAAAATATGCATGTCATGCAACCCAAAACCTAACCATCCAAACTCCCGATTCTACCCTGTGGTACCAAACCTTTGGTGGTGCTAAACCTTGGTGACCCAAAGTCACCGATATCAATAATAATGTGGTGTTAAACCACTAGTGACCCAAAGTCACGAATAATCCATATGTGGGGCCAACGACGTTGTGATACCAAATCATTTGGCGATAATCCCGTTTATCAAATGTAGGGCCAACCCATCGTAGTGCGAAGCCTTTGGGACGAGTCGCTATGAGGTGCCAAACCTCCGTGACTCAAAGTCACAAAATATCAATATCCAAGTGTGGGGCCAACCCACGTGATACCAAATCATGGCGACGATCCCGATATGTCAAGCTGGGGCCAACCCACCTGTGGTGCTAAGCCACCGACAAGTCGCCATGAGGTGCTAAACCTCCGTGACCCAAAGTCACGAATATCAATCTGTGGTGGTGGTGCCAAACCACCTGGTGGCCCAAAGTCACGATATCAATCTTCCCTCCTCTCATCATACCCATACAATATGACATAATAATTGTGTATGCAGATGTCATGTATGCTAGACATATATCAAATATAAGTATAACATGAATTACCATCATAATCGATAGACATAAAACAACATAATCATGCTAATCAACCTCTAAGGGTATAATCGTAATTTTACCCACCAAGGGTATTTTCGTAATTTACCTACCAAGGGTATTTTCATAATTTACCTACTAAGGATATTTTCGTGATTTACCCACCAAGGGTATTTTCGTAATTTACCCACCAAGGGTATTTTTTAATTTCAAGACTGCAATGGCCCTCCGAAGGTCTAATGTTATCTTGAGCAACTCGCTACCATTTTTGATCATCACTAGACTATTGGGCCTAAAACCCGATTTCTACCATTCAGTGCCCAAGACGCCGTGTGGCCCACCTAACATAAATTTAGCCACGATATAGGTTCCACCTAGTCTAGCTCACTATATACTATATCATCATACAATTTATTCCAATTGGGCCCACGGCCCATTGGGCCCACTTTGGCCCATCGCGCCCCAACCCACAAGAATACTATTGATGGCCTCAACTATCGCGTCGAAGCCCCACACGCAAGGCCGCACGCGTGGCTACTATTGCCGTGATCTAAGACTTCGGTATTTGCCGCTTTACAACTAGAGTAGAGAGAGTTACACACCGACAGACTGTGTTAAACTCACCGCGACCACTCCTGTGCTCAAACGCCCACCAAGGTCTCTTAACTCTTCTCCCGAATGCTCTTTATATAGCTAGCTCCCCACCTTCCTTCTTTGTATCTTTCCGATGTGGGATCCTCCGTTAGTAGAGTTTAAATTCAACTGAAACTCTTATCGTCCAATCCATAAAATAAATACTCCTCGCTTCTCATGAGATTCGAACTCGACTCTCTCAGTAGCATAATCCACGCCGCTAGCCACTTTACCAACTAGCTCCTTGTGTCTTAAACCATGCGAACTAAATATAACCCTATGGCCAATGTTTAAATTCATTTAATAAAAATAATCTAAAAGAAATGCAAACGCTACAACTAGAACCTTGGACCTCCTTCCTTCCTTTGGCGTCATTCCTTGTCCTTAAGTAGCCACTTTGCCACTACACCACACACGCCACTTGTGTCACTTTTCTCCATATTTTATTCTTAAGGCCTAACAATAATTGTATAATCTCGCCCCTAACCTTCTAAAATCGCTTATCTGGTCTTAGCTATTCTCCTAAATATCTATCCTACTAGGCCCAATTTCGGGATGTTACAAATTGTATCATCTCGTTGGTCTAGCTTCTCCTAAATATCTATACTACAGCGTATCCGACTAGATTTTGATCTACATTTTGGCTTGCAACACAACTCAGTATTCGGTTGCAATTCGAATGGAGTGCTCAAAATAGGCGACCATATACTTTCATTTGGGACCAGTGGGAATTCATAGTTATAACACGCTAGATCTAGCGAGTCTAAAGACTTGGGTGTATAGTAGTAACTAGTCTATTTGGCGTAATGTTGTCCATCCAAAAGATTATTTTGGCTTATACGTGTAGGCGTATAGTAACTACCACGTGAGTTAGTAAGAATTTAACTTCATGATATTCTGATATATTAAGGATACATTCGTATTAAGAGATAAATGGTAAGTATGGAATGTGTATTCGCCAAAGGTATAGTACGCCTGATTCATCTGGAATACTGTGCTAGTTAGATTTTAAGTAATTTTGATAGAATTCAACTAAACAGCCAAGCTGGATAATTGTGATCACAAGGTATTTATTAATATTTATTTCAGAAGCTGTAGGCCATTAGGAAGGTAAGTTCTGAAATGTATACACTTGTTAAATTCCATTAAGTAAGTCGAGTCATATTTATATGTGAGAGACGATTTCTAAAAGGTTATTGTTTCTTCTTCCTCTTCCTTAAGTGGTATTTACTGATACATTCTTTAAACTTGAATGTATCTTACATCGATGATCTATGTAATGCCCTGAATTTTGGGGTTATAAGTTTTGGGTTTTATGGTTAGGGTCAGTGAGTTGGCGATGCTATTGAGTTTAGTGGTGCGTCTAAGTGACAGAATGGGCCTGCTGGTTTGGTGGTTGAATGAGTGTTAGTAAACCTTTGGGTTCTGGGTTCAAGTCGCTATGTACGCATTTTGGGAACCTTTTATTAAGTCTTATTTTGTTTAGTTTTAAATTAGTATTTTAATTATTTTTTCTTTTTTTTTTCTTTCTTTCTCCTGGACGTTTCTTTTCTTCTTCTTTTTGGAGGATTTTCTTGGTTTTTAATTTTTATTACTCTCGAGAAATCGATTTTTGCTGCGTAGATATCGAGGAATTTCGCTTCTCCATTGTCGCAAAAGGTGTGGGATTCGAAACTTCTCTTTTTATTATTTTATTTACAAACTGTGGAATTTTGACAATTCTTTAGTGTGTTGGTATTTGGGCATGTTAGGTTTGTGTTGATTAAAATCGTTTGGAGGATAGTGCGTTGGGGTTGGTTTTGGAAGTGGGGTGACAGGAGGTCGCATTAGTGACCGAAAAATTGGGTTTTTCAGGCTGTTTAGGGGTGGTTTCATGACCACTGGAGCGGCCATACGGGTGTGTGCCTGTGCACACGGCCGTGTGGAATTGTGAACTAGGGTTTTGGGCTAATTTGGGTGTCACACGGCCGTGTGGCTGACTTGGGGATTTTATCGTTTATCACACAACCGTGTCCCTTAGCACACGGGTGTTTGAGTTTGGGGATTAAGGTTTAAGCGATTTGATGCCACACAGCCATGTGGCTAATTTTGGGATTTAGGAATTCAACACTGGCGTGTGTTTAGGGACACACAGTCGTGTCTGGTGGGGCACACAGGCGTGTGAAACCCTTACACGGTCGTGTCAGCCCTATACTCAAATTTTAGTGCAAAAGAAAAGAGAGTTACACGGTCATGTCCCTGGTCCACACGAGCATGTGCCTCTATCACACGGCCATGTGCCTCTCCTCACTCGAGATTTTAATCTCCTACACGGCCTAGGCGTTACCATACGGTCGAGCACACGGGCTTGTGGTCATAAGACACTTATATTGGTTTCAACTGCGTTTTCGACCCAAAAATATATTTGTGTGTGCTCCGACCCTTAGCTAAGTTTAGTGAGGGTGTGCATGACTGGATATTTGTGATGATTGTGTGTGATGTGTGAGTTTAGATCTGGTCTGTGGAGTGTGTTGTTATTTGTTCCGTTTGAGTGACTGTGTAACTATTTCGGTTCTATGAGCTTGGATGCATACATGCACTTGCATAGACTATTTTTGGGTAGGGTTGTGAAGAGAAGGAAGACTGTATTATACGTACATCAGCTCTACTGAGTACCTTTATCTGAACTGGCAGTTTAACTATAAATAACTGGTATAGCGATTTATCACATCGCACCGTACTATACATATGTTAGCTATGCTACGTATTATTATCTGATATGGCGCTTTAATCGCAACATAATCTATCTGATGGACTACCGCATTGCATCAGATTATACGTACGTTAGCTATGCTACGTTCCATTATATAATTTGGCCTGTACTGCGGTCTATCGCATTGCACAGTACAACACATACTCTAGCCGTGGTGCGTATTATTATCTGAGTGGCTGAGTCCACATATACGGAGTGTAGGGTTGGATGGGCCTTCTAAGGTCCTATTTGGTGTGATTGGTTGGATGAGCTTTAACAACTCTTATGAGGTGTGATCGGGGGACGGATAGGTGTGTTGGCTGGATGGGTGGGTTATATTTATCTGACTACATTTCATCTGCATTTGTTTGTGTGTTCTGACTGCAATACTAGTTATCTATAACCTGTTTGTCTAATCGGCATTTAAGTTGAATATTTGAGCGAATTTGATGTGCTCTGGTTGATGAGTTCTGTTGGGACATTAGTCCCAAGTGTTCGTTCTAACTCCGTGAGTAACGGAGAATCTATTGTGCTACTATTTTGAATTCGGTATCTCTGTTTTAGACTTGTTCGGACTTATACTGAGCTCGAGTAGCTCACCCCTCTTAGTGTTTTTTTTCAAGTACCCTTTCTGAATTTTGACGCTGGACTCGGTATGTAGAGGTCTCAGATAGTCTCAGTGAAATTAAATTACTAGTAGTTTGCATTTTTAGTTTTAGTTGATTATTCGATTTTCTAACTGTAAGATTTATAAAGCTGTGGTACAAATTTCATTCTAATTTTTATTCGTTAATTTAATTTCAGTTATACATTTTATTTAATTGTATTTCTACTTACTGGGTTTTAAACGATTAAATGTTTTCGATTGACAGGAGAACTTGTTTTCTAAAATTCTACTTACAATCACTTTGGTGATCAATGTAACTTCCTAGATTCGATCTAAACTTCTAGGATGGGTTTAAGGTGTTACATTTAGTGGTATTAGATCCAGGTTTGCAAAAATTTAGCTTGTGTTTTTACGTATCCATGTGCGCACGTGGGTGTTTTAAAAAAGAAATTTTTGAGAAATTTTACCATAGTAAGCTGAAACGAATTAGGTTTTGGAAAAAGTTTTACGGAAAGAACTGTATGAGACTCCTATACTGGTCCAGGTATGAATCTAAAATTGTAAGAGTAGAAATATAGATTTCTATGTTTAATCTGTGTTCGTTTTCTAGAAGTTTAGATATCTTAAGTTAGCCTCTGGACGAATATGGGTTCTGAAGGTGAGCAAGATCGCGAGGAGTTGTCTGCTTCTCCGAGATGTGTGTCTATTCAGGAGCCAGAGGTAAGTGTGATTCCACTAAATTCGGGTAGTGATAACCTGGAGCTCGATACTGAGGCATTGACTCGGGTAGTAAGGGAGGTATTAGAGAAGGTATTCGTGGCTAGGATATGGGAGTCTAGTGAAACGCTTCAAGCTAGGTGCATGGCTTGTGGAAAGAAGAGAGAACCCAGTTCTCCGAGGTTAGAACCTTGTGCTAGAAAGCGTGTTAGAAAATATTTGAGTAGCAATAGTGGTTCTGCAGAGGGTGCTAGTGGTGGTGCAAGCGTTTCAGCTTGCGAGCACTGTAAGAAGCGCCATCTAGGCAAGTGTTGGAAAAAGACGGGTGCGTGTCTTAGATGTGGATCCACAAAGCATCGGACTAGGGAGTTCCGCGACGACATTGAGAAAAGTATGGTTGTAGATTGTTTTGAATTTGTGTGTTGTTTATTTTGAATGATGTTGACTGTTATTCGTTGAATAATGTTTGTGTGTGTGAATGCACAACTGTGTATCTGCTTCAGTGGTTAAGTGTTCAGGGTGGGTGTGTGAGGTCTTAGGTTATTTGGTTCTACTCGAGTTAGAGTGCGCAGCAGGAGCTTGGTGGTGTAGTTGGATTATACTACTGATCTGTGAGTTGGAAATTTTGGGGACGAAATTTCTTTAAGGAAGGGTGAGTTGAAATGCCCTGAATTTTGGGGCTAGAAGTTTTGGGTTTTGTGGTTAGGGTAAGTGAGTTGGTGGTGCTATTAAGTTTAGTGGCGCATCTAAATGACAGAATGGGCCTGCTGGTCTGGTGATTGAGTGAATGTTAGTAAACCTTTGGGTTCTGGGTTTGAGTCACTATGTACGCATTTTGGGAACCTTTTATTAAGTCTTATTTTGTTTAGTTTTAAATTAGTATTTTAATTATTTATTGTGGTTTTATTTTTTAAAATTTTTAGTATTATTTTCTTTTATTTTTATTTTTTCTTCATTTCTCCTAGACGTTTCTTTTCTTCTTCTTTTTGGAGACTTTCTTGGTTTTTTTTTTTTTTATTGAGCTTGGGAAACTAATTTTTGCTGCGTAGATATCGAGGAATTTTGCTTCTCCATCATCGCAACAGGTGTGGGATTCCAAACTTCTCTTTTTATTATTTTATTTGTAAACTGTGGAATTTTGGTAATTCTTTAGTGTGTTGGTATTTGGGCATGTTAGGTTTTTGTTGATTGAAATCGTTTGGAGGATAGTGCATTGGGGTTGGTTTTGGAAGTGGCGTGACAAGAGGTCGCGTTAGTGACCGGAAAGTTGGGTTTTTCAGGCTGTTTAGGGGTGGTTTCGTGACCACTAGAGCGGCCAAACGGGCATGTGCTTGTGCACACTGCCGTGTGGAATTAGGGTTTTCGAGCTAATTTAGGGTCACACGGCCGTGTTCTTTGGGCACATGGCTTAGCCACACGGTAGTGTCCCTTGGGCACACAGGCGTGTGAGTTTAGGGATTAGGGTTTGAGCAATTTGATGTCATACAACCTGGCCACACGACTGTGTTACTAATTTTGGGATTTAGAGATTCTAGACGGGCGTGTGTTTCGGGACATACGACTGTGTCTTGTAGGCCACATGGCGTGTGAAACCCTCACACGATTTTATCAGCCTTGTACCCAAATTTAGTGCAAATGGATAGAGAGTTACACGGCCTATTCCCACGGTCATATCCTTGGTCCACACTAGCGTATGCCTCTCCTCACACGGGCGTGTGCCTCTGTCACACGGCCGTGTGTCCGTCTTCACTCGAGCTTTTAATCTCCCACATGGCCTAGGCATTACCAGATGGCTAGAGCACACGAGGCGTGTGGTCATAAGACACTTATATTGGTTTCAAGTGCGTTTCAGAGCCAAAAATGTATTTGTGTGTGCTCTGAACCTTAGTTAAGTTTAGTGAGGGTGTGCGTGACTGGATATCTGTGATGATTGCGTGTGATGTGTGAGTTTGGATCTGGTCTGTAGAGTGTTTTGTTATTTGTTCTGTTTGAGTGACTATGTAACTATCTCGGTTCTGTGAGCTTGGATGCATACATGCACTTGCATAAACTATTTTTGGGTTGGGTTGTGAAGAGAAGAAAGACTGTATTGTACGTACATCAGCTTTGCTGTGTACCTTTATCTGAACTGGCAGTTTAACTAACATGACTGTACATCACAATTACCATACGTACTACGTTATCTGATCTGGGTTGGGTTCTATTGCGTACCGTTCGTACGTTAGCTATGCTACGTATTATTATCTAATATGGCAGTTTCACTGCAACACAACTATACAGCGGACTACCGCATTGCACTGTACTGTATGTACGTCAGCTATGCTGCATACCATTATCTGATTTGACTTGTACCACGGTCTATTGCATTACACAGTACAACACATACGCTAGCCCTACTGTGTATTATTATCTGAGTGGCTGAGTCCACATATACGGAGTGTAGGGTTGGATGGGCCTTCTAAGGTCCTATTTGGTGTGATTGGTTAGATGAGCTTTAACAGCTCTTATGAGATGTGATTGGGGGACAAAGAGGTGTGTTTGCTGGATGGGTAGGTTATATTTATTTGACTGCATTTCATTTGCATCTGTCTGTGTGTTCTGATTGCAAGACTAGTTGTCTGTAACCTGTTTGTCTGATCAAAATTTAAGTTGAGTATTTGAGCTAATTTGATGTGCTCTGGTTGATGAGTTCTGTTGGGACATTAGTCCCAAGTGTGCATTTTAACTCCGTAGGTAACGAAGAATCCACTGTGTTGCTGTTTTAAATTTGATATCTCTGTTTTAGACTTGTTTCGGACTGACACTGAGCTCAAGTAGCTCACCCCATCTTAGTGTTTCTTTTTAGGTACCCTTTTTGAATTTTGACGCTGGACTCAGTATGCAGAGGTCTCGACAGTCTCGGTGAAATTAAATTATTAGTAGTTTGTATTTTAGTTTTATTTGATTATTCGATTTTCAAAATGTAAGATTTTATAAAGCTGTGGTACAAATTTCGTTCTAATTTTTATTCGTTAATTTAATTTCGGGTATATGTTTTACTTAATTGTATTTCTAGTCACTAGGTTTTGAACGATTGAATGTTTTTGGTTGACGGGAGAACTTGTTTTCTAAAATTTTACTTACGATCACTTTGGTGATCAATGTAACTTCCTAGAATCGGTCTAAACTTCAAGGCCGAGTTTAGGGTGTTACAATCTAGAAGTTATGGTTCTTTTATGATTAGTGGTTACTTTGCATCAATGTGAGTATTTCAGCTTTGCATGATAAGTGTTGAATGAGTAAATCTATATGTGGTGATTGAACAGTAAGACTATAGGTATAAGATTTTTGCATGAGATTGTCAACGATAAATATGATAAGTAATTTGTATGTACAAGAGTAGTAATAGTGACGTTATGTATCTAAGCAGTGGTTGCTGATGGTTTGAGATGAATATCTGGATCTAGAGTTTTGAACTATAGTGAGTGAGAATTAGGTGTCTCTAATTTGACTCTTGCATGTATATTGTTCATACTGAAGTATATCTATATGAAAGTGATCAAAATGGAAACTAAAATCATGGATAGTATACCATGAATATGATACTTATACAAACTATAAGAATAAAGTTATGATTAGATTAAGATATAAGTTCTATGGGATGTTTGAAAAGTATTATGGAATTATGAAATCTTGGGTCTAGGATGTATCTAGTTCGTAGAGTTTGTAAAGTGAGTCGAGTCACCACGGTGGTAAATAAGGAAGTCCGTTGGGACTGTAAACATGAACTCTAATATGAAACTTTGAAGTAAAAATTTCATGCCCATGGCATACTCTAAAAAAGAACTAATGAATAACATTTTATCTAATAGGGTTCTCTACGTGTCCTAGGGCGATGATGGGCAAACCTCACTCAATGTGAGTTTAGGCAAATCTATATTACAAACATGACAATTTTGGGATGCCTATGTGACATCTTGTCAGCCTTTGAGGCGTACTCTTAATGTATCGCCTTTGTGACGTACTCTTTATGGATCGCTTTTGTGGCGTATTCTAAATAGATTGCTTTAGAGTGTATTCTGTAATAAGGAATTATGGTGTGTTCGGTATATCATTTTTGGCCTATTATGTGTTCTGTGAAGCCTGTCGTGACAGTAAATAAGAGATTCTATATGATTGCCTACATGGCATTTTCTATTAGGTCTACGTGACGTGAACTATTAGAAATGTCTAGTAAAGGTTGAATCTGAATGTCTATCTTTATTGTAAAATACGAGTAAAGTCTTTTAGTTCTGTATTAAGTAAGGCTAAGATGAGGTATGAATATGTTCTGGGCTAAGAGTGAATAAATCTTAAGGGTTTCTGTGAAAAAATGGATGTGTATCTGTATGTTAAGGGTATCCATCATAATGACTTGTAAAAATGGAAAGCGAGTGGTATTGTATCGCCTTTTAAAATTATTCTGAATTTGAGTTAATGTGATATTGAGTTATGGGATTCTAAGATAACATGATATGGAATTCGCCAGAATGGTCTATACAGTGATTTAACAGTATGGACATGTGTAAGACTGAATCAGGGTGGATTTGTTTACAAATTGATGGTATTCAATTTTGCATAAGTATTCGTCAAACATATATGTATCTGCACATGATAAATGTCAATGAACAACTATTTGAAATAAGAGTATGAGTTAAGGCATGGATTGTTGGAAGTGATTTCTGAGGGTATGTTATGTTAAGAAATTGTTGTGGGACATATAAAATGTTTGGAAGGGTTCCTCAATTAGTTAGATAAGGAAGATTGAGTATGACAAGAGAATGATAGCTAGTATATAAGAGAATGGTAAACTGAGGTGGTATCCACCAAAATAAATGATGCAGAATAATTGGCACATAGTGGTTCATATGAGATTGCAAAGTATCCATCAATGTGTTGTTATAATGAGCTCACTAAGTACTCTTGTACTTACTATACATGTTATTGCTTTTCAGGTACTTGAAACGAGACTTTTCCTAAAGGGACGACGTTAGGAGTACACCAAGTTGGTGGCAGAGTTGATATTATGCATACAATGGAGATATGGCTTAGTCTAGGAATACGCCTTTTGAGTCTATATTAAATAAACTTATATTTTGTAAGGATTTGTATCGAGTATGTTGTAATAAGATTATTTTAAATTACTTCACTTGTTTTCATACAATAAGTTTCTAATTAAAATGTCAAATAACATGATTAAAGAAATAAGAAATTGTAAATTGTTTTCGTGAATGGTTTAGCATTGTGTAGTAACACCCAAAATCCAGACCCAGTGAATCGAGTTGGGTTTGGGGCGTTATAAGACTTCTACACTTTATATATGTATTTTAGTTTGTACACTTCATCAACATACCTCATGCGATCCAAATGTGCCGAGGCACTGTAGCAATTATATGTGCGCATGAGAAATGAAGTGCTTCATATCTTCAACATTTGATGTCTCTTGTCTCAAGTATACACGGTAAGGTCCCCTAATAATACCCTCTTTGAGTCTATGAAACTCCGTAACCTGAAACATTTTCTTTGGACAAGAGTGACGCATTGCAAATATAGAGTTCGCTCTTTGTGCATTTTATGTTATATCTTTCATTAATTCCTTGCACCAAATGTGTCTACTCGTTATCTTTCCAACATATTTTTCTACATGCTTTGGAAACAAGGCTAATAAATAGAAATATGTTTCTTTGAACATCGACGCTATTGGTAAATAACGCATCCCCTTCAATACGAAATTTATACATTCTGCTAGATTCGTTGTCATGTGCCCGTATCGTAAAGCTCCATCATAAGATTAAGTTTGTTGTTCCTTGGATATCTCATCAAGGTATTCAACACCAAATTTTTTTATCGCTCACAAATTCTCTAACATTCATATAATTGAAGTTGGACGATCTCATACCCTTTCGAAAAATAATAGATAGTATATCCATGTATGTAAATAATGTGTTAAAGAGTTATATAGAAAATAATATTTACTACGAACCCAAGTTAATAAGATATCATTTCTCATAATCCTTGTGAAATCGGGCCATGTAATTTGACCCGATATGACGTATACAACATCTATAGTGTGCACGATCCCATAAGCTTCCACATTGATCATTTCTAGCCTATATTTCGGGTGCCTTATAAAAAATGATACATATATCAGGTTGCGACACAACATGCCGTTTCAAGTTAGTTAAGAAGAAGTCCCAAGCATCAACAATTTCTTGTTCAACAATTGTAAAAATTATTTGCAAGATTTTTCGATTATTATTCTGTGCAACAGTCAACAACAAGTGATGCTCATATCTCCCGTACATGAACGTGCCATCAATTTTGACTAATGGTTTACAGTACTAAAATGCTTCAATGCATGGCTTGAATGTCCAAAAAAGGCGATGGTTTAGTACGATGACGATACCTGGGACGTAATGATTTAGTACCTTCAACCATTGCTACAAATCATTATATGATTTACCCCACCCATTATGCACATTTTCTATTGTCTTCTATTTTGCAACTCATGCCTTGTAGTACGACACGGTGTAATCGTACTCACTACGAATATCAACAATCAAAATTCTAACCATAAGGCAATGTCAGAGATCAGGTCAGAATCCAATTTCAGATGGTCTTATGACATACCTGCAACAACACAAGTATTTCACCATATGTAAGATAATATTAGATATAAGGTCATAACCCAATTTCGAATGATCCGGTGACATGCCTGCAACAATACAAGTATGTAAATCTTAATATTTATTAATTGTCCAAAATATCATTTTATTTCTCACAGATGCCATTATTTTTCATGGACATTTGCTATCAAGCAATGCGCACTTTGCCTCATATTTTTGGCTCATGATTTTGTACCATGAAAGTTGACCCCATACTTTATGCTAATCGCTTAACTGCATCATCAACAACATATTTGGAAGAAAACTCTATTCCAAATTGTAAATCATTGAAATTTGTAAAAAACTCATATATCTCGATATTTTATGAGGAAGTTCTAAAAATTCTAACCCATCTTCAGCATCAAGGTCTACATTAAGCATGTGAGGTGGAGGTTTATATGTCGTAAAATCTAGATGGGTTCCTCCAACATTATCCGAACCTTCACTGTCAAAACCACTCCATTGTAGTTAAGTAGTAACAACCTTTGGTTTAGAAAATAATACAATTTCTGAACCATCTGACCCAGACCCCCAAATTGGATCATTATTGTTTTAGCTTCCTCTTCATTCTCAACCCCAATTGCATGTCCAAGGTTGGATGTCCCTTCGTCGACGTAGGTTGTAGAGAGTACATCATTCGTTCTCGTCAACCTACTTAAAACCAATATTACTTGTGGATTGCCCATCCGTGTAACTTGATGACATGCCCACACAAATGTTTCCAACATAGAACATTGATGCTCCAAAGTTAAAATAAAAAACACTCATAAAATTTCGTGCCAACGTCTCCAAGTTTGGGTTTCTAACTAACCCCAACTGTAAGCCAAAGTTGAAATCGAGGGTTATAACCAAGGAATGCCTTTCCACTAATGATTTTGACATTTCCTGGCACAAGCTTTATGACAACGCCATGAAACAATCACACAACTGTGTGATTGGACTTTCTGCTTCATGTTCCCGAGACAAATTTACTGGAAATGTTGCTGAACTCGGACCACCTTCCTCAGCATCGACAAATTGGGCATATAACTCTAGTATAACATTTCTACTAGACCAATGCATATCGAGCATTGCTTCGACATCCGATGTCGCTTTTGAGCTCAAATATATCATATCTAACAAGGTTTATTGACGTTAAATACTATATTTCAAGCTTGAAATTCTCCTCTAGCTTGAAGTCAAAGCTTTCCTTCTCATTCTTGATCGAAGCTCGTTCAATTTTATGCTCCAGTTGAAAGCCAATTCTATAGCTTGGGCTGATACAAAAACGATCCTAATCTTAGTTTCACAAATTTAAACGTCGTAATAAATAACGACTCTAATTCATCTACTCATCTTCACAAAAAAAAAAAACGTATTTCACATGTTAAAAACAAAAACATTATACAAAAAGTAAGCACTAATTACCCAAATTCAAATGATATTTACTTGAACTAATTTACTTTATTGTATCGAATTTTAAACTTCAAATTTTCAACATCAAACTATATTCTCCTTATGAAAATTTTCTGGTAAAAATTTTATTATGAAAACATCTTTATATCAATCTCATTTTATAAAAAAAACTCTACTTTCGAATATGAAACATAATTTCAAAATGTCAGAAAAGATTGATCTTGACTAAACCTAATTATGGGCTCAAGTCGAGCCAATACAAAATTTAAAGCCCAAGCCCAATCGACCCAAAATATAAACTTAAAATTCTGTAAAAAATCGATCCAAATTAAAAATATTAAACATAAGCTCAACTCAATCCTCCGTATTAAAATTTTTAAAATTCTGTTGATTAAACCCAAATTTTGTTTTAAATATAAGGCCTAAAATCAATGTTTCAAACTTTGAGCCCATTTTAGTGTGCAGCCCATTTTTATGTTACAAAAGGAGCCCATGTTTTTTTATTATTTTGCTAGTCCACATTTACCATAGCCTAATCATTTTAATCCCAATTTGAAGTCCAAAGCTCCGTTTTGCTCAATTTTAAAACTTCACCTCCGCATTGGGATCAATTTGCAGCTAGGGTTTGAACACCAACATTCGACAAAAATGATTTAAATCCCTAATATTGTTTTAAATTTAGCATATATCACTAATTTTCCCCATTTTAACACCCAACTAGTTCTAACGCCCCAAAGTGGCAAAGTCCTAGTAACAGAGTAAAGATTTACAGTAAGCATTCATGTTGAAGTTGAAACGCCAATGATCTCACAGCAATGTACTCACTAGGACAAGGATATATCCCATTACCAAGACATTGACACATAACAATACATTATTTCATAGAGTTGAATCCACACCAATTCTACTCTGAACTTTAAGATCCACCACCTAAAATACAAAAAAGATTTATCTCGACTTAATTTGAAGGTTCCATCTTAAATTCACTAGCAAACAAAACTGAACATGCCATTTAAGGCATATATGTTATTATGCCACAGAACAAGCTTCAGATCAACTAATCTACCTACGTGGTGTCCTATTGCCTGCAATTGCACAATTAATTACTCCATCAGCAACTGCAACACATTCAGACAGTTGGAAACACTGAATCATAAATACAAGGCAGTTCTTTAGCACTGCCACTAGTTTTGCTAGTATTAATCAATTAGACATCTACACATGCAATCGAACCAAAAGTTTTACTGAGTCATTCAAGAACTTGAAAGCATTCCATTGCAACAAAAGTGAATAAAAGCAATTCACTGCCTGAAAGACATTTGAAGTTACCCGAAGATGCTCAATGAAAAGATTAAAACCGCATTAAATTAGATATCAAGAGAAGTTTCAAAGTGAACTGGTTGATATCTGTATCATTACAAACTTATAAAAGGTTACACACGAATTAAAAAACAACTTGTCAGAGACTGTGGATCACCTAGTTGATGACAACTAATCTCCCGACACATATTTT
This sequence comes from Gossypium rotundifolium, assembly GCA_025506655.1. Taxonomy (NCBI): domain Eukaryota; kingdom Viridiplantae; phylum Streptophyta; class Magnoliopsida; order Malvales; family Malvaceae; genus Gossypium; species Gossypium rotundifolium. Next base: position 10,086,858 of record CP106725.1, on the reverse strand, counting down.
GAAGCTCAGAAGTTGGTGCTTAGAGTTTAGGCTCAAGGAAGCGAGCACCTAGTGAAAAGCAATATACCATTCTAAGCGAGAAAAGAAAAATCCATATAATACTATAACCATACAATGCAAATTCAGAATTGGGACTTATCAAGGCTGTCAAAATAAGGATGATCCATAGCTGCTTTTGCTGATATTCTCTCTGCAGGGTCATATTTAAGCATCTTCTGCAATAACCAAAAACAAGAAGCTATTAGCCTCCAAAATGTGCAAGTAATAGAGAAGTAAATCAGTAAATGATTAGCATGAACTAAATGTTGTCATTGTCACAGACGGTAAACACTTTTTATGTGTTATATCATTACGAAATTATTTGGCAATGATCATGGTGTATGACATGAAATTGGCATCTTCGCAAAAAGGCTAGGAAATAGGAATTAAAAGAGTAAAAGGCACCAAACAGACTACTTTCAGTTCCTTCTTTTGCTGTGCATATACCTATGCATAAAGATCAGTGGACATATAGAACTGGTAAATTTCATGTATATCGCTACTTGTTCCTTTCTATTCTTTAAATATTTGACTTTGAACATATGATCATAGATTAAAAAGTTTTTATTGACTTGAATCACTCTGACCATTGCTATAATCCTAGTATAACATGCAACGAAATTCCAAGTGAATTCTAAATAGCTTCGATGCTTTTTCTCTCAGTATTCTCTTCCCTCTTGGTCCTATTCACATGGCCTAAATGTTAATCATGCTAGACTTTATTTTTTTTCTCTCAAAATTCTTCCCCGTGGCAAGACTGCAATTGTGAGTTGAAGACGACCTGCACTTGGATAAGTGTCGAATACAAGTATTGTCCGACTCAAATATGCTTGGTTTTTTTTTTTTTTTCTAAATTTCTTTCATGCATTTTAAGAATCATATGAATTATTCATACTATTGTAATGTTTTTTTTTCGCCTTGAGCCATGTGACAATAAATATCAGTCAGATTATTTCAAAAAAAAAAAATTACCATGATTGTAAACTAACAATTCTTTTGAAAATCATTTTGGATTTTTTTTAGTTAATCCATGACTATAAAATTTAAACTTTTTGGGAATTTGCTTGTTGGCAGCTTAATAGAAGTACAAAAAACTTTAACGGTACTTAATTTTCTTCTTAAACTATAATATGTAGAATGGTTGATGCTGAAATGAGACTATATCAACGGGTATTTGTTTGAAACAAAGGAAGAATAAATCTACATTAGAAACATGACTATATTATGATGCTTTGATTTGAACAGTTTGTTGATGTTTAATAAAAGAATGAGGACTTACAGAAAGGAGATCAACCCCTTCAGGAGAAAGGGTAGGAACAGCGCGTTCCAAGTTCTGAGGCTCCCACCGTGGGTACACGTGCCAATCCCTTAGAGAGGTAACCCCAGGCCATTGCTTCTCAGTTGGGGTGCCCAGTAACCTTTTCAATTTTCACCCAATTAAGAAAAAAGAACGAGAAAAAGGGCGGTTGCTAGGAAGAGATACATTGGGAAGAAACAAATATACCTGAAAATGTGGAGCAATTGCTGGAATTCAGAATCCCCCGGGAACAATGCTTGCCTTCTAACCATTTCGGCGAAGATGCATCCAACAGACCACATGTCGACGGCAGTGGAGTAGTGAGTAGAGCCAAGCAGAACCTCAGGGGCCCTGTACCAGAGCGTTACGATCTCATGAGTATAGCTTTTGAGAGGAACAGTGAATGCACGGCCAAGACCCAGATCTGCAATTTTGAGGATACCCTTTTCCTTGTCGAGGAGAAGATTCTGGGGCTTGAGATCGCGGTGGAGGACGCCGTGGCTGTGGCAGTGGGCGACACCATTGCAAAGCTGGAAGAGAAAGGACTGAATGAGGGAAGGAGGAAGGGGCCTGGGGTTAGGACCCTTGCGATGGGAATCGATGAACTTCTTGAGATCGGTATCAAGGTACTCAAAAACCAAGTAGAGATTGGCCTTAGAGCCGCCGTTCTTGTTGGTGTCGACGTGCTCGACGCAAAGGAGACGAACAATGTAGAGAGACTGGGAAAGCATTTGAAGGAGGGAGACCTCACGGAGAGCAGTGGGAGGGACGCCTTCCTCGTCCATCTCAAGACGAGTCTTCTTGAGGGCCACCAATTGGCCGCTTGCCTTGTCTTTGGCCTTGTAAACCTTGCCGTAGGTACCCTCACCAACCTTCTCCAGCTTCTCGTACTTTTCCATTTTGAGTTTTGGTGTTGATTTTAGGGGTAAAACCACTCAACCGCAATCCACAAATCGATACGTTGTTTCAGAGAGGAAAAAGAGAAGGGATCGGATCTGCTTTGGTCTGGCCCTTCGTTTGAATTTCAAACTCTATAAAAAGAGGGAGGGAAAGCAAGACGCTCCCGTTTGTTTTTGTTTTGAATTTTAAAATATAGAAATTTCTTTTAATAGAACTTTATAAAAATGACAGCTCTGCATAATTACCATGTAAATCAGCCCAAACATAAGTGGTATTTTTTTTTTGATAAACTATTAAAATAGTAATTTTTATTTGTGTCAGATTACATTTATTTATTTATATTTGAAATGTAATGTTTTAGTCACTTATGTTATTGTGTTGCAATATTTTAGTCACTAAGCGTTAATTGTCGTTAACATGTAATGTTAAGCTGACATGACATATTAAATCATCATTTTAAGCAAAAATTTTAGGTTAAATTATACAATTGGTCCTTATATTTTTTGTTTTGAACAATTTAATTTTTTCTTTTATGTTCTTTGAACTTTTCTTTTTTTTTTCTTTATTTTCCATTCTTCTCCTTCTTCCTCTGTTTTTTCTCCTTTATCTATTTCTTTTAACGTAGTTTTTCTATGTTTTTTATTTGTTCAAACTAGTCCTTATATTTTTCTTGAACAATTTAATTTTTTAATTTTTTATTTTCTTTTTCTTCTTCCCCTTTATTTTTCTCTCTTCTCATATTCTTCACTGTAGAAACATAATCTTTGCCACCAAATAAACCAAGTCCTTTTTAACATCCTGAAAGTATAAAGGGTGTGGTTTAGTGATGTGTCGGGTCAAGAAAATTAGAGAATTTTCGAAAATAGATTAAAAAGGAATTTGAGAGTAAAAGTATAGAAAGTAATTAGAGCTGATAGAAATTAGAAACATTTTCGGGATAGAAAAATTTAATTTGAGTTAACGACTAAATTGTAGGAAAATGAAAAGTAGTGGGTCAAAAGTGTAAAAATTAAAAGTTAAGTTAATAACATAGGAGTAGATGGAAAACAAGGAAGGATTAGGAAGAAATTTTACCAAATAAAATGTGATTCATGCATGGGAATTGTAAAGATGATAGAGGTTAAAATAGTAATTAAAAAAGCAATATTTCATGGATAATAATTTGGGGTAAATTGTAAAGATGAGAGGTTGAAGGATTAGGTAGCAATTTAGCCTTTTTTAGTAAAATCAAGAGATTTTTATTAGGAAGAGTGTAGAATAAGGAAGAAAAGATGAGAGAGTCTCCATCTTTCTCTTCCAAGAACATTCCAAGTTTCGAAAACTAATTTTGTAGCGAAAAATCTGAATTGTTTAATTTGTTAGTAAATCGATAATTTATAATTAAACATGATCGGTTATTAAATCAATCCAGTTGTTTAACATCCATGCATGCAAATACTAAAAATATCCTAAAATCAAATCCCATGCCACAATTCATATAAAAATAATTGTAGTCCCAAAAAAATATAAAATTATAAAATTAATGATACTTATTTAGCAAATATCGAGACGAGACCTCTGAATGCTGATTCCGAGCTCTAACCTTATGGATTACCTGAAAGATGTTAAACTAATAGGGTGAGCTACTAAGCTCAGTGTGAAATCAATGAAAAATAAACAGTGTACTAAAGACCGTAAAATCATTTATGAACACAGAAATATGATATACAACAATACCACCAATCACCATATTATCAGAGTATACCATATCCCAGAATTTATGCACATGTACATGAATTTCAATGAAATTTTCCTACCCATCAATCCGCTACACACCATATCAGAATGAGCCTTAGCTCATTGTGGTTAAACCATCGGTAACAAAAAATAATTGCAGTTATACTACTAATTAGATTTTGTGGTTAAACCACTAGAACAGTGTTGCAAATAAACTGGCAGAACAATATGCAGACGAATCGCTAAAACTCCAAACAAAACTCCAAAATTACGGATTTACCGTAATAACTCCAATAAATTACAGATATACCGTCAGAACTCCACAGATCTCTTCTGTCTTTGATCAACCCAATCTCGATACAATGTATAATGTCTTTTTTTTATCAAAATAGCAGAATCAAATTGTAACACCCCTAACCCGTATCCGCTCCGGAATAGGGTTACGGAGCATTACCAGAACTTTCAGAACATTTACAAATAATTCATGTAAATTACTATTCATTAACCGAGATTATTAATATCGTCCCTTAAATGGACCCTCGAGGCTCAATACAAGCATTAGAATCAAGTCGGACTTAATCGAAAACTCTAAGAATTTTTCGCGAAATTACAAAAATTTTCTAAGTTATAGGGCTCGCATGCCCGTGTGGTTCAAGGGACACGCCTGTGTGACCCTGGGACACGCTCGTGCTACAGCCGTGTCCGACCCCATGTAACTCTTTGACTTGCACCACACGGCCAGCCACAAGCCCGTGTTTTGGACCGTGTAGCACACACGGCTGAGACACACGCCATTGTCTTTGCCCGTATGCTTAATTCTGAGCATTCTGTTTCTAGAATTTAAGATGCAGGGGACACACGGCCTATCCACACGCCCATGTACCAGGCCGTGTGTCACACACGGTCTAGACACACGCCCGTGTGTCTACCCGTGTGGATAAAATAAAGTCATTTCTAGCTTCATTTCTCACCCAAAATTTTACCAATATCTTGCACCAAAACTTACATCCAAATACCAACCAATTCAAGCATTATAATCAAGCTAATTCTATCATTTAACATGATATATCATTACATGCACACATATTTATAATCTTACATTGGTTTAATCTATATGTTAAACATAATTTAACCAACCATTCTTAACATATATGTAACCACCATGGTATGACCTTATAAGTATATCAAAACATACCATTACTAGCCATTCCAATGGCTAGATTACAAACATCATTTTCAAGCCAACAATGGCCAAATTAACCTATACATGCCATTATACCAAAATAAGTTTACTATTTATACCAAAATAAGCTTGTGGATAGTGTGATGATGCTCCAACTGTTCACCAACCTTCGCGAGCTTCGAGCACTATAAAATAGAGAAAAGTAAACCTAGTAAGCATATTATGCTTAGTAAGTTCGTATAATTGGAATTAAACTTACCAATCTCATTTATTAAAATTAAGCATATAATAACATGTTTCCATCAACTTGACAAAATTGCCTAAACACATACATTCAATCAAATATGTTAGTCACAAAATTCTTATATACATCAAGTAAACATAGATAAGCTCATCATGCTATATTCTTTCAATACATTATTCATTTCATCTCATAAGTCTTATATCATATCAAGTAATTTGTTCGTTGAATCATTGAAATTCCGATGGATACTCAAATAGTACACTCAATGTGTACAATTCAATAACCCGTCAACTTATATTTAGGAGTACCCATTAGGGCACTTAATCAAAAAACACACTCTTGAGCCACATATCATATAACAGAATTACCAGTCCAGGCTAAATCCTTTTTGTAACATATGCTCAAAAAAGCTCAATTAGGATTACCAGTCCAGGCTAAATCTTAATTGTAACATATGCTCAAGAGGGATTATATCAGGATTACCCGTCCGGGCTAAATCCTATCTGTAATGAAGTCAATAGGATTACTCGTCCGAGCTAAATCTCGTCAACAACAAATGCAGGACCTCATTCAATAAGGGAAATCACATTTATCCATCGAAATCCAATATTCAAACAGAATTTAACCTTTTTCAAATAATATCGAGCATGTATTCAATTCTTATAATAAAATATCCAATTAATTCACATAAATATAAATCACACTCTATACAAATACAACATTCAATTCAACATATTTACATGCTCGATTAAGTTACCCGAACTTACTTCGACACTTGTTCGTGTAAATAAATATACTAATGAAACTTTCTCTTTTCCATGATGTAGCCTCGAATTTGTGTTGTCCGGATCTATATAAATGAATTTAATTAGCAATTTATCACATTTCATATTCAATTAGACTCAATTTACATCCTAGGCAAAATTACCATTTTGCCCCTAAACTTTCCATAAATTCCAATTTCGTCCTTAGGCTCGGAAAATGAAATTCATGCAATTTACTCTCTATTCCAAGCCTAACCAAAATTTCAATATACAATTTACAGCACATATATTCTATAAAATTCAGAATTTTCTTCAATTTTCACAAGTTAACAATTTAATCCCCAAATCATGTTTTCATCAAAAATCACTTTATAAAAGTTGTTTATCTATCAACAATCTTTCATTTTCTACCATAAATTTTAAATTTTCAGCATGTTCATCCATGAAAAATTTCTATACTTTGATAAATTTTCAAATTAATCCCCCAAATAGATAGATTGGACTATCCTGGTTTTAAAAATATAAAAATTACTAAAAACGGGACAAAGAAAACTTACCCAATTAAGCTTGATTAGTTTCTTCTCTCTCTCCTAGGGTTTCCATGAAAACTTTGGGGAAGAAGATGATATAAAATGATATTAATTCTATTTTAATTATTTATCATCTTTTAATTATTTCTATTTCCAATTTAGTCCTTGCTCTTTTCCATTTTTTCCATGGATGAATCATCAAAAATATCTAATATCTTTTGATTAATGGTCTAATTACCATATAAGGACCTCAAATTTTGAATTCCATAGCTATTTGATCCTTCTAGCTACTAGATTTCAACTTTTGTATTTTATGCGATTTGGTCCTTCCCGTAATTAAGCACTAAATCGATAAAATTTTTTATCAGAATTTTCACATGATATTCTTATATAAATGAAAATCATGAAAAAATATAAAAATAATTTTTCTTTCTAGTTCGGATTTGTGGTCCCGAAACTACTATTCCGATTTCATTGAAAATGGGCTGTTACACAAATACGGTGCAGTACAAAAGCAAGTCATATCATGCAATCAAAAATTTAGAGCAGTGGCATGTTTTACAATCATGCAAACAAAAGATACAAAAAATAACAACATGCTTATCATCCATACAATGAGGCAAAAAGGTGGCCATGAAAGTAAACACAACCAACATTTCACAATCGGCTAATTAAACAACCACCTTTACATTCGGTCATGCCCCAAAAAAGTCATCCTATTTTTATCTACCACAAGCATCATGGTTAGGACATACACAAATAACATTATTTAAGTCACACATATAGGGTTTACAAATAATTAAGTTCCACATGTAACATCCTAATTTTTAGTGGTGTTGGAAATAGTGATTCGAGATCACTAAATCTGATTAATTAGTTGAAAATTTAATAAATTAATATTTATGAGTCAAGTGTGATTTTAGAAGTATTTTTGAATAGTGAATTTTGTGATTTAAAATATTTTATTAGGTAAATTGGGTCGAAAATGAGGAAATGAGACCTCAATTTCATAAACCGAGTTGTAAATATTTTTATAAATATTTATGGAGTATTAGTGAGTTAGTATTGAATTTTGTTAGGAAATTTTAACTTTTTGATAGTTAATTAAATAAAAAGGACTAAAGTGAAAAAAGTGCAAAACTTGTCACTTAAAGAAATAGGATTAAATAGCTTAAGTGGTAAGCAAGGGAGGACCAAAAGGGTAATTAGACATCCATGGAATAGGCTGGACGGCATGTTTGAAGAAGAAAACAACAAAACTAGAGTGAACAAGGGGCAAAATTGGAAAAGAAATAAAATTTAATAGATAAAAGTGGACTAAATTGAATCTCTAGACATTTCTTCATTTTTATTCAGCCAAAAACACCACTAAAGAGTCTCTCTAAGCTGGTTTTTCATATTCTTCCTACAAGTAAGTTCAATTCTTGATTATTTCTTATAATTTTTGTGATTTTGGTACTTTTACAGCTAGGTCCAACTATTTAATTCATTAGTTTTTGATTTTATGAGTAATTTTGAAAGTTACCATTGATGATTTCTGTGTATTTATGATGAATTAACATATAATTGAAGCTTTAATTTTATTATATGATGATTTTATCAAGTGATTTTTGTATAAATTGATCTTAGGACCTAATTGTGAAAAAGTTTGAAATTAGGGTTTGGTGCTGAAATTATGAATATAAAAGGCTGTATAGTAGTTTAAAATAATTTGATAAAGTCTTAATTGAGAAAAATTAGCTCAATTGATGGGTTAATTAATTAGGGACTAAATTGTAAAAACTACAAAATTTAAGGTAAATGTTTAATTTCAAAAATTAAAGGGAATAAGTTGTGAAGTAAATTAGAATTGAACTAGATTCTAATGAATGAATAATTTTACATTATAGATCAAGAACCCAAGATAAACGCAAAAAAAGAAATTAACAGAATAGTCCCTGAATTTCTACAACTGCTACAAATTACCCCAGGTAAGTTCATATGGTTGAACTTTCATGATTAATTCATAATTTAAGAATTATTTAATGTATTATTTCATATCATTGTTATTGAATTATGATTACTGTAATAATATGAAAATCGAATTGAAAGTTCAAATTAAATGGAACGTAGGATTAAGTATGATTGTTTCGTGTTACAAGATGAATTGATGGATAAGACCATGTTTGGACCATGGCAAAGTGTTAAATGTAAGACCATAGCTGGGCTATGGCATTTCAGTTAAAAGACCATAACTGGGTTATGGCATTGTGAACATAAGACCATGGTTGGACCATGAAAGTAAATGTACAAGTGTAAGACCATAGCTGGGCTATGACATCCTGATGATAAGACCATAACTAGGTTATGACATTATGAATGTAAGACCATGGCAGGGCCATGGCAATATATGTGTAAAACTATAGTTGAACTATGTCATCAAGAAAACGATGTACTCAAATCCGTAAGACGTTCTCTAATTTGACAAGTATTTAGTAAGTGTTATATGGATTTATTGTGAAAGAATTTAAGAAGTTCTTGATATTGAGCTCAACCTATGAATTTTATTAATTGAAATTATGATTGGTAGGCAATTTTAGTCAAATATTTTGTTTAATGTTTTATTATAGTTTGTTCGGTAAGATTTATTTTTTTTAAAAACCAATGAACTTACTAAGATTCATTAAGCTTACTCGTGTTGTTAATGTTTCTTGTAGATTAACGTGAGTTTGGAGGATCGAATCAACATATCAGGTTACACTATCTAGATTGCTCTGGTAGATTTTGTAATATAACTTATGATTTATATGGCATGTATAAGGTTGGATTAGAAATGAGTTAAACTTGAAATATGGTTGTGAATGATACATATGTACAAGTTTGTATGCATGTGTTTAGTAATAGTTTTTAGTAATTAATGAATGGAGTTGTTATGGTAAGTTTATGCAAATGATTTTTGTGATGACTCAATAAGTTTAAAACATGATTTTTGGCTTGTATTGGTTGCTTGGTTGGGATATATTAGTATATGAAAGTGTTATGTGCAGGTGGTTATCATAAAGGGTGAGAAAAGTGGCATTAAAATGGTCTATTTTCGTCCACACGAGTAAAGACACGGGCGTGTGTCTCAGCCGTGTGCGATACATGGCCTAGCACATGGGCGTGTAGTCTGGCCGTGTGTCGCCTACACTTTAAAATTTCAAAACAGAATGCCCAGGTTTTTACACATGGCCTAGCAAACAGGCGTGTGACTTAGCCGTGTGACCCCTGCACTTCGCACACGGCCTAGAACACGGGCGTCTAGTTGGCCATGTGACCCAAGTCAGTAATTACCCTAAATTGGACACGGCCTAAGACATGGGCGTGTCTCCTGGCCACACAAGCCTGTATACCCTACTCTTAAGAAAAAAATTGATATTTTGGGAAAAATTCCCTAAGTGTTTGGTTTAGTCCCAATTCACTTCTAAAGTGTATTTTGGGCGTCGAGGACCCATCTAAGGGACAATATGAGTGTTTTATGATTAATTATTAATTTTTATAATAAAGGTTGTGAAATGTCTGTAATTAGTTTGTAAAGTTTGGTAATGCTCCGTAACCCTGTTTCGCGATGGGTAAAGGTTAGGGGTGTTACACCACACCTTAAAACCGTAAATCCATAGCACTAATCTAAAAAAAGTCTGCACTTCCCCACTATAGATCTAGATTACCCTAGATCGGATATGCACTTAATAGGATTAAACATAATGAAATAATTCTCATGTGATTTCTCAAGACTTGGATTGTTTGGAAAATTACTTGTAGGATAGATCGTCTTGAATAGGTTAAAATTGGGGTGGAACCTTGACCCGAAGTAGTCGAATGTTTTAAGAAACCGTAGTTATAATGGAACGTGACCTACTTAAACTTGATGAATTACTTGAACCTTGGAATAAGGAAGTCGCCACACTTCGGGACGGGAAATCTAAGTGATAAGACAAAGAATGCCACAAAGTTAACTAAGTTTGATAAGTTCGGTAAGTTCGGTTAAAAACCAAGAGTGAAGCAATTCTCACAAAATAAGTTTTTGATTAAAAAAAGGTTTAACCTCAAATGTTCAGTTACAAGATATTTATACGACAAGGTACCTAGAGGGCCACATTCGGCCATTAGAGCATACATGAATATGTCCCATACAATATATAAGGAAATACATGAATGGCTGGATGCATGGAATGACCTTAAGGTCATATTCATCTTCCATGGACGTTCATGAATGTCTTAGGTGCATAAAGAAGCTAGTTCATCCCCCTTTGCAAGTGCATGTATGAGCAAATTCATTCCCTTTATGTAGATGCATGTGTGATCACTTTTAATGCTGCCACCTTAATGCAAGCTTCCCCCCTTGTCATACATGAACTAGTAAGGGCCATGTATTCTTCATTAAATATTGCATTAATACTTTGCATATGAATGGATAGTTGCATGCATCTTTATGTTCATTTATCTAGCAAGTGCATGTATCATGAATGTGGTCTCTCCATGTGAATAGTCACATGTACCAGCATTGAAAGCTTGAATCTTGAATATTCTAGAAGCCTCTTATGTGCATGCATTCGGTAATGGGTGGTCACTTAAGGCCCATACAAATAGACACCTGTACAAGTATAAATAAGCATCAATCACTTGCATCTCTCACAAGCATATTCGACAAAGACAAATAACTAAAGGGTTAGACAATTGACTCATATACTTATATCATATGAACATAAAGCACACACGCATACATGTAACATTTACGAGCAATGACTTAAACATGCTACCATACATATATATCTTAACATGCAACATGCGATAAAACATAACAACATAAAATGAACAACACACCACACATATATAATATGGACATATGACTCAAACTCATGCATAAACATAAATAACTCATACAACACATTAAATATAGTGCAAGATAAATTTTGTGGATTAAATTAAAATGCAACTTATTAAAATAAGAAAAAGTCCTTGAAATAGTTAGCCTAATAATTAATCAAGCCCGTGAGATGTTTCATTTTACACTTGGGCCCCTCGTGATTAGGCCAATTTTGATATCTCGGTAGAATTTGGAATTGAATTATTGCACAGGCAGGCGCCGAGTTCTATTGCTCCATATAGAATGGCAAGAAGGAGTTAGTTGAGCTTAAGGCTCGGATTCGGGAGTTGTTTGATCGTGAATTTATCCAGGCCTAGTGTGTCTCCATGGGGAACCGATTCTATTCGTGAAGAAGAAGGGCGAAACGATGAGGATGTGTATAGATTATCGGCGGTTGAATAAGTGACCATCAAGAACAAGTATCCTTTCTGAGGGATCGATGACATTCGATCGACTTAAAGAGCATGATATTCTCAAAGATTGATTCTGATCGGGGTATCATCGACTTAAGGTGAAAAAGCGGATATCCATAAGATGACTTTTCGAACTAGATATGGGCAATATGAATTTACGGTAATGCCATTCGGATTGTGACGCAATTGCATTCATGGATATGATGAACCGGATTTTCCAACCTACTTGGATCGGTTAAATCGGTGGTGTTCATAGGCGACATTACGGTGTATTCTAAGTTTGAAATGGAGCATGATAAGCATCTCGGATTGTGTTGCAAGTTTTAAGGAGAGGAAGCTATATGCTAAATTGACAGAAGTGTGAATTTTGGTTTGAAGGAAGTCACGTTTTAGGTCATGTGGTGTTTGCGAGAAGGAATAAGTGTGGATCCTCGGAAGATTGAGGCTATACTAGTTGGAAACCACCTAAGTCCAAATGGCGAGGTTCATGATTTCTTGGGGTTATGAGCTACTCTGGAAGATTCATCGAAGGATTCTCATCGATAGCCGCTTTTAACTTGAAATTCTTTGAGAAAGTAAGTACGTGTGGGGTGATAAGCAACAAGAGAGTTTTGAAGCTCGAAGGTTTTATTGAAGCTCGGTTTTGATTCAACCTAAAGCGGGGAAGGATTTTGTCGGTGTATTGTGATGCTTCTCACATGGGATTAGGATGTGTTTTGATACAAGACGGGAAGGTAGTTGCGTATGCGTCTCGGCAATTAAGACCACACGAGGTTAATTACCCGACGCATGATTTAGAGTTGGCGATTGTAGTCTTTGCTCTTAAAGTTTGGAGATATTATTTATATGGGGAAAAGTCGGTGATATACACGGACCACAAGAGTCTGAAATATCTCTTGACTCGGAAAAGAAGCGAATTTGAGGCGTGAAGGTGGATAGAGTTGTTGAAAGACTATGGTATTCTATAAAGTACCACGGGCAAGACGCAGATGTGGTGGCGACACTAAAAAGTAAGAAAGTGGTGTCGATTTAAGGCGATGTTTGCACATCTTAGTCTTTCGACGATGAAGCTTGTTGGCGGAATTACAAGTTAAGTGAGCATGGTTGAGTCAAGTGAAAGAAGGCGATTAGTAGATGAAGATCACGAGTGTAAAGCTTTGGCGAAGTGCAGTGGGGAATTGGAAGGTTATGGTATTAACGGTGATGGGGTATTGTGTTTCAAAGGAAAATCTATATCTTGAGGAATCGGGAGTTGAGGCAAAAGATTCTTGAGTCGCATAGTAGCCCTTATCTTTATGCATCCTAGAGGAAGTAAGTTATATCGAGACTTGCGAGATCGGTTTTGGTAGCTTTGGTCTTAAGCGAGAAGTTCTGAGAATTAGTGGAAAAGTGCTTAACGTGTCAACAAGTCAAGGTTGAACATCAAGTACCTTAGGGATTGCTTGATAGATAAAAATTTCATGATGGAAGTAGAATTACCATGGACTTTGTTAGTGGGCTTCCTCTTACACCTACTAAGAAAGACTCGATTTGGGTGATAGTCGATTATATCGCACATTTATCGATTCGGGTTGATTACTCTTCTGCGAAATTGGCGAAATTATATGTGGTTGAGATTGTGAGATTACATGGAGTCGGTGTCAATTATTTTAGATAGGGATCCAAGGTTTACGTCTCGGTTTTGGAAAGAATTGCATCGGGCCTTGGGTACAGTTGGACTTGATCGGCATTTCATCCAGAATTCTGAGCGAGTAATCCAAATTTTAGAAGATATGTTAAGGGGATGTGTGATGGATTTGAGGAAGTTGAGTTCTTCCGTTAGTAGAATTACTTACCAAGCGATCGGATGGCACCATATGAAGCACTATATGGACGGAAGTGTCGCTACGTGTTGGATAGAACTAGGGACGTCAAGTTCGGGTCCAAAATAGTGGTGAATCGAAGAAAAGGTTAAGATAATTGAGGCTTGGTTAAAGGAAGCATCGGGAGACAAAAGTCGTCGCAGATCTTAAGCGGAAAGAAAAGAGTTTCTTTGTGGGGATTAAGTATTCTTAAAGGTCTCACCTTGGAAAAAGGTGATGAGATTTGGTCATGAAGGAAATTAAGTCCCGGTTCATTGGACCTTATAATCGAGTCGGACTTGGCATATCGATTAGATGCCTTGAGTTGAAGCAAATGCGATGTGTTCCATGTTTCAATGTTACGCCATTACACGGATCCATCTCATGTAGTGCAGTTGAGGAGGTGGAATTAAGACCATATCAATGAAGCCAATTCACAGGCGAGATGTAAAGGTTTCTGGAGAAAATCGGTTCCTCTTGTCAAAGTATTATGGCGTAATCATGGATCGGAAGAAGCTATGTGGGAGCAGGAAGCGATGTGACAATACCCTCACTTGTTCTAACGGGTAATATGACGAAATTATTTTAAGAGGTAGAACTATAACATCTGATAATTAGGGGTTATGACTTTACTTAATTAAAATTGCACTAATTATGATTGAGTGTGTTTTGGAAGTTTATTTTGAACTTCATTATGTAAGTGATTGCTTAGTGAAATATTAATTTTAATAATTAAGATGGAGCTAAGCAAGATAAACTTTAAATAATGACAAGAGGTTTTAAGCATAAGATGAGTAATTGGCAAGGTGGTTAGGATGCATGGATGATTATTTGGGGGAGATTTGAAAATTGGGAGGATTTTATTTTTTTGTTTCCTTCCTATATCGCCAAGACTATTCTAGAAGGGATGGTCACTTTTTTATTTTTGGTGCGAATGGCTTCAGAACATGATCTGAACAGAATCGCATCACCTCCTTAACATTGATAATGGTTAATTAATCACTTGATAAGTTACAAATAGGTTCCAAACAAGGCTTTGATTGTTAAAGTTACAAAAGTATGTCACAAGTATAACTTCCTAGAGTTAGTTCTATAGGAAAACTATCACGTAAAGAAATTATAAACTCAAACGATGGTTCAAATAAAATTCTATTGGAGACTAGAGGCTTAAGTGATTCAAAGCAAACATACAAGGTATATCCTAAAAGCAAGGAACGCAAATAAAGCGAATTACAAGAAAGTAATCCAACGATAATTTAGCTTGAATAAAGGGTAAATGTGGGAAGATGGAATGGTGTTAAGTACACCAGAGGACGTAGATTTGTTTTAGCAGTCTCAAGGGGACTGATCGTGAATATGCCAGAATACCATGATATAAGGGAATCAGCAGAACATATGCCACGAAATAGGAGTTCAATTAAGAATGTGAAATAAATAGAAAGGCGGAGAATCCACTAGTATGACAGAAGGTCTAGGATGCACCATAGCATGATTGCTTGTCATAGGCTTGATTATGTAACAATCATTAATCGATCGATCTGCCAAAAAGGAAATATGAGAATTGTCTTAGAGTTTACTATTCCGGATGTAACATGAACGTCTAAGCCAAACAAGAAATAGCATATTTATTCCCTTTCAGTTGAAATCCTTGGCAAGATAGGTTTTAGTTATGATTTATGTATGTATGCAAAGAAACTCATTAAGTTTAGTGAACTTACCAAAGTTCGATTTGTGTCTTGCATGGTTCGCGGAATAAGGGCCTTGCGAGGAGGGACCAAGCCAGAATGAGTTAGATCAAGAATCATTATCAGTATAGTGGCATGCAAATAGGAAGGGGGTACCATCTGAGGCCTTGCCTCAGGGTCAAAATATTGTAACTATATAATTCCTCAGAGTTAGGGATTTTCGAGTTAGTAAATTCTTATTTCAATTTAAGGCTTTGTTGTAAGAAACAATAATAAAAAGTAATAAAATCCATCCCTAAAATAGTTAAGTTTTAAATTTGAAGTTAGAACCAACCCAATTCAGTTTATACCCGCATTCAAAATTGAGTCGGGTAAGGGTGTTAGGTTTAGTGGTCCTTTGGACATAGTTGGAAATAGTACCCCTTAGGCGCATGACATTCGATCTGGCCAAGCCCCTCGAGTCCTTATGATATAAAGTTACTATGTGTTGAATATAGATATATTCACCTAAATTGGCAGATGGTGATGATACTCGAAACAGGTAAATCAAAAAAAGATATAAAGAAAGTGTACTTAAGCAATACAGTGATGGAAAGTACAAGTTTTTGGGAAAAAAATCATTAAAGAAAAGATACAACAAGAAATAAGCATTCTTATTCATTAAGTGGGTTTGTCGCCACAATGGTGGATGCTTGGAAATAAGGAAAATAACACCCTCGCCCGACCCGTTCACCGGATCTGAATGCAGGAATCACAACGCGACTTGGTTATCATTTATTCTATGATCTTACTAATTTAAAATTATTTGTGTTACCTATTAATAAATGTACAACCATGTCTAAATCTTTATGGCAAAGTTTACTATCCAGTCTCTAGACTCTTAGGAATCTAATTAAATACAAGATTATCGCCCCATTGACGAAATCCTTAAAGGTGACCCCTACCCTATGTGCATGACATTCTCTTTGATGCCTCTTGACTTGTCACGATATAGCTTGGTCCCTCCTCAAGTTTTTTGTTTTGCAAATCTTGCATCCACATGTCAAATCATTTGTAAGTTCAAATGAACTTAATGAGTTTCTTCATTAATAAATACATACCCCACCCTGTTGGGGTTCAATTAAATAAATGATAATAGAAACAAAAACTCCTTGATCTTAAAACATGTCTCTTGAACCCGTTGTAGCGAGACCATCTTACTTTTGACCCTATCCACGAGTGAATAACTCATTGAGAAAATTTCCATCCCACCATGTTATCATCCTTCATTCAGCCCTGACAATCATTATTAACATCTCAAGATCTCTATGAACTCTATCCTTTCCTTTACTTAAATTCTTCTTTCATTTATTCCTAATGTGGAATTTTTCTTACCACCTTCATGCCTTATTAATATGGCATTCCAGCTTACCATTCCAAAGGCTTTTGGTGAGTATTCTCAATCTATTTAGTCTGTGGCGGACTCCGTCCTCATCTTAACCTCGTATGACTTATTCACCTTCCTTTCGTTAGTATGACTAACTAGGTTCCACGCCATTCTGGTGGACCACACCTTACGATTTAATTCATGGCCAAATTGCTTCCTTGTAATCCACATTAATTGTGTTACCTTCCTCTTAAGCATAGTACAACCGTCTATTACAAACCGTCGTGGCCTATAATAATTAGTCACTGTCACTATGTAACCGTCTGGGTTCTCAAGTTTTCTTCCTTACCCTTTGGTGCCCATGGAACAAGTAATTTGGTTGATACCCTTATATTAGTTTTTCCTTTAGAGAGGAATGGTCTTGGCAAATGATGTAATATCCCAGGTTAAGGGCTATTTTATTTTTTTGGCTTTGTTGCATGTGCATGGTGTGCTATGTTGTTATTTTGATGTTGTTGGGGCTTAGTTATAAGCTAGGTGTAAGCTTAGAGTGGTAGGAAAAATTTTTGTTTCTAGGCTTAGGTGGGAGGAGTCAAGGAGTGGGGTTTGTAAATATTTTAGGTAAATTTTTAGCACAAGAGGAGCCTTGGTGGAGTGGCAAGTAAGGCGCCACTAGGAGCTTGGCTTGGCGTCAATTGTAAGGGGAGAGGTCTTATGTTCAAGTCATGGAATGCTCCATTTTGGCTTCCATTTTGACGGCATGGAGGGAGGAGTTGTAGGCGTTCAAACTCGCTTGGACCAAGTCAAAACTTCAAATGATGGGTGGAGAGTGAAGTTATGAGGGAGACTAGTTCAACTAGCTTGAATTGGTGGCTTGGGAGTGTTTGGGGGAGTTTGGCCGGATGTTGGAGAGCTTTTGGGGGAGTGGCCGGTTGGTAAGTGTTGTGGGGGAGTGTGCCGAATCTTCATGTTAGCAAATGTGCATTTTCGGTCAAAAACTCTTTTGGGTAAGCCAATTTTCTTTTAGTCAAAAAGAAGCCAAAACTTCAAGTTCATTTCTTCTCTTGTTCTCCATAAACCGAAAGTTCAAGTAGCTTTTTGCCGAAATTGCTTTGCATCTCTTAACTTGGTGTGTGTGGCCGAATATTGTTCTCATTTTTTTCTCTTATTTGCATCTTGTGTGAACCGAAACTAGCAACCCTTCTTCTCATACGTGATCACCTTTCTCTCAAGTTTGTGCCGAAACTCTATTCTTCAAAGAGACCTTCCTCCATTCCTTCTTCCTTCAAACCGAAAGCACCATTCCTCTCATCACCTTTTAGTTTCTTTCTTTTCCTAAGCGTGTTAGCCGTTGTCATCATCTGTTCTACTCATTTTTCTCAAGCCGAAACTCAACTTGTTCCTTCAAATCTCCTTTTCCTTCTCTCTAACCCCCATTGTCACAACTTCTGCTTCTTCTCATTCTACTCTTCCTTTTTCTTCCCACACTAAGACGTGCATAGGAGTGTTATACACATTGGCCGAATCTTTCCTCTCTTAGTAGTGGTCTTGTGGCCGATTCTTGTGGGTGGTGTTAATTACGGGTGTTGTTTCAAGCGGGTTGAGGAAGGTAGGTTTTGGCCGAAAGGCCATCTTTTCTCTCTTGTGTGTTGTTGATTCTGGTTTAGATAAGCCAATGTTGGTTGGTTGAAAAGAGTTAACTTGCTTGATTAAACTTATCTTATAGGGCCTTTAGATTTCGGAAGCAAGCAAGAAGGGTCCTTCTCCTCTGTTAAGCAATCGGTAGGTGGTGGTAAGAACGAGTTCTTTTAGTCGGTTTCATTTAGTTTTCTTTAAGCCAAGTTATTAAGAGATTAACCGTTTTTCGTTTCTAGGGTGTGACCGATTGGTAAGGGATCTAGTGTTGGTTCGGGTTTGGTTGGAAACCGAACCATTTGCAAAGGTAAAGGTTTAACGCAAACCCCTTTGGTTTATCTATTCTGGCCGAATGGTTTCAAGTGACTAACCCTGTGTTTGGTCGACTTTAGGAGCAAGATAATCGAGAGGTATAAATCGGTTCTTCGGGATTAGGCGTGCGATCTATCAGGTGTGTAAACCAACACAACTTCTTAACTGAGTAATGTATTAATAACCTGATTGTGTAAGTGAAACAGTGTGGTTGACTAATTTAATACCCAGTGAGGTATAGATACGGATTCGGGTAAGTCCGTTTCATTATGAGATATGTGATGATATGTGATATCATGATTATTGGTGTATGTACTTTGAGATGTCATATTAAGCATGTGAGCATGATAGCACGATTGCACGACTTTGCATTAGTATGATATGTTATTGGGTGATATGAGAGGAGGGGGAATATGATATCCGTGTCTTTGAGACACCAGAGGTTTGGCACCTCCAGTGGTTTGGTACCACAGCTTGCTTATTGTGACTTTGGGTCACCAGAGGTTTGGCACCTCCGCGTCTCGTCCCAGTGGCTTAGTACCACAGTGGGTTGGCCCCACGGTTGATTATACGGGATTGACGCTAGTGATTTGGTATCACACGATGGGTTGGCCCCATCATTTTAATTGTGACTACGGTCACCGGTGATTTGGTATCACACTTGTGTCTTTGGGACACCAGAGGTTTGGCACCTCATAGCGACTCGTCCCTGTGGTTAACGCCACCGTGGGTTGGCCCCACTTTTGAGATATGGGATCGTCGCCAGTGATTTGGTATCACACGTGGGTTGGCCCCACAAATGGATCTTTCGTGACTTTGGGTCACCAGTGGTTTGGCACCACATCTATGGATATTGTGACTTTGGGTCACCAGTGGTTTGGCACCACCAGTGGTTTGGTACCACACGGGGTAGAAAAGGTGATATGGATGGTTAGGATCGGGTGCATTACTTGCATTGCTTTGTTATGATGTGTGTTAGCATGTTATACGGAGAGGATTTATACATTGAGTCTTGCGACTCACCTTCTCCCTTATCATTTCAGTGACACTTAGATCGCGGACACGAGCCTGGTGGACTCGAGGTGCCCATGCCAAAAATAAATTCGGGCTTGCATCGATTTTCAAACTTGGTACTTTACCTTATTTAAATTTCATTTGATTATGTTGGGATTGTAAAGGCCTCTTTAAAATTTTAAACTTATATTTTGTTATTTACTTGCTTAGATTGGATTGCAAATATGCCTTAACAAATTCTTTGGGTAATATTCGATAAAACTTGGAAAGATAAGGTTTTCAAAACTACAAAGCGATATGTTTTAAACTTTACCATCTGTATATCACTGTAATTCAAATTAAATGAAACTCAATTGACTTCCAAACTTGAATGGGATTTCTTATTAACATAAAGAAAAAAAATGTGTTTAAGCAACAACTAGGATTACTTAAATTTCTACATGAGGTAAACTTGTTTTACTTACATAACTGATTAAGTTTTCAAAATTTCCGGTTTTCAAATACACTATCGCTTTTAAACAATCATGCTCAAGTTTTCTACAAAAACAAAACATACGAAAGAGTTTTCATCAAACTTTTAAACGGAAACCTAAACCTCTCAAATACCTTTTTCCCTGTAGCATACCGATTCTATTGTGGTGTATTGACTGGGTTTGGGGTGTTACAAATGACCTATCGTAGTTCAATGTAGCAGACTAAACTAGTTTTCGCACTTTAGGAGCTTGAACACAAGCATTTTTTTAAGTATTACATTTTTGCAATTTTAGTTAAATCAAATAAAGTGTGTAATTTGAGTCTTTTATTGACTTTAAGGCCGAATGAGCCTAAGGGTGAGCTAATATACTTTGTGAGTGTGCAAAAGACCATTAGAAGGTATGCTAACTCGATACTGGTTACTGTGTTGCAACACGGAGCACTGGATGTCGCAACATTGGGAGCAAAATAGAAGAATTTCAAGACCACCTTTGGTGTCGTGACACAGCCTGACGATGTCTCGACACACCCTTGAAGACACCCTGAAGATGAGCATACGACCTTCGATGTCGCAACATAGGACCTGGTATGTCGTGACATCACCTTTCTATGGGAAATAATTACAAGCTAGGGGAATTTTGGTCCGCACAATCAAACATTAAGCACGAGGACAAAAACTGACCTAGGGTTAAGGATGACGACCACTCTAAAGTCTATAAATAGGCTCATTTAACACATGTTATAGACAGTTTTACATTGTATAATTTTCTTCCTCGTTTTAGTCTTTTAGTCTTTCTCTTTTCTTAGAATTTAGGTTTATTTTAGTTTTCATTCTTTGCTTTGTGAAAGAAATTAGATTTGTGATAAGTGATCAAACTCTGTGAGGATTCAATATTTTCTATTAATAAAAATCAAGCTTCTTCTAAACCTTATATTCTTGAATTACTATTCATGTTTACTCTTTCTATCAAATTTATATTGTTTACAAGATCCATGAGGAACTAATCCTACTATGGGATATTAGCGAGTGGAGGTATGATTAATTAACTATTTTGTAGGGTTCTCTTAACGGATCAACTGTCCAAAAAGGAGGAACCTAAACCCTAGGCCTGATAACCCTAGGAAGTCATTAAGGTAAGAATTAACCCAAATTTGGTATAGCCTATTTGTGAACACCTTAACCCTGAATTGGTTTGGTCTGTGAGTTCGAGAGATAAGTAGTTTTTTCTGATTGGTTATTCTAGTGGAAGATTGGAAGATCTTGCTGGAATATCAACTAGTTGATTGAACAAGAAAACCTGAAGCGACAGTTGGTTACATTACCAAAGCAAGCTAATCACCAATGCTCAGATTTGACACATTTTGTTATTTGATTTCTCATTATTTCTTTATTTCTTTTCTTTTTCCTTTTATTATAATTAAGAATCTTAAAAACCTTTTTTTTATTCACTCGTAATATAATTTATCTAAAGTACTGATTAGATCTATTTATGCTTAGATTAAAATTAATTTAGTGTTCGCCTCTCTTGGGTATGATCCTCGTAATACTCATTTACTCCGTTGTAACTATATTACAACCTGACCCATACATTTGTGGACACCGCTTTTCACATATTTTGTACAAGATTTCTACTATGAATGTTGGTATGTCCGAAGGTGGTTAAGTTGTTGGCGCTGTTAGTTGTTGCCGGAGAGGCAACGTCACTAATTTGATTTTAGTTTTTGCAAATTGATAGAATAATTAGGAAATTCTTAGATTATAGATATAATTTTATTTTCGTATTTTTACTAATTTCTTCTTTTTGGGTTTAGTGCATGACTCGTAGTAAAGGAACACCTATAGAGCTAGTCACAGATCTAGAAAGAAACATTCGTAGGAATCGTTGACAACAACAATAGCAACAATAAATGTAGAACCAACCACCTGATGCAGGTAATTTACCATCACGAGAAAATCCAATATTTGATGAGGCTAACAATAACTTAGAAGACCTATCACTACCACCACAACTACCCGCAAACATTAATATAATGCGTATGGAAATGACTCTAAAGGATTATGTGCTACCAAATATGGATATGGTTCAAGAGAGTATAACGACGCCAACTATCATGGCCAATAACTTTCAGATCAAACCAGTTATGATCCAAATAATCTAGAATAACTTGAAATTTCAAGAAACGATGGTAGAAGATCCAGTCAGCATTTAAAACGATTCCTCCAACTTTGTGACACTTTCATATATAATGGGGTCACTAATGGTGCTATTCATCTTCGATTATTCCCATTTTCACTAATTGATAACGTCTTTTCTTGGTTAGATTCGCAGGCACTAGGATCTATCACGACATGGGATGAACTTGCAGGAATGTTCCTATAAAAGTTCTTCCCCATTAGCAAGACTGTCCAGCTAAGAAGTGAGGTTTTTATGTTTAAACAGTTAAAGGGAGAGTTTTCATGAAGCTTGGAAGCGTTTTAAGATGCTGATTTAGAAATGCCTACATCATTGATTGCCCGAGTGGTTACGACTGCAATTTTTTTTACAATGGGTTAGATGTATATGCAAGGTCAGGATCAGATTGAGTGACATGAGGTGCCTTAATGAATCAAATGTACGATGACGTGTACAAATTAATAGAAAATATGGTGATGAATTACTGTCAGTGGCCAACTAAACGATATACATACCGCTAGAGACCATCTACGGTGAAACCTGTCTAGGAGGATGACAAATATCAACAGTTAGTGGACAGAATTGACTGCCTCTAGACATACTAACATCCAGAGTGTGAATACTACAACTAAACATATAGATTTGAGGGCGTTTCCACAAGTATACAAGTCAAGTTGTAATATAATTTTACAATGAAATAGGTAAGTACTCCGATGATTATACCCAAGGGAGGTGAGTACTAAATTAAAGTTAACCTAAACGCAAATAGAATTAATTAGTATTTTAAATAAATTATATTACAATAAAACATAATGGAAAGATTTTTGGGGTTTTTATAAATAAAGAATTAAAAACTGCAAAAATAAAATGGACTTTGGAAAACTAATTTCTAAACTCAATCAAATGAAGAGATAGGTGATTAGCTTGCTTTGGTGATCCTAATTAATTCATATTTCAGGTTTCTATTCAATCAACTAGTCGTTACCCTAGCAGGATCTTCGATACGTCTACTAGAATAACGAGTTGACAAGAACTACCTATCTTTTGACCTCACTGTCTAGATCGGTTCAGTGTTAATGTGTTCATGGGTAGGCCATATGAATTTTGGGTTAATTCCTATCTAAATAACTTCCTAGGTCGTCAAGCCTAGGGTTTAAGTTCTTCATTTCCCAAACAGCTGATCGTTAAGAAATCCCTACATAGTCATCAGTTAATCGCACCTCCGCTCATTAATCCCCCATAAAAGGATTAGTTCCTCATGGAATCCATAAACATAATAAATTTGATAAATAAGATATGCATAAAGAATAAATCAAGAATAAGGTTTAAGAGAATCATGATTGTATTTGATTGGTGAAAGCGCAAAAATCCACAATAGTTTGATTGCGTCTACAAATCAAGTTCTCTAAAAAAATGAATGAAAAGAACTGAAAAAAAATCTAAAGCCTAAGAGAAAGAAAAAAACTGAAAACTAAATTACAAAGAAAAACTTAGAATATCAAAAGATGTTCTTTAACACATGTTTAAGAGACTATTTATAGAGTTAGGGTTACTGTCGCCCTCAACCCTAGGTTAGTTGACGCTCTTATATTAACTTTTAATTGTGCAGACTAAAACACCCCTAGATTGTAAGTGTTTTTCATACATGACTGATGTCGCGACACTCTAGTGCTTATGTCGTGACATCGAAGGCAGTATGCTCAGGTTCAAGGTAGCTTTAGAGGTGCATCACGACACCAAAGGTAGTTTCGAGATTCTCACATTTTACTCCATATGTTGCGATATCAAACTTTCTATGTTGCAACATAGTGACCAGTATTGAGTTTGTAAGCCATCTAATGGTCTCTTGCACACTTACTAAGTACATTAGCTCACCTTTAGGCCTCATTTGGCTCATTAGTCAATAAAAGACTCTAAATAAACTTTTTATTGGATTTAAACTAAACTATAAAAACTTAACTAAAACATAATGAAAATGCTTATATTCAAATTCTTCAAGTGTGAAAACTAGTTTAATCTGTTACACCAAATTACGATAGACCAAGAATCAACCGCCTAGAGTCTAGGAATAGTGCACCATCTATATATGGAGGGGACAAACCACTCTTCCACTACATAAATAACACAACCGAGGATGTGAATTACATTAGGAATAAGGGTGTAAACCTTTATTCAAACACCTATAATCCCAGATGGAGAGATCACCCAAATATGAATAGGGAGGAAACCAATAAGGAGGTAGTAGTTCTAATCAAGTTAAAATAATAACTATCAACCTCCTTATTTACATAAACCTCAAGAAAGGGCCAACCCAAATGACCATACTATATGTGGTCAATGATTGGATCAAATCGAAGGGCAAATGCAGTCAATGAGGACTGAAGTGAAGCAGGTGCAGTCTGAGTGCACTAGTTCAAAAAAATATTGACTAAGCTAGAAAACCAGATGAGCCAATTAATAAGCATGATGGGAGATATTAAGAGACAAATTGACATTGGCATCCTTAGTAACACTAAAGATAATCCTTAAAGATAGGGAAGGAGCAGGTGAAAGTAATCGCGCTTTGATCAAGTGAAGTGCTGAGTAGCCCGAATAACCCAACTCAAGAGGTAAATAAAGGGAATGTTGATGATATTCAAGAAGAACCTTTAGAAGCTGATGATGAATTAGAACCAGAGTAAGTAGTTGAACCAACAATTGAACTAGAGATAGACAATTGAAGAATCTACCTTTGCAAAGATATTGTTCCTTCAAGGTTGGAAGAAAAAAAAATGGGATGAAGATGAGTTTGTAAGCTTTCTAAACTTGTTTAAAACATTAAATGTTAACCTGTATTTAATTGAACTAATTGAGAAATTCCCTAAGTACGCCAAATTTTTAAAGGAAATCATGTTTAGGCGTAAGAAAATTAAGGTAGGTGAACAAGTTAACATGAACGCTTCCTGTAGTGCTATTATCTTTAGACAGGTTCCCCAAAAGCTGAAAGTCCTGAGAGGCTTTATAATTCCCATAGATATAGAGAGCATTCATTTCAATAGAGCCCTATTCGATTTAGAAGCTAGCATCAATTTAATGCCTCTATTAATATGTGAAAAACTCGAGTTTGAAGACCTCAAGAACACTTAAATTACACTATAGTTGGCTGACAAATCTTCAGTGCAACTGAAAGGAGTATTGGAAGATGTGTTAGTCAAAGTGCGCAACTTTATCATTCTGAAAGGTTTTGAAAATTTTAAATATGGTCACCAACAGAGTGAGGAAAATAAAAGGAACTTAGGAGAGCATTGTAATGAACTATCTATCTCTAACCCTAATAATCTCGAATCAAGTGACATACTTGGTTGGTAATAGCGAGTACCATAACACATAGGAACCCAAATTTTTTCTCATAGGATTTTAATTGTAGAGGAACTATTATGTGTGTTTTCTAGGTTCCTTGGAGTGTGTTATTTCTTTCAATCTTGTGGGGGATATGGAAATGGAGAAACAAAGTTATTTTTCAAGAGCTCACTCCTTCAGCGTGAGAAATCATCACGTATGCAAAAATTTTGGTTCAATATATAATGAGGGCAATGAAGTCATAGGTAAACCAGGTTTCTAGAGGTCCAAGGTGGATGTAATGGTGTAAACACCCGGTGAGAGTTCATATCCTCATTACGGATGATGCAATGAGATCAAGCTTGTGTTTGAAAATGATAAGGGGTTTTTACGAAATGATAATAGTGATTGGGTTTGAGGGCTTACTTTGAATATCGGTATAATCGATAGTCTTCAAGCAGAGTTATGACATGTTTGTAAGGGTTTTTGGATTGTTAGAGTATGCCCAAATACCAATCATGAGATGATTGTAATTACATACTCATTTTACCTTGTTGTAAATATAAGGCAATGTGATTGTTATTTCAGTTTCTTTTTCTACGTGTGTATAAATAAACTGATTAATAATAAAGTCTTGAAAATAATATAATTATTCTTAAAAAGTCTTTAGTCAAGTATTATTGTGGGTTTGGACAGCAATAATGCATTGAGACTAATGTGTAGTTGATTGATGACAAAGTGTTGTCATTGACATAGGGATGTCAAAATCAATACATGAGTATGTGTTAGAGAACAACATATTGGACTGACTCATTGTGAGTATGTTTCTTGGATTATTATGTAATAGTCACAACATTGTTCATGGTAATAAATATGTATTTGATCCTCAAACTTGAGAACATCATTGTCCTAACATCGTGAGTCATATATTTTGATGCAATCAAACATTTACAATAACAGGTTGTACTATAAAGACTGATGTTGTATATACCACAATCCATGTAGTGGGATATGATTGATCAATATAGGAATTTTCCCTCCTACATAATGGGAGTAATATCTTGGGCCACTTGATGAAGTAAGACTAGAAATGCCCGGTCATGCTCAAATAAATTAATATGAGATATCACACTTATTTTTCTATTGTAGTCTACTTAGAATATCAAGAAATATGAGATTGGACTATATAAGTGTGGCTATTCCATGACTTGTATCCAACCTAGAAATAAATGATAAAAGAATATAATACATGAAAAATTCATCACAGAAAAGGTTATGTCGAATCACGACTTCTTATAACTTGGGAAACAATGAGTGGCATATAACAATACATCATTGCTTGTAACATTAGAAATGTTCTAGTATTACTACTAACGTTATAATAGCCTACAGTGTCACACCCTATGGTTAAGCCAATAAACTTCACTCAAAATACGATGGGTGTATATCATCATATATACATCAATGGTGGATAGTATCACCTAGAGGACACGATTCGCAAGTACTTTCTGTAACAACCGAATTTTAGTGAAATCGAAACAGTGGTTTAGGGACCACAAATTCGAGTCCGAAAGGAAAATTATTTTAATATTATTTCATGGTCTGTATTATGATTGAAATATCTTATAAAATTTTTGTTAAGAAAATTTTACCTATTACATGTTTAATTGATAAAAGGACCAAATTGCATAACATGCAAAAGTTGAATTCTAGTACCTAAAGGGATCAAATAGCTATGGAATTCAACATTGGAGGTCCTTATATAGACCATTAAGAGGAGTTATTAGATAAGTATGATGATTCATCCTTAGAAAATTTATTAAAGAAAATGACTACATTAGAAAGTAAAAATCATAAATGATGATAAATGATTAAATAATGAAAATATCATCATATTTTATCATCTTTCCCAAATTAAAAACATGGAAACCCTAACCATGAGAACTTGAGTTCTAACAAACTTATTTGACTCAAATAGATCTGGATAGACCAATACGGAGTTAGATCGAGGAAAAGAAAAAGTGTCAGATTAGTAGATTTTGTGTACACGAACACTTGTCAAGGTAAGTGCGTGTAACTCAATTGTATATTTATATGTTTGAATTGAATGTTGTGTACGTGAATTGTGTAATTGTCATGTATGAAATTAATCACATACACGACGATGATTGATAAATATTAAATCCCGTTTGGATAAATGAAATTCGATGGATACAGGGTACCCGTATTGGTTGTGGTCCTGCATGTGTTGCAGACACACCACAGCTCGAAAGAGCGTCCCGTTATTAGCTCTTATAAGCTTCCCGTTATATGGTTCTTACGAGCTTCCCATTAATATCTCTTCAGAGCATCTCGATTGGTTGTGATCCTGCATGTGTTATGGACACATTGCAGCTCTTATGAGTGTCCCGATATATGGCTCTTTGGAGCTTCCCGATAAAAGGCTCTTTCATGAGCTTCCCAATAAAAGGCATTTTCATGAGCTTCCCAATTAAAGGCTCTCCGGAGCTTTTTGATATTGGCTCGCTTGAACCTTCCCGTTATTGGCTCATATGAGCTTCCCGTTAATAACTCTTTGGAGCTTTCCGTTACATGGCTCACATAAGCTTCCTGTTTTATGGCTCGAAAGAGCTTTTTGTTTACATGTTTGCATGAGCATTCATGTATATGAATTGACGGATTATAATTTTGTACACCTTGTGTGTACTTCCTGTGTATCCATCGATATTTTCAATGATTCAACGGGAAAAATCCTAACATGAGAAACATGTAACATCCTAGATTAGGGGTTATGCGTTTGTGCATAATTCATGAGTAGTAGGTTTTGGCAGTGTTTAGAAATGAATTAAGGGTTTTTAAAATCCTAGGATGGAAGAAAGCTTTGGACAATTATTGGTTTTAAGTTAAAAACAAGAAGTGATGTGGAAAAGTGGCAAGGGACGCCACCAAAGGTGCAAGGGTTATGGCATCAAGTGAAGTACTTTGAGGAAGAGGTTCGAATCCCATTGTGTGCATTTTGCTTAATTTTATGAAATAGCATGTTTATGTGATATGGATGTGTGGTGTGCATTTTTAGAACCTTGGAAATGTAAGGAAATGTATGGAAATGCATGGAAATGTATGGAAATGTATGGAAATGTATGGAAATGTAAGGAAATGTAGAGAAATGCAAGGAAATGAAAGAAAATGAAAGGAAATGTAAGGAAATGAAAGGAAATGAAAGGAAATGTAAGGAAATGAAAGGAAATGTAAGGAAATGTAAGGAAATGTAAGGAAATGAAAGGAAACTTGGAAATGATTTAGAAATGTTAAGTTTCAAAAGGAGGAAAGTAAACATTTTGGAAACCTAAGATAAAAGAGGAAAGTAAACATTTTGGAAACTTAAGTTAAAAGAGGAAAGTGAACATTTTAGGAAACCTAAGAAATGTCAAGTTTACAGAGCCGAACAAAAATTTTTGGAAACCTAGAAATGACTTAGAAATGTCGAGTTTTAAAGTTTAAAAGAGGTAATTAAGGCAAGGAGGCCTTAAAAGAAAAAGTACGTGAAATTTGACACACAAACGGGCTTGGAAAAGTGGCCTGAAGATGCCACTTAGGGCCTTTGGAAATGGCGCCACATACAAGGGTGTTGGGCCTGAGTTCAAGTCACATGGGAAGAAAATAAAATAAGTTTTATTTTATCTTCTAGAAGCCCAAGAGGTGGACGGCACAAGGCTTGCAAAAGAGGAGTTTCACTCTCTTTTAAATTCGCTAATTAGAAGATAAAAAGGATTATACTTTATTTGTTTTAAAATTAAAGAGATAAAGTTATCACATAAAGAAGAGTAGTGGCCAAGCAAAGGATTCTTGGCCTAATTTAAACTATAAAAGGATGAGACTAAGGCTATTCATTATTCATTCTCCTCTCTTTCTTTTGCCAAATATTCTTTCTCCTCTCCCTCTGCCGAAATTCTTCTTGAGCATCCATTCTTTTTCCTCTTCTCTTTTAGCATCCTAGCTGATTCCTTCTAAGCCTATTATTCCTCTCTTCTTTCATCTTTGAAACCGAATACATAAGGGGACCATAGCCGATTGTTCATCAAGTCTCTAAGCCGAATCTCTGAAGTGGTGTCAGGAGGGATCTGTCGATTTCAATATAGAGGGTAAGGATCTATAGTTATAATTGTATTCCTTTCTTTTAAGCCGAAAGTTAGTCTAATCGCTCCTATATCTTATTGATCGAAATATGGAAGGTGAATTTCAGGATTTCAGATCTAAGGTATTTCGGCATCTCCATTAATCAATAAGAGAGTTTCGGGATTTAAAAGATTTAAGGTAAGATATATGTATATTCGACCAAAGGCCATGTTTATGTTTTAATGTTAGATTAAATCTAACATATGGTTATAGGAATTTCGACATCCTTAAAGAAAGCAAGAGATCAATTTCGGGATTTGAATAATAGGGAAATCGGCAACAAGGTAAGCCTTAGTGTACTAATCCTACTAGGATTTGGATTTATGGCCGAATGGCTTTTTATTAAAGTAATAAGTGATAATTCAAATGTAGGGATTAAGGATCTAAGCATTAGATCAAGCTTTTCTAATCTCAAGGAATCGCTAAGTGAATCGTGTGTACCTACACTAAATCTTGATAGATTTACGCTTTAATTCATTATATGTGTTAATATGAAAGTGTAAGAATATGGCTAAGGTACAGTGTACCCACACTAATCTTAATAGATGTATGGCTTAAATATGATATATATGTTAATGTGAAAGTGAAAGAATGTGGCTAAAGTACCATATTATGGTACAAAGTACTCGTGCACGTTTTCCTACTCCTACTATGATTACGAAATATGTTATAATTAACATGTGAAAAGTGACATGAATGTGAAAATTAAGTATGATATGCATGATATGAATAAAATGGGGCATTCGGGTTATTTGAGAAAGGGGAAGTGAATGTGATGACTTCGGTCTCACTAAGTGAAACTTGATGACTTCGGTCTCACTAAGAATATGTAACGACTTCGGTCTCACTAAGTGAAACGTGATGACTTCGGTCTCACTAAGAATATGTGACGACTTCGGTCTTACTAAGTGAATGTGGTGACTACGATCACATTAAGTGAATGTGGTAACTTCGGTTACATTATCTGAATGTGGTGGCTATGCCACAATATTTTAAGTGGGCGATGAGCACGTCGACTGCAGCGACTGCCTTCGATGGTGTGTAGCGGATGGAGGGTTGACTTAGTAGTCCCCACGGTGTGCAGGTTGGTACGGGTGGAGTATAGCGGATGGCATATAGGTTTGGGTTCGGGTTTGCATCATTATCTTGAATTTTTATATGAATATGATATGTATGGTGTGCCTAATTCTATTATATTTTAGTGTTGGTTACACATTGAGTCTATCGACTCACCCCGTTGTGGGAATATGTTTTAGGTGATGAGCAGTAATGGACCGGGACGGCAGAACTTGTGGGGCCATGTTCAGCTTGAAGTTTAATTTAATTTAACCCTATATTTTATTTTAAGTCTTGTATTATTTTATTTGGGTTTTTATGTAATAAGGCCATAGTGATGATTTTATTTCATTTTGGATTGCTATGATATGAATTTAGGGCTTCATAAAGAATAAGCCCATTTAATTTAAAATAAGCTTAAATATTTTGTCACCGAAATTAATGGGTTTTCGATATAAAATAAACTTGTTTTCAACTCGAGCCCAACACCCAAACAAACTATCTTCCGAACACACAGCTTTCAAAGAGTAACAAAAGAATTTTGAACGGTTTACACCGGGGAACATACCAGATCCAGTCCATTCTCATGGGCCGGGTGTGGGGTGTTTCAGTTTGGTATCAGAGCCCAGTTGTAAACTCTCGGCCTGTGGCCTAAGGCCCAAAACGTTTTCAAAACAAGCCCAAATGAGTTTTTATTTACGAAAGTAGAGCGGGTTTGATGACATGGCATCTAAGTCTCCAACCATGATCTACTGTAAGTACCCCTATCTATCGTGTGATTATGTGAATTATAGAAGGGTAGAAAAGGAATGGAACGTAGAATAGCATGATAGGAACTTGAACCCCAGGATTAGTCTACCAAACACAAATACATTAGACTTAATACACTAAACAAACCTATGGCTAAGTCGGTCAAGTTAGGGTGTGGCAACCATGGTACGCATGTCTCAGGATTGGATCTCAAGAGCTTGGTATTTAAGCAGGTCCTAGTGACTCACCTCCTCTTCACAGAATCCTACCCGGTGCGTAGCTTTGGCTCACCCCAACCCCGAGGACTTAGTGGGTGTAGCAACCCTGCACGCATGTCAGGAATGGTTTCAGTGGAGCTTGGTACTTAAGCGATCTGCGTGACTCACCTCCTCTCAATTCAATCTCGCTCAGTGCGTAGCTTTGGTTTGCCACGACCAAGGAGGCTCGGTCATAAAGCTAAACCTAATAACTAAAACCCGAAAGGAACTAGCCATTTTTTTAGAACCCTAATATTAAAATTCTTAAAATCATATGTTCTCTCTTTAATTCATGAAAATTATTTCTTTTACACAAATTTTGAAAATTTTTTTCGATTTATAGAAATACCCTAAAGGTAAAATTACAAAATGCCCTTGGTTTATAAAATGCCCAACTACTCAACAGCTTTTGCCAAAATTTCATTATTTCATAAATGTTCAAAACCCTAATTTGCAACCTATCGAAAAATACCTTGGTTTTGGAAAATTACAAAATCGCCCCTAACTTACTAAAATTACCAAAATGACCCTAACTTCCAAAATTTTTGCAACTACATCATTTTGGAAAATAAATTTCTCAAAAAGAACCCTCAAAATTTTGCAACTTCTGAAATATCCCCAATTTATTAAAACTTTACAATTTACCCCGGTTTGTGGAAAAAATTTACCAAAATACCCCCAAGGTCCAAAAATTTCTGAAATACCCTCGGATTTCAAAAATTTTTCAAAATACCCCGGGAACTTAAAAATACCAAAAATGCTTTGTGACAAAAACACCAAGGAACCTTATTTTGACAAATTACGAAAATACCTCAGAGGACAAATTACGAAAATACCCGGGTAGTGGAAAAACAAAGAACAAATGAAAACTACAACATTTCTCTGAATGAACTAAGGTTCATAATTGTTTGATGGATGTATGAATGAATGAAAAGACGTGTGCATGTATGAATACTGAAAGAACCACTTCTAAAAAAATTCTTTCCATAAAACTTCTTCGCAGTTAATCGGTGAAACAAAATTTTTTATACATAAAACTTCTTAATCAGATTAAATCGCGACGTTAGAAATGAGTTCTAAGGGATGTGAACTTAGAGATTGTGCTGGAAAGTATGATGGTTCTATTAAGATCGAGTCTTGCAACGTAAGCATAAGTGCGGTGAGAAGGATTGTACGATTGTTAGTAAGTAATTTCGAGGACAAAATTATTTTTAAGGAGGGTAGAACGTGAACATCCTAGATTAGGGGTTATCGTTTGTGCATAATTCATGAGTAGTAGGTTTTGGCGGTGTTTAGAAGTGAATTAAGGGTTTTAAAATCCTAGGATGGAAGAGAAAGCTTTGGACAATTATTGGTTTTAAGTTAAAAACAAAAGTGATGTGGAAAAGTGGCAAGGGACGCCACCAAAGGTGCAAGGGTTATGGCATCAAGTGAAGTGCTTTGAGGAAGAGGTTCAATCCCATTGTGTGCATTTTTGCTTAATTTTATGAAATAGCATGTTTACTGTGATATGGATGTGTGGTGTGCATTTTTAGAACCTTGGAAATGTAAGGAAATGTATGGAAATGCATGGAAATGTATGGAAATGTATGGAAATGTATGGAAATGTATGGAAATGTAAGGAAATATAGAGAAATGCAAGGAAATGAAAGGAAATGAAAGGAAATGTAAGGAAATGAAAGGAAATGTAAGGAAATGAAAGGAAATGTAAGGAAATGTAAGGAAATGTAAGGAAACTTGGAAATGATTTAGAAATGTTAAGTTTCAAAAGGAGGAAAGTAAACATTTTGGAAACCTAAGATAAAAGAGGAAAGTAAACATTTTGGAAACTTAAGTTAAAAGAGGAAAGTGAACATTTTAGGAAACCTAAGAAATGTCAAGTTTACTGAGCGAACAAAAATTTTGGAAACCTAGAAATGACTTAGAAATGTCGAGTCTTAAAGTTTAAAAGAGGTAATTAAGGCAAGGAGGCCTTAAAAGAAAAAGTACGTGAAATTTGACACACAAGCGGGCTTGGAAAAGTGGCTCAAGATGCCACTTAGGGCCTTTGGAAATGGCGCCACATACAAGGGTGTTGGGCACGAGTTCAAGTCACATGGGAAGAAAATAAAATAAGTTTTATTTTATCTTCTAGAAGCCCAAGAGGTGGGCGGCACAAGGCTTGCAAAAGAGGAGTTTCACTCTCTTTAAATTCGGCTAATTAGAAGATAAAAGGATTATACTTTATTTGTTTTAAAATTAAAGAGATAAAGTTATCACATAAAGAAGAGTAGTGGCCAAGCAAAGGATTCTTGGCCTAATTTCTACTATAAAAGGATGAGACTAGGGCTATTCATTATTCATTCTCCTCTCTTTTCTTTTTCCAAATATTCTTTCTCCTCTCCTCTTGAAATTCTTCTTGAGCATCCATTCTTTTCCTCTTTTCTTTTAGCATCCTAGCCGATTCCTTCTAAGCCTATTATTCCTCTCTTCTTTCATCTTTGAAACCAAATACATAAGGGATCATAGCCGATTGTTCATCAAGTCTCTAAGTCAATCTCTAAGTGGTGTCGGGAGGATCATCGATTTCAATATAGAGGGTAAGGATCTATAGTTATAATTGTATTCCTTTCTTTTAAGCGAAAGTTAGTCTAATTGCTCCTATATCTTATTGATCGAAATATGGAAGGTGAATTTCGGGATTTCAGATCTAAGGTATTTCGGCATCTCTATTAATCAATAAGAGAGTTTCGGGATTTAAAAGATTTAAGGTAAGAGATTAAATCTAACATATGGTTATAGGAATTTCGACATCCTTAAAGAAAGCAAGAGATCAATTTCGGGATTTGAATAATAGGGAAATCGGCAACAAGATAAGCCTTAGTGTACTAATCCTACTAGGATTTGGATTTATGGCCGAATGGCTTTTTATTAAAGTAATAAGTGATAATTCAAATGTAGGGATTAAGGATCTAAGCATTAGATCAAGCTTTTCGGAATCTCAAGGAATAGCTAAGTGAATCAGGTGTGTACCTACACTAAATCTTGATAGATTTACTACTTTAATTCATTATATGTGTTAATATGAAAGTGTAAGAATATGGCTAAGGTACCGTAAAATTCCCCACACTAATCTTAATAGATGTATGGCTTAAATATGATATATATGTTAATGTGAAAGTGAAAGAATGTGGCTAAAGTACCATATTATGGTACAAAGTACTCAGGTACGTTTTCCTACTCCTACTATGATTACGAAATATGTTATAATTAACATGTGAAAAGTGACATGAATGTGAAAATTAAGTATGATGTGCATGATATGAATAAAATGGGGCATTCGGGTTATTTGAGAAAGGGGAAGTGAATGTGATGACTTCGGTCTCACTAAGTGAAACGTGATGACTTCGGTCTCACTAAGAATATGTGACGACTTCGGTCTCACTAAGTGAATGTGGTGACTACGGTCACATTAAGTGAATGTGGTAACTTCGGTTACATTATCTGAATGTGGTGGCTATGCCATAATATTTTAAGTGGGCGATGAGCACGTCGACTGTAGTGACTGCCTTCGATGGTGTGTGCGGATGGAGGGTTGACTTAGTAGTCCCTACGGTGTGCAGGTTGGTACGGGTGGAGTGTAGTGGATGGCATATAGGTTTGGGTTCGGGTTTGCATCATTATCTTGAATTTTTATATGAATATGATATGTATGGTGTGCCTAATTCTATTATATTTTAGTGTTGGTTACACATTGAGTCTGTCGACTCACCCCGTTGTGGGAATATGTTTTAGGTGATGAGTAGTAATGGACCGGGACGGCAGAACTTGTGGTGGCCATGTTCAGCTTGAAGTTTAATTTAATTTGAACCTTTATTTTATTTTAAGTAATGTATTATTTTATTTCAGGTTTTTTATGTAATAAGGCCATAGTGATGATTTTATTTCTGTTTTGGATTGCTATGATATGAATTTAGGGCTTCATAAAGAATAAGCCCATTTAATTTAAAATAAGCTTAAATATTTTGTCACCTGAAATTAATGGGCTTTCGATATAAAAATAAACTTGTTTTCAACTCGAGCCCAACACCCAAACAAACTATCTTCCAGAACACACAGTTTTCAAAGAGTAACAAAAGAATTTTGAACGGTTTACACCGGGGAACATACCAGATCCAGTCCATTCTCGTGGGCCGGGTGTGGGGTGTTTCAAAACATATGAGTACTAAATGAATCATTTCCCATATAACCTTGAAATACATGGAATTGATATATGTGAATTCAAGATGTGGGAAATTTATGAACATGGGAATTTGATATTTGATGAGCTCATTCATATTTCTTGAAATTCATACGAAATACATGACTAACTTGTTTGATGAGGATGTGTGTTTAGGCTATTGGCCAAATTGCTTTGGATGTAGTTTCTGTACTTACCTTATATATAAATGAATGGTAAGTTAAATTTTCGTTATACGAACTTACTAAGCTCTAAAGCTTACTTTGTTTATTTTCTCCTATTTTATAGTACTCGAAAGTTCGTTAAGATTGGAAGCTGGTCAGAGACACATCACACTATCCATCAGCCCATTTCGGTACAAATATAAAACTAATTTTGGTTGTAATGGCATGTAGAGGTTAATTGGCCAATGTTGGCAAGTAAATGTTTTTGTTGAGATTAACCATTTGAATGGCTAGTGTTTGGTACATTTTGATGTATATATATATGTGTGTGTATGTGGTATCATAAATTGCGTGTGTGTGTGTGTGGATGAATGAATGAAAGTGAAATGGAGATTGAATATGTATGTGAGTATTAGGTAGACATGAAATTAAATTATCACTTGAGGTACCTAAAGGCACATTGGTTGAATGTGGTAATATGTCATGTTTAAGACATGGTTTTGACATGTTTTGAGTGCTTTGATATGGTTTGTAAATGTGAAATTTATTGTGATATGTTAATGCCAAAATTGGGTGAGAAATTTAGCTTAGAAATGGCCTTATTTCATCCACACAGGTAGAGACACGGGCGAGTGTCCCAGTCGTGTGTGACACATGGCCTCACACACGGGCTTGTGGTTTGGCTGTGTGTCTCCTGCATCTTTAAAATTGCAAAATAGAATATTTAAAAATTTTCACACGACCTAGCACATACTGGCATGTAGCTTGGCCGTGTGACCCCTGCACCTATCTAATTACATGTCAGTATGCTCATACGGCCTAGCACACAGGCGTGTTGCTTGGTAGTGTGACCCAAGTCAGAGAGCACTCTAATTTGGACACAGGTTGGGACATGGGTTGGGACACGGCCGTGTACCCTTATTTCGAATGCCCACACGAGCGTGTGTCCCTGCACCTTGAAAAAATCTTGATATTTTACAAAAAAATTTCTGTGTTTCTGGATTAGTCCCAACTTGATTCTAATGCGTATTTTGGGCCTCGAGGGCTTATATAAGGGATGATATGATTGATTATTACTGGTTTATGATATGAATGTGTAATGATATGAAATTATCTGTATTTGATCTGTAAATCTCGATAATGCTCCGTAATCCTGTTCCAGTGATGTATAAGGGTTAAGGGTGTTACATTTATTGGTATCAGAGCTACGGTTTAGCCAATTTTAGACTAACTATGCATGCCATTATATAACCTATGATAGTGTGATATCTCTTTACCATTTTAAAACATGTTTTTCATATAGTAATGTCACCCAATCGAGCTGAATACGAAGAAACTAAAAGAAATGCTCAAGCTTCTGTGCAAAGAACAACATCTAGTAGTAGAAGGCCCGTATCTGAGGGCCGAGCAGGAGAGGCTGAAGAAGACTTCTTCCAAATGATGAACGAATGGTTTACAGAATTTGTAAGAACAAACTCGGCTATACAACAACCTCTACCCCCTCCTATTTCTCAATCGGTTCTCAATATTCCATAAGGTATAGAACTTGTTAAAACTGGTAAGCCTCATGTAGATAAAATTCGTAAATATGGGGCAGAAGAGTTCAGTGCTACTGTTGAAGATGATCCTGAAAGGGCTGAATTCTGGCTAGAAAATATTATCAGGGTTCTTGATGAATTATCTTGCACATCGCCAAATGTTTGAAATGTGATGTATCTCTGTTAAAAGATTCGACTTACCAATGGTGGAATACACTGATTTTTGTTGTATCGGAAGAGAGGGTCACATGGGAATTTTTCCAAATGAGTTAAAAATAAATATATCAGTAAGAGATTCCTTGATCAGAAAAGAAAAGAATTTCTAGAGCTTAAACAGGGCATATGACTGTATCTGAGTATGAACGAGAATTTGTCCGACTGAGTAAATATGCCAGAGAGTGTATCTCGACTGAAATTGCCATGTGTAAGTGGTTTGAAGAAGGTTTAAATGAAGACATAAAGTTATTAGTTGGGATTCTTGAATTAAAAAAATTTGTTGTACTAGTCGATCGAGCTCATAAAGCCGAAGAGCTAAGTAAAGAAAAAAATAGGCTGAGATGGAAACCAGAATTTCAAGTAAAAGATTTTGCTGAAAAGTCATATCAGTTAGCATCAAAGAAATCAAAGAAATATCATGATCTTTCTACCACCTCTATAGGTTATTTTGGGAGAGATAGAAGTATTCAACGCTCCAGTCCAATATCCCAAGTTACATCTGTAGCAAATGCAGGCAGTGTTAGATATCAAACCCAAATGCAAGCACTGTAATAAACTGCATTTTGGAGAGTGCCACATGAAAAGTGGAGCCTATTTTAGATGTGGTTCTTTTGACCACTATTTAAGAGACTGCCCAGAAAAGCCTGAAAAAGATACCGTCTAAACTTCAAGGCCGAGCAACCCCGCTGTGAGAGGTAGACCACCCCGTAATCTAGAAAATGGTTAGTGGTAGTCGAGGTACAACAAAAGATTCCACTGTCAGATCAGAAGCACGAGCACTAGCTAGAACATATGTTATTCGTGCACGTGAGGATGCTTCTGCACCTGATGTTATCACTGTTACTTTTTCTCTTCTTGATACTGATATAACTGATTTAATTGATCCTGGTTCTACCCATTCATACATATGCACAAATTTAGTGTCTAATAAAAATTAAACCTGTCGAGTCCACTAAATTCATGGTTAAAGTATCAAACCCCTTAGACCAGTATGTGATGGTGGATAAAATTTGTAATAATTTTCCATTAATGATACAGGGTTATTGTTTCTCGACTAATTTGATGTGATTAACATTTGATGAATTTGATGTGATTCTGGGTATAGACTAGTTAACTTAGCATGATGCCGTAGTGAATTGTAAATAAAAGCATATTGTGTTGAAATGTTAGAATGGTGAAATGCTCTGTATTGAATCAGATAAAATGGATGGATTGTCTAATGTGATATTAGCCATGTCAGCACAGAAATATGTCAAAAAAGGTTATGATGTTTATCTTGCTTATGTGTTGGACACTAAAGTATCTGAATTAAAGATTAAAACAGTGTCAGTGGTTTGTGAATATCCTGATGTGTTTCCAAAGGAGTTACCCATATTACCGCCAGTCAGAGAAGTGGAATTTTTCGCTAGTCCTGAAGTGAATATCTTGTTCCGAGGACAACATCGATATCTATAGCACCATATAGAATGGGCCCTATAGAATTAAAAGAGTTGAAAGCACCGTTGTAAGAACTGACTGAGGGGTTTTGATCGACCTAGTTTCTCACCTTGGGGTGCACCAGTTTTGTTTAAAAGAAGAAGGATGGATCGTTGAGATTATGTATTGATTATCGACAGCTCAACAAAGTTAAAATTAAGAATAAGTATCCACTATCTCGCTTTGATGATTTGTTTGATCAGTTAAAAGGTGTCACAGTGTTTTCAAAGATTGATCTCTGTTCTGGTTATTATCAATTACGAGTAAAAGACTCGGATGTACCTAAAATAGCCTTTAGAACTAGGTACGGACATTATGAATTCCTTGTGATGCTGTTTGGCTTGACTAATGCACCTGCGATATTTATAGATTTGATGAATAAAATTTTCAGACCGTATCTGGATAGATTTGTGGTGGTATTTATTGACGACATTCTAGTATATTCTTGAAATAAAACCAAGCATACTAATCATTTGAGAATTGTTCTGTAAACTTTGCGTAAGAAATAATTTTATGCTAAATTTAGCAAATGTTGGTTTTCTTGGACATATAGTATCTGCTGAAGGCATTAGAGTGGATTCGAATAAAATTTTAGCTATTGTTAACTGGAAACCACCAAAAATGTGTCTGAAGTCAAAAGTTTTCTAGGATTAGCTTGTAATTATCAGAGATTTGTCAAGGGTTTTGATGATAGCTTCATCGATGACACGGTTGTTGCAAAAAGATGTGAAATTTGAATGGTTTGATAAATGTCAGCAAAGTTTTAACCAGTTGAAAGCCCTATTAACTAAAGCAACAGTTCTAGTTCCAGCTTGAATCGGGTAAGGAATTTGTAATTTATAGTGATGCGTCATTGAATGGTTTAGGTTGTGTCTTGATGCAAGAAGGTAAAGTGATAGCCTATGCTTCAAGACAGCTAAAGCCACATGAAAAGAATTACCTAATACATGATTTAGAATTAGCAGCTATTGTATTTGGGCTGAAAATTTGGCGACACTACTTATTCATTGAAAAGTGTCATATATTCACTGATCATAAAAGCTTAAAATATCTTATGTCGCAAAAAGATTTGAATATAAGACAACGCAGATGGCTTGAATTGCTGAAGGATTATGATTTAGTAATTGATTATCATCCGAGAAAAGCAAATGTGGTTGTTGATACTCTGAGTAGGAAGTTTTTGTTTGCTTTACGAGTAATGAATAT
This sequence comes from Gossypium rotundifolium, assembly GCA_025506655.1. Classification (NCBI taxonomy): domain Eukaryota; kingdom Viridiplantae; phylum Streptophyta; class Magnoliopsida; order Malvales; family Malvaceae; genus Gossypium; species Gossypium rotundifolium. The sequence goes on along the minus strand of CP106725.1, from coordinate 10,046,010 downwards.
CCGATTGTCATTGTCTGATGATGGTTCAATCTTAGCTGAGTTAAAAGCTAAACTGATGTTTTTGTAGTAGATCTGCGAAGCTCAGAAAAGTGATAATGAGTTGCAAGCTAAACAGGTATAGTGTGAATCGAATTCTGATTCAGAATTTCATATTGGACCTAATGATTATCTGTTATTCTGAGGCAAAATTTGTGTATCGAAGAATTTAGAACTTGTACAAAGAATTTTGCATGAAGCTCATAATGGTATTATGTTTGTTCATTCGGGGAGTAATAAAATGTATAATTATTTGAAAAAGATATACTGGTGGCCGGGAATGAAGCGTGATATTTATAAATTCATATATAGATGTTTGATATGTCAGCAAGTTAATGCTGAACATTAGGTACCTTTGGGATTATTACAGTAAGTCATGATACCGGAATGGAAATGGGAAAGAGTTACTATGGATTTTGTATTGGGGTTACCCCTATCTCCGAAAAAGAAAGATGTCATTTGGGTAATCATTGGCCATTTAACAAAGTCTAGCACATTTTATTCCGGTACGTATGGATTTCTCACTTAACATATTGGCTGAATTATATATTTCTAAGATTGTCAGGCTGCATGAGTACCAGTCACTATTATTTCAGATAGAGATCCACGGTTCACATCCTGATTCTGGGAAAAGCTACAGGAAGCTCTGGGTATGCAATTGTATTTTAGTACCGCATTTCACCATCAGACTGATGGCCAATCAGAACGTGTGGTTCAGATTCTTGAAGATATGCTTCGGTGCTGTATACTAGAATTCGAAGGCAATTGAGAGAAATATCTGCCTTTAATCGAATTCGCATATAATAATAGCTATCAGTCAAGTATTAAAATGGAACCGTACGAAGCTCTGCATGGTCAAAAAATGTAGAAATCTGTTGTATTGGACTGAACTCAGTAAGAAAAAGATACATGGAGTTGATTTGATTCGTGAAACTGAAGAAAAGGTGAAAGTGATCCAAGATAGCTTGAAAGTAGCTTCTGATTGTCAGAAATACTATGCGGATCTTAAACGAAAAGAAATATAATTTCAAGTTGGTGACAAGATATTCTTGAAAGTTTCACTTTGGAAGAAAGTTCTTCGATTTTTCCGTAAAAGAAAACTGAGTCCACGATTTATCGGGCCATATAAAATCACTGAAAAAATTGGACTTGTTGCATACCGATTGGCATTACCGCCAGAGCTTGACAGAGTTCACAATGTTTTTCATGTATCTATCTTATGACAGTATCGGTCATATCCATAGCATGTTATCTCTCTGACGGAAGTCAAGTTTCAGCCTGACATGACTTACAGTGAGGAACCGATCAAAAAATTGGCACGTGAGACAAAAGAATTCAAAAATAAAAAGGTGGCTTTAGTAAAATTTCTCTAGCAACGACACGGTATGGAGGAAGTTACTTGGGAACTTGATGAAATAATGAGAAAGCAATACCTAAACCCCTTTACTGGTAAGGTTTTCGAGGACGAAAATTCTTTAAGGGAGGAGAGTTGTAACAGCCCATTTTCAGTAAAATTAGAATAGTGGTTTCGGACCACAAATATGAGTCCGAAAGGAAAATTATTTTAATATTATTTATGGTCTGCATTATGATTGAAATATCGTATAAAATTGTTATTAAGAAAATTTTACCGATTACATGTTTAATTGATAAAAGGACCGAATTGCATAACATGCAAAAATTGAATTCTAGTACCTAAAGGGATCAAATAGCTATGGAATTCAACATTGGAGATCCTTATATGGAAAATAGACCATTAAGAGGAGTTAGTAGATAAGTATGATGATTCATCCTTGGAAAATTTATTAAAGAAAATGATTAAATTGGAAAGTAAAATAATAAAAGATGATAAATGATTAAATAATGAATCATCATATTTTATCATCTTTCCCAAATTAAAAACATGGAAACCCTAGCCATGAGAACTTGAGTTCTATAAAACTTATTTGGCTCAAATAGATCCGGATAGACCAAATATAGTGTTAGATCGAAGAAAACAAAAAGTGTCGGATTAGTAGATTTTGCGTACACGAACACTTGTCGAGGTAAGTTCGTGTAAATAAATTGTATATTTATATGTCTGAATTGAATGTTGTGTATATGAATTCTGTAATTGCCATACATGAAATTAATCATATACCCGATGATGATTGATAAGTATTAAGTCCCATTTGGATAAATGAAATTCGATGGATACAGGGTTCTGTATTGGTTGTGGTCCTGCATGTTTTGTGGACACACCACAGCTCGAAAGAGCAACCTGTTATTAGCTCTTATGAGCTTCCCATTATATGGTTCTTGTGAGCTTCCCGTTAATAGCTCTTCGGAGCATCGATTGGTTGTGATCCTACATGTGTTGTGGACACACCACAGCTCTTATAAGCGTTCCGATATTGGATGGCTTGAACCTTTCCGTTATTGGTCGTATGAGCTTCCTGTTACATGGTTCACATGAGCTTTCCATTTTATGGCTCGAAAGAGTTTCCCATTTACATGTTTGCATGAGCATTCATCTATATGAATTGACGGATTATAGTTTTGTACACCTTGTGTGTACTTCCTGTGTATCCGTCAATATTTTCAATGATTCAAAGGGCAAAATCCTGATATGAGAAAAATATGAGTACTAAATGAACCATTTCCCGTATAACCTTGAAATACATGGAATTAATATATGTGAATACAAGATGTGGGAAATTTATGAATATAGGAATTTGATATTTTATGAGCTCATTCATGTTTCTTGAAATTCATACGAAATACATGATTAACTTGTCTGGTGAGGATGTGTGTTTAGGCTATTGGCCAAATTGCTTTGGATGTATTTTATGTACTTACCTTATATGTAAATGAATGGTAAGTTAATTTTCGTTTATCGACCTTACTAAGCTCTAAAGCTTACTTTGTTTATTTTCTCCTGTTTTATAGTACTCAGAAGGTCATAAAGATTGGAACCCGGCCTGAGACACATCACACTAACCATTGGCCCATTTCGGTACAAATATAAAACTAATTTTGGTTATAATGGCATGTATAGGTTAATTGGCCAATGCTGGCAAGTAAATGTTTTGTTGAGATTAGCCATTTGAATGGCTAGTGTTTGGTACATTTTGATGTATATATATATATATATGTATGTGGTATCATAAATTGGGAGTGTGTGTGTGTATGAATGAATGAAAGTGAAATGGAGATAGAATATGCATATGAGTATTAGGTAGACATGAAAATAAATTGTCACTTGAGGTGCCTAAAGGCACATTGGTTGAATGTAGTAATATTTCATGTTTAAGACATGATTTTGGCATGTTTTGAGTGCTTTGATATGGTTTGTAAATGTGAAATTTATTGTGGTAGGTTGATGCCAAAATTGGGTGAGAAATTTGGCTTAGAAATGGCCTTATTTCGTCCACATGGGTAGAGACAGGCGAGTGTCTTAGCCGTGTGTGACACACGACCTCAAGTATGGGCGTGTGTCCCCTGCATCATTAAAATTGCAAAATAGAATACCCAAAAATTTTCACACGACCTAGCACACGGGCGTGTGGCTTGGCCGTGTGACCTCTACACCTATTTATTTATAGGTCAGTATGCTCACACGGCTTAGCACACGAGCGTGTGTCTTGGTAGTATGACCCAAGTTAAAGAGCACTCTAATTTGGACACGGACTAGGACATGGCCGTGTGCCCTTATTTCAAATGCCCACATGGCCTAAGACACGGCGTGTCTCTTAACCGTGTGAGCCATACGGCCTAGCCACACGGGCGTGTGTCTCCTGCACCTTGAAAAAATCTTGATATTTTGCGAAAAATTTTCTGAGTTTTCGGAGCGTATTTTGGGCCTCGAGGACTCATATAAGGGACAATATGATTGATTATCACTGGTTTATGATATGAATGTGTAATGATATGAAATTGTCTGTATTTGATCTGTAAATCCCGGTAATGCCCCCTAACCATGTTCCAGCGATGGATAAGGGTTAAGGTGTTACACTTTCCAAGAGTTAATATTTATGGAAGTTAATATTCTTTTGGAAAGAATATAAAATTTTAATATATTCCATAATTTTCTCTAGAAGTAAATAGGGAATTGTTCCGTTTTTATTATAGGTGATTAATAAAAAGAATAAGACATCTGATGATGTAGGAAAGGTAGTAAGAAAAAATTCAAAAGGTCTAGCAACCAATTTTTAAATTCTCTCTGAAAAGATCCGAGTTTTACTATTCATGCTTGATTGGGTGGACTACGTAGAGGTTGAGACAATTCTGTTGCGGCTTAGAATTGACACTCTAAAAGAAATCAAATCGTAAAGGTATATTTTTAACGTTGATTCAACTTGGGTCCAAGGCTGGATCGCTGAGATATTTTTTTAGCTGCGTCACAGGGCATACAGACAATCCAACATGGATAACCAAATCATTGAGCATACGACACTTCATTTAATTGTTGAAATAGATGATATGATGGTAGTTTCTTTGCTGAAACATCAATCTGTTGTATCTCATCCTTTGGGTATGTTGTTGGCAAATTGCCGAAGTTTAATTAATAAGGTTTGGGTAATTGAAGTCAGACATATTATCCATGAGGGTAACAAATTTATGGATCACCTAGCAAATTTGGCACAGGAGAGCAACAATGGCTTTATCATACTTGAGTCTCCTTTTGAGTCTTGTTCCTTTACTAGAAACAGATACTGGTGGTAAAGGTGAAGTCATATTGTAGTTTTGTACTCTGACCTTTTCCACCAAAGCAGTTATACACATTTAGAAAATTATTTTTTTTTTTGTAAGAGAGTTTAATTACTACCGTAACATATATGTTCTTGCAATTACCCTACTCAAATACGTTTGAACTTCAATGATTTAAGGTTTGTTATTCAACATTTTATCATTAAAATTATAGTCTTTTGTGCTTAATTTATTAATTATAATAAATTTAGATCAAATTCAAATTACTAGATCTTTTTATTTCAGTACGATAATAATATGTACGATGGGTACAAATACTAAAACACTACCACATGAATTCACTTTACCTTATTGATGTGTATTTCTTGTGCTTTTTTAAATAAAAGATGTGTATTTTAATATGATTAAAATATACAATAAGTTTATGTATTTTTATAAATTAAAATTTTAATTTTATACTTTTATTTTAATAATTTATTTTATCAACAAAAATTTTAAAATTTAAGTCTAATTATTAACACTAATAATTTTTCTATTAAATTTATTAATACGGTATTTTAAAATAAAATAAAATGCTCATTTGATAATAATGCAACTAAAAAAATCAAATTTTAAATCTATAATATCCCTAAAGCCTACAATAGCTAAACTTGAATTATGTCCAAACAGGAAACAGAAATAGCACAATCGCTAAGGGCAACGTCAAATCATAATTATTAATTTTCATTTGAAGCATACTAACTACTTTTGAATTACAATGCCTTGTTTCTTTCTTCCTGTATAATAACATCAAATCAAAGAATCTTCTGCCCATCAGAAAGCATAAACACAATAAAACAAAGTCCCCTGAAACTAGGGTGAGTTGAGTAGCACTAGTTAAATTAGCAATTTACACACGTGCTTCCATTTTTTCCTATTCCTGATCCCTACCCATTCAACACCACATTCTACCCATCCTAATTATAATTATACAGATACTCCACAAATTGTCAAGTGCTCCTGAGGCCTTGTTCCCAATTCCAACAACAGCATCTTGGGGGTGGCTCAACCGCCTGGAAAGAGCCCTTCAAGTCCGAAGTACCAAAATCTTCACTATACAGTCCCAAATGCTACATCAAACTCGTCGAAGCCAATCTGCAAAACTTAAGGATCACAATGGATCAGCACCTAATCTAGATTCTTAGACCAGCATCAATAAGGAAAAATTCTTTTCAACATAAATAGTTTGATATTTGGCTTATATAGTCTGCAATCATCAAATGCTGAAACTATACATCTTCAACTTACAAGGATATTAATTCGCCAAGACATGTAAGGTCTGCAGATTTTTTTTTCTTTTTTCCTTACACGTTGCAGTCCACTGATTTCAAATAGAAAGGGAGTTTATTAAATAAACTAGGAAACTCACTCTCCCCTCTCAGTATATGCATCTACGACCTACAAGTTGAAATCTCGTTGAGGAGTTGACTCAGGGTCTCAAGGCCCACAACTGTTTACGAATCCAAATTTTAACTTAAGTTATTGTGCGGTCACTTACATAGTGATGCTACCAGGCAAAAAATTTCATCACCATTTACATCATCACTAAACATCAATCACACCACTTGAAAGAACCACAATGCAAATAAAACTGTTAACTAATCTACAGCTAAAGAGGTAATTTAAAAATGACCACATGCACCTGAGCAACTTTAAGAAATCAAATCATTAATTCCTGTAAGATACAGGGACATTTCAGCATACCTGAATGAGAAACAGTCAAGCTCTAGGTGAATGTCCAGCATCAGATCCCGAGGCCGAGGAACTTTCACTATCAGAGTCTACAACAAACATTTATATATGTTAGAACAATAAAACAAAATTTACTCCCACTAAAAATCATGTAAGAAATAATTCATCATACCACTTGAAGAAGACCCAGAATCACTGCTAGAGCTACTTGAACTACTCGACCTATTAGCAGCATCTCCCTGTTTTTCTTCTTCAACAAGTGATCTGGAAATATTCTGTTCATCTGCAGGTATATATATAATCATTTAGATATCAGTCCAACCAAGCAAGTAGCAAACATCTTATAACTCCTTAACGTGAAAACTTACTAGTTGTGTTTTGCTTGGGCACTTCCACCAAAACAGGAGCCATAGTCTGCAACTAAATACAATAAATGCATGAAATTAGCAACTCTCAGGAAAAGATTATTTCATGAGAAACTATGATTTTTTTATATATAAAATTTTTTTTACTTTCTCAGGTACAATCTGCGCAGCTTCTGCTCTGCCTTGAATGGAAAGTTCAGCCTTTCTCTTGTTTTTGCTCAAGCTTTTCTTGTAGTTGGTAACAAATCTATCCAGCTCCCAAAGAGTCTCGGTATCCACACTGTCAATGTCTACTTCTATTTCTTCGTCATGCTGAAGGACAGCTGAATTCCTTTTCTTAATAATCTGTACAATGTTGTCCAGCTTCTCCGAAGGCAAACTTTGAAGGTTAGTGCTAAGCTTCTGCTTCTCTTCATAAGTCATATCCCTCTTGTAAGGATCCTTCGCTTTAGGCTTTTTTGGAGCAGGAGTCCTACCCAAAGGAGTAGTAGCAACTAGTTTTGGTCTGGGATCAACAGGGCGTGTCGTTGACTCTGATCTATCCAAGATCCTTCTTGTATCAAGCGGAGGTGGTAGCATTGAATGTGCCTTTCTTGGTGTTGGCATACGTAGACTCACTTCATATTCTACTGCAAGTCTCATATCTCGAATATAATCTGCCTCTATAGAAGCCCATTTGCCCTCAAATATCTTTAATAACTGCTCTGCCATTACATGAACATCTTGTCCCTTAGGATTATATGTCATGGCATTCTGAAACGTCAATCTCACATCCTCTGCAAACTCTCTAGGAGACTTGTACCAGTTTTTGCTAAGCCTCGTTTTCACAGTGCCCAAATCCATAGGATGCTTAATGACACTATAGTAATCATGCAAACCAAGACCTTTGACATCAACAGGAGAATTAAAGACCCAACCATGCTTGTGCTTCATTAGTCTTTCAAGCAAAGAACTACAGTTCTTAAATAACTTATTACCCATGCCAAACCCATGTGTGAATTCACCTCCACCTTGCTTCTTCCCGTTTAATTTCAACTTCTTGTAACTCTCAGCTGGAGGAAACTTATCTTTTGCAAGCAAAAACTCAGAATTATGATAAAACTGATTTGCCTTAGGCGTCCTTTTCTCCTTCTCCAAATTTTCATTTACACCCCGACTATTTTCCAAGGCAGAAATATTCAACTGATTCAAAGGCCTTGATTTCTTAACAGATTCCTGAGAGATGCCTACCGAGGCCGGCTCTGGTTGAACCCTATTGAAACCATAATCAAGAGCATTATTCAAAGGAACAGGGGCATTACTAAGCACCCTTATTTGCACTTCTTTAGCTTCAATCCTCTTCACCAAACTCCTTACCAAATCAAGCTCACTTACCAACTTCCTCCTCAGTTCCGCCATCTCCTGCTTTGACCTTGAAGCCAAATTGATCTTCACCTGGTTCTCGGAACTAGGCTTCAATGCTCCGGCAACAGCCACCTGCTTATTAAGGCTTGAACAGTCATCAGACACAGCAGTATCCGCACGAGGACCAGGCTGTTGGTGAGCTGAATCCCCAAACTCCAAAGGAAGAGGCTGAGCAGGTATTTCAACAGGCTGGTTGCCGTAGTCGTTGGTGTTAGGGACAGCTGTTGTGGTGACATCAGTGTCGTTCAAAGCAGCCCTATCCATGTTGTTGTCATTTTTGTTGTTGTTATCGTGGTTGTTGCCGGAGGTGGTGGTGGTGGTGTCGTGGTGCTGGTGGTTGGTGTCGCTACTGTTAACAGTGGAGTTGAGAAGATTGTTTTTCTTGGAACCCTTGAACGCTTTCCTGGTATAAACCTTGCTCCCACTGTACCTCTGTTTCTCTCTCTCAGCATCTTTTCCTTCTCCAACTACTATCCCCGAAGCCATACACATATATCAGGGTTTTAACCCTAAGTCCTTTTTTTCCAGTCTCCAACCAAAACAATTATGCACCCGCGACCAAATCCAAAATAGGGTTTAACTACCTCTGCACCAAAAACCCTAAATTTGACCTCTCAAACTTGAGAGTTCCCCCAAGTTTCAACCAACGGACCCCATAAAACACAACAAACCTACAGAAGAAAAACCTAATCCTCGATCTAAAAATTACAACTACAACCATCTATGTAAAACCCTAAAACCGAATTTAAAGATAACACACAAAAAATTGATACAAGAAAGGCAGATTTCTCAGCTCCTCACCTTGGCTTGTTCGATTTCAGATCTCACGAATCCTCCTCTCTCAACGCCGCTCGCTTTCTCTCTCTAAAAAGTGCTTTCGATTTTTTTTCCTGTCAATTTTTTTTACCTGTATCTTATCTTTACAGGTGTACGGTGGTGGATGCCCTCGTGAAATAAGCACTGGGAAGAAGCGTGTGGGTGCATCAAAAGTGCCGTCCTCGGGAAGAATCATACTGATGTGTAGAGTGTTTTACCGACGCTCGTTTCATTTTGCGTGTTATGCAAGCGCCTGTTGATGATAGAATTTTTGGGAGGTGAAGGCAACGTCAAGTTGAGGTAATAGGTTTGGGTTATGACAAGGAGCTTTAATTGTGGGTTTTGGTAATTTCTTTCCACCCGCAGGAGAGGGAGCGTGTATTTAGTCAGCGGTTTCATAAGCCTAGTCTCCAGAGACTCTATTATAGTTTTTGATTGGTCGGAATTATTTTCCATTCCGATGATTTTCTTTTTGACGAATATTCCGATGATATTTGGTACTTGGTGATGTTCTTTTTATTAAGTTGTAGGCTAAACTCCTTTTCCTTTTTGGATGGGCGAATCATTAGAAATAGTTATGGTGATAATATTAATTATTGTATCCCATAAGATTAAATTAATTATGTAATAATATATATTTGAATTCAAAAATAACTATGATAATAATTTATTGTTATATTTTGGTATCAATTAAAAATTTAAAAGTATATGCTTTTTAGTTTGTTGGTACCTTTCTATATGTTTTTTGGCACGTATTGTTATATCTTTCTTTGATTGTTTGGAAGTGGTCCTTCTTATTTCTAATGGAGGCGAATCTGGTTGGCTTGTCTATTACTGATGGTGAAAATGAGGCATGGCAGGTCGACATCGGTGTTCAGGTTAGGGAGGATCCTGTGTTTTGGTTAGTGGGATGTTTTCTTTTTTACTGTTAGTGTTATTCATTTTCAATAAGAAACACATGGCTAACATTTGACATCCTATCAATGGTATTTCTATATCAGATATGGGGGAGAAGCATTTTTTTTCAAGTTTTATTAGGAGTTGGATCGAAATAGGGTGATTGAGGGAGGGCATTGTACTTTTAATAAACACTTGTTGTTGGTTCATCGTATTTCACAATGAGAAGATCCATTACGAGTGTTTAGAGGTGTTCATGGGCTAGGTGGCCCGGCCTGAATGTTCGACCGAAATTTGAGAGGGTTTGGGTAAAAATATAAGCTCGAAAAATTGGCTTAGGACAAAAAATAAGGCCCTTTTAGAAAATGGGTCGAGCCTTAGGTAAGGTATTTTTGTTCGGCCTGCTCAAATTTTAATTCACTAAATGATAAAAAAATTGCTTTTTTTTATTTTTGAATGTTATTTTCTTCTTGTTTTCTCCTTATTTTGCCACCATATTACTTTTATGTTGCTACTATTTTGTTGTTATTGATTGAATATTATATAAAACTTATTTTATTGTTAATTTTGTTATTATTTTAAAGGCATTTGTTAATTTTATTATTATTTTAGAGGTATTTGCTTGTTAAGTTACATCTATATTAGTGTTATTTAAGTCTACATATTTTTTAAATTTATTTTCAATTTGTTGGGAAATATTTATTTTGATTTTTTAGTATTTTGATGTATATATATATATATTTAAAATTATATAAAATAATATAAAAATTTAATACCCGGCCCAAGTTTTAGCATTTTTATATGGGCCGGGCTTGGGAAAAAAATTTAGGCCCATTTTTTGGGGCCGAGCCCGATGAATAGGCCTAAATTTTTAGTTGAGTCCGGCTCGAACCCGGCTTAGCCCAGCCCATGAACACCTCTACGAGTGCTTCTATTTTTTTATTTCTAAATCCAAGTGCAAGACCTTCCAAGTAGGTTGATGTCGGAATCTATGGATAAGTAATTTGGAAACTTTATAGGTACTGTAACACTCCTAACTCGTATCCGTCGTCGGAATAGGGTTACAGAGCATTACCAAAATAAACAGATCAAATGCAGAATTTCATAATATTAAACATTCATTTCAGATATTATTCATAAAGTCTGTAACGCCCCAATTTTCCTAATTTCAGCTTTTGTTAATCTGTTACACAAATATTTGGTTGCTTTAGTGGTTATGTGTTCTGGGAGTGTCTAAGAAGTCTTGGGTTCAAGCCTTGATTTGGGTAAATTTTTGTATTTTTATGAAGTAAGCCCTAGCTCAGTTTAGTAGGCTTTTATTTGATTGTTGGGAAAACAAATCAGAATGGGCTTGCTGGTCTAGTGGTTAAGTGGTGTGTTATTATGGTAGAGGTCTTGTGTTCGAATTCTTGCGTCTGCAAATGTATTATTTTTGTTGTTGCAAGTTTCAGATAGAGTTGTGTTTTACTGAAAAACTGAGTAGTGGGGAGTGGGTGGAGAGAATTAAGGAAATTGGAGTTGGGGTTTACCAGAAAAATCTAATTCTAATTTCGTTACTATCTCTTTTTGCAAAATTCGGCTGTCCCATTCCTTTTCTCTCCACTTTGCTACCGATTTCCCTTCTTTTCCCTTATCACAACTATTTTCTTTTATCGCTTATTAGCTGTAATCCACCGCTTCGGTTCTTTCCTTTTTGCGTTCTTCGTAAGTACAGTAGTATAGTATTGATTAGGATAATGAATCATTGCTTATTGGGTTTTGGTTAGTGGTTAGGAGATAAACAGAGGGCCGGAGATCATTAATCGACATTCTAAGTGTATGAAACCAAGATTGTTCGACTGAAGGTAACGTTTTTGTGAGTTTAGCATTCGGTCATCTCGTGCGTTTTCATTTAAGAATAGCCTTAAGTGACTAAAATGGTGTTATAATGACCGAATTTAGGTTCTAGAAGGCTCGGTGACTCCTCACAATGAATCGACATCAAGTGTGTACCCGAAAATGCAGAAAACGAGGTTTTGGCGAAAGCTAAAAATCTCACTATCGACGCCACACGAGCGTGTGGTCGCCCGTATGGTAGGTCGTGTGCCGTGACATGGTCGAGATCGACGAGCAGCAGTGCGGTGAGTGACACCTTGTGATGGCCGAGCGAGGCCGTGTGCGAGACACAGGCTAGACCAATTGGGCCGTGTGGGACTCTGGGCCAAGCTGTGTGATCCACACGAGTAGGCCATATGGGCGTGGGAGCCCATTTTTTTGAAATGATCTATAAGGTTGCACGGGTCACCCAAGTTGACTGTGGACCTACTGTAGGGTCGATAAGCGTTACTTGGGCCCATATCTATGTGATCTAATTATATGGTGTCTGATTGAGCATGATATTTGTACAAAACTATATGTATGATCTGTTATTTGCATATTTGCATGTCATGTATTGTATGCTGCATTACATTGGGGTGGCTGATGTTATTGGAGGAAGTCTCTGAAAGGCTATTAAGCCCGATTATCTGGCAGCTCAGCTGTAATTATCTGATTATGTGTCGCATTTTAGTACAGCATGGTGTGTGGGAATGGGTGGGTTGATTTTATCCCCACATGGTATTTAGGGTTGGACGGAGTTGGTGTGTAGAGACTGGTGGGTAGGACCTTGTTATTTTGTTCTGTCCTGCATGTTATATCTGAGATGGGTTAAAGCCCTAGTATATATCTGATTCTGTATCTGAGTGGACTAAGGTCTACACCGATTTTGTACTGGGCTCAGACCCGAACTGTGAATTAATATTTGTTTTTTGATATGATGCTGTGTGTGTGTTGTCTGTGGGGGATTACACACTGAGTTGCTAAAACTTATCATTTTTCTGTTTAATCTGTTCAGGTAATCCCCAGCATTAGACGGATTGGTATGGCGGAGGACTCGACGGTGACCATGGTTCTGGATTTTTACGGTTTTTATGTTATTTATGGTTTAATTTATATCCGAGAAAGTTTTATGTAATTATGGCCTTTACGTATTTTGTTTAAATTTGGGATTGCAACATTTATGATGTCACCGTTAGCAGTAGGTAAACTCGAGTTTCCAAAATAAACAAATGTTTTACCAAAACACCACGATTACACAAATTGATTTAAATGCTTCCGCGAAAAATAAATATTTTGGAAAAAGTATAAAGTTTTGAAAATGGATGATGATTGAAACAAACGACACGCTTTTGAAGGTAGCATAAGATAACAAAAATGATCTTATCGTAATTGTGTTTTCTAAAGCACTATCATGTGACATCGCCAAATTTGGCCATAACGTCTAGGTCGGGTTTAGGGTGTTACAAAGTCCATTATATGAGCCCTCAAGGCCCATAATGCACATTAGAAACAAGTCGAGACTAAATCGGGTACTCAGAAAATTTTTCATGAAATTTGAAATTTTTTCTTAGGGGCAGGGTACACACGCCCGTGTCGCCAGGCCGTGTGGCTCACAGGGCCAAGAGACACGCCCATGTCTCAGGCCGTGTGGGCATTCAAAATGGGGCACACGGCCGTGTCCCAGCCTGTGTTTGTACCCATGTAACTCTTTGACTTGGGTCACACGGCCAAGTCATACGCCCGTGTGCTAGGCCGTGTGTAGGTGTAGAGGTCATTTTTTTACTCAAATTGTAACACCCCTAACCCGTGTCTCTACCCGTGTGGACAACAATAGGCCATTTTCAGGGCCACTTTTTTTACTCAAATTGTAACACCCCTAACCCGTATCCGTCGCCAAATTAGGGTTACAAGGCATTATCAGACAAAACACAGATTATAATAGATGTTTACTAATCATATGATCATAACCGAATGTATCATGAGTGATGATGTACTTTCAAAACATACTTAAGCGTTAACGCACATATCTCAAATCAATTTAGCCAAATTCATATATATATATATATATACATACATTTTTCATCAAATAACAAAAGTCATCACTTCACAACTATTATTTAACTTAATAATCAATCACTTATATAACCAAACACCAATCATAAACACATCATGTGATATACTTCCATCATGATTCAATACCATTACCGAATTCACATAAGTCCAAAATCTTATCATGATTTATCCATTTTCGCATGGCATATACATATATATACATATCAATCAAAAATAAACTCAAAGGTAACATAGCCTATACATGCCATAAACTTTGATTTTTAACTTCAAAATAAGTGCCAAAATAACGATGATAGTGTGATGAGCTTTCCCGACGATCCCCGAGCATGTAACGATCAACCAAAATCTAAATCACAAGACAACCAAAACACCAAGTAAGCTTTAACAGCTTAGTAAGTTATAAGCAATCAATAAAACTATCAAATACTCTTAAAATGATATTACTAAAATTATAGATAAGGATTCATCATATTCCCTTCTACTTATACAATCATAAACAATTCTTAAGTATCAAATTCAAAGTCAAAATCTAAAATAATATTTCATCCTTACATACTAGTTCAAAGCTATTCAAATCTACTTCCTTATACCAAAAATTTCACTTATACTTGCAGTCAATTAATAACATCTCATAGTTCAAATCTTACCAAATTCAATCTAGAATAATGAGATTACCCGCACACTTAGTGTTCATTAACCGATTTCGCACACTTAGTGCTCGGTATTCAATTTCGCACACTTAGTGCTCATTGACCGATTTTGCACACTTAGTGTTCGATATTCAATTTCTCACACTTAATGCTCATTGACCGATTTTGCACACTTAGTGCTCGGTATTCAATTTCTCACACTTAGTGCTCATTGATCGATTTCGCACACTTAGTGCTCGGTATTCAATTTCTCACACTTAGTGCTCATTGACCGATTTCGCACACTTAGTGCTCGGTATTCAATTTTGTACATTTATTGCATTTCCCGAACTTATTTCTCATTTATATACATACATAAAATTTAAATCTCAATTACATATATATACAAATTCGCTTATTTCATTTCTATAATCAACATCACATTCAATTATATAATTGCCACACATATACATCACATCCGGCTATACTCATTCCTCAATTCAATATCACATTCGGCTATATCATTGACATATATATACACATCACGTTCGGCTATCACCATCTCTCAATTCAATAACACATTTGGCTCTATCATTGATATATATATACACATCACATTTGGCTATAATCATCTCACAATTCAGTACCACATTTGGCCATATCATTGACATATATTTATACATCACATTCGGGTGTACCAATGGCATATATGTCTACCTCACATTTGGCTATACTATACACATATTTAGGTAACACATTCAGCTATATCAACAATCAATATACATACTTCCATTTAATTCATGTACATCAATATAGATAATTCCCATACAACATGATTGCTTAAGAACTTACCTCGAATATCGACGGACTATGTTTTCCCCACTATTCGATTAACTTCGTTTTTCCCCTATCCAATCCCGATCCTTGTTGTTCTTGATCTAATAAATTTCAAATTAAGCTCATTCAAACATATTTTCATTCAATTTAGTCAAAAACACATAAATGGGAAAATTACCATTTTGCCCTTGATATTTTACATTTATCACAATTTAGTCCAATTAGCATAAAAAAACAAAATATTCAAAATTTGACTTCACCCTAGCTTGGCCGAATTTCACTAAGGTCCCTAGCAGCCTATTTCTTTTATTTTTTTTACATTTTGACCCCTCAATTTATAAATTTCACAATTTAACTCTATTTAGGCATTTTTACAAAATATTCCACAATGCATAAAACATAAAATTCACTCTATCTCCTTTTAGTATACAAGGGCCGAATATTTAGTAGACTTATACAAGTCCTTACACTATATTATTTTAAAAATCTAGTCCCATCATTTATCAATTTCCTCAATTAAGCCCCAATAAACTAATCTCTTGAAAATTTATAATACAAAACTTAAAAATCTATCACATATTTTCTATTTTCTAACATCAACACCAAATTTCCCTAAACTTCATCAATGGTCGAACACAAATTCTTTACAATTTTCAAAAATTAAAACATGGGCAAGATAAACAACTCAACAACCATCTCAAATATGTAAAATTTATTCAAAACTAAACTCAAACGTACCTTTAATTGAGTTTCAACTATGCCAAAATGCTCAACTCTTTTTTCTTTTATTTTGCTATTTTCATTCGGCCAAGAACATGCACTCTCTGCATGTTTTATTTTCTTATTAGTTTTATTACACACGTAATTTTATTATACTATTAACATATATTAAATAATGCACCATTTTCACATAAAGAAATAATAAACAATTAAAGTCACTATTTCATGCATACCAACCGGCCACTAACTCTCTTTTTATGGCCAAATTGCTATTTTAAGCCTTCCATTTATTAAAACAACAACAATTAAGCACTATTTCATTTAACCATCAAATTTTTTATTTTACGCGATTAAGACCTTTTTTAAAATTAAGCACTAAAACAATCAAATTTTTAATACGAAAATTTCACACACACCAATTCACACATAATGAACATAGAAAATAATATTAAAATATTTTTCTAACTCGAATTCATGGTCTCGAAACCACTGTTCCGATTAGGGTCAAAATCAGGCTGTTACACAAATAGTCTTCCACCTATATAAACACTTTAACACATACACAAGCCAATCCCAAGACATTTAAACCAAGCAAAAAATCAAGTCTTATGCATGACATATTACTTCATAAAATCATATATCCAAACTTATCTATTTGACCAAAATTGCATATAGATATACTTATGAAGTTTACTATCAATTCACCATACTAAACACTCATATCAAACATGACATTATTTTATTACATTAAAACACATTCTTCATAAACCATTCCAATGTCTAATTACAACAAAAACATTTATATGCCAATATTCGCTATTTAAACATATACATGCCATTATAACCAAAATTAATTTACTATTTATACCGAAAAGAGCCAATGGATAGTGTGATGTGTCTCCAACCAGCTTCTAACCTTAACGAGCTTCTGAGCTACTATTCATTTACCATTCATTTACATTTAAAGACAACATTTAATAGAGTAAGCATTTAATACTTAGTAAGTTCGTATAATAGGAAACAAACTTACCATTCATTTACATTTAAAGACAGCATACAAAATGCATCCAAGCAATTTGGCTAATAGCCTAAACACATAACTTAATCAACATGTTAGTCATGTATTATCAAGAATTAGGGATGAGCTCATCAAATATCAAATTTCCATGTGATTTCAAGTGTGTACTGGTAATATCTCATTCAAAATTCACACTAATTTATATCAAAACTTTGTCCGTTAAACCATTTGAAATATTGATGGATATAGGGTAATACACAAGAAGTGTATAAATCTGTAATCCGTCAATTCATATTCGGGAGTGCTCATTAAAGCACATAATCGGGAAGCCCTCTCTCAAGCTATATAATAGGAAGCTCATGTGAGCCATGCAATCGGAAGCTTATCCGGGCTATATAACGGGAAGCTCATAAGAGCCATAATTGGGAAGCTCATGCGAGCCAATAACGGGTAGCTTCGTAAAGCCATTAAACAGTAAGCTCGAATATCCATGCATTGGGAAGTTCAAGCGAGCCATATCGGGAAGCTCCAGAAAGCCATTAATCAGGAAGTTCACAAAGAGCCTTTAATCAGGAAGCTCACAAAGAGCCACATAATGGGATGCTTATAAGAGTTGCGGCGTGTCCACAACACATGTAGGATCACAACCGATCAGAATACTCCGAAGAGCTATTAGCGGGAAGCTCGCAAGAACCATATAACAGGAAGCTCGAGAGGGCTATTAATGGGACACTCTTTCGAGTTGTGGTGTGTCCGTAACATATGCAGGACCACAACCAATATGGGAAATCTTGTATCCATCGAATTTCATTTATTCAATCGAGACTTGATGTTTGTCAGGAATTTTGGATATAATATTAATTTCATATTCATAGCAACAATACAATCACATACACAACATTCAATTCAAGTATATAAATATACACAATTTAGTTACACGAACTTACCTCGATAATGTTCGTGAACTTGTATGCTACTAATTCGTTACTTTTTCTTTACCTTGATCTAACTCCGTATTTGGTCTATCCGAATCTATACGAGTAAATTTAGCTCAATTTAATATAATTCACATTCAATTCACATCTTAGGAAAAATTACCATTTTGCCCCTATACTTTTAGTTAATGATGATTTCGTCCCTAGGCTCAGAAAATAAATTCATGCAATTTAATCCTTATTCCAAGCCTAAACAATTTTTACATATTACAATAACAACCCATATATTTCAAAAAAATCATAATTTTTCCATAAATTTCACATCTTTTCAATTTAGTCCCTAAATCATAATTTCATCAAAATTTCTTTTACAAAAGTTGTTTATCTATCAACAACCTTTCATTTTCTACCATAAAACTTCATAATTCATGCATATTCATCGATGGAAAAACTTTAATACTTTGATAAATTTACAAATTAATCCCCGAGATAGCTAGATTAAGTTATTACGATCTCGAAAATACAAATATTACTAAAAACGGGACAAGATTACTTACCCAATTAAGCCAAATAAGCTTGCTTGAATTCTTTTCTCTTAGCTAGGGTTTCCATGTAAAATAATGTGGGAAAGATGATGAAAAAGATGATATTTTGTTATTTAATTATTTATCATCTTTTATTATTCCATTTTCCAATTTAGTCCTTTTCTTTTTCTAATTTTCCATGGATGACTAAGCATACTTATCTACTAACTCCTCTAAATGGTCTATTTTCCATATAAGGACCTAAAATTTTGAATTCCATAGCTATTTGATCCCTTTAGCTATTAGAATTCAACTTTTACATTTTATGCAATTTGGTCCTTTTCTTAATTAAACATGAAATCAGTAAAATTTTCTTAACAAAATTTCTATACGATATTCCTATGATAATGCAGATCATGAAATAATATTAAAATAAATTTTCTTTCCAGACCCAAATTTGTGGTCACGAAACCACTGTTTCGATTTCACTAAAAAAGGGCTGTTACAAGTGCGTTTCCCTCTTATGATGCCAAAGCTATCAATTCAAGGTTTCACATGTAAATGAGAATTCAAGTGAGAGTAGATGTTTGAAAGCCATTGAAGTAGCATAAAAAGATAGTTTGGTCCAAGTCAATAAAGGTGTATGCCAAATTACGCTATGAACAACTCATGCTCTTTTACTTTATTTGTAGTTGATTGGGATATAGGGAAGGATTTTGCTTGATCAGAGAGTTGGTCAGGAGAAAGGAGGTGGTTTTTGAATGGGATGCAACGCTTCGATTGTCAAACCGACGAGCGTCACCGCCATCTAGCTGATGGTTACGTGAAGAGGGAAGAGACTTTAATCTAGATTTTAAGGCAAAAAATTTGAGGGATGTCGAATTTAGGGGCTTCTAAAAGTTTGAGTTTTTTTTCGGAATATCAATATTAATCTGGGATTGAATTTATCAAGATAGTTGTCCAACTAAAACCTTTAAGATATAAACCCCAACAAATTCGATTAATGGCTCTAATTAGGGCTATAAATAAACCGAGCTTGAATGAACAAACCTTTGTTCATGTTCGTTTGTTTATTTTTAAGCTTGTTCGTGTTCAGTTTGTGTTCGTTAAGAATTTCAATTTTTTGTTCATGTTCATTTATTTAAAATTATGTGTGTTCATGTTTGTTTGTTTAATGTTCATAAACATGTTCATTTAACTTAATCGAACGTGTTCGCGAACATTAAACGAACATGTTCTCAAACATATAACTGAACAAGTTCACAAACATATAGTTGAACATGTTCACGAACAATGTTAATAAATAATAAACAAACAATTAATACATACACACACATATATTGTTTAGATATAAAATAGTCAAATATAAATATTAGTAATTATATTATAAATGAAAACAATACAAACCAAGATAATTTTATTAATATATACTAATAGAACAATAAATGAGTTTTAAGATAATTTTATTAATATATACTGATGGAATTTTTGTAAGAAAATATCATTAATAAATAAACGAGGCATAAATGAGCTAATAAACGAGCTTGTTCGTGAACGTAAACGAACCGAACACACATCTGTTTATGCTCGTTCATTTATTAAATAAACATAAAAAATTTGTTTATACTCGTTTATTTAGCTTAATAAACGAACGTTATACGAACAGTTCACGAACGATTCGTCGAACGTTCTGTTCATTTACACCCTAGCTCTAATGAACCCTCCAAGTAAAATTGTAACACCCACACCCAACCCAATCACCGAATCCTAGTATGATGTGTGACAACCTAAAAACCATATGAATTTGACAAATACACTTGAATTTTTTTAAAATGATAAGGTCTTGGCGTATTGATCGTGTCAAACAGTCGAGTTTTAATATTTATAAAGAATGATCGAACCTGTAGACTAACTATGACAACGATTGAGGCAAGTGCACCTATCGAACAATAGTATAGTTTAGGCAAGATTATTTTATCGAACCCAAAGGAACCTAAAAGTACTACTACTCACTTTCTTTCTATTATTTAGCCTAAAAATATGGAGTGATTGGTTTATTAATCTAAAAACTAATGAAAAACTAAACTAGATGCAAAGATAAAAGAATGAAACTTTGGGAAAAGGCGTGGAAAAACTCAATTGATTATGACGATACCTCGGGAAGAATCCACCTATGACTTCTCTTGTTATCTAACTTTTAATTCATATGACTTCTTTACTTAGCTTGATCCATGAGACTCCCTAACCTATATTAAACCCTCTCTCGAGGCGAACAATGTCTAACCTTAGGTTAATTAGTGGAACCCCGTTCTCTTATAATAACCCCCTAAGGAAGCAGTAAATCGATCAATGGACTCCCATACTAGGTTTCATCCTAATCCGGCAAAATCTTGTCACCCTATCTGTAGCACCCCAAACCCGGCCCAAACGTTACGATCGGATCTGGTATGTCACAGGGTGAATTAGAAACGATCTTACAGTGACTTTGGGAAAAATGATAAAAGTTTTCTTTAAAACTTCCCGGTTAAAGCAACAACTTTGTGTTTAAGCAATCAGTTTCAGGCGACTTTACTTAGACAAGAGTTATCATTGTTAAGAAAATTTAGAGTTTTATCGAAATAACGTGTAACCCATTCACTACTTTTTTAAAAAGGTAGTTGTTTAATCGTTCTAGAAAAGAAATCTTGATTTGAGCATCTTTTAATAGTAAGTAACCAAAGTAAACACTAAAACCAAATTTAAAATCACCAAAGGCCTTATTACAAGGAAAACCCTAAATAAAAACCAACTTTAAGCAGTGAAAAATTCATAGAATAAAGATAACGTCTTTTATGGCCTCCACGAGTCCGCCTCGGCTCCCACATCTACGATCTACTGATCACCTAAAAAAATTAAAGAAAGGGGTGAGTCACCGGGACTCAGTGTGTAAATTCTTCCACATTATACAGACGGCTCATGGCCCACAACCACACGTTGGGCCTTGGCCCATATATATATAAAACATACAAACACATGAATGTAATAAGCCCAACCCAAACCTAACTTTTTCATCCTCTACATACTAACCCGTACCAACCCATCACACCGTGGGGATTTCTACAATCAACCCTCCACTCGCTACACTCCATCTCGACAGTCATGCTGCCAGTTATAAACCGATCACTAGGTGACCAAATAATACATTGTGGCTTAACCACCGATCACAATGTGACCAAATAATATATATATTGTGGCTTAACCACCGATCACGATGTGACCCCAATTAATGTATGTACGTATATATATATATATATATATATATATCATGGCATAGCCACCGATCACTATGTGACCAAATAATCATGCTCTTCCCCTTCATATCAAACCCATACCCCATGAACTACATACATATCCTAACGAATGCAACATGCTATCCAAAACACAACAAATTACCACACACATATCTGTCCATGTAAAGAAAATGATACGATAATGTACCTAGCATCCCTAGCCTTACCCCTAAGGGCATCACGACTGTCTACACAGTCTTTTCCGACTTTTCAGCCCATACATTTGTTAGTACAGATAAAATAAAGTGTGTAAAGGTTTACACACCTGATAACACGCAATACCACGCTTTCTATGTCGACACTATCGCTAATAGGAACCACTGTTATTTGTCTACTATTCTACTCAGAAGCCGGCCCATAAATCGGTGGCCAATCTCGAATAGCTAGACACCGCACGCCTCTTAAACTTTAGGGTTGGGTTCATGAGTCCAACCCCCTCCTTTGCCTGATCGATATTGGATTCCATCAAAGATCTGGTCAGATGCTACTATAACGAAATATGGTTGTCAAACCACAAGGTAGGGTTAAGGTACCGATTAAGATAATGAATCCTAAATACAATCCAAAGAGAACACCTTTACCTTAAAATCCCAAAAGAAGAGATATGGTTCAGAGGTTAACAATTTCTTGCTTATGAATCTAGATGATCAGATCTCTTTCAATTCCTGGAATAACGCCCCAAAGAGAACACAAGAAACAGTAAAAACATCAATCTAACGATGGCCTTACCAAACCAATCAGCCATTCAGTTTTGGCTTCCAAAAATCAAAAGAGAACATGAAGGATTAATAGGAGTCGACGCTTACCTCAACACAGGAGATTCGGTTACCACTTAAGAGAAGATTCGGTAATGACAAGGAAGAAGATTGAAAGCCGAAAGAAATAAAACAAAACCACAGATGAGATCTAGGGGTTTTTGGTTTTAAAAGAATTCAGAAGAAAAGATGAACAGAAGAAAAGCTATGAAGATTCAGCTTGTGGAAGAAATAGAGAAGAGAACTGTGGGCAAGGGGCATTCGGCTATAACATGGAAGTGGAGATGAGAATGGAGTTAGGGGTTTCGATTTTAGAGAAGGAAACAATTGGGAGAAGAGAAATAGAACAAGATAGGGAGAAGTGTTAAGAAGGGTAAAGAAGAAGGATTTCGGTAGGACCTAAGTGGTTTCGGTTTTGGCAGAGAAAGAAGAGAAGAAAAGAGCCCTCAAATGCAAAAAATAAGAAGAGAACTCTCACCTTACCAAAAAAATTTCAGCACCTATTAACCCAAAAGTCGAAAATCCACTATTTTTGAGAACAAAAACCCATACACCAGAGTAAAAATTCGGCACACCCTAGCCACACCAAAACTGATTTCTCCCCCTTGCTCCTAGTGTCTAACATTTGGCCACCACCTACACTCACATCCTATCCCATATTTTCCTTTTATCCTCATCTTCATATCTTCTGACTTAATCCACACTCACCCATGCAGAGTCCCAGCCGAAACCACCTCTCAGACTCCTTAGCGCATAAAATAAAAAAAACACTCCTAGTTGTTGTCAACGCAACTCGAACCTGCTCCCTCACCACCTCCCTGTGGCGTCACCTACCTACACCCTTAGTGGCGCCTCCTTGGCACTTTACCAGTTAGATTCTTGTTTGAACATCCCCACTTAAGTATCCTTAAGGCCCACTTCAACTAGTTCTCCCTTGCAGTACCTAAAAACAAAATTTCTACCAAGGCTTAAGCTTAACCTCGAGCCTCCCCGAAACCTTTAAACACACTAAAATAACACACACAGCACAGCGTACACACTAACACAGTACAAATGCAGAGCCCCCTATCTGGGATGTTACAGTTCTACCCCCTTAAAAAAATTTTGGCCTCAAAATTACCTGGTCAAAAGAGATGCGGGTATTGCTGTTGCATAACATCCTCTGGCTCCCAAGTAGCTTCCTCTGACCCGTGATTCCTCCATAGAACCTTAACCAAAGAAATCGATTTCCTTCGCAAAACTTTAACATCCCGTTCCAAAATCTTAATTGGTTCTTCTTCAAAGGATAAGTCAGGCCTTACTTCGAGTTCCTCCAACGGTATCACATGGGATGGGTCTGAACGGTAGTGTCTCAATATAGATATATGAAACACATCATGAATATTACTTAACTCCGAAGGTAGTTCAAGCTGATAAGCAACTAGTCCTACATGCTTCAATACACGGTAAGGCCCGATGAACCTGGGGCTTAACTTACCCTTCCGTCCAAACCTTAGAATTTTCTTCCACGGTGACACCTTTAGGAATACCTGGTCACCCACTGCAAATTCTATGTCCCTCCGTATCAGGTCAGCGTAATCTTTCTACCTATCAGAAGCTTCCTTCAACCTAGCCCGGATCAACTCAACCTTATTCTCAGTTTTCAACACTAATTCTGGACCCAATAGCTGACGCTCACCCAACTCTGTCCAACACATAGGAGTACGACACTTTCGCCCATACAACGCCTCATATGACGCCATCCGAATACTGGACTGATAGTTGTTGTTATATGCGAATTTTGCCAATGGTAGAAATTTTTCCCAGCTACCCTTAAAATCGAGGATGCAACCCCTCAGCATGTCTTCCAAGATTTGAATCACCCTTTCCGACTGTCCGTCCGTCTGCGGATGAAATGCCGTACTAAAATTTAACTTCTTACCCAACGCCTGTTGCATTGCCCTCCAAAATCTTGACATAAACCTAGGATCTCTGTCCGAGATGATGGACACAGGTACTCCATGCAACCTCACAATCTCCGCTATATACAACTTAGCCAACCTCTGAAGAGAGTAATCAACCCGAACCAAAATAAAATAAGCGAACTTCGTCAATCGATCAATGACTACCCATATCGAATCCTTCTTAGTAGGCGTAAGGGGTAGCCCACTAACAAAATCTATAGTGATCCTCTCCCATTTCCATTGCGGGATCTTTACCAGCTGCAATAACCCTAAAGGCAACCGATGCTCTGCTTTTACCTGCTGACATGTCAAACATCTATCCACAAATTCAGTTACCTCTCGCTTCAGACCTGACCACCAAAATTGTTCTCGTAAATCCCGATACATTTTACTTCCTCCCGGATGCATAGTGTATGGGCTACTATGCACTTCCTGAAGAATCATCCGCCTCAATTTCACATCCTTCGACACGTAAACTTTCTTTCAAAAACACAGGACCCCATCTTCGTTCAAACTATAATCCCCTACTTCTCCATGTTACACTTGAAAAGATCGAGCACTTAAGTCTTCATCCCGCAACTGCCTCTCTTTAAGCTGATCTACCCACGTCGGCTTCACTTAAAGCTCAGCTAATAAACTCCTATCCTCATACAAGTTCAGATGGGCGAACATCGCCCTCAGATCCGAGATTACCTTCCGACTTAGCGCATCTGCCACCACGTTCACTTTACCCGGATGGTATTCAATCAAACAATCGTAATCTTTTAATAACTCAATCCACCTCCTCTGCCTCAAGTTCAACTCCTTCTGGGTAAGGAGATATTTCAAACTCTTATAATCTGTATAAATGATGGATTTCTCTCCATATAGATAATGTCTCCAGATCTTCAAGGCAAACACCACCGCTGCCAGCTCCAAATCGTGTGTGGGATAATTTAGCTCATGTGGTCTTAACTGTCGAGACGCATAAGCAATAACTTTCCCACCTAGCATCAACACACATCCTAACCCCGTGTGTAAAGCATCACAGTAAACCATGAACTCCTTTCCAGCCTCCAGTTGAATCAAAATTGGAGCTTTCATCAACACCCTCTTCAGCTTCTCAAAACTTTCCTGCTACTTATCACCCCACACAAAAGGTACTCCCTTCCTCAACAACTTGGTTAAAGGTGTCACAATCAAGGAGAATCCCTCAACGAACCTCTTGTAGTATCCAGCAAGAACAAAGAAACTCCGAATCTCTGTCACAAACCTGGGTGATTTTTAATCCATGATAGCTTCAACTTTTTGAGGATCAATTTTGACCCCTTCCGCCGACACAACGTGTCCTAGAAAAGTAACCCCACTTAGCCAAAATTCGCACTCACTGAATTTTGCATACAATTGTTTCTCCCTTAGGATTTGTACAACCACTCGAAGATATGAATCGTGCTCCTCTTCTAACCTTGAATATACCAAGATATCATCTATAAATACTACGACAAACTGGTCCAAATAGGGTTAGAAAACCAGGTTCATCATATCCATAAACGCTGCTAATGTGTTGGTCAACCCAAATGGCATCACCAAAAATTTATAATAGCCATAACCGGTCTTGAAAACTGTCTTATGAATGTCCGATTCCTTGACCTTAAGCTGATGATATCCTGATCTCAAATCTATCTTTGAGAAAACTGATGCCCCTTTCAATTGATCGAACAAGTCATCAATCCTTGGCAACAGATACTTGTTTTTGATAGTCAACTTGTTCAGCTGGCGGTAATCAATGCACATACGCATTGATCCATCCTTCTTCTTAACAAATCAGCACTGGCGCTCCCCAAGGTGATACACTTGGTCGGATGAAACCTCGATCCAACAGTTCCTGAATCTGAGCTTTCAATTCCACCAACTCTTTTGGTGCCATTCTATATGGTGCAATGGAAACTGGTGCTGTCCCCAAAAAAAGATCAATTCCGAACTCTACCTCACGATCCAGAGGTAGTCTTGAAAGTTTTTCTGGGAAAACGTCAGAAAATTCCCTCACCGTTCTAACATTCCCCACAGTTGAATTTTGGACCTCCAGAGCACAAACAAAAGCTACGAATGCCCTACTTCCTTTTCTCACCATTCTTTCAGCCTTTAGAGCGGATACTACATTAGACAAGTAGTTCCTCATTTCCCCGATTATCACCACTTTATCATCTTGAAGAGTCTTTAGTACCATACGCTTGGCTGCACAGTCCAAATTTGCCTGATATCTCACTAACCAGTCCATACCTAAGATTAAGTCGAACTCCCCAAATGGTAGTTCCATTAAATCCGCTGGAAAAACTACCCTTGCACTTCTAGAGGCACATCCCTATCCAGTCTGTTCACCACTATCGACTAACCTAGCGGGCTAATTATCGTTATCTCCCTAGAAATAATCTCAGAGTCTATACTTAAGGTTCCAGATGCTACACTAGCAACATAAGAATGCGTCGATCCAATGTCAATTAATGCAAAAAAAGGCAAACCAAAAATCAAGAACGTACAGGTTATGACATCCGGTGCATCCCTCTCCTCTCGACGTCTAGCTGCATAGACCAACCCGACTATCTCGCATCGGTGTTCCTGCGCTCTGCACGGTGTTCCACTACCTACCATAACCATTACCCCCTTTGGCTGGACCACGACCTCTCTGCAGTTGTTGACCTCCCCTACCTGGCTGAGCGTTAGCTTATCCTACCGGCCCTGCACCACCCCGATCTTATGGACAATCCCTAACCTGATGATCAATAGACCCACACCTGAAACATCTTCTGTCACCTATCCAACATTTGCCCGAATGAAATCTATTACACTGGCCACACCTCTGAGGCTGACTATTACCCCCAGATCTCACACCCCGACTCGGCCCATCCATTTTAGGTCTTTTGTGGAAATTCCTGTTGACCCCGACGATCCAAAACTCCTCTTATTCCTATCCCTGTCCCTATCCTGATTCCACTTCTCGGACCGCTTAACTTCCTCGGCTATATTAGCCTTTTCCACTAAGACCGCAAACTCCCTTTCTCGCTGAGGAGCTATCAGCACACGCAGGTCATCCCTCAGACCATCCTCAAATCGAACACAATATTCATGGTCTGTGGCCACTATCCCTCGGGCATAACGACTTAAGCGCAGAAATTCTGCTTCATATTCAGCCACCGATTTATTTCTCTGGACCAGATTTAAAAATGCCCTACGCAGCACATCCACATAGCTCGATCCGATGTACTTACTCTGAAATGCCGACTTGAAGAAAACCCAAGTAATGTGGTCAGCCACTGATCCATCCCTAACTGTAAGCCACCATTGGTACGCCTCATCCTGGAGAAGAGACACTACTCCTTTCAGCTTTTCCTCTTCCGTGAAGTCGAGATCATCCATTATACGCTCCATTGCCTCCAACCAATACTCAGCTGTATTAGGAGCTAAATCGAAAATACCCCTGAGTATTTTCGCTCCATTAGTTCGGAGTCGCTCCGACACTGATTTTCGAGCCCCTGTACCCATGCCTGCCCCAGTAACTCTCTCCAATACCCGTAGTATCGCCTGAGACACCGCATCATCTCTGCCCGTTTGGTCCTAATATTATGCTTCCACAGCTGGCGGCATTGGCCTCTCATTTCCTGACTCATGACCAGACCCCACCGGTTCTGACACAACAATCCTGCCTCTATCGCGGCCACGTACACCACGTCCCCTAGTGCTCATGACTAACATTTGTGATTTAATCTGATTAAAAGTTTTATGAGTTTATGAGTTAGTGTCTTCAACTATCTTAAGACCAATCAATTTTATGAAACTTAGTTTTAAAGAGTAGTTTTCGCAGAACATGTCATAAGCTGGAGGTTTCAGTCCCTAAAGTTTTAGTTTCCCTATGCTAACAACATATCCATCTAGTCAAATAGGCATTTTATGCATACATTACCAGGAGTTAGAACACTTACCTGCGTGGATTGGTTACCGGTGGACTCGGATGCCATATCTCGATTAAAACCTTAATACTCACTTTGATTTTATACAACCTTTTCGAACCCATTTCACAGCCCATATTTTGTAACCTAGGCTTTGATACCAAAATGTAACACCCTAAAATCGGCCCAAACGTTACGACTGGATTTGGTATGTCACAGAGTGAATTAGAAACGATCTTACAGTGACTTTGGGAAAAACCATAAAATTTTTCTTTAAAACTTCTCACTAAAGCAACAACTTTGTGTTTAAGCAATCAGTTTCAGGCGACTTTCAAGATAAAGGTTACTCAGACAAGAGTTATCATTGTTAAGAAAATCCAGAGTTTTATCGAAATAACGTGTAACCCATTCACTACTATTTTAAAAAGGTAGTTGTTTAATCGTTCTAGAAAAAAATCCCGATTTGAGCATCTTTTAATAACAAGCAACCAAAGTAAACACTAAAACCAAATTTAAAATCACCAAAGGCCTTATTACAAGGAAAACCCTAAATAAAAACCAACTTTAAGCAGTGAAAAGTTCATAGAATAAAGATAACATCTTTTATGGCCTCCACGAGTCTGCCTCGGCTCCTACATCCATGATCTACTGATCACCTGGAAAAAATTAAAGAAAGGGGTGAGTCACCGGGACTCAGTGTGTAAATTCTCCCACATTATACAGACAGCTCAAGGCCCCCAACCACACGTTGGGCCTTGGCCCATATATATATAAAACATACAAACACATGAATGCAATAAGCCCAACCCAAACCTAACTTTTTCATCCTCTACACACCAATCCGTACCAACCTATCACACCGTGGGATTTTACAATCAACCCTCCATCCGCTACACTCCATCTCGACAGTCATACTGCCAGTTATAAACCGATCACTAGGTGACCAAATAATACATCGTGGCTTAACCGCCGATCATAATATGACCAAATATATATATATATATCGTGGCTTAATAGCCGATCACGATGTGACCTAATTAATGTATGTACATATATATATATTGTGGCATAGCCACCGATCACTACGTGACCAAATAATCATGCTCTTCCCCTTCATATCAAACCCATACCCCATGAACTACATACATATCCTAACGAATGCAACATGCTATCCAAAACACAACAGATTACCACACACATATCCGTCCATGTAAAGAAAATGATACGATAACGTACCTGGCATCCCTAGCCTTACCCCTAAGGGCATCATGACTGTCTACACAGCCTTTTCTGGCTTTTCAGCCCACACATTTGTTAGTATAGATAAAATAAAGTGTGTGAAGGTTTACACACCTGATAACACGCAATACCATACTTTCGATGTTGACACTATCGCTAATAGGAACCACTGCTATCTGTCTACTATTCTTCTCAGAAGCCAGCCCATAACCCGGTGGCCAATCTCGAATAGCAGACACCACACGCCTCTTAAACTTTAGGGTTAGGTTCACGAGTCTAACTCCCTCCTTTGCCTGATCGATATTGGATTCCATCAAAGATCTGGTCAGATGCTACTATAACGAAATATGGTTGTCAAACCACAAGGTAGGGTTAAGGTACCGATTAAGATAATGAATCCTAAATACAATCCAAAGAGAACACCCTTACCTTGAAATCCCAAAAGAAGAGATATGGTTCAGAGGTTAACGATTTTTGGCTTATGAACCTAGATGATCAGATCTCCTTCAATTCCTGGAATAACGCCCCAAAGAGAACATAAGAAACAGTGAAAAACATCAGTCTAATGATGGCCTTACCAAACCAATTAGCCATTTGGTTTTGGCTTCTAAAAACTAAAAGAGAACATGAAAGATTAACAGGAGTCGACGCTTACCTCAACACAGGAGATTTGGCTACCACTTAAGAGAAGATTCGATAATGACAAGAAAGAAAGTTTGAAGCCGAAAGAAATAAAACAAAACCACAGATGAGGTCTAGGGGTTTTCGACTTTAAAAGAATTCAGAAGAGAAGATGAACAGAAGAAAAGCTATGAAGATTTGGCTTGTGGAAGAAACAGAGAAGAGAACTGTGGGCAAGGGATATTCAGCTATAACATGGAAGTGGAGATGAGAATGGAGTTAGGGGTTTCAGTTTCAGAGAAAGAAACAATCGGGAGAAGAGAAATAGAACAAGATAGGGATAAGTATTAAGAAGGGTAAAGAAGAAGGATTTCGGCAGGACCTAAGTGGTTTCAATTTTGACAGAGAAAGAAGAGATGAAAAGAGCCATCAAATGCCAAAAATAAGAAGAGAACTCTCACCTTACCAAAAAAATTTCGGCACCTACTAGCCCAAAAGCCGAAAATGCACTATTTTTAAGAACAAAAACCCATACACTAGAGGAAAAATTCGGCACACCCTAGCCACACCAAAACTGATTTCTCCCCCTTGCTCCTAGTGTCTAACATTCGGCCACCACCTACACCACATCCTATCCCACATTTTCCTCTTATCCTCATCTTCATATCTTCTGACTTAATCCACAGTCACCCATGCAGAGTCCCAACCAAAACCACCTCTCGGACTCCTTAGGCGCATAAAAAACACTCCTAGTTGCTGTCAACGTAACTTGAACCTGCTCCCTCACCACCTCCCTGTGGCGTCACTTACCTACACCCTTAGTGGCACCTCCTTGCCACTTTACCAGTTAGATTCTTGTGTCAACTTCCCTACTTAAGTATTCTTAAGGCCCACTTCAACTAGTTCTCCCTTGCAGTGCTTAAAAATGAAATTTCTACCAAGGCTCAGGCTTAACCTCGAGCCTCCTTGAAACCTCTAAACATACCAGAATAACACACACAGCACAGCATACATGTATAACACAGTACAAATGCAGAGCCCCTATCTGGGATGTTACACTATCTCTAGGCGTGCGATCAACTCCGCTTAATTATGCTAGATCTACTCTTAGGCAGGGTCTATTCCTTCTCCACCTAAGCACATCAGATTAAATTAAGCAACATAATTGAGAACAAAATAAATACTTATCATATAATTTAGAAATCAAATAACAAAATCCATCATAGGTTTCATCCCCTTCAGGTATCTAAAGGGTTTAGTTTATAACAAAATAAGAAAACATCTCAAGAGAAAAGATAAAACAAAACATGAGAAATCCCTAAAACCCCCTGAAGGAATTGAAGAGGAGATCCTCTGTCTTGAGTAGAACTCCTACTTCTTGAGATGGATCAACTAGCTATCTTCGAGTAATTCCCTAAATGAAAGCTCTGGCAGAAGGCTTCTGCCAAACTGCGACCCCTGTTTTAGCTTCTGCCGAACTCCCCTTTTTAGTTGTTACTTTGGGTGTTTATATAGGCTTTGAGATGCTTTACTTGGCTCCTAAGTATCCTAATTCAAGTAGAATTCCTCCTAGGATATTTAAGTAGACTTAGAAATGTGTTTGTTTACCTCCAAGCATCCAAATTTGAGTGAAATTACTTTTTTCCGCGGTAGGGGCACGCCCATGGCACACGCCCGTGTAAATCGTCTTCAGGTCGTGTCTCGATTATATCGATTGGGGCACGACCGTGTAAATCGTGGCATGGCCATGTGAAGTAATTTGATGAGGAAAGCTGTGTGGCTTGAAGTCCAGGCCGCGTCGATTTCCTCTTTGCCCTAATTTGGCTCATTTTAAGCCCGTTTCTCGTTCTTTTTTTCCTTAAGTGCTTTCCTGAGTATAAGACATGAAAAGAAAGGATTAATAGCACCTTTTTACATAAATCAGGGATAAATCATCCAAAAGCATACTAAATGTGGGATTAAAATATGTTACTTTTACGGTTTATCAAATACCCCCACACTTAAGCTTTGCTTGTCCTCAAGAAAAATTCTCAACTTACAATTAAAACAAACTTTCTATAATTCATTATTCCTATGGACAATGTCTCATCATAATTCATAGATAATTTATACATGGATAATTTAACTCAAAGAACCCTAAAGATTCAATCAAGATAAGTCATACCTTTGTAGTACGAAAACATAAGTGTCTCTCCTTATCTAAGTAATTACCTTTAATTCAAAACCGACAAGGATTGACATCCTCACAAAAGATTCACTCAAATCATTCGAAGTGTTTAAGGTTCAAGAATAAGCACTCATAAGTCGAACCTGAAAAGTTAATCCCATAGGCTTGCCTGAAAATCAAATCTCCACTATTGTATATGAGATGATACACAAATCAAAAGGTCTTTATCAGGGTTGTAACGGGGCTAAAGTTAAGGGTGTGGATAAAGGCTGAATTAGAAGGGTTAAAATTGAGATCGAATTGACTAATTACCTAATCTAAAAACAATGAACTAGTAATAACTTATTACATCAATTGAAACTTTGAAACTAATAATAATACAAGCTTTTTCTTTGATAATTGAAAATTAAATGCACAAGCTCACTTCTTATACTAATACTGATTATACTTTGATTATTCAATTTTTTTAGAATAAAATCCTAAAATATTACATCATAAATGATAAATGTAACTACTAAACTAAAATAATTCAGTAACTTAATCAAATCAAACCTCGATTAAAGGGTAGTCAAAAGAATGGTGATAACAAATACAAAAGGATTTTGGGTTAATATTAGTGGGTGAGTCAATAAAAAGGTTGTTAGGATTCAACGGGGTTCACTAGGGGTTAATTTGTGAAGGTAGGCTTTTAGTGGTGTGAATGGGTTAAATCTTAGGTGCCTTTATCATCTCAGTATATCAAATCATTAATGTGGTCTCGACATGTATAAACGAGGCAAGTTCTAGAATAACAGTTCAAAGTTGACACACTCATAATCAATACAGTGAGCATGAAAAAGAATATATGCTCTATAAGGCACAAAATCTCACAAAAATTATGGGTGTTTTTGGACATCAATCCCTGTAAATTTCAAACTTCAATACTCAAATTCAGTTCAACGACCCATCAATTTTAATTTTTAGAAAGTAGACTTACCATGCCTGATTCTCTAGTATTCTTCAAATTTAATCATCAATGCACAATTAACTATGACTTAATCTAAAACATATCAATAAAAATCATAAATCAATAGAAATTTTATCCTAATTAGTAATATGAGAAAAATACTTGAAAACAAGACTAAATTCGGGATTTTGAGAATAATACAAAAAGTTTGACACTTTTACCCCCCACACTTAAGTTGTATATTGTCCTCAATGTACAAAGATAGGTAATAACAATTAATATAAGATCAAAAGAGAGGGAGAGAGTGCCACTTCCTGAATTTTGGGTGATTTCTGGGAGGATGGCAGAGAAATATAACTTGGAGGGGCCGGTCTGGATGACTTATGTAGTAGTGAATTACTCCTAGTGATTTGTTCGTGTATGTGGAGTGTGTGATTGGAACTGCGATGTCATTAGTTAGATATTTCAGAGGTGTAAAATAAATAAATGTTAGAAATACTCGAAGTTTAGATAAGTAATGCTAATTATAATAAAAGTCTGCAAATGAAGAAAATTATTAAGTTATGATAATAATAGAATAAAAGTAAAAATAAAATAGAACCAAAAATAAAATGTAAATAATCATAAGGGACTCAAAGGTCCTCATCATCATCTGGATCTTGAGGTGGGGTTAGTGATGTGATATGGAGGTGCTGGCATATTTGTTGAAGGGTGGCCTCTATCCCATCAAAATATCGAGTGTTGTCGATGAAATATTGCTCGAACTGGTTGAGGCATGCAAAGATGTCTGCCCATGATGTTGCTGCATGTGATGGCCCTTATCTCAAAGCTGGTGGGACATCATCAGTAATGTCCTCGGGCTCCCCCTCATCTGTAGATGTTACTAAGCGGTATTGAGGGGGGTCGGTCCCTCGACGAAGTTTAATCATCCTCATGTGCAGCATCGTCTGGATGTCTTGAGGCACCATCTGACCGATCAGTGTGAGGGATGATCTCTGCTCTTCAGTGCTAAGTAGGCTGAAGTGTTGCGCCAATCGTGTTATAAACGGGCCCATCGATAGAATTCCCCTCCTGTGCACCTCTGTTTGATGTTGTATTGCACCAGCGATGAAGTATGCGAGGTCGAATACGTGCCCTTCTGACATGCAGAATAAGTAGTAAACATTGTGCCAGTTTACCACACCGGTGCTCTCCCGATGACCTGTAATGGTGTGCACGAGAAGGGCATGAATGTACCTTAAGGCTGGGTTGAGCGCTGTCGCCTTAGAGCAACTAGGGTCATAGACATTTGTGTTGGGGCCTAAGCTGTGCCAGCAGTGGAGAGGGGTACAGTGAAGTTGTCGGTCTAAGTTATCGAGTTGGTTCTCTGCTATAAATTCCAGCGTATAGAGTCCGAGTGCTGATCCAAATTGCGGTACGCTTAGTCGACGTACCGTGCCCCCTAACCAGAATTGGATGGTGCCTAGATCATCATAGTTTTTCATCACTGTTTGCAAAGTGAACGTGGTGCAAAAATCGAGTGTGAGCTCTAAATACGTCGGCTCTATGATAGAGAAGAATTTCTCCCACGGATCTGTTGATATAAGAGCTTGAATGTCGGTTGTGAGTCTGACTTGTTCTAGCGCGTCCCAATCGATGCACCTACCAGTGCCGAGTGGTCTATCCCTTATTGCCTTGTATCGATCTTCCTAAGTTGCTTGAGAGAATCGGATAAATGGGTGTCGTAACTCAGAAGAGGCGCTAGTGGACGACAAGCTGGGTCCTTTTCGCTTTTTCGAGCTCGGGGCTGTTGATCTCTTTCCTCGGGATGATGACATTATACTTGAAATTTATAATTAAATAATATAGCAAAAATATAGCCAAAATATAGCCAAAATATTCTATACTAGATAAAATTTGAAGAGTTAGAATTATAAGAAAATTGCAGAGATTATATTGAACAACGAATTGTCTTAGTTCTAAAATGTAAGAACATGCAATCCAGCGATCAATAAATAGCAACCAATCATGCCTAAATTTTGATTATTCATAAGTTCTTGAGGCAAATTCCTAAATATAATTTTTCCTAATACTAAGCTAAAATATAGCAAAGTAGTAGCAAATTTATCAAGCTATAAGTTGAGAAATTAAAGTAATGAGGGAAACCAGGGGTTTTGGTGGTGAAAATCATTTGAGTACGGGCGGAGCACGGTGGTGCTGTGGGGAATTCTGCAGGTACACGGCTGTGGGAAGGGCGTGGTCTGCTTCAGCACGGCGGTGATGAGGGCGTGTGGATGGTTTTGTGCGATTTTCTTGAATAAATGAGAAGGTTAAGAGGTCTTTTTGTGGATTAAGGGCGTGGTGTGGCCGGAATGGGGAAGAAGGAGGCTAAAAATTTTTTAGGGTTAAATTTTGGGGGAAGAACGATTAAAGTTTCTTAAATAAGGGTGGGGGCACGGGTAGTTGGAATGCCCATGTGATGTTCGTGCTTTTCGCGATTTTTAAAAATAGGCGCGTTCAGGGTTCTTGGCATGGCCGTGGGTTATTGGACCCGCCCGTGTGTATTAAGTCAGTATGTCCACACGGTTATCCAGAACGGGCGTGTCTCAACCGTGCTCAATAAGTCAGTAACCTCACACGGTTAGAGGACACGACCGTTTCTATCCTGTGCTCAATAAGTCAGTAACCTCACACGGGTGGATGGCACGGGCGTGGTCTCTTATCACGGGCCATGTTGGGAAAATAATTTCTTCTTTGTCGTACACGGCTGTTGGCCAGCCCGTGGTTTTACCATCTGGCTTTCGCACGGCCACGGGCACCCCCGTGTGTAAGGCCGTGTGGTCTTAATTCTTCACTTAATTAAGTTAGATGATGAATAATAAAATGTTTAGAGAGGTTAGTGGTCGGGTTGCCTCCCGAGAAGTGCTTGTTTAAAGTCTTAAGCTAGACTTTCCCTGTTTTCTGTTCTAAAAAGAGGTTCATGGAGCAGAAGTTCCTCTCTCATACCTCCAAAATCTGCACCATTATAAATTTTGAGTCAGTGACCATTTACCTTGAATGTGCCCTTAGTGGGGTGAGTTACCTCAATTGTGCCGTATGGAAAAATTATTTTAATCATGAATGGGCTAGACCATCTCGATTTCAGCTTCCTAGGAAATAATTTAAGCCTTGAGTTATACAGTAGGACTAAGTCTCCTACTTCGAAATGTTTCAACTTCTTTAGGCGAGAGTCGTGGCGTTGATTTGTTGCCTCTTTGTATAATTTTGAGTTCTCATAGGCCTCCGATCTCCATTCGTCTAGCTCGTTCATCTGCATCATTCTTTTCTTTCCTGCAGTTCTAAGATCAAAAACTTAAAAACTTTATGGCCCAAAAAGCTTTGTGTTCTAACTCGAATGGTAGATGACAGCTTTTTCCGTATACTAGTTTGTACGGTGGTGTCCCTAAAGGTGTTTTAAATGCTGTTCTATAGGCCCATAAAGTGTCATCTACTTTTAATGCCCAATCTTTTCTATTTGATTCAACTGTTTTTTCTAGGATGCGCTTAAGTTCTCGTTTGCTACTTCAACTTGCTTACTAGTTTGAGGGTGATATGGGGTAGCTGCCCTATGATATACTCTATATTTCTTTAGCACTTTTCAAATTGAGTATTACAAAAACGAGTACCCCTATCACTAATGATAGCTCTAGGTGTCCCGAATCGAGAAAACAGTTTCTTGAGAAATTTAACTACTACCCTAGCATCATTGGTAGGTAAAGCTTTCGCTTCTACCCATTTTGACATGTAATCAACTGCCACTAGGATGTATTTATTTCCAAATGAACTAGGGAATGGTCCCATAAAATCAATACCCCATACATCAAATAATTCACAGGATAACATGTATGTTTGAGGTATTTCATCACGTTTAGAAATATTACCTATTCTTTAGCATCTATCACACGAGGTAACATACCTGTTGGCATCTTTAAATAAAGTAGGCCAATAAAAACCTGATTCGAGTATTTTGTGTGCTGTCTTAATTCCACTGTAGTGTCCTCCTGATGGTCCTGAATGGCAATGATCCAAGATTTTGTTTGCTTCTATCTTTGTAACACATCTTGAATTACGATCGCACATATGGAAAAGAAAGGATCTTCCAAAATAATTTTTCACATCAAGAAAGAATCGCTTTTTTGGTGATGTGTCAGTTTTCTTGGTAGAAAGTTAGCTGCTAAATAATTTGCGATAATTGCAAACCATGGTACCTTGGAATGTGTTATAGAAAAGAGTTGTTCTTCGGGAAACGAATCATTTATTTCACCTTCATCAAGCTCTTTGATGTGTGGATTTTCAAGTCTAGAAAGGTGATCTGCTACAAGATTCTCAGCTCCCTTCTTATCTTGTATTTCTAAGTTAAATTCCTGTAAGAGTAAAATCCATCCTATAAGTCTAGGTTTTGCATCAGGTTTGTTTAAAATATATCCGAAAAGTTGAATGGTCGATTATAACGATAACTTTAGACAAGATTAGATATCTTGTCTAAATTTATCAAAAGCAAAAACTACGGCTAGTAATTCTTTCTCTGTAGTGGTATAGTTTTCTTGTGCGGGCGTTAGTGTTCTGCTGGCATAGTAAATTGGTTGAAAGTGCTTGTCTCTTCGTTGTCCCAAAACTGCACCTACTGCAAAATCACTTGCATCACACATTAGTTCAAAGGGTAAGTTCCAATCAGGTGCAATTATAATCGGTGCATTTATTAGTTTATCCTTAAGGATATTGAATGCATTTAAGCATTCCTGATTGAAATTAAAAGAAACATCTTTTTCTAGTAATTTTGTCAATGGCTTAGCTATTTTAGAAAAATCTTTAATAAATCTTCTATAGAATCCTGCATGTCCTAAAAAGCTTCTAATAGCCTTAACCGAACTAGGGGGAGGTAGTTTTTCTATGGCTTCAATCTTTGCTTTGTCTACCTCAATACCTTTACTAGAAATCTTATGTCCTAACACAATCTCTTCCCTAACCATAAAGTGACATTTTTCCCAATTCAAAACAAGGTTCGTTTCCTTACATCTCATTAGAACTTTTTTTAAAATTTTGAGGCAAAGATGGAAAGAATTACCGAATACCGAGAAGTCATCCATAAATACCTCCATGATGTCTTCCACGAGTTCGTCAAAGATTGCCAACATGCAGCGTTGGAAAGTAGCAGGAGCATTACACAATCCAAAAGGCATTCTATGATAAGAAAACGTACCATATAGGCATGTAAATGTCGTCTTCTCTTGATCTTCAGGAGCTATGGGGATTTGGAAGTAACCGGAGAGTCCGTCCAAGAAACAGTAATATATATACCCGGATAATCTTTCCAGCATTTGATCTATGAAGGGCAGAGGGAAGTGATCTTTTCTGGTGGTATCATTCAGCTTTCTATAGTCTATATAGACTCTCCATCCTGTAACTGTTCTTGTGGGAATTAACTCATTCTTTTCATTGGGCACTACCGTCATTCCCCCTTTATTTGGTACTACTGCAGGACTTACCC
Organism: Gossypium rotundifolium; assembly: GCA_025506655.1. Taxonomy (NCBI): domain Eukaryota; kingdom Viridiplantae; phylum Streptophyta; class Magnoliopsida; order Malvales; family Malvaceae; genus Gossypium; species Gossypium rotundifolium. The sequence goes on along the minus strand of CP106725.1, from coordinate 10,007,050 downwards.
AAGTGCGGTCGGAAATAGGATAAATTATTCATGCATCTAGAAGTTTAATTACCTCGGCTTTGACCACTTCTTTCATGTTGGGGTTTAGCCGTCTCTGAGGTTTCACACACGGCTTATATTCTTCTTCCATTAAAATTTTGTGGGTGCAAAATGCGGGGCTTATTCCCTTGATGTCAGAAATTTTCCAAGCTATGGCTTTCTTGTGTTCTCTTAGTACCTTTATCAGCTCTTCTTTTTCTTTGGATTCTAATTCTGAAGAGATGATTACTGGTAGTGTAGAATTGTCCTCAAGGAATGCGTATTCTAAGTGTTTTGGTAACTGTTTTAATTCCAATTTGGGCGGCTCTTCGATGGAGGGTTTTTGTTTTATTTCATTATTATCTTCAATACTTTCTTCTTTTATTTATGCGGATGATGTTATATTGATTCAACTCATCATCCTTATCTTCTTCCCCTCTTCTTGAGTCGTGCACGCCCATCGTGTCGTCATGTATGATTTCTGTAATGAGTTTTGAATGATATGATCGTAGTATCAACAAAATAATGAGAATCATCTTGCTCTTTAGAATATCGCATAGCATCATAAATTTGAAATATAATTTCTTCATCACCTATCTTCAGTGCGAGTTTACCGTCACCTACATAGATAACGGCTTTAGCAGTGGCTAAAAAAGGATGCCCTAAGATTAAAAGAACATTAATGTCTTCATCCATGTCTAACATAACAAAATCAACAGGGAAAATAAATTTGTCAATTTTTACCAAGACATCTTCGATAACTCCTCTAGGATATTTAATGGATCTATCTGCTAACTGAATACTCATCCTAGTGGGTGTTGGTTCCCCAAGATCCAATTTTTTTAACATTTTATAAGGCATTAAATTTATACTAGCGCCTAGATAAGCTAATGCCTTCTTAATATTCAAGCTACCAATTAAACAAGGGATAGTAAAACTTACTGGGTCTTTTAATTTGGTTGGTAGCTTATTTTGGAGGATTGCTTTTGTTAAGTTCCACCGTTGACACTTCTTCAAACTTCCTTTTATTCGTCAAGAGTTCCTTTAAGAATTTTGCGTACTTCGGCATCTGTGAAATGGCTTCAACAAAAGGTAAATTAATTTTTATTTGTTTAAAAAGTTTGAGAAACTTACCATATTGAGCATCCAATTGTTCTTTCTTCAGTTTTGCTAGATATGGAATTGGTGCTTTTTTTCTGGATGCGTTGGAGTATTGGTTTCAACTTCTACACTCCTTTCCTTGATAATCTCATGTGGTTTTTTTCTTGGTGGTTCCATTAGCTCTTTCCCACTTCTTAGTGTAACTGCCTTTACCTGCTGTGTGCCTTTGGAAAAAATCTCTGTTCGTATTTCACATACCACCTCAGTAAGTAATCTAATTTGATTCTCGATCCCTTTGATCGATTTTTTTTGTTCATCAAGTGCTGCTTCAGTCTTTTGGAAGCAAGAATCTATGGCTGCCATGAATTTCGTCAGCATATCTTCGAGGTTTGATTTCTTCTCTTGTGGATATGGCTGATTTTGATAATTTGGAGGAGGTTGCTGCCATTGATTTCCTTGATTTCCTTGTCCTCACCACGAAAAATTTGGGTGGTTCTTCCAACCTACGTTATAAGTGTTACTATAAGGGTTATTATTGGATCTGAAATTGTTACCTATATAGTTTGTCTGCTCATGTTCTGCTCTTGGTTGGTAGGGTGGGTACTAAGGATTCGCCACATTCCCACTCGCTTCGCATTGCATTACCGGGTGTACCTGTGAAGAACATAAATTATCAAGCTTTTTATTCATCATCTCCACCTGTGTTGACAGCATTGTTGCTGCGTCTATGTTAAAAAATCCGGCTGATTTTGTCGGTTTGGTCCTTGTAATTTGCCATTGATACGTATTCAACGACATCTCTTCAATAAAGTTGTAATAAGCTTTAGGAGTTTTATTATTCAAAGTTCCACCGGCTGATGAGTCAATCATTTGCCTCGTTGAAGAATTCACACCGTTGTAAAAAGTTTGGACTTGAAGCCACAAAGGTAATCCGTGGTGTGAATATCTTCTCAAGAGATCCTTATATCTTTCCCATGCATCATATAATGTTTTTGCGTTATTCTGCACAAAATAAGATATGTCATTCCTAAATTTGGCCGTTTTGGCTGGTGGAAAGTATTTTAAAAGAAATTTTTGGTCATTTGATCCCATGTGGTGATTGATCCTCGTGGTAACGAGTTCAACCACTTCTTGGCTTTATTCCTTAATGAAAAGGGAAATAACCGAAGACGAATGGCATCATCAGAAACGCCATTTATTTTGAAAGTATCATAGAACTCTAAAAAATTTACTATATGAGTGTTCGGGTCTTCGTCCTGCAAACCATCAAATTGAACAAATTGTTGAATCATTTGTATTGTATTAGGCTTTAATTCAAAATTATTAGTAGCTATAGCAGGCCTAACAATACTGGATTCTGCTCCTGTCAAATTAGGTTTAGCATAATTATACATTGTCATTATAGTATAGTGGTGAGTATTCCCGCCTGTCACGCGGGGGACCCGGGTTCGACACCTGGCAACGGTACCAAAAACTTTATCGTGTCAAATAGTCGAGTTTTAATATTTATAAAGAATGATCGAACCTGTAGACTAACTATGACAACGATTGAGGCAAGTGCACCTATCGAACAATAGTATAGTTTAGCCAAGATTATTTTATCGAACCCAAAGGAACCTAAAAGTACTACTACTTACTTACTTTCTATTATTTAGCCTAAAAATATGGAGTGATTGGTTTATTAATCTAAAAACTAATAAAAAACTAAACTAGATGCAAAGACAAAAGAATGAAACTTTGGGAAAAGACTGTGGAAAAACTCAGTTGATTACGACGATACCCTCAGGAAGAATCCACCTCTGACTTCTCTTGTTATCTAACTTTTAATTCATATGACTTCTTTAATTAGCTTGATCCATTCGTCTTCGGTTATTTCCCTTTTCATTAAGGAATAAAGCCAAACAGTGGTTGAACTCGTGACCACGAGGGTCAATTACGACATGGGACTAGATGACCAAAAAATTTTTATTAAAATATTTCCCATTGGCCAAAATGGCCAAATTACGGAATGATATCTCTTCTTTTGTGCAGATGGATTTAGAGACATTATACGGCACATGGGAGAGATACAAGGATCAATTGAGGAGATGTCCATACCACAGATTACCTTTATGGCATCAAGTCCAAACTTTTTACAATGGTGTAAATCCCTCAACGAGGCAACTAATTGATTGACCCGGTGGAACCCTGAACAACAAAACTCCTGAAGTAGCCTATGAGTTTATCGAAGAGATGTCGCTGAAAAACTATCAGTGGCAAGTTACAAGGACAAGGCCAACAAAATCAGTCGAAGGTTTCAACATCGACGCAGTAACAATGCTATCAAATCAGGTAGAGATGATGAATAAAAAGCTTGACAATTTGTGTTCTTTGCAGGTAAATCCGGTAATGCAGTGCGACACAAGTGGAACCATGGCGAATCCTGAGTACCCACCCTACCAACCGGGCACGAAAAACGAACAAACGAATTATATAGGTAATAATTTCGGATCTAATAATAATCCTTATAGTAACACCTATAATCCAGGTTGGAGGAACCACTTAAATTTTTCGTGGGGAGGTCAAGGAAGCCAATGAAATCAAGGAAATCAAAAACAAAAACCTCTTCCAAATTTCCAAAATCATCCCTATCCACAGGAAAAGGAGCCGAGTCTTGAAGAAATGCTGAAAAAGTTCATGGCAGACACAGATGCCCGTCACCAAAAAACTTATACAACGCTTGATAACCAAGAAATATCGATCAAAGAGATCACGGACCGAGTCGGGGAAATCACTAAAACGGTTGGACAACTCGTGCAGCTGATGTCTAAATGACTATAAGGGCGTCTACCAAGCAACACTGAGATTAACCCAAAGGAGCAAATCCAAGCCATAACGGCTCATAGTAGTATCAAGGTAGACGAACCCAGTTCAATACAAGAAGACGAAGTGGAAGAAGATAAAATTGAGGTAACACAAGAAAAGCCAAAACTGGTAATCAAGGAGTACTAGCCTCTCATACCTTATCCCGAAGCGTTGAAGAGAGACGATTCAGAAGAACAATTCGGTAAGTTTCTTAAAATTTTAAAGAAATTACATATTAACTTACCGCTTCTTGAAGCTCTTTCACAGATGCTAGATTCGAGGAAATTTTTTAAATAGCTTCTGACGAACAAACGTAAGCTAGATGAGGAACCACATGTGGAATTAAACGCAATATGCTCAGCAATGTTATAGAATAGACTACCACAGAAACTAAAAGATCCAGAGAGTTTTACAATCCCATGTTTAATTGGTAGGCTAACTGTTGATAATGCATTAGCTAATTTAGGGGCAAGTATAAATGTCATGCCCTATAAAATGTTTAAGCAGCTAGGTCTAGGGAAACCCAAACAAAATAGGATGAGTATTCAATTAGCTGATAAAACTGTTAGAATTCCTAAGGGTATTATCGAAGATGTTCTTGTAAAAATTGATAAATTCGTTTTCCCAGTAGATTTTGTTATCTTAGACATGGATGAGGATAACTCGATTCCTTTAATCCTAGGAAGTCCCTTTTTAGCAACTGCCAGAACTAAAATTGATGTTGCCACAGGAGAACTCATACTTTGTGTAGGTGACGAATCGATCAGTTTACAAGCTCTTGACTCAGCCAGGACATCGATCAATAAAGGTGAGAAAGTAATTTCAGTTGATAATCAATCTGTTCAAATCCCACCACAGGAACAACCACAGAGCTACAAATCTGAACAGAAGCAAGGACCCTATGCCAATAAAGAAAAATTATGTAAAGAGCAAAGCTTTGAGGACAACAAACTAGAAGAGTGGAAAACACATTTTAAAGAGAAGCCGAAACCACACGAGGCAAAACCGAAAGAGCATCTAGAAGAACTTGTAGGGACATCGAATCACATCAAAATAGGAGATCAGGTACGCAATATCCTTCCATACAGAACAGTCGAGGTAAGCAATCCCATATTCGACACTTTTAACGTAAACACTTCTCGACTTAACCTTTATCATGAAAATAAAAGCATGAGGAAAGATATTAAAACATTTAAACCGCCATAAGCGTACAAGCAAAAAGGGAAAGTCTAACTTAAGACTTCAAATAAGCGCTTCTTGGGAGGTAACTCGAGCACTAACACTATCTCTTTATTTCTATTTTTGGTTATTTCTTTATATTTTTATTCCAGAATTTTAATGAAACAAAAGTGCAGATTCCCAGACCATACAGCCTTGCACACGGCCATGGCCGTGACTGTGTGTCAGTACAGAATCTCCGTACTGACATGAGAAGGGGCGGTACGAATCAAATCCCAACTAATTTTCAAAATCACAGACGCAACAACTCCTCCATTGGCACCGACAAAATGCCACGGCCGTGTCACACTGTCGTGGATGACACTGACTTGCCAAACACAGGCTGGACATGCCCGTGCTACCCAACCGTGCGAACATACTGACTTATCACCAACGGGCATGGCTTGCTGAGAAACGGGCATGGAGAATCAACACGCCTAGACACATGGACGTGCGAGGCGGCCGTGTGAAACAACACGCCCTCGAGCCATGGGCGTGGGAACGTACCAGAATTGAGCCTCTATTTAAACACCAACCCCACCATCCCCATTCTTCTATTTTCCACCTCTATTCTTCCTTCTCTCTACCAGATTTCTCTCCTTACAAATTCTCTAGACCCTTCAGCTACATCATGTCAAAAAAAGCATAAGAGGCCAACCACAATCTCCTCAACAGAGACCGATTCACATGAGTTCATGCCGACAGCTTCAGTTGCTCAACACGCTAAGGGTCTTCGAAACTTTTTAGGTTCTATTTTTCTTTTCTCATCTCCTTTATTTTCCTTATCTTTACTTCTTTTTTGCTTAATTTAGTTTATTTTATTCTAGTTTCTTAGCATCAGATTCGTTAGGCTGCTAGAGAATCACACCGGAACCATGACCACAGCCCCTCCGCAGCCTTAGAAGTCACACCCACTTTGTGAACCATCTATCAATAAGAACTCCTTAGTCCATTAATTTTTTCTTTGAATTTCAATTTTTTTCTTAGTCTCATTCTCTTTATTTTTCTTGTCCTTAATTATATTATTAGTATATTTTTAATGTTTCTTTAGATTTCCTGGCTATATCTTTCCAGGCTACCCAATTTCTTCATCTAGCATAGTGCTTGTTAGTAGCCACCCCACTAGGCCCATAGAAAACGCCCCCACCTCCAATTCGACAAGGGAACAAGGATTCATCCAAAAATTCAGAAGTGTTACTTTTTCCCTTCTCTTTTGATTTTATTATTACATGATTACTTATCTATCTTTGTACATTGAGGCAATGTACATCTTAAGTGTGGGGGTAAAAGTACCTAACTTTTGCATTATTCTCAAATCTCTGAATTTAGTCTTGTTCTAAGTATTTTCTCATATTATTAATTAGGGTGAAATTTACGATGATTTATGATTTTATTAATATTTTTGGATTAAGTCATTGATAATTGTGCATTGATGATTAAATTTGAAGAATATTATAGAATTAAGAATGATAAGTCTATTTTTCAATAATAAAAAATTTTCTAGGTTGTTGAACTGAATTTGAATATTACCTTGAAGTTTGAAATTTACAGGAATTGATGTCAAATACCCATAATTTTTGTGAGATTTTGAGCCTTATAGAGCATATATTCTTTTTCGTGCTCACTTTATTGACTATGAGTGTGTCAACACTAAATTGTTATTCTAGAACTTGCCTCATTTATACATGTCGAGACCACATTATTATTTGATATACTGAGATGATAAAGACACCTAGGTTTTAACCCATTCACACCACCAAAAAGCCTACCTACATAATTAACCCTAATGAACCCTTTTTAATCCTAACAACCCTTTTTATTGATTTACCCATTAATATTAACCCAAAAACCCTTTGTATTTGTTATCACCATTCTTTTGACTACCCTTCTATCGAGAATTTATTTGATCAGTTGCCCAATTAGTTTATTTCAGTTGATAAAGTTCTTTCTTTATTATGTATTTACTTAGTTTGTTTTATCGAAAAAAATCGATCGAAAAATCAAAGTATATTCAGCATTAGTAGTATAAAAAGTGAGCTTGTGCATTTAATTTTCAAGGAAAAAACTCGTAGTATTATTAGGTTCAAAGTTTCAATTGATGTAATCATTTATTTTCCAGTTCATTGTTCTTAGTTAGGTAAATTTGTCAGGTCATTCTCGATTTTTAACCTTCAAATTCAGCCTTTATCCACTCCTTTAACCCAAGCCCCATTACAACCCTGTTAAAGACCTTTTAATTTGTGTATCATCTCATATTACAATGGTGGAGACTTGATTTTCAGGCAAGCCTATGGGATTAACTTTTCAGGTTCGACTGTTGAGTGCTTAATTGTGAACCTTAACACTTTTGAGTGATTTGAGTGAATCTTTGGTGAGGATGTCAATCCTTGTCAGTTTTGAATCAAAGGTAATTATTTAGATAAGAGGAGACATCTATGTTTTCATGCTACAAATATATGACTTAGAATTGTTTGAATCTTTAGGAGTCTTTAAGTTAAATTATCCATGTATGAATTATCTATGAATTATGATGAGGCATTATTAATAGAAATTATGAATTATGGAAAGTTCATTTTAATTGTAAGTTGAGAATTTTGCTTGAGGACAAGCAAAAGCTTTAGTGTGGGGGTATTTGATAAGTCGTAAAAGTAACATATTTTAACCCCATATTTAGCATGCTTTTGGATGATTTAGCCCTTGATTTATGTAAAAAGGTGCTCTTAATCCTTTCTTTTCATGTTTTATACTCAGGAAAGCACCCGAGGATGAAAAGAATGAAAAACGGGCTTAAAACGGGCCAATTTGAGCCAAAGTAGAAATTGACACGGCCTGGACTTCAAGCCACACGGCCATGTCTCGTCAATTTACTTCACACAGTCTGACCACGATTTACACAGTCGTGCCTCAATCAACAGAACCGAAACATGGTCTGAAGTCGATCTACACGGGCGTGTACCATGGCTGTGCCCCTGTCGTGGAAAAGAGGAATTGTACTCGAATTTGGATACTTTGAGGCAAAGAAACGCATTCCAAAGCCTATTCAAACACCGAGTAGGAAGTATACTTAAACTAGGACACTTAGAGGCCAAGTAAAATCATCTCAAAGCCTATATAAAGAACCGGGGCCAACCTTCAAGGGGGCTGAGACTTTCAAAATTCGGCAGAGGCTGAAACCTTTGTGGGAATCATTCGAAGATAGCCAGTTGATCCATCTCAAGAAGCTGGAATTCTACTCAAGACGGCGGATCTCTCCTTCAATTCCTTCAAGGGGTTTTAGGGATTTTGATGTTTTATTTTATCTTTTCTCTTGAGATGTATTATTTTACCATTATGAACTAAACCCTTCAGATACCTGAAAGGGATGAAGCCTAGATGAATCTTGTTATTATTTATTGAACTATATGATAAATACTTAGTTTGTTCTTAATTATGTGTGCTTAATTCTTGTGTTAATATTTCCGAATATTGATTCAAGTTGAATGTGCTTAGGTGGTGGAGCAAAAGTCCCTACTTAAGAGTAGATCTAGAATAATTAAGCGGAGTTGATCCTAGAGATAGAGTGGCGAGATTTTGCTGAATTAGGGTGAAACCTAATATGGGAGTCCATAGATTGAGTTAATACGATTCTAGGGGTTTTAATTTGAAAGAGATTTCGGTTAATCAACCTAGGGTTAGACATTATTCGCCTCGAGAGAGGGTTTAATATAAATTAGGGAGTCTTACGGATCAAGCTAAGTGAATAATTAAATGCGGTTCAGTGTTGGATAACAAGTGAAGTTTAGGTGGATTCTTCCTAAGGGTATCGTCTTAATCAACTGAGTTTTTCCTAAAGTTATTTTCCCAAATTCATTCTTTTTATCTTTGTGTCTTAGTTTAGTAATTAATTAGTTAATTTAGATTTAATCAACCAAATCATTTAATATTTAGGCTAAATAATAGAAAGAAAGTGAGTATTAGTACTTTTAGTTCCTTTGGGTTCGACAATCCGGTCTTGCCTAAACTATATTACTGTTCGATAGGTGCACTTGCCTTAAGTCATTGTTAGAGTTAGTTTCCAGGTTCAATCATTCTCTTTATAAATTTTAAAACTTGACAATTCTAGATGATCAATGATAGAGTTATATGAATTGCAAGATGGGTTATTTCCCATACAAAAGTTTCAAGTGCATCAAATTGCAACTGGCAAACCCTATCCTCTAGCTCTTTGTTTCTGGTTCCTAAAGATTGATACTTGGTTTCCTAGGTAGAGACAAAATCGGTGAGCTCGACATTCTGTTGGACATGGCAGAGTTGGGTAAAGGGTTGCTTGCTAGAGAAAAAGCCCTCTCAGATTCGGTCTATTTGGCCTCAACTCCTACATAAGCTTGTTGGAAGGTTTAACTGGCTAAGTGTAACACCCCAAAAATCATTTATAATTATTCTCATATGTTTGTGGCACACAAATATCTGTCTCCTTTAGTAGTTAAGTGTTCTGGGATGTCTGAGAAGTATTGGGTTCAAGGCTTAGCTTGGGCAAAATTTTGTTTTTAATTGAGTAAACCCCTATCTTTAGCCAGTAGGCTTGTAACACCCCTAACCCGTATTTGTCGCCGGATTAGGGTTACAGGCATTACTTATCCGACCACAAGTCAATGCACCTTATAAAAACTACTTCATTAATAGATGCGTACCAATCTATACTTTCACGATTAAACATGTACATCCCTTCTAGTATCAAACCATTAACAAACATATCACAAATGATATCATTAACATCAATTAAAACTAATTACATTCAATTAGCAAAACACTATTCATTTGGTCATTTTGAATAGCATAGCCGAAAATATATAGATTTATCTATTGTTAACTTATACCAATCAATTGACCTCATATATTTAGTCACATGCATACCATAAATAATTATAAACAACAATGATTTGACATTTTTAAAACCCCATGACCGAACATATGCATATATAATCAATACAAGAAAAAAAACATAAATACCAACTAAGACAAATGCCATAACCGAATATTTACGAGTGAGAATAATTCCATTGGATCATTAATACATCAAATTCATTAACTACATGTCTATAGTTTAACCTTATTCATTCATATATTGTCTTGTAAGTGCATGTAAAAATATAAGCAAAATTTATCCATTATCCACAAAGTATGATATACCTTATTTAAACCAAAGTCAAACACTCAAGTATTACGCATAACCTAATATGAAATAACTTCCAAGTTAAGCTTATAGTCACGCATGGCATTCTTATTTGAACATAAAGATAATATTCCTTACATAATTTCATGAAACACATACGTACCAAACAAGTTTATATTATGACCGAATATGCACAAACATATAAGACATCTCAAACATATTCAACCAACTCAAGCATAGAAAATAAAGCCATTTTCGCATGGCATTTATATATATATATATATACATATACATCATTTGAGTCAAAATAAATGTAGTTTAGCCTATACATGCCATAGACTTAAAGTTCATTCACAAAAGAGGTACCAAAAATATTGATGATAGTGTGATGAGCTTCAACGATGATCCCTGAGCACGATATGAACCCCTAAAAGAGATCTACAATGCGAAAACAACCAAGAACAAGTAAGCTTTCACAGCTTAGTAAGTTTTAAGCAATTACATCACATATAAGTTTTATCATGATTTAGTAAATAAATTCAATTATAACCTCATTGCCGAATAGTCAAATATATAAAAGTAGATTTCATAGCAACTGTTATATGCATCTATATATCCATATACTGCCTTCACATGATAAAATAAACAGCATGTACATCTATTACTTACCGAACCTCTACTTACATTTCAAGCTCCCATCAAACACAAGTCAATATATATAAATTCATATTTCTAGTTCATTCACCACTCCAAACTTTACCATTCGTGCATAACATATAGTTGTATACTTGATCCTTTTACTATACTTAACAGTATTAATAGTAGGCAAATTTTACAGAGCATCACACCTATCACTAATTACTAAAATTCAGTAACGTATCGCACACTTAGTGATGTTACTTTGACATTCCACACACTTAGTGCAAATTTTCTGTAACATATCACACACTTAGTACCGTTACTTTAATAGCTCACACACTTAGTGCTGTTACTTTGACATTCCACACACTTAGTACAAATTTTCTATAACATATCACACACTTAGTACCGTTACTTTAATAGCTCACACACTTAGTGCCATGTGACCGATTTCGCACACTTAGTGCTTGGTGATAAGTTCACACACTTAGTGCTTTTCGTAAACCTATTATTCATTTAAATGTACACTTATACATATAAGATCAAATCCACAACTTCACATATAAGCACATATATATATATATAACTTTATTATTTCATACCCAATTCTATATCACATTCGGCCAAAACATTAGCATGTAACTAACAATTCCTTTGGCTATGTTCATACTCAAATTTAATATCTCCCATATCTATTTGCATCATTACCATATAGGTATACATTTACTCAATTGAATCCAACTTTCAATCAACCTCACATTCGGCTAACCTACATTGAACACATCTAATTCTATTAATTAAATATGATACATTATAAATAAAGTTCGATTCAGCCCAATTGCATTAAAACTTACCTCAGAAATTAACGGATTAGGGTTTTTCGGCTATTCGTTCAACTTCACCTTTCCCCGATCCAATCCGATTCTTTTTGTTCTTGATCTAAATAATTCCAAATTAAGCTCATTCAAATATATTTTCATTCAATTTATCCAAAAACACATAATTATGCAAATTACAATTTTACCCTTAACTTTTACAATTTTTACAATTTAGTACCTATTGCACAAAACACAAAATACACAAAATTTGAACTCACTCCTTTAGGGCCGAATGTTAAATATGTTCATACAAGTCCATAAAATCCATTTATTTCATATTTTGACCCCTTCAATTTATAAATTTCACAATTTAGTCCTATTTACTCAAAATCATCAGTATCTTCAATATATAATATGTTAATCTAAAACATATCTTTAATATAAAATCATCAAACCACACAAAACACAAGCTTTCATCAATGGCCGAACATCACATATGCATCAAAATTAGAAATTCTAACATGGGTCGGATAGTATTCGGAGCAACGATCTCAAAAACATAAAAATTATTAAAAATCGAGCTAGTTACATGCCTCAATTTAAGCATGCAAGGACCGAATAGTTGAAAGCTTTAGTTCTTTCTTTCTTTTAGTTTCAGTGAAGAAGAAATGCAAATGATGATAATTAAAATGTTTCTTTATTATAATAATATTAACATATATTATAACTTAACATTTTAACTTTAAAAATTATATTTATAAAACACTTTAATATAAAATTAAAGCCAATACCATCCACTAACATGCAAAAAGGTAAATTTGCAACTTAAATACTCATACAAAAGAAGATAATCAATTTAGCCACTTAATTTAATAAATGGCTACTTTTACCACTTAGGCGATTTAATCCTTTTCTTTAAATTAAACTCACAAACGGTCAAATTAATTCACGAAAATTTTTGCACATGCACACTTATAAATCATAGACACCAAATATAATATATAAATATTCTATTGACTCAGATTTGTGGTCCTAAAACCACTATTTCTGATTAGGGTCAAAATCGGGCTGTTACGAGGCTTATAAATAAATATTAGTAAAATATGTCAGAATGGGCCTACTGGTCTGGTGGATAAGTAGAGTGGCAAAGTGCTGGTGGTCTTGAGTTCGAGTCTGCTAGTGTCATGTGGGTGTTTTACTTTAACCAAACTACTGAAGAGTTGGAGTGGAATTTGAATTATGTGGTTGAGGGAGGGGTGGACGGTTTTTGGGGAGTGGATTGAGGGATTTAGGGAGAAAAATAAGGATAGAAGAGTTTGAAGGTAACCAAAATAGGTGGTGGTAAATTTGGCTGCTCAACTCATTCTCTCAATTTTTTTTCGCTTTTAGTCTTTCCCTGTCGATTTCTACATTTTTCCCCCACATGTTGCAGTTTCTCTCCTCCCACTCTCCTAAATCCGGTGCTTTGGCATAGTTTCTTTCTTTCATTTCCAATTTTACTGCCACACGCACCTTCTTAGCTCTCTTAGTCGAATTTCACCTTAATGCTCTCCCTTTCTGATGCTTTTCTTTATCCCTACTGATAAATCGTAAAATGAACATATTTTAATCCCACATTTAGCTTACTTTTGGATGATTTATCCCTTTAATTATGGAAATAGGTTCTCCTAATCCTTTGTTTTCATGTTTTATATTTAGTAAAGCATCGGAGGATGAAAAGAACGAGTAACGGGCTGAAATCAGAGAAAATGGGCCATATCACGAAATTGACATGGCTTGAGCCCAAGACCACATGGCCGTGCCCGAAAGAAGAGTCGACCATAGCTTGGACCCTGAAATACATGACCGTGCCTCATCAACAGACCCGAACACGGCCTGGCCACAATTTACACGGGCGTGTACCATGGGCGTGCCTCTGCCGTAGATAAGAAGAATTCTATTTGGATTAGGGTACTTAAAGGCAAAGAAGCATATTCCAAAAGCCTATATAAAGACCTTAGAGGCCAGCCTTTAAGGGGGCGTTCAGCTAGGCCAAAGAGCTGAGCCAGAGAAGCTGAATACAGGGATTTACTCAAAGAAAGCCAGTTGATTCATCTCAAGAAGTCGGAATCATACTCAAGATTGAGGACTTCTCCTTCAATTCCTTCAGGGGGTTTTAGGGTTTTTCTTATGTTTTGTTTTATATTTTCTTCTGAGATGTATTCTTTTACGATTATAGACTAAACTTCTCAGATACCTGAGGGGGATGAAACCTAACATGGATCTTGTTACTGTTATCTGAGCTGTATGATAAATACTTGATTTGTTCTTAACTATGTGTTCTTAATTCTTGTTTTGGTATTTCTGAGATATTGATTCAAGTATTGATGTGCTTAGGTGGTGGAGCAAAAGTCCCTGCCTAAGAGTAGATCTAGCATAGTTAAGCAGAGTTGAACGCAACCCTAGAAATAGGATGATATAAATTTGTAGAATTAGGGTCAAACCTAATATGGGAGTCCATAGATTGAGTTAATACAATTCTAGGGGTTTTAATTAGAAAGAAATTTCAATTAATCAACATAGGATTAGACGTTAGTAGCCTCGAAAAAGGTATTAATATAAATTAGGGAAACCTACGGATCAAGTCAAGTGAATAAATAGTCTGGTTCAGAGTTAGATAACAAGTGAAGTCTAGATGGATTCTTCCTCGGGTATTGTCTAAATCAATCAGTTTTCCCTCAAGTCTTTGCCCAATTCCTTCTTTGTCTTAGCATCTTTAGCTTAGTTGTTAGTTAATTTTAGATTAGATAATAAATCCTTTTAATTCTTAGGCTAAATAATAGAAAAGAAGTTAGTATTAGTACTTTTGGTTCCTTTGGGTTCGACAATCCGGTCTTGCCACTAAACTACTGTTTGATAGGTGCGCTTGCCTCCATCATTGTCTTAGTTAGCTTTCAGGTTTGATCATTCTTTTTATAAATTTTTAAGACTTTGACACACAATCACCTACTATTCTTTTCTCCCTTTTCCCTGGTGCTGCCAAATTGGCCCTTGAATCTTTCTCATCTTTGTGCATCATTTTCGATCGTTCAAGACAAGGAGTGGATTCTTCTTTCGCTGGTTATACGTCGGTAAGTAAGGGGTAGGTTATAATGATTTGGGGTAGTCGTTGCTTGGTGAAAACCATTTTTTATTTCTTGTGTTTCCGTTAGTGATTACGCTTTGTTTTCAGCAACAAATCGTGTGGATCAAGACTCTTTCCATACTTCTTTGTAAGTAAACTGAGTTGAGGCATTAGGGGTAAGCTCCGATCGCTCTTAAATTGAATAAGTGGTTGGGTTGGTTTAATTCGGCTATTAAGGTGATTAATGGGGAGTGTGTTGATCATTTTTTTAAGTATTACCAAGCTCAGAAGTGTTTTGCTGCAAATCCATAAAAGGTGTGTAAACACGACTCTAGAAATGAAAATCAGTGAAAAGCCAAAAAACATGAAAAGTCGACGCTACACGAGTGTGTGGCTGCTCGTATAGTAGGCCGTGTGACCGAACACCTACGTGTGATCGACGAGGCTGGCCGTGTGCGATACACTGGCCATATCAAATTGGGTCGTGTGGGCCTACACGGATGTATGGGATTATTGGGCCAGGCCGTGTGATCCACATGGCCAAAGCTATTCTGGGCCGTATGGGCCACGCGTGTGGCCCACACAGACAAAAATTATGGGCTTGTGGGCCTTTAACATCCTAAAATTCATGGGTCTATGATATTTGTGTAAATGCATGTTATGGTTGCTCTGCGGGTTGTTTGGGTGTGTTTGGGGGTCCTGAGGAGGCTCGGGTTTGAGCCCAAGCCCTAGTGAAATTTTAGTTTTTGGGCACTTTAGTGGGGAGAGCTAGCGAAAGCAAGACTTGAGGTTAATTAAATGTGTTTGCGAACACAATGAGCAAGGTGGCCTAGTGGTGTGACGTCATAAGGAAAGCAGAGAGGGAAGGTGTTCGAATCCCTCAAGCAGCATATGAGGGCTTTTATTTTATGCTGCGAGAGGAGAAGAGGTGGAGTTAGATTAGAACTCTGTGGAAGAGAGATAAGACTCAGTCAAATTGTTTGAATGGATGATGGAGAGGAAGTTGGGGAGCAAATAGGGGAGAGAATCAAGGGATTAGGGTGAGAGGTGGTAGTGGCCGATTGTGGAAGTGTTGGAGGAAGAGAAATTCGGCTAAGGGGGTGGTGTTGGGCACTTTCGGCTAGTGAGGAATAGGTGCCGAAATTTCTTTAGGCTTTCAAAGCAACCTTTTTTTTTTCTTTCTTAGGCATTTTCTACACAAGTGGTTTCGGATCTTTTCTTTTCATTTTTATTTTTCCTTCTTGCTATTACCAAATTTTGTCAGTTTCATCTTTCCTCTCTTTTTCTCTTGGTTTCCATACTTTGCTCTCTTTTGCTAGTTACCTAATCACTCTTAGCCAAAAATCACCTTCCATCTCCTCCTATTTTCTCTTTTCTATACTATAGCCGAAACCTCAACCCCCTTTTTCTTCTAGTTCTCAATTGGTTTACTTCATTTCTTCTCATCTTTGGATATTTCATTTTGGTTAATCTCATAGCTGAACCTTGAGTTTTTTTGTTTTTCTACGGGTGCCGAATCGTTTCTTCCCATTTGACTTATCTCTGATATAATGTTTGGATTACTCTTCTATTCTCGCTTTCTTCATTTTATTTTCTATACTAAACCCGAAATTCTCACCTTCTTGTCTAAAAGCCGAACCTGAGTGCTCTTCTCCATCTTGATTATCTTTGGTTCTTTCTTTTGTTTAGAAGCCGGACCTTGGAACAACTGCCGATCTTCTGGTACTTTGGTAAGGGAGTTATGGCGGAATAGGGGAGTGGACGATTGCTCTCTATTTTAGGTTCATTGTGGCTGAAAGGCAATTTCTTTGTTATTTTGAAACAACATCACTAACTTGTGCTTTCATTAGGGACTCAATCTTGTAATTAAAGTAAACTGAACATTCAGAGCATAGTAAGGAGTTACCGTCGTTCTTGGTAAGTGTTATGGATTGTGTTATCAATTCCAATTTTAGAATTATCGAACAAGAAGACTAATTGATAGCCAATTATATCTTTAGGTGCATCAGAAAGTATCGTGATACGTATTTCAAAACAGGTGTGTAATCTCACACTCCTCTGAATGATGTGATGTTTTGTGAACCGGCCAAAAGTCAAAAAGTCGAAAAGCCAAAAACTATGACCACTCAAGCGTGCGAGCACTCCTAGTGGTAAACCGAGAATTGAATAATGACGATAAGCCATTGAGAGTGTCACGAGCACTCTCACGAAATCGAGGCTGTAACGGGCCTGATCGAGCCAAAATGGGCCCAATGGGCTATCCGGCCCATTATGGCAAAATTGTTGGAAAACTATCAAATGATAGGTTTGATTGCAAAATCTGCAAATCTGAAATCGAAACTATGCATTTTGGGCCACACGAGCGTGTGGGCCCGTTTGGGTCTAAAATGGGTTTTAAGCCCAATAGTTCTGTAGAGACCCAAAAAGGGTCCTGTGTCGCTCGAGGAGACAGTAGGCCTTCGGTGTCGATAAATGCAAAATTACCAAAATACCCTTGGAGGGTAAAATTACCAAAATACCCCTAGAGGGTAAAATGACCGTTATACCCCTGATTATGGTTTGTTAACATGTATATGCTTTATTTACATTTCTGTACATATGATGCATTGCATTTATAATATGTTGCATGGGGTGGGATTGATGATTGAAGGAAGTGTAATTTGGTGGCTCTGCCACATTCTGTTTTAGTGGCTTTGCCACAAATTCTGTAATTAGCAGCTTGTCTGCAATATTGGTGTGTTTTGGCAATGTGGGTTGACTTGGTCCCCACAGGTGTGTTGGGCTGGTACAAGGGTGTGTAACGTATGGAGTATTAGGTTGGGTTGCATACTCTGTTGCATTATCATGCTTATAGGGCTAAGGCCCAGATTGTTACTAAATAGGGTTTCAGCCCAGTCTGCTTCTGTATAGGCTCAGGCCCAGTTAGTGTCCGATTAGGGGATTACACATTGAGTTATCGTAACTCACCCCTCTACTTTAACCTTGCAGGTGATCCCAGCATTGAGGATTTGGAGCTGCGGAGGACTCTATGGTGGCCATACATCGGTGTACTTCTCCCAAACCTTAGTAATTTCTGTTTTACTTTGTTTTGAAATTTATTTTAATTTGGGGCTTAAATTTTTTTTTTTTTTGTAATAAGGCCATTGGACTTTAAATTTTCTTTTAAGCTTTTATTTCAGTTATAATCAATCTATAAATGACTAAACTCTGGATTTTCTTAAAATGGCAATAACTTTTTTTCAAAATATCATATTTTCGCAATTCAATTGAATCGATTTACATTATAAATAAAGTTTTTGGAAATAAGAATAATAATAATAACGTTTTTTTTACAATAAAACCATAAAAGAAAATCCGAATTTCATAAACAACAAAGCTCAAAGTTTTCAAAAAGAATACGAACTCTTCAAACAATCACACAATTTTTAAACAACCCTTTATGTGACATGCCATATCTGGACGTAACGTCTAGGCCGGGTTTGGCGTGTTACAGGGCTCATTTTCACTGTTTGATTGCTAAGGTTGCAGGGTCGCCCGATTCGACTGTGGACCTACTGTAGGGCCGGTAAGCTTACTTAGGTCCTTAATTGACTGAAATGACTGTATGACTAATACGATTAACCATTATGATGCCTTACTGATTTGATACTATATGCCCTGATTTTATGCATGATATTATGTTTTAGCATGTCATATATGTATATTGCATTGCATTGGGGTGGGGGTTACATTGTTCGGAGGAAGTGTACTGAAAGGCCTCGAGCCTAAATTACTTGCAGCTCAGCTGCAAACTAATGTCTGGTGCCACATTTGGTACTTTTTGGAGTTTTGGTGATAAACCATAAAATGAACATATTTTAAACCCACATTTAGCTTACTTTTGGATGATTTATCCCTTTAATTATGGAAAAAGGTGCTCCTAATCCTTTGTTTTCATGTTTTATGTAACAGTCCAGTTTATACCCTAGTTGGAACAGTGGTTTCGGGACCAAAAATTTGAGTCTAAATAATATTTTAATATTATTTTCTGTGTCATTGATATGAGACTAAGCATGTGTTAAATTTTCGTAAGTTAATTTATCTGTCTGTGAGCTTAATTTGAATAAAGGATTGGATTGCATTAAATGCGAAAGTTGCTTGCTATTTATTAAAGTACCTATGTGTTGTGGCTTTTTAAAGTAATGGCCTTAAGGGGCAAAATAGCCATTATTTTGGTAAGTGGGTGGCAAAAGTCATAAATGACCTTGTAACTATGTATAATATATGTATTATTATGAAAGGTTATATTGGTAACTTAGTTTATATCATAAAAATTAGTAATCAAAAGCTTAAAATAAGCTTAAATTTTATGTTCTTCCACCGAATGCATGAAAGAAAAGAAATAAGAATGGCTTTTTACATTCGTCTAGTTTGAGGCACAAATTCAAGGTTAGTTTTCGATCCTTTTTGATAATTTCTACGTTTTTGCAATCGTTGCTTTGAGAGCTACAAAACCCATGTATTAATTTTGTGAATTGATGATGTTTTTGTGAGATGCCATTGTTGATATGTTGAGCTTTGTGATGATCTTTGGTGTTAAATGAAAGATTTGAGCTAGATGAACATGTTATGTTCTTGAAGTTTTGATGAATTTAGCTAAATAGGACTAAATTGTGAAAATGGTAAATTGAAGGACTAAATTGAAAATTTTATGAAAAGTATGGGTTTTTATGAAGTTTATAAGTATTCAGCTAAGCTTGTGTATGTGTTGATTTTTTGAATTTGATGTTTTGAGAAAAATGGACTAAATTGATAAATTGTGCAAGTATGAGGGCTAATTTATAAATAGCCCTAAATGTGTGTCCTTGGATTGAATTGAATGAATTAGTGAATAAAAGGGTTAATTTTGAATATGTTTAGATCAAGAACCAAGGAAAACGAACTTATATCGCGGGAAAGCGAAAGTAACCGAATAACCGTTTCCATTCTGATAAACTGAATCCGAGATATGTCACTATGCAAATAAACGTATTTGTATTGAATTGGATATATTCATATGATTATCAATGATAATGAATGTGTATGAGATGTTATGTACATGAATTCCGAGATATGTTTGATATAGCGATAAAGTTCAAGAAGTCCTGTACGAACCTAGGAATAGATAGGATTAGCTATGTCATGACATAGGAATCTGTTCTGTTTTATCATGTAAGACCACATCCGGGACGTTGGCATTGATTTGTGATTTCGTGTAAGACCACGTCTGGGACGTCGGCATCGATATGTGCTTTACGAGTAAAACCACGTCTGGGACGTTGGCATTGATATGAGTTTTACACGTAAGACCATGTCTGGGACATCGGCATCGTATTGATTCGTATAAGACCCTGTCTGGGAAAGTGGCATCGATATTCGAGTGCATGTAAGACCTCATCTAGGACATTGCCATTGTACAATTATTTCGATCTTTTTGAGCATCCTACTAGATTCCTAAAGGTTCAACGGGCAAGTCTGTGATACAAATAGTAAATCCGAGCTTTGAACATTAAGTGAACAAATGTCTGTTTCAGGTACGTTGAATGCACATTAAGTGTGAATAAAAGGTAAATACTTATATGACTTGGATTTAGAGAAATGTATGCTTAGATGTGAGAATATGAATATTGAATTGATGAATGTGGCAAATGTGGCCACAAGTATGAATCAAAGCATATATGTGATAATTTGCTAAGTGATTGGGATGTGCAAATATATCTACTTGCTTAAAATGCATTTTATGCTAAGTTTGTTTGTATATTGACTTACTAAGCTTTTGGAAAGCTTACTTTGTGTGTTTGTTTTCTCTTTTTTATAGGTCGTCAAAGCTACTAAAGGCTCGGGACCGTTAGGGATTTGTCATCACACTACTAAACTTATTTTGGTACCCTTTTGAAAATGTATATCACTAATTATGGCATGTATAAGCTAGATAGGTGTATATGTTTATGAAGTGAATTTAGCCATGTGTTTTGGCAAGTTGTGAGTTGATAAAATTCTTGATTGAATGGGGTATGTGAAACATGTTTTGATATCGTTGGATGCATATGAAATGGTTAAGTTTTGGCTAAGCAAATGGATGATCTTTACTTGTAATGATATGAGTTTTAGTTTGTAATTTGGCATGAATGAGATTGGCATTGTATGTATAGATTGAATGGTCAATTTGGTATGTTTTTGGTTGCCATATATGCATGATTTGTGTTGGATAATGTTGCTTGTAGGTGAGACCCAAATGGGTGGCATTTTGGTCTTACAAATGACCTATAATGTCACACGGCCATAGCACACGGGCGTGCCTAGTGACTGTGGGGTAAAGTCAGTAGCTAGCTTAAGAGCACACGGCCATGGTACACGGGCGTGCCTAGAAGCCGTGTGAGAAAGTCAGATATAGCCTAGTAGGACAAGGCCTTAGCACACGGGCATGCTTGGTAGCCGTGTTAATTTTTGCAGGATCAACCATGGGGAGGACACATGGGTGTGTCTAGCTGCAGTGGTGGGCACACGGTCTGCTCCCACAGGCGTGTATCCCCAATATTTTGAAAAAGTTTTTAAGTTTCTGAAAAGTTCTGTATGTGTTTTGTTTTAGTCCCGACTTGTTTTATAAGTATGCTACGGGTCTCGATGACTCATTTAAGGTACATTATGATTGTGATTGATGAAATGTAGTATGAATTTCTGTAAATGGTTTTAATCTATCTAGTAACGCTCCTAACCCTAATTCGGTGACGGTTACAGGTTAGGAGTGTTACATTTTATACTCAAGAGAGCACCGGAGGATGAAAAGAATAAGAAACGGGCCGAAAATAGAGAAAATAGGCTATATCACAGAATCAACATGGCCTGAGCCCAAGACCACGCGGCCGTGCCCCATAAGAAGAGCCGACCACGGCCTGGAACCCAAAATACATGGCTATGCCTCATTAACAGGTTTGAACACGGCCTGGCCACGATTTACATGGGCATGTGCCATCGGCGTGCCTCTGCCGTAGATAAGAAGAATTCTATTCAGATTAGGGTACTTAGATGCAAAGAAACATATTCCAAAAGCCTATATAAAGACCCTAGAGGCCAATCTTTAGGGGGAGTTCAGCTACGCCAAAGCACCGAGCCAGTGAAGCTGAATACAGGGATTTACTCGAAGAAAGCCAGTTGATTCATCTCAAGAAGCCAGAATCATACTCAAGACTGAGGACTTCTCCTTCAATTCCTTCAAGGGGTTTTAGGGTTTTTCTTATGTTTTGTTTTATATTCTCTTCTGAGATGTATTCTTTTATGATTATGAACTAAACCTCTCAGATACCTGAGGGGGATGAAACCTAACACGGATCTTGTTATTGTTATCTGAGCTGTATGATAAATACTTGATTTGTTCTTAACTATGTGTTCTTAATTCTTGTTTTGGTATTTCCAGGATGTTGATTCAAGTATTGATGTGCTTAGGTGGTGGAGCAAAAGTCCCTGCCTAAGAATAGATCTAGCATAGTTAAGCGGAGTTGAACGCAACACTAGAAATAAGATGACGTAAATTTTCCGGATTAGGGTCAAACCTAATATAGGAGTCCATAGATTGAGTTAATACAATTCTAGGGGTTTTAATTAGAAAGAAATTTTAATTAATCAACTTAATGTTAGACGTTAGTAGCCTCGAAAGAGGTATTAATATAACTTAGGGAATCCTACCGATCAAGTCAAGTGAATAAATCGTCTGGTTCAGAGTTTAATAGCAAGTGAAGTCTAGGTGGATTCTTCCTCGGGTATTGTCTAAATCAATCAATTTTCCCTTAAGTCTTTCCCCAATTCCTCCTTTGTCTTAGCGTCTTTAGCTTAGTTGTTAGTTAATTTTAGATTAGATAAAAATTCCCTTAATTCTTAGGCTAAATAATAAAAAGAAAGTTAGTATTAGTACTTTTGGTTCCTTTGGGTTCGACAATCCTGTCTTGCCACTAAACTATACTACTGTTCGATAGGTGCGCTTGCCTACATCGTTATCTTAGTTAGTTTTCAGGTTCGATCATTCTTTTTATAAATTTTTAAGGCTCTGACACACGATCAAGTTTTTGGTGCTGTTGCCGGGGAACTGAAATATTAAGAACGCTAAATTTTTAGTACTTTAGCCATATTTTATTTTTCTACAATTAAATTTTATTTTTACTTTTCTAATTTTCTTTTTCTTTTTCTTTTCCTAACAGGTACCTCTAGTTTATGACTAGAAGGAACTCGACAGGACCACTACTTTACGACAGTGATATTGAAGGTACCGTACGCAAAAATCGTAGAGAAACAAGGCAAGTCTTTAATTATATACAAGAAGAGCAAGAAGACGAAACCAGTACTACCAAAGTAATGGCTGAGAATAATCCGCCACATCAAGATATAGCCGAACATCATGCTCTCTCAAACTATGTATGATTATGCTAAACCTAATTTAACAGGAGCTGAATCGAGTATTGTTAGGCCTGCTATAGCGGCTAATAATTTTGAACTGAAACCTAACACTATTCAAATGATTCAACAGTTTGTTCAATTTGATGGTTTGTAGGACGAAGACCTGAATACTCATTTAGTAAATTTTTTAGAATTCTGTGATACCTTCAAAATAAATGGCGTTTCTGATGATGCCATTCGTCTTTGGTTATTTCCCTTTTCATTGAGAAATAAAGCCAAACAGTGGTTACATTCTCTTCCACGAGGATCAATCATTACATGGGACCAAATGACCAAAAATTTTTAATTAAAATATTTTCCACAGGACAAAATGGCCAATTATGGAAAGATATCTCTTCTTTTGTATAGATGGATTTAGAAACATTATACGATGCATGAGAGAGATACAAGGATCTGTTAAGAAGGTGCCCATACCATGGTTTACCCTTATGGCTACAGGTCCAAACTTTTTACAACGGTGTGAATCCTTTAAATAGGTAGTTGATTGATTCAGCCGCCGACAGAACCCTGAATAACAAAACTACTGAAGCAGATTACGAGTTTATAGAGGAGATGTCACTGAACAACTATCAGTGGCAAGTTACAAGGACAAGGCCAACTAAAACAGCCGGACTTTTCAACCTCGACACAGTCACCATGCTATCAAATCAAGTAGAAATGATGAATAAAAAGATTGATGGTTTGTGTGGTTCTTTGTAGGTACATCCAGTTATGCAATATGACTTAAATCTTGGAGGTATGGCGAATCCTGAGTAACCACCCTACAATCATGGCATGGAAAGTGAACAGATAAACTATACGGGTAACAATTTCAGATCTCAAAATAACCCTTATAGTAATACTTATAATCTAGGTTGGAAGAACCACCCCAACTTCTCGTGGGGTGGCCAAGGAAATCAGAGACAACAACCACCCCTCCAAACTTCCAACAACAGCCATACCCATAGGAAAAGAAGCCGAACTTTGAAGAGATGCTGACAAAATTCATAGCGGTGTCTGAAACTCGTTTTCAAAATACCGAGACAACACTTAAAAATCAACAAGAATCGATTAAAGAAATCGAGAACCAGTTAGGGAAACTCGCAAAGTTGATCTCCGAATGACCACTAGGTAGCTTGCCATGTAACACTGAGACTAATCCAAATGAGCAAATTTAAGTCATAACAGCTCATGATAGTGAAGGGTTAGTAGAATCTGAATCTCAGCCAAGGCGAGAACCTGTGGTAAGTGAAGGTAAGATTGAGGTAAGCCAAGAAAAACTAAAATCGGTAATTAAAGAATACAAACCTCGTATACCTTACCCCAATACGATGAAGGAAGACGAAACAGAAGAATAGTTTAGTAAGTTCCTTAAACTCTTAAAGAAATTACATATTAATTTACCATTTCTTGAAGCTTTTTCGTAGATGCCAAATTCAAGGAAATTTTTAAAAGAGCTTTTAACGAACAAGCGAAAGTTAGACGAGGAGTCGTATGTGGAATTAAACGCAGTATGCTCAGCAATGTTACAAAATAGACTACCACGGAAATTAAAAGATCCAGGGAGTTTTACAATTCCATGTTTAATTGGTAGTTTATCTGTTGATAATGCTTTAGCTGATTTAGGGGTAAGCATCAATGTTATGCCGTCTAAAATGTTTAAACAGCTAGGTCTAGGAAAACCCAAGCAAATTAGGATGAGTATTCAACTAGCTGATAAGACTATTCGAATTCCTAAAGGTATAATTGAAGATGTACTAGTTAAAGTGGACAAATTCATATTCCCCGTAGACTTCGTTGTTTTAGATATGGATGAAGACAATAGTATCCCCTTAATTTTAGGAAGACCTTTTCTAGCAACTGCCAGATCTAAAATTGATGTTAGTACAGGTGAACTCATACTCCGTGTAGGTGAAGAATCAATCAGTCTTAAAGCTCTCGACTCAGTTAGGACATCAAGTGAGAAAGGTGAGGATATAAATTCTATCGATAATTATTCAATTAAACTTTCTTTTCAGGAAACACCGAGGAACTACACTACAAAGCCAGATCCTATAGCTTGTACCAACAAAAAAATATCTCATGAGGAACTGATAAACCGTAAAAGTAACATATTTTAATCCCACATTTAGTATGCTTTTGGATGAATTTATCCTTAATTTATGTAAAAAGGTGCTTTTAATCCTTTCTTTTCATGTCTTATACTCAAGAAAGCACCCAAGGATAAAAAGGACGCAAAACGGGTTTAAAACGGACCAAAGTGGGCCAACCCAAGAAGTCGGCATGGCCTGGACTTCATGCCACATGGCCCCAATATTTAGATTGCACACGATCACACCCTGATTTACACGACCGTGCCTCATCGACAAAAAGCCCAACATGGCCTAACCCCGATGTATACGGTCGTGCCCCAATTGGCAGACCCGAAGCACGGCCTCTACCCAGATATTGCACGGGCGTGTCATAGCCGTGCCTAAATCAATAGAATGGAGACACGGGCTGGACCATAATTTACACGGACGTGCCTTAGCCGTGCCCCTGCCACGGGAAAGTGCAATTTCACTCAGAATTGGATGCTTGGAGCCGAAAAAACACAATCCTAAGTCCACTCAAACACTTAGGACAAATTTCACTTGAATTACGAGTACTTAGGAGCCAAGTAAAGCATCACAAACGTCTATATAAACAACCCAAGGTGGCAATTAAAGATCATCAGGTTCTAGCAGAGTTTTCTGCCAGAGTTTCACTCGTCTAGGGAATTAAGCGAAGGTAGCCAGTTGATCCATCTCGAAGAGTTAGAATTCTACTCAAGACGGAGGATCTCTCCTTCAATTCCTTCAGGGGGTTTTAGGGATTTCTTATGTTTTGTTTTACCTTTTCTCTTGAGATGTTTTCTTATTTTATTATGAACTAGATCCTTCAAATACCTGAAGGGGATGAAACCTATGATGGATTTTGTTATGTGATTTATTGGTTTATATGATAAATACTTAGTATGTTCTTAATTATGTGGCTTAATTTAATCTGATGTGCTTAGGTGGAGGAGGAATAGACCTGCCTAAGAGTAGATCTAGCATAATTAAGCGGAGTTGATCGGGCGCCTAGAGATAGGGTTATAAGATTTTGCCAGATTAGGGTGAAACCTACTATGGGAGTCCATTGATCGATTTACTGCTTCCTTAGGGGATTATTATAAGAGAACGAGAGTTCCACTAATTAACCTAAGGTTAGACATTATTCACTTCGAGGGAAGGTTTAATATAGGTTAGGGAGTCTCACGGATCAAGCTAAGTAAAAAGAAATCATATGAATTGAAAGTTAGATAATAAGTGAAATCATAAGTGGATTCTTCCCGAGGGTATCTTCTTTATCAACTGAGTTTTCCAAAGTCTTTTCCCAGTTTATTCTTTTTTCTTTGCATTTAGTTTAAGTATTTCATTAGTCTTAGATAAGTTAATTAATCACTCCATATTTAAGGCTAAATAATAGGAAGAAAGTGAGTAGTAGTACTTTCAGGTTCTTTGGGTTCGCTAAGATATTCTTGCCTGAGCTATACTAATGTTTGATAGGTGCGCTTGCCTCTACCATTGTCGCAGTCAGTCTACAGGTTTGATCACTCTTTATAAATATTAAAACCATACTGCTTTGCAGCGATCAAATTTTTGGCGCCGTTGCCAGGGATTTCTAAAATATTACGAAAGCTCTATTTTTATTACTCTAGCCATCATTACTATTTTTACTTTGCTAACTTTTCTTGTATTTAAATTTCGACAGATAATTCTAGTTTTTCAAAGGAATGGCACTGAATATTTATCAGTGGCAAGGCATGGGGACAATTCCTACTGAAGCAACCAGTATTTTCAACATCGACGTGGTCATCAAAGTTATCTAATCGATTCGAAATAATGAATAAAAGATTGATGGTTTGAGTAATCTCTCGCAGGTACACCCAGTAATGCATTATAACTCGAATCTGAGAGGCGTGGTGAATCCTGAGTACCCACCCTACGGATATGGGATGAAAAATGAACAACCCACCCTACGGATATGGGATGAAAAACGAACAAGTCCATTATATAGGTAACTACTCTAGATGTCAAAATAATTTTTATAGTGACACTTATACTACAGGATGGAGGTACCATCTCGACTTCTCGTGGAATGATCAAAGACAGGATTTTCCTCCAAATTTTCAACAACCTTATCCACAGGAAGGGGAATCAAACCTTGAAGAGATTCTGACAAAATTGGTGACAGCTACAAACTCTCGTCTTCAAAAGGCGGAAGAAACACTCGATCGAGGGAATCAAAATTCAGGTAAGAGAAATCATCACGTTGGTTGGACTACTTATTGAGATATTATATGAAGTATGGGTAGAGATTTTTTCCAAAGGCACACAGCAGGTAAAAGCAGTTACATTTAGGAGTGGCAAAGAGTTAATTGAACCACAAAGAAAGACACCACATGAAATTATCAAGAAAAAGAGTGTAGAAGGTGAAAACGATAATCTATTGCCTACAGAAAATAAAACAAAAATTTCATATCCAGTAAAATTGAAGGAAGAACAATTGGATGCTCAATACGGTAAGTTACTCGAACTCTTTAAACAAATACATATTAACTTACCTTTCGTTGAAGCTATTTCACAGATGCTGAAGTATGCAAAATTCTTAAAGGAACTTCTTATGAACAAAAGAAAGCTTGAAGAGGTATCCATGGTGGAGCTTGATGAAGAATGTTCAACCCTTCTCCAAAATAGACTACCACGAAAATTAAAAGATCCAGGGAGTTTCACTATTCCTTGCTTTATTGGTAGTTTAAACATCAAGATAGCATTAGTAGACTTAGGCGCTAGTATTAATCTAATGCCAAGCATTAGCAGACTTAGGCACTAGTATTAATCTAATGCCTTACAAATTATTTAAACGGCTAAATCTTGAGGAACCAAATCCCACTAGGATGAGTATTCAATTAGCCGATAGATCTATTAAATATCCTAGGGGAATTATTGAAGATGTCTTGGTTAAAATTGATAAATTTATTTTTCCTGTTGATTTCGTTGTGTTAGACATGGATGAAGACATTAATGTTCCTTTAATCTTAGGCGTCCTTTTTAGCCAACGCTAGAGCTATTATTGATGTAGGTAATGGTAAACTAGCTCGAGAATAGGTGATGAAGAAATTATCTTTCAACTCTATAATGCAATGCGATATTCTAAAGAACAAGATGATTCACATTATTTAAATCGACACTCGATCATATTATAAAGAATTCATTACAGAAATTATACAAGGTGACACATTGGAATTGTGTTCAGCTCAAGAATAGGGGGAAGAAGATGAAGACAATGAGTCAAATCTGAAAATGTCATCATATGAACAACGGAGAGAAGAAGCATCAAGAATGATAATGAAATAAAACAAAAACCCTCAATCGTAGAGCCACCCAAATTGGAACTCAAACAATTACCAAAACATCTAGAATACGCATTCCTTGGAGACAATTCTACACTACCAGTAATCATCTCCTCAGAATTAAAATCCAAAGAAAAGGAGGAACTGATAAAAGTACTAAAAGAACACAAGAAAGCCATAGCTTGGAAAATTTTCGATATCAAGGGAATAAGCCCCACATTCTGCACCCACAAAATTTTGATGGAAGAAGAATATAAACCATGTGTGCAACCTCAGAGATGTTTAAACCCCAACATGAAAGAAGTGGTCAAAGCCGAGGTAATTAAACTTCTAGATGTAGAAATAATTTATCCTATTTCTAACAGCACTTGGGTAAGTCCTATGCAGGTAGTCCCAAAGAAAGGAGGAATGACGGTAGTACCCAATGAAAAAAATGAGTTAATTCCCACAAGAACAGTTACATGATGGAGAGTCTGCATAGACTATAGAAAATTGAATGATGCCACTAGAAAAGATCATTTTCCTTTGCCTTTCATGGATCAAATGCTAGAAAGATTATCCGGGCATATGTACTACTGCTTCATGGATGGACTCTCCGGATACTTTCAAATCCCCATAGCTCCTGAAGACCAAGAAAAAATAACATTACGTTTGCTTATCGTAGAATGCATTTTGGATTATGTAATGCTCCTGCTACTTTCCAGCGTTGCATGTTTGCAATCTTCGACGAACTCGTGGAGGACATCATGGAGGTATTTATGGATGATTTCTCAGTATTCGGTAATTCTTTCCATCTTTGCCTTAAAAATTTAAAATGAGTTCTAACGAGATGTGAAGAAACAAACCTTGTTTTAAATTGGGAGAAATGTCATTTTATGGTTAGAGAAGGGATTGTATTAGGACAAAGATTTCTAGTAAAGGAATTGAGGTAGATAAAGCAAAAGTTGAAACCATAGAAAAATTACCTCCCCTTAGCTCAGTCAAGGCTATTAGAAGTTTTTTAGGACACGCATGTTTTTACAGAAGATTTATTAAGGATTTTTCTAAAATAGTTAAGCCTTTGACAAAATTACTAGCAAAAGATGTTCCTTTTAATTTCAATCAGGAATGTTTAGATGCATTCAATGTCCTTAAGGATAAATTAGTAAATTCTCCGATTATAATTGCACCTGATTGGAACTTACCCTTCGAATTAATGTGTGATACAAGTGACTTTGCAGTAGGTGCAGTTTTGGGACAACGAAGAGACAAGCATTTTCATCCAATTTACTACGCTAGCAGAACATTAACACCCGCGCAAGAAAATTACACCACGACTGAGAAATAATTGCTAGCTGTAGTTTTTGCTTTTGACAAATTTAGACAATATCTAATATTATCTAAAGTTTTTGTTTACACTGATCATTCAGCTCTTCGTTATCTTTTAAACAAACCTGATACAAAATCTAGACTAATACGATGGATTTTACTCTTACAGGAATTTGACTTGGAAATACAGGATAAGAGGGGAGCTGAGAATCTCGCAGCAGATCATCTTTCAAGACTCGAAAATCCACACACCAAAGAGCTTGATGAACATGAAATCAATGATTTGTTTCCCAAAGAATAGCTTTTTTCTATAACACATTCTAAGGTACCCTGGTTTACAAATATTGCAAACTATCTAGCAGCTAACATCCTACCAGGAAAATTGACACATCACCAAAAGAAGCGATTCTTTACTGATGTGAAAAATTATTTTTGAGAGGATCCCTTTCTTTTTCGCATATGTGCAGATCGGGTAATTCAAAAATGCGTTACAAGGATAGAGGCAAGCAAAATCCTGGAACATTGTCATTTAGGACCATCAGGAGGACACTACAGTGGTATTAAGACAGCACACAAAATACTTGAATCAGGTTTTTACTGGCCCACTCTATTTAAAGATGCCAATAGGTATGTTACCTCGTGTGACAAATGCCAAAGAACAGGTAACATCTCTAAATGTGATGAAATGCCTCAAACATATATGCTATCATGTGAAATATTTGACGTATAGGGTGTTGATTTTATGGGACCATTCGAGTTCATTTGGAAATAAATACATCCTAGTAGCGATTGATTACATGTCAAAATGGGTAGAAGCGGAAGCCTTACCTACCAATGATGCTAGGGTTGTAGTTAAATTTCTCAAGAGACTATTTTCCGATTTGGTACACTTAGAACCATCATCGGTGATAGGGTACCCATTTCATAATACACAATTTGAAAAAGTCTTAAAGAAATTTGGAGTATGCCACGTAACGCACCAACCTTATCATCCCCAAACTAGTGGGCAAGTTGAGGTAGCAAACCGAGAGCTTAAGTGCATTCTAGAAAAATAGTTGAATCAAATAGAAAAGATTGGGCGATTAAAGTAGATAATGCTTTATGGGCTTATAGAACAAAGATTCAAAACACCTCTAGGGACATCCCCATACAAGCTCAGATATCTGGAAAAAGTTGTCATCTACCATTCGAGTCGAACACAAAGCTTTTGGGCAATAAAATTTTTAAATACCGACTTTGACCTTGCAGGAAAGAGAAGAATGATGCAGATAAATGAGTTAGATGAATGGAGAATGGAAGCCTATGAGAACTCAAGGTTGTACAAAGAAGCAACAAAGCGACGTCATAATGCCCGCCTCAAGCAATCAAGACATTTTGAAGTAGGAGACCTAGTCCTATTATACAATTCAAGGCTTAAATTATTCCCTGGGAAGTTAAAATCCAGATGGTCAGGCCCATTCATGATCAAAACAATATTTCCATATGGCACTATTGAGGTAACTCATCCCACTAAAGGTACATTCAAGGTAAATGGTCACCGACTTAAGATTTATAATGGTGCAGATCTTGGAGATACAAGGGAGGAGTTTATGCTCCATGAGCCTTCCTTTAGAGCTAAAAACAGGGAGAGTCTAGTTAAGACTATAAACGAGCACTTCTCGGGAGGCAACCTGAGCACTAAACACATTAACTTTGTTTTGCAAAATCTAACAAAAATGCAGGATCATTAACACGGCCTTTAACATGGGTGTGCCCATAACCGTGAATAAACAGGGAAAACCTCTCATTCCAACACGGGCTGCGATAAAATCACATAGGCGTGCCTCATAACCGTGTGAGGCTACTGACATATCGAACACGGCTGGAACACGGGCGTGCATCGTGACCATGTGAACATACTAACTTATCGAGAACGGGCGTGTTAAATTATCACACGGGCGTGCTAAAGACCCTAAATCGCGCCCAATTCCAAGCAATCACGAAAAGCACGGGAAGTTCAAATTCAACACGGCCGTGTCAGGTGGCTATGTTGCAAACCAACAAAACGGGCATGGAAGGACAACACACCCCACAACACGGCCGTGCAATACGGCCGTGTGAATCGACACACCCTCGATACACGGGTGTGGGAATGTGCCAAATTTGAAATCCTATTTAAATCCCCACAGCCCGCCCTCTTTGTCCCATCTTCTTTCTTATTCCTTCTTTCTCTTTTCTTTCAAATTTTTCTCCCTATTCATAGAAAAGATCCAAGACACTTGAGCAACACAAAGGTCATGCCGAAGAAACGTAAGCATTATCTCCTTAGAGGAGACCTCAATATGAGTTCATACCGGCAGCTTCACTTAATTGACACGCCAAGGGTCTCGAAAACCTTTTTGGTTCTATTTTTCTTTTCTCGTTTCCTTTATTTTCCTTATCTATACTTCTTTTGTAATATCCTGGATTATGGCTAATGCATAATTATTTAATTGAATGTGAAAGCATGCCTTTGTGTGTATGAATGTGTTTTTTTATAACCCTAGAATATAGGAGAATGATTTAGAAAATATCGTATTTTAAGTCCAAAAGAGGGAATTAAGCTTGATAGGCCTTAAGAGAAAATAGAGGTGAAACATGACACACAATTGGGCTTGGAAAAGTGGCTTAGAGGCGCCACTTAAGGCCTCTGGGAATGACGCCACAAGCAGGAGTAATGGGCCAAGGTTCGAGTCGCATAGGAAGCTAAATGAAGCTTTTATTTTTATGGCAATGAGTAGAGGTGGACGGCATAGGGAGACTGAGGAAGGAGCTTTAGATAGGCTTGGATTCTTTTAAAAATTCGGCTAAAGCTAAGGGGATAAATGTAGATTTATTTCTTTATTTATTTTGAATGGAGGAAGAAGAGATAAAATAGTAGAAAAGCAAGGAAAGGCTAGTGTTTGAATGCTAGCCGAAATTCTTAGCAAGAGTGTCCATCTTTTTACTCTACTTTTCTTTCTCATCTCCTTCTCTAGCTGAAATTCCTTCTTCTCCTTTTCTCATAGTTTTCTTTCCTAGCCGAAATCTTCTTCCTATATTCACCATAGCCGAAACTCCTAAGCTTCATACTCTCCTTCTCCACATTTGTAAAAGGCCGACTCACAATATTATTTTCCTTTTTCCATTGAAGCCGAATCTTCATTATTCTCTTAAGCCATTTCCCAAATTCTTCCACCTTATCTCTTCTCAGTCTTGGCCGAATAGCAACCAAGTTAGAGATCTCTTGTGATCCTTTCTCAAATCGGTTTGGATAGGTAAGTCTGCTATGGCCGAAATCTCTATTATTCCTCCTTATTTCTTCTCTGTCGACTTGTGAGGAACAAAAGCTGAAATTCGGCATTTAATCAACCATGAAATCGGTCCTTTTAGGAATTTGGGATTCTACTATAGGCACCTACAAAGGAGGAAACTATTCGTGATTTCACTCTAAGGTAAGTAAGGTTTAAGATTAGGCCAAAGGCCATCTATTATGTCTAAGGTTGGAATTGGATCTAACACATATACCCTATAGGTATTTCGACATCACTTGGAGCAAGGATTGATTTTGGATTTAGTTAACAAGGTAAGGAAGTGTGACTTTCTACTAAGGCCATATTTTGGTTTTAGTGATCAATCGAATTTAACTATGGACATTTAGGGCGTCGACGAGTGGTATACAAGGATTTGGGATTTCAAATCGCAAGGTAAGCCCTAATGTACAATCAGCCAAAGGCCTATTTAGGAACTTAAATTTATTTCTTACTTGGTTAAAAAGCGAAAACTAACCTGTGAAGTGATCTAGTGCTTGGCCGATTACAAGAAGGAATATAGCAAAGTTTCGAGATTTGATCTTTAATCCAATCGACCACAAGGTAAGTTTTGGTTTCAATAGTCCTTAAGGATTTAATTAATTAGCCGAATAGGTTTTGCTAATATGTCCAATAATGGCCAAATATAGGAACTAAGATCTAAAGCGTTAAATCGGGTTTTGGGATTTTTAATAAAGCGATAAATATATCAGGTGTGTACCCCACACTAAACCTTAATAGATTACGGCTTTAATTTAATGCATGTGATAAGAAAAATGTGAAAAATATGGCTAAGTTACCATGCGATGGTACGAAGTACTCAGGTACGTTTTCCCACTCCTACTATGAGTAGGTTATGATCTATTATGGCATATGTGTTAATAGTGATAAGAACGAGAAATAAAGCATGTTTGCATGTTTTGTATGACATAGGCATATGGGTGATATGTAAAGGGGAAGTGAATTGGTAGTTTAATACCCCAATATCTGAATGTGGTGACTTATGTCACAATATCTGAATGTGGTGACTTATGTCACAATATCTGAATGTGGTGACTTATGTCACAATATATGAATGTGGTGACTTATGTCACAATATATGAATGTGGTGACTTATGTCACGAAATTATAAGGGCGATGAGCACATCAACTGCAGTGACTGCCTTCGATGGTGTGTAGCGGATGGAGGGTTGACTTAGTAGTCCCCACGGTGTGACGGTTGGTAGTGCAGTGATGTGTAGCGGATGGATATATAGGCTTGGGTTCTGGATTGCATCATTTTATGCTATATGAATATGTATGGTTTGATATGTCATAACTATTGAGACTTAGTGTTGATTGTACACATTGAGTCATTTGACTCACCCTTGTGGGAATATTTTTCGGTGATGATCGGTAATGGACCAAGATTGGCAGGAGCTTAGTGGTGACCATGCCCGGCCATTTAATTTTATTAGTTGGACACTTTATGTTATTTAAGTACTTTAAATTTTATTTTGGGTTTTATTTTGATGTAATAAGCCTATAGTATGAACTGCTTACGCATGCAAAATTTAATTATCTAAGTATGACACGATTTTGATAATTCAAAGTTAAAAGTAAATTTTCTTAAGTATAAATAACAAATTGTTTTTAACACCTAATCGACACGGGTTTTTAAATTCGAGCCCAACCCAAATCAACTGTTTTCAAAACACGAAAAATTTTAGCAAAGTTTCAAATAAGATCCGAATGGTTTTTCTTAGAAGCATGCCAGATCTGGTCAGGGCTTGTGGGCTGGGTTTGGGGTGTTTTAGCTTGGTATCAGAGCCCAGTTTTTGAACTCTCGGCCTTGGGTTTAAGGCCCAAAACGTTTTCAAAAGTAAGCCCAAAAGAATTTTGTGAAAATTTTGTGAAATAAGCAGTTTTTTTGGCATGGCACCTGAGTCTCCGACCCGAAGTCCACCAGGTAAGTACCCTATCCGTTGTGTGAATTATTGTATGATTTGTAGAGGGGTAAAAATGGAACGTAGCTTAGTATGATAAGTACTTGAACTATAGGACTAGTTTACCCCAACAATTACATAAAACTTTAATGTACAATTAAACAAACACGTGTCACGTCACGAGCTAGGGTGTGGCAAACCACAGCGCATGTCTAAGATTGGTTTTAGTGGGAGCTTGGTATTTAAGCAATCCTAGTGACTCACCTCCTACCCACTTGAATCCTACCTGGTGCGTAGTGATGGTTCACCCTAACCAAGAGGACTCAGCCACTAGCTAAACCCAATAACTAAAACCCGAAAGGGACTAGCCATATTTCCACAAAAATCCTAGTTTTAAAATCACCAAATTACCCCTCTGATGTATAGGAAAACTATTTTGAAAAAATTTTTCTAAAATAATCTCGATTTACTCAAATACCCCTGGTCGAAAAAATTACTAAAATGCCCTTGGTTTATAAAATTTCCATACTACCATAATTTTTATCAAGATTCTCTTACCTTACAAACATCCAAACACCCTACTTTATAATAAGACACCCTGATTTGGAAAATTTATGAAATTACCCCTGATTTGCAAAATGACCAAATTACCCCTAACCTGTACAAATGACCAAAATACCCTCAGTAAGGAAAATTATCGAAGTACCCTCAAATTAGAAATCTTTAAAAATACCCTCATTTTGAAAAGTCACCAGGAACCATATTTTGCAAAAAATTACCGAAATGACCCTGGCTTGTAAAATTACAAAAATACCCCTAGTGTATAAAATTATCATTTCACCCTTGAAATTTTTCCAGTAAGGATTTTAATTTTTGTAAAATATCAACAAACTCTATTTTACAACATTTTCAAATACCTTAATTTAAAAAATTACCAAAATACCCCTATAGGATAAAATTACGAAAATACCTCTGGGTAGTGGAAAACAACGATAACTACAACATTTCTCTGTAATGAACGCAAGTTCATAAATGTGATTGAATGAATGAATTGGTACTGTATGTGTATGAAATCGAAAGAGCTACTTCCTAGAACTATTAAACATAAAATTGTTCGTGATAAATCAGTGGAACAAAACTAATTCATAAAATTCTTTAACCAGATAAATGCTAAGCGAAAGTATGAATTCAAGGGGCGTGGTCATAGCGATGCGTGGTCGTGGAAGAGGCCGAATGATCGTTCAAACCCGTTAGATCGGGTCAAGGATCCGAGAATGAAATGCCACCACCACCACCACCACCGATGTGGAATATTAGGATCGCCAGGGATGATGCGAGGTCACTGAGCGATCTTGCGGGTTTTGGAAAAGGGTGGCTAGAGCGGGTGGAGGCATGGGAGCTCGAAAGTCGGTACCTGAGCGACTTCGAGCCAACAGAGCTGAGGTGTTCCGTGGTATATCTGGTGTGGCACCCAGTACCGCTGAGTATTGGTGGGAAGCGACTGAGCGAATTATGGATGAGCTTGATTTAACTAACGAGGAAAATCTGAAAGGGTTGGTGTCACTTCTCTGCAATAAGTCATATTAATGGTGGCTCACGGTGCGGAATGGTGCTTCAGCTGAGGATCTTACTTGGGAATATGTTAAGGCGGTATATCAGAAGAAGTATGTCGGCATACATTATATTGATGCGCAGAGAAAGGCTTTTCTAGGGTTGGTTCAAGGGGTAGCTGAGTACGAAGCGGAATTCCTAAGGCTGAGCCGTTATGCTCGAGGCATAGTGTCGACTGAGCATGAGCGGTGTGTCCGGTTTAAAGACGAACTAAGGGATGACTGAGGTTATTAATAGCTCCACAACAAGAGCGGGAGTTTACGGTGTTGGTGGAGAAGGCTAAAGTAGCTGAGGGTATCAAGGATTCGTAAGGCAGAACTCCGATCGAAATAGGCAGAAGAGAGGCTTTGGATCATCAAGACCGGCTAGGAATGAGCAAAAAGGCCTAGAGTAGATGGGTCGCGAGGTCGACAAGTCACATCTTGAAGGGCGATGTCGTGCTTGTGATCAGTGTGGGAAGAAGCATTTAGGAGAGTGTTGGAAAAAGACGGGAGGATGCTTTAAGTGTGGGTCCAAGGACCACATGATTAAGGATTGCCCCATGAGAACCGAAGGGGGTCGACCAGTGAATCAAGGACCTAACCAGGCAGAAAGAAGAGGACAGCAGCCACCGTGAGGTCGTGGTTCGGCTGGCAGAGGTAATGGTGCTGGTAGAGGATGGGGAACACCGGGCACAGGTGTTAGTAATGCAGAGGCAAGACAGCCGGGCTTGGTTTATGCGGTTCACCGGAGGGAGGATGGAGACGCACCGGACGTCATAACTGGTACGTTCCTTATATCTGGCAAACCCTATGTTGCTTTAATTGATGTGGGCTTGACCCATTCTTATGTTGCATGTAGAGTAGTTGAAACTCTAGGGATAGCCTCTGAACTATCTGATAGGGAGATGACTGTAGTAAGCCCATTAGGCCAAACTGTAGTGGTGAATAAGATATTTTGGAGATTACCTTTGGAACTTCAAGGAGCGGTATTTCTTGCCGACTTAATGGAATTACCCTTCGGGGAATTTGATCTTATACTTGGCATGGATTGGCTAGTGGAGCATCGGGCTGTATTGGATTGTGCAGCCAAATGAATGGAGTTAAGGACCCTAGAGGATAAGGTGATGGTTATGATAGGAGAAAGAAGGAACTACTTGTCTAACGTAGTTTCGGCATTAAAGGCGGATAAGATGGTTCGGAAGGGGTGTAAGGCATTTTTGGCCTTCATTTGTGCTTTGGATACAAACAAAGGGGGAGTTAGTGGAGTTAAAACTATAAGGGAGTTTGTGGATGTCTTTCAGGAGGAATTACGAGAATACCCGGACGGGGAGGTGGAGTTTGGAATCGATTTGCTTCCTGTATAGCTCTGTGTCCATTGCCCCATCTGAGAATGGCACCAAAGGAGTTGGTTGAGCTCAAAGCTCAAATTCAAGAGTTGCTAGACCGTGGGTTTATTTGACCCAGTGTGTCTCCATGGGGAGCACCGGTCTTATTTGTGAAGAAGAAGGACGGAACTATGCGCATGTGCATAGATTATCGTCAGTTGAATAAGCTGACTATCAAGAACAAGTATCCTTTGCCAAGGATTGACGACTTATTCGATCAGCTTAAGGGGGTCGTGGTTTTCTCAAAGATAGATCTGAGGTCCGAATATCATCAGCTTAAGGTGAAAGAAGTGGATATCTATAAGACGGCTTTCCGGACAAGGTATGGGCAT
Organism: Gossypium rotundifolium; assembly: GCA_025506655.1. NCBI lineage: Eukaryota > Viridiplantae > Streptophyta > Magnoliopsida > Malvales > Malvaceae > Gossypium > Gossypium rotundifolium. The sequence goes on along the minus strand of CP106725.1, from coordinate 9,968,446 downwards.
TTGGAGTTCATAGTAATGCCGTTCGGTTTGACAAATGCCCCAGCCGCGTTTATGGACATGATGAACCTGGGTTTTCAACCCTATCTGCACTGGTTCATTGTTGTGTTCATAGATGACATATTGGTGTATTCGAAGTATGAAGAGGAGCATGCTGAGCATCTCCGGATAGTGTTGCAAGTGTTGAGGGAGAAGAAGCTCTACTCCAAATTCAGCAAGTGTGAATTTTGGCTTAAGGAGGTGACGTTTCTAGGACATGTGGTATCTGCTGAAGGAATAAGGGTAGATCCTCGTAAGATAGAGGCAGTGTTGGATTGGAAACCACCTAAGTCAGTGGCGGAAGTTCTAAGTTTCTTAGGATTAGCAGGCTATTACCGAAGGTTCGTGAAAGGGTTCTCATCGATAGCCGCGCCTCTGACAAAGTTATTAAGGAAAGAAGTGCCTTTCATATGGACTGATAAGCAACAGGAGAGCTTTGAAAAGCTTAAAAAGGTCTTGACCAAAGCTCCAGTCTTGATTCAACCGGAGGCAGGAAAGGACTTCGTGGTGTATTGTGACGCTTCTCATACAGGATTGGGAGGTGTTCTTATGCAAGATGGGAAAGTAGTTGCTTATGCGTCTCGACAACTAAGGCCACACGAGCTTAACTACCCGATACACGACTTGGAATTGGCGGCAGTGGTCTTTGCCCTTAAAGTATGGATGCATTATCTCTATGGAGAAAAGTCGATAATCTACACAGACCACAAGAGCCTTAAGTATCTGCTGACTCAGAAAGAGCTGAATCTGAGATAGCGAAGGTGAGTGGAACTATTGAAAGACTATGATTGCTTGATAGAGTATCACCCAGGCAAGGCGAATGTGGTGGCAGATGCCCTAAGCCAAAAGGTTATGTCGGATCTGAGGGCGATGTTCGCACATTTGAGCTTGTATGATGATGGAAGTCTGCTGGCAGAACTGCAAGTTAAGCCAACATGGTTGAATGAAGTGAAAGAGGGACAGTTGGTGGATGAGGATCTAAGTGTTAAGTTGCGACGAGTACAGAATGGAGAGTTAGAGGGTTATGGTGTTAATGACGAGGGAGTATTGTGCTTCAAGGGTAAGGTCTGTATGCCGAAGGATGAAGAACATAGGTAAAGAATTTTTGGGAATCGCATAGTAGCCCCTATGCTATGCATCCCGGAGGTAGTAAAATGTACAGAGATCTAAGGGAACAATTTTGGTGGCTTGGTCTTAAGCGCGAAGTGACTGAATTCATTGGCAAATGCTTGACGTGTCAGCAAGTCAAGGCTGAACACCAAGTTTCGTCGGGATTACTTTAGCCAATACAAATTCCACAATGGAAGTGGGAGAGAATTACCATGGACTTCGTTAGTGGGCTTCCCCTTACGCCTACTAAGAAGGACTCGGTATGGGTGATAGTGGATCGATTGACAAAATTAGTGCACTTTATTCCCGTACGGGTTGACTACTCCCTACAAAAGTTAGCAAAGTTGTATATGGCAGAGATTATAAGGTTGCACGGAGTGCTGATGTCAATTATCTCGGATAGGGATCCGAGGTTCACGTCTCAGTTTTGGAAAGCTCTACATCACTCTTTAGGCACTAGATTGGATTTCAGTACGGCATTCCATCCACATTCGGACGGTCAGTCTGAACGGGTGATCCAAGTGCTAGAGGATATGCTAAGAGGCTGTGTGATAGACTTTAGTGGAAGTTGGGAAGAATATTTGCCTCTAGCAGAATTTGCATACAACAACAGCTATCAGGCCAGTATTAAAATGGCACCGTACGAGGCATTGTATGGTCGGAAGTGTCGGACTCCTACATCTTGGACAGAATTAGGAGAACATCAGATTTTGGGTCCAGAAATTGTGGCAAAGTCTGAGGAGAAGGTTAGTGTAATTCGAGCTCGATTAAAGGAGGCATCTGATAGGCAGAAGTCGTACGCAGATCTCAAACAAAAGGAAATAGAGTTTTATGTGGGAGATCAAGTGTTCCTTAAAGTTTCGCCTTGGAAGAAGGTGATGAGATTTGGTCGAAAAGGGAAGCTAAGTCCAAGGTTTATAAGGCCTTATCGAGTAATGAAGCGAGTTGGACCAGTGGCATACCAGTTGGAGTTACCACTAGAATTGAAGCAGATGCACGACGTATTTCATGTCTCCATGCTACGTCGATATCGATCGGATCCATCTCATGTAGTTCCGGTTGAAGAGGTGGAGTTGAGACCAGATCTGTCTTATGAGGAAGAGCCAAATCAGATTCTGGAACGAGATGTGAAGATGCTTCGGAAGAAATCGGTCCCTTTGGTCAAGGTATTGTGGCGAAATCATGGATCGGAGGAAGCTTCGTGGGAGCCAGAAGAAGCAATGAGACAGCAATACCCCCACCTATTTTAGCCAGGTAATTTCGAGGTCGAAATTATTTTAAGGGGGTAGAACTGTAATATCCTGGATTATGGCTTATGCATAATTGTTTAATTGAATGTGAAAGCATGCCTTTGTGTGTATGAATGTGTTTTTTTATAACCCTAGAATATAGGAGAATGATTTAGAAAATATCGTATTTTAAGTCCAAAAGAGGGAATTAAGCCTGATAGGCCTTAAGAGAAAATGGAGGTGAAACATGACACACAATTGGGCTTGGAAAAGTGGCTTGGAGGCGCCACTTAAGGCCTCTGGGAATGACGCCACAAGCAGGAGTAATGGGCCAAGGTTTGAGTCGCATAGGAAGCTAAATGAAGCTTTTATTTTTGTGGCAATAAGGAGTAGATGTGGACGGCATAGGGAGACTGAGGAAGGAGCTTTAGATAGGCTTGGATTCTTTTAAAAATTCGGCTAAAGCTAAGGGGATAAATGTAGATTTATTTCTTTATTTATTTTGAATGGAGGAAGAAGAGATAAAATAGTAGAAAAGCAAGGAAAGGCTAGTGTTTGAATGCTAGCCGAAATTCTTAGCAAGAGTGTCCATCTTTTTACTCTACTTTTCTTTCTCATCTCCTTCTCTAGCAGAAATTCCTTCTTCTCCTTTTCTCATAGTTTTCTTTCCTAGTGAAATCTTCTTCCTATATTCACCATAGCCAAACTCCTAAGCTTCATACTCTCCTTCTCCACATTTGCAAAAGGCCGACTCACAATATTATTTTCCTTTTTCCATTGAAGCGAATCTTCATTATTCTTCTAAGCCATTACTGAAATTCTTCCACCTCATCTCTTCTCGGTCTTGGCGAATAGCAACCAATTCTACGATCTCTTGTGATCCTTTCTCAAATCGGTTTGGATAGGTAAGTCTGCTATGGCTGAAATCTCTATTATTCCTCCTTATTTCTTCTCTATCGACTTGTGAGGAACAAAAGCCAAAATTTGGCATTTAATCAACCATGAAATTGGTCCTTTTAGGAATTTTGGGATTCTACTATAGGCACCTACAAGGGAGGAAACTATTTGGGATTTCAGATCTAAGGTAAGTAAGGTTTAAGATTAGGCCAAAGGCCACCTATTATGTTTAAGGTTGGAATTGGATCTAACACATATACCCTATAGGTATTTCGACATCACTTGGAGCAATGATTGATTTCGGGATTTAGTTAACAAGGTAAAGAAGTGTGACTTTCGGCCTAAGGCCATATTTTGGTTTTAGTGATTGACCGAATTTAACTATGGACATTTATAGGCAGTCGACAGTGGTATACAAGGATTTCGGGATTTCAAATCGCAAGGTAAGCCCTAATGTACAATCGACCAAGGCCTATTTAGGAACTTAAATTTATTTCTTACTTCGGTTAAAAGCCGAAAACTAATCTGTGAAGTGATCTAGTGCTTGGCCGAATACAAGAAGGAACATAGCAAAGTTTCGGGATTTGATCTTTAATCCAATTGGCCACAAGGTAAGTTTTGGTTTCAATAATCCTTCGGGATTTAATTAATTAGCTGAATAGGTTTTGCTAATATGTCCAATAATGGCCGAATATAGGAACTAAGATCTAAGGCATTAAATCGGGTTTTGGGATTTTCAATAAAGTGATAAATATATCAGGTGTGTACCCCACACTAAACCTTAATAGATTACGGCTTTAATTTAATGCATGTGATAAGAAAATGTGAAAAATATGGCTAAGTTACCATGCGATGGTACGAAGTACTCAGTAACGTTTTCCTACTCCTATTATGAGTAGGTTATGATCTATTATGGCACATGTGTTAATAGTGATAAGAACGAGAAATAAAGCATGTTTGCATGTTTTGTATGGCATGGGCATATGGGTGATATGTAAAGGGGAAGTGAATTGGTGGTTTAATACCCCAATATCTGAATGTGGTGACTTATGTCACAATATCTGAATGTGGTGACTTATGTCACAATATATGAATGTGGTGACTTATGTCACAATATATGAATGTGGTGACTTATGTCACGAAATTATAAGGGCGATGAGCACGTCGATTGTAGCGACTGCCTTCGATGGTGTGTAGCGGATGGAGGGTTGACTTAGTAGTCCCCACGGTGTAACGGTTGGTATGGGTGATGTGTAGCGGATGGATATATAGGCTTGGGTTCGGGATTGCATCATTTTATGCTATATGAATATGTATGGTTTGATATGTCATAACTATTGAGACTTAGTGTTGATTGTACACATTGAGTCTGTTTGACTCACCCCTTGTGGGAATATTTTTCAGGTGATGATCAGTGATGGACCGGGTCGGCAGGAGCTTAGTGGTGACCATGCCCAGCATGAATTTTATTAGTTGGACACTTTATGTTATTTAAGTACTGTAAATTTTATTTTGGGTTTTATTTTGATGTAATAAGCCTATAGTATGAACTGTTTATGCATGCAAAATTTAATTATCTAAGTATGACACGATTTTGATAATTCAAAGTTAAAAGTAAATTTTTCTTAAGTATAAATAACAAATTGTTTTTAACACCTAATCGACACGGGTTTTTAAATTCGAGCCCAACCCAAATCAACTGTTTTCAAAAACACGAAAAATTTTAGCAAAGTTTCAAATAAGATCCGAATGGTTTTTCTTAGAAGCATGCCAGATCCGGTCAGGGCTTGTGGGTCGGGTTTGGGGTGTTTCATCTTTTCTGCTTAATTTAATTTATTTCATATTAGTTTCTTGGTTTTAGGTTCTAAACGCTGCTAGGAATCACACACCACGCCTTCGAGGTCACACCCACTTCCAGAAACCATCCAACAATAAGGACTTCTTAGTCCATTAGTCTTTTCTTTCAATTTCGGTTTTCTTCTTAGTCTCCTTCTTTTATTTCCTTAATCTTTAAATTTATTATTAGTATATTATTATTATTTCTCTATATCTCTTGGCTATATCTTCACAGCTACCCAATTTCTTCATCTAGCAAATTGCTTCTCGGTAGCCACTCCACCTGCCCATAGAAAACACCATCACCGCCACCAAAGACGCCTGGGATCATCCAGATTTGGAGTATTACTTTCCCACTTATCTTCTTGATTTGGCACATAAATTTCATTATCTATCTTTGTACATTGAGGACAATGTACATCTTAAGTGTGGGGTAATAGTGTCTAACTTTTGCATAATTCTCAAAACCTTGAAATTAGTCTTGATCTTAAGTATTATTCTCATAATATTAATTAGGATGAAATTTCTAATGATTTATGATTTTTATTGATATGTTTTAGAACAAATCATAGTTAATTGTGCTTTAATGATTAAATTTGAAGAATACTAGAGAATCAAACATGATAAGTCTATTTTTCAAAAATAAAATTGATAGGTTGTTGAACTAAATCGAGTATTACTTTGAAATTTGAAATCTATAGGATTGATGTCAAAACACCCATAATTTCTGTGAGATATTGAGCATTATAGAGCATTTATTATTTTTCATGCTCACTTTTATTGATATTGAGTGTTTCAACTTTGAACTGTTATTCTAGAACTTGCCTCGTTTATGCATGTCGAGACCACAATAATGATTTGATATACTAAGATGATAAAGGCACCTAGGTTTTAACCCGTTCACTCCACTAAAAAGCCTACCTACACAAATTAACCCCTAGTGAACCCTGTTGAATCCTAACCTTTTTATTGACTCACCCACTAATATTAACCCAAAATCCCTTTGTATTTGTTATCAACATTCTTTTGACTACCCCTCTATCGAGAATTGACTTGATCAATTGCCAAATTAGGTTATTTCAATTGTCAAAGTTCCTTCTATTAAGTTTTACTTAGTTTGTTCTTAATTTAAAAAAAATCCAAGTTTATTCAATAAAAGAGCTTATAGCAATTAAACTCCAATTGTTGAAGAAAAAGCCCGTATTAAAGTATTATCAAATTTTAAAGTGAAGAAAATACTCTTTATTATAGAGTAATTATCAATAGTGATATTATTACTTTTCATTCGATGTAAATATTCATATTTAGTTCATTATTTTTTTTATTAGGTAATTAGTCAATTCAATTTCAATTTTAACTCTCTAATTCAGCCTTTATCCATACCTTTTAACCCAAGCCCCATTACAACCCTAATAAAGACCTTTTGATCTATTTATCATCTCATATACAGTGGTGGAGATTTGATTTTCTGGCAAGCCTATGGGATTAGCTTTTCAGGTTCGACTTTTGAGCACTTTTTCTTGATCCTTAAACACTTTGAGTGCTTTGAGTGAAAATTTAGTGAGGATGTCAATCCTTGTCGGTTTTGAATCAAAGGTAATTATTTAAATAAGGGGAGACACCTATGTTTTCATGCTACAAAATCATGACTTATCTCGTTTGAATCTTTAGGGCACTTCGAGCTAAATGATCCATGTATAAATTATCTATGAATTATGATGAGGCATTGTCAATGGCAATTATGAATTTTGGAAAGTTCGTTTTAATTGTAAATTGAGAATTTTGCTTGAAGACAAGCAAAAGCTTAAGTGTGGGGGTATTTGATAAACCGTAAAAGTAATATATTTTAATCCCACATTTAGTATGCTTTTTTATCCTTAATTTATGTAAAAAGGTGCTCTTAATCCTTTCTTTTCATGTCTTATACTCAGGAAAGCACCCAAGGATAAAAAGGATGCAAACGGGTTTAAACGGACCAAAGTGGGCCAACCCGTGGTTGGCACTACCGACTTCATGCCACACGGACGTGCCCCAATATTTAGATTGCACACGGTCGCACCCTAATTTACACGACCGTGCCTCGTCGACAAAAAGCCCATCACGACCTAACCCTGATGTACACGGTCGTGCCCCAATTGGCAGACCCGAAGCACGGCCTCTACCCAGATATTGCACAGGCGTGTCATAGCCGTGCCTAAATTAACAAAATGGAGAAACGGGCTGGACCACGATTTACACGGGCGTGCATTAGCCGTGCCTACACCACGGAAAGAGCAATTTCACTCAGAATTGGATGCTTGGAGCCTAAGAAACGCAATCCTAAGTCCACTCAAACACTTAACATGAATTTCACTTGAATTACTAGTACTTAGGAGCCAAGTAAAGCATCCCAAACGTCTATATAAACAACCCAAGGCAGCAATTCAAGATCATCAGGTTCTAGTAGAGTTTTCTGCCAGAGCTTCACTCGTCTAGGAAATTACGCGAAGATAACCAGTTGATCCATCTCGAAGAGTCAGAATTCTACTCAAGACGGAGGATCTCTCCTTCAATTCCTTCAGGGGGTTTTAGGGATTTCTTATGTTTTGTTTTAACTTTTCTCTTGAGATGTTTTCTTATTTTATTATGAACTAGATCCTTCAGATACCTGAAGGGGATGAAACCTATGATGGATTTTGTTATGTGATTTATTGGTTTATATGATAAATACTTAGTTTGTTCTTAATTATGTGGCTTAATTTAATCGATGTGCTTAGGTGGAGGAGGAATAGACCCCGCCTAAGAGTAGATCTAGCATAATTAAGCTTGAGTTGATCGAGCGCCTAGAGATAGGGTTAAGAGATTTTGTCGGATTAGGGTGAAACCTAATATGGGAGTCCATTGATCGATTTACTGCTTCCTTAGGGGGTTATTATAAGAGAATGAGAGTTCCACTAATTAACCTAAGGTTAGACGCTATTCGCTTCGAGAGAAGATTTAATATAGGTTAGGGAGTCTCACAGATCAAGCTAAGTAAAAAGAAATCATATGAATTGAAAGTTAGATAATAAGTGAAATCATAGGTGGATTCTTCCCGAGGTTATCGTCTTTATCAACTGAGTTTTCCAAAGTCTTTTCCCAGTTTATTCTTTTGTCTTTGCATTTAGTTTAAGTATTTCATTAGTCTTAGATAAGTTAATTAATCACTCCATATTTAAGGCTAAATAATAGGAAGAAAGTGAGTAGTAGTACTTTTAGGTTCCTTGGGTTCGATAAGATATTCTTGCACGAGCTATACTCTTTGTTTGATAGGTGTGCTTGCCTCTATCGTTGTCGCATGATACCATGAGTTCGATCACTCTTTTATAAATATTAAAACTAGACTGTTTTGCAGCGATCAGGAACGAAGGCTTCAGATCGATGAGCTAGATGAGTGGGAGACACATTTCAAGGAGAAATCAAACCCATACGAAGTGAAACCGAAAGAACCCCTAGAAGAACTTAAAAGAACATCAAATCACTTCAAAATAGGAGATCAGGTACTATTAGATAGAACAAACCCGCGAATCGCCACATCAAACCTGAAGACAAACAAAGAGATCCCCTTTACGGTACTTAATGTTTTCCATTACGGAATAGTCGAGGTAAGTAATTCTACATTAGGTACTTTTAAAGTAAACTCTACTCAACTAAAACTATATAATAGCATGAGAAAGGATTTTGCACTCCTTAAACCACCGTGAAGGTATGAATTAGAGATAAGTCTAGCTTAAGACTTTAAACGAACGCTTATCAGGAGGCAACCCGAGCACTAACCCCATTTATTTTTTATTTTCTTTCTTTTAACACCTAACTACAAACTAACCAAGTTAATGAAGCGCCAATTTCTGCACCACACGGCCTTGCACACGGTCGTGGCCATGGCTGTGTGGATTCTATGGATTCTAGTACAGGTATGGTAGAGATAGTACGAAAAAGGACGAAAAAATATCTTTAAGTCAGGGGCTCCAACTACCACCACGGCCGTGCGACACAGCCGTGGCCGACACTGTTGAACCAACACGGGCGTGGCAATCTAATACAAGGCGTGGGAGAAGCGATTGAACCACCACATGGTCGTGCGATATGGTCGTAGGACACAACATTCAGATGAGACACGGGCGTGGGGATGTACCAGAGCTAAAAATTTCTATTTAAAAACACCCCTCTCCCCCCTCTCACCCACTCCCCATTCATTCTTCACTCCCCTCCATCTTCACTTTCCTCCTTCTTCATTCTCTAAAGTCTTGATCTACACTTCAAAAATGTCAAAAAAACAGAAATATCCTAGCCCAGTCTCCCTGTACGAGACTAATCAACAGAAGTTCATGCCAGTCGCTTCATCTAATCAACAAGCCAAGTGTCTTTGAGGCCATTTAACTTTTATTTTACTTTTCTCTTCTCCTTTATTTTCCTTTTCTTTATTTTCTTATACTAAATTTGGTTAATTTTGTTTTAGTTTCTTGATTTTAGGTTCTAAAAGCTGTTAGGGAATCACAACACCATGGCCTTAGAAACCACACCCACCTCGCAAACCATCTACCAATAAGGACTTTTCAGTCCATTCATCTTTTCTTTTGATCTTATTTTAATTCTCATTTTCTTTCTTGTTATCTTTATTTACTTTAATTATATATTTAGTATAATTTAAATTAGTATTATTATTTCCTGGCTAACTCTTCACGAGGTTCCCAATTTCTTCATCTAGCACAGGAAGTAGAGGCACCCCCTCTAACTTATTTTTCACCTATGAATCAAGTTTCCACACTTCCAACTCAAGAAATCCATCCAAAAATTCAGGAAGTTTCACCTCTCTCCCTCACTTTTGATTTTCTTATTATATGATTATTATCTATCTTTGTACATTGAGGGCAATGTACATCTTAAGTGTGGGGGGTGAAAATTATTTAGAAAAAGTGCCTAACTTTTTGCATTATTCTCAAATCCATAAATGATATTCTGTCTTAGAGTAATTTTCTCATATCACTAATTAAAATAAAATTCCTATTAATTCATGATTTTTATTGATACGTTTTAGATTAAGTCATTGATAATTGTGCAATGATAATTTAAACTTCAAGATACCAGAGAATCAAGCATGATGAGTCTATTTTCAAAAAAAAAATTAAAAATTTTGGTTGTCTACTTGAATCTAATTGTTACCTTGAAATTTGAAATTTAAAAAGTTGATATAAAAAACCCATAATTTTTGTGAGATTTTGAGCCTTTTAGAGCATACATTCTTTTCGTGCTCACTTTTATTGATTATGAGTGTGTCAACATTGATTTGTTATTCTAGAAATTACTTCGATTATACATGTCGAGACTACATTATTGATTTGATATATAGAGATGATTAAGGCACTTAGGATTTAACCCACTTACTCCACTAAAAGCCTACCTTCATAATTAACCCCTAGAAAAACCCTTTGATCCTAACAACCCTTTTTATTGACTCACCCACTAATATTAACCCAAAACCCATCTTGTATTTGTTATCACCATTCCTTTTGACTACCTTTCTATCGAGACTTGATTTGTTCATTTGCCTAAATACATTATTTCAGTAGTTGAAATTTTTTTTATATTATGTATTTATTGATTTGTTCTTAAAAAAAATAGAGGTATATTCACTATTAGTTTTGTGATTAAGTGAGCCTATACGTTTAATTTCAATATCTTGAAGAAGAAGCTCGTATTATTAGTATTACAAGTTTTCAATTAATGTAATTATTCAGGATTAGTTGATTATTCTAGTTAGGTAAATTTTCAATTCAATCATGATTTTAACCCTTTAATTCAGCCTTTATCCACACCTTTAACCTAAGCCCCTTTAGAACCCTTTAATTCTAGTTGTTTCTCATTTTACAGTGGTAGAGATTTGATTTTCATGCAAGCCTATGGGATTAACTTTTCATGTTCGACTTTTGAGTGCTTCATTTTGAATCTTAAGCACTTCGAGTGGTTTGAGTGAATCTTTAGTGAGGATGTTAATCTTTGTCGATTTTGAATTAAAGGTAATTATTTAAGTGAGAGGAAACACCTATATTTTCATGCTACAAAACTATGACTTTAATTGTTTGAATCTTTAGGACTCTTTTATTTAAATTATCCATGTATAAATTATCTATGAACTATGATAAAACATTATTGATGAATATTATGAATTGAGGAAGTTCGTTTTAATTATGAGTTAAGAATTTTGCTTGAGGACAAGCAAAAACCTAAGTGTGGGGGTATTTGATAAACCGTAAAATGAACATATTTTAAACCCACATTTAGCTTACTTTTGGATGATTTATCCCTTTAATTATGGAAATATGTGCTCCTAATCCTTTTTTTCATATTTTATACTTAGGAGAGCACCGGAGGATGAAAAGAACAAGAAACGGGCCAAAAACAGAGAAAATGGGCCATATCACGGAATCGACATGGCCTGAGCCCAAGACTACACGGTCGTGCCCCATAAGAAGAGCCGACCACGGCCTGAAACCCGAAATACATGGCCGTGCCTCATCAACAGGTTCGAACATGGCCTGGCCATGATTTACACGGGTGTGTGCCATGGGCGTGCCTCTGACGCAGATAAGAAGAATTCTATTCAGATTAGGGTACTTAGACGCAAAGAAAAATATTCCAAAAGACTATATAAAGACCCTAGAGGCCAACCTTTAGGGGGTGTTCAGCTAGGCCAAAGAGCCGAGCTAGGGAAGCTGAATATAGGGATTTACTCGAAGAAAGCCAGTTGATTCATCTCAAGAAGCCGAAATCATACTCAAGACTGAGGATTTCTCCTTCAATTCCTTCAGGGGGTTTTAGGGTTTTTCTTATTTTTTTTTATATTTTCTTCTGAGATGTATTCTTTTACGATTATGAACTAAACCTCTCAGATACCTGAGGGAGATGAAACTTAACACGGATCTTGTTATTGTTATCTGAGCTGTATGATAAATACTTGATTTGTTCTTAACTATGTGTTCTTAATTCTTGTTTTGGTATTTCTGGGATGTTGATTCAAGTATTGATGTGCTTAGGTGGTGCAGCAAAAGTCCCTGCCTAAGGGTCGATCTAGCATAGTTAAGCGGAGTTGAACGCAACTGATCGCTGCAAAATAGTCTGGTTTTAATATTTATAAAAGAGTGATCAAACCTGTAGACTGACTGCGACAATGGTAGAGGCAAGTGCACCTATCAAACAGAGTATAGCTCGAGGCAAGAATATCTTATCGAACCTGTGGAACCTAAAAGTACTACTACTCACTTTCTTTCTATTATTTAGCCTAAAATATGGAGTGATTGGTTTATTAATCTAAAACAAATGAAATACTTAAACTTAAATGCAAAGACAAAAGAACAAAACTTTGGGAAAAGACTTTGAAGAAAACTCAATTGATAAAGACGATACCTTCGGGAAGAATCCACCTATGACTTCACTTATTAATCTACCTTTTCAATTCATATGATTTCTTTACTTAGCTTGATCCGTGAGACTCCGTAACCTATATTAAACCTTCTCTCGAAGTGAATAACATCTAACCTTAGGTTAATTAGTGGAACTCTCGTTCTCTTATAATAACCCCTAAGGAAGCGAAGAATCGATCAATGGACTCCCACATTAGGTTTCACCCTAATCCGGTAAAATCTCATAACCCTATCTCTGGCGCCTCGATCAACTCCGCTTAATTATGCTAGATCTACTCTTGGCGGTGGTCTATTCCTCCTCCACCTAAGCACATCGATAAATTTAAGCAACATAATTAAGAACAAACTAAGTATTTATCATATAAACCAAAAGAATTAAATAACAAAATCATCATAGGTTTCATCCCATCAGTATCTCGAGGGTTTAGTTCATAACTAAACAAGAAAACATCTCAAGAGAAAAGATAAAACAAAATATAAGAAATCCCTAAAACCCCCTAAAGGAATTGAAGAGGAGATCCTCCGTCATAAGTAGAACTCGACTCTTCGAGATGGATCAATTGGCTATCTTGAGACAATCCCTGAACGAGAAACGCTTGGCAGAAAACTCTATTCAATCATCGACCCCTTGAATAGCCGCCTTGGGGTGTTTTTATAGACTTTTGGGATGCTTTTCTTGTCTCCTAAGTACTCATAATTCAGGTACAATTCGTCCTAGGTGTTTGAGTAGACTTAGGATTGCGTTTCTTGGGCTCCAATCATCCTATTCCGAGTGAAATTACTCTTTTCGGCGGTAGGGGCACGGCTAAGGCACGCCCGTGTAAATTGAGGCTCAGCCCGTGTCTCTATTCTGTTGATTTAGGCACGGTCGTGGCACACCCGTGCAAGTCGAGGGACAGGCCGTGCTTCGGGTCTGTCGATTGGGGCACAGCCATGCAAATCGGGGATAGGCCATGTTGGGCTTTTTGTCGATGAGACACGGCCGTGTAAATTGGTGACAGGCCGTGTTCTAGGTGGATAGCAAGGCACGGCCATGTGGAATAAAGCCCAGGCCGTGTCGACTTCTTGGGTTGGCCCAATTTGGTCCGTTTTAAGCCCGTTTTACGTTCTTTTTATCCTTAGGTGTTCTCCTGAGTATAAGACATGAAAAGAAAGGATTAAGAGCACCTTTTTACATAAATCGAGGATAAATTCATCCAAAAGCATACTAAATGTGGGATTAAAATATGTTACTTTTACGGTTTATCAAATACCCCCACACTTAAGCTTTTGCTTGTCCTCAAGCAAAATTCTCAACTTACAATTAAAACGAACTTTCCATAATTCATAATTCCTATTAATAATGCCTCATCATAATTCATAGATAATTTATACATGGATAATTTAATTCAAAGATCCCTAAAGTTTCAAACGAGATAAGTCATGATTTTGTAGCATGAAAACATAGGTGTCTCCCCTTATCTAAGTAATTTCCTTAATTCAAAACCGACAAAGATTGGCATCCTCACAGAAGATTCACTCAAATCACTCGAAGTGTTTAAGGTTCAAGAAATAAACACTCTAAGTCAAACTTGAAAAGTTAATCTCATAGGCTTGCCTGAAAACCAAATCTCCACCACTGTATATGAGATGATACACAAATCAAAAGGTCTTTAATCAAGGTTGTAACGGGGCTAGGGTTAAAGGTGTGGATACAGGCTTAATTAGTAGTTATAATCAAGACTGACTTGACAAATTACCTAACTAGAAACATTGAACTAAATATGAATATTGACTTCGAATGAAAACTAATAATATCACTGTTGATAATTACTCTATAGTAAAGAATATTTTGATAATATTTTAATACGAGCTTTTTCTTCAAAAATTAGAGTTTAAATGCTCTAAGCTCTTTTATATACTACTAATATTGAATATATACTTAATTTTTTTAAGAACAAACTAAGTTAAACATAATAGAAGGAACTTTAGTGATTGAAATAACCTAATTCGCGATTGATCAAATCAATTTCGATAAAGGGTAGTCAAAGGAATATTGATAACAAATACAAAGGATTTTGGGTTAATATTAGTAGGTGAGTCAATAAAAGGTTGTTAGGATTCAATGGGGTTCACTAGGGGTTAATTTGTATGGGTATGCTTTTTAGCGTAGTGAACGGGTTAAAACCTAGGTGCCTTTATCATCTCAGTGTATCAAATCATTAATGTGGTCTCAACATGTATAAACAAGGCAAGTTCTAGAATAACAGTTCAAAGTTGACACATTCATAATCAATTAAAGTGAGCACGAAAAAGGGTACATGCTCTATAAGGCTCAAAATCTCACAAAAAATTATGGGTGTTTTGACATCAATCCTTATAAATTTTGAACTTCAAGGTGATACTTGTAACTCCCCTTACCCGTATTCGATGCCGGAACAGGGTACGAGGCATTACCGAGGAGTACAGAACACTTACAAATAATTTAAACCATTTATCGCTCAAATATCAAAATTGATTATAAAAGTTTCCTTTAACAGACCCTTGAAGTCCAAATCATGCATTGGGATTGGGTCGGGATTAAATTAGAATCGTATGAAATTTTTCACAAAATCCCTAAGTTTATCTCATTTACAAAGGTCCCACGCCTGTGTGGCTCACATGACCTTGCCTTTGGGGCGTATAACTCTTTGACTTGCGTCTATGAAGGAACTTGAGTCACACGGCCTTAGTACACGCCCGTGTTGCTAGGCCATGTGGTAAAGTTAATTTTCACAAATTAGGCTATTTTCCAAGCCATATTTCTCACTCATTTGATCCTTATTCTTCACCCACATTTAATACATACAAAAACCAATTTAAGATATTCAACTGAACCTTATGCTTAATACCATTTGTTAGTCGTACACTTCATATAAATAACAATAAACGTATATGGGCTCAATTCTCATTAAATTTCTCTTGTACTTATACTTTTCACACTATGTATTCATATAACATATAACAATCACACCTCTCAGTATTTCATATATATTTTTATAACAAATTATCTTAGTTTCAAACTACTTCATATTTGAGTTTTACTTATCAAATCATTTGAAACATCATCTTTACACATAGAGTGCACTTAAGATGCACAATTCTATAATTATGAATGAACACATTTATCAAACATATTCCATGTTTTTATATATATAGTCTCATATTTCCATGTATCAATTACCATCATTTCCTCGTATTTTGACAAATACATGTAACAATTCATAAACATGCAATTCACTAACTCATCATGCCAATCACAATTTAAATTGACAAATCACTTATTGAGCCCAATTTCAATGTTCACTAAAATCTATTAGGATGTACGTATCCACCAATAAATTTCATGTACAGGTATCATCACCTCATATTTTCACATACATTTACTTTCCATATTATGAACTCAAATAACATATACAAGACATACCAATGTATTCCAAGTACGTTTTCATAATATTTCATTTCGAATTTAGATTATGTCATATTAGAACTCTTCTCATTAACTCATTTGGAATACAAATTCATACAGATAATACACTCAAGGGTGTACAAATATATAATTACAAATGAACTCATTCATCAACCAAGTTCTATGTTCATGTCTCATCAACTAATATTTCCTTATATCACATAGCTCTATGTAACACTTACCACCTCGTCAAATTAGTGAACGTCTTATTTAAATTGTTCTCAAGACGGTGTGCATTGAATTTCACTGATAATCACTAATGCCATAACATAGCTATGGTTTTTTTCACAAGAATGCCATAGCTCAACCATGGTCTTACATCTTCACTATCATTATGCCATGGTGAAACCATGGACTTATCCGTCAATTCATCACTTTTCACTAGAATGCCATAGCCCAGCTATGGTCTTACATCTTAAACACGTATCACACCGATGCCATATCCCAAATATGGTCTTACACTGAAATCACTTGTCACTTGTAGCCGAAGCTACCACTATTCACTGATCAGGTAGCTGGAGCTACCACTTTCATCGATCGGTAGCCGGCTACCACTTTTCATCGATCGGCAGCCGAGCTACCACTTTTCATCGATCGTAGCCAGAGCTACCACTTTTCTCTTTCACTTGTTCTTGATCAGATAAGTGTAGCCGAAGCTATCACTTATCACTTTCACTTGTCCTTGATCAAATAAGTGTAGCCGAAGCTATCACTTATCACTTGTTGCCATGGTTCAACCATGGTCTTTTCCGTCAATTCATCTTGTCACTGAACTGAAGTGCTCAATTTGATCATTTATTCAATTTTCATGCTTTTACATTATTTACGATTTTATCATCAATATATATGAAATAACACATCATGAAGTTCATAAAATTTACAAATGATCACTAAAATTTAACCTTATAAACTCGCAAGTTCAATTTTTGTATTATAACGATAATTATAATTTCATAATAAATATTCCAAATAAAACATTATATCATTTCTAATTCAACATTTATCAATTATAATCGAGCATGTAATCAATTTATACCCAATTCGCTCATATATTATTTTTCCTCCTCCTCCTCTCCAACCACATCCTTAGTATAAACAACACACTTGTAAGTAACATTATCTATAATTTTCACTATTTACTTATGTGAATAGTCAAGCTGTCTATCCATGTCATAGTCACTAAATTATTTTTATCTTGAACTACAGAGCTACAAATAAAGATCTGTAACTTTTATTTGAAACTAGACTCACATATCTTCTTACTATAATTTTTCCAGAATTTTTGGTATGGCCAATTAATACAGTTTATTAGTTAAATTCTCCCATGTTACACAGTCTGATGACTCTGACCTCTCTTCACTAAAAATAAATTATATCATAATACAATTTTCATAGAGTGTTTCCAATTATTTATAATGAAAATAGATTCACTAAGGAATTCAAACATATAAATTATAACTGATAATTATTTTTGTACAATTTTTAGTGAATTTCTAAAGTAAGAACAGCGGATCACGAAGTTATTCTAAATCAGTCTTACAAAAATTTAAATATCTCAATATGTAGACTTCCATTATATAAAAATAGACTCAACAAGATTTAATTATATGTCTCACTCAACTTCTAATTCAATTTCTACCATTTTTGGTGATTTTTCAAAGTTAGACAACTGCTGCTATCCAAAACTGCTTTAGTATAACATGTTGATTTCTATTTTGTCCCAAATTCCACATTTCATACAATTCAATCCTTGCTCAATTAACTCCTCAATTGAGCTAATTTTCTCATTTAATACTTTTCTCTATCATTTTAAACTACTTCATAATCTTTGAAAATCAGAATTTTAACACTAGGCCTTAATTTCAACTCTTTCACAATTAGGTCCTAAAACCAATTTCCATCAATTTTACATGATAAAATCATCATATAACAAAATTAAAGCTTCAATTAAATATTTATTCATCATATTCTTCCAGCACTAATCCACATAAACTTTAAAAATTAGCCATAGAATCAAAAACTAATGAATTAATAAGTTGGACCCAATTGTAAAAGTCCAAAAGCATAGAAATTTCAAGGAGAAAGCAGGAATTAAACTTACATGAAACTTCAGTATGAAAACCAGCTTGAACTCTCTCCCATGGCTGTTTTTCAGCTGAAGAAAATGAAGACAAATGAAGAGAATTCTAGATATTCCAATTTGGTCCCATATTTATTTAACTAATTTTGGCAATTTTCTAATTTTGCCCTTATTTCACCCATTTCCTGATTTTTCTCAGCTATTGCCGCCCAAAATATCTCCTTTGGGCTTATTTTCACTATAGGTCCTTCCTCATTTGACAATTAAGCTATTTAATCCTTCTAGCAACTTTTACATATTTTTCAATTTAGTCCTTTTTATTTAATTAACCATTCAAACGTCAAAATTTTCTAACGAAATTTTTATACCACTTTATTGACATTCTGTAAATATTCATAAAAATATTTTTGACTCGGTTTATAACACTGAGATCTCGATACCTCTTTTTCTAGATTTCTTGACCAAATAAATCTTTATAAAACATAATTTACTATTTCAAAAATCTTTTAAAAGCTACATTTGGCTCGTAAATATTAAATAATACAATCTATGAGCTCATTTGTCAGATTTGATGGTCTCGAACTACTATTTCTAATATCACTGAAATTTGGGCTATTACAATACTCAAATTCAGTTCAACAACCTATCAATTTTAATTTTTTAGAAAGTAGACTTATCATGCTCGATTCTCTAGTATTCTTCAAATTTAATCATCAATGCACAATTAACTATGACTTACTCTAAAACATATCAATAAAAATCATAAATCATTAGAAATTTCATCCTAATTAGTAATATGAGAAATATACTTAAGATCAAGACTAATTTCAGGATTTGAGAATTATGAAAAAAGTTAGGCACTATTACCCCCACACTTAAGATGTACATTGTCCTCAATGTACATTGTCCTCAATGTACAAAGATAGATAATGAAATTTATGTGCCAAATCAAAAAGATAAGTGGGGAAAGTAATACTCCCTAAAATCTGGATGATCCCGGGCGTCTTTGGTAGCGGTGATGGTGTTTTCTATGGGCCCGGTGGAGTGGCTACCGAGAAGCAATTTGCTAGATGAAGAAATTGGGTAGCCTGTGAAGATATAGCCAAGAGATCTATAGAAATAATAATAATATACTAATAATAAATTTAAAGATTAAGGAAATAAAAAGAAGGAGACTAAGAAGAAAACTGAAATTGAAAGTAAAGACTAATGGACTAAGGAGTCCTTATTGTTGGATGGTTTGAAGTGGGTCCGACCTCAAGGTGTGGTGTGTGATTCCCTAGCAGCCTTTAGATCCTAAAACCAAGAAACTACTATGAAATAAATTAAATTAAGTAGAAAAGAAGTATAGATAAGGAAAATAAAGGAGACGAGAAAAGAAAAATAGAACCGAAAAGGTTTTCGAGACCCTTGGCGTGTCAATTAAGTGAAGCTGCTGGCATGAACTCATGTTGAGGTTTCATCTAAGGAGATGATGCATACGTTTCTTCGGCATGATCTTTATGTTGCTCAAGTGTCTTGGATCTTTTCTATCAATAGGAAAAAAATTGAAAGAAAAGAGAAAGAAGGAATAAGAAAGAAGATGGGACAAAGAGGACGGGCTGTGGGGTTTTAAATAAAATTTCAAATCTGGCTAGTTCCCATACCCGTGTGCCGAGGGTGTGTCGATTCACATGGCTGTCTAGCACTACCGTGGCTAATGGCGTATTGCTTCTTACACACCCGTTTCTTAGTTAGCCACGCCCATTTTGAGAAAGGCAGTATCCACACACGGTTCAGAGGCACGCCCGTGCTTATTTTGTCAGCACCCGTGCTTCAAGGTGGTTGGACTCGTGATGTTGGGGAGTGGTTGGACTGACTTGCACGACCTTGTTCTTGTCAGTGTGGTGGTTCCGGTGGTCCATACAGCCACAGACACGATCGTGTGTAAGGCCATGTGGTCTGGAAATCTGTACTTTTGTGTTAGTTTCCAACTAAATACTTAGGAAAGAAAAATGGAAAGACTGGAAACAAATTTGAATATAAATAGTGTTAATGTTCGGGTTGCCTACCGAGAAGCGCTTGTTTATAGTCTTAAGCTAGATTGTCCTCATGTTTGAAAATTTCAGGGAGGTTTAAAGGTTTGAATATCTTCCCTCATGCTTGCGATTTTATTTTCATAACACAATTGGAGTCAAGAAGCATTTACCTTGAATTTATCAAATTTTGGGTTACTTACCTCGACTGTGTTGTGGGGAAAGATTTCGTGTACCTTGGGAAGAATTTCTTCCTTTGCCCTTAAGTCTATTGAAGTGATGTGAAGATCGGCTTTGTCTAACAGCACCTAGTCTCTATTTTAAAGTGATTTGATGTTCCTATGAGCTCTTCTGGTGGTTCCTTAGGTTTTACTTCGTGTGGATCCGGCTTTTCTTTGGTGTATATCTTTCTACTCTTCTAAATTGTTGATCGTACGCTTTTGTGTTGGCTCATATTTTATGCTTCGTGATGTTTTCTGTGATGGAGGTTGAATAATTTGATTATCTATTGAAACGACTTTCTTACCTTCATTTTCGTGGTTCTGGCTGAGTCGAGAGCTTAAAGATTGACTGGTTCATCTCCTACACAAAGTATGAGTTCTCATGTGGCAACATCAATTTTAGTCTTGGCAGTTGCAAGAAAAGGTCTTCCTAAAATTAAAGGGATTGAATTTTCCTCATCCATGTCTAAAACAACAAAATCTACTGGGAAAACAAATTTATCAATTTTTACTAAAACGTCTTCAATGCCCCTAGGAATTCTAACAGTTTTATCAGCTAGTTGGATACCCATCCTAGTTTGTTTGGGCTTCCCTAGACCTACTCGTTTAAACAGTGTATAAGGCATGACATTTATACTTGCCCCTAAATCAGCTAACGCATTATCAATAGTTAAACTACCAATTAAACATGGAATCATAAAACTCCCTGGATCTTTTAATTTCTGCGGTAGTCGATTTTGTAGCATTGCTGAACACGTTGCGTTAAGTTCCACATGGTGCTCTTCATCTATTTTGCGTTTGTTTGTTAAGAGCTGTCTTAAAAATCTCCTTGAGTCAGGTATCTGAAAAAGAGCTTCAAGAAGAGGTAAGTTAATGTGTAATTTCTTTAGAAGTTTTAGAAACTTACCGAATTGTTCCTCTGAATCATCTCTTTTCAATGCTTCGGGATAAGGTATTCGAGGGTGGTACTCTTTAATTACCGGTTTTTCTTGTGCTACCTCAATTTTACCTGTTTCTTCCTTGGTTTCTTGTACTGAGGTGGGCTTGTCTACCTTTGTATTCTCTTGAGATGTGATGGCTTGTTTCTGTTCTTTTGGGTTTATTTCTGTGTTGCTTGGTAGACGTCCTTGTTGACGTTCTGAAACAAGCTTTGTGAGTTGTCCCACTGACCTAGTGATTTCCCCGACTTGTTCCTTGATTTCTTTGATCGATATTCCTTAGTTATCAAGCATTGTATCAGTTCTTTGGAGACCGGCATCTGTGTCTGCCATGAACTTTTTCAACATCTCTTCAAGACTCGACTTCTTTTTCGGTGGATAAGGTTGATTTTGGTAATTTGGAAGAGGTTGCTGCCTTTGGTTTCCTTGTCCTCCCCACGAAAAATTTGGGTGGTTCTTCCAACCTGGATTGTAAGTGTTACTAAAAGGATTATTATTAGATCTGAAATTGTTACCTATATGGTTTCTCTACTCGTTTTCTGCTCCTAGTTGGTAAGGTGGGTACTCAGAATTCGACACATTCCCACTCGCTTCGCATTACATGACTGGATGTACCTGTGAAAAGCATAAATTATCAAGATTTTTATTCATTAACTCCATTTATGTTGACAACATTGTCACTACGTCTATGTTGAAAACTCCGGCTGATTTTGTCGGTTTAGCCCTTGTAATTTGCCATTGATAGGTGTTCAACGACATCTCCTCAATAAAATCATAAGCCGCTTCAAGAGTTTTATTATTCAGAGTTCCACCGGCTGATGAATCAATCATTTGCCTTGTTGGAGAATTCACACCATTGTAAAAAGTTTGGACTTGAAGCCACATAGGTAATCCGTGGTGTGGGCATCTCCTTAGGAGATCCTTATATCTTTCCCATGCATCATATAATGTTTCTGCATCATTCTACACAAAAGAAGATATATCATTTGTAAATTTGGCCGTTTTGGCTGGTGAAAATACTTTAAAAGAAATTTTTCGATCATTTGATCCCATGTGGTGATTAACCCTCGTGGTAATGAGTTCAACCACTGCTTTGCTTTATTACTTAATGAAAAAGGAAATAACCGAAGACGTATGGCATCGTCAGAAACGCCATTTATTTTGAAGGTATCACAGAATTCTAAAAAATTAGATATATGAGTGTTTGGATCTTCATCCTACAAACCATCAAATTGAACAAATTGTTGAATCATTTGTATTGTGTTAGGCTTTAATTCAAAATTATTAGCGACTATAGTGGGCCTAACAATACTAGATTATGCTCTGTTAAATTAGGTTTAGCATAACCATACATAGTCTGTGAGCATTCTGTTCTTGCACATTTGGCGTTGAATTGTTTTCGTCCATCCCTTGAAGAGGATTGGATCCTTGCTTTGTTCTCCTCTTTGATAGTCTAGGGCTCGTCTAATTTTTCTGCGATTTCGGTAGCTTCAATGTAGCTTCAATGTCACTCGGATTTTTCTAGTCATTTTAATGGTCCTATATGAAAAGAAAGGAAGAAATTTAGAAAAACAAAATATATGTATAAAAATAAGAGAAATAAAAAATAAAAAATAATGGCTAAAGTAATAGAAATAGAGTTTTCTTAATATTTTAAGAGTTCCCCAGCAACGGCGCTAAAAACTTGATCACTGCAAAACAGTCTAGTTTTAATATTTATAAAAGAATGATCGAACCTGTAGACTGATTACGATAACGATAGAGGCAAGCGCACCTATCGAATAGTAGTATAGCTCAGGCAAGAATATCTTATCGAACCCAAGGAACCTAAAAGTACTACTACTCATTTTCTTTCTATTATTTAGCCTAAAATATGGAGTGATTGGTTTATTAATCTAAAACAAATGAAATATTTAAACTTAAATGCAAAGACAAAAGAACAAAACTTTGGGAAAAGACTTTGAAGAAAACTCAATTTATAAAGACAATACCTTCGGGAAGAATCCACCTATGACTTCACTTATTATCTACCTTTTCAATTCATATGATTTATTTACTTAGCTTGATCCGTGAGACTCCCTAACCTATATTAAACCTTTTTTCGAAGTGAATAATGTCTAACCTTAGGTTAATTAGTGGAACTCTCGTTCTCTTATAATAACCCCCTAAGGAAGCAGTAAATCGATCAATGGACTCCCATATTAGGTTTCACTCTAATTCGGAAAAGTCTCGTAACCCTATCTCTAGGCGCCCGATCAACTCCGCTTAATTATGCTAGATCTACTCTTAGGCAAGGTCTATTCCTCCTCCACCTAAGCACGTCAGATAAATTTAAGCAACATAATTAAGAACAAACTAAGTATTTATCATATAAACTGAAAGAATTAAATAACAAAATCCGTTATAGGTTTCATCCCCTTCAGGTATCTGAGGGGTTTAGTTCATAACTAAACAAGAAAACATCTCAAGAGAAAAGATAAAACAAAACATAAGAAATCCTTAAAACCCCCTGAAGGAATTGAAGAGGAGATCCTCCGTCTTGAGTAGAAATCTAACTCTTCGAGATGGATCAATTGGCTATCTTCGAGACAATCCCTGAACGAAAAATGCTTGGCAGAAAACTCTACTCAATCATCGACCCCTTGAATAGCCGCCTTGGGGTGTTTTTATAGACTTTTGGGATGCTTTTCTTGTCTCCTAAGTACTTATAATTCAGGTACAATTTGTCCTAGGTGTTTGAGTAGACTTAAGATTGCGTTTCTTGGGCTCCAAGCGTCCTATTCCAAGTGAAATTACTCTTTCCCGCGGTAGGGGCACGGCTAAGGCACGCCCGTGTAAATTGAGGCTCAGCCCGTGTCTCTATTCTGTTGATTTAGGCACGGCCGTGGCACGCCCGTGCAAGTCGATGGACAGGCCATGCTTTGGGTCTGTCTATTGGGGCATAACCATGCAAATCGGGGATAGGCCATGTTAAGCTTTTTTTCGATGAGACACGGCCGTGTAAATTGGTGACAGGCTGTGTTCTAGGTGGATAGCAAGGCACGACCGTGTGGAATAAAGCCCAGGCTGTGTCGACTTCTTGGGTTGGCCCAATTTGGTCCGTTTTAAGCCCGTTTTACATTCTTTTTATCCTTAGGTGTTCTCCTGAGTATAAGACATGAAAAGAAAGGATTAAGAGCACATTTTTACATAAATCGAGGATAAATTCATCCAAAAGCATACTAAATGTGGGATTAAAATATGTTACTTTTACGGTTTATCAGTAACACTAGAAATAGGATGACGTAAATTTGCCGGATTAGGGTCAAACCTAATATGGGAGTCCATAGATTGAGTTAATGCAATTCTATGGGTTTTAATTAGAAAGAAATTTCAATTAATCAACCTAGGGTTAGATGTTAGTAGCCTCGAAAGTGGTATTAATATAACTTAGGAATCCTACGGATCAAGTCAAGTGAATAAATCGTCTGGTTCAGAGTTAGATAACAAGTGAAGTCTAGGTGGATTCTTCTTCGGGTATTGTCTAAATCAATCGGTTTTCCCTCAAGTCTTTCCCCAATTCCTTCTTTGTCTTAGCGTCTTTAGCTTAGTTGTTAGTTAATTTTAGATTAGATAAAAATTCCCTTAATTCTTAGGCTAAATAATAAAAAGAAAGTTAGTATTAGTACTTTTGGTTCCTTTAGGTTCGACAATCCAGTCTTACCACTAAACTATACTAATGTTCGATATGTAAGCTTACCTCCATCATTTTCTTAGTTAGTTTTCAAGTTCGATCATTCTTTTTATAAAATTTTAAGACTCTAACACACGATCAGTAAGGATGGGTGGGTTGATTATATCCCCACATGGAGTGTAGGGTTGGACGGAGTTGGAGTGTAGAGGCTGGCGAGGTAGGATTTGATACTGTATATCTATTACTATACTAAATATTGATACTGTAATGGGCCAAGGCCCAAATGCATGTCTGCTTCTGTATTGAAACGGGCTAAGGCCCTAACTTAAACTGAAACTGTTACTAAGATGGGCTTAGGCCCAGACTATGATTATATTCTGTCTGCTTGTTCATATGGGGATTACACACTGAGTTTTCGTAAACTCACCCTTCTGCTTTATCTGTATAGGTAATCCCCAAAATTAAGCGGATCGGAGCGGCGGAGGACTCAACGGTGGCTACACGACTCTTTTTTATTGTTTCGTCTTTAATTAGGTTTTCAAAGTTTAATTTGGGGTATTTTGCTGTAATGAAGGCCTCTATGGATTTTTGCTTAAAATTTGGATTTTATATTTGTCTTATGTTTTATATCTGCTAGAGGTAGGTAAAATACGAGTTTTTAAAAGAAATGCATGTGTTTTAGCAAAATATCCACAAGGACACAAACTATTTAAAAAGTTTCTGTAACATATAATGTATTAAAAACTAACAATTGAATAAGAATCACGGTTTTAGAATTAATAAAAGATAATAAGGAATTCTAAACGAAAAATGTTTTAAGCAAAGTTACAATTTTCCAACACAAGCTACAGTTTTCACTACCATGTGACATCACCATATTCGGCCATAACGTCCAGCCGGGTTTGGGGTGTTACACTAAGCTACCCTCCGCAAATAACATAAAAATAGAGTTCGTTATCTCATGCAGTGTGGGCTTGTGGTTTCTAGAAGAAGAGGAAGAAGGGTAGGAAAACTCTTTCAATTTTAGGGACAAATTTTGGTCATGCCGTTGTTGGATCGTGAAGGGAAAAAAGGAATACTGGATTAAGCAAAGGTGGTGTCATTGAGAGAAAAAGGTTTGGACTTCCCTTGAATAGGGAGCATTAGTAAGGGCACCGAGATGGGAAGAAAGAAGACTCGAAGTAGTCGCACACGAGTCCACAACATTGGCGGACTCAATAAGAGGTTTGGCAATGGCTGGAGGAGGGAATAAAGCATGCAATAGAGAATCAAGCATGAGAAATGTTGTATAGGACACTGACTGGGGAGCAGGAAATTCACCCTCTGGAAGGATTGGCTGCTTGCCAGGCCTATGATAAGGTAACTTGTTGCCACCACTCTCCCCAACACTAGAGGACCCTCTCTCAAGTTTTAACATCTTTATATTCAAGTTTATTGTGTTCATGAGATCCATGATAAACTAATCCTTTTATGGGGGATTAGCGAGTGGAGGTGTGATTAATTGATTCTAATGTAGGGTTTCTTAGTGAATCAACTATTTAGGAGAGGAAAAACTTAAACACTAGGATTAACAACCTTGAAAAATCATTTAGGTGGGAATTAACCCAAATTTGGTATGGCATATTTGTGAACACCTTAGCCCCAAACTGGTCTAGACTATGAGATTGAGAGATAAGTATTTCTTGTCGACTCATTAGTTTAGTGGAAGATCGAGAGATCTTACTAGGGTAATGACTAGTTGATTGATTAGAAACCCAAAATAGGAATTAGTTATGACCACCGATGTGAGCTAATCACCCATGCTTAGAATTGATTAAGTGTCTAAATTAGTTTTCAAACGTTCTTTATATTTAGGGTTTTTTTTTATTTCATTATTTATAAAAGCCCAAAATATTTCCTTTTTATGCTTTATCTTAGTATAATTAATTTAAACTACTAATTACTTCTTTTTGCTTTTAGGTTGATATTAATTTAGTACTCACCTCCATTAGGTACGATCCACAAAGTACTCACCTACTTCGTTGTAACTATATTACAAGCTGACCCGTATACTTGCAGACACCGCCTTGAGTTCATATATTATATTTGCAGTATTCACACTCTAAATGTTAATACGTCCGGAGGAGGTCATCCACCAATCACCCAAGGCCCATATAGGGCATTTTTTGCAATTAAAACTCATTAGAAGACAGCATAAAACAGTCAAAATTGGCTGAAGAGGAGAGACACACATTAGCTTCGTTTTAGATTTAGTTTTCTCTAGGTTTTCTATAACAACCCATTTTTCAATGGTGTCAAAATAGTGATTTATGGACCACAAATCTGAAAAGTGAGTTTGTAACACCCTAAATTAAGGGTTATTTGTAATTTAATTAATTTCCCATGTATGTGCTTGTAGAAATAAATATTTTGATTTCTAAGTATATTTAGGGTCTTGACATAACCCCGAATTAGATCAGATTTGGAATCAAAAATTTCTTTTTAAGGGTTTAAAAGGAAGAAAGCTAGGGGATAGGGGTTAAATAAAATTTTGGGCAAATTATGACACAAAGAATAGGCTTGGCACAAGTGGCTTGGTGTGCCTAAGGGGGTTGCTAGGGAGGAGGTTCGAGCCTCGGCAGTGATAAGGGGAAATGTTTTTTTTCCCTTGTGGGCTTTTTGGGCGTTAGGGCTAGGGAGGCCTTATAATTAAATAAAGGAGGTTTGTGACATGAAAGTTAGGTTCGGTGGAGTGGCATGGGGCGTGGCTTAAGGGCCTTGGTATGAGGTCTCGGGTTCGAGACATGAAGGAAGCAAGGAGTTTTATTTTTAGGCTTTGGCATTAAAAGGAGAAGGGCCCAAGTATAAAGGTGTTATAAATTAATGGTGGGGTTATATGACATGAAAGTTAAATGGGAAGAGATGGTCTGGGGCATTTAAGGTGGGGCTGCGTTAGTGAGATCTGGTGTTCGAACCAGAGTAGCAGCAAATTTGTTTTTATTTTTTTTCCTCAAAGCTGGCGTGAAGGAGAATGAGAGCTAATGGTCTGTTTTGTTTTGGACTCTTAATAGGATAAACATAAGCTTATTTTTTTGCACATAATCTATTTGGAAGGGGGAGTTATTAGTGTTTTATTTTCAATTAAATTGTTGAGAGTAGCTAGGAGATAATGTAAGATAATTTTGCTTTATCTTTGATTAGGCTGGAATTATCACCATAGGAAGGGGTGTTGGCTGAATTTTGGACTCCTTGGGAAATTTGTCCATATCGATTTTGTCTGAGAAAGAAGTGCCAAAATCCTCAATTTCTTTTCTTCTTTTTCTCTTCATTGTCTTTGAATTTTCCTTGTTCTTAAGCCAAAATTGTTCAAAATTTCCAGATCTTTTCTTCTACTTTCTTTGAATTTTCCTTGTTCTTAAGCCAAAATTGTTCAAAATTTCCAGCATCTTTTCTTCTACTTTGTGCGAATTTTTCATAAGTGTGGTAAGGATCTCTAAGTTAATTCTTTAATTATTATGGCGGTAGAAACCTTGAGGCTCAACCATGTATTTTTAGGTTGGCCGAACCTTATTAAGGCCTTGGATTCATGCTTTGTTTTGTAGCCAAGAGAGGACAACATTAAAGGAGTAAGGAGATCTTTCGAGATTTGATTCCCCAAGGTAAGGAGGTAAGTGACATTCGACCATAGGCCTTGATTATGTGTGATTATACAAGTCGATTCTTAATTAGTGTTTTGATAGGGATCTCAACATTTTTGGAAATCAAATCCGTTCAAGGTAAGAGCCTTTGGTATTAAGTTGTTATGGCCGAATAGGCCTTTGGTATTAACATTGACAATTGGCCGAATGTAGGGTCAAGATCTAGCATCATAGATCGACTTTTCGGGATCTAGGAATTTCGGTAGTAACAGGTGTGTAGAAACTCACTACACACTTTATTAATTTACATGATTTAATGGTTTGCCTTTAATCTTTTGGTTGTGATTAGCTTGTGGCATAATCATGGTTTTCGGGTAAGTCCCCTAACTTGTGATTTTTGATATACGATTTGCATGCCATCACATGCTGTTAAATGCCATGCCTAAATACATGATTAAATGATATGTTGTACATAAAGCATGATGATGGTGGGATTGATGAGAGGAGGTGGATGATTTTCTGGACTGTCGCCAGTGGTTTTGACCACAAGATGGGTTGGCCCCATCAGATTATTTGTGACCTATGGTCATCAGTGGTTTTGACCACAAGATGGGTTGGCCCCATCAGATTATTTGTGACCTATGGTCATCAGTGGTTTTGACCACAAGATGGGTTGGCCCCATCAGATTATTTGTGACCTATGGTCATCAGTGGTTTTGACCACATCGATTGATTATTTGCGACTAAGTCCCAGTGGTTTGGTACCACCAGTGGTTTTGACCACACTTGATTATTTGTGACCGATGTTCATCAGTGGTTTTGACCACACGATGGGTTGGCCCCATCATTTGATTTGTGACTCTAAGTCATCGATGGTTTTGACCACCAGTGGTTTTGACCACACGGGCGATTAAGGAGTATGGATGGTTAGGTTGGGTTGCATGTGCATGTTTATTAATGACTTGTGTATGAGTTGCTTTTCCGGGTGGGGGATTTACACACTGAGTCTTGGTGACTCACCCCTTTCCCTTAACATTTTACAGATGAGTAGATTGCGGAGATGGAGCCGGAGAGGACTCGAGGCGGCCATGCTTGTTTTCATATTTGGAACTTGTTTAATTCAGTCTTAGTTATTTATTTTCTAAGTTTTATTTTGGGATTGTAATAAGGCCGCTATTATTATTGTTGGATGTTTATTTTATTGCTTTATTTTACTCATACAAATGGAATTTCATAATTATTAATTGAACCGGTTAAAGGTAAATTTTTTTAAACTAAGTAACTACTACGAGTTTTCAAGGAAGTTACCATCAGGTAACAAAATTTACCAAGTCCCCAATAACTCAGACGATTTTAAATTGCTACATGATCAAATGTTTTCAAAGGGGTTCTCAGCCCGACTGTATTTTTAAAAAGCCCAACTAAGTTTTCAAATCCCGTTTTCATACCTTAGCCAATTTTACCAAGTTTTCACCAAACTTTCAAAATGAATCAAATTATTTTACTCCGTGACATACCAGATCCGGTCAGGACTCATGGGCCGGGTTTGGGGTGTTACAGAGTTTGTATAATTAGTATTTAAATTATTGGAGTCAATAATAATTTTTATGTTGAATTCTGATATGAGGATTTTTAACCAATTAAATTAAAAGTTAGTATAAATGGTTAGGTTCAAAAGTCAAATGGTTATTGAAAACGAAGTATTAGGACATCATTTCCGTAAATTAAAGTTGTAAATATTTTTTATTAAATATTTACAGTATTATATGTGAATTGAAGTTTGGTCAGGTAATTTTGATGATTTACTATTAAATTACGGGAAATGGATTAAATTGTAAAAGAGGTGAAAATTACCCATTATAGATTTTTAAAAACCAAATGGATTAATTTAGCAATTAGACCATTGCCAAAATTCCAAGTGATGGTGGATGGCAATCATTCCACTAACCTTTGGGATATTTATTCATTAAGTCCTAATTAGTATAAGGTTAAATTGTAATTAAGTTTATTTAATTGGAATTTAATATAATTAAAGGACCAATTGTGTAGTTGGACCTTCCTTAAATGAAATAATAATAGGAATGATGTGGAATTATCTAGATTGTGGTAAATTGCATTTAGATCCTAATTATTTAAAAAGGACTAAATCGTAGAGGTTGAAAAAGTTTGTTTTATTAGTTAAAAAGGAGAAATTAAAGGACTAGAATGGTAATTAAGCCATTAATGGCTATAATGGACTGTTTTGGGCTTATGTTTGTTAAGAATTGGATGAAATCATTAAAGGGCAAATTGGTAATTGGGTAATTAATGGTTTAAAGTAAAAATTAAGTAAGAAAATGGTATCATCTTTTACATTTTCTATCTTTGAAAACCGAATAAGCCATGGGAGAAGGGAGAAAGCTTCGGTCAATTAGGGCTTGCTAATTTAGTAAGTAAACCTTGTCTGTTTTTAGTAATTTTTATATTTTTGAGCTCGTATTAGCTTAATCTAGCTAACCCAGAGACTAATTTATAAAACTGTTGTGAATAGCCCAATTTGCCCGGGCCCAATAAAACAATTCATTTACAGCCCTATAAGACCCAAACAGACAATAAAAACCAAATGCCTAAAACAAGCCCAAACCCTAGCCCAAAACAGATTAACCCAACAACAAAATTTCAAAAAACCTAACCCTAAATGCCGCCGCCACTTCTGACCCACCGCCACTACCACGCCTGCAGCACCGCCCTTGTCACGTCCACCGTCCATTTGCCTGCAAGAAGAATAGAGAAATCATCAAGAAAATAAGTTGTAAAAATGGCTATAAAATGCCAATCTAGACATTTGTAAAGGATTTGGAAAAATCAATACGAACATATAGATTAAGCACAAAAAGAGCAGAGATTAAAGCACTAAAAATCTACTAAAAATCAAAAACGACAGAGGCCAACGGAGGTGATTTCTTTTCCTTTTTATTATTTTCGAATCTTTCTTTTTCTTTCTTTCTTTTCGGCACATATATATATAGCATTATTAAATAATAAATAAAAAATATAAAATTTTTACCTTTTGGAGCTCTTGCATGCGTGCACTGGCGACAAAGCTTCGCAACAATGAATCATTGAAAATCCCACCGGTCCCTAGGCCTACAGAGGAAACAAAAAAAAGTTAGGGTTTTTTTTTAAGCAGCTGAAAAATGAGGCTTTTGTTTGGATTTTTAACTTATATAAGCAATACAAAACGATGTCGTTTTGGTCGGCGTCCGTAAACCCCAAAACGGTGTCGTTTTGAGCCGACCCGCACGACCCAACCCGCTCCAACCTCAGGATCCGCGTGTTTTTTAAAAATGGGGTATTTACACGCGTAGTCCCTCCGCCTTTTCATGGTTTTGCAATCAAGTTTTCAGTTTCTTTAAGTTTGCCCCGAAAGTTTATTTGGTTTTCAATCGGGTCCTCGCTAATGCTGCGCGTTTTGAAGGAGAAAGGAAAATTTCCTTTCTAGTCCCTCCATGTTATTCGCGTGTTCAATGGGGTCCTTTTTCTTTCTATTTATTTCAAATTAGCCCCAAACTTCCATTTTAAATTCAATTTAGTCCCTTTTTTAGTTATTTTGTAATTTTTATTACCATCACTATTATTTAGTATTATTATTATTGTTATCATTATTATTATTGTTATTATTATTAGTATTATTTAACATTATTGTTATTTTTATTATTACTATGACTATTATTTTTATTATTTTATTTTATTTCTTTATCTTTGTTACTATTTTCACTATTATTTATTTAAATATTTTATTATTATTATTAATCAACATTATTTTTGTCACTATTATTTATTTACCATTATTATTGATATTAGTATTATTATTACTATATTTATATCTATATTTATTTTCTTAGTTTAATACTATTATTATTTGTTTTAATTTTCATTTATCTATTTATACTTATCTTATTTCACATATATACTTCTATTTTCACTCATTTATGATTAAATTAATTATTATTATATTATATTTAGTATTATATTTAATACTATATTATTAAATAAAAATACATTTTGTAAAATTACTATATTTCATCTAAAGGTTTTTTTTAAATAAGGCAATGTTTTGTATTTAAAAATTCGGGGAATAGTGCCCTAACGTGCTAGGTTTCGATTTTCCGTTTGACTAAATAACTAAACATGCTTTTAATAAATTTCCTAAATCATGAGATGATTTTGATTACGAGGGTTTAAAATACCGTGTCCTAACGTGCTGGATGTGATGTTTGTATCCTGTTGGAACAAAGAAATCTTAAATTTTAACTCAAATTGTTCACGTTTTTAAAGAAATCATGTTTTCAAATCTTTTCGAATTTTCGACATTAAGGCATGAAATTATCAATTAGGTACCAATTTTAAGCGTTACGAGGGTGCTAATCCTTCCTCGTACGTAACCGACTCCTGAACCCGTTTTCTTGGATTTCGTAGGCCAAAATTAATGTTTTGAAATAAAACATTTTATAAGGTGATCCGATCACATCTAAGCAAAAAGGATTGGTGGCGACTCCATTTTTGTTTTTTTAAAGTCGACCCAGTTTTCTAAAATCTATATAAAAAATGGTTTCGACAACTGTCAAATGTTTTGGATTATGAGATTGATGAATTTGAGTTATTCTTGAAGTTTTATGAAATAATATTAAGTTTGGTTGCTAAATAGGACTATTTTGTAAAGTAGTTTTTGTTGATTTTAATGTTTAAGGACTAAATTCTGAAAAATAGTAAAAGTACAAGGAATTGATGTTAAATAAAAGAAAATATAGGCTTTGGTGAAGTTTTATGCTATTCATTTGAGTTTGATTTTAGTTAAATTTGGTTAAATTGCAAGATTAAGGCTTAGGGACTAAATTGCATAAAAGTAAAAAATTGGGGGTAATTTTATAAAAATGCCAAAAAGGACTTAATTGCATAAAATGAGTTAACTTTACTATTGGAATTATTTAATTGAATGAAAGTATTATTCTAGATCAAGTATGGGTTGAAAATCGAGGCATAAAGAAGTTACAGAATAGTCCATATACCTTATTGTACTGCAGTTTAGTCAAGTAAGTTCGTAATATTTCTTTTATGTTACAATGATTCCATATATATTACATGCTTATTATAATTAGATCCAATATTAAACTTAACCATTGAATGATTTGAGAATAAATAATAAATGAATGTGGTGAACATGTGATGTTTCTAAATAGCAGGCCTCAAGTCGTTGTTATCTATCAGGTTTTGTACCGGTGTGTTTATCGGGCTTTGTGCCTAGCACGCTTTGTGTCGGTGTTGTCCATCAAGCCATGAGCTGGTGATACAGACCGTAATGATGGTTGAGATACTACATGTGTTGCGGATTCTCTACAGCTTGTGTGAGCAGCATCGTGAGCCAGTGATTATTTAACAGGTACTATGTACCGTTGATACAGACCGTAATGATGGCTTGAGATTCTACATCTATTGCGAATTTTCTACAGCTTGTGTGAGCAGCATCGTAAGCCGGTCAAAACTCTGAAATTAACTCAAATGATTGATACCCTCTAATTACCTAATATTAGATCTTATTAATATGACGATTGAGAACATGATGTGAATTAATGCACTGTGTAATACTCACCTATTGTGAGCTGTGTTTGATAGGAACTTCATTATTTAATCTTATAATTTGATCTATTATGTTAATTTGGTAAGATTTATTGTTTAATTTAGCAAACTTACTAAACTTCAAGTGTAACATCCCCTACCCGTATCCGTTGCCGGAATAAAGTACAAGGCATTACTGAGAAGTACGAAACACTTACAGATAATTTAAACCATTTATCGCTCAAATACCAAAATTGATTATAAAAGTTCCTTTAATGGACCCTCGAGGTCTAAATCATGCATTAGGATCGGGTCGAGACTAAATCAGAATCGTATAAAATTTTTTGCAAAATCCCAAAATTTATCTCAGTTACAAAGGTCCCACGCCTGTGTGACTGGGGACACTCCCATGTGGCATAGTCGTGCGGCTCACATGGTCGTGTCTCTGGGGTGTGTAACTCTCTGACTTGC
Source organism: Gossypium rotundifolium (assembly GCA_025506655.1). Taxonomy (NCBI): domain Eukaryota; kingdom Viridiplantae; phylum Streptophyta; class Magnoliopsida; order Malvales; family Malvaceae; genus Gossypium; species Gossypium rotundifolium. Next base: position 9,933,802 of record CP106725.1, on the reverse strand, counting down.
ATCTATGAAGGAACTCGGGTCACACGGCCTTAGTACACGCCCGTGTTGCTAGGCCGTGTGGTAAAGTTAATTTTCACAAATAAGGCTATTTTCCAAGCTCATTTGATCCTTATTCTTCACCCACATTTAATACATACAAAATCAATTTAAGATATTCAACCGAGCCCTATACTTAATACCAATTGTTAGCCGCACACTTCATATAATTAACAAGAAACGTATGTGGGCTCAATTCTCATTAAATTTCTCTTGTACTTATACTTTTTCACATTATGTATTCATATAACATATAACAATCATACATTTCTATTTCAAGTACGTTTTCATAAAATTTCATTTAGAATTCAGATTATTTCATATTAGAACTCTTCTCAACTCATTTTGAATACCAATTCATACAGATAATCCACTAAAGGGTGTACAAATATATAATCACAAATGAACTCATTCATCAACCAAGTTCTATGTTCATGTCTCATTAACTCATATTTCCTTATATTACATAATTCTATGTAACACTTACCCAGCTTTGTCAAATTAGTGAGCATTTTACGGAATTGGTCTGCATCGGTATGCACTGAATTTCACGGATAATCACTGATGCCATATCATAGCTATGGTCTTTTCACTAGAATGCCATAGCTCAGCCATGGTCTTACATCTTCACTATCATTATGCCATGGTATTACTCAATCTCTTTCATTTGGTTCACTCCTCTTGTATTACTTATTATCAAATTAGGAAATGTCTTACGATTTTGAGTACGTTGTTGCTCAGTGCCACGTTTCACAACTCAGTATGGATGATACCATACCTACGTTTCACAACTCAGTATGGTTAATACCACACCTACGTTTCACACTTTGCCATGGATCAACCATGGTCTTATCCGTCAATTCATCACTTTTCACTAGAATGCCATAGCCCAGCTATGGTCTTACATCTTAAACACATATCACACCGATGCCATATCCCAGATATGGTCTTACACGAAAATCACTTGCTACTTGTAGCAGAAGCTACCACTATTCACTGATCAAGTAGCCGGAGCTACCACTTTTCACTTGATCAAGTAGTCGGAGCTACCACTTTTTACTTGATCAGGTAGCCGGAGCTACCACTTTTCACTTGATCAGGTAGCTGGAGCTACCACTTATCACTTTCACTTGTCCTTGATCAGATAAGTGTAGCCAAAGCTATCACTTATCACTTGTTGCCATGGTTCAACCATGGTCTTTTCCGTCAATTCATCTTGTCACTGAACTAAAGTGCTCAATTTGATCATTTATTCAAATTTCATACTTTTACATTATTCACGATTTTATCATCAATACATATGAAATGACACATAATGGAGTTCATAAAATTAACAAATGATCACAAAAATTTAGCCATATAAACTCACAAGTTCAATTTTGTATTATAACAATAATCATAATTTCATAATAAATATTCCAAATAAAACATTATATCATTTCTAATTCAACATTTATCAATTATAATCAGGCATGTGATCAATTTATACATAAGTCATTCATATATTCTTCCTCATCCTCCTCTCCATCCACATCCTTAGTATAAATAACACACTTGTAAGTAACATTATCTATAATTTTTCACTATTTATTTATGTGAATATTCAAGTTGTCCATCCGTGTCATAGTCACTAAATAATTTTTATATTGAGCTAAAAAACTCCAAATTAAGATCCGATAATTTTTTATGAAACTAGACTCACATATATTCTTACCATAAAATTTTCAGAATTTTTGGTTTAGCCAATAAGTACAATTTATTCTTTAAAGTCACCTCTGTTCTTATGTCTGACAGTTCCGACCCTTCTTCACTAAAAATTAATTATCTCCTCATACGGGATTCAGATGATGTTCCCGTTTATTTATATTAAAAATAGAATTATTCATGATTTTAAAAATATAAATTTAAGCCCCTAATTATTTTTATCCAATTTTTTTATGATTTTCCAAAATCATAACAGGGGAACCCAAAATCATTCTGACCTTATCTCACAAAACCTATTATATCTCATCATTTACAATTTCATTTCTTACATTGTTCCTTCTATAAGAAACTAGACTCAACAAGCTTTAATTTTATATTTTATGCATAATTTGATTTCTGCAATTTTTGGTGATTTTTCAAAGTTAGACTACTGATTGTCCAAAACTGTTTTAATGCAAAGTGTTGATTTCTATTTTGCCCCAAATTTCATAGTTCATACAATTCATTCCTTGTCTAATTAACCCCTCAATTGGGATAATTTTTCTCAATTAATAATTTATTCTATCATTTTAAACTACTTCATAACCCTTGAAAATCAGAAATTTAGCATTAGACCTTAATTCCAAACTCTTTCACAATTAGGTCCTAAAACCAGTTTCCATCAATTTTACTTGATAAAATCATCATATATCAAAATTAAAGCTTCAATTATATGTTTATTCATCATATTCTTCCAGCACTCATCCATAGTAACTTTAAAAATTAGCCATAGAATCAAAAACTAATGACATAGTAAGTTGGACCCAATTGTAAAAGTCCAAAAACATAGAAATTTCAAGGAGAAAGCAAGAATTAAACTTACATGAAGCTAGAGTATGAAAATCATCTTGAACCCTCTTCCATGGCTATTTTTCAGCTGATGAAAATGAAGAGAAATGAAGAGAATTCTAGATATTCCAATTTGGTCCCATTTTTATTTAACTAATTTTGGCAATTTTCTAATTTTTCCCTTATTCCACCCATTGCCTGATTTCTCTCAGCTATTACCGTCAAAATATCTCATTTAGGCTTATTTGCACTTTAGGTCCTTACTCATTTGACAATTGAGCTATTTAATCCTTCTAACAACTTTTACACTTTTTTCAATTTAGTTCTTTTTATTTAATTAACCACTCGAACGTCAAAATTTTCTAACAAAATTTTAATACTACCATATTGACACTCCGTAAATATTCATAAAAATATTTATGGCTCAGTTTATAACACCGAGATTGTTCTATAGATTACATTTTGTGATCAGGAGATCAGATTAACTCGTAGAATCACACTATCCCGATGACTCTTTTGGTAGATTTTGTAAACATTTGGCTTATATGGCATGTAGTAGGGAAAATGGATATTATTCTATAATTCATGGCTATGTGAGATGTTTTGTACTTAATGAATGAATGGTAGTGTAATAGCCGGTTTTCAGTGAAATCGAAATAATGGTTTCGAGACCACAAATTCAAGTCCACAAGAAAAATTATTTTAATATTATTGCTTGGTTTGCATTATGATAGGAATTCCATATAAAAATTTCGTTAAAAAAATTTTACCGATTACATGTCTAATTTGATAAAAGGACCAAATTGCATGAAATGCAAAAGTTGAGTTCCAGTAGCTATAAGTATCAAATAGTTATGAAATTCAAAATTGGAGGTCCTTATATGGCAAATAAATGTAACAACCGGTTTTAGCTAAATTAGAAAAGTGGTTTTGAAATGACAAATTCGATGCCAATAAATTATTTTAATATTATTTTATGTGTTTACAGCATGACAGCATGTATGTGTGAAAATTTCGTGAGCTAATTTTATCGATTGGTTGCTTAATTTGAGAAAAATGACTAAATCACGTAAAATGCAAAAGTTGCATTCTTCTTGTTAAAGGTGTCAAATAGCTTTGGCTTTTAAATATGATTGCCTTAAATGGTAATTAGACCATTTTAAATGGTAGTGGACTTTTATGGACATGTATTAAGGTATTTTGATGGTTATTTACTAAGGTTAAAAAGGTAAATTGGTTAATTAAGTTATAATAAATAAAACCAAACATTTTATCATCTTATTTTCATCTTCCATCACCGAATATACATGAGAAAAACAACCATGGAAGTTTGAGTATTCGGCCAAGCTATTTTGTTCAATCAAGGTATGATTTTTGCTCAGTTTTTAATGATTTCTATGTTTTTGTAATCGTTGCAGCTCAATCTAGCTAGACTGTACCTTTAATTTTGAAAATGTTAAAGATTTTAAGAGTTTCCATTGTTGAATCTATGAGCTCTTTGATGTTTAATGTTGAAATATTAAAGCTTGATGATAGTTTTACATGTTTTGTTAAGTGATTTTGACAAAAATGTCAAAAAGGGATTAAATTGTGAAATGTGCAAATTGTGTGGTTGAAATGAGAAATAAATGAAAGTTTTGGGCTGCTAGGGACTTATTAATAATTTGGCCAAGCATGGGTTTTGATGAATTATGAGAATTTTGGGTATTTGTAAAATAGGGACTAAATTGATTAAATGTGAAAATGTAGGGGCTAATGTGTAAAAAGGGCCTAAATGTGTGTTTTGGACTAAATTCAAAGAATATGTGATTGAATAAGTTAATTTTGATTATATATAGATCAAGAAAGAAAGAATTCAGATTTAGATCGGGGGAAAAGCAAGGTTATCGAGTAGTCAATCCGATCCGTCAATTTCGAATACGATGTGAGTTCGTATGTGGTAATTTCATTATAAATATATGTTAAATGCTTTGATATTGCATAAATTGTGTTTATGAGATACGAATAATATTTGAATTGTGAATACGCCTCTACGGATATGTTTGACGATGAAATCGACAAGTGTAAATTCCCGATTGAACCTTAGGAATAGTTTAGGATGCTAGTGACATGTCATTAGGTTATTGTGTTGGCTTCGGGCCACGATATCGGCACTACGGGTGCCAGTGATACCTTGATTTGGCTACGGGCCATGTAATAGGTATTTCGAAAAGGAGTTACCTTGATTTGGCTATGGCCATGGTATAGGTACTCCAGGATAAATTACCATGATTTGGCTTCGGGCCATGGTATAGGTACTTATCGATTGAGATTCTTGATTATCCAACTTCTATTCTAAATGGTTCACAGGTAAATGAATGATGTGGTTGAGAAAGAGGTTAGTACGAGGCGATACAGATACTTACAGAACCTATTCGAGTATTAAATAGAGAAAGTTGATGATATGGTATTTGATCATGTTTTGAGGCATGAGAAAGGTTTGTAGTTAATGTGTATATGGTGGTTTTATGTATAATTGGTTGATTTGTAATTATATGATGAATTAAGTTATTCGTATACGAGCTTACTAAGCTATGAAGCTTACTTTGTGTTATTTTTCTATGTTTTATAGTGAATCAAGGCTAGCTCAGATCCGGAAGTTGTCGAGAACATCATCGCACTATCAAGCATCTGATTTGGTACTTTTGAGTTTTGTAAATATGGTATATGGTATGTATAGGCTAGATGTGGTATTTTGGTTGTGATTATAGCCATGAGATTTGGCTTGTAAATTGTATATGTTTTAGTTTGTATATATAGTCATGAGTGATGGCTCATTTTGGTATGTTTTGGCATGAATGTGCCTATGGTTTTAGAGTTGCTCAACTAGTTATATTTTGAGTTTGGTTATTGATCTATAAGGTGTGATTGGAGTTGGTAATTTGAGTAGATATCTGCTTGTGAAATTGTGCTTGATGATATAAGTGAGAAATGGTTATTTGATTGAATTGTATATATGAATTTAGGTATGAAATTAGATGGCATATTATAGCATATTTGAGATTGGTATTGATGGTAATTGGCTGCTTATTGTATGATGAAATGGTACCATTTTGGTTGTTTAGGTGAGCATGAGTAAGGGTGGCAAATTAGCCTTGCAAATGGCCTATTTTTGTCCACACGGACAGAGACACGGGCGTGTGTCTCAGCTGTCTGTGACATACGGTCATGCTACACGGCCGTGTGTCCCCTGGTGTTAAAATTAAAATGAAGTCAGTATGCTCCACATGGTCTCACACACGGGCGTGTGACCGGCCGTGTGACACAAGTCAGTATACCCCCTAAATGGCACACGGCGTAGCACACGGGCGTGTGATTTGGCCGTGTTGCATAAGCCAGTATACCTTACAGGTTTGGCACTGTAATATCCCGGATTAGGGCTTATGCACTATTGCTAAATTATATGAAATAGCATGTCTTATGTGTTATGAATGTGTTATGTGAATTTTAGAATCTTCAAACATAAGGAAAATGCCTTAGAAAAATATCGAGTTTTAAGTCTAAAAGAGGGAACTGAAGCAATGTGGCCTTAAGAAAATAAATTAGGGAAATATGACATATAATTGGGCTTGGAAAAGTGGCTCGGAGACACCACTTAAAACCTCTGGGAATGACGCCACCAGCAGGGTAAATGGGCCAAGGTTCAAGTCACTAGGGAAGCAAATAAAAGAATTTTTATTTTGCTACAAGAAAAAGAGAGGTGGACGGCAAAAGGAGTCTATGGGAGGAGTTTGAGATGAGGTCTAGTTCTCCTAGAAATTTTGGCTAAGGTAGGAAAAGGGGTAAGGAAGAGTGAATTAAGGAATTTGATAGTGAGAGGAAGAGGTGGCCGGCCAAGGGACTCTCTTGGTAGTAATTTCGGCCAAGGAAGGAGATTAAGGCTTTTCTTCATTCTTTTCCTTCCCTTTGAGTCTCTGTCGAATTCTCTCTGCAACTCTTTCTTTTTTCTTTTTTCTCTCTAAAAGCCGAATATAGGACCCTCTAGTCTTGCCGATTTTTCCCTAAGTCCTACACCTTTTCCTTTCTTTCCTTGTTGAAGCCGAAATTCTATAGTGTTCATCAAAAGCCGAAATCAAGTGGACAGCATTTAGGCCATAGCCGAATAGCCCTGTGGATTCAAGTAAAGGTGCTATCGATTTTTTTTTTCAGTAGAGGTAAGATCAAGTTTGATTTCTATTCTTTTCTTTTAAGACTTGTCGAAATTTAAAGACTACTTCCTATTACTATTCTTTGACCGAAATCTTAAGGAGGGATTTTGGGATTTAGTAGTTATCGACCACAAAGAGAAGCACAACGAAGTTTTGGGATTTCTAAGATCTAAGGTAAGGCATTCGGCCATAGGCTACTTTTATGTGATTTAAAGTTAGAATTAAATTTAACCAATGCCTATAGGTATCTTGGCATCTCCTCAAGACAAGTGACAAGTTTTCGGGATTTCAAATCACAAGGTAAACACTTAGGTACATTCAGCCAAGGCTATAAACAATGATAGAGATCTATTTCTTAATTATTCAAAAGCCGAAAACTAATCCTTTAAGTGATCTGATGTTAGCCGAATACAAGGTAGAAGGATTTCAACGATTCGAGATTTGATTAGTAGTGAAATCGACACCAAGGTAAGAATTTGATTACAATAATCCTATTAGGATTTGGATTTATAAGAATGGCTTTTACTAATAAGATTAGGGTTGGCGAATATAGGCGAGAAAGATCTAAAGCAAGAGATTGGATTTTCGGATTTGGAGTGAATTTGCAAAGTATATCGTGTGTACCCACACTAAATCTTGATAGATTACTACTTTAATTTATTATATGTGCTAATATAAAAGTGTAAGATTATGGTTAAGGTACCATGTAATGGTACAAAGTACTGTGTACATTTTCCTACTCCTACTAGGAATATAATACGATCTATTATGGCACATAAGTGCAACTATAAGAATGTGAATAAAGCATAAGGCATAATTTTGCATGTTTTTGCATGACATGGGGCATATGGGTGATATGTGAAGGGGAAGTGAATTGGTGGTTCTAAACCCCAATATAAGAATGTGGTGACTTATGTCACAATATAAGAATGTGGTGACTTATGTCACAAAATAAGAATGTGGTGACTTATGTCACAATTATATATATATGGTGGCTATGCCACGAATTTTATAAGGGCGATGAGCACGTCGACTGCAGCGACTACCTTCGATGGTGTGTAGCGGATGGAGGGTTGACTTAGTAGTCCCCACGGTGTGATGGTTGGTACGGGTGATGTGTAGCGGATGGATAACTAGGCTTGGGTCCGGGATTGCATCATTTTATTTAAATGCTATATGAATATGTATGATTTGACATGCCTAAATCTGATTGAGACTTAGTGTTGATTGTACACATTGAGTCTGTTTGACTCACCCCTTGTGGGAATACTTTTCAGGGTGATGATCAGTAATGGACCAGGTCGAGAGAAGCTCAGGGGTGGCCATGCTCAATTCGATGATCATTATATTTTGTTTTTATAGTTTTAAAATTTCCAAGTTTTGAATTATTTCGGGTTTTCATTTGATGTAATAAGGCCATCAGTACTAAATTGTTTATGCATGCTATTAAAGTACTTAGTATGATATAATTATTGTCATATTAAAGTTATAAGCAAATTTTTTCTTAAATATAAATATCAAATTGATTTTAACACCTTATCGACACGGGTTCTTAATTCAAGCCCAACCCAAATCGAGTGTTTTCAAAAATACACATGTTTTTAGCAAAGTTTCAAACAGGATTCGAATGGATTTTCTTTAGAAGCATGCTAGATCCGGTCAGGGCTTGTAGGTCGAGTTTGGGATGTTTCAGTTTGATATCAGAGCCCGGTTTAAAACTCGACCTTGAGGGCTTTTTGGGCCCAAAACATTTTCTTTTGGAAAATTGGATTTTATTAAGAAATAAGCAGGTTTTTCTGGCATGGCACCTGAGTCTCCGGCCCGAAGTCCACTAGGTAAGTACCCCTATCTCTTGTGTGATTTATGATATGAATTATAGAAGGGTAGAAATGGAACGTAGATTAGTATGATAAGTACTTAAACCCTAGGACTAGTTACCCCAACAAATACATAAAACACTAATGCACAATTAAACAAACCTGTGTCCAAGTCGCCGAGCAAGGGTGTGGCAACCGTTGTGCGCATGTCTAGGATTGGTTTCAGTGGGAGCTTGGTATTTAAGCAGTCCTAGTAACTCTCCTCCTCTCTACTCGAATCCTACCTGGAGCGTAGATTCGGTTCACCCTAACCAAGAGGACTTAGTCCCGGGCTAAACTCAATAATTAAAACCCGAAAGGGACTAGCCACATTTTTATGGAAACCCTAGTTTTAAAAGTCAACAAACTACCCTTTTGAAATTATGAAAATTACTATTTTGGAAAAACTTCCTAAGAATTTTTAATTTACAAATTACCTAAATACCCTTAGTGGTAAAATTACTAAAATGCCCTCGATTTCTAAAACTACCATACTACCCCGATTTCAATAATAACTTCGATTTTGCAAAATGTCCAAAAAACTTTATAAAATATCAAAGACACCCTGATTTGGAAAAAATTTATGAAATTACCCCTGATTTGCAAAATGACTGAATTACCCCTAACCCATACAAATGACCAAAATACCCTCAGCAAGGAAAATTACCGAAGTACCCTCAAATTAGAAATCTCTAAAAATACCCTTGTTTTGAAAAGTCACCAGGAACCATACTTTGCAAAAAAATTACTGAAATGACCCTGGCTTGTAAAATTACAAAAATACCCCTAATGTATAAATTACCATTTTACCCTTGAAATTTTTCCAGCAAGTATTTTAATTTTGTAAAATATCAACAACCTCTATTTTACAACATTTTCAAATACTCTAATTTGAAAATTACCAAAGTACCCCTATAGGATAAAATTACGGAAATACCCCTGGGTAGTGAAAAATAACAAATAACGACAATTACAACATTTCTCTGTAATGAACGCAAGTTCATGTGTGTGACTAAATGAATGATGTGAGACTGTATGTGTATGAATCGAAAGAACTACTTCCTAGAACTATTAAACATAAAACTGTTCGTGGATAATCAAGTGGAACAAAACTAATTCATAAAATTCTTTACTCAGATAAACGCAAAGTGGAAGTATGAATTCAAGGGGACGTGGTCGTAACGTGCGTGGCCGTGGAAGAGGCCAAATGACCGTGTCTGAACCCGTTAGATCAGGTCAAGGATCTGAAAATGAAATGCCACCACCACCACCCCCAGCCGCTGATGTGGAATATCACCACCCCCACCCCCAGTCTTTACATTCATCCATCAATCAATTATGAACTTTCGTTCATTCAGAGAAATGTTGTAGTTTTCATTGTTGTTGTTTTTCCACTACCCAGGGGTATTTTCGTAATTTGCCCTATAGGGGTATTTTCGTAATTTATCAAAATAAGGTTCCTTGGTGATGTTGTCAATAAGGGTATTTTGGTAATTTTTGAAATCTCGGGGTTTTTTGAAAATTTTGAAATTACAGGGGTATTTCGGTAATTAACCAGGGTAAATTTGTAAATCTCAATAAATCAAGGTTATTTCAAAATTTGCAAAACTTGAGGGTTCTTTTTGAGAATTTGTTTTCCAAATCAGTGATGTTGCAAAAATTTTTGAAGATCGGGGTCATTCTGGTAATTTTGTAACTCGGGGGTATTTCGGTAATTTGCAGGTTAGGGGTAATTTCATAAATTTTTTTTCCATAATCAAGGTATTTTGATATTTTGTAAATTTAGGGTCCCTTTAAGCAAAGTAGTGTAATTTTGATAAGAACTGTGGGTATTTTGAAAATTTCCATAAACTAATGGCATTTTTGTAATTTTACCACTAGGGGTATTTTTGTAATTTTTATAAATCAGAAATATTTCATGAAAATTTCTAAAAATAATCTTTTCAAATCAAGAGGGTAATTTAGAAATTTTAAAACTAGGTTTCCATAAAAATACGGCTAGTCCCTTTCGGGTTTTAGTTAGGGGTTTAGCCCGTGTATAAGTCCTCTTGGTTGGGGTGAATCGTAGCCACGCACCAGGTAGGATTCGAGTGGAGAGGAGGTGAGTCACTAGGACTGCTTAAATACCAAGCTCTTACTGAATCCACTCCTAGACATGCGCACAACAGTTACCACACCCTAGCTCGGTGACTTAATCACAGGTTTGTCTAATGGTCCTTAAGCCTTATGTACTTGTGTTTTTGAGTAGACTAGTCTTAGGGTTCAACAGATCCTAGTTCACTAATCTACGTTGCCATAAAAGCCCATACATTTCACATATTCAAATCACTTCAGAAGTCAGAAGTACTTACCTGGTGGACTTCAGGTCGGAGACTTAGTGGGCCATGCCAGAAAAACTTGCTTAATTCACCAAAATCCCTTTTTGGGCTTAACTTTGAAAATGTTTTGGGCCTTAAACCCAAGGTCAAGAGTTTAAAATTGGGCTCTGATACCAAATTGAAACACCCTAAACCCGGCCCACAAGCCTTGACCGAATCTGGTATGTTCCCCGGTGTAAACCGTTTCAAAAATTCTTTTGTTACTTAGGAAAAACTTGTGTGTTTTGAAGATAGTTTGTTTGTGGGTTGGGCTTGAGTTGAAAACAAGTTTAATTCATTTGTTAAAAATCCTCTACTATAGGTGACAAAACGTTTAGGCTTTGTTTTTTTTTAAAATAAATTTACTTAATCCTTTAATAAAATAAGGTTTGTAAGCTTAACAAATAAAAACAGAATAAAATATTCCTACTAAGGCCTTATTACATCAAATAATTCCCAAAATTAAAATTTAAAATACTTAAAATAAAACAAAAGTCCAAGTCGTAAATTTCTTGCTGTGCATGGCCATCCCTAAGCATCTGCCGGCTCGGTCCATCACTGGTCGTCACCTGAAACATGTTCCCACAATGGGGTGACTCAACAGACTCAATGTGTACACAAACACTAAGTCTTAACAAATTCAGGCATAACAAATCATATTCATACATATCATAATTTCACATTTAATGATTCAAGATGATGATGCAACCCAAATCCAAACCTAGATGCCATCCGCTACACATCCCCGTACCAATATGCACACCGTGGGGACTACTAAGTCAACCCTCCATCCGCTACACACCATCGAAGGCAGTCGTTGTAGTCGACGTGCTCATCGCCCATATAAAATTTGTGGCATAGCCACCAGATAATTGTGTCATGAGACACTACATTCAGATAATGTAACCGAAGTTACCACATTCAAATGATGTGACCGAAGTCACCACATTCAGATAATGTGACCGAAGTCACCACATTCAGATAGTGAGACCGAAGTCATCACATTCACTTCCCCTTTCTCAAATAACCCGAATGCCCCATGTTATTCATATCATGCATATCATACTTAAATTCACATTCATGTCACTTTTCACATGTTAAGTATAACATAATTCGTAATCCTAGTAGGAGTAGGAAAACGTACTTGAGTACTTTGTACCATAACATGGTACTTTAGCCACATTCTTACACTTTCATATTAACACATATATCAAGTTTAAGCCATAAATCTATTAAGATTAGTGTGGGGTACACACGGTACCTTAGCCATATTCTTACACTTTCATATTAACACATTTAATTTAAAACATAGCCATGAACATATTAAAACTTAGAGTAGGGTACACACCTGATTCGCTTAACGATTTCACTTGAAATCCCGAAATCCGATCTACTACCTTAGATTTTTAATGCCTACATTCGGCCAACATGGTAATATTTAGCAAAGGCCTATTCAACCATAAAACCAAATCCTAGTAGGATTTGTATACTTACCTTAATGCCGATTGAATAAAAAAATCAAATCCCAAAAACTTGTATTCTTCCCCCTTTGAAATTGGCTACTCACTAGATCCCTTGAATCGGTTAGTTTTCAGCTTAAAACACATAATAATAGATCTACTACAAAAATAGGGTCTTGGCCGAATATTCATAGTCACTTACCTTAAGGATCTTAAATCCCGAAATTCACCGAATAACTAGGAACACATGACCTATGGTGTACCTTGGAAAAGAACTTCTCCTTTCATGATTGGCCAAGATTAATAATCGAAATTAGTCCCTAAATTTTGATAAGTCTAAAATATAAAAGAATGGAAACCAAACTTGGATCTTACCCTTATTTGAAGGAATCGATTGCACCTTCACTTCAACCTTCAGAGATTCGGCTATGGCTAAATGATGCTCTCACAACTTTCGACTTTTGGAGGGTTTAGAAAGAAAAGAGAAGGAAGAATAAAGATGGAGGATTCGGTTAGAACACAAGGTATTTTGGCTTGGCAAAAATAAAGAAGAAGAATAAAAGCTGAGGAATTTTAGAGAGAGGAGAATATGCTTAAGAAATTTGGCAAAGGAAGAGTGAATGAATGAATGGCCTTCTTTTCCTTTTATAGCCAAATTTACTAACTTAGAATCCCTTACTTGGCCATCACTCTTCCCTCATTCTCCTAATTAAAGAATAATTCTTCATTTATCCACCTATTTAGCTGAATTTTAAAGAGAATTAAACTCTTCCCTTAAGAGTCCTTATTGCCGTCCATTGCTTCCTCTTTAAGTAATTAAATAAAAATCACTTAAAGTTTTAGCTAGATGCCGTCCACTCTCTTTCCTTGTTGAGCCAAATTTTAACTTGTTCTATTGGACTCCTTGTGGCCTTACGAGGCCCAAATTATCCACCTAAGTGGTGTCACTTACTGGGCTTTAAGTGGTATCTTCAGGCCACTTTTCCAAGCCTGTTTGTTTGTCAAATTCTTCCTATTAACTTTCTTAAGGCCACCTTGCCTTAGTTTCCTCTTTTAATCTTTTAAAACTTGACATTTCTAAGTCATTTCTAAGTTTCCAAAAATTTTCGTTTGGCTCTTTAAACTTGACATTTCCTTACATTTCCAAGTTTCCAGAAATGTTCACTTTCCTGTTTTGAATCATTTCTAAATCATTTTCCTAGTTTCCATAAATGTTCACTTTCCTCTTTTTAACTTAGCATTTCCATACATTTCCAAGTTTCCTTACATTTCCATACATTTCCATACATTTCCATACATTTCCTTACATTTCCTTACATTTCCTTTCATTTCCTTTCATTTCCTTTTCATTTCCTTTCATTTCCTTACATTTCCTTATATTTCCTTACATTTCCTTTCATTTCCTTACATTTCCTTACATTTCCTTTCATTTCCTTACATTTCCTTACATTTCCTTTCATTTCCTAGGTTCCTCTTAAGACTTAATATTTTCTAAAGCATTTCCTTTCATTTCCAAGGTTCTAAAATGCACACCACACATCCATATCACAGTAAACATGCTATTTCATAAAATTAAGAAAAATGCACACAATGGGATTCAAACCTCTTCCTTCAAAGTACTTCATTTGATGCCATAACCTTTGCACCTTAGGTGGCGTCCCTTGCCACTTTTCCACATCACTTCTTGTTTTTAACTTGAAAACCAATAATTGTCCAAAGCTTTCTCTTCCATCCTAGGATTTTAAAAACCCTTAATTCATTTCCAAACACTGCCAAAACCTACTACTCATGAATTATGCACAAACACATAACCCCTAATCTAGGATGTTACAGATAGCCTCTGAACTATCTAGTAGGGAAATGACTGTAGTAAGCCCACTAGGTCAAACGGTAGTGGTAAATAAGATGTTTCGGAGAGCACCTTTAGAACTTCAAGGAGTGGTATTTTTTGCCAACTTAATGGAATTACCCTTCGAGGAATTCGATCTTATACTTGGCATGGATTGGCTAGTGGAGCATCGGGCTGTGTTGGATTGTGCAGCCAAATGAATGGAGTTAAGGACCCTAGAGGATGAAGTGATAGTTATGATAGGAGAAAGATGAAACTACTTGTCTAACGTAGTTTCGGCTTTAAAGGCTGATAAGATGGTTCGGAAGGGGTGTAAGGCATTTATGGCCTTCATTAGTGTTTTGGATACGAAAGAAGAGGGAGTTAGTGAAGTAAGAACTGTAAAGGAATATGAGGATGTCTTTCAGGAGGAATTACCCAGAATACCCCCGGACAGGGAGGTGGAGTTTAGAATTGACTTACTGCCGGGTACAGCTCCTGTGTCCATTGCCCCATACAGAATGGCACCGAAAGAGTTGGTGGAGCTCAAGGCTCAGATCCAGGAATTGCTTGACCGTGGGTTCATTCGACCCAGTGTGTCTCCATGGGGAGCACCAGTCTTATTTGTGAAGAAGAAGGACAGAACTATGCGTATGTGCATAGATTATCGTTAGTTGAATAAGCTGACCATCAAGAACAAGTACCCGTTGCCAAGGATAGACGACTTGTTCGATCAGCTTAAGGGGGCCGCAGTATTCTCAAAGATCAATCTAAGGTCTGGATATCATCAGCTTAAGGTGAAGGAGGCTGATATCCATAAGACGACTTTCTGAACAAGGTACGGGCATTATGAGTTCTTGGTAATACCGTTCGATTTGACAAATGCCCCAGCCACGTTTATGGACATGATGAACCAGATTTTTTAACCCTATCTGGATCGGTTCGTTGTCGTGTTCATAGACGATATCTTGGTATACTCAAAGTCTGAGGAGGAACACGATGAGCACCTCTGACAAAGTTGTTAAGGAAGGAAGTGCCTTTCATATGTACGAATAAGATTAAGGCGGAGAGCTTTGAAAAGCTTAAGAAGGTCTTGATTGGCCGACTATTATAGGCGGTTTGTGAAAAGCGCCTCGATTTTGATCAGGAGAGCTTTGAAAAGCTTGAAAGTCTTGATGAAGCGGGGAAGGATTTTGTAGTGTATTGTGATGCTTCCCATACAGGGTTGGGAGGTGTCCTTATGCAAGATGGAAAAGTAGTCGCTTACGCGTCTCGACAACTAAGGCCACACGAGGTTAACTACCCGACGCATGACTTAGAATTGGCTGTAGTAGTTTTTGCCCTTAAGGTGTGGAAGCATTATCTTTATGGAGAAAAATCGGTGATCTACACCGACCACAAAAGCCTTAAGTATCTGCTGACTCAGAAGGAGTTGAATCTGAGACAGCGAAGGTGGGTGGAATTATTGAAGGACTATGATTTTTCGATAGAGTATCACCCGGGCAAAGCAAATATAGTGGCGGATGCCCTAAGTCGGAAGGTGGTGATGGATTTGAGGGCAATGTTCGCACATCTAAGTCTCTATGGCGATGGAAGTTTACTAGCAGAGTTGCAAGTCAAGCCGACGTGGTTGAATAAAGTAAAAGAAGGACAGTTGGTGGATGAGGATCTAAGTGTTAAGTTGCGACAAGCGCAGAATGGAGAGTTGGAGGATTATAGTGTTAATGACGAGGGAATACTGTGCTTCAAGGGTAAGGTCTGTATGCCAAAAGACGTGGAACTTAGGCAAAGAATTCTTCGGGAATCGCATAGTAGCCCTTATGCTATGCATCCCGGAGGTAGTAAAATGTACAAAGACCTAAGGGAACAATTTTGGTGGCCAGGTCTTAAGCGGGAAGTTACCAAATTTGTAGGGAAGTGCTTGACGTGTTAGCAATTTAAGGCTGAACACCAAGTTCCGTCAGGATTGCTTCAGCCAATACAGATTCCTCAAGGAAGTGGGAGAGAATTACCATGGACTTCGTTAGTGGGCTTCCCCTTACGCCTACCAAAAAGGACTCGGTATAGGTGATAGTGGATCGGCTAACAAAGTCCGCACATTTTATTTCAGTACGGGTTGACTACTCCCTACAAAAGTTGGCAAGATTGTATGTGGCGAAAATTGTAAGGTTGCATGGGGTGCCGATGTCAATTATCTCGGATAGGGATTCGAGGTTCATGTCTCGATTTTGGAAAGCATTACATCAGGCTTTAGGCACTAGATTAGACTTCAGTACGGCTTTCCATCCACAGTCGGATGGCCAGTCTGAACGAGTGATCCAAGTGCTAGAAGATATGCTAAGAGGCTGTGTGATAGACTTCAGTGGGAGTTGGGAAGGATATCTACCTGTAGCAGAATTCGCATACAACAACAGCTATCAGGCCAGTATTAAAATGGCACCGTACGAGGCGTTGTATGGTACGAAGTGTCAGACTCCTACGTGTTGGACGGAATTGGGAAAACGTCAAATTTTGGATCGAGAGTTAGTAGCGGAATCTGAGGAGAAGATTAGTATAATTCGAGCTCGATTGAAGAAAGCATCCGATAGATAAAAGTCGTACACAGATCTCAAACGGAAGGAGATTGAATTTAATGTGGGAGATCAAGTGTTCCTTAAAGTATCGCCTTAGAAGAAGGTGATGAGATTTGGTCGAAAAGGGAAGCTAAGCCCAAGGTTCATAGGACCCTATCGGGTATTGAAGCGAATCGGACCAGTGGCATACCAATTAGAGTTGCCTCCTGAATTGAAGCAGATACACGACGTATTTCATATTTCCATGCTACGTCAATACCGATCGGATCCATCTCACGTAGTTCCGGTTGAAGAGGTGGAGCTAAGGCCAGACATGTCCTACGAGGAAGAGTCGATTCAGATTCTGGAACGAGATGTGAAAGTGCTACGAAGGAAATCGGTCCCTTTGGTCAAGGTGTTGTGGCGAAATCATGGATCGGAGAAAGCATCGTGGGAGCCGGAAGAAGCAATACAACAGCAATACCCCCACTTATTCTAGCCAGGTACTTTCGAGGACGAAATTATTTTAAGGGGGTGGGACTGTAATATCCCGGATTAGGGCTTATGCACTATTGCTAAATTATATAAAATAGCATGTCTTATGTGTTATGAATGTGTTATGTGAATTTTAGAATCTTGAAACATAAGGAAAATGCCTTAGAAAAATATCGAGTTTTAAGTCTAAAAGAGGGAACTGAAGCAAGGTGGCCTTAAGAAAATAAATTAGGGAAATATGACATATAATTGGGCTTGGAAAATTGGCCCGGAGACACCACTTAAAACCTCTGGGAATGACGCCACCAGCAGGGTAAATGGGCCAAGGTTCGAGTCGCTAGGGAAGCAAATAAAAGAATTTTTATTTTGCTACAAGGAAAAGAGAGGTGGACGTCAAAAGGAGTCTATGGGAGGAGTTTGAGATGAGGTCTAGTTCTCCTAGAAATTTCGGCTAAGGTAGGAAAAGGGGTAAGGAAGAGTGAATTAAAGAATTTGATAGTGAGAGGAAGAGCCGGCCAAGGGACTCTCTTGGTAGTAATTCCGGCCAAGGAAGGAGATTAAGGCTTTTCTTCATTCTTTTCCTTCCCTTTGAGTCTCTGCCAAATTCTCTCTGCAACTCTTTCTCTTTTCTTTTTTCTCTCTAAAAGCTGAATATAGGACCCTCTAGTCTTGCCTTTTTTTCCCTAAGTCCTACACCCTTTCCTTTCTTTCCTTGTTGAAGCCGAAATCCTATAGTGTTCATCAAAAGCCGAAATCAAGTGGACAGCATTTAGGCCATAGCCAAATACCCCTGTGGATTCAAGTAAAGGTGCTGTCGATTTTTTTTTCAGTAGAGGTAAGATCAAGTTTGATTTCTATTATTTTCTTTTAAGACTTGTCAAAATTTAAAGACTAATTCCTATTACTATTCTTTGACTGAAATCTTAAGGAGGATTTTGGATTTAGTAGTTATCGACCACAAAGAGAAGCACAACGAAGTTTGGGATTTTAAGATCTAAGGTAAGGCATTGACCATAGGCTACTTTTATGTGATTTAAAGTTAGAATTAAATTTAACCAATGCCTATAGGTATCTCGACATCTCCTCAAGACAAGTGACAAGTTTTCGGGATTTTAAATCACAAGGTAAACACTTAGGTACATTTGGCCAAGGCTATAAACAATGATAGAGATTTATTTCTTAATTATTCAAAAGCCAGAAACTAACCCTTTAAGTGATCTGATGTTAGTCGAATACAAGGTAGAAGGATTTCAACGATTCGAGATTTGATTAGTAGTGAAATAGGCACCAAGGTAAGAATTTGATTACAATAATCCTATTAGGATTTGGATTTATAGCCGAATGGCTTTTTACTAATAAGATTAGGGTTGACCGAATATAGGCAGTAAAGATCTAAAGCAGTAGATTGAATTTTCGGGATTTGGAGTGAATTTGCAAAGTATATCAGTTGTTTACCCCACACTAAATCTTGATAGATTTACGGCTTTAATTTATTATATGTGCTAATATAAAAGTGTAAGATTATGGTTAAGGTACCATATAATGGTACAAAGTACCCAGTACGTTTTCCTACTCCTACTAGGAATATAATACGATCTATTATGGCACATAAGTGCAACTATAAGAATGTGAATAAAGCATAAGGCATAATTTTTGCATGTTTTTGCATGACATGGGGCATATGGGTGATATGTGAAGGGGAAGTGAATTGGTGGTTCTAAACCCCAATATAAGAATATGGTGACTTATGTCACAATATAAGAATGTGGTGACTTATGTCACAAAATAAGAATGTGGTGACTTATGTCACAATTATATATATATATGGTGGCTATGCCACGAATTTTATAAGGGCGATGAGCACGTCGATTGCAGCGACTGCCTTCAATGGTGTGTAGCGGATGGAGGGTTGACTTAGTAGTCCCCACGGTGTGATGGTTGGTACGGGTGACGTGTAGCGGATGGATAACTAGGCTTGGGTCCGGGATTGCATCATTTTATTTAAATGCTATATGAATATGTATGATTTGACATGCCTAAATCTGATTGAGACTTAGTGTTGATTGTACACATTGAGTCTGTTTGACTCACCCCTTGTGGGACTACTTTTCAGGTGATGATCAGTAATGGACCGGGTCGGGAGAAGCTCAGGGGTGGCCATGCTCAATTCGACAATCGTTATATTTTGTTTTTATAGTTTTAAAATTTCCAAGTTTTGAATTATCCCGGGTTTTCATTTGATGTAATAAGGCCATCAGTACTAAATTGTTTATGCATGCTATTAAAGTACTTAGTATGATATAATTATTGTCATATTAAATTTATAAGTAAAATTTTTCTTAAGTATAAATATCAAATTGATTTTAACACCTTATCGACATGGGTTCTTAATTTAAGCCCAACCCAAATCGAGTGTTTTAAAAAATACACAAGTTTTTAGCAAAGTTTCAAACAGGATTCGAATGGATTTTCTTTAGAAGCATGCCAGATCCGATCAGGGCTTGTGGGCTAGGTTTGGGGTGTTTCAGGCACAGGCCTAGTGCACGGCCTGGCACACGGGCGTGTGTGGCCACTTCGAAGGGCACAGGCTAGACATACAAGCGTGTGGTCACCATGTGACCCAAGTCAGTATTGCCCTGTTTCCACACAGCCTGTTCACACGGGCGTTTGACCCTTATATGTTTAAAATTTTTTCTAAGTTTCCAAAAATTTTCGTATGTTATCGGTTTAGTCCCGAACCACTTCTAAAGCTTGTTTAAGGCCTCGTAGGCCCTTATAAGGACAATGTGGTTGTATTAATTGATTTATGAGAATGAATGATTTATGTTTGATAAATGTATGCTATATGTTGTGAATTGATCGGTAATACCTCGTAACCCTATTCTAACGGTGAATATGGGTGATGGGTGTTACAATAGACCATTAATTAAAGTTAGTGGATAATTATGTTTAGTCATCCATGGAAAATTAAATAAAGAAAAGGACTAAATTGAAAAGTAAAAATAATAAATGATGATAAATGATTAAATAAAGAAATATCATCTTTTTCTTCATCTTTCCCAAATACTTTTACATGGAAACCATAGTTAGAAGAGCTTGAAGGTAGCAAGCTTATTTGGCTCAATTAGGTGAGTATTCAAGTCTCGTTTTTAGTAATTTTTATATTTTTGAGATCGTAATAGCTTAATCTAGCTATCTCGGGGATTAATTTGTAAAGTTATCAAAGTGTTAAAGTTTTTCTATGGATGAATATGCATGAATTATGAAATTTATGGTAAAAAATGAAAGGTTGTTGATAGATAAACAAGTGAATTTTGATGAAATTGTGATTTAGGGACTAAATTGTAAAGATATAAAATTTATAGAAAAATTCTAAATTTTGTGAGATACACGGGCTGTTATTGTGACATATGAAATTCGGCTAGGCTTGGAATAAGGATTAAAATGTATGAATTTCATTTTTTGAGCCTAGAGACAAAATCAGAATTAAATAAAAGTATAGGGGCAAAATGGTAATTTTGCCTAAGATGTGAATTGAATGTAAATTGTATTAATTGAGCTAAATTTACTCGTATAGATCTAGGTAGACCAAATACGAAGTTAGATCGAGGTAAAGAAAAAGTAACGGATTAGTAGCATACAAGTTCACGAACATTGTTGAGGTAAGTTCGTGTAACTAATTGTTTATATTTATATGCTTGAATTGAATGTTGTGCATGTGATTGTATTGTTTCTATGAATATGAAATTAATATTATATCCGACAATTCCTGGCAAACATCAAGTCTTGATTGAATAAATGAAATTCTATGGATACAGGATTTCCCATATTGGTTGTGGTCCTTTATATGTTGCGAACACACCACAGCTCGAAAGAGCGTCCCATTAATAGCCCTCTCGAGCTTCCCGTTATATGGTTCTTGCGAGCTTCCCATTAATAGCTCTTCGAAGCATCCCGATCGATTGTGATCCTGCATGTGTTGTGGGCACGCCGCAGCTCTTATGAGCATCCCGTTATATGGCTCTTTGTAAGCTTCTCGATTAAAGGCTCTTTGTGAGCTTCCTGATTAATGGCTCTCTGGAGCTTCCCGATATGGCTCACTTGAACTTCCTGATAACAATCTATTCGGATCTTTCTGATTAATAGCTCTTCAGAGTTACCCGTTATTGGCTCGCATGAGCTTCTCAATTATGGCTCTTATAAGCTTCCTGTTATATAGCCTGGATAAGCTTCCCGTTACATGGCTCACATGAGCTTCCTGTTATATGGCACGAGAGAGGGCTTCCCCTTTATGTGCTCACATGAGCACTTCCGAATATGAATTGACGGATTACAATTTGTACACTACAAGTGTATTACCTATGTATTCATTGTAAATTCAATGGGCAAAGTTTCGACATGGAATAATTTGAATTTGAGATGAATTATTATGGAAATGTACATGTTACATGGATATATGATGTAGAAAGCATATATATGAAAATTTTTACATGATGTGCTCATCTTTGATTCTTGATATTCACATGAAGTACATGACTAACATGTTTTTTGAGATTATATGTGTTTAGGCAAATTGTCAAATTTTTTTGGATGAATTTTGAATGCTTACTTTAAATGTAAATGATTGGTAAGTTAATTTCCCATTATACGAACTTACTAAGCTTTAAAGCTTACTCTGTTTATTTTCCTTGTTTTATAGTAATTCGGAGGCTCATTGGGTTGGAAGCTTGGCGGAGATATCATCACACTATCCATCGACTCATCTCGGTATATTTAGTAAATTAACTTTGGTATAATGGCATGTATAGGTTAACTTGGCCAATGTTGGCAAACACATGTTTTGGTTGTAAATAGCCATTGGAATGGCTTGTGATGAAAGTGTTTTGATGTATAATACGAGTGTTTAGTAAGGTTAATTGATAGTAAACTTCATAAGTATGTCTATATGCATTTTCGGTCAAATAGGTAAGTTGGCTATATAGATTTATGAAGCGATATGTTATGCATAGACTTGATTTTTGGCTTGGTTTAAATGTCTTGGACTGGCTTGTGAATGTGTTAAAATGTTTATGTAGGTGGAAGACAAATTGGGTGAGAAAAATGGCCTTGAAAATGGCTTATTTTCATCCACACAGGTAGAGACACGGGCGTGTGTCTCAGCCGTGTGTGACACACGGCCTAGCACATAAACGTGTGTCTTGGCCGTGTGTCCCTTGCATCTTAAAAATTCAAAACAAAATGCTCAGGTTTTTCACACGGCTTGGCACATGGGCGTGTGGCTTGGCCGTGTGATCCCTGGACCTACACACGGCCTAGCACATGGGCGTTTGACTTGGCTGTGTGACCCAAGTCAGAGAGTTACACGGGTATGGACATGGGCTGGGATACGGCCGTGTGCCCTATTTCAAATGCCCACACAGCCTGGGACACGGGCGTGTCACTTGGCCGTGTGAGCCACATGGCTTGACCACATGGGCGTGTGTACCTTGCACCTAGGAAAAAAATTTTGAAATTTCACGAAAAATTTTTTGAGTACCCGGTTTAGTTCTGACTTGATTCTAATGTATGTTTTGGGCTTTGAGGGCTCATATAAGGAACTTTATGAATAATATCTAACATAAATGTTAAATAATATGAAATGTCTGTATTTGATCTATTTATTCCGATAATGCTTCGTAACTTGTTCCGGCGACGGATATGGGTTAAAGGTGTTACAGGTAGTCTTTATGGTATGATTATTAACCTTAAGTAAACTTGAGTAGGTGGTCAAGATGGTAAATGTCATATTAAGTTGGAATAATGTGTTTGGAATGTTTTAGTTGGTGTATATTATGGCTTATAGATAGTTGACTGATAATGAGTAGCATGAACAATATAATGTGTTTGGTACATGATACTTTGGTTGGTTTTAGATGAATGGAAATGGTATGTTTTGGTTAATTTAAAGTGTGTTTATAGACTTGTGAATATGTGAAATGAGTTGGTATAGATACTTATACAATTGCATGAAGAATAGGCTTGGATTTGGCCACTTTTACACACACTGCTTGGGACACGAGCTATCACACGGTCTTGTGTCACACACGGGTAGCCCACACAGGCGTGTACCCTGAGCATGTTAGGTATAGGATTCACATAGGCTAGCACACGGGCTAAGACACATGTGTGTGAGCCAAGTCAGTGAGGTACACGGGTAAGCACACGGTTGGACACACAGGCGTGTGACCTTTGTAGGTGAATTTTTTTAGTTTTTCCTAAAATGTTATGATTTGTTCAGATTTGGTCCCTAATTGCTCGAAAGCTATTTTTAAGGCCACGTAGGCTTGATTTAGGACTTGTAAATGCATAATTTATTTCATTTTAAATTTCTTATTTATTTTTTAAATTAATTTGAAAATTAATTGCTATTGGATATTAAATGTTTTGTTTTGTACAGTAATACTCTGTAACCCTATTCTGGTGACTGAAACAAATTATGGGTGTTACATTTTCTCTTCGTTTTTTTTTTTTGCACTTTTTCTAGGTTTTTCATTTTCTCTTCTTCTTTCTTAGTTTAGAGTTTATTTTTCTGCATTTACTTCTTGTTCTTGATGTTCTTAGTGTTAGTTAAGTTAGTTATCACTGTAGCTTAGGTTTATTTATACTTTCAGTCCATGTACCTTGATTGCAAGACATCTTTAGCTGTAGTTTAATGTATTTTAATTTATTTTTTTTACTTTAAATCTGTTAAAGTTTGTTCCTTTTATGTTTATTGCTCTAGATTTTCTTGTTGGATGATTTTACTTTCATGTTCTTTAAGTTTTCTTGCATAAAAATCTCAATTTTTATATTTTTCTTAAGTTTTAATTTAATGGTTGTTTTGTTTTTTATTTCCATGTTCATCCTTTTTATTTTCAACATGAGTAGTTAAACCTTAAAGGGGGTTGGTTTATGGAGATATGGGTAAGCTTATTTTTGGACTAAGGACTAAATCGAATAGACCTAAAAACTTAGAAAGTGACGCATCTAGGGGAATATCTAGGCAAGTGAGACTGAAAGGTAATTTTGTTGTGCACCCGTTCATTAGTCCCAAATTAACTAGTGAGATCGAAAGATAAATTGGAGCTAAGCTGTCTAAGTTGGTAAAATTAAGATTGAAAGATAAAATGGAGCCACTTAGTAATTTAAGTGGTTGATGTCCATTGTTTAAGAATCGGTGAACCATTGAAATCAACCAATCACACTTAGTTATTTATTTAGTTAATTTCTTAGTTTCGTACTCTTCGTAATTTAGTCCACAGATTAACATAATTATTTTTCTTGCACAATTTGTTTGTTATGATTTGTTGTACTATAAAATCATATAAGTAGCCCCTTAGACTCTCTCCTGTATGCTAGTTATCACTCAACCGTCATCTCTTTTAGGTTTGATCCTTAGAATACTTCGGCGTTCCATTATAACACTATAAATATTACAACTGACCTGTACGCTTACAATAAAATTGTGCTTTAAAAATTGTCTTCTAAAATCATTATTTTATGCATACACGCGCGATGCCAGTCAATGTTACAGCTACAATTTCCCAAGTCACACCAATGACCATAAAAATTCCGAATGTGTCTCCTTAAGTAACATCATTACCTTCATCGCCTCTAATACATGATTCAACTCCTCTTAAAGTTGAACAAAGACATCCGATTAGGACAAATAGAAGAATTCCAAAAATTCAATATGATCTCAATTTTAAAGCTAAGACTAAATACCCCATTAACAATTACATCTCCTCTCACTGTTTTTCAAAGTCCCATGCACTTATTATAAATCAATTATCTTCTGTATTTATTCCAAGTAATGTGCAAGAAGCATTGATGGATTCAAAATGGAAGAAAACTATGAATGATGAAATGGAAGCCTTATAGAAGAATCATACATGGGAACTTGTATCGCTGCCCCTAGGGAAGAAAACAATAGGGTGCAGGTGGATTTTTACAATCTAACTCAATCCCAATGGAATCACAAATCGCTACAAGGCAAGACTTGTTGCTAAAGGGTATACCCAAAAATACAGAATTTATTATGGGGATACATTTTCTCCTATAGCAAAAATAAATACCATACGAGTTCTCATTTCCATAGCTGCAAATCAAGATTGGCCGCTGTAATAGTTTGATGTTAAAAATGCATTCTTAATGGACTTTGGAAGAATAAGTGTACATGGATCCTCCTTTAGGCATAAACTGTGATGGCAAAGTCTGCAAGCTAAAAAGGGCCTTATATGGATTAAAACAATCCTCTCGAGCATGGTTTGAAAGGCTCTCAATATTCATGAAGAAGATTGGGTACAAACAAAGTAATGTTAATCATACTCTCTTTGTAAAACAAGAGTTTAAAAAAGATGACAGACCTTATTTTGTATGTTGACAATAAGGTTGTTATAAGGAATTACTCAAATGAGATAGCTACCTTCCAAGAAAGCCTTGCTACTAAGTTTGAACTTAAAGATCTTGGGCACTTGAAATATTTCTTAGGCATTGAAGTTGCAAGATTGAGCAAGGGAATCTCTCTTTGCCAACAAAATTATGTGCTAAATTTACTAGCAGAAAGTGGGATGCTTAACTATAAACCTATTGAAACTCCTATTGAAATGAATCACAAGTTAGCCATTCAACAAAACTAGAGTCCAACCAACAAGAAGAGGTATCAAAGATTAGTAGGGAGGCTAATATAATTATCGCATACACATCCTGACATTGCATATGCAGTAAGTATTGTAAGCAAATTCATGCATGAACCAAGTGAAGATCATATGGAGGCTATTTATTAGATCCTACGATACCTAAAATCTTCTCCAGGAAAATGATTATTTTTTGCTAAAAATGAGGATCAAGAAAGATATATATATATATATATATATATATATATATGCGAATTGGGCTAGAAGTCAAACTAATTGAAAGTCTACATCGAGGTATTTATTGTTTGTTGGAAGTAACTTGGTTACATGGCTAAGTAAGAAACAAAAGGCTGTAGCAAGATCCAGTGCAGAGGCAAAATTTTGTAGTATGGCACAAGGTATATGTGAATTGCTATGGATAAAACGCATTTTACATGATATTGGTATATTTCTATCAAAACCTATGAAGTTATTATGTGATAATAAGGCAGCCATAGCAATTACAAATAATCTTGTTCAGCATGATAGAACCAAACATGTGGAAGTTGATTGACACTTCATCAAAAACCATCTGGACAAAGGTACAATTAGTCTTCCATTTGTCACATAAAAAAAAAAAACAACTAACAGATGTTCTAACAAATGTTGTATCTGGAAAATATTTTCAAATCTCACTTAACAAGTTGAGAATGATTGACGTATATTTACCAACTTGAGGGGGAGTGTTGGCGTGAGCAATCTAAGGGAGAAAAATATGCTGTCAACTTTAACATATTGTGTAAATGATTTGTTTACTTATTTGTAATTAATTATCTTATGTGTTTACTTATTTGTAATTAATTATCTTATGTTTAGGCTATAAAATAGGATCTTGTTATATAACAATTACTATAAATATATAAGTTGTAATTGCTTGAAAAATACACAAAATTATTCTCTATTACCTTTTCTACAATATTCTTCAACTATATTAGTATTAGTTATTACTTATTAGTTCTAGCTTTTAATTTTACTTGCAATTATAATTCTCAAATTCTCATTGTCTAATTCTCTTTTGTAAACTATATTATAAATGAAAGAACTTTCATTAACAAAAAAAATTTATATGTGTTAAATTGATCAAAATTTGTTACTATACCAATTAAAATTATGTAAAATGAATAAAAAACATTAATGTTGTGATAATTGTTTTTAGATGCTCACTTTTGAAATTGATAGGTATTACTCCTATTTTTTTGAGAGGATCTAATTTACTTAATATTGAAATTGAGAGGGACTAGAAAAACCTTTTTAATGAATTTCTACCTTGTTGGAATTTCTTAGAGTGTGCATAAAGTTGGGAACAAAACAAACGTTTCGAATTGGATTTAAATGACTTAACCCACAAATTGACACTTCAACTATATATATACACTACTTTTCCCACATTGATGCCTAAACGTGTTTTGGTCATAAGTGGTACCCAAATTACTTTTTTTTCCAATTGATACTTCGTTAGTCAAACTGTTAAACTAGATATTTTTATTAATTTTAAAATGTTAATTTTAAATTTTTTTTTTTTTTTTTTTTTGATTGGTATGCCACGTTGATGTCATTTGACATGTTAGCACAGTTAACGATCAAACTAGTTTATTAATAATTTCCATTAAGAGAATGGCTTAGCTGATTTTTTTTTTTTTTGGCCATTGAAAGCTTAATATTGATAATCTCAATACCACATCTTCTTTAAAATAATCTTACATTAACTTGGTAATATGATTTTTTTAACAATTTTACTATTATTTAGAATGAACTTGGTTCATTTTACTTCAATGAAAAATGAAATAATAATACTACTTAATGAATTAAATTTTTTAGTTATTTGATATATTCTTACACCACAAAATAATTGTCATATAGAGGCGAACAGGTGTGACATTTTTCAAAAATTTCCATCAGGTTATACTAATAATTGTGTTTATCTACAAACTTATCCGATATGTAAATGCATTAGCAATGTTTTGTCCATGAAACACTGCTAATTCCTTATCTTAATATACGGGCTTCTTTATTTTCACATGAAATTAATTGACATCATATAATAAAGATAAACATTGCACTTATTTGTCAACTAAGTCTTAGTTTAGTTGGAATCGACATTATTATCAACTAAGAAAGACTTAAATTTGAATAAATTAAAGCGCATTTATCCTCATATTTAAATATTAGGAGAGACAATGGTTCCATTCCTATATCCATCAAGTGACTTTCTTTTCCCAAGTACAATAAATTATATTTTTAAAAATAAATTTCTAATTTCTAATTTTAGTGATCTTCATTCCTACAAGTGGCAACAAAATTATTTAATTTAAATGAATATTTTTAATGATGTTTATTCTTATAGGTTTAACAAAGAAGATAAGATGTTGAAAAGCTTCGTTTGATAATAAGAAAATATAGAAGTTGGAAAGGGTAACTTTTGAATCCGTTAAACAGAATTTACGTATATTCCATGTGAGTATTAAACGACAATTTTGTTGTCACATGAGACTTCTGAGGAAAATACTCAATGATCAACATGTAATAAATAGATAATGTTAATGATCATATTATAATTTTGTAAAACTAATGACCAAAACATAAATTTAAACTATATATAAGTGATTAAATAGGTATTTTATCCTAATTTTTATAAAAATCAAATGTACGACGTTACCCAAGGCTCCCTGTCGAACCTTTAGTGTGATGAGATTCTAAGTGTAAAAAGAGAAAAAGACTAGCTAAAACGCAACACCAACTTAGGGTGGGACAAAAAATAAGCTAAACGCACCGCCCCATCGCCTATCCAAACCCACCCTTAATATATTTGGTAGCATTCTGATGTGATATTTTAATTTCATTGAACTCTAAAATGTCGGATGGAGTTCAAGGCTTCGATGAGTGTAGTGGAAGTCCAATAAAAGGGTTATTATGTATTTTATTTGTAATACAAATTTTCTTTTATTTAATATACATAACATAAATTTAATTTAATATACTATTATCTAATATAATATAAATATTTTATAATTTAATTTTAATAAAATAAAATTTATAATTTATTTTAGTATGAATATAATTTTAATTTATATTGTATTATTTAATTTAAATATCTATATTATTTATAAACATCTTTATTGAGTTGGTGTGGATCCCAACTCAATTAGAAAAATCATTTTAATGTTCCTTCACATTTAAAATGAATTATTTTATTTAAAGGTACTTTAACTTTTTATTTGAAAAAAAGTAATAAAAATACATATAATTGGATTTGAACCAATACCAATTGGGTTACCAAAACCTTAACTCTACTACTCAACCAAAATTTTATTCTAATATTTATAATTATTTTAATTTTATTATGTATACTTTATTATATCCATCAATATTACTATTTAAGCTCCTAATTGAATTGATATTACGAGTCAATTGAGCATCAATTCGATTAGAGAAATTACGAAAATATTCTTTCGTAATTAAAATGAGTTGTATTATTTGAGAATATAATTTTTTAACAAAATCCAATGAAAAAATGGTGGAATTTGCACTCACACCAATTAGACTAGTAAAATATTAAATTTATCACTCAACTAAAGCTTCATTTTAATGTTTTTCATATGTTTTTAGTTTCATTATTTATTGAATGTTACTTTTAAATACACATTTGTGTTTTACATCCGTAATTTTCACAATTTTAATAATTTGTAAAATATGTTAATATATACAATTTAATTTAAAATTATCATCATTACTTTTAAATTAAAATATAATTAATTTTTATCTTATTCATACACTAATTAATCATAATATTTTTAATGCTTCAGCCATCCAAAAAGGAGTTTAGCCTACGACTTATTAAACAGACGGTATTCCCAAGTACCAAATATCATCGGAATAGAGTATAATTCCGATCAATCAAACACTAAAATAGAGTGAGGGTCCAGCACTAGGCTTATAAAACCACACACTCCCTGGGCGTGGAAAAAAAATCTACCAAAACCCACAATTAAAGCTCCTACTAGACGGAGCGTGGGTTAAACACTGTGCACATCCGTGTGATTTTTCCCGAGTACGGCACCTTTGAAATTAAATAAACTGGGAATTGTTGGCTCTAAACGGTGCCGTTTTAGTGTTTTTCCTGAAATATTGATATTAAGTGAAACGGTGCGTTTTAATTCTGTTTCTTTCATAACGGTCTCAACAGACCTGGTGGTTAATAGCTGTTATAAATGGAGGGAACGGTTCTCTGACTCCTCTCTTTTCTCTGATTCTTTCTCTTCCTCAATTCTTCTTCTTCTTCTTCTGATTTGTATTACGAGAAATGGGCCGCATCATTTTGATGCACCCACACGCTTCTTCCCAGTCGCTTATATCTACGAGCGCATTCGCCACCGTACACCTGTAAAGATAAGATACAGGTAAAGAAAAATTGAGAGGGAAAAAAGTCGAAAGCACTTTTTAGAGAGAGAAAGAGAGCGGCGTTGAGAGAGAAGGACTTGTGAGGAGATCTGAAATCGAACAATCGAAGGTGAGGAGCTGAGAAATCTGCCTTTCTTGTTTTAATTCTTTTTCTGTGTGTTATCTTTAAATTCGGTTTTAGGGTTTTACATAGATTGTTGTAATTTTAATTTTTCAGATCGAATCTTGGGTTTTTCTTCTGTAGATTTGTTATGTTATTTGGACGCGGTGGTTGAAACTTGGGGGAACTCTCAAGTTTGGGAGGTGACATTTAGGGCTTTTGGTGCAGATGTAGTTAAACCCTATTTTGGATTTGGTTGCGGGTGCAGAATTGTTTTGGTTGGAGACTGGAAAAAAAGGAATTAGGGTTTAAAACCCTAATATATGTGTATGGCTTCGGGGATAGTAGCTGGAGAAGGAAAAGATGGTGAGAGAGAGAAACAGAGGTACAGTGAGAGCAAGGTTTATACCAGGAAAGCGTTCAAGGGTTCCAAGAAAAATAGTCTTCTCAACTCCACTGTTAACAGTAGCAACACCAACCCCAACCACAACTACAAGAACAACACCAGCAACAACCACGAGAACATAGTGGATAGGGCTGCTGAGAATGACACTGATGTCACCATAACAGCTGTCCCTAACACCAACGACCACCACCACAACAACAAAAATGACAACAACGCGGATAGGGCTGCTGTGAACAACCCTGATGTCACCGCAACAGCTGTCCCCAACACCAACGGAAACAGCAACCACCCGGTTGAAATACCTGCTCAGCCTCTTCCTTTGGAGTTTGGGGATTCAGCTCACCAACGGCCTGGTCCTCGCGTAGATACTGCTGCGTCTGATGACTGTTCAAGTTTTAATAAGCAGGTGGCTATGACTGGAGAATTGAAACCAAGTTCTGAGAACCAGGTGAAGATCAATTTGGCTTCAAGGTCAAAGCAGGAGATGGGGGAACTGAGGAGGAAGTTGGTAAGTGAGCTTGATTTGGTAAGGAGTTTAGTGAAGAGGATTGAAGCTAAAGAAGTGCAAATAAGGGGGTTTAGTAATGCCCC
This sequence comes from Gossypium rotundifolium, assembly GCA_025506655.1. Classification (NCBI taxonomy): domain Eukaryota; kingdom Viridiplantae; phylum Streptophyta; class Magnoliopsida; order Malvales; family Malvaceae; genus Gossypium; species Gossypium rotundifolium. The sequence continues at coordinate 9,902,311 of CP106725.1, read as the reverse complement.
TGTTCCTTTGAATAATGCTGTTGATTATGGTTTCAATAGGGTTCAACCAGAGCTGGCCTCAGCAGGCATTTCTCAGGAGCCTGTTAAGAAATCAAGGCCTTTGAATCAGTTGAATATTTCTGCCTTGGAAAATAGTCAGGGTGTAAATGAAAATTTGGAGAAGGAGAAAAGGACGCCTAAGGCAAATCAGTTTTATTGTAATTCTGAGTTTTTGCTTGCAAAAGATAAGTTTCCTTCAGCTGAGAGTAACAAGAAGTTGAAATTAAATGGGAAGAAGCAAGGAGAAGGTGAATTCACACACGGGTTTGGCATGGGTAATAAGTTCTTTAAGAGCTGTAGTTCTTTGCTTGAAAGACTAATGAAGCACAAGCATGGTTGGGTCTTTAATTCTCCTGTTGATGTCAAAGGTCTTGGTTTGCATGATTACTATAGTGTCATTAAGCATCCCATGGATTTGGGCACTGTGAAAACAAGGCTTGGTAAAAACTGGTACAAGTCACCAAGAGAGTTTGCAGAGGATGTGAGATTGACGTTTCAGAATGCCATGACATATAATCCTAAGGGACAAGATGTTCATGTAATGGCAGAGCAGTTATCAAAGATATTCGAGGGCAAATGGGCTTCTATAGAGGCAGATTATATTCGAGATATGAGACTTGCAGTAGAATATGAAGTGAGTCTCCGTATGCCAACACCAAGAAAGGCACATTCATTGCTACCACTTCCGCTTGATACAAGTAGGATCTTGGATAGATCAGAGTCAATGACACGCCCTATTGATTCAAGACCAAAACTAATTGCTACAACTCCTTTGGGTAGGACTTCTGCTCCAAAAAAGCCTAAAGCAAAGGATCCTTACAAGAGGGATATGACTTATGAAGAGAAGCAGAAGCTTAGCACTAACCTTCAAAGTTTGCCTTCAGAGAAGCTGGACAACATTGTACAGATTATTAAAAGAAGGAATTCAGCTGTCCTTCAACATGACGATGAAATAGAAGTAGACATTGACAGTGTGGATACTGAGACTCTTTGGGAGCTGGATAGATTTGTTACCAACTACAAGAAAAGTTTGAGCAAAAGCAAGAGAAAGGCTGAACTTTCCATTCAAGCCAGAGCAGAAGCTGTGCAGATTGTACCTGAGAAAGTAAAGGTTTTTTTTATATATATATATATATATATATAAAATCATAGTTTCTTATGAAATAATCTTTTCCTGAGGGTTGCTAATTTCATGCATTTATTGTATTTAGTTGCAGAACGTGGCTCCTGTTTTGGTGGAAGTGCCCAAGGAAACCACAACTAGTAAGTTTTCACGTTAAGGAGTTATAAGATGTTTGCTACTTGCTTGGTTGTACTGATACATAAATGATTATATATATACCTGCAGATGAACAGAATGTGTCCAGGTCACTTGTTGAAGAAAAACCGGGAGATGCTGCTAGTAGGTCCAGTAGTTCAAGTAGCTCTAGCAGTGATTCTGGATCTTCTTCAAGTGGTATGATGATTTATTTCTTACTTTATTTTAGTTGGAATAAATTGTGTTTTATTGTTCTAACATATATAATCGTTTGTTGTAGACTCTGATAGTGAAAGTTCCTCTGCCTCTGGATCTGAAGCTGGAAATTCACCCAGCGCTTGAGTGTTTCTCATTCAGGTATGCTGAAATGTCCCTGTATCTTACAGGCATTCATGATTTGATTTCTTAAAGTTGCTCAGGTGTATGTGCTCATTTTTAAATTACTTCTTTAGCTGTAGAATTGTTAACAGTTTTATCTGTATTGTGGTTCTTTCGAGTGATCTGATTGATGTTTAGTGATGATGTAAATGGTGGTGAATATTTTGGCCTGGTAGCATCACTATGTAGTGAGCGCACATAAGTTCTGTTAAAATTTGGATTTCTAAACAATTGTGGGTCTTGAGACCCTGAGTCGACTCTTCAATGAGATTTCAACTTGTAGGTTTCAGATGCAATTACTGAGAGGGGAGAGTGAGTTTCTGAGTTTACTTAAGAGGTTAACTCCCTTTCTATTTGAAATCAGTGGACTTCCACGTGTAAGGAAAAAGAAAAAAAAAATCTGCAGACCTTACCTGTCTTGGCAAATTAATATCCTTGTAAGTTGAAGATGTATAGTTTCAGCATTTGATGATTGCAAACTATATAAGCCAAATCAAACTGTTTATGTTGAAAAGAATGTTTTATTTTTGACAAGGGGGATATCTAACCATGTTGTGACTTTTGACTGTATATGCTGGTCTAGTTGCATGTTGAACTCAGCCGTGATGGATCACAGTTATTTAGGAAAGAGTGCTGTCGTACTTGAAGTTCTTGGTTATAAATGTTTATTCATTACTGTGGCAACTCATTAGACGAACCGTTATCTGCGATTTGGCTTGTAAATGCCGGTCTATTAAATATAAAACTTTATAGTTGATGTGGTTCTCTTCAAATTAGTTAATTTCTGGCTTTTGTTAAGACTAAAAGTTCTGACAGACCTGTGGTTGTGATACATCCTGATTCTTTGGAGGAGAATTATATATCTGTCTTGACTTTCAGGTTGGTGTGTCCATCGTATGTCATTTTGTTTATTGTGCAATACAAAAATTGGTTGAAACATGAAAGTATTCTAGTTGTCCACTTTACCACGAAAATCAATGAGATTAAACACCTATTTTAGTATACTGTTCTTTATTGGAGAATAAATCACTTAAAATGTTCTTGAATTCTTTCACTTCTATTAAATAAGCCCTTAAAACTTTTATTGTACTAAAATAAGTTTTATCTTTTGATTTGCTACAAAACAAGCTCTTGTTTCAATTGAAAGGTCAATTTATGTTAAGGGTTTATTTAGGTATACTAAAAGGTAAGGGATTTGAAGGGTCAATTGTAATTGTAATTGAGTAGGAGAGGTATTTGAAGTTAAAAAGATGCACGAAACATATTGTACATATAACTAAACATGTATGTTATGATGTGATTTAGCTGTTGTGCTACTGTATCTGTTACGATGAAGATGGTGGGTCATAAACATATACTGCTACAGATGTCACTCTCTCCACTTTGATTTTTACGCATTCTTAAGTGGATTTAAGATGCTTCATTAAGTGTCCTGGTGTGTTTTTCTGTAATGTGATACCGTATTTGTTGAAAAGTTGATTATTTGAAGAATGACAACAATATTGCAAAAAGGATTTTCTCAACTTTTTACTGTTGCCATTTGAAAATTTTCTACAGCCATTCTTGATACTATGGTTGACAAGATTAAATTTCTTTAAAATAGTTGGTAGTGTGGGGTGGCTGATATAAGAATTTAGAGTAGGTGCTGATCCATTGTGATCCTGAAGTTTTGCAGATTGGCCTCTATGAGTTTGATGTAGCATTTGGGTGTATAGTGAAGATTTTGGTACCTCGGATCTGACGGGCTCCCTCCTGGCGGTTGAGCCACCGCCGAGATGCTGTTGTTGAAACTGGGAACAAGGCTTCAGCAGCACTGGACAATATGTGGAGTATCTGTATAATTATAATTTGGATGGGTTGATTGTGGTGTTGAATGGGTAGAGATTAGGAATAGGAAAAACTGGAAGCACGTGTGTACATTTCTAATTTAACAAGTACTACTCAACTCACCCTAGTTTCAGGGGACTTTGTTTTAGTGTGTTTATTCTTTCTGATGGTTCTTTGATGTGATGTTATTATACAGAAAAACAGAAACATGGCATTGTAATTCAAAAGTAGTAAGCATGCTTCAAATGAAAAATAATAATTATGATTTGATGTTGCCCTTAGGGATTGTGCAATTTCTGTTTTTTGTTTGGACATAATCTTAAGTTTAGCTATTCTAGGATTTAGGGTTATTATTGATTCAATTTTTTCAATTTGTTTTTCTTTGGTGAATCTATCAAATAAATCAAATTGATATATGTGATTTATTAAGTTGGATTGCACTTTCCCAACACACAAAAAGCTTAGGGGAAATTTAATGTAGTTGGTATCGTACTAACCTATGCATATCTTAACAAAGTATTAGAAGCCAAAAAGCCAGCATCAAAAGAAGGAAGCTATTGACTGGTGATGAGGCTTTGGAAAGAGATTTTGTACGTAGTCTTAATTAAAAGTTACCTACCATAATTAAACCAATCAAATAATTTTTTTTTTTTACACTCAGTATAAGAGAGTGGTCATTGAACATATTAATACTGAGCAGATGTTAGTTGATCCTTTGACTAAAGGTATGTCACCACACAAATTTAAGCATCATATTGAACTTGTTTCCACTTGTGAATTTTCGTTATAATAATGATTATAATTAAACTCTGTAAAGTTTGATGTTTCTCATATTTTATGTGCATATTAATTTGATTGTTTCGAGAAATGTCACTAAATTTTGGACCTAGAATAAATATTGGGTTTATTTATTAAGAAATTTGGATTAAAGCGTTGAAATATTATATATTATGATACATAGACTATACTACTCAAACTCTAAGAGAAAAAATCGCCATGATTTGTGCATTATATTTCGACTACTTTGTGGACAAAACGAACCAAGTGGGACAATGTTGGAACAGTTTTGGTTTGTGGGTTATTCCCACTTTTGCTGCCCTTAACTCCCACTTTTGTTGCCCACTACTTTGTTGTGTGGTAATAGGTATATGTGTGATAGTGGGATGGTGGTTTTTTATGGGGAATCATCACTATAAATATCCCTAAGGTCCCCCTGAGCATCAAAAAATAGGTTTTGAGAACAATTCTATCTAGTGAGGTTTTTGAGTGCTTAAATGATCTTGACATTTTTTTTGTGTTTTTGAGTGCTTAAATGATCTTGACTTTTTTTTGTGTTTTCCAAATTTCGTATTTTTGTATAGCTAAATACGACATCCTCTTTAATTGTTTGACGCGCTTGACAAGTGGTGTTACAACGTCTGAATTTTGATATTTGGTTAAGACAATAACTAGAGGCATTTTTATTCGATTTTTTCGCTGCTTAATTTTGTTTAAACTGTGACTTGTGCTTACAGTTAAGCCTGTTAAAGTTATCAAGTAAATATAATGTTTTTTAAAAGTAATTAGGGATTTAGGTTTTTTTTAATTTAATGAAATAGGCTGATTTTGGAAGATGTTGGTGATGCGTGGCAAAAAGCGTTATTGGATCTCCAATGGTTAAAAAATCATGACTGTTGATTTTCTAACTGTTGAGACCAACGACTATTTAACCCAATGGTCCCATTTTTTTTCCTATATATATCCTATACATTTTCAATTTTTTCGTTCAATCCTATTAATCTATTCTTTCAACTCTCTCGACTCTTTTATTCTTAATTTTCTATCCTAATCTCTCAAATTTCTTTCAAAATCTTCTTCTCTCAATTTTATATCCTAGTCGTTTGTAATTTCTTAGATTTTATTTAATTTTTATCGTTTTAAAATTTTTAAAAATGTCAATGCCTCTAATTTTTTTGAATCATAGACACATTTCTTGCGTCCAATTACAAATGGTAAGATTTTTTATTTTAATTAATATCATTATTAAGTTGTTAATATTTTTTTTATGTTTGTATAATCATGACAAAGATCGGATTATCAAAAAATATATACACAATTTAAGTGCGAAAGCACCATGCGTTATTGAACAACACTTGAAACAAGCGAGATTCTTGCATATGTCTCGTAGACTCAGCGAGGCTAGATTGGAGCTCACACTTATTAGTTGTTTGCTGAAAAGATAGGGACTCAAGACACACACATTCTATCTTCCATGTGGTGAGTCTACTGTAGGAACCTAATTTAGCCCGGGCCCATACAAAAATAATAAACCCGAAATAATAAAATAAAGTCCAAATCCAGTCCAAACATTTGGCCCGATCGGAATGGCCCATTACTTAAAAAGATTGAAGGTCTATCTACAAGCTTGACGTATATGGAAGTACAATCTTCAAGGATATGCAATCTTAAATATGATATGCAATCTTAGAAGTTATGGTATGCAATCTTAGATATGATATGCAATCTTAGAAGATATGGTATGTAATATTAAAAGATATGATTTTATAATCTTAGAGATTTAATTTGTAGATATTTTTAATCTTAGCCGTTGATGTAATTGATCATGCTGTTGGATTTGGGGAGGCTCAACTATAAATAGAGGCCTCTTCCTTCATTGTAAAGGAGACTGGAGTTTTGAAAGCAATAAGAATTTTTGAGAGCATTCACTCAAATTTCTCTCCCTCTTGCGTTCTTATTTTCTGTGGCTTGTTCTTATTCTGTTCTTCACCCATCTTCGTTTCTTTTTGAGTTGCTTCCATTCAAGTTAGATTTCGGTGGAGGAATTTCGTTGAATCCTCATATTACGGGAGTAAGATTGACTTATGCTTTTTTTTAAACTTTTTTATTTATCCATATCATTTTTATGTTTTTTTATTTTTTAAAAAAATTGTTATAATATATTAATATATTAATATGTGTGTTTTATATAAAATTATTATATACTATTTATTAATTATTTTTTATTATATATAGTTATTTATACATGTATTAGATTACTAAATTATGTATATATTTATGATAAGTTTTTTTTTTTACTTTTAATGTATATATATTAAATCATTTTAAAAGTCACCACATTTTTAATGTTTAAATATGTTATTCCATTTTCATTTAATTTTGTTATTTCGTGAAAATTTCAATATTTGCTATATTACATGTTTATTTATATTTTTAGATCATTTATTATTGTTTAACATAGTCCATTATATATTTATGTTAAATTATCCTTTTATTATTTATTGTTAGTGTAATTTGTAATTTTGTAAAATTGCTATTAAATATATATTGTGATATATTCATGTTATGTTTCACTCAAATCAATCTTTTATAAAACATATTTTGAATCTACACCTTTTATTTCAAATGATTTTCAAAGTATGGTGATATGTGATATTTAGGGAATTTCGAGAAGAATTTTGCCCTAACTTATTGGGTTTAATTTTTCTCGTAAAACTTTAGGTATTACGTATCTCCCTTTTCTAAATTTATTTCAAATGATTTTTAAAATATGATGATATGTGATATTTGGGGAATTTCGAGAAGAATCTTGCCCTAACTTATTGGATTTGATTTTTCTCGTGAAACTTTAGGTATTACATATCTCTTTTTTTAAGAAATTTAAGGTTTATTAATTTCAAAATAAAAAACCTATTCTTGGGAATTCAAAGTGTTTTGCCTTAACTTACTGGGTTCGACATTTTGCGTCTCGAGGTAGGAATTTCCTCAAATAAAGACGAGCTTAATTTTAAAGTCATGAGGTGCTATACCTTAACTTACTGGGTAAAGTACTTTATTTCTTTAGGATAGGTAAGTCTTGATTTTCTTTCAAATAAAATGATCATATTCTATAATTTTCTTATTTTCAACATTTGGACATGATTTTATCGATTTGGTACCAATTTTGGGGCCTTATGAGGGTGCTAACCCTTCCTCATCATGTAACTAACTCGAACTCGTTTTCTTGTTTTCGTGGACCAAAATGTTTTTAAAATAAAACGTTTTACAAGGTGATCCAATCACACCTAAGTAAAAAGATTGGTGGCGAATCCCGTTTTTGGTTTTTAAAGTCGACCCCATTTTTTAAAATCCTATTTTAAAATGGTTTCGACAGCTTGACAACTCCACTGGGGACATAAGAGAGTCAGGCCATAAAATTGATAATTTCATGTCCTTTTGTTTGATTTTAAAAATTTGTTTAAAAATTATGATCCTTTTTATTTTCATGCGATTTTGTTTACATAAAATATCTTTACATTGCATTTGCATGACCGCTGTGGTCACACCTTTAAGTGGGAGCAAGAAGCTACTCCTTCGTGAGGTTTTCACCTCCGTGTTGGATAGTGAATTGCTTTCGGGATACATCCGTACCTATGTCTTCGTGAGGTTTTCACCTCCGTGTAGCCATAGGGAAATGTATTCCCTAAACCAAACTCGGTCCGTATGAGCCTATAATGGGTGAGGATCGAGGAATCACTGTTCGGTACCTCAACTTTAGAGCTAAACCACATGTAGAAAACCTAATGGCCTACCCTAGGTAGAATCATGTCAAACCCTAGTGGTCACCCTGATAGGTTCTTTGTTATTTATTTTCTTATGCTAATGGGTTTTCTTTTGTTTTGATTGCATTGCATTCCCATCATAAAAAAGAGGTGTTGATTTCAAATTCGATTACTATATAGAAAAGTTGGTCATAAGAAAATGGATTTTTTGACAAAGTGGATTATAATACGGTCGTCCGAATATAGTCAAAGTGAATATAACGAGAGAAGGCTGATAGTCCGTAAAGGAATACAAGACCTTATCACCCAAGGATTCAAGTTGACAAAACTATTCGAAGATTACTACGTCTCGACATTCTTGAAGAAGCTAACAAGTGAACAGGAGTCGTGGTTCAGATCAAGCAAATGGAGTTAGAGGAGGCATCTATTAGAAGTTTGCAAGACTTGACTTTTGCGAAGAAGAGATTCATGTTTTCACTTGGACTATGAGGACAATGCCGTGTATACGATCCGTTTTGTATAAAGAAATTTATTTTCTAGTAAAGTTTTTCTAATGTAACTGAATTCAGAGTCAACGCCTCTCTTTCTTTGCATTCATGCATTTGCATTACATCATATCATATGCATTTAAGTTTATAGAAAGAGTCTAATTAGTTGAAAATATAACACAGATAGAGAGAGAGAGAAAGAAAATCTAGAAGCTGAACACCACTACAGTACACAGGCAAATACAAGGAAAATGGACCAGAGAATGGAGCAATTCCAAAGGGATATGCAAGACCAGATGCAAGAGCAGATGGCAAAACTCCAACAAGAGATAAGAGACCAGATGTTGAAGCCCAAAAGTCCATGATGACCCAAATGGCCCAGATGATAAGTGGGATAATGGACAAAGAAAAAGGTCCCATAGTATTGTGAAGACAATGAGGATTTTTCTAGGGGATTCACTCCACCACATGTGCAAACACAGCCTGAGGAATATCCCCAAAGGCCACCTATCACGATTAGGCCTCAACAAGGGCAAGTTGATAATAGACCGCCTATGAACTTCCAAATGGGTTTAGGATCTAAAACAGGAGATAACCCTACTAACCCACTGGTTTGGACATAGAAGAAAGGAAGGGATAAGAATTGAATCTTCAAGGAAGTTGGAGGATCACTGTAGATGATTGGAAGAAAAGTTCCAAGCTTTGAAAAATGTTGATCATCACTATGGCATTGACGCAAAAGATTTAAGTTTGGTTCCATTTAGTACTTCCTCATAAATTCAAAACGTTAGAGTTTGAAAAGTACAACGGAACTAGCTTCCCTGAAGCCCACATTACCATGTTTTGCAGACGCATGACCGGCTATGTTAACAATGATCAACTCTTGATTCATTGTTTTCAAGACAGCTTGGTAGGGGCAGCGTCTAGGTGGTACAATCAACTCAATCGCGCTAGCATTAGCTCTTGGAGAGACTTAGCTCAAGCCTTCATGAGGTAATACAACCATGTTACGGACATGACATCTGATAGAATTACTTTGCAAAACATGGAGAAGAAACCAGATGAAAGTTTTAGGTAGTATGCGCAAAGATGGAGAGAGGTCGCCATGCAAGTTCAGCCACCACTCCTAGAAAAGGAGACCACAATACTCTTTATTAATACCCTAAAGGCTCCATTTATCACCCATATAATAAGAAGCACCACTAAGAGCTTCAGAATATAGCTATGGTAGGAGAAATAATCGAGAATGCCATAAAAAGTGGAAAGATCGAGGTGGGAGAAAGTAACAAAAGAATGACCACAAGGAAGAGAGAAAATGAAGTGGATAATACAAGCATGGGGTGCTCAAAATCGATTGATGTTAAATAGCCAAAAATAGTGACTACTGGGTATCAAGGTTCATCAAGGAAAAAATTTGGCACAAGGTAAAGCAATGAGCAACTCCAGTTTACACCTATCCTAATAACATACAGAGAATTGTATCAAAGTCTATTTGATGAACATGTGGTGGCTCCTCAGTACATGGAACCAATACAACCCCCGTACCCCAAATGGTATGATTTGAATGCTCAATGTGAGTATCACGTAAGAATAACGGGTCACTCAATCGATAATTGCATGGCATATAAGAAATTGGTTGAAAGGCTTATTAAAATAGGGGTTCTAAAGTTCGATGAGTCGAACGGAGCAGTGATAATTGAAGGATGGGGCAAGAGAGTTGTGACTCCTTGAAGAAATCAAAGAAAGAATCAGAGAATGAAGTTTCCAAACTCTTGTGCACTTGGAAATGTTTTGAATAATGAGACTGTGGAAGAAATCCCTGTATTTAGGGCTAATCTAGAGTAATGTTCAAAACATGCTTGTTGTCTTAAGCCTAGAGGCAACAAGAACTCTTTTGTGAAATAGCCTCATGTTTAAAATTTTATTTCAATAAAATGTAGTTGTTTGAGCACATATTTTTATTTCATACTGTACATTCTTTTATTTTTTTTAAAAAAATATTCTTTCATTTTTTTCATGACCATACCAATAATCATCCTTAGAATCATTTATTCTTTGGATTCATTCGCCTTCATACTTAGGAACCCAGATATCAATGACATGAGCGACGTTGTTACTGACTCCCTTTTTGAACAAGATATAGGTCTAGGGGATCTCAGGATTTTGAAGATGACAGAGATTGTAACCTACCTTCTGATTTGTTAAAGATGGTAGAACATGATGAAAAAATAGACCTTGGTAGAACATGATGAAAAAATAGACCTTACTCTACAAAGGGTTATTGGATATTATGAGCCTAGGGAAAATGGGAAGACTGAAGCCTAGCTCATCACAAAAATAAGGCAAGACATTATTGAGTTGTTTTCAAGAATACAAAGATGTTTTCGCACAATTATATCAGGACATGCCTTGACTAATAAGAAGCAGACTAAACAAAGAGGATCGGGCACTGTTGATTCACCATGGAAGGGGATTGTATCAGTCATACCGTAAATACGAAATTAAATGAGACAAGATCCATATGCCTACTTTAGTTCTTCACAAATTTTCCATATGTGGGGCATGGATGTGATGGGGTCAATATCGACTCATCGGCATAGTTATCGTTTACTTCACTAAGAGAGTGGAAGTAGCTTCATATGTCAATGTTACAAGGTCAAAGTCATCAAATTTCTCAATATATATAAAGGAAAAAGATCAAATGCCATAAAGGATTGCGTTTAAATAGTTGTACAAAGTCAAAGTTTACAGTTTGTCCAAAGATCAGGCAGCATATCACAGTGCAACAAAAGTTGCCAAAAAAACGAAGAAGAAGAAATGAAAGGTGGCTAAGACTTGTAAAGATTGGCATAAGAAGCTATCACTACTCTCTATGAGTATCAAATGTTGGCTAGGACCTTTGTTAGGGCAACACATTTCTCAGCGGAATAGAAATAGTTTTGCCAATTGAATCTAATTGAAGAAAAGTTTAAAAGCTATTCGTCACGGCCAAATGATGCGAGCTTACATTAAAGAAGTTTATCTTAGGGAATTCCACGAAGGAACCTGATGTTGAAAAAGACCTTTTTTTCTATAAAATGATTTTAGAAGAAAGCAGATGCCAAAGAAGACCTGTTCTGGAGCAGCATTGATATTGACCGAGGTGAATGACGAAGACTTGCCCAATCTAGTGAATTCAGGTTTAGTCAAGAAGGATTTTACCTGAAAATGGAAAAGGGTCAAGGTGAAAACTCGCAAAGGGCGCATTGAGTCCAAATTCAAAAAAAAAAAAAGAAATAAAAAGAAAAAGAAAAAAGGAAAAGGAGAGGCCAATGCGAAAACTCGCAAAGGGCGCTTTGAGACCAAAGGGGCTTTGAGTTGAAAACCGAAAAGGGTGGCTCAAATTTTGAATAAAAGTGGGTATCTGATGAGTCTTGCTACATCCGAATTAGCAATGAGGAAGTATGTTACGCCTTGGGGCATCGACAAAGTTCTCGGATCCCTAAACACATATTGAGTTTAAAATGGTCCTCAAGAAGTTGGAACAAAGAAGCTCAGTTGCGATATCTGGGGCACCTAGCTTCTATCCTACCCATTTTGAATTCCTTATCTTTGATTGCTTTATTCTTTTTGAGATACACCCAAATTAATTTTCTTTTATTGTTTGGATTATCTTTGATTAAATTATTTTTCGAGCTATGCTCCTGACTAATTTCTTTCTCATCTATTTTTATGTTCTTTTTCAAGCATTTGTTGAAATAACTATTTATGGACTAATAACACTTTCATAAAAGGAGTTTCGCATATTACTCTAGAAGCTTCTAAATAATATAATGAATCTGAAACAAGACTATTGTTCAGAACTCACCAAGCCTAAGGGCTGGAAACATTGGAAAATGATTATCTCTTCAAATTCTCATTGGATAAAAAAATTTCGTTGGTGATACCATATCGGCAAATGATGAACAAGGTAAATCCAAGTGTAAAAGGGGATCATTGTCAGGATACCCTGCATCCATTCAGACACATACATCTGGTCATTACACTCAAGGAATGGTGTAACAAATTGAAAGTGAAACAAGTTCTGTACCTCTGAGTGGTAACAGAAATATGAAAGAAACCAAATGTCATTCCCTTGAAGTTGTAATGGCTAACTCTAGAATTACAGCGGGGCAAGCTTGCTGAGCTGAATGATGGTTTCTTTGAGTTTTCTGTCCAAGATACCAGATGAACCCCTTGAAGTGATAGAACCTTGATAAACTATGAGCAATGACAACCCATAGAGATTATTCTCTCATTTCAAATTAGGAGCATTTGATTCATGCCGATCATTGTGTCCTAACCGTTATATATAAAAAAAATTCATGGCATCCTGCATTCATGCAAATGTCATCTCTAATATCATTTAGTTAGGAGCATCGAATTCATTCTAATCATGCATCCTAATCATCATTCTCATGACATTCTGCAATCATGCAAAAGTCATCCATAATATATTTAGGTTTACAGGATATGTCCCTTAGAGGACGATATAGCAAATCGAAAAGTTCAGATTTTGTTCTCTTGAGATGGTAGTGGAACAGACTGAAGATTGAAGTCTTCCTGAAGATAGTAAGGAAGCAAACCAAAAGTTCAGATTTTGTTCCCTAGAGATGTTAGTGGAGCGGATGAAGATTGAAGTCTTCACGAAGATAGTAAAGAAGCAAACCAAAAGTTTAGATTTTGTTCCCTAGAGATGTTAGTGGAGCAGACTGAAGATTGAAGTCTTGCTGAAGATAATAAGGAAGCAAACCAAAAGGTTTAAATTTTTTTCCCTAGAAATGTTAGTGAAGCAAACTGAAGATTGAAGTCTTCCTGAAGATAATAAGGAAGCAAACCAAAAGGTTCAGATTTTGTTCCTTCGAGATGGTAGTGGAGCTGACTGAAGATTGAAGTCTTCCTGAAAATAGTAAGGAAGCAAAGCAAAAGGTTCAGATTTTGTTCCCGAGAGATGTTAGTGGAGCAGACTGAAATCTTCTTGAAAATAACATCAGGAAACATATCAAAAGCACTTTCAGCCCTATCTCCATGACCAGCAGTGGAATAGGTCAAAAGATTGTAGATCTTGTCACCCTAAGCAGGAGGGAACCAAGATCGAACGACAAGTCTTGTCTCCCTAAGCAGTAGTGGAACAGATTTAAGCCACCATTCCTATCTCTCTAACCAGTAGTGGAATAGGTCAAAAATTGTAGATCTTGTCGCCCTAAGTAGTAGAGAACCAAGATCGAACAGCAACTCTTGTCTCCTAAGCAAGAGTGGAATAGATTTAAGCCACCGGTCCTATCTCCGACCAAAGATGGAATAGGTCACAAATTGTAGATCTTGTCGCCCTAAGCAATAGAAGACCAAGATCGAGCAGTAAATCTTGTCTCCCTAGCGGTGAGTGGAGCAGATTTAAGCCATCACTACATCTCCCGGCAAGCGGTGGAATAGGTCAAAGATTGTAGATCTTGTCACCCCTAGCGATGAGGGAACCAAGATCGAACGACAAATCTTGTCTCCTAAGCGATGAGTGGAGCAGATTTAAGCCACCGGTCCTATCTCCCGGCAAGCGGTGGAATAGGTCAAAGATTGTAGATCTTGTCACCCTAGCGAGAGGGAACCAAGATCGAATGGTAAATTTTGTCTCCTAAGCGAGAGTGGAACAGATTTAAGCCACCAGTCCTATCTCCCTGACCAGCAGTGGAATAGGAAGCAGATTGAAAATGACAGATCTGACGATTCCCAAGTTTGTAGGAAGCAGATCGAAGACATCAGTCTGGTGATTCCTGAGTTTACAGGGATCAGATTAAAAATATCAGATCTGGTCTCCCTGAGTTTATAGTGGAGCAGATCAAAAGATAGTAGATACTGCCTTCATGAAGTTGAAGGTATCAAACTCACTGAAATCAAGATAAAGATCCAACACCGTTGAAGCTACAGTGGAGTTGGAATCATTTGAAGAAGACAAGGATCAAGAGGTCCAAGTCTCCACCAAGACCGGGCAAAATTGGGCCTTTTATAGTCTTTGCTCTATTCTTGTTTCACAATAATGAGCAAAGAGGGGCAGCTGTAGGAACCCAATTTAGCCTAGGCCCATACAAAAATAATAAACCCGAAATAATAAAATAAAGTCTAAATCCAATCCAAAATATATCATTTGGCCCGATCAGAATGGCCCATTACTTAAAAAGATTGAAGGTTTATCAACATGCTTGACGTATATGGAAGTACGATCTTCAAGGATATGCAATCTTAAATATGATATGCAATCTTAGAAGTTATAGTATGCAATCTTAGAAGATATGGTATGTAATATTAAAAGATATGATTTTGTAATTTTAGAGATTTAATTTGTAGATACTTTTTAATCTTAGCCGTTGATGTAATTGATCTATACCGTTGGATTTGGGGAGGCTCAACTATAAATAGAGGCCTCTTCCTTCATTGTAAAGGGATGGAGTTTTGAAAGCAATAAGAATTCTTGAGAGCATTCACTCAAATTTCTCTCCCTCTTGCATTCTTATTTTCTGTGGCTTGTTCTTATTCTGTTCTTCACTCATCTTCGTTTCTTTTTGAGTTGCTTCCATTCGAGTTAGATTTCGGTGGAGGAATTTCGTTGAATCATCATATTACGGGAGTAAGATTGACTTATGCTTTTTTTTTAAACTTTTTTTTATTTATCCATATCATTTTTATACTTTTTTTATTTTTTAAAAAAAACTGTTATAATATATTAATACATTATATATGTGTGTTTTATATAAAAATTATTATATACTATTTATTAATTATTTTTTATTATATATAGTTATTTATACATGTATTAGATTACTAAATTATGTATATATTTATGATAAGTTTTTTTTACTTTTAATGTATATATATTAAATCATTTTAAAAGTCACCACATTCTTTAATGTTTAAATATGTTATTCCATTTTTCATTTAATTTTGTTATTTCGTGAAAATTTCAATATTTGCTATATTACATGTTTATTTATATTCTTTAGATCATTTATTATTGTTTAACATAGTCCATTATATATTTATATTATATTATCCTTTTATTATTTATTGTTAGTGTAATTTGTAATTTTGTAAAATTGCTATTAAATATATATGTTGTGATATATTCATGTTATGTTTCACTCAAATCAATCTTTTATAAAAACATATTTTGAATCGACACCTTTTATTTCAAATGATTTTCAAAGTATGGTGATATGTGATATTTGGGGAATTTTGAGAAGAATTTTGCCCTAACTTATTGGGTTTGATTTTTCTCGTAAAACTTTAGGTATTACGTATCTCCCTTTTCTAAATTTATTTCAAATGATTTTTAAAATATGATGATATGTGATATTTGAGAAATTTCGAGAAGAATCTTGCCCTAACTTATTGGGTTTGATTTTTCTCGTGAAACTTTAGGTATTACATATCTCTTTTTTTTTAAGAAATTTAAGGTTTATTAATTTCAAAATAAAAAACCTATTCTTGGGAATTCAAAGTGTTTTGCCTTAACTTACTGGGTTCGACATTTTGCGTTTCGAGGTAGGAATTTCCTCAAATAAAGACGAGCTTAATTTTAAAGTCATGAGGTGCTATACCTTAACTTACTGGGTAAAGTACTTTATTTCTTTGGGATAGGTAAGTCTTGGTTTTCTTTCAAATAAAATGATCATATTTTATAATTTTCTTATTTTCAACATTTGGACATGATTTTATCGATTTGGTACCAATTTTTGGGCGTTATGAGGGTGCTAACCCTTCCTCATACATGAATGAACTCCCGAACTCATTTTCTTGTTTTAGTGGACCAAAAATGTTTTTAAAATAAAACGTTTTACAAGGTGATCCAATCACACCTAAGTAAAAAGATTGGTGGCGACTCTCGTTTTTGGTTTTTAAAGCCGATCCCCATTTTTAAAACCCGATTTTAAAATGGTTTCAACATGTACCATTACACTCGAGGATGTGACATTACAACTCAATTTACCGGTTGATGGTCAATCGTTATCGGGTTAGTGCACGTTGGTGATTGAAGCACAATAAAAATTATTAGGCAATGTGCCAGACGAGTTTAGTGGTAAACGAGTAGATATAAAATGGCTAAAAGATAATTTCTCATATCTTGACAACTCTTTTAGTGCGGTTGAAAGACAACAATTCACTCAAGCATCCATACTAAGGTTGACTGGGGCTTTTCTAATGCCAAATAAATCTTGAAATTTGGTACATTTAAGGTGACTCTTATAACTAATTGACTTAAAAGAAGTTGGGCAACTCAGTTAGAGATCAATTGTCTTGGCTACATTGTACCGAGAGATATGTTGGGGAACTAAAGTACATAAAACTAAAATCGGTAGTTGTATACTCCTTCAGTCATGGACATGATACCACTTACTATTTTTACGTCTCCGAATAAACTTTCATTATCAATTTTCACTCATAATAAGGTAATATTCATTTAATAATATAGTTATCATATTTTTTTTCATTATTATATTTTTGGAATAACATATTATTTGAACAGGTGGAACAATGATACGAGTCATGTGTGTATACCGAACGTGCTTGAAGATATCTAGTTATTGTTAAATCAACAGTCAGAAGCTTAGGTTAGTTTTTGAATTTTTCAATTACATAATAATTACGTAAGGATTTGAAATTTAATATTAGATACGCAATAAGATTTATAATTTCGTATTGCAGTTTGAATGAATGTCATACTTTGATCCGAGAATTTAAGAATGTATCTCGACCAAATTTTTGATGAATCACAATATCTAGATAAAATTTTAAAACTAATATTATACAGAAAAATAAATACTCATTAATCAAATTCAAACAACGACACTTACTTGAACTAATTTACTTTGTTGGGTTAATTTTTGAACTTCCGATTTTTAACATCAACAATATTCTCCTTATGCAAATCTTCTACTCGAAATTTAACTATGAAACCCTCTCCATATCAATCTTCATTTTATAGAAAACTATACCACCGAATATGAAACATATTTCAAAATGTTGGAAAAGATCGGACATAACAAGTCAAAAAAACTTTTTTTAGAAAAGTTTTTAAAGATTATATTCCATATTTGCCACGGAAAAAATGAGATATAAATTTTATCTCGAGATTCTCGAGTTTTCAGAAACTTTATCTTTAATTATTATTATTATTATTATTTACAGAAAATGTTTTCGGAGGATTTGATAAGGAGAAAGGGTGAAAAAACGTTACATAGGACACGTTTTCATTGAAAGCATGTCACATAAGACACATTTTTGGCTTTTTTATAAATATAACCCAAAAAATTTAATTAATTATCAAAATGATCTATTTTTTTAATTAAACACAAAAATGACTTAAAATCTACACAAAAATGAATTTTTTTTACCAAAAAATTTGGCTCCACCAACATGACACGTCAGCAACTAGGAAAAAAATTAATTCTTTGGTAGAGCCATGTAGAATGGCACCACCTGTATAAATATTAGAGAAATACTACAATTTCTGAAAATATGGGGGACTTTAAAAAAAATTTTCATTTTCTAGTGGAGCCATTTCATTTGGCACCACCAGATTCGCCTGACACCCTTTTATTTTTTATTTTTTTAACTTTTGTCCTTCTTTCTTTCTTTCTTTTTTTTTTAATTACTTTTTTAAGTTTTGTCATTGTTTTTATTTATTTTATTTATTTTGTTTATTAATTTTAAAAATTTGAAATGTATTATTTGAAATGTTTTATAATATATATTTTTAAAATTTTAAATATATATTTTGAAATTATTTTTTAAATTTTAAATTTTAAAATTTTAAAATATTTAAATATAATTTTTAAATATTAAATATATTTTAATAATATAAAATATTTAAATATTTTAAAGATATGACCTTTCAAATTTATTATTAGTTTTATAATATTTTAAATATTTTTAATTTGTTTTATAATATTTTAAATTATGATTTTTAAATTATTTTTAAAGATTTTAAACCTTTTTTAAATTCTATTTAAAAGTTAAAAATAATATTTTATTTAAAAAGTGAAATTTGAATTAATTAGAAAAAATAAAAATATTTGTTAAAAAGATTTATTTATTTAAAAATGAATTTATTTAAAATATATATATTAAAAATAAAATTAAAATTAAAATTAAAATATATATTATTACTAATCACATCATGCGATGTGATTAGTTATAGTTATAACCTTAAATATTAATAAATAAAAAAGAAGGGATGAATGTTATATAAGGGGTTTGGTCCCCATTCAGAAGAAAGAAAAGAGGAAAAAAAAGTAAGTTATTTAAAATTTTTATTTTGTTTTTATATTTTATAGTTATTGTAATATAATAATTAATTATATTGTATTTATGTTTTTTTATATTATGTAGATATTAAAATATTTTACGGAGCAAATACGGATCACACTTTATCGAGGATCAACGAAACAAAAAATTAATTATAAATTAAATAAAAAATCGTTTTAGTTTCTCTTTTTCTTGCTAAGCACTATTTTCTTGAACGTATTTTAATTGCATGAAACTAATCTCTATTTAGTTATTATTATTCCTTTTAACTATTTTTTACATGAAATTAATCTCTACGTGTTAGTTATAATTTTTAATTTTATTACACATTCATAAATTTATATACTTAATATATATTTTTAATAGGTAAAGATAAAAAGATTTTCTTAATATATTTAAAATTTTAAAAACTTAAAAACTTAAATATATTAAAAATGTTAAATATAACCAATTTTAAATTTTAATATATTTTATATATTTTTAAAAATTAAATATATTAAAAAATGTTAAGTATAACCAAATTTAAAGTTTTAATATATTCAATATATTTTTAAAAATATATTTTAAAATGTTAATATATTTAATATATTTTTAATAGGAAAAGAGAAAAAGATTTTTAATATATCTAAAATTTTAAAAACTTAAAAAATTTAAATATATTAAAATTTTAAATATGTTAAAAGAAAATGTTGAGTATAAAATATACTTAATATATTAAAATATAATAATATATTATTACTTATTTAATTTAAATATATTAAAATTTTTAGGTTAATTTTATAAAAAACCTACTTTTGTAGATATATAGTTGCCTTTAGTTTTAATGCTTAACTATGATTAGGACATAACAATCACATTTGATTCCTCGTGTTATTATTAATATTTTATGACAAATCTTCATTCTATTATTAATATATTATTAACATATTAATATTTAATTTAACTTAAATAAAAAAAACTTAGAATGGCTACGTTAGTATAGTATAAGTGTGATGTTTTGTTTTCTCAACCTTTCAATTTTAGTCTTCAATATATAATTTTATGTTTAAATTATATAGATAATTGATTTATCATATTTTTATAAAAAAATTACCATACAGGATAGGTATCGAGTTTTTAGGTCGCGGTTTCATTTTCCCAAGTACGATCCGGACGAGCGGGTCATGCCATACTTACAGTTGGCGAGATTTGGGGACGTCGCATTGATCCGGAGGTTTGACCTGAAGGCGAACTTAATATCCGCCTTGGTTGAACGGTGGTGTACGGAGACCCACACCTTCATTATGTCGTGCGGGGAGTGCACTATCACATTAGAAGACGTCGCTATGTAACTTGGGTTACGAGTTGACGGTGCTATGTTCACGGGTCGAAGCAAAGTGTTGGAACCTTCAGTACTATGCCACAGATTGCTTGGGCGGTCCCTTAATGATGGGGAACAGAATTTCACATGCTTGGCATTGGCATGGTTGAGAGTAAATTTTAAGGAGTTATCGAGCACTGCCACTGAGTACGAGGTGATGTATGCTACTCGAGCCTATATTGTACAGCTGATCGGGGGGTACTTATGCTGAACAACACGTCTAATAAGGTCCACTTAAAGTACTTGCCTCTATTGGAGGATTTTTCTCGTGCCGGTAGTTACAGCTGGGGATCGGTAGTGTTGGCCGCATTGTACTATGAGCTTTGCCGAGCAACAAAACATGGGGTTAGTAACATGGCTGGTTGTCTGGGTTTGCTACAGTCTTGGGCTTTATATAGGATGCCGTTTCTAGCGGCTGTTAAGCACCAACCATATCCGTGGCCACTTATAAATAGGTAAAAACAAAATTATACTTAACATTTAATGATTCATAAGTGTGGATAATATTTTCCAAAGTTTAACTGCTAACGTGTTTGTTTCGGTTTCAGATGGGCCACGTCTCCGGGAATTGGTGCGAGCCAAACCTTAATCATTTACCCCCAAATGATAGAGGCGTACGCCGGAGAGAAAGTAATATATATTTATATGGTTTAAGTAACTTTGATTTAACTTATCCACTTGCAGTATGTGATGTAACTTGACTCATTATCAGCTCTTGTGGATGTCGTATTACTGAACATTGGAAACCTTATTCCTCAGTAGGTTCACGCTGAAGCCCATATGTGGTGCATTAACACGCCGGTGCTCAACTTCTCAACCGTTGAGTGGTACAACGGTAATCGAGTTATGCAATAATTTGGGTGTAGACAATTTGTGCCGGTCGAGCCACAACAATTTGCTGATGTCCACGGTAAGACCATGAGGGGGAAACATACAACAGATTAGAGTGTGGAACATCAATCTTATGTAGTACTATGGAATGCTCGGTATGACATGCGGCCTGAGATCACTCCTACATGTTTGACTTCAGTCCCTCGACTGAATACATACAGTGGTACATGACTCGATGGCATATTTATTTATATGGTGGACAACTTATGATAGTACCGGGTCATGGCTACAAACGTGGAAATCAACCTATGGGGGAGCTAGAGGATCAACATATGGCGAGCCCGACTCGAAGGACCAACCTTTGAACACATCGGACCAATAGGTTGACACTTTTTGTGATGAGTTGCAGAGCAGTTCATATCACTCGGACATTGGCGGTTCAAGTTCATATCACCCAGACATGGGCGGTTCGAGTTCATATCACCAGAACATAGGCGGTTCAAGTTCATTTCACCCAGAGCAACCACCGATATCATTTGATATGTTTGGTAATAACATGTGCACCACCCCGCCTTAGGCCACATTCGATCTAGCTACCGATCCTCCTGATGTGTACAGTACACCCCAACGTCCACCACGTCAACAAAGGCCATAAACCGATATTGTAACGCCTCAATTTTCTTAATTTTGACTTTTTTAAAATTGGCACACAATATCTGTCTGCTTCAGTGGTTAAGTGTTCTGGGAGTGTCTGAGAAGTCTGGGGTTCAAGCCATGGATTAAACAGAATTTTTGTTTCTAAATGAATAAAGCCTTACTCTTGTCTAGTAGGCTTAAGTTTTAGTGTTAGTAAGTTTATGTTAGAATAAACCTGTTGGCCTGGTGGTTAAGAGGAGTGTTGGGGTGGAAAAGGTCTTGTGTTCGAGTTGCGGCATGAGCATTATTTTTTTTACTATTAAGGTTGTGTAGGAGTTTGAAGTGTAGTGAAATGTTGAGAATTAGATATGTAGTGGGAAGTGAGGGAGGAAAAACATAAGACTTAGGTGGTTATCGTGATATTCAGTCTTTTCCATCTCAATTTTCTTTTCCTTTTTGCAATTTTGATAAAAATTTCTCTCTTCTGTGCCAATTTCTCCATCTTCTCCCCACCGTTTACTGCTAAATTCTTTTGTTGTCCCCCACCCCTTCGCTTTGGATTCGTTTTCTTTTCCATCTCTTCCACTCTACGTTAGCGCGCGGTTGGTAGGTTATGCTTTTGATTAATTTTATTTGTTCCTCATGAATGATTATTAAAGAGGAGTGTTTTCATGTTTAGGAGTTCTGTAAGTGGCTGTAGTTCCCAAACTGTGCCGAAAAAGTACGTGTTTATCAGTGTCTGCTCAAAGGTGGGGTTTTTCATTGAGATTTAGGTTTTATCTATTCATAATTACTCATTTTAAGTGACTAATTTTGGACTCGGATTATCTATTTTAGGTGCTGGAGTGCTCGTAATTGGGTTAGAAGTGAAAACAAGACTACGTGTGTATCCAAATCGTAAGAAAACGTATTTTCGACAAAAGTCAAATATCTTTCTGTCGATGCCACACGGCCGTGTGGTAGGCCGTATGTAAGGCTGTAAGCCACAACACGGCCGTGTGATCAATGAGCCAGGCCGTGCGCAAGTGACACGACCGTGTGATAGCAGGGCAAAGCCGTGTGCTACACATGGGCTCGACCTATTAGGCCGTGTGGAATTCTAGGCCAGGCCGTGTGATCCACACGGCCAAGACCAATTTGGGCCTTGTGGGCCACATGGGCATGTGAGCCCATTTTTCTAAAATGATTTTTAAGGTTGCACGAGTCGCCCAAGTCGACTGTGGACCTACTGTAGTGTCGGTAAGCATTACTTAGAACCGTAATTACGTGATCTGATTATGTGATATATGTATTAAGCATGTTGCACTTAACATGTATATCGATTTGAATGTGTGATCTGTTAATTGCATTATAGCATGTCATTGATTGTATATTGCATTACATTGGGGTGGGTTGATGATATTAGAGGAAGTATCTAAAAGGCTATTAAGCTTGTTATCTGGCAGCTCAGCTGCAATTATCTGATTATGTGCCGCATTTCGGTACAGCATGGTGTGTAGGGATGAGTGGGTTGATTTTATCCCCACATAGTGTGTTGGGTTAGACGGAGATAGTATATAGAGGCTGGTGGGTAGGATTACGATATTACATTACATTACATTACGTATATTTTGTATCTGAATGGGCTAAGGTCCACACCGATTCTGTAATGGGCTCAGACCCGAACTATAAATATATGACTGTTTTCTTACATTATGCTGTGTGCATGCTTTCTGTGGGGATTACACACTGAGTTCACAAAAAATCATCTTTTTTTTAATCTATTCATGTAATCCCCAGCATTAGATGGGCCGGTGTGGCGGAGGACTCGATGGTAACCACGGTTCTGGACTTTCATGGTTTATATTCTGTTTTACGATTATGGGTTTATTTTGATGTATCTCGTGGACTTTTTGGGACTTTTGCTTAAATGTGGTTTATTTATTGTTTTTATGGAATCATAACTGCTAGACTAGGAAGACTTGGTTTTCAAAAGCTAAAGTATTTTCTAAACTCTCGATCCCTTAGACGGTTTTCTCTAAAACAAAGGGGTTTCTCCAAAATGGACGGACTTACTTAGTTAACTCTATTTTTCATAAAATAAACGATTTCTAAAGCTTCCGCAATGAATTACATTTTAAGCAATCGACTAGGTGAGTAAGCGTTTTCTGGAATAAATAAGAGTAATAATATGAACGCGGTTTTATCATAATAAGTTATTTTCAAAATTCCATTCCATGTGACATCGCCAAATTTGTCCATAATGTCTAGGTCAGATTTGAGATGTTACATTTAGTAGTATCAGAGCCAGGTTGTAAAACTCGGTTGTGGATTTGGGTTATAAGAATTGGTTTTTAAAAATGATTTTTAGGTGATTTAAATGTTTTGAATTTGAGTATGTGGTACAGGAGTCTAAATTGTCGATCCTGTAAGTGTTAAATTACGATTAAATTTGTGCGAAAATACTACTAGCATGCTTGAAATAGCCAATCGTAGTATATTGTCTTGAAAACACTCTAAGTAGTGTAAATTGAAAAGCTATGTGGCCGAAAACCGTAGTGAGACTGCGATTCGCGATAATAAATTTTGAAATTTTGATATTGTCTGCATAAAATATCTGTTAATGACTATCGAAACTATAAACTAATGCATAAAACTATTAATACAGATAAACTCTGAATTTACAATGAGCACACGAGGTACTCGCGGACGGGGTACAAGAGGTCGTGGTAGAGGCCGCAGATGGGTTCGAGCTAGGTTCTCATCATTTGGAAATATACCTAATCTGGATACGAGCGAGACACCTGTCTTACTTTCTGATGGGTCTCATGATCGTCTGTTGGGGATGACGTACTGTACCAAGCCATGTTATGGATTCTAGAGAGGTCATTGGGCCCAAACACGGTAGAGGGGTAGTGGGTGGATTCTGAATGACTCGGTCAATGAAATTTGAATTATTCGGGGTGTCATTAAATTCGCCCTAACGTGGTGAATATTAGATAGAGGCTCTGAGAAAGAATTATTGACGACACGGATTTTCTTCTTTGACGAGAAGCTTAAGGGGTTGTTTCTCTACTTGTGATGAAGCTTACGGTGGTGGTGACGGTTAATGAGGGCACTTGACTGTGGATTGACTTGGGACTATTTTAAGACTGCGTTCCAAAGTAATTATGTGGGAGCCAACTATATTGACGCTAGGGGACATGAGCTCCTTAATCTCACCTAGGAAGACCGTTCAGTGGCTAAGTATAAGGCCGAGTTCCTGAAATTGAGCCGTTATGCCCGGTACATGGTGGCGACCGAGTATGAGAGATGCGTTCGTTTTGAGTATGGATTTAGGTACAGTTAGCAAGTTCAGATAGCTCTACAAAGAGAGCGTAAATTTGCTACACTGGTTGAGAAGGCGAAGATCGTCGATGAGGTTAAGCACTCTAAGTGCCAAAATCGAGAGAGAGGAAAGAACAAGAGGGAATCGAGCCCTTAAGTTTTATGAAGAGGCCTAAGAAAAAGGTCAAATCTGATGGCCAGTGAGAGTTGGGCCTCCTGTTGCACTTACTAGGGTGGTGCTTTGTGGACACTGTGGTAGACGCCATACGGACAAATGTTGGAGGACAACTGGGGCATGTTTGAGATGTGGATCGACTGAGCACCGTGTTCGAGATTATCTGTTGAGAACTGATCAAATGCAAGCTACGTTACTAGTCTTCTGTGACACCGAAGTAGTTGACCACCTAGGGGCGAAGCCATTCAGGTGGTAACGACATGGTAGATGATAAAAACCTTTGGCGAAGTCTTTGGACCAAGCCGAGACGAGGTAGCCCGCACTGGTTTATAATGCCCGTCGCCATGAGGACCGAGATGCTCTAGGCGTCATCATGGGTACGTTTTTAATTTATAATGTACCTTATTTGGAACTGAAAGATATAGGCTCTACACACTCGTACGTATCCAGTATTGTGTTTGAAACCTTGGGGATTTCATTTGAGAGTACTTCTAATGAAAAACTATGATGAGTCAGGTAGAGCTGTCTATCTGAGTAAGCAAATTGTTTAGTGACGTCCCGTTAGAAGTTCAAGGGACAGTATTTCTAGCTGATTTGATGGAGCTTCTATTTGGGGAGTTTGACTTGATTCTAAGAATGGATTAGCTGGTTAAGCACTGGGTAATTTTTGACTGTGCGACAAAAAGGGTTGTCCTAAGGACCGAGGGGGACAGGAAGGTAGTTGTGATTGGGGAATGTCGAAATTATCTGACTAATGTGATTTCTACATTGGTGGCAGAAAAGTTGGTATGGAAGGGATGTGAGGCATTCTTGGCCTACATCAGTGTTTTTAATTCTAGAGACTCTTCGGTTAAGGACATTAGAACTGTGAGAAACTTTCCGGATGTTTTTTCTGAGGAACTGCTGGGTCTGTCTCCGAGTCGAGAAGTAGAATTCTAAATTGAGCTCATTTCGGGTACAACTCCGATGTCTATTATGCCCTACTGAATAGCACCGAACCGAATAAGCTTACAGAGCTTAAGGCTTAAATTTAAGAACTGTTAGATCGTGGATTCATTTATCCCAGTGTGTCTCCATGGAGAGCACCGGTGTTTTTTGTGAAGAAGAAAGATGGGACAATGAGGATGTGTATCGACTACCGGTATCTGAACAAGCTAACAATCAAGAACAAGTACCCACTTCTGAGGATAGACGATCTATTTGACCAGTTCAGAGGGGCTTCTATGTTCTCCAAGATTGATCTACATTTAGGATATCAACAATTGAGGGTTAAGAAGGCCGGCGTGTATAAGACGACATTTAGGACTCGTTATGGACATTACAAGTTCCTGGTTATGCCTTTTGGGTTGACCAATGCACCAATGACATTTATGGATTTGATGAATCGTGTGTTCCAGCTTTATCTGGACCACTTTGTAGTGGTATTCATCGATAATATCCTAGTGTATTCGAAGACTGAAGACGAGCACGATGAGCACCTCAGAGTGGTACTACGAACTCTTTGTGAGAAATAGTTGTTTGCGAAGTTCAATGAGTGTGAGTTCTAGCTCTAAGAAGTAACCTTTTTGGGATATGTGGTTTCTATAGAGCGAATTCGTGTTGATCCTCGTAAGATTGAGGCTGTGTTGAATTGGAGACAGCCAAAGAATGTGTCCAAAATTTGTAGCTTTCTGGGGCTGACAGGATATTATCAACGCATCGTAGAGCGGTTCTTATTGATCATAACAGATTAACCAAGCTTCTCCAAGAGAGTCCCTTTGTCTAGGCGATAAGCAACAAGAGAGCTTGAGAAGCTCAAATCATTTAACTCAAGCTCACTGATACGTCTGACCAGAGCACAGTAGTGACTTCGTGGTATACAATGATGCATCGCATGTGGAGTGCAGGTTGCGTTACGATGTAGGATGGTAAAGTGGTAGCTTATGCATCTCGTCATTTCAAGACGCATGAGGCTAACTACTCGATGCATGATTTGGAATTGGCTGCTGTAGTCTTCGCTTTAAAGATTTGGAGGCATTACCTATTTGGTAAGAAGTGTACTATCTACACTGATCATAAAAGCCTCAAATATCTCCTCACTTAGAAGGAGTTAAACCTTAGGCAGCGAAGATGGGTAGAACTGCTTAAGGATTATGACTGCACTATCGAGTACCATCCTGGTAAGGCCAATGTGGTGGCAGATGCTTTGAACCATAGAGCGATGATTGATCTAAGAGAGATGTTCGCTCGACTCAGTTTATTCAATGATGGGAGTCTGTTAGCGGAACTTCAGGTTAAGCCTACATGGATTGATCAGATTAGAGGTAAACAGATGGGGGATAAGTCTCTTGAGTTGCGTTTTCGTCAGGTTGAGACTGGTGATGCTGCTGATTTTAAGATTAACAGTGATGGGGTACTTTATTTCCAAGGTCAGATTTGTGTACCGAGTGATGAGGGGTTGCGACAGTCAATTTTGATGGAGGCGTATAGTAGTCCCTATGCTATGCATCCCAGTGGGAACAATATGTACCTAGATCTCCGAGAGTTGTATTGATGGCCAGGGTTGAAGTGTGAGGTTACTGACTTCATTGCTCGCTATCTGACTTGTCAGCAGGTTAAGGCTGAACATTAATTACCTTCGGGGTTGCTGCAGCCGGTAAATATACTGATGTGGAAATGGGAATGAGTAATGATTAACTCCGTTAGTGGGTTGCCTTCAACACCCATTAAGAAGGATTCTGTCTGGGTCATAGTCGATCGATTGACTAAGTCTACTCACTTCATTCCGGTCAGGACGGGCTTTTCCCTCCAGAAATTGGCTAAGCTATATATATCGAAAATAGTAAGACTGCATGGATTTTCTGTCTCGATCATCTCTGATAGGGATCCTCGCTTCATGTCTCGGTTCTGGAAGAAATTGCATAAGGCTCTAGGTTCAAGGTTGGACTTCAGTACTGCTTTTCATCCTCAGACAGATGGTCAGTCGGAGAGGGTGATTCAAGTACTGAAGGATATGTTGAGGAGCTGTGTTATAGATTTTTGAAGCAGTTGGGAAGAGTATTTACCGTTGGCAGAGATCGCCTACAACAATAGATATCAGTCTAGCATTCAGATGGCACCTTACGAGGCCCTGTATGGCCGTAAGTGTTGCACTCCCTTATGTTGGACTGAGTTGGGTGAGCGAAGTGTTTTGGGTCCAGAATTAGTTTCAAAAATTAAAGATAAGGTCCACTTGATTCGAGATCGACTGAAAGCGGCATCTCATAAGCAGAAGTCCTATGCTGATCTAAAGAGAAAGGATATTGAGTATTTTGTGGGGACTTAGTTTTTCTCAATGTTTCGCAATGGAAGAAGGTCTTGAGGTTTGGTCACAAAGGTAAGTGAGCCATCGATTTATAGTAAATCATAGTGATTACGAAGCGAGTGGGGCCAGTCGCATATCAGTTGAAACTTCCTCCAGAGTTGGATCGCATTCATGATACATTCCACGTCTCAATGTTGAGACACTACAGCTCTTGTAGAAACCCAAATTTGTCCGGGCTTTTTAACAAAAGAAACAAGATACACAATAAACCAAAAAATATACAAAGTCCACAGTCCTTAAAACCCAATTACAACAACCCAACCAGCCCAATACATAACCCAAACATAATTCAAACCCGGTTTTAAACCCAAATACAAAATGGACCAGACGGCCCAAGCAGAAAGAGAACTCGGTGTAACACCCCAAACCCAGCCCAAACACTACAACCGGATTTGGTATGTCACTTAAGGGATTTTACAAAACATGTCGCATTTTGGAAAATAATTACTAGGTTTAAACCTTTATTCCAAAGCTTAGAATTCATTAAAGTGTGAAAAAATATTAAAATAAATTATCTTGGTGGATTTTAAATAAAAGCTGAAATTTCGTACATGTCTTAACTTAATTGGAAACATAAAACTTAAAAGCCCAACATAAAACCCAAAACAAAAATAGTAGTCTAGTGGCCGTGGCCTTATTACAACCATTTTTTAAAAGTCATAAAATACAAAATAACAAACTAAAGTCTTTTAGCTGAATCAATGGCCACCTTGCGTTCCTCTCATTTCGGTCCGATGCACTAGGTGTCACACAAATTGTTAAATTAAAAGGGTGGTCGCGAGACTCGATGTGCAACCTCGTGCACCATTAGATTTGGGCTTTAGCCCATAAAATAGAATAATCAAAATTAATATACATAACAAAAATTATGCAAAGCCCAACCCAAATCCTAGGTTTCCATCCGCTACACGCCCGCATGACCTTTCACACCGTTAGATTTCTACAATCAACCCACACCGCTACATGCCTTGATGGCAATCGTGCTGCTCATCATCAGATCATGGCCGTAGCCACTACAATAGATCACGGCGAAAGCCGCTACAACAGATAACGGTAAGGAACCGCTACAACAGATCACGGTAAAAACCGCTACAACATATAACTTTCTCCTTTCATCAAACCCAACCTATGCAATCACATAAAATCAATATTCTTATATCATTTAATCAAGACATTCAATAACACGGTGATTTGCCTTTACCCTCTTTGGGTTTAGTCATCGTCTTGGGATTAGGCATATATCAAAACATATAATACTTATCATCATATATTAATCAAGCAGATCTAGATGGTGTGGAGAATTACACACGATATCGCAAATCAATATTCTTAGTCGATGTCCTTGCTATCTGGATCTATTATCCTCAATCTATAGTCTTGCTCAAAAGCGGAAAATACACAAAGATTTAGCCTCTTCAACAATCGGCCAAGGTTAAATAAGTCCCAAATCACATGTTTAAACTAATAGATCTCTTACCTTGGAATCCTAAAAATAATCACGACTCAAAGGTTACTGAATCCTTGACTTTAAAGATCTAGGCGTTGGACTCCTCTTGGATCCCAAAATCTTGAAAATAAGAAAAACCTTTGATTAGTCACTTGAATAGCTATTCGCTAGAGACTTTGAAAAAGAAGAAATATTGAAACTCAAAATCGACACTTACCTTAGCATAGGAGATTCATTAGCACTAAGAAGAGGATTAAGCAATGCCAATGGAAGATTTAAATGCCTAAGTATAGAACTAATTCTTAAATAAGATGAATAAAAGAGAAGACTATGGATGCTTGCTTTTTAGAAATCGGCACAAGGAGGAAAAAGTGGAAAAGAGTTTGACTTTTGAAGAAATTGGAGAAAAGAAATTGGAGAGGAGAAGCTAGGAAATTGGCACAATGGGAGAGGAATTTAGGGTTTTAGGTAATAGAATCAAGGAGCTAGCCCTTCCTATTTATAGATATTTCACCTCTCGCTAAAAATCAAAACGCCTTAAATTCAAGCTAAAGAGAGGGAAATTTGGCACCCTCTTTGCCATGCAAGAGTGAATTTTACACTCCTCTAGGTGGTGGATTTTGGCCAACACTTCCTTTGAAGATAAGCTCCTAACTTTTCTCCTTTTTATCTATGATATTATTATTTATAAAATCCACATAATATTATTTTCAAGCCTTGTAGCCTCCACCTTATTAAACCTAATTGCCGAAATTTAACTCACTTAAATTAAAAGATTTGGGCTTCATTAAACTTAAATTTTGGGCCCCTAAATCCCTTGTGTGTGGCGTCACTTCTAATTCCCTTACAGTGCCACTTATTGTTGGGCCACAAGCCCATGTTGGTATTTTAAACATAATTACCACCTTTTAACTCTATAATGCCCAATCTAATAATTTAACCAAGGCCTTTGCCTAACCCTGAGCCCAATTTGGACCCCTATCACTTAAATTAACTAATTTAAATGCATAGGCCCAAAAATTCTGGGTGTTACAGTTCTACCTCTTTAAAATAAATTTCGTCCTCAAAATTTACCTGATTAAAAGAGATGGGGATACTGCTGTCGCATAATATCCTCTGGCTCCCACGTCGCCTCTTCTGTACCATGATTTCACCATAGAACTTTGACTAAAGTGACGAACTTCCTTCTCAACACTTTTACGTCTCGATCCAAGATTTGCACTGGTTCCTCCTCAAAAGAGAAATCTGGCCTTACTTCAATTTCTTCCACCGGCACCACGTGCGATGGATCAGAACGATAACGTCTTAGCATTGAGACATGGAACACGTAATGTATCTGGTTTAACTCTGAAGGCAACCCCAACCGATAAGCCACTGGGCCAACACGTTCTAGCACCCGATAAGGCCCAATAAACCGAGGACTTAGCTTACCCTTCCGTCCAAACCTCATTACCTTCTTCCATGGAGAAACTTTCAAAAAGACTTGGTCTTCTACTGCAAATTCCACCTCCTTCCGCTTTAAATCCACATAAGACTTCTGCCGATCAGACGCTTCCTTCAATCGATCCCGTATTAACTTAACTTTCTCTTCCGTTTTCGAAACTAGTTCTGGACCCAACACCTGACGTTCACCTAACTCCGTCTAACAAGTAGGAGTACGACATTTCCTTCCATATAATGCTTCATACGATGCCATCTGAATACTATCTTGATAACTATTATTGTACTCGAATTCAGCCAAGGGTAAATACTCCTCCCAACTACCCCTAAAATCAATGATGCAACCCCTTAGCATATCTTCCAAGATCTGAATTACCCTCTCAGACTGACCATCGATGCGTGGGTGAAAAGAGTACTAAAGTCTAACCTTGTTCCCATTGCTTGATGAAGAGCCTTCCAAAATCGTGACGTGAACCTAAGGTCCCTATCCGATATGATCGACACCGGTACACCATGTAATCCTACAACCTCAGCCACGTACAACTTAGCCAACTTTTGTAGAGAAAAGTCCACTCGAACCGGTATGAAGTGAGCAGACTTCGTCAACTGATCCACAATCACCCAAATTGAATCTTTCTTAGTGGGCGTAAGGGGTAACCCACTAATGAAATCCATCGTGATTCTTTCCCATTATCATTGGGGAATCTTCACCAATTGCAACAACCCCGAAGGCAACTAGTGTTAGACTTTGACTTAGCGACCGTCAAACACTTCCCACATATTAGTAACTTCGCTTCAAACACGCCACAGAATCGCTATCGCAAATCTCGATACATCTTAACTCCTCTAGGATGCATAGCATAGGGGCTATTATGCGATTCCCGAAGAATCATCTGCCTTAACTCCTCATCTTTTGGCATACAAACCTTCCCACGGAAACACAAAATTCCATCGTTGTTCAGACTATAGTCCTCTACTTCACCCTCCTGCACTTGTCGGATTTGAGTACTTAAGACATCATCCAAAAGTTGCTTCTTCTTGATTTGACTTGTCCACATAGGTCTTATTTGTAGTTCAGCTACCAAACTGCCATCCTCATACAAACTAAGATGAGCGAACATTGCCCTTAAGTCTGCTATCGCCTTCCTACTCAACGCATCTGCCACCACATTTGCTTTACCCGGATGGTACTTAATCGAGCAGTCAAATCCTTTAACAGCTCGATCCACCTTCTCTGTCTTAGGTTCAACTCCTTCTAAGTGAGGAGATACTTCAAGCTCTTATGGTCAGTGTAAATAACTGACTTCTCCCCGTACAAGTAGTGTCTCCAAATCTTCAGAGCAAACACTACTACCGCCAACTCTAGATCATGCGTGGGATAGTTCAACTCATGCTGTCTTAGCTGTCGAGACGCATACGCCACCACTTTTCCTTCTTGCATCAACACACACCCTAAACATGTGTGTGACGCATCACAATAGACGATAAATTCTTTTTCCGCCTCTGGTTGAATTAACACCAGTGCTTCTGTCAAAATTTTCTTCAGCTTCTCAAAGCTCTCCTGTTGTTTGTCAGTCCATACAAATGACACTCCCTTCCTCAACAACTTAGTTAAAGGTGCCACTATTGAAGAAAACCCCTCAACAAACCTTTGATAATATCCTATTAATCCTAAAAACTTCAAATATCTCACTGGCTTTGGCGGTTTCCAATCAATACAGCTTCTATCTTCCGAGGGTCCACCCTAATACCCTCTGCAGAAACCACATGCCCTAAGAAGGTCACTTTCCTTAACCAAAACTCACACTAGCTGAACTTAGCAAACAACTGCTTCTCCCTCAGAATTTGTAACACCACCTTAAGATGTGCATCATGCTCTTTCTCAATCTTGGAGTAAACCAGGGTATCGTCGATGAACACTACGACGAACCGATCTAGGTATGGCTGAAATACCCGGTTCATCATATCCATGAATACCACTGGCGCATTCGTTAACCCTAACGGCATCACCAAGAACTCATAATGACTATACCGAGTCCGAAACACTGTCTTATGAATATCTCCTTCCTTAACTTTTAACTGATGATAACCTGACCTTAGATCAATCTTTGAAAAGATCGAAGCTCCTTTAAGTTGATCGAACAGGTCGTCAATTCTCGGTAATGGATACTTATTCTTAATCGTCAACTTATTCAGTTAACGATAGTCCACGCACATACGCATGGAGCCATCCTTCTTCTTCACGAATAGGACCGACGCTCCTCATGAAGACACACTCGGTCGGATAAATCCTCGATCCAAAAGCTCTTAGATCTGAGCTTTGAGCTCCACCAGCTCCTTCGGCGCCATTTGATAAGGAGCAATGGATACCGGAGCCGTACCCGAGAGTAGTTCTATTCCAAACTCCACTTCGCGATCTGGGGGTAATCCTTGCAACTCATCCGCAAAGACATCCGCAAAATCTTTGATTATTCAAACCTCATCAACAGTCACCTCCTTAGCATCCAAAGTACTAATAAAAGCTAGAAAGGCGTTACATCCCTTCCAAATCATCTTAACAGCTTTCAACGCCGACACTAGGTTAGACAGATAGTTCCTTCTCTCCTAACACAACCACCTCCCCGCCTTCCAAGGTACTTAACACCATGCGCTTAGACCCACAATCCAACTTAGCACGATGCTTAGTCAACCAATCCATTCCTAAGATAAGGTCAAACTCTCCAAATGGTAATTCCATTAAATCTGCCGGAAACACTACCCCTTGAGTCTCTAACGGTACATCCTTAAATAACTTATCCACTACCCTAGATTGTCCTAGGGGACTAACCGCAGTCATCTTCCTTGTGGTTATTTCAGAGTCTAGACTTAGGTTCTCAGACATCGAACATGCATCATAGGAGTGGGTTGACCCAATATCAATCAAGGCAAGTAAAGGGTTATTAGCAATAAGAAACATACCGGTTATAACATCCGGTGAGTCACCATCCTCTTGTCGACGAATTGCGTAAACTAGACCTAGTTACCTCACCTCTACATTACCTGCACCTCTACCAGGTACTCCACGACCTCAACCAGATCCATTTCCTCCCCTGGCTGTACCCTGACCCCTTGGTTCAGGCTGATCACCTCTCCTAACTTGATCGAAACCTCGGCCCGCTGGCTGTACCTGATCCATCTGAAGACAGTCCTTAATCAGATGTTCCGTGGATCCACACCTAAAGTATTCACCAATTTTTATTCTGCACTCCTCATAATGCATCCTCTCACATGTAGAACATGCTCGATTCTGGCCCGTTGGAGCACGAGCTGGCCCATCAGTCCTAGGCCTTTTCTGAAAATTCCCTAATGCTCTTGATGGCCCAAAACTTCTCTTATTCCTACCTCGATCCTTATCCATTTCTTGTCTCTCAGGCCGTTTCACTTCCTCTGCTATTTTAACCTTATCTACCAAACCGCAAAAACTCTCTCTCTCTGCTGTACTATCAGAACCCTTAACTTATTTCGTAACCCATCCTCGAACCAAACACAATGTTCATACTCCGTTACTACTATTCCCTGAGCGTAGCGGCTCAAGCGCAGAAACTCTGCCTCATATTCAGCCATAGACTTACTTTCTTGCACCAGGTTCAAGAATGCCTTCCTTTGTACATCTATATAGCTGGTCCCAACATGCTTTCCCTGGAATGATTCCTTAAAGAAATCCCAGTCAATCAGGTCTGCGGTAGTACCTTCTTTCACCGTGAGCCACCACTGATAGGCCTCGTCTCGAAGGAGAGACACGACCTCTTTTAACTTCTCCTCCACATGAAGTCTAGGTCATCCATTATACGTTCCACTACCTCCAACCAATATTCAATGAACTTGGGCTATACCGGAGACTCCTTAAATACTTACGCCGTTGTTTCTAAGTCTCTCCGGTTCTAATTTTCGGGCTCCTGTGCCCAAACCAGCCTCAGCCACTCTTTCTAACACCTTTAGCATCGCATGAGACACCATATTCTCTCCGCCCGTCTGATCCTAAAATTTTCCCTCCACGGCTGGTAATTTTGGCATTTCATTTCCTGACCCGTGGCCAGACCCTACTGGCTCTAACACGGTCATCCTACCCCTACCACGACCACGAGGTGGATGTCCTCGACCCCTTGTACTCATTCTTCTGACTCGTGTTTATCTAATTAGAAATTTTATGAGTTATTACTTTTTCCACTGATTATCCACGAATAATTTTATGAAAAAGCAGGTTGATAGTGGTTCTTTCGATTTCGAATTCTATCTACCAGTTCAGTGCTCAAGTCTACTACCCTAATTTAGAGAATCTCATACATTCACAATCAAGATCTGAGGCATTCACAAACTTCGTTCATCACCTGAGGGTATTTTAGTCATTTCACTACTTGGGGTATTTTCGTAATTTTATCCTATAGGTTATTTTGTAATTTTCTAAAATAGGGTTTCTTGGTGATCTCATAAAATAAGGGTATTTTGGTAATTTTACAATCTGATTTGGGGGTATTTTGGTAATTTTGAAATTTGAAGGTATTTCAGTAATTTTGAAATCTGGGCAAATTAGTAATTTTTCAAATTAGGGGTAATTTGGTAATTTTACAACCCAGGGGTATTTTGGTCATTTTGCAAAATAAGGGTAGTTTGGTAATTTTTCAAACTAGGGATATTTCGATGTTGTTGTTGTTGTTTTTTAAACAGGGGTACTTTGGGGAAATCTAGTTTCATAGTCCGGGTTACTTTTGTAAACATGAGGTTTTTCGGGTAAAGTTTTCAAAACATGGTTGATTGGGAATTTTTCATAACTCAAATGTATTTTTGAAAATTTTACAAAACTTGGGGATGTTTTTTAAAAAATAAATAGGATGGCTGGTCCTTTGGGTTTTACTTATAAGGTTTAGCAGTCAACAAATCCTTGTAACTAGGATTAATAGTCACTACACACCAGGTAAAATTCTAGTGAAGAGGAGGTGAGTCACGGGCTGCTTAAATACCAAGCTCTCCTGAATCTACTCCTAAACAT
The DNA here is from genome assembly GCA_025506655.1 of Gossypium rotundifolium. Taxonomy (NCBI): domain Eukaryota; kingdom Viridiplantae; phylum Streptophyta; class Magnoliopsida; order Malvales; family Malvaceae; genus Gossypium; species Gossypium rotundifolium. The sequence continues at coordinate 9,865,905 of CP106725.1, read as the reverse complement.
GCGTATGTCTATTGCCACACCCTAACTCGGCTAAGGTGAGCAGATCACTATACACGGGTAGGATTCCAGTGAAGAGAAGGTGAGTCACTAGGGGCTGCTTAAATACCGAGCTCTTTCGGATCCAATCCTAGACATGCGTATGCCTGTTACCACACCCTAGTCTTGCGGCTCGTTCACGGGTTTGTTTAGTGGAATTAAGTCTTATGAAATTTAAGAAGTGTTTTAAGCTAGGCCTAGAGTCCATCAAGTTCTAATCTAATTAATCTACGTCCCAATAGCCCATTAAGCCCACATATATTTCACACAACGATTTGAGTACTTACCTGGCGGACTTGGGCCAGAGACGCAGGTGCCATACCGAGCTAACAGACCTGGTATCACTTAAAAACATCTATGTTTCGAAAGCCCATTTTTAGAAAACATTTTGAGCCCAAAAACCCTAAAGTCAAGTTTTAAATTGGGCTCTGATACCAATTTGTAACACCCCAAACCCGGCCCAAACGCTACAACCGGATCTGGTATGTCACTTAAGGGATTTTACAAAACATGTCGCATTTTGGAAAACAATTACTAGGTTTAAACCTTTATTTCGAAAGCTTAAGAATTCATTAAAGTGTGAAAAAATATTAAAAATAAATTATCTTGGTGGATTTTAAATAAAAACTGAAATTTCGTACATGTCTTAACTTAATTGGAAACATAAAACTTAAAAGCCCAACATAAAACCCAAAACAAAAATAGTAGTCTAGTGGCTCGTGGCCTTATTACAACCATTTTTTTAAAAGTCCACAAAATACAAAAATAACAAACTAAAGTCTTTTAGCTGAATCCAATGGCCACCTCGCGTTCCTCTCCAGCCCGGTCTGATGCACTAGGTGTCACCTAAAATTGTTAAATTAAAAGGGTGAGTCGCGAGACTCAGTGTGCAACCATCGTGCACCATGAGATTTGGGCTTTAGCCTCATAAAAAAGAATAATAAAAATTAATATACATAACAAAAATTATGCAAAGCCCAACCCAAATCCTAGGTTTCCATCCGCTACACGCCCCCGTACCAGTATTTCACACCATTGGGGATTTCTACAATCAACCCACACCGCTACATACCTTGATGGCAGTCGTGCTGCTCATCATCAGATCATGGCCGTAGCCACTACAATGAGATCATGGCAAAAGCCGCCACAATAGATAACGATGAGGAACAGCTACCTGCAGATCACCAGTAAAAGCCGCTATAATATATAACTTCCTCCTTTCATCAAACCCAACCCATGCAATCACATAAAATCAATATTCTTATATCATTTAATCAAGACATCCACTAACATGGTGATTTGCCTTTACCCTCTTTAGTTTTCCGTCATCATGCCGGGATTTTGGCATATATCAAAACATATAAGACTTATCATCATATATGAATCAAACAGATCTAGATGGTGTGGAGAATTACACACCTGATATCGCGAAAGCCAATATTCTTAGTCGATGTCCTTGCTATCTGGATCTATTATCCTCAATCTATAGTCTTGCTCAAAAGCCAGAAAATACACAAAGATTTAGCCCCTTCAACAATTGGCCAAGCTTAAATAAGTCCCAAATCACACGTTTAAACTAATAGATCTCTTACCTTAAAATCCCGAAAATAATCACGACTCAAAGGTTACTAAATCCTTGACTTTAAAGATCTAGGCGTTGGACTCCTCTTCAGATCCCAAAATACCGAAAAATAAGAAAAACCTTTGATTAGTCACTTGAATAGCTATTGGCTAGAGACTTTGAAAAGTCAAGAAATATTGAAACTCAAAATTGACACTTACCTTAGCATAGGAGATTAGGCTAGCACTAAGAAGAGGATTTGGCAATGCCAATGGAAGATTTAAATGTCGAAGTATAGAACTAATTCTCAAATAAGATGAATAAAAAGAAGACTATGGATGCTTCAACTTTTTAGAAATCGGCACAAGGAGGAAAAAGTGGAGAAGAGTTTGACTTTTGAAGAAATTGGAGAAAAGAAATTGGAGAGGGAGAAGTTAGGGAAATTGACACAATGGGAGAGGAATTTAGGGTTTTCGATTATAAGAATCAAGGAGCTAGCCCTCCTATTTATAGATATTTTAGCACCTCTTGCTAAAAATCAAAACTCCTTAAATTCAAGCTAAAGAGAGGGAAATTCGGCACCTCTTTTCCATGCGATGGTTTAATTTACACTTCTCTAGGTGGTGGATTTTTGCCAACACTTCCCTTTGAAGATAAGCTCTAACTTTTCTCCTTTTATCTATGATATTATTACTTATAAAATCAACATAATATCTCCTATTTTGAAGCCTTGTGGCAGTCCACCTCATTAAACCTAATTTTTGAAATTTAACTCACTTGAATTAAAATATTTGGGCTTCATTAAACTTAAATTTTGGGCCCCTAAATCCCTTGTGTGTGGCGTCACTTCTAATTCCCTTACAGTGCCACTTATTGTTGGGCCACAAGCCCATGTTGGTATTTTAAATATAATTACCACCTTTTAACTCTATAATGCCCAATCTAATAATTTAACCAAGGCCTTTGCCTAACCCTGAGCCCAATTTGGACCCCTATCACTTAAATTGACTCATTACACTTATTCACCCATTAAACGCATAGGCCTAAAAATTCAGGGTGTTACACCAGGAGCTTCTGGTACCTTCTCCGCAACCACTCCCCACGCGACTCTTGGATTACCGCGTGTTCCCACGCGTGCGACTCTAGGACTACCGCGTGTCTTCACGTGCCTGACCGTTCGTGTCTCGCTCGCACTACGCGCTCCACCCACGCGTAAGCCTGCACCAGCACGCCATTCGTACTGCCTCCAGCATAGCAGTATCATATGACCCCTCGGCCACATCTATACCTGCAAATAAATAGTAAAAAGAACGACAGCAACAGCAGCAAATACAGAACGTAAATAGGATAAAAGAAAAAGAAAAAAACTTGTATTTTTAGGTCGGCTATAAAAAGGGCCGAACCAAAACCTTGTATTTTTTACGCATGAAAAAAGAAGAAATACCAAAATCAAAAAGGTGATTTTCCATACCTTAATAATATTTAATCCTTTTTTCGTCTTCTTTCAAATCTGTTTCACATCGATTTCAAGAAAATATAATAAGAGAAAATGCTTACCTTGAACCGATCTGTCTTCTTTCTCGTTGAAATGGAGATTTAGAAGATGGATCTTGGAAAGGATTAGGTCCGCGTATGCTTTGTTTCAATCAGGGCTAGGCAGTGATCCTGATCAAAAAAAAGGGCGGGCCGGCGTGAATCAAAACTCGAGGTACCACTACTCATCGATTTCGATGGTGTGAGAGTGGTAAGTCGAAAGGGGCACTTGCAGTAGAGAGAAGAGGTTAAGAAGGGGGCTAGGGTTTTGGCATATGTTAGTGTTTTATTCCCGCTTAAGGGAGCGGTTAATAAATCGTTAGGAGAACGACGATTTTAGAGCCTCTGGCTATGCCTTTGAAATGACGTCGTGTGAGTGCCCCGATCCGACCCGATTCGGAACCCATTAGATCCGCGTGTCTCTGCGATAAAGGGGGAATTTGCGCATATGGCCCTTCAAATTTCTATACTATTTTAATTAGATCTGTTATTAAAGTGCGATCACACTGTTTGGGTTAAATTGCATTTTCGATCCTCATTTATTTGTGCACATTTTATTTTGCCCCTTGGTTATGTTCTAATACTTAATTTATTTATTGATTACCCTTAAAATATTGCTTTAATTTTTAATTTCATACCTAGCTTACTTAATTCATATATTCATATATTTATATACTTTTCAACTATTTTATTGTATGATATTTAGAAATATTTATATACTATCTAGTTTAAATTATTTTATATATTATTTACTTTCTTGCATAAATTATTTGCTATGGAATTTCATATGGAGTCTAAACATTTCGCATGCATTATTATGTACATGAATTTTTTTCTCTTGTTATCATCATATGCTTAAAATTGCTTTTGTTTATTTAGGATATGACTTACCTATGCTACACTCGTATGTATGTTAAATAATTTCCTTTATCTTTGATTTAATGTTTGACATTATCTCTATTATGTATGTTTTAATTCTCGTTTTATATTTATTCGTTGCCTGAGATTCAATAGCATTATATTTCATTCGTAAATAATTGCTCCATGTAGTATGTTATTATGCCATAGCATTCAATTAAAAACATCATGTTTCAACACTATTCGAACTTTAAAATCATTTTATACAAAACTTTAAATCACAAGGCAATGCTCGTGTTTAGGGGTTTCGAGAAAATTGTGCTCTAACTTACTGAGTTTTGGTTCTCTTCGTTTAAAACCTTATAACCGAATATCCTTTCTCTCTTCAATTAAATGCATAATTTTAAATAAAAACTTATTCTCGGGAAGTTGAGATAGTGCACCCTAACTTACTGAGTGTGATATTTTATCATCTTGAGATAAGAATTCCAAAAGAACAAAGGCAATATTCCGTATTTGGGAATTTCGAGAAATAATGCCCTAACTTATTGGGTTGCGATTTTTCGTTTGACCCGAATAATTGAATATCCTTCTTACTTTTTTAAATGTACAAGTATTGAATGTCGGAGGATAAACATAATTTCGAGAATATAACATGTGGTGCCCTAACTTACTGAGTACGGCATTTTATTTCTTCGAAATAGGAAGCTTTGGCATCCAATATAATTCTGTCCAAATATATATTAAGTAAATGGATCGTAATCTAGAATTTTTTCAAATTTCCGACATCCGGACATTAATTAATCAGTTTGGTACCAATTTTGGGCGTTACGGGGGTGCTAATCCTTCCTCGTATGTAATTGACTCCCGAACCTGTTTTCTTAAATTTTGTAGACCAAAATTATTGTTTTAATAAAATATTTTATTAAAATAATTCATCTCCAGGTGGTCCGATCATACATTGAATAAAAGATCGGTGACGACTCCATTTCCATATTTTTAAAGTTGATTTTCATTTTCTAAAACCCAATTTAAAAATGGTTTCGACAGCTCTGATCCAACGCATATTGTCTCGATGGAGGAAATTGAGGTTAGACCAGATCTGAAGTTTGAGGAGGAGCCAGTCCAGATTCTGGATCATGATATTAAAATTCTGCGAAGGAAGTTTATTCCCTTAGTGAAAGTGTTGTGGTGGAATCATAGCAATTAAGAGGCCACTTGGGAGCCAGAGGACTCGATGCGTCAGCAGTATTCTTATATGTTCTGATCAAGTAAATTTCGAGGCCGAAATTTTCTTTTAGGATGGTAGAGTTGTAACGCCCCTATTTTCTTAATTTTGACTTTTGTTAAATTGGCACACAATATCTGTCTGCTTCAGTGGTTAAGTGTTCTAAGAGTGTCTGAGAAGTCTGGGGTTCAAGCCTTGGCTTAAACACAATTTTTGGTTCTAAATGAATAAAGCCTTACTCTTGTCTAGTAGGCTTAAGTTTTAGTGTTAGTAAGTTTATGTCAGAATAGGCCTGTTGGTCTGGTGGTTAAGAGGAGTGTTGGGGTGGAAAAGGTCTTGTGTTTGAGTTGTGGCATAAGCATTATTTTTTTGCTATTAGGGCTATGTAAGAGTTTGAAGTGTAGTGAAATGATAAGAATTAGAGATGTAGTGGGAAGTGAGGGAGGAAAAACATGGGACTTAAGTGGTTATCGTGATTTTCAGTCTTTTCGTCTTAATTTTCTTTTCCTTTTTGCAATTTTGATAAAAGTTCCTCTCTTCTGTGCTGATTTTTCCATCTTCTCCTCATCGTTTGTTGCCCAATCCTTTTGTTGTCCCCCACCCCATCACTTTGGATTCCGTTTTCTTTTCCATCTCTTCCACTCTATGTTAGCGCGGTTGGTAGGTTATGTTTTTGATTAATTTTATCTGTTCATCATGAATGATTACTAAAGAGGAGTGTTTTTGTGTTGAGGAGTTCTGTAAGTGGCTGTGGTTCCCAAACTGTGCCGACAAAGCACGTGTTTGTCAGTATCAGCTCAAAGGTAGGGGGTTTCATTGAGATTTAGGTTTTATCTATTCATAATAACTCGTTTTAAGTGATTAATTTTGGACTCGGATTATCAATTTTAGGTGCTGGAGTGCTCGTAATTGGGTTAGCAGTGAAAACGAGACCAGGTGTGTACCCGAATCGCAAGAAAATACATTTTTGGCAAAAGCCAAAAACCTTCCTATCGACGCCACATGGCCGTATGGTAGGCTGTGTGCAAGGCTATAAGCCACAACATGGCCTTGTGCAAGTGACACAACCATGTGATGGCAGGGCAAGGCAGTGTGCGACACGCGGGCTCAACCTATTTGGCCATGTGGGCCCACACTAGCGTGTGAAATTCTGGGCTAGGCCGTTTGATCCACATGGCAAAGACCAATTTGGGCTTTATGGGCCACACGAGCGTGTATGTAACAGCCCGGTTTAGACTCTAGTCAGAACAGTGGTTTTGAGACCACAAATTTGAGGTTAAAAATATTTTAATATTATTTTCTGTGTTTGTGATATGTGATTGAGCATGTGTGAAAATTTTGTGTGAAAATTTTATCGTTTGTGTGTCGAATGATGAAAAAGGACTTAATCGCATAAAATATAGAAGTTGTATGCTGACTGTTAAAGTGCTTATTTGGCATAACTTTCTAAATGAAAGGTCATTATGTTGTTATTAAACCATTACATGGTTAATGGACATTTATAACCAACCATTATAAATTATTATATGTTTTTGTCAAAGGTTAAAATTGTAACTTAATTATTAATGTTTTATTAATTAATACAAAACAAAATGTAAGTCATTTTGCTCATCTTTCCACCGAAATTTTCAAAGAAAAAGAAAGAAGAAAAGCTTTAAGGGTTTGACTAGGTTCAAGCAAAATTAAGGTATGATAGTTGTTCAGTTTTTGATAATTTCTACGTTTTTGTGATCGTTGCTTCGTGTTCTTTCAAACCCATGCTTTAATTTTAGAATTTTATGGTAATTTTGAGATATGCCATTGATGAATGCTTGAGCTATGTGATAGTTAACAATGAAATATGAAAGATATGTGAAAGATTAACATATGTTGTCTTTGAATTTTTGGTGAAATTGAGTAATTTGGGCTAAATTGTGAAAATAAGAAATTAGAGGACTAAAATGTAAAATAAATGAAATGTGTGGGTTTGAATGGACATAGGGAGAATTCGGCTAGGCATGGGTGAAATGAAATTTTGTTATTTTGTGATTTTGTGAAATAGGAACTAAAGTGTCGAAATGTGAAAATGTGAGGGCTGTTTTGTAAAATGCCCTAAATATGTGTGCTTGGACTAAATTGAATGAATTGGTGATTGAATGAGCTAAATTTGAATATTTATAGACTAAGAAAGGAGAGATTTGGATCAAGATCGAGGCAAAGACAAAGTGCTCGATTGATCGACTAGTCTCGGTATTTCTACGTCCGAGGTAAGTTCGGATATAATACGTGTTCTTAAATTTATGTTTAAGTGATATGAAATGAATAACTATGCGATTATCGGGTAGAAATATTATATGTGTGGAATGGAGAAATATGGCACTAAGTGTGCGAAATAGAATTTATACAGAAATGAATGGCACTGTGTGTGCGAAATAGAGAAAGTATCAAAAATATTGATTGGCACTGTATGTGTGATACCGAATCAAGTTCAATTTGATATAGAGGCACTAAGTGTGCGATTTTATCTAAGCTTTGGCTATGATTTGGACACTAAGTGTGCGATTGAATTGAAGAGATAACGAACAGTGAATGAAATATGGTATCGAGCATTGAATAGCAAGAATGTTTGTTAACTAAGTATTGACAAAGGTATGTTTCGAACCTATGTGGTTGATCATAGTTTTTAAGGTTTAATGGATGAATGTATGAGCATATGGTTGAGGATGATATTGTGTTTAGTTGTGAATCAATCTAAGTGATGGTTTATTTATGTATGAATATTGCATTATTGAGTTAAATGTATTATATTACGAACTTACTAAGCTATATAGCTTACTGTATAAAGTGTTTTCTCTATTTTACAGTGCCTTTAAAGTAAGCTCAGATCCGGGAATCGCCAGTGACTCAATCACACTATTGGCTATCTATTTTGGTACTTTTGGAAAGATGTATATATTTGAATATGGCATGTATAGGCTAGTGATTTTAGTATATTTTGAAATGTTTGGACCTTGCCATGTGATATGGCTTGGAAGATGAATGATTTTGGTTATTATATGTGAGCTATGAGAATGATGGATATGGCATGAAGAAGTGAAAATGAAAATGGTATGCTTAATGCTTAAGTTAGTTGATAAGAATGGTAGTTTAAATGTGTACTTTTGGTATGGATTAAATGATGTTTGGTTTACATGGTTTTGAATGTGTAGATGATAATTTGGGATATGAATTTTGATATTTTGGATGAACTAATGTGAAGTGAAATTGAGTATGAATATAGATGGTATAGTTGATGATAAATCGATGATTATATTGATAGGTTTGGTTGCCAATTGAGGTATAAATGCATATGATTTGAGGCTTGTAGGTTATCTAAATGTGGGAGGCAAGTTTGGCCTTGTAAATGGCCTATAATTGCCCACACGGTTGGGCACACGGGCGTGTGGCTCGATCGTATCTTTCAAATTTGCAAATTGAAACAAGTCAGACTCGACCACGGGCTAGACACACGAGCGTGTGGCTGGCTGTGTGGTGCAAGTTAGTGCCGATCACGGGTGAGGCACACGGGCGTGTCTCAGGCCGTGTGGACAAGTCAGTATGTATGCCTTGTTTTGCCACGGCTTGGATGCACAGGCGTGTCCGAGGCCGTGTGAGGCACACATCCTACCCAGACAGGCGTGTGACCTCTGCAGTTTTGAAAAATCTTTAGAAATTATAAAAATTTTCGTATGTGTTCGGTTTAGTTTGACCCTTTTCTAACACGTATTTAAGGTCTCGTAGACCTCATTAAGGGACTAATTGAATGTGAATTGCTATGTTTGGATGTGGAATGATTTGAATGTTCTGAATTGATAGATAATGCCTCTTAACCCTATTTCGGCGACGGTTACGTGTTAGGGGTGTTACAGTGTGGGCCCACATGGGCAGGCCACATGGGCATGTAAGCCCATTTTTTAAAATGATCTGTAAGGTTGCACGGGTTGCCCAAGTTGACTATGGACCTACTTTAGGGTCGGTAAGTATTATTTAGATCCCTAATTACATGATCCGATTATGTGATATATGTATTAAGCATGTTGCACTTAGCATGTATACCGATTTGAATGTGTGATCTATTAATTGAATTATAGCATGTCATTGATTGTATGCTACATTACATTGGGGTGGGTTAATGATATTGGAGGAAGTATTTGAAAGGCTATTAAGCTTTCATTATCGTGCAAATTTCATTACAATTATCGATTATGTCTTTGCATTTCAATACAACATGGTGTGTAGGGATAGGTGGGTTGATTTTATCCCCACATGGTGTGTAGGGTTAGATGGAGATAGTGTGTAGAGGCTGGTGGGTAGGATTATGATATTCTGTTCTGTTCTGTTCTGTATATTCTATATCTGAGTGGGCTAAGGTCCACACCGATTCAGAATGGGCTCGGACCGAATCGTAAAATATATTTGTTTTCGACATTATCTTTGTGTGCATGCTTTCTGTGGGGATTACACACCGAGTTTGTGAAAACTCATCCTTTTTCTGTTTAATATGTTCAGGTAATCCCCAGCATTAGACGGGTCAATGCGGCGGAGGATTCGGCGGTAACAACGGTTTTGGACTTTCATGGTTTTTATTTCGTTTTACGATTATGGGTTTTTTTATGTATCTCACGGACTTTTTGGGACTTTTGCTTAAATGTGGTTAATTTATTGTTTTTATGGATTCATAACTGCTATACGTAGGAAGACTCGATTTTCAAAAGCTAAAGTATTTTCTGAATTCTCGATCCCTTAGACGGTTTTCTCGAAAACAAAGGGTTTCTCTAAAATGGATGGACTTACTTAGTTAACTCTATTTTTCATAAAATAAATGATTTCTAAAGCTTCCGCAACGAATTACGTTTTAAGCAATCGACTAGATGAGTAAGCATTTTCTAGAATCAATAAGAGTAATAATATGAACACGGTTTTATCATAATAAGTTGTTTTCAAAATTCCATTCATGTGACATCACCAAATTCGGACATAACGTCTAGGCTGGGTTTGAGGTGTTACAGCTATACCCCGAACGACGATAACACTCCGGTTCTTTCCAATTTTGAGTTATGTAAATTTCAAGTGTTATGCAATATTTGTTGTATTGGTTTAGGGTTCCAAAACTTATATATTTGTCTTTTTTTGTATAATTTATTATATCTTTTAAAGTATTTAAAGTTGCAACTGTTAATTTTAAATAAAAGATTAACACTAAATAATACAAACTTTATTTCTAAAAGATCATAAAATGCAAACATTAGGTACAACATTTAATTTCTTTCAGACCGTGAAGATTGACCAATGTAGATGTTTCCATGGGGACATTTGTTCCGATTGTGGCCAACTGTTCTACATATGGTGCAACGCTTTGGATCGACTTATTCTCTTATATCCATGTCGTTCTGAATCCTCATTGTTGTCTGTCTACCTTTGACTCTTCTACGTAGTGACCGATCCGCAACATCTCGAACACAGGCGATTGCACTTTCCATGTCGATACATCCCTTAATATGGGGAACTCATTACCTCAAATATGCAACATACGTTCAAGAGTGTACACATCGTGGACATATTGTTCGACATTCAAACTGTAGGTAGCATATGCAACCACATATACACAGTTACCGTAGTATTTAGAACATCTCGTACTCACATCTCCTATTTCGGAGATCAATACTGTAGGACCGTGGTGGGATCCCCGACAAACAATTGATATACTCTGTCACTCGAAAAGTTTCCAAATTTAGGAATATAGTTCTGCATTCATCGACCTAGCCCTTTGAGCGTTCTCTTTCATGGCATCCTTACTTTTTTTGACGTACACATGTCCTGCCTCTAACTGTGTTTGTTTCAACCCTATTTTCGACATTAAGGTTGCTAGCCCGTAAAATGTGGCTTAAAAAACCGCTAAAATTGATAAGTGACAGGTACGCCTCAAGACGGATTAATGGCCTCAACGAGGTTAGTTTTCATTTGACCATACTGGTACCCCTCATCACAATATTGAGCCCATTGCCACGGCTCCATGCTACCCAACCACTGTCTAAGAGAAGGATTAGACCCCGCCATATCAGTCTCTAAACTCAACAACTTATGTTTGAAACGGTGTGCTTCCAGCTCGTATCCTATGTATGTATTCCCATAAAATACGTTACCATCTGAATTAGGAAATAAACTCAAAATAATTACAAATACGATATTTTTACCCATGTTCACAATTTGTTTGCACCAATCTTTGTTCTTGTACTCATTGTGAAAGTTGACAGCGATGTGACAAATACAATAGACGGACTCCACGGAACCTCGGATTGTCGAATCGCAGCAACAAGACCGTTCTATTTGTCGGAGATAATGCAAATGTTGTCTTTCCTGACAACATGTCTCCACAAGTTCTGAATGAAATATGCCCACGATTCGGAGTTTTCGGACTCCACGATGGCAAAAGCGATAGGTAGTACATTTCTGTTACCGTCTTGTGCAACCACAATCAGAAGTATCTGTGTGTATTTTCCATAAAGCCATGTTCCATCAACTTACAAGCGGTTTGTAGTGGGTGAAGGCCCTAACACATGGATCGAAAGTATAGAACAGTCGATGGAAAACTCTTCTCCCTAGTTCCAATTGTCCATTAGGGCCTCTATAAGGCAATGTTTGCAAGTCCACGACGGTTCCTGGGATGTACTCCACCATCACTGAAATCCAACCCTGAAGTTCATTGTATAACTCATCCCAGTCGCCATACAATTGTTGCATAGCCATTTGTTTCGCCCACCACGCTTTCCTGTACAACATTTTGTACTAAAATCGAGCTTGCATGTCTGCAATCAATGTTGACACAGGAATGATTGGGCTATCTTTCACTAGTGGTTTGGCATTCAATTTTCGGTGGTCTTCTGACATATGTGTGACAATGACGCCCTTCTAATTTTCGTATTTGCCACTATTGAGTCCTCTGTATAAATGCAGCTCGAACTCGCCAACCACACCGATTTCGCCGGCTCTCCAACATTTTTCAACATATAATTTCGGTGTAGATTTGACAACCTTGTAATCAATCGACAACTTCACGCTGTATTGTTTAATGGTAAACACACAGTCCGCTTTGTTCTCGAACTGTTGCCCAACGAACAACTCCTCAAACTGTGAATTTACTGCCAATCTATGAATAGGTACTATATCGGCGTACTTAGGAAACTCGTGATGCATGCACTTCATCTGGATCTACGTTTAACATGTCGCACCCAGGTTCATTTGGTAAAATAATGCCACGACTCGGGTTACTGAATGAAGGGCCGTGAACATCTTCAACCTCATTCCGGCCTTCATCATCGATATCGTCCGGAACCTTATCAACATCGGGGTCACTAAAATCTTCAACGTCTTGATCAGAATCTTCACCATTATTGGTCATTTCTCTGACATTTGCCTCTGTGCTTATTACCACCTCCGGTTGTATTTGTAGACGGGGACCGGGGGTAAGTTTGTTATACGAACTCCCACTATAATTAGGATTTTTGGGTATCTGCGATGTCCCTTCACATTCTAATTGGTCTGTCTATCCAACATTAAGATCAAAGTCAAATTCGCGATGTTGACTTATTGGACTAACATTCTCAACAGGCTCTAAGTCTGCTAACTCGACAAATAATTCAACTGGTTGGGGATTTTCACTCCCAGTTGACCACCATATTTCCATCATAGTGCCCAAGTCATCATCATCTAATAGCTGCATCTCACAAAATTTGAACGAATTTGTAGAGACTGAAAACTTGTAAAATAATTTGGACATCGCCCTTCCACAACGGATAGCTATTTTCGCACTATCTTCCTTTTTATTTCTGCTAGCTTCACATTTTTTTTGAATTGCAAACCTACTCTTTGCCGACCTTGAAATATACAACTAACATCACCTTCTATAATTTCACCATAAAAAAGAACATACACCAAAAACAACTCATTATTCATCTTGAATAGATTTTTTGAACTCTCCTAGTGAACACAACAATTTCATCATTCCATATATGATAGAGAACCAAGAGGTGGAGCCATAAAGAATGACTCCACCAAAATAAAATATTAAATATTAAATTTTTATATTAAAAGAATATAAAAAAGTACACTATAAAGTGATAGAGCCATTTTAAATGGCTCCACTAAATTTTAAAATTTTAAATTTAATTTAAAAAAACGTTTGAATATCTTTAAAATTAATTTTAAAATGATTAATTTATAAAATTATATTTAAAATTTAAAAATATTTAAAAATATATTTAAAATATTATAAAACAAATAATAAATTTGGAAGGTCATATCTTTAAAAATAATATATTTTAAATAATTTAAAAATCATAATTTAAAATATTATAAAACAAATTAAAAATATTTAAAATTTAAAATATACATTTAAAATATTATAAAACTAATAATAAATTTGAAAGATCATATCTTTAAAATATTTAAATGTTTTATATTATTAAAAATATATTTAATATTTTAAGAATAATATTTAAAATTTTAAAAATAATTTCAAAAACATATATTTAAAATTTAAAAATATATATTATAAAACATTTCAAATATACATTTTAAATTTTTATAATTAATAATAAAAATAAATAAAATAAATAAGGATAAAGACAATTTAAAAAAAGCAATTAAAAAAAGAAAGAAGGATAAAAGTTAAAAAAAAAAATAAAAAAAAAATAAAAATAAAAATAAAAGGATGTGAGGCGAAATTTGGTGGCGTCAAATGAAATGGCTCCACCAAAAAATATAAATTTTTTGTTAAAATTCCTCATATTTTTAGAAATTGTAGTATTTCTTAGTATTTACTCCACCAAAAAATTAATTTTTTTCCTAGTTACTGACGTAGCATGTTAGTGGAGCTAAATTCTTTATCTCCACCAACTTTTACGATAAATTTTAAGTCATTTTTATGTTTAATTAAAAAAATAAATCATTTTGATAATTAATTATATTTTTTAAATTTTTTATAAAAAAAGCCCACATTTTTATTCTCTCTCCTTATCATGTCACCCAAAAACGCTTTCAACAATAAACATTTTTACCACCTATCTCAAAATCAATCTATTTCCTTAATTTTCAAATAAAATGCCTTAAAACCCTGATTTCTTTTTTAAATTGGCATAAACAGACAATATTCCCAACTGCCAAATATCATCGGAATAACTGAAAAAAAAACCAGCGGAATAGAATATAATTCCGACCAATCAAACACTATAATAAGTCTATTGACTAGGCTTATGAAACCCCTGACTAAACCACACGCTCCCTCTCTTGGGCGTGGAAAAAATCTACCAAAACCCACAATTAAAGCTCCCCCTCAAAATCCAAACCTACGACCTCAACTTGACGTTGCCGTCACCACCCAAAATTTCTAGCATCAACAGGCGACTGCATAACACGCAAAACAAACAGAGCGTAGGTAAAACACTCTTCTCATCCGTATGATTCTTCCCGAGCACGGCACTTTTGATGCACCCACACGCTTCTTCCCAGTCGCTTATATCCACGAGGGCATTCACCACCGTACACCTGTAAAGATAAGATACTGGTAAAAAAAAGTTGAGAGGGAAAAAAGTCGAAAGCACTTTTTAGAGAGAGAAAGAGAGCGGCGTTGAGGGAGGAGGACTCGTGAGGAGATCTGAAATCGAACAATCCAAGGTGAGGAGCTGAGAAATCTGCCTTTCTTGTTTTAATTTATTTTGTCCGTGTTATCTTTAAATTCGGTTTTAGGGTTTTACATAGATGGTTGTAGTTTTAATTTTGTAGATCGAGGCTTGGGTTTTTCTTCTGTAGATTTTTTGTGTTTCTTTGGATCCGGTGGTTGAAACTTGGGGGAACCTCAAGTTTGGGAGGTGAAATTTACGGTTTTTGGTGCAGAGGTCGTTGAACCTTATTTCGGACTTGGTTGCGGGTACAGAATTGTTTAGGTTGGAGACTGGAAAAAAGGAATTAGGGTTTAAAACCCTAATATATGTGTATGGCTTCGGGGATAGTAGCTGGAGAAGGAAAAGATGGTGAGAGAGAGAAACAGAGGTACAGTGAGAGCAAGGTTTATACCAGGAAAGCGTTCAAGGGTTCCAAGAAAAACAATCTTCTCAACTCCACTGTTAACAGTAGCAACCTCACCCACCACCACGACACCACAACCACCACCTCCACCTCCACCACCAACAAGAACCATGACGACAACAACAACAACAACAACAAAAACGACAGCAACGTGGATAGGGCTGCCGTGAACGACACTGATGTCACCCCAACAGCTGTCCCTAACACCAATGACTACAGCAACCACCCTGTTGAAAGACCTGCTCAGCCTCTTCCTTTGGAGTTTGGGGGTTCAGCTCACCAACAGCCTGGTCCTCGCGTGGATACTGCTGTGTCTGATGACTGTTCAAACCTTAATGAGCAGGCAGCTGTGGCTGGAGCATTGAAGCCTAGTTCCGAGGACCAGGTGAAGATCAATTTGGCTTCAAGGTCAAAGCAGGAGATGGGGGAACTGAGGAGGAAGTTGGTCAGTGAGCTTGATTTGGTAAGGAGTTTGGTGAAGAGGATTGAAGCTAAAGAAGCGCAAATCAGGGGGTTTAGTAATGCCCCTGTTCCTTTAAATAATGCCCCCGTTCCTTTAAATAATGCCGCTGATTATGGTTTCGGTAGAGTTCAACCAGAGCCGGCCTCAGTGGGCATTTTGAATGAGCCTGTTAAGAAATCAAGGCCTTTGAATCAGTTGAATATTTCTGCCTTGGAAAATAGTCAAGGTGCAAATGAAAATTTGGAGAAGGAGAAAAGGACGCCTAAGGCAAATCAGTTTTATCGAAATTCTGAGTTTTTGCTTGCAAAAGATAAGTTCCCACCAGCTGAGAGTAACAAGAAGTTGAAATTAAATGGGAAGAAGCAAGGAGGAGGTGAATTCACACACGGATTTGGCATGGGTAATAAATTCTTTAAGAACTGTAGTTCTTTGCTTGAAAGACTAATGAAGCACAAGCATGGTTGGGTCTTTAATTCTCCTGTTGATGTCAAAGGTCTTGGTTTGCATGATTACTTTAGTGTCATTAAGCATCCCATGGATTTGGGCACTGTGAAAACGAGGCTTGGTAAAAACTGGTACAAGTCGCCAAGAGAGTTTGCAGAGGATGTGAGATTGACGTTTCAGAATGCCATGACATATAATCCTAAGGGACAAGATGTTCATGTGATGGCAGAGCAATTATCAAAGATATTTGAGGGCAAATGGGCTTCTATAGAGGCAGATTATATTCGAGATATGAGACTTGCAGTAGAATATGAAGCAAGTCTTCGTATGCCAACACCAAGAAAGGCACATTCAATGCTACCACCTCCGCTTGATACAAGAAGGATCTTGGATAGATCAGAGTCAATGACACGCCCTGTTGATCCCAGACCAAAACTTATTGCTACTACTCCTTTGGGTAGGACTCCTGCTCCAAAAAAGCCTAAAGCAAAGGATCCTTACAAGAGGGATATGACTTATGAAGAGAAGCAGAAGCTTAGCACTAACCTTCAAAGTTTGCCTTCAGAGAAGCTGGACAACATTGTACAGATTATTAAAAAAAGGAATTCAGCTGTCCTTCAACATGACGATGAAATAGAAGTAGACATTGACAGTGTGGATACTGAGACTCTTTGGGAGCTGGATAGATTTGTTACCAACTACAAGAAAAGTTTGAGCAAAAACAAGAGAAAGGCTGAACTTTCCATTCAAGCCAGAGCAGAAGCTGCGCAGATTGTGCCTGAGAAAGTAAGGGTTATGTTTTTTTTAAAAAAAAAAAATCATAGTTTCTTATGAAATAATATTTTCCTGAGGGTTGCTAATTTCATGCATTTGTTGTATTTAGTTGCAGACTGTTGCTCCTGTTTTGGTGGAAGTGCCCAAGGAAACTACAACTAGTAAGTTTTCATGTTAAGGACTTATAAGATGTTTGCTACTTGCTTTGGTTGATATCTAAATGATTATATATATATACCTGCAGATGAACAGAATGTGTCCAGATCACGTGTTGAAGAAGAAAAACAGGGAGGTGCTGCTAGTAGGTCAAGTAGTTCAAGTAGCTCTAGCAGTGATTCTGGGTCTTCTTCAAGTGGTATGATGATTTATTTCTTACATGATTTTTAGTGGAACTAAATTGTGTTTTATTGTTCTAACATATATAATTGTTTGTTGTAGAGTCTGATAGTGAAAGTTCCTCGGCCTCTGGATCTGATGCTGGACATTCACCTAGAGCTTGAGTGTTTCTCATTTAGGTATGCTGAAATGTCCCTGTATCTTACAGGCATTAATGATTTGATTTCTTAAAGTTGCTCAGCTGTATGTGGTCATTTTTAAATTACCTCTTTAGCTGTAGAATTGTTATCAGTTTTATTTGTATTGTGGTTCTTTCGGGTAGTGTGATTGATGTTTAGTGATGATGTAAATGGTGGTGAATATTTTTGCCTGGTAGCATCACTTTGTAAGTGAGCGCACATAACTTCTGTTAAAATTTGGATTTGTAAACAATTCTGGGTCTTGAGACCCTGAGTCAACTCTTCAATGAGATTTCAACTTGTAGGTCTCAGATGCAAATACTGAGAGGAGAGTGAGTTTCTGGGTTTATTTAAGGGAGTTAACCCCTTTCTATTTGAAATCAGTGGACTTCCATGTGTAAGGAGAACGAAAAAAATCTGCAGACCTTACATGTCTTGGTGAATTAATATCCTTGTAAGTTGAAGATGTATAGTTTCAGCATTTGATGATTGCAAACTAAGCCAAATATCAAACTGTTTATGTTGAATGAATGTTTTCCTTTTGACAAGGGGGATATCTATCTATGTTGTAACTTTTGACTATTTATGCTGGTCTAGTTGCATGTTGAACTCAGCCATGATGGAAAGGAGATTTCAGTTATTTAAGGAAAGAGTGCTGTTGTATTTGAAGTTCTTGGTTATAAATGTTTATTCATTCTGTGGCAACTCCTTAGACGAACTGTTATCTGAGATTTGGCTTGTAGTTGCCGGTCTATTAAGTATAAAACTTTATAGTTGTTGTGGTTCTCTTCAAATCAGTAAATTCGTGGCTTTTGTTAAGACTAAAAAGTTCTGACAGACCTGTGGTTGTGATACATCCTGATTCTTTGGAGGAGAATTATATCTTTGTCTGGACTTTCAGGTTGGTTTGTCAGTGCATTTAGTTTATTGTGCACTACAAAAATTGGTTGAAACATGAAAGTATTCTAGTTGTCCACTTTACCACGAAAATCAATTAGATTAAGCACCTATTTTAGTATATTGTTCTTTATTGGAGAAATGAATCACTTAAAATGTTCTTGAATTCTTTCACTTCTATTAAATAAGCCCTTAAACTTTTACTGTACTCAAGTAAAGTTTGTCTTTTGATTTGCTACAAAAAAAGCCCTTGTTTCAATTGAATGGTCAATTTAGGTATGCTTAAGGATAAGGGATTTGAAGGGTCAATTGTAATTGAGTAGGAGAGGTATTTGAAGGTAAAAAGATGCAATAAACGTCTTGTGCATATAACTAAACATGTATGTTATGATGTGATTTAGCTGTTGTGATACTGTATCTGTTATGATGAAGATGTCACTCTCTCTTTGATTTTTACGCATGCTTAAGTGGATTTAAGATGCTTCATTAAGTGTCCTGGTGCGGTTTTCTGTAATGTGATGCTATATTCGGTGAAAAGCTAATTTTTTGGAGAATGACCACAACGTTGCGAATAGGATTTTCTCAACTTCTTACTGTTGCCATTTGATAAATTTCTACAGCCATTCTTGATACTAAGGTTAACAAGATTAAAATTTTTAAAATAGTTGGTAGTGTGGCGTTGCTGGTCTAAGAATTTAGAGTAGGTGCTGAGCAATTGTGATCCTGTAATTTTGCAGATTGGCCTCTATGAATTTGATGTTGCATTTGGGTGTATAGTGAAGATTTTGGTACCTCGGACCTGAAGGGCTCCCTCCAGGCGGTTGAACCACCGTCAAGATGCTGTTGTTGGAAGTGGGAACAAGGCTTCAGCAGCACTTGATAATTTGTGGAGTATCTGTATAATTATAATTAGGATGGGCAGAATGTGGTGTTGAATGGGTAGGGATTAGAAATAGGAAAAATTGGAAGCACGTGTGTACATTGCTAATTTAACAAGTGCTACTCAACTCACCCTAGTTTCATGGGACTTTGTTTATTGTGTTTATGCTTTGTGATGGGCAGATTCTTTGATTTGATGTTATTATACGGAAAGAAAGAAACAAGGCCTTGTAATTCAAAAGTAGTAAGTATGCTTCAAATGAAAAATAATAATTACGATTTGATGTTGCCCTTAGGGATTGTGCTATTTCTGCTTTCTGTTTGGACATGATCACAAGTTTAGCTATTGTAGGCTTGGGATTATTATTGTTTCAAATTTTGATTTGAATTTTATTTTATTTTTTGTGAATCTATCAAATTAATTCTTACCTCAAATTGATAAATGTGATTTATCATGTTCGATTGTACTGTCCTAACACACAAAAGCTTAATGGGAAATTCAATGCAGTTCGCATCTTATTAAAACTTTAGTTTGGTAAATTATGTGGACTTAAGCCATTTTTAGTTTCAAATCCATTTATGTAAATTTAGTGCTTGAAAGATGAGAATTCTCAATGGAAATGAGGGGGAAAATATTTTTATTTATAGTTGAGTTTTTTCAAATCTAAAGGTATAATTTAAATTACATTGACGGTCAATATTAAAGCTTATTTATAATATGAGAGTATTAAGAGATTTAAACTTTATATAATCTTATGACTTAGGATTACTATATTTGTCATGATAACTCTAGTTTTATTGGAGTGTTTTACTATGTTATTAAGACTTCAAGTAGATGGACTTCTCTATTTGTTTCACGGATAGGATCAATTTAAATGGGTTTAAATGAATCATATTTAATCAGTTGAACTTCATGGGATGTTTTGTGTGCATTTGTCACGGGTTTTGATCTGCGGCCCATTACATTCTCCCCTATCCATTCTCACGATTCCTTTGTTGCGTCCTCGGAATGGCACTGTTTTGACTCGTCCCGAAATTGTCTCAATGCTTCGGCAAATTCCTAACTAGTCTATTTGTCAGGTTGTTTCGGCCCTCGTAACATTTGCCTCGATTTATATCTTCATTGTCGCCAACATTTGCCTTGATTTATATCTTTATTGTCGCCTAACTTGAACTGTTTCTCTTTTTAGTACATATTGTTCGTAAGAGCTTACCGTTTTTACTTGTCTCCATTGTGATTTGCCTTGATCGAAATCCCCTTGATCCTTACAAATAGGCTTAGGCATGCCCACCATTGAACATTGGATTAATCTTGAGTATTGTTGCTTGCCCACTTCAGATATTTGAAAGGGCCGTTGTCTCTTTGCCAAGCCAATGGTAAGTCATAATGTAAAACACTAAGAAAGAGTTTGAGATGTACCTTACTCGTCAGATTTACTCGGTTTGACTGCTCAGTTTGCATCATCACTCTTCCAACAAAGCTCCACGGACAATCCACCTCTCTTATAGGTGGTAGCCCTATTGATAACTCAATAGGCTTTATATCAGTTTGCTGCACTTTTAGTATTTTCAAGGGGGTCTTCGTAGCATTCTGATCTACCAAGTCAATGTTCTTACCACGATTAACATCCTTGACTAGATGGATTGTTGATAATACCTTCGTTTCACCTTTCTCATTACGATTCACCTGTATAATGCATTGTCATTTACGAGTGTCCAAGATACGTATACAATTAGCAAAAGGAGCCAACAAAGCATTAATCTTGTCAAAAAAATTCAAGCCAAGAACAAAGTCATAATTATCTAAGTGAATTACCTTGAAGTCTTCATTGTATTTATCAATCTATAACTCAACTCCTTGTGTTACTCCCACAGTTTGGATTTCTTTAGAATTTACAGTCTTAGTCTTCTTATTCGACTTACTAACTAAGAAATTAAGTTTACTTACAGCTTTATCTTATATGAACAATTCAGATGCCCCCGTATCAACAAGAGCACTCCTTCGGCCTGATATGTTGATGTCCACAAACATCAACCCTTTGTGCTTGCTATCTCTCTTTGTTTTAGAAGAATTGAGTATTATTGACTTAAGCTTTAAAATCTCACTTTTTGGCTCCACTTTTGCTTTATTGATAGCAGATATCTTAGATTGCTCTAGACAGTCTCGCATTTTATGTAGACTATAGCATAAGAAACACCTCATTGGTTTATTTTCATTCTCTCTGATCCTCTTGGTTTCTACAAAACTCAAGATTGAGATAGCTGATACACCTCGTAGCGCAACGAAAAAAATGTTTCGACGATCCTCAGTCATGGATCCATATACGAGGAACAAAATGGGTTGAAGCAAGATGGAGATATACCTTCTTAAATGCAAAATGATGAAAGGATGCTATTGATTCGATGTCAATTCCAAGTCATAACAAAAACGTCTCGACCTTTACGTAGTCCACCCAGTATTAAAAACGAACGACAAAAACTCTCTAGGAAATTTTTCAGAGAAAATCTCCCAAAATAGTTGCTAGACTTTTTTTTTTCTTATTTTCTTTTTAAAACACACTTACCCTAATTTGAAATTTTGGTATGCATATATTTAAAACGAAATCAATTCTATAGAGAACATATGGAAAACATTAAACACATTATATTCTTTCCAAAAAGAATTATAACATATGGAAGGTATTAAAAAATATATTCTTTCCAAAAAGAATTATAATTACCATGTTTCAATGTTTGACCGAAATCATAATTATAATAATTTCGATAAACTATATCCTATTAAAATTTTATATGAATCAAATTCATATATTAATTTTAACTATGTTATCTATTTGTGTACAACAAGCTTGTACATTTAATTCATTTAATATTTAACTATCAAATTAAATTAATTCAATAATTAATTTAATTCATGCACAACTAAAGACAATACCAATTGTGTTTGGATTTTGTTCATTTTAACCATAGAGTGTGACCCTGTAGGTTCTTGTAATATTAGTAATAATACTAGAACATTTCTAATAATACAAGCAAGCAATGAGTGGGATTTAGCAAGGCATCATTGCTACCTAAGTTACAAGAACTCGTAATTCGACATAACTTTTTTATGATAAACCTTTCATGCATTACATCCTTTTGTCATTTATATCTGGATTGGAAACAAGTCATGGAATAGTCACATTTGCATAATCCAATTTCATGTTTCTTGATAACTCGAGTAGACTACAATAAACAAATAAGTATGATATCTCATATCAACTAATTTGAGCATGGTCATGCATTTCTAGTCTCACTCAATCAAGTGGCCTAAGATATTACTCCCATTATGTAAGAGGGTTAAATCTTATACTAATAAACTATATCCCACTACATAGATTGTGGCATATCCAAAATCAATTTTTTATGTAAAACCTGTTATAGAAGACGTCTGACTGTATCAAAATATACGACTCATGATGTTGGGATAATGATGATCTCAAGTCTGAGAATCATATACATAGTTATCCTTATGAGTAATGTTGTGACTATTACATAATTATCCAAGAAACACTCATATTGGGTCAGTCCAATATGTTGTTCTCTAGCACATACTCATATATTGATTTTGACATCCCTATGTCAATGACAACACTTTGTCATCAATCAACTACACATTAGTCTCAATGCATTATTGTTGTCCAAGCCCACAATAATACTTCACTAAGAACCTTTTAAGAATAATCATATTTTCTTAGGACTTTATTACAATTCAGTTTATTTATATACATAGAAAAAGAAACTGAAATAATAATGACAATACTTTATATTAATAAATAAGGTAAAATAAGTATATAATTACAACCATCTCATGGTTGGTCTTTAGGCATACTATAATAGCTTTATTAGTGCTTTGTCTAGCTCATTATCTTCGATGGTAGAAAGAGCAGATTTTTTTGGATAGTCCCTTACTATATATGAACAGTTACAAAGGAAACAATTCACTAGCCCCTTCATTTTGTTGTTGGGTTTTCACTTCCCATTATATGGTTTCCTTTACCACCATTCTTACCATTTTCATTGTTGCCTTTTCTATCATGTTCTTTCTCATGTTTTCCCCCAATATTTCCTGTCTCTTTGGGCTTAGAAGATTCGAACTTATCTTTTTTCGGACCAAACTCGACAAAAGACTCCATCTCGGTCATATGTCACGGGCTGTAGATCAAAATTCGTGACGACTACTCACAAGACGTCTCATGGAGGGCAATTGATTATATGAACAATTACAAAGGAAACAATTCACTAGCCCCTTCAGTTTGTTGTTAGGCTTTCACTTCCCATTTTATGGTTTCCTTTACCACCATTCTTACCATTTTCATTGTTGCCTTTTCTATCATGTTCTTTCTCATGTTTTCCCTAAATATTTCCCGTCTCTTTGGGATTAGAAGATTTGAACTTATCTTTCTTTGGACCAAACTCGAAAAAAGACTCTGTCTCGGTCATTTGTCACGGGCTGTAGATCAAAACCCATGACGACTACGCACAAAACGTCTCATGGAGGGCAATTGATTAAATGGGGCTCATTCGACCCACTTGATCTAGCCCGATTCTTGGAATATGCAGATAAGCCCATCTATTTGAAGCCTTGGTGACCAAGTGAAACACTTTAAAAAAACTAAGGCTACTCTGGTAGATAGGGAAACTAATCTTCTAAGATTTGTAATATTAGAAGATTTAATTTTGTAATCTTACGGGATTATGTAACTCCCTTAAGAATCTCGATCTTCGGTGTAAAGTAATCTGTATCATTAGATCTGAGGGAGCTCAACTATAAATAAAGGTTTTCCCCCTCATTTGTAATCATCCCATTGTATTCCATTAAAAGTTATAAAATACTTTTAAGAGAATTTACTTAAACACATTACGGGCATTTTTTTATGGTTTTTTGTTCTTCCGTTGTTCTTTTATTTTTGAGTTGTTTATACTTTATTTTTTATGCCTTGAGAATTTCTATTGTGAACTTTAACTTTTCGAGAGTTAGGTTGACTTAGGCGAATTTGAAATCAAGAAATCGCCTAAGGTCGCATAGATAGAGAGACTAAAGTTCTAGCCCTGAGACAGTTGATATTCGAGCTAAAGTCCGAAGGCTTTGATCAAAATGACAAAAGGAGTATATGATTAGATTGAGCCAATGGAGACTTGTGGGAGGGGTAGAAAATCTAGTTGATTGAGGGACATGCTGTCAACTTTGAAAAGTTGAGTGATCAATCTCAAGGAATCCATTAAGGGTATGAGGGAGACATTCGAGATAGTTGAGAGATGCATTGATGAGTTAGACTCAATGAAAGAGTAGCTCAGTGAATTTTTATTGGAGTCTCTCGTTTCCAATGTAGAAATGATGCAAGAGGTGTTCAATTTCATAGTGAACAAGCTGATAGTGAGGGATGATGCTCTCAAAGCCTTGGTAACAGCCTTGAAAGAACATATAAAGGATCTCAAAGGGAAGCTCTTTATCTGCAAAGTTGTTTTGGGTAATGGGATGTTGGCTGCGACACCTAAGCATAAGGTGAATGTCCTCAAGTCGAAAGAGTTTACGAGGACGAGGATGAGGTCCGAAAAGGATGTGGCTAGCTTCTTATAGGGAATACAACAATACTTTCGTGCCAAAGGCATCGTGGATGATGCTATTAAGGTAAATACCAATGTTATGTATTTCAATGATCTCGCTATTTTTTGGTGGCGCCGTAGGTCCATAGATGAAAAACGTGGTGGAACCACAATTATAACTTGGGAGGAGTTCCAAAAAAATTTAAGGGGCAGTTTTATCGAGCATATGCAGAGGATAAGGCTTGAGCTAAGTTGTGCCGACTTACGCAATAAGGTACAATTAGAGAGCATGTTCAAGAGTTCAGTAAATTCATGCTCCAAATTTTTTATTTAAGTGAGGAAGTATTTTTCTCTTTTATGGATGAGCTAAAGTCATGGACGAAGTAAGAGTTGTAACACTGACAAGATAAGGAACATAACAAAGCCATGACTATAGCGGAGTCTTTAATTGAACTTGTTTCGAGGAAAGACAAGTTTGAGTCTTCCAAGCCCAATGAGAAGGGTAATGGTGGAGGAGATAAGGGACTGGTTAAACATGACAATGGTGGCAATGAGAAACAACCTAATGGGAAGTGGAGACCCAACAACCATTCGAGAGACAAGGAGAATGAAAAGAAGCCAATACATTGCTTCTTATAGTGTGGCCCGTATAAGATTCGAGACTACCCATAGTAATCCATGTTGTTTGTGATTAGTAAAGAAGACAAAGTGGAGCCTAATGAGGAAAATGTATTAAGGTGATACTCAAATTTGCGAAAGTGAAGTGGGATCACAAGCGAAAAGAGTTATGTTTGCGGACATCAATATCGCAAGTCGAAGGAGCGCTTTTGTTGATACGTGGGCATTTGATTCATATCAGAGAAAGACATTGGTAAACTTGGTCTCTTAGTTATCAAATTGACTAAGAAGATCAAAATGATAAATTCAAAAAAGGTCCCAACTATGAGAGTAATATAAGGGGTTAAGCTATAAATCGACGACTGAAAAGGTAATAAAGATTTTGAGGTAATTTACTTAGATGATTACGACTTCATGCTTGGCTTAAATTTCCTTGACTAGATAAATGCTCTGTTGGTTCTTTTTGTCGATTGCATATGTATTTTGGATTTTGTCAATGAAAATGCATGATGCCGGTGATTCGTGATAAGAAAGATGGGACCAAGGTACTGTAGGTAATCCAGTTAGCCGAGGATGTTCATTGTGGAAAAAACATCGACTTGGTAGATTAGTGTCCTATGAAGAGCCCGTTGGAAATGTTAGCGGTGCGGGAAACTGATATGAATCTTGTTGAGTTATTAATGAGGCTTTGGGGAAAAGTAGTGATACAAACTAGATAGTCAAGAAGAGTAAATGCAATGAGTAAGGTACATTTCAACCCCTTTCAGAGTTATAAAGCGGGTAAGTCGAGGGGCTTACAAATCAGTTGGCGAGAGAAATCAATGTTAGCCCAGTGTTTAATGTGGGCATACCTAAGCCTATTTGTGAGGATCAAGGGGATCCGATTGAGACAAGTTACAAAGTGGACAAGTAAGAGCTGCGAGCTCTTGCAAACAAAATGCACCAAGGAGAGAAATAATTCGAGTTAGGTAAAGGTGAAATTCAAGGCAAATATATTGAGGGGTTGAACTACTCAATAGAGACTAGTTGGGAATCGGTCAAGGCATTAAGGCAGTTCCAAGACGAGCCAAATCGGTGTCATTCCGAGGTCACAATGAAGGCGTTGTAAGAATGGGCGAGGGAGAATGTTACGGGTTGCAGATCAAAGCCTATGACAAATGCACACAGAACGTTCCACGAAGGCCAATTGATTAAATGTGGCTGATTCGACCCACTTGAACTTGCTCGATTTGTGGAATATGCTAAGAAGTCCATTTATTTACTTAAAGCCTTGGTGGCCAAGTGAAGCACTTAAGAAAAATTAGGGCTACCATGACAAATAGGGAAACTAACAATCTTAGAAGATTTGATTTTGTAATATTAGGGGACATGTAAATCCTTAAGAATTTCAATTGTAGATTGACTTTAATCTCGACCGTGATGTAAAGTAAACTGCACCGTTGAATATGTAACACCCCAAACCCGGTCAAAACACTACAACCGAATCTGGCGTGCCACGGGAAAGAAAACCTTTTGAAAATCGATTTGTCGACTTGTTTAAAGAGAAAACTGTTGTAAAATTTTAAAGAAAACGTCGTTGGATCTTGTGATGTTTAAAACATGTTGAAACTTGTTTAGAAAACTTGGTTGCCTTATTGTTACACCGTATTTAGTACTTAGTCAGTGTACACTTTAGAAAACAAGTATTTATTTAGGGTTTGAAAACAACCAATTCATAATTACCAAGTACGCTTAATGAGAGTTAAAGAAACAACCAAATAAAATGCCCCACAATAATACTTAAGCGGCCTTATTATAGAACTAAAAACCCAAATTAAAGAAAACAACTAAGTCCATATGGAAAACATTGAAATAAAATGAATCTTGAGCATGGCCACCTCGAGTCCATTCCTACCCATATCCACGATCTATGGTTTATCGCAAAATATAATGGAAGGGTGAGTCACCTAGACTCGGTTGTAAATCCCCATCCCAAAAGAAGTTGTACTCTTACACAAATTCATATACAAATATGAAAGTCATGCAACCCTTCCAACCTAGGTATCCATCCAAGTCTCCCAAATCTACCCTTGTGGCACCTAGCCTTTGGTGGTACCTAACCACCGTAACCAAAGTTACAAAATAAGCATATGTGGTACCAAACCATTGGTGGTCCCAAACCATCGAGACTTAGTCACTATATTATAATATGTGGGCCAACCCAATCGTGTGGTACCTAACCACTGGTGACAGTCTGATAGATCATACTTCCCCCTCCTCTCAACACCCATATCACATGTTTATGTTATCAATACCAATATGATCATGCTTTGTATATATATAATAACGTATAAAGAACATCATGCACTCATAGATCACATTTAACGCTAGCAACCATAACAAACTTGCCAGGCATTCTCGCGTTTACCCACAAGGGTATTTTAATAACCATTGCCATCACTCCGCTTTTATCAACACATAACATTTGACATATTATAAAGAAAGTGTGTAAGAGTTACACACCGGTTCCGTACTAATGCTCTTCACCGCTTCTACGCTACTACCACTCGAGACTACCACTATCGACCACGATCTACTTCCGATGTCTACCACACCGGATGGCCAATCACGTACTCCTGACACAGATCGCTTCTTATATTTAGGTACTGAGTTTATAGATTCAACCCTTCCTATTGCTTGACTATTAATTGGGTCCATAATAACTCCTTGGTCAGTAAACCGAATGTAAATGATGAGATCCAATTAATTAAATACTTATAACACTTAAAACGAACCCTTACCTAATTTGTCGAATCCCGAAAGTCTTTAAGAAAATGTCACCTTCCTACTTACATTCGGCCATCACCAAAATATTAGACTAAACCGCTAATCGCAACCAACCAAGTACCATACGACATTCGGCAAAAGAATAAGGGACAAGAGTGTGGCCATTCGGCCGAACCTACCACCCACCTACCTTCGACTTTTCCACCAATCGGCACAAGAGACTATAGTGAGACAGATTTGGCTTCTGAGCAATAAGAGTGATCATCAATGAATGTTAGAGGAGTGATTCGGTTTAAAGTCTAAAAATAATACCGACGAAGAACAACAAAAATC
The DNA here is from genome assembly GCA_025506655.1 of Gossypium rotundifolium. Classification (NCBI taxonomy): domain Eukaryota; kingdom Viridiplantae; phylum Streptophyta; class Magnoliopsida; order Malvales; family Malvaceae; genus Gossypium; species Gossypium rotundifolium. The sequence continues at coordinate 9,837,316 of CP106725.1, read as the reverse complement.
TTACCAAACTAGAAAGGAGTATTCGACTATGGTGCACCTTCGGGAAAAAGAAACCACTCTTGTAGATTCGGCTATGGGAGAAGAGGGTATGAACAAGAAGAATTTTGCTTTTAGAAAGAAAATATTGAGGAGATAAGAGCTAGGAAGTTGAGGCAAAGAAAAGAAAAGAGGCTCACAAGAGAAAACAAATTAGGCTTGCAGAGAATAGGTGAGAAAGAAAAGAAAAAAATGAAAGGAAGATGAACACTTGGTTTCCAAATTCGGCAATTCAACCCCCTTCTCAGAGTTGGATTTTTGGCCAACTCTGCTATCACCTGATAGCCTTTATCCTGCCTGATAACTCAATCATTATCCTCCCTTTAGAAGAGACCACCTTAAAACTAACTCCTCCCTTCCTTATTATCAGCTTTTAATTAACAAAAATTAAATGAATGAAACTCCTAAATTCTAGCACATGTGCCGTCCCCTCTCCCCCTTAGAGTACTGAATTTTTGCCCCAAAACACTTAGGCCTCAAGCGGCCACACTAGGCCTAATCTCCCTCCTAAGTGACGCCATCTCCATGCTCACTTATAGCACCTCTAAACTTTGGGCCACAAGCCCAACTTGCTAACTAATCACAGACACCTACTTTAACTATGAACTAACACTATTTATAAGCAATTTAACCTAGGTTTAAGCCCAAACCTGAGCCCAATACACACCTCAAAGCCTCCACCTACCAACTTAGCCATACAACATACCCAAATGCACAGACCCACCAGATCAGGATATTACAGTTCTAACCCCTTAAAATAAATTTTAGCCTCGAAATTTACCTGATCAAAAGAGTTGAGGGTATTGCTGTCGCATGATATCCTCCGGTTCCCATGTCACTTCTTCTGATCCATGATTCCACCATAACACCTTCACCAAAGGTCCTGATTTTCTACGCAAAACCTTAACATCCCGATCTAGGATCTGCACTGGCTCCTCCTCAAAAGACAAGTCTGGGCTCACCTCAATTTCCTCTATCGGCACAACATGAGACGAATCTGAGCGATAGCGTCTAAGCATGGAAACATGAAACACATCATGGATTTGACTCAACTCTGATGGCAACTCAAGCTGGTAAGCTACTGGTCCCACTCGCTTCAACACCCGATAAGGCCCGATAAATTTAGGGCTTAACTTGCCTTTCCTACCAAACCTCAGAACCTTCTTCCATGGCGACACCTTCAAGAAAACCCTGTCACCTTCTGCAAACTCTATATCCTTCCGTTTAAGATCGGCATAAGACTTCTGCCTATCCGAAGCTTCTCTCAAACGAGCTCGAATCACCTTCACCTTATCTTCTGTTTCAGCAACCAACTTCGGCCCTAACAACTGCCGCTCCCCCAACTCCGTCCAACACGTAGGGGTACGACACTTCCGACCATATAACGCTTCGTATGTTGCCATCCGAATACTTGCCTGATAACTATTGTTGTACGCGAATTTCGCCAACGGTAAAAAGCCTTCCCAACTGCCTTTGAAATCCAAGACACAACCCCTTAGCATGTCTTCCAAAACTTGAATCACCTCTCCGATTGTCCATCCGACCGGGATGGAATGCCGTACTAAAATCCAACCTTGTACCCAATGCCCGTGCAAAGCCTTCCGTAACCTTGACGTAAATCTAGGGTCTCGTCCAAATAATCGACACTAGCACCTTATGCAACCTCACAATCTCCGCTATGTATAGTCTCGCTAACTTCCAAGAGAATAATCCATATGCATGTGTATGAAATGAGTAGACTTTCACGACGGTCCACAATTACCCAAATCAATTCTTTTTAGTGGGTGTGAGGGGTAGCCCACTAACAAAATCCATCGTGATCCTTTCCCACTTCCACTGTGGAATCTTTATCGGTTGTAACAAACCCGACGATAGCTGATGTTCAGCCTTGACTTGCTGACATGTCAGAAACTTACCCACAAATTTTGTTACCTCACGCTTAAAGCCCGGCCACTAAAACTGCTCCCGCAAATCCCAGTACATCTTACTACCTCCGGATGCATAGCATATGGATCGCTATGTGCCTCCAGAAAATCTTACGCCTTAACTCTACATCTTTATGCATGCATACCTTCCCCGAAAACATAACACTCCATCGCCGCGGACTATACCCTCCAATCCACAATTACTCGCACTTGCAAACATCGTGTTCTCAAAACTTTATCTACCGCTTGTTTCTCCTTAACTGATCTATCCATGATGGCTTCACATGCGCCCGCTAATAGGCTTCCGTCATCATATAGACTAAGGTGGGCAAATATGGCTCTTAAATCTGCCACCACCTTACGGCTCAAGGCATTCGCTACCACATTAGCATTTCCCGGGTGGTACTCAATCGAGCAGTCATAGTCCTTCAACAACTCGATCCACCTCCTCTGCCTTAAATTTAACTCCTTCTGTGAAAGAAGGTACTTCAAACTCTTGTGATCCGTGTACACAACAGACTTCTCTCCATACAAATAATGTCTCCAAATTTTTAGGGCAAAAACTACTGTAGCCAATTCCAGATCATGCGTCGGGTAGTTCACCTCGTGAGGTCTCAACTATCGAGAAGCATACGCTACTACTTTCCCTTCTTGCATCAGCACACATCCTAATCCCGTATGCGATGCATCACAATAAACCGTAAACTCTTTCCCTGCTTCAGGTTAAATTAACACCGGAGTTCCGTCAAAATCCTCTTTAACCTCTCAAAACTCTCTTGTTGCTTCTCTGACCATACAAACGTAACCCCTTTCCTTAGCAACTTAGTTAATGGCGCTGCAATTAAAGAAAATCCTTCCACAAACCTTCGGTAATATCCTGCTAAACCTAGAAAATACTGAATCTCCGCCACGCACTTTGGTGGCTTCCAATTCAATACAACCTCAATTTTCGAGGGTCCACTCTAATCCCTCACCGACACCACGGGACCCAAGAAGGTAACTTCCTTCAACCGTAACTCACACTTACTAAACTTTGCGATAAACGCTTTTCCTTAAAATCAGAACACCACCCGCAAATGCGCGTCGTGCTCCCCTCCGATCTCGAGTACACCGTAATATCATCTATAAATACTACGATTTAACCGATCTAAATACTACCAAACACCTTGGTTCATCATATCCATAAACATCTTTGGTGCGTTCACAACCCGAATTCAGATACTAAAAATTCATAGTGCCAGACGAGTACTAAACGCCGCCTTATGAATATCCGTCTCTTTATCTTAAGTTGGTGATACCCGAACTCAAATCTATCTTGGAGAAGACCGACGCTTCTTTAAGTTTGGTCAAACAAGTCGCTCTATCCTAGGCAACGGATACTTGTTCTTAATCGTCAATTTATTCAATCGACGGTAGTCTATGTACATTCGCATCGATTCGCCCTTCTTCTTAACAAAGAGCACAGGCGCTCCCCAAGGTGATACACTTGGTCGGATAAAACCCCAATCCAATAACTCTTGAATCTGCGCTTTCAACTCCACCAACTCCTTTGGCGCCATTCTATACGGGGTAATAGACACTGGCGTTGTTCCTGGTAGAAGATCTCTACCAAACTCCACTTTGCGATCTGGGGGCAAACCCAGAAGCTCTTCCAAAAAAACATTGATAAACTCTTTCACTGTTCGGACACTTCCTATAGCCGATTCCTTACCTTCCAAAGCAAAAACATAGACCACAAACGCCTCACATCCTTTCTTTACCATCTTCTCCGCCTTCAGCGCGGACACCACATTAGATATATAATTTTTCTCTCACCTATCATCACCAATTGCTCACCTCGACCGATTTCAAAGACCATGCGCTTAGTCATCTGATCCGCTCGCTTGGTGCTTAACCAACCAATCCATTCCTAAGATTAAATTGAACTCCCCGAAAAGTAGTTCCATCAAATCAGCTTGAAACACTACCCCTTGAAGTTCTAGGGGTACATCCCTATATAGTTTGTCTACTACCACAGAGTGTTCTAAAGGGCTTATTACCGATATCTTTCTAGCGTAAATCTCATAAGCTAAGTTCAACGTTCCCACTATACTACTAGCAACATAAGAAAGGCCGAACCAACATTAATCAAAGCAGTATAAGGTAACTCATAAATTAAAAATGTACCGGTTATAATGGTGATCGCCACCCTCCTCTCGACACTTCATTTGATAGACCAACCCAGTCGTTCTAGCATTAGCACACTCCAAAGACTCGGCCAGTGCTCCACTGGCCCGTCTGCTACCATTACCACCCCTAACTGTACCTCGGCCCTCTACGGTTCTCTGGCCATCTCTCTTGAATCGAAAGCACGCCCTGACCTCCTCGGCGTGTCCTAGCTGATTTCCGCAGACAACCCCTTATCCGGTGCTCTATTGACCCACACTCAAAGTACCCTCTATTACCAGCCCAACACTCTCCCGAATGAGACTTCCCACATCGAGCACACTGAGGTGGCCATTGAGCAATAGCAGCAGGCTTTGCGGCTCAATTCGGTCCACCAAATCTAGCCCTCTTCTGAGCCCTTTCAGCAGACCCTGATGGCCCAAAACTCTTTTTATCCTTACCTCTGTCCCAGTTCTGTTTCTCGGTTCGCTTCACCTCCTCAGCTATTACGCTTTTTTCCACGAGCAGAATTCCCTTCCCGCTAAGGTGCAATCAACACCCGCATTTCATCTCTTAATTTCGTCCTCAAACCTAACATATACCATATTCAGAGCCATCATACCCGAGCATACCTACTTAACCTCAAGAATTCTACCTCGTACTGCACCGACTTACTCCTCGAACCAAATTTAAGAACACCCTACGTTGTGCATCAAGATAACCATTTACATACTTCCTCCGTAGTCGCCTTTAAAGTAATCCCTGTGATATCATCGCCATCGCACCATCCCCGATCGTGAACCACCATCGACACGACTCATCCGGAGAAGAGACACTATCCCTTTAACTTCTCCTCACGAAAAATCTAAATCATCCATTATATGCTCTATCGCTCTAACCAAGATTTCAGCAGGTGTTGGGAGCTACACCGAAACTCCCTAAACACTTCGCTCATAGTCTTGAGTCGCCACCATTTAATTTTGGGCTCTCGAACCCGCCCGCCTGACAACTCTCTAAAACTTGCAAGATCTTGCGATAAATCGTGATCGTTACCACTAGTTTGGTCCTGAAACTCTGCTTCCCATGTCGAAAGATCCCAAGATCACGTTTCTTGGCCCATGGCCAGACCCTGTTGGCTCTGACAAGGTCATCCTACCCTTATCACGGCCATGCGGCGGACGTTCACGACCTCTTGTACTCATTCTTTCAAATAATTTTATGAAAGATAGTTTTGAAAGTGATTCTTTCGAATTCGAACCTATCTATAGTTTCAGTTTCAGGCTTATTTCCTAATTCTAAGTACATTCATCATACAAACAACATCCATGAGCCACATTCAACTTGTAGGGGTATTTTTGTCATTTCACTACCCGGAGGTATTTTCGTAATTTTTCCAAAATAAAGTTTTGAGTGATTTTTCAAAATAAGGGTATTTTGGTAATTTCGTAAAGCAGGGGTATTTTGGTAATTTTATAACTCAAGGGTATTACAGTAATTTATAAGTCAGGGGTAATTTGGTAATTTTATAATACTTTGGTCTTTTTTTTCAAATCCAGGGTAATTGTTACAAATCAAGGGGTAATTTGGTAATTTCAAAACTAGGTTTTTTTTTTTTACAAAACAGGGTGGTTGATCCCTTTCGGGTTTTAACTATAAGGTTTAGCTTTGTGAACAAGTCCTCATGGTTAGAGTGAGCAATACCACGCACCAAGTAGGTTCAAGCTTAAAAGGAGGTGAGTCACCGACCGCTTAAATCTGTAAGCTCTCCCTAATCCAATCCTAGACATGTGTATGGTTGTTGCCACACCCTAACTCGGTGACTTACTCACAGGTTTGTTTGATTAAACTTAAGTCTTATGCAATTAAGATTTGTATAACCCTTCCGACTGTCCATCCGACTGCGGATGAAATGCCGTACTAAAATCCAATCGCGTACCCAACGCCTGATGCAATACTTTCCAGAACCTTAACGTGAATCTAGGATCTCTATCCGAGATAATCTACACTGGCACACCGTGCAACCTCACTATCTCTGCCACATACAACTTAGCTAACTTCTGAAGCGAGTAATCAACCTTTATCGGTATAAAATGAGCTGATTTCGTCAACCGGTCCACAATCACCCAGACTGAGTCTATCTTACTAGGCGTAAGGGGTAGCCTACTGACAAAGTCCATAGTGATCCTTTCCCACTTCCACTCGGGAATCTTTATTTGCTGAAGTAAACCTGACAGAATCGATGTTCGACTTTGACCGCCGACACATCAGACACTTACCCACAAACTCGCCACTTTTCGCTTTAGACACTGCCACCGTAATCGCTCTCACAAATCCGGTACATCTTGCTACCTCCAAGATGCATAGCGTATGGGTCTGCTATATAAAGGTCTGAAGAATCCTCCCGCTTTAACTCGATGTCCTTCGCATACAAGCTCTTCCTTGAAAACACAACACTCCTCGTTGGTCACGCTTGTAACCTTCCGCACCCCACTCGCACTCGCAACCTCCGAGCATTCAAACCTCATCCACTAACTGCTTCTCTTTAATCTGCTCTACCCAAGTTGGCTTAACTCGTAATTCGCCAAAAGAATCCGTCGTCATACAAAGCTAAGATGAGCAAACAACGCCTCAAGTCTCGACTACCTTACGGCTCAACGCTGCGCAACCACGTTAGCCTTGCCCGGATGATACTCAATTGAACAATCGTAGTCCTTCAACAGCTCAATCCATCTGCGCTGTCTCAAATTTACGTCCTTTTGAGTCAAAAAGTACTTCAGACTCTTGTGGTCCGTGTAGACTATCAACTTCTCTCCGTACAGATAGTGTCTCCATATCTTCAGGGCGAAAACCACTGCAGCCAACTCCAAGTCATGTGTCGGGTAGTTACCTTCATGTGGTCTCAGCTGTCGAGATGCATACGCCACTACTTTCCCTTCCTGCATCAGTACACATCCCAAGCCAGTATGTGATGCATCACAGTAGACCGTGAATACCTTTCCTGCCTCCGGCTGAATCAAAACCGGAGCTTCCGTCAAAATCTTCCTCAACTTGTCGAAACTCTCCTGTTGTTTCTCAGACCACACAAATGGAACTCCTTTCCTCAATAACTTGGTCAACGGTGCTGCGATCAGAGAAAATCCTTATACAAATCTTCGGTAATACCCCACTAGACCTAGAAAACTTCGAATCTCTGCAACTGACTTAGGCGGTTTCCAGTCCAACACTGCCTCAATCTTGCGAGGGTCTACTCTAATCCCTTCAGCTGACACTACGTGACCTAAGAAAGTCACCTCCCTAAGCCAGAACTCGCACTTACTGAACTTGGCAAATAACTGCCTTTCCCTCAAAATTTTCAAAACTACCTGCAAGTGCGTATCATGGTCCTCCTCAGACCTTGAGTACACCAATATGTCGTCTATAAATACTATGAAAAACTAGTCCAAGTACGGCTGGAACACCCGATTTATCATGTCCATGAATGCTGCCGGCGCGTTGGTCAACCCGAACGGCATTACCAGAAACTCGTAGTGCCCATATCGAGTGCGAAACGCCGTCTTGTGGATATCAGCCTCCTTCACCTTAAGCTGATGATACCCCGATTTTAGATCGATCTTCGAGAAGATCGATGCCCCTTTAAGCTGATCAAACAAGTTGTCTATCCTCGGCAATGGATACTTGTTTTTGATCGTCAGCTTATTCAACTGGCGGTAGTCTATACACATCCGTATTGTACCATCCTTCTTCTTAACCAAGAGCACAGGTGCTCCTCAAGGCGAAACACTTAGCCGGATAAAACCCCTGTCCAACAACTCCTGAATCTGAGCCTTCACTTCCACTAATTCCTTTGGCGCCATTCTATACGGGCAATAGACATTGGTACGCTCCGTAATGATGATGATATACCGAATTCAACTTCCGATCTAGAGTCAGACCCGAAAGTTCTTCTGGAAATACGTCAGCAAATTTCTTCACTGTTCGAACATTCTCTGCGGCTGACTTATTGGCCTCCAAGGCACACACACGAACCATAAACGGCTTACAGCCCTTCCTGACCGTCTTCTCAGCTTTCAAAGCAGACACCACGTTGGATAGGTAATCCCTTCTATTACCTATCATCACCACTTCTTCACCCTCAACCGCTTTCAAAACCATGCTTAATGTAACAATCCAAACTTGCTTGGTACTTCACCACCACCCATCCCAAGAATCGATCGAATTCCCCAAATGGCGCTCCACGATCACCTACAAATACTACCCCTTGAGTTCTAGGGTACATCCCTATCTGACTTATTTACTTCTACAGAGTGACCTAGAGGGCTAATTACTGTCATCTCCCTAGAAGTAGTTTCAAAGTCTAGGTTCATGGTTTCCACTATGCTACTAGCAACATACGAATGCGTCGAATCCACATCTATCAAAGCAGTATATGGTAATCCAAAGATTAAGAACGTACCGGTTATGACATCCGGCATCACCTTCCTCTCGATGCCTCATCAGATATACCAATCCAGCTATCTTGCTTGATGTTGCTGACCTCCTCTCTGTACTCGCGACCCGACCGTAACCATTGCCTCCTCTACCGTAACCATGACCACTCTGGTTGCGGTCTCTCATTCTCGAATCGAGCACTACCGACCTCGTAATAAATTTGGGCTAACTTCCGTAGACAGTCCCTCACACGATGATCCAGCGACCCACACTCAAAACATCCTTTGTCACCCGTCCAACATCCTCCCCAATGAGATTTTCCACACCGATTACACTGCGCGGGTCCCCGATTAGCGGCAACAGGCCTCTCAGACTGATTCGACCCACCATGCTTAGCCCTCTTCTGAGAGTTTTTGACTGATCCAGATGATCCAAAACCTCTTTTTTGTCTATTCCTATCCGCATTCTATCTCACAGATTCTTTGACCCCTTCGGCTACCTTAGCCTTCTCTAACAACACAGCAAACTCCCGCTCCTACTGTGGAGCAATCAATAATCTCAGCTCATCCCTCAGTCCGTCCTTGAACCTGACACACCGCTCATGCTTTGTAGCCATAATACCTCGAGTATACCGGCTCAACCTTAAGAATTTCGCTTCAGACTGACACGGACTTACTCTCCGAACCAAATTTCGTAAACGCCTTCTCTCACAAGATCAATATAACTAGACCCAATATACTTCTTCTGATAAGCCACCTTGAAATAATCTCAAGTGAGATCATAGGCTCCAGCACCATCCCGAACCGTGAGCCACCACTGGTATGACTCATCCCGGAGAAGCGACACTACCCCTTTCAATTTCTCCTCAACAGTCAGGTCCAAATCGTCCATGATTCGCTCCGTCACCTCCAACCAATACTCAGCCGTATTGGGCGCCACACCAGAAACACTTTAGAATACCTCACCCATTGGCTCTGAGTCGCCAGATATAGATTTTCGAGCTCCGTGCACCTCCACCGCCCACCACTCTCTCAAGAACTCGCAAAGATCACTGCAACATCAGATCATCCTCCGTCGATCTCGGTACTCAACACCAAGAAATGGTGGTGGTGGCATCTCATTCTCCGACCCTTGACTGGACCTAATCGATTACGACACGGTCATTCTACCTCTACCACGCCCACGCACATTACGACCACGTCCCCTAGAACTCATGTCTATGATCGCGATTTAATCTGCTTAGGAAATTTTATGCATTAGCTTTTGTTCCACTGATTACCCACAAACAAGTTTTATGTAAGGAAGTTTAGTAGTAGTTCTTTCGATCATTACAAAGTTTTCATTTCAAGTCTTCTACCCTAATTCAGAGAATTGCATTCATTCACCAATAACATCTACCACACACACTTACCACTTGTAGGGGTATTCTCGTTATTTCACTACCCGGGGTTTTTTCGTAATTTTAACCTACAGGGGTATTTTCGTAATTTTCCAAAATATGGTCCCAGGTGATTTTATGAAATAAGGGTATTTTAGAAATTTTCAATTCGGGGGTACTTTGGTAATTTTTTATACCGAGGGTATTTCGGTAATTTTACAAGTCAGGGGTAATTTGGTCAATTTACAAATCAGGGAAATTTTTACGAATCAAGGGTACTTTAGTAATTTCAAAACTGAGGTTATTTTGGTAATTTTGTAGACTAGGGGTATTTTGGTAATTTTATAAATCGGGGGTATTTTGGTAAATTTTTTTCCAGATCCAGGGTAGTTTTTGACAAATCAATGGGGTAATTCGGTGTTTTCAAAACTAGGGTTTTTATAAAACAGTGTATCTAGTCCCTTTCGGGTTTTAATTATTGAATTTAGCTTTGTGAATAAGTCATCTTGGTTAGGGTGAACCGTCACTACGCACTGTGTAGGATTCGAGCGAAGAGGAGGTGAGTCACTAGGACCGCTTAAGTACCAAGCTCCCTAAATCCAATCCTAGGCACGCGCACAACCTGCTACACACTCTTAACTCCTACGACGCACTCATGTGTTTGTTTGATTGATATTTAAGTCTTATGTAATTTTGTGTTTAGAGTAAGCTATTCCTAGGGTTCAATAGCTCCTAATCTACTAATCTACGATCCCGTAATACCCATTTCTTCCACATACAAATCACACAATGATTAGGGGTACTTACCTGGGCAGATTTGGTGCTGGAGACTCGGTGCCATGTTGTTCAAACCATGTATATTTTCCACAAAACTTTTTTTAAAACCCTATTTTTAAATAGTTTGGGCCTCGAGCCCACAATCGAGCTTTTAAACTTGGCTCTGATACCAAAAATGTAACACCCCAAACTCGATCAACACACCATGATCGAATCTGGCATGTCACAGAGTTAAAACGCTATAAGAAAAATAAGTCACGGTTTATTTTTAAATAAAAGCTCTTTGTTTTTTTTTTGTTTGCGTAAACCGGTGCAAGTATAGTTGAAATCGTGAAGTTGCCTTGAAATCCCGAAAGGGTTTTTAAAACTCGTCTATCATTCATTACTTAAGAAAAACGTTAAGGTCTATTAAAACCCGAGTGAATTCTTACTTAGTTAATTTAAAATTATTTGATTTTGAGCTTGAAAACTTAGGTCTTGAAAATCATTTGAGTTAACCTTGTTATCCTTTTGAAAATATCGTTTCGATGGTAGGATTTAGAAAACCCGTTGTGTAGTATAATTTTTGAAAACTTTGGTTATCAGGTTATTTAAAGCATGTTAAACCGTTTACTTAGCAACATTTAGAAAAATTTAAGCAGATATAATAAAACCCTAAATAAAAATACTAATGGCCTTATTACAAACCCAAATAAAATCAAAAATTAAAGTGGTGATACCCAAATCAGAAAATCCAAATAAAACCGTAAATAGATGTCGCATGGCCACTCGAGTCCACCCGGCTCCTCATCTGCGATCTACGAGTCACCTGAAAAGATAAGGGAGAAGGTGAGTCACCAAGACTCAGTGCATAGTCCCCCTCCCGATTATAGCAACATGCTTACACAGATCATAATCAAGCAAACATTTCATGCACCCAAACCTAACCATCCACAACTCCTTTTTCTACCCCATGTGGTACCAAACCACCGGTGGTGCTAAACCACCGTGACCCAAAGTCATCATTATCAATATAATGTGGTGCAAACCACCGTGACCCAAAGTCACGAATAATCCATGTGGGGCCAACCCACGTTGTGATACCAAATCTGGTGACAATCCTGCTTTATCAAATGTGGGCCAACCCACTATGGTGCTAAGCCATTGGGACGAGTCGCTATGAGGTGCCAAACCTCTGGTTACCCAAAGTCACGAATTTCAACTGTGGTACCAAACCACTGGTGACCCAAAGTCACATATATCAATCTTCCCCCTCCTCTCATGTCACCCACATTAATGCTCATGCACTTACAAATCATGCCATCATGCTTAATCATTAAACATATAGTAAACCATAGCATATGCAATTTTATTAGATTCAAATATTGTAAACTTATCAAATAGACTTACCCGAATCCTTGATCATACCCATAAGGGTACCAAATCGGAATCTACACAGTTTCGGCTTCTAACAAAGTTTTAGGTTATTAACAAGTTTGCATAGATTATGAAGTGTAAGATACACACCGTTACTAACGCGACTATCCAATCTCAAGATCAAGATCTAACGCACTAGATTCCCTCCTACATTCTACCAATGACAATCTGTTAGTAAAGAGCCATTCGCTACACTTGTAAATCCTAAAAGTTTAACGATCTAATAACAATCCTTACCTTAACGCTTTTTTATCACAAGATAGAGCCTTCCCTACAATCGGCCAAGATCTTAAACCACAATACCAATAGCTTTCGATTTTTCAAATAATTAAAACAAAGATTGAGTCGACATGAACCCTTACCACTGACTTACTAAGACCGATTGGCAGAGAATAGATGACTCCGATCCACCGCTTTAAAATCTCGGAGACCCTAGAAGAAATCGATTTCACAGATGAATGAGAACCAAGACAAATGCCAAAATTCGGCTTTTGTTCTATGTATGTCGTCAGAGAGAAAAGAAGAAGATAGTAGAGTTTCGGCCAAGAACACTTACCCCTTCCAAAACCGATTAGAGAAGAAGACCAAAGAGATCCACCCTTGGTTAATATTAGGCCAAAGTGTAGAGGAGAGTAAAGAAGAGATCTTTAATGGTTGAGAGGGGTTTCGGCAATGGTGGTGGAACAGTCAAAAGGGGTTTCGGCTATGGCTTTTGAAAGAAGGGCAAAAGAGATTCGGTCACAACCCTCCTATTTTCGAAAAATAGAAGAAGGAAAAGATGCAGACACAGTTTTAGTTTCAAGAAAGAAAGAAAAACGATGGTTTGGATGCTGGAGAGTGAAGTCACTAAAGCCTAGGGGTTTCGGTTTTGCCTCAACAACTTGCATCAAAATTTTGCTTAGCCGAAAGTGCCTACCTAGAATGATTATGGAAAAATTGGCACCTCTCCTAAGTCTCCCAACCGACATTCTCTCTCACACGAGTTCGATTTGACAAACTCCCAAATCACTCCTCGGCCAACCATTCAAATGAGTTTGAATTGATCAAACTCCTAAATTCGCTTTTCTCCACCCATTTAAATCATTGACTTGTTCAACAGCTTATCCATCGAGTTTGAGCTGAGCACAACTCTTCCCTCTCTGGAATCAAAATAATTGCACAAGAGGAGATTTCACACTTCAACCCAAGCTCTCCTTCCTTGCCTGTGGCGTCACTGACTAAGGCCCCAAGTGGCGCCCCTTTGCCACTTTACCACTAGGTTATTTGCATCAAGACACACCAACAACTCCTTTTAACCCCTAACTTCCCTAACTCCCCCTTCTAGACACCTAAAACAGAAAATTTAGCCATGACTCAGGCCTAACCCGAGGTCATGCCTGGACCCCAAGACACCCTGATTAACAACAATATCAAGCCATTCACATGCCACTAATGCAAACATAATAGCCCCTAATTAAGGATGTTACAAATAGTTATTTATGTTTAGTTTTTGGATATTAAATTTATGTTCTACTTATTTATGTGTAATCTAGTTTTATCAATGGTTGTTTATGTTTGGTTTTTGGATATTGAATTTATGTTATACTTATTTATGTGTAATCTAGTTTTATTAATAGTTGTTTATGTTTGGTCTTTGGATATTGAATTTATGTTCTACTTATTTATACTAAATTAGTTTTATCAATAGTTGTTTATTTATGATTTTGGATATAAAATTTATTCACGTGTGATGAATATAGTTGAGAATTACAGCAGTGATAAAAGTGATGATGAAAGGGAAAAGAAAGATATTTTACAACGCATGGAATGTTTTAACCGATTATTTGTTGTTGCATCTTCTTCCGTGCAATTATATTACGAGAAATATATATTGAAGCAACCATGCATGGATTCAAAACAGTCAGGGGAGACATGGATCCGAGAGATCCTTAACGGTCACGAATCACGTTGTATGATTAATTTTAGGATGTCTAAAATGGTATTCACAAGTTTGTTGAGAGTTTTGAAGACAAGATACAACTTGCATACTTCAAGAAACATATCTTCTAGTGAAATGTTGGGAATTTTTTTGTACATCTTGGGCACCGGTGCAAAAGTTTCCCAATGTCGAGAAAGATTTCAAAGGTCTGGATCAACAATAAGTCGATACTTTGCAATTGTGCGTCAGAAAGTTTCAAGGATGGCCACTGATCTAATTGCACCCGAAGATCCTTTTTTTAGCTCAATACCCGAACATAAACGTAATGATTCTAGATATATGCCACATTTTAAGCTTAAAATTTAATTTTATATTATTATATTTTAATATTTTTGGTCGACTAAAAATATGCATGAGACTAATATGATTATTTGTTCAGGATTGCATTGGTGCAATTGATGGTACTCATATTGTCGCTATTCTTCCACCAAATGAACAAATTCCCTATATTGGAAGAAAAGGTATCCCGACTCAAAATGTTATGGCAGTATGTGATTTTAATCTGTGTTTCACCTTTGTTTTCGCTGGATGAGAAGGATCGGCACATGATACTAGAATATTTCTTGATGCAATTCGAGATCCAAAATACAAATTTCCGCACCCACCAAATGGTTAGATATTTTATTTATATGTGATTTTTTAAATAATAAAGTATAAGTTCTTTAATTGATAATTTTTATAAAAAAAATTCTTGAATTAATTGTTTGTTATATTATGACATGTAGGAAAATATTATCTTGTTGATTCTGGATATCATCAAATGAAAGGTTATCTTGGACCATATAGAGGTCAGCGATATCATTTACCTGACTTTCGTAGAGGTAGACCGGTATCTGGTAAAGAAGAGATATCCAATCATTCACATTCATCATTACGTAGTGTGATTGAACGAATTTTTGGTGTTTTAAAAAAATGGGTCATTTTAAGAGATATGCCAAGTTATAGTTTTGAAAAGCAAATGATGATCGTTGTTGCTACAATGACAATACACAATTTTATCCGAAAACATGTTGATCGAAATGACGTAGATTTTATGGAATACGAAGATATTAACTGGGCATATGAGAATATTATTGATTTAGAAAATGCGCATGGTCAAAAAAGTGATGATGATGACGACGATGACGATGATAGTGATGATGACGGTGAATCAAACAATTCAAGTGGTTTTGAAATGGAATTAACAAGAGATGTTATAGCTTCTAGTTTAATGAATTCACTTTAAATTGTAAATGCTATTGTAAAATTTTTAGTATTTATATTTGGTATATAAATATTATCCCTTTGAAACTTTAATCCAAATACATGTAATATTTTAATTTGTTAGGTTTATGTTTTCTATGTTATGTTAATATCTAATATGAGTTATATATTCAAATACATTTTAAAATAAAATAATACAAATGTGTTAAAAGCATTAATTAAAAATAAAAATAATTTTAAAATAATACAATTGTGTCAATATCTAATTATAAATATTTAATTATTATATTTAAATATTTAAATATAGTTTATATATTCTAATTAAATTTAATAAATAACTAATATTAATTACTTAGAAATATTTAAAATTAATATTATATATTAAACTATTAACAACAAGTTATAATAAATTATTTTTATATTTTTGCTAAAATATCATAATATTAACTAATTTGAACATGATTTAAATACATATTTGTTACTTTATAATATCATGTCTAAAATGGACATTTTATTTCTCAAAAGTACTTTTTGACAGCAATACCAAACTCTCAAAATTTTTCAAAAGCACTTTTCAAAAGCATTGTCAAACTAGCCCTTACAGAACCATCTTTTTTTTTTTATGATAAAATATCCATCCACTATTTATCAAAAAATATAAGTTACACAAAATAATTATATACCCTAAACTTTAAACTTTCATTTCAATAATATTATAAATTAATATATATATAATTTATCTAAAATTATTATCATTAAAAAATTTTAACATTGACTTAAATATTATTATAAATTAAAAAATTTATAGAAACAATAAAAACATTAAATATATAATTATTATAATAATTTATTTCCAAAACTCTATCATATAAATTAAAATAAAATGAAAAACAAAAATATAAAGAACCCTAATTATATATATAAAGGAGTGGAATTGGACCCATCAAAGGTGGAAGAGACGTTGATACAATTAAAACCAAGCTTTGATGATTGGATCTGCTAGAGTTTTGGGTTGATCAGATGATTTTTTTTGACAATGATACCCTATTAATTCCTAATGACTCATGTATTGGGGAGTTGATTTTATATATTATATCAATTTACTTTTGAAATGAGGAACATCAACCAAAAATTATGTACAGAAAACCAACTTAGATTTAGGCTGCCTTTGGTTCACCAGTTGTTGCCAGTGAGGTACATTTATTGCTATCAATCTCACGCACTGCTGTTTGGATCAGCATGAAAGTCCAGTGAGGTAGTATTTCAATCTCATTTCAATCTCATTGGGGGCTGAAATTTGATCAAGATTTCACTCAAGTGAAAAAGAAAACCCACCAACATGGTTTTTACAATTTTAACCTAACTCCTTTGTTTTCCTGCAAAATTCTGTTAACCCCTAGCAGCCTTCTAGCTTCCTTCTCTTGTATTCTAACCACACCACACAAACATCATCAATAATCAAAATTAATACATGGGTTTTGTAACTCTAAACAACGATTGTAAAACGTAAAATTATCAAAACCAAATCAAATCATACCTTAATTTTGGCTTGCAAGTGCCGAATGCTTAACTCAAGCTTTCTCTTTTCTTCTGGTATTTTCGGTGGTAAGAATGGATGAATGAATATCCACCACCACTTTTGTTTCTTTTATTATAAAATATCTATAATATAAAATAAATATAATATAACTTTTAACTAATATTTTTAATATATAAAAACATATAATTATGCATTCCATCATTCAATGCCGTCCACTAACCATAAAATTGGCTTAATTGCAACATAAGTCCTCACATTTTATAAAGCCACAACACATAGGTGCTTTAAATAGTAGTTATATATATTATTAAATTAATATTAATTAATTAAAATAAATATTTTAATAAACATATTTTATTAAATAAATTTATAAATTTACCTATTTTTAATAATTTTATATAAGTAAAATAATTTAAAAACTTCTATTATATATCAATTCTAATCTAATGTCCTTAATAGTCATTTTATATTTTCACCTCACTGCCATAAATTGCGTTTGAATCCAAACACACACTCCATCATTGCTTTCTAATCTCACTGCTACAAATGTCTAATCTCACCGCTACAAGAATTAATCTCACCGCCACATTGCTTTTTAACCTCACCTAAGTAAACACACACTTTGTTTATCGTCCCTTTGAAAGTATGAATAGATTATACAGTGAAAAGTTGTACAATGAGATTTTAGCCTTTTTTTTTAAGAAGTTTATGAATATTTTATATTTTTCTACATATTATAATTTGAAAAGTAATTTTCATAATATAAAAATAAATTATGAATTTTAAATTTTCTTTCAAAAAAATTCCGATAATTTAAAGATTCTAAAATTGCCAAATTGATATTTTAATTACAATTTAGGGACTAAATTAGCCATTAAACTTTTGAGTTAATGCACTGTGTGTTCAACTCGTTAGTAAGTAATTTGTAATTTTTCATAGTTGAATGACAAGAAAAAAAAAAACCTTACTAATAATTGGATAATTATTTGTATATAGACCTATCCATGAATCAATGTCCACTTTAAAAGAAACCAGTCTCAAGCTTGAGCTAGCTTGGTCCGCCAAAAAACTCATTTATAATTTAAAAATAATAAAAACATATAATTTTACGTTAATGTTTATATATTTTTATAATTAAATTTAAATAAAAAATATTACTTAATTTAAATTCGGAGCTCAATTGACTCGAAGATAAAAAAATTGTTGTCCAAACCCAAACCAAAGTCAGGTCACACAGAAGGAGCCGAGTGGGGAGAAGACTATTGGTATAGAGCTTATCTAAATATATTTTAGGAATACTAATTTAATGGTTCATGTGAATGTGTATTTAGGTAAAAGTATTAGGGAAGCTTATGTTCTTAGGGGTGGATTACATTTGGGTTCTTCTATTGAAAAAATAGACAAATTAGTCTTTATACAATTTAAAACGTGTAAATTAACCCCTTCGTTAAATTTTTCTATTAAACGATAATGTGGAACATTAATTTAAATGGTTAATTACTAATTTGGTCCCTAAACTATAGCTAAAATATCATTTTGATTTTTTTAATTCTTAACAATAATTCTAAAAAAAGGAAAAAAATCTTAAAATAAAAATAAATTATTAAAAATATTAAATAAAACACATTTTAGATTACAGGCGCCTTTCATGGTGGTTGTACAACATTTTTAAGGGGATCTATTGGAAATGCAGTATTTGTTAGTGTGTATGAATATGTTGGTTATTATATGCACTTACAGCTAAATATGTGGTTCATCTGACCATAACAATTTGGAATTCTGGGTGATGTAGCTGTAAACATTCTAACATCCTTATATATTGATTTTTCAATTTTAAGTTACAATGTGGTCTTTTATTTTTAATTTATTTTTTCTTAGTTCTGATCAACTATTTTAACAAATATCATTATCGAGACCACTTCAAAGAAAAACTCTCCGACAAATTTTTTTCAAGTTTTAAATTCGATAAGATGTTATAAATTAGCACCAAAAGATAGATAGCAACATCGTGGAGGTTTTATAACAATCAAAACAGTATTGAAAGTAGAGTAGGATACTCAAATTGTTTCCTCTACCGGATGTCTGACTTAGAGGATGCTACACACGCCTGGGTCCTATTATAGTAAAGAGCTTTTCTTGCTAATGCAGTCGTGATTGTCGCTTGAGACCTTTTCCTACTATACTAAGGAAGCTAATAATTACTTCATCTAATCACAACAAACTTTTTAACGTTTTTGAAGTTATATAATTAGTCACCACGTAATTTTTATTTATTTTTAAGTTTTTTAATTGTTTAGAATTATTATTAAGAAAAATTTTTAACAAAATTTAAAAATAATATTTTATTTATAATTCAAGGACCAGATTAATAAGTAATTATTAAAATTAATGTTTCACGTCATCATTGAGAAAATTTTAATGGAGTGGTTAGTTTGCACGATTTTTAACTGTGTAAGATTAATTTATTTATTTTTTTAGTAAAAAATTTAATGGAGTGGTTAATTTTGAATAGTTACATGATTAAATTGTAACTTTATAGAATTGAGCGATGAATGTGTAAAGTTATAAAGGAATGAGCATGGGTGTCTAAAAGTCTAATTCCAACAACAGCGACCGCTAACGTGCGCGCCTCAGTCTCCTCGACAAATTCCATTATCGCCAACATTTTCACTGCTATTCGTCCCTCAGGTCTGGTTTATTCTCCAATCTCTGTATCTTTACATATTTCTTCAGGCCATATTAGTTATTTTGAAAACCCTAGATTTTCCTTTTCTTTTATTCTTTTTGAAATCTTATTTCCTCATTGGGTTACGTGCACTAGAGGGAGAGTAGGACCTAGGCATTGAGGATACTTTGTGGAAAAATCATTAATCGGAGGAAACTCTATCCATATTTAGCTGTAAATAGAACATTTTGGTGAATATTTAAGGATTTGCTGAGGCTTGGAACTTTTTGGTTTTGGCTTCGGGACTTTTGGCTTATGGCTTTAGTTGCTTGAATGAAGGAATTTTTATTCGAAATTATGAGCTTCGGGCTTTTGGTTATTGAGACATGGAAAGTGATGACGGTTCAAACTCCAAGGCAGGTCCACAATTGCAATTTGATTTGGGGAATAATGTTGAGCTAGGGCTAGAAAAGGTTACATTACAGAATTCTTTGAAACTTAGGAACAAGAAAATGGATGGTGGTGGGGGCTCTAAGAAAAGACTAAAAGTAACAGCGGTGGAGGTTGATGTTGATTCAGATGATGATGAGCCCATTTTGTCCTTGTTGAAGTTAAGAAAACCCAAGAATCCTAAAAAGGATAAGGCTGGATTGGAAGGCAGCGCTGGGAAGTGCAAGAAGGTTGAAGTTAAAGCAGTTAAAACTGAGGGCAAGAATGAGGAGGATTTGGGGGGAATGAATGATACGTTGGCCAGCTTTAGAAAGAAGCTAAAGGATCCCAAGAAAGATGTTGATCCAGGAGCAAAGAGGGAAAGGGACTATTCTTTGAATAAGTCTGTGGAGGGTGATGGAGTTTTGGATGGGAAATCTGTGTCGAGTTTGAAACATAATTGCAAGGGTTCCCATCATGCTTCTGCTTCAAAGAATCCTAGCAGAAATTATGGTGATAGGTCTCATTCAGGTTCTAGTTCAAGCTTCTCACATTCATCCTCCAAAGAATGCAACACAGCTGAGAATCAAGGATTTGACCATAGTGTGTGTCAAGAAGAAAGCATTTTAGAACCAGGTGACTTAAATGTTCAAAAGGGTCCTACAGAGGATCCATGTAGGTCACCTAAAGTTTGTGACAAAGAAAAATATGGGCATTCCAACATTGAGCTCAGGGACAATTGCTCAGCAGTTGACCAGAGGAATAAGCCAGAAAGTGAAGGTTCACGACAAACTAAACATAATCTGTTACCGTCTGTTGTTGATTCACTGAAGATGGAAGAGCCTTGCACTGATGTTCCAAATGCTTGCGCTGAGGAAAACTCTTTAGAAAACTCTGTTCATCCCAATGAATTTGTTGCCTCCATTCAGAGGTGCAACTCTGCTCTCCGTCAACCTTCTGAAGATGCATTCCATGGTGCTTGTGGTCCCAGCCATGATACTCTTTTCATCAGCAAAGAGGCCAATGTTGATTCTCCCACATCAACACCTGATGAAAATGAAAGTTTTCATGAAGATGCAGTCTCTCTCCCCAGTTCTGAAATCAAAGACAGTATGTCATCAGCTGTCCAGCGAGGTGGGCGCAGTATTAAAAAGCGTAGACATGGTGATATGGCTTACGAAGGGGATGCTGATTGGGAGAATTTGCTAAATGAGCAAGGGTTTTTTGGAAATCAACAGTTTGCAGACAGTGATCGTTCCTTTAGAGCAAAAGAGAAGTTTGATGAGGCAGCAGTATCGTCTGGACTGAAAGCTCGTGCTGTGGGACCAGTTGAGAAGATCAAATTTAAGGAGGTCTTGAAGGGTAGAGGTGGGCTACAGGAATACTTGGAATGCAGGTTTGTGAATATTTATATAATTTTGTTTGCTGTTTGTAATTGTTATGAATGCTTATGAGTATGGATTCCTTTTTATGCTCTCATTCTGTTTTTGTTTTAATCTATAACTACTAGTTACATTGAGACCTTGGGTGCCAGGTAGCATCTTTTTGTAGTAATTTTATTTTTTGTGATCTGTGGTTTGGCATCTATAATATTCTTAAACTTTAAGGATTTGTACTGGTCACTTTCTTTGATAGGAGCTGATATGATCGCTAGTTTCCATTGTGCTGCATTCAGATTTTCTGTTTTAAAAAAATTATGTTTTCTTCAATGGAATTTAATTTCTTGGTACTGCAGGAATCATATCTTAGGTCTTTGGAGTAAAGATGTTAACCGCATTTTGCCTCTTGCTGAGTGCGGTGTTAGTGACACTCCTTCAGAGGGTGAACCACCCCGAGCTTCCCTAATCAGGGAGATATATGCATTTCTTGATCAGGGTGTAAGTGTTTGCTCTTGAATGAGTGAAAATTTATCCATATGTTTGTTGATGGATACTTTTTCTTTTTGAATTTCTCTTATTTTAGTACCTTTGTAAAGTATGTTGATCTTGAAGTTTGGACAACCTCTCTTTGCAGGGTTACATAAACTTTGGAATTGCTTCAAAGAAAGAAAAAGCTGAGCTTAGGGTTAAGGATAACCACAAGCTTCTCAAGGAAAGAAAAAATTATGGCAATTCTGTGGCCTCTGTTGCTGATTCAGAGGATGGAGTTGCCTTCATCCTTGGCCAGGTCAAGAATTCTGAAGCCTCCATGGAAGCAAAGATTGGTGTTAGAGTTGATGATGAAAACCAGGCATCTGAAGCCACAATACCTGAAGTGTTGGTTAATTCGATCACATCAGAATTACCTTGCGGAAAAGAACAAAAGGAACACCCAAGTGATAATTGCCAGCAAAATGGCAGCATCAGTGCAAAACTAAACCCTTTATTGATTAGTTCTCAGGTTCCAAGTGCAGATCTATCTTGTGATGCTATTGACATGGGAATAGCCCCCGTAGTAACTCCAGAAGAAAGAAATGACTCACATTATGTTCAGTCTGCAACTTATGATAAACCTGATGGGAATCATCAACTGCAGGGTGATTCAGAGGTCAGAAAGAACATCATAATTGTTGGAGCTGGTCCTGCTGGATTGACTGCTGCACGCCACTTGAAACGTCAGGGATTTTCTGTAGTTGTACTTGAGGCTAGGGATAGGATAGGAGGTCGTGTTTATACTGATTGCTCCTCTCTTTCAGTACCCGTGGATCTTGGGGCTAGCATTATTACTGGAGTTGAGGCCGATGTGTCAACTAATAGAAGACCAGATCCATCCTCATTGATTTGTGCACAGTTGGGGCTAGAGTTGACTGTGTTAAATAGTTCCTGTCCTCTTTATGACATTGTATCTGGTCAAAAGGTTCCTGCTGATCTGGATGATGCTCTGGAAGCTGAATACAATAGTCTTCTTGATGATATGGTGTTTCTTGTTGCTCAAAAAGGTCAAAAAGCAATGACAATTTCTCTTGAGGATGGTTTAGAATATGCCCTAAAAAGGCATCGGATGGAAGAAATAGAAGCTGATATTGAAGAAATAGAATCACATTCTTCAGTGGATGCTGTCTATGACTTGAAAGCAAGCAATGGAAAAAAATGTTCTGAAGGGGAGATTTTGAGTCCTCTTGAGAGAAGGGTTATGAATTGGCACTATGCCCACTTGGAGTATGGCTGTGCTGCTCCGCTTAAGGAAGTGTCTCTTCCCAATTGGAATCAAGATGATGTTTATGGCGGCTTTGGAGGAGCCCATTGTATGATTAAAGGAGGTTACAGTAAGGTGGTTGAGTCTCTTGGAGAAGGACTTCTGATCCACTTGAACCATGTAGTCACAAATATTTCATACGGCCCAAAGGACCCTGGGATTGATAATAGCCATCATAGGCAGGTCAACGTTTCCACTTCAAATGGCAGTGAGTTTTCAGGAGATGCTGTGCTGATCACTGTGCCACTTGGTTGCTTGAAAGCAGGAGCCATAAAGTTTTCTCCTCCATTGCCCCAATGGAAACATTCTTCCATACAGCAACTTGGTTTTGGAGTACTTAATAAAGTGGTTTTGGAATTTCCAGAAGTTTTTTGGGATGATACTGTGGATTACTTTGGAGTGACTGCTGAGGAAACAGATAGTAGAGGCCATTGCTTTATGTTTTGGAATGTCCGAAAAACTGTTGGGGTTCCTGTTCTTATAGCCTTAGTGGCTGGTAAGGCAGCTATTGATGGTCAAACTATGAGCTCATCAGATCATGTAAACCATGCTGTACTTATTCTCCGAAAACTTTTTGGTGAGGCTTCAGTTCCTGATCCTGTTGCCTCAGTTGTGACTGATTGGGGAAGGGATCCTTTCAGTTATGGTGCTTACTCCTATGTTGCCATTGGAGCATCTGGAGAAGACTATGATATGTTGGGCAGGCCTGTTGAGAACTGCTTGTTTTTCGCTGGAGAAGCTACCTGCAAGGAGCATCCTGACACAGTTGGTGGTGCAATGTTGAGTGGACTTCGGGAGGCTGTGCGATTAATTGACATATTTACCACTGGAAATGATTATACAGCTGAAGTAGAGGCAATGGAGGCTGCACAGAGACGATCAGAATCAGGAAGGGATGAAGTTAGGGACATAATTAAGAGACTTGAAGCAGTTGAACTTTCTAATGTCTTGTACAAAAACTCTTTGGATCGTGCTTGGGTTTTGAGCAGGGAAGCTTTACTACAGGACATGTTCTTTAATGTGAAAACCACTTCAGGACGATTGCATCTAGCCAAAAAGTTGTTGGGTCTCCCGGTTGAATCCTTGAAATCCTTTGCTGGGACAAAGGAAGGGCTTAGCACACTCAACTCATGGATGCTGGTATTATTGCTTTTCATGATTTATTATCCATCCTTGGGTCCTAATATGAATTTGTTCTACTAATGCATATATTTAGTGGCACTAAATAATGGCTTGATGTTTATTGCGTTCATATTGAAATTTATAGGACTCAATGGGGAAAGATGGGACTCAGCTGTTGCGCCATTGTGTTCGTCTTCTTGTGCTTGTTTCAACTGATCTACTTGCAGTTCGTTCATCAGGTACTTGTTTATTGTGCTACCGTATATATTTTTCCATAATGTACTTGCACAGTATGTGTGAAGATTTTCTTTGTATGTTAAATAAAAGTGGTTACAATGACTTTTTTATTAATAATTTTATTAGGCATAGGGAAAACTGTGAAGGAAAAAATTTGTGTGCATACAAGTCGTGATATACGTGCTATAGCAAGCCAGCTGGTTAGTGTTTGGCTTGAAGTCTTCCGTAAGGCAAAAGCTTCTTCAAAGAGAAAATCCCTTAAAGATACTGCTTCAGGAAAGCCGCCTCTACACTCACAACATGGTGCTTTTGAGAGTAAAGCAAGCTTGCAGGATCCATTTCCTGCTGGAAAGCAGTATCCTTTCTATGCGAAAGAGAATGGCAAATCAGTTGATATGGAGGTGGAATCTGTCAACCAAGGGATGTCAGAGGAAGAGCAGGCTGCCTTTGCTGCTGAAGCAGCTGCCCGAGCTGCAGCAAAAGCAGCTGCAGAGGTAGGTCTTTCTTGTACCCTTTCTACAGTGGCATATTGATATTGATGCATTGTCCTTAAACAACTGTTACTTGAATACCACCTTGTAGAAGTCTTATCTGTGTTTTCGGATGTTTGGTTTTATCTTGTTTCTCTTCAACACCAAAAGATTTATAGAGCTTTTACCTGTTTTGGTGTTAGCTTTTTCAGCATCAGCCTTCTCATATAACCTTTTAAGAGTATGTCATGAAGGCTTTTCTACTGTTAAAAAATTGAATGAATGCGTTTTTTTCACTTTTGATCAAATTGATATCAAAAGTTGATAGACTGATAAAATATGGGATAACTTGTGATAGTATTCGGCATCAATTTGAAAATGCAAAGAGTTGCCCAGCGGTTTAGTATAATCATATTATTCATGTAAATTTTGGTTTTCATCTTCAATAAAAAAAATTCCTTCTGTCTTTCCTACTTTGTTCATGGACTTGTGCTCATAAAGAGATTAATTATTGTACTTCGCAGGCACTAGCTTCCACAGAAGCCAACTGCAACAAATTGCTGCAGCTTCCTAAAATTCCTTCTTTTCACAAATTTGCCAGAAGGGAGCAATACGCACAAATGGATGAAGGGAAATGGCCTGGTGGTGTTTTAGGAAGACAAGATTGTATATCAGAAATAGATTCTAGGAACTGCAGAGTTAGGGACTGGTCTGTTGATTTCTCTGCTGCTTGTGTTAACCTTGACAGTTCCAGAATGTCAGTAGATAACCTGTCTCAGAGGAGCCACTTGAAACTTATAGAACACTCTGGAGAAAGTTTGGCTGTGGACAGCAGTATCTTCACAAAAGCATGGGTTGATAATGCTGGTAGTGAGGGGATTAAGGATTGTCATGCCATTGAGAGATGGCAGTCTCAAGCAGCTGCTGCTGATCCAGATTTCTTCCATCCTACAAATTTCAAGGATGAGGAAGATTCAAATGCTAGTTCAAGGCAAACAACCTGGAAGCATGATGGACGAGCAAATGAGAGCTCCATCTCCCAAGTTTCTGTAAACAAGGAGCGATTTGAAAATCATCCCCATGGTACTGATCGTATTAAGCAGGCTGTCGTGGATTATGTTGCATCACTGCTAATGCCCCTTTATAAGGCAAGAAAAATTGATAAGGAGGGATACAAATCGATAATGAAGAAAACTGCGACAAAGGTTTTTCTTCTCTTTTCTTTTCACTCATTAGTTCTCAACTTTTTTTGCCTCTTTCCAGTCTGGTCATAGGTTTTTGTTCTTGTACCAGGTAATGGAGCTGGCAACAGACGCAGAGAAAAACATGGCTGTTTCTGAATTTCTTGATTTCAAGCGCAAAAATAAGGTATGCATATGCATTTCAAATGTTCTGTTTTAGGTTTATTATTTAACCAGTCTGCCTATAGACCTGTTGGTTCATCTTTTCTTTTTTGTTTTCCTCCTCAATTTTAAAGATTCTCTGAGACACGCTACTGACTTTATAATTACTATTGAGATGATACAACCAGGGATTTATTGCTTTTGTTAGGCTTCATTTGTACATTAAATTGATTTATAATTCTTATTATTCTGATTTTCTTTTTCACAATCACTTTAACAGATTTCCTAACAAAGTTGCTAAACTAAATAGTTCTTGCTTCCCCTCTTTTAGATAGCTAACCTTGATGCATCATTCTTAAATAAACTTAATTTTGCATGCTTTTGACATGCAGATTCGCCCCTTTGTAGACAAATTGATTGAGAGGCACATGGCAATGAAGCCAATCATGAAACCATGATGGTGTTAAGGATTGACTGACCGGTTATGCTTTATTGGTTGCTTCTCTGCAAGACCTATAAAAGCCTCTCTCTGCTTAAGTTCACTGCCTTAAATTATGGTGATGCTGGAAAAGAGTTATACAATCCACAGTTCATGATTCAGGTGTCCCTGAAACCAAAAAACATGATTCAGTGTTTTACAATCTGGATTGACCCTCAAAAGGAAAGAAAAAGTCGCCCAAATTGAAGCCTTGCTGCAAACTAGATCAGAAGCGGTACCAGAATATGGTAGAAGCATTTTGGATCTGAATTGGTTTCTTTATTGTAAATGAGATCAATGAAAGCATTATGGCCATCATCTCTTCTGGATTGTGGGAAAACTTTTTGGCGTCGAAGATGACATCAAGATCCTTGTATTATTGGCACAAAGACATAACTTCAAAGTGTGGTAGTCAAGATTCGAAATTTTATTCTTGGATTCCCACAGATTAGATATTACTTGTCTTACTTGTCTCTTTTTTATTTTGATGTGTACAGCTTTGAATGATGACAAGGATACAGAGATCGTCTATCTGGGAAATACTTCAAAATTATCCTGATTTTTTAATTAAGCATCAATTGCTAACTTCAATTTCTTTCTTCAATTCTTTGTTGAAGGAATGATGTTTACATGGATGGAATGAATCTGAGGGGCAGTTGAACTGCATGCCATCAGCACACATGAAATATATATATTTTCTTCATTCCATGATAGAAGCCTTGGAGCTATTTCCTATATGACATTTACATTGAAAATTGCTTGTATCATCAGTTTTGAAATTGTAAAGCAATTAGCATATTAAATATTGTATAGCTATCGACTGCTGGGTAAGTTATTAGGTAGAGAAATGCCCAATGGAATGCTATAGCTGGCTGTTTCAATTGATATACTTTGTATGCAGAAGGTGAATGGAACATCCTTTCCGTTTCTGGGTTACTTGTTCATTGAATGCATTTCAGTTGCTCATGCAAGCCTTAGATTCTGGTTTTCGCGGCTACATCAACAAGGAGGACTGCTCTTTCAATGCAGAAAGGTTTCTTCCCAACCGGGTATGGTTGTAGCCAAGGCCAGCCTCGTTCGATCCTCATCATCATTTCGACAAAGCATGCTTTATTTTCCCGCAAACTTTGGCAAAACCTGCATAAATGTGTCGTACCTGTTGCTTCTTTCAATATTTAGCATAAATCCTATTGCTGAAAGCAAGTAAATCTTAATGAAAAAATCGATTTCAATAGCAGGATACAACATCAAGGGAGGTTCTCCCCTTTTATTATTTGGCTTCATTTTCTATTTCCTTCATAGATTTTTCTTAAATTACTACCGTGAAAATTGTTAACAATTGATTTCTACTTTCAAAAAAGAATATTTATATGAGCTTCTCTTTTGCCTCGTGCTTGTGAAATCCGTCTCCTTTTTTTTATGTGAATCATTTGTCTTTTATGAACCCATTGTTTTATTTTCGATCTCTGTTGTAGAAGAACAAGTGTTATTTCTTTTAGGGTCTGGGTCTATTCTTTCACTATACATTTTTTAAAGTTTAACATTCTTCCTATTAACTCTATTTTAATAATCCGATCAAATTTATAATCAAGTTGAGTCCAACTTTAAATCAAAATAAATTCTCTTAACATTATTTTCTCCATCCACAAAACTAGTTAAATACCCAACATTATTGACAAACCATTAAGGTTAGTCTATATTTTGAAGTACTAAATTTTGGTGATATTTTTAATTCTATGAACTTATCTAAAATAATAATATATGTAAATGAGAATCGAGTTTAACTTCACTCAATTACATTTTGGTCTATTATCATCCACTACATGTTTAAATACTATTCGCAAGTTAACTTTACATTTAATGGATAATCCACAAATTAATTTACACGACATTTAAATGGTGATGATCATTGTATTAGATATAAATAGATGAAAAGATAACGAAGCAAAACTTAACTCATAACAATCATGGTGTTTTCCTTGACATATTTCTGAAGTTATATTAAATAATAATAATCCTTAAATAAATTAAATTATAAAATAAATAAACAGGAGATACAATTCTACTATATATTATAAAATAAGCAACTGCAAAATTGTAAGAAGAAAAGGAAATGATATAGTAAAAAAAAAAAAACTGCACTAGAATATCTGGAAAGGAGGCTATTCGTTCTATGAAGCTGCTTTTCCCAACACTGACACTCTCTTTCATCATTTTCCTCTTTCTTCAGCACCACCCTGACCCTCCATGCATTCCTCCTTCCTCCAATCAACTTTGATGCTTTTGAGTTGCTCACAAGCAAACGCAAGCCTGAAGGCCTCCCCTACTGATTCAGGTTTTGGAGGAATTATCCACTCCTGAAATTCCTCCTCAGTCCATCAACAAATATGTCTTTCATCAAAATTTCTGAGATCCCATGGTCAGGCCATCTCTGTAAAAGCCATTGCAGTCTCAGGAAATACGAGCGAACACACTCCTCACTGCCTTGATTCATCATGGCAAGTTCATTCCTCAACTGCTCTTTCACTTGGGTTTTACGATACGCCTGCAGAAAAGATGCCTTGATTTCTTCCCAACCCAGTGAAGGCTATGGTTCTATGTGTAGATCATACCAAAGACCAGCCTCGTTGTGTAGGGTGACTGGGAAGACCCTCATCCTCATTTCAACAGATGATGCATTATTTGCACGGCAAACCTGCTTAAATGAGTCACTGAGCATTGCTTGGGACTGCCATGAATGAGACCTTAAAATATGAAGTGGCGGAATTGGAGAGTGAATTCAAAGAGGGGTAATCTTATTGGCGTTGGTAATGGATTGTGATTTAAAGTCGGAAGCATGATCATCATAGTCATAGACACAGTTCTCATTCTCTGGTTGTTCCAACTCATCTCCAGTGGGAGAATTGTTGTGTGGTGGGTGCAAGTGGCCAAGAGTTGGGTTCTTGTTTTCTGAGGCAATTTGGTTTTGCAGACGGAAAATAGTAATAACTGCCTGATTCAGTCGGCAAAAAAGGCAACTTATAATTGTGAGGGTCTCTATCTATTTTCCTCTATCAATTCAGTTTAACGCTTAATTTAATACATAAAAATATACTAATATTTAAGAAGAATGTTATCTTTTAAAGAAAACAAATTGCATTTTGCATCATGTGCAAAAGATTGTAGATTCTTGTAAGATATCAAAGTAGAATTGTGAGTTCCTTTTTTTCTTTTACTACTACAATACATATTCAAATAAAACCCAGACTAAAATTTTAAAATAGAAACCTCACATGATATTTAAACACAATTGGATACTCAAGTGCAGGGCCGCCAGCCATTGAAATCATATAAGGATCAGAAACTGAACCCACATTATGCCCAGTAGGATTACTTTCAACAGTCGCCCCAGAGCATAGCATGTACCCAAACAAACAAAAACTAATTATAAGAAAAAGGCAGAGATTCATAGCTGGTCTGGATTTCATCTTTGTATACTGCCAACCCTCTCTACCAGCAGGAGAAGATGTAAATTACAAAGTTTTTGACTTTCCTCTTCTTTTTTTCTTTTTTTCTTTTTTTGCGAGTCACGGACCACACCACATGAGAATGAAAAACTCTAAAAGAAAATCTTGTTTTTAGAATGACCGGGAAAATTATAGAAAGAACAAAAAGAAAAAGTAATAATACAACCCGAAAAGCCGACAACACTGTTAACACCTCTACCAGGTTTTCTATACAAACAGAATGGTAATGGTATCAGCAGAGAGAGTATTCGCAATCGAGCAAGCGCGATAGTATTTCCCCACAACTTGGCCGCTCTTCCGGTTCTGCCCAACAATCTGTGTAACCAACAAATTCAACCACCCCCAAATGAGGTCCATGAGATCAATAAGTTAAAAAAATCCGGTAAAAATGTATGAAAACATTGTCTTGTGTACCTGAAATTAGCCTGCCTAGTGGACCTTCGGGAATCTCCAACCGTGATCCTTCGTTTGCAACAGCATAAACTACCTGAACCAGTATAGCAAAATGAATATGTATATATCTTCCAATATTGGAAATAAATATATATAAGGTAAACTCATGTTTTGAGAATGACCGAGTAACAAGCATACAGCATCATACCCTTTCTGGTGGAACACCTTCCCATGGCCTATTTAAAGTACAAAGTTCCCACATTATCACTCCAAGGCTAAAAATATCACATTTTTCAGTGAAAGGTTCATTTCGAATGAGCTCAGGAGCCATCCATTCAGGCGTTCCAGCAGATGCAGAGTCTCTCATAGGTCGGCTGGTCATTATTCTGGACAGACCAAAATCACATATCTTAACAGTCCAGTGCTTATTCACAAGGCAATTTGCACTTTTCAGATCACGATGAACAATTTTCATCCGATGCATACACATCAACCCCCTATATAAACAAAGAGCAAAATCTAGTCAGCATCACATTTTTTGTTTTACTTCAAAAAAATTTATTCATGCACATACCATCAGTTCATTCATCCCAGCATGACCAATTAACCTAATTATACAGGTCCAAATATATTTGAAAATAAATTGTTTTCCTACAAACTCAACAAGCTTGAGTACTCAAATGTTTCAGACTCTAGGTGTAAATATAAAATTTCTGAAAAAATCTTCTTAATTGCACTATATTCCTTTCAAATATGAAGGCAAAGAAAGATATGCACTTTGTAATTGATGAACAGGCCTAACAAACCTGCAGATATCACGCAACATTTTCAGTCTCCTCCGCCAGCTCAATCGTTTTTTCTGACCACTCAGATGGATCAAAAAGTACAACGATCCTATCTCCATGTATTCAGTAATCATCGACAACTGTGGTGGCTTTGTGCATGCACCCAGAAACAAGATAACTGCAAAAAGCAGAACTCCTTGATTTACTTAATGATGAAACAAAGCAAACTTGCCAATGTTTCTTATGGTTCAATAGGAATCTTGTATATATGAGATAACTTACTAAAGACACACTGCCAGTGTTTATTTATTTATTTTACTTCATTTTCCGTTTGTTTTATTTCCGGTTGGACTATAACACAATCCCAGACAAACCTAAAAATTAAAATTCTAGAGAAGGCCATAGAAATGTACCATTGGGATGTCGAAGTCGGCTGGAATCACAAACATGTAGAAACACAGTTGAATCAAGGATTATCAGAAAGATATTTAAACAGGAAAACATTAATAACTTTGAACATATGGACAAAAGGATACCTAAGAATGGATATCTCATTGCAGAAATCTTCCATGTTT
Organism: Gossypium rotundifolium; assembly: GCA_025506655.1. NCBI lineage: Eukaryota > Viridiplantae > Streptophyta > Magnoliopsida > Malvales > Malvaceae > Gossypium > Gossypium rotundifolium. Next base: position 9,805,313 of record CP106725.1, on the reverse strand, counting down.
TCTGCAGTAAGATCTTGCTCCAAAAACACCTTGATTGCAACATCTGTTCCATTCCATACACCCCGAAAGACTTCTCCAAAAAACCCTGGAGAATAACACAACAAAATGTTGATAGAAATACAACCTGCTCGGTGAGAGTTTTCTAGAAAGATGGTATTTCTATGCATAATTAAGCACAAAATATTAATGCCAATGGCTTTTCATATGGTTTTCTGATATAGTTTGCAGAGGCTATTAAAGCATATGATTAAAATTTGCTGTTTATATGGTCTCATATTATAACCTTCACATCTGACACCAAAAAAAGGGGTAAACAAAATGAACAGAAAAAAATTAGATGACACTTCCTCTATTTTGTCCAAAAGCATACAAAAATTAAAAATATGTACATGCATAAATATACAAGGCCAAAAACCCAATTTGAAAATTAATGACGTACAAAATAGCCTCTTATGCATTCAACTGGAGAAAACAATTGACAATAGATGAGAAGGCCCAACTTGAATAAAAAAAGCAACCAGAAACTCTGAAAAGAAGAGGTTCAGGACTCAGGAGACCACCACATAAGATTCAAGTACAAGTGCAATACCAATTGAACAACTAACCTAACTAGTGGAAAAACAAAACAGGTCACATATTAACAATTGAGAGGTTAACAAAGACCATGTACTTCAATATCATACTAAGCATCCAACCTAAAATGAAGAGTGGAGATGCCCTATATAAATACAAGGCAAAAAAGATTAAACTTCACTAAAGTGAGGTAACAGCATTTAGCCTATAACTCTGAAACATGATAAAACCATCAGTCTAGTGGTTTCTCTAATATTCGTCTGATTCAAGTGCCTAGTATTTATAAGTTTAATTCCTGACCATTCTAGTGAAATTGATTTTGACAATCAGTATCTTCTCAATCTAATTTTCTGTAAGCATCATATCAATGTCACCATTCATTTCAAAGTTAAACTAAAGAAACCTTTAATTGGCATTATCGTCTGATTCAAATGCTGCTGCATTTAAAGTAGCATTTAGGACAGCCAGTGCTTTAGCATTTTGTTCTATACCAGTCCCCCCCCCAAAAACAACCCAACAGAAAGAAAGAAAAAAGAAAAAGTGGCAACTGTTCTGCGAAATATGAAAAAGAAAATGTAATGCATTAATCTAAATGAAGCAGGCGCAGATAAGTTCATAGCAATTATACCATAGAAAGTTGAGAAGAGTGCTTACCTATCCCAACACGAGTTCCGACAGTTAATTCGGAGAAATCAATATTCCATTCAGTGTAAGGTAATAAAGGGTTATTGTTGAACATCGGAGATTCAAGAATTTTATTCCATGTTGCTACCATTTCATCATTTGCTACATAGCCTGAAACTCCAATTCTCTCTGAAGTTCGACTCCTATAGCCATGTGGAGATGATGGCAGTGATATAGCTCTTTGAGAATCTATTTCGTCCCTAGAAAGGTTATACAATGCAGAGCTCCCGCCAGCAATTTTATTGTGGCCATCAAGATGGAAGTTTGATGCCTAAGAGAACAAAGAAGAAAACTTCAATGACTTATTAATTGTATTAGGCAACCACATCCTCTCAAAAGGAAAGCATGTTCCAGTTTTCTGTTTTAAAGCCTTGCCACTAAACAAAGATTTTGTGGAATTAAGACAAAAAAAAGAAGAAAATAACAAAAGTTAATGTAACTATTTTATGGCAATTTGCATATAATCTGTGCATAGATTAGTTCTATTGCAATCACTTCTTTTATGGAATATTCGCACTATGCAAATGGTAACAAAACAGAGTACAACTTTCTTATTTTAAAACCAGTAGCACAAATTTATGACATTAGGGAAATAAACATGTGCAAGAGGAAAAAGTTTCCTGTGTTGATGTTCTAACTTTGCAAACATTAGAAACAGATAAGAAACAAACATAAATCAGGTAAGGCATCAGAGCAACAATCATCAAAATCTGACTCTTAACAGAGAAGATAAAAAGCACTTCTTGTCCCTCTCCACATTTTAAGGAAATATAATTCATGTCGAAAGGAATTTTCCAACATCTATAGCAGCAAAAGTAACTGCACAAATCTGAAAGCTTCCCTACAACTAAGGAGTCCCAAACTGATTAGAGGTCTAAGCTAATACAGTCAATTTCTTTTATGTGTGTGTGTGTGTGTGTGTGTGTGTGTATATATATATACAGAGAGAGAGAGAGAGAGAGAAAGAGATCCATTTACACTAATATGAAACTGTATTAGTTTTACACACCTTCATAACTTTTATATGATTAATATTTTAACAAATCAACTACTGGATTTAGCAGTATAATCATATTTATCACGCATGTAAATTTCAAATCAATTAGATAACTCCATAATATTGATTGAGAAAACTACATTTTTTCCATATATACTTAATGGTAGGAATCTATTACATCGAACACAGACATTTTATTTACTCAAAACTCGACATGCATAATCAATGTTAATAAAACATGAATCGTATAATCCATTATGAGAATGTGTAAAAACTACTTCAATTTTACACTAATGTCAAAGGATCCCACCCAGTCATATATAAAATTCTAAACCCGAAATGATTATATCAGAAAATAGAAACAAATACCATATAACAATAGATACAATCCCCCAAAAAATGCAATTATTTAAAACAAAACCAAAACTGTAATTATCAAGTGAGATCCATATTATGTCCATTAAACAACATCTCCTGAAATGATTGACAGTGGTGCGAAATAAATGTAACTGTAAAGGCATAAATGGTGAAAGGCATGTTTGCCTTCTTGAAGGGCTAGGGAAAAAGACTTGTGCAAGTGCAGAACATCCCACCATGATAAAGTAATTTTTTTGTAAAAGAGACGTACATTTTCCTGAAGATCTGGACTCCTATCAGTTGAAGAATGGGAAAAAGATCTATCTTCCTTGCGCTCTTGCAAAAGACGATTTTGCTTCAATGTTTCATTCATAGCTCTTACAGCCCTGAAACAATACAGACATAATTCAATTTAAATAACGACATAACAGAATGCATGCCCTGCCACAAAAAATATCCCAAAAGTTTCAGAAAATATGCAGCAAAATGCACGTTCAGGTAACACCAAGGAGCAAACAAATAAATATAGGCATCACTTGGTATGCTTTATCAAAATATATTAGTGGATTGAAAACTAAAAGTCTACTAAGGTAAACAGCTAGACAAGGTCATTTTAAACATTAATTGTGCAGTTCAATATCTAAAATTAATATGAACAAAAGCAAGAAGCCACCTTCATATGAAGCCTATAAGAGACTAGTTTTTTGGTTCATTTGATAATAGGGGTTAGGGATGCTAGGGTTTGAACCCAAGCTCTCATGCCACACAAGCCTCTTCCTACTAGAACAAAAGGTTGTTGACAAGGATAATTATGATTAATTCCAAAGCTATTACCCACGAATAACTTTTTAAAAGAAAAAGATAAACTAGATTTTTCTATCCATTACATAGGGTTCAAAGCAATAAAAATACTTGATGCAATTGACAAATTAATATCTTCTATATAAAGGAAGAGAATAAAGGAAAGGAAAAAAAAAAAAAGAGGAAGATTAGAGTCTGTTTAGAAAATGTTTCCCTTTGACATCTCCAGTTTTACCCAAGAAATAAATCAAATAAGGGTATAATAACCAAATATGAAAATCTTTGTTTACCAATTTTCCGCAAAAGAGGAGATTTACATAAATTTGCTCCAACTATTCGACCATGTTGGAAAACCAATTTTCCAATTTGCCAAATGTAGTTATTTACCTTATCTTGTTGACCAATGATCATACTTAGTGTAATGGGAAACAGAAAGTAGAAAACACTTAGTGTAACGGGAAACAGAAAGTAGAAAACACTTTCTAAAGCTAAAGGAACCCTAAGGTAAGAAGGTTTATGACGAGAGCGAACTGGAAAACATGAAGAGATAAATTCAAGTTCATAGCATTAAATTGGTTGAATATTTTCAAGGGCTCAAAAGTTGGAGAATAACTTGTTTAACTGGCATAATTTAAACCAATTCTAGCTGTAGAAAGTAAAATTTATGCAAATCGAAGGGTCAATCTAAAGAGATTGGTAGCACTAGATTTAATACTTAGTAGACACCTTGCATAAAAAGAAACTGTGTAACTTGCATGATAATTACGTAGGCCATGACAGCAAGACCCATGTGCCTCATTGTACTACTAATTTTGTTTGTAACATAAGCCTGAGCTAATGCAATACGCAAAGCAAATATGTTCCCAATACACTGGTTTAAGACTGCAAAAAATCAGCAATCAATTAGATTTTTATTTGATCAAATGGATACATACTATTTTTTCTTTTTCTACATTTTTGAGAAAAAAGAAAGAAGGGTCAAAGGCAGGATGGCTTAAATTTTAAGATTTATCACTGAACCATCTCTCACAATTGTAGACAAGCAAACCAGAGTTAAGGAAATTTGTGCTCCCTCCCCACTAACAAAAGAATTGTATATCCACATTTTTTGTACTGTCCCCACCTTTTTTTGGCTGTAAGAAAAATGTCCAAGAGATTTCCAGTTTGCACAAACTATATGACCCGGAAACTCTAGGGTAAATGTTAGAACCTGACAACCTTAATCACATCTAATTACTCACAGCAAGTATCCTGAGTACATCATGCACTTCAGATAAAGTTCATTTAAAAGATTTTCAACATATTAGCACCTTTAAGGAAGTTATTGATATTCAAGGCTCCAAAGAAACTTCTATCCGTTGGCCATTCTTTTTAGTGAATTGTAAATTAAAAATCCATTTTAATTAAGGCCCAGAATGGTTGAGCTAAACTAAAAGAAAATCTGGGAAGGCACCTTGGAAATAGAAATGAGTTATCTTAATACTAGAACCAGAAGAAAAACAGAAATGCTAGGAAAATGAGTGGGAGAAAGAAAGCTAGATCAGTCAAGCATATGACGAAGTCATAACTCTTAATAAGAAAAATAATCAACCTTACGATATCATCACTGATCTCTGGAGTCATGCTAATGCTTCTTCTTCTTATTCTGCGAGCTTCAGATGTTGATGCACCATCTGATCTATAGCTAGATCTACAGTTCAAAGATAGCACTAAAATTTGTCAACAATTTGACTTTTAATTCTAAAGTTAATTTACATTACACGGGAAAGGGAATGAAAAGAGATTAACATTAGACCAGAACATTCTTTTCATTAAAGCCAAGGTAAGCATATTAAACTAAAAACAGACATTTGAATTCAGAATATCACCAGCTTGCAAAGCAAGATAACACTACCAGATTACCTGAACAAATGCCTATACACAGAGCACAAGTATTTATCTTGAAATACTGCTATGATGAATAAAAAACAGTTATGGTAAGAAATCTGTTTGAAGGAAACTCCAAACTCAGCTCCACATCCTCTCTACATCCAACTCTAATACCCAAATGAAAGAAGTTTTGCAGCAACAGAAGAGTTTGGGGGAGGAAGGATGGAGGATGGAGATTTGCATGTTTTGACATCAAAGACACAAGCATATACTGCAGCCTTATCATCACTACTCATAGCAAATATATGTTTTTCAGGAAACATGAGAACCAATTTCTGAATGAAAAAAGTAGATTAGATTTAATGAAAAAGAATCCAATCAAAAGGAACCTTGATGCAGCAATATCATCACCAAAATCTCTATGTGAATTCCTATCGCCGCTTAGCTTGGACCTTGCACGTGCTCGAAAAGATGGATGCTCTGGACTGCAAAGCCATTAAAAATTTAAAAGAGCAAGAATTACTTAACACATACTCTAATACAACTTACTGCCAACATGATGCAGGAGAAAAGAAATGAATTAGCCTCAAATTCTGTTATAAACGTTCAGTTCTATTGTCCTCCTTATATAGATTTAGGTTACCTTGTCTATTTATATAGTTATTAGTTTTAATTATTTTCCAAGTATCAGGATTTTAGGGTGATATTGGTATTCTGCTTTGTAATAGGGTCAATTAGGTTTACCATGACCGATGTTGAGATATTCTCCTATTGAGTTTCTTCCCTATTCTCTAATTCTTCTATTCCTCTCCCATTCCATTCATTTCACCTGAATTGTTGCCACATACCTCCGATTTTCCCTATACATTACTATTGTATTCTCTTTCTCCAACCTGTTCTACATCACTGCATTGCTATGGCATCTCATCTATAATTATTTAATAAAAAGTGCAGGGACCAGCAAGAATATCCGGTCATAATAAAACACAAACCATATAATAATAAGATTACACCATTCACTTTTAGCATATATCAAATCCAAAACACAAAAGAGCATGAGAGGAACCTGGAACTGGCGGTCCGCTGTTCAGCAATAACCTTTCTTCTGCTTCGTCGCCAGAAAGTAGTAGCAATGTTCGGTTCACTATGTGACAGACTAAGGAAGCAAAATAAGTCAATATATAATATTAGAAATTATCAAAAATGCTATGGCATATAAAATATTCAATCAAGCAGGTATTTTATCTTGTGAGCTTGGAAGCACAGGCACACAGATAAAACGGGTATGACATGACACAACATAGAAACAGCAATATTGCAATTTCTAAAACTTTAAGACACAGGTATGACAAGACTCAGAAATAAATATTTTTTTATCTAATATTATACAATAAAATAGTAAAATTGATATTTTTCAATAAAACATTAATATGCAAATAGCTTTTCAAAAATTTTAAATTAAATTCCTTCAGAAAAAATTGCTCATTGTAGTTCCAAATTTGGGTAAATTGCAAAAAGAAGAAGATTTTCATCACATTTCTAGGCATGTCAAGCCAAGTCCAAACAAGTCCAATCGTATCCTGACATGTTTCTGCCATTATTTTATTTTTATTTTTTGATGAACCTCGCATCTGATATGTATTCTATCATGCTGTTGACAATGTGCCCGATACTTGGATGCTCACTTGACAGAAGTGTCTGTGCTTCATAGATTGTGAGATGTCACAAGACCTGATCTAAATTTGAATGGAACTGAAGGTTCTCAATTTTTCAGCACTGCAGCAACCCAAACTAGAATTATAATATTTTACTTATCAAAATATATTATCTTTCTAAACATCTCACAAACACTTCTGACCTAGTACATTATGTCAAACATGCTCAAAAGGATAGTACGTGCAATATTGGAATGTGTCAAATGTCATCTGCTGACCTGTCAGGCTCAACTTTCTCAGAAAGTCCATAGAGAGGACTATTTGGCTCCAATGGTGAATCACAGGAATCATTTTCAGCAGAATCACTCTCCCCTGCTGCTGAAATATGGGTCATAAAAATAGCCTTTGTTGATCTAGGTATCAACTGACCCGGAAACCGCATAAGATCAACTAATAGCTCCACAGAATTTAACACAACTATCACAGACATGTGTTTATAAGAATCTGCGCACTCAATAACCCCATCATTTGGCAAACCCTGAAAGAATGACACAGGAAATTGGCACGGCCTTTCAGTCAAAGATCTGACAACCAACAATAAAGAATGCCTTGGAAAATCTTCTATATTATTCAACCTAATTTCACACGGTCTGAAACTTGAAACTGATATATGGTATATATGGAAGAGGAAATAAATCATTTAATCTAACCAGAAAATTGAGAGGGAGGAAAGAGAAGAGCTTACCATCATGAGCTTACTTTCAAGCCCTACAGTATCTGCTAAAACTTTAAACATAATGGCTCGTGGGCGACACAAACCATGTTTTATTTGGCCCAGCAACTGGACACCTTGATTTTCAAGCATGTGGGAGGTTTCATCTAGTACAGCTTTTGCTGGACTCTCCACAATGGTACGTTTATAAAAATCAGAAACCTAGGTAAATAGCAGGAATCATTATAAACAACCAAATTAGAACTGAAAAGATGAAATAAATGCTTACAAAGGACCTCCAATAGGAATGCACTATGTTGCTCTAACTCTTCATTGTTCCCAACATATATACATATCTAACATCCATATCTGACACATATCTGGACATGGGTATGGGTATGATTCTCCAACTATGTGGAGAAACTTAGAAAAAAAAAAAGCATTTTTGTATCGGATGCATACCCTTATCCGACATTCACCTCCAAGTCGGAGTAACTTAGGGAATATGAGTACAAAAGACAGATTAACAAAGAACATGACATTATTGCCTTGTCCCATTGTTCAAGGGCAAAACTAGCCAGCATTGACTATAGGTTTTATCCTATTTATTTCTCATGTTAATGCAGAGAACTGAAATTAAACTATATAAAGACCTACGAAGGTACTTTATAAACATCTGGAATTACTGAAATTTCAAATTTAGAAATTTTATTCCATGGGCAAGCACAAATAGAAACAGGCATTTTGTTATGTACCTTCTAGCCTACAAAATTCCCTTACAAAATCTTTTCATGTATGTTACAGGCCATATTTATTTCAGACTACTTAACATTTAGCAAATATCAGTAGCACATTGCCTGCAGTGAAAGCAATATAACACTTCTTTTTGTTACCAATATCACTAGAAGAAGCTGAAATATGTTAAAAGTGGTACAGTAGGAAACTTTTGTACATAATATGTCAAATAGCATGCACCTTAAAAGCTCACAAGATAAAGGTCATTCATAAATGACTGACATAGTGTGGTTCCATAAAGAAACTTTATTTTCAAAAGCAAAGAAAAGAAAATTTATCTGATAACAAGAACAGCATTAAATAGATGCATATAGCCATATATTGCTATTGACAAGGCAACAAAACACTCTGAAATACAGTCAATGAGAACACTAGGTGTTGTGGGCCAGAGGAAGATCGGCTAAAGAAGAAATGAAATAATAAAACTATTCTCACCAGTCCGGCAATCTTTTTAATCATTGCAGCTGGATTTGAATTCAATCCTTTAACCAGTGCCACAATCAACTGCTTCAGCATAGATAGCTTTTTATCTTTCTCAGTATCCACAAGAATAATATCAGCTCTATAACCTTCTCCACCCAATGCCTGTAGCTCTTCCAATGTAGGAATAGTGTCAAAATGCTCCTTAAGTCTTTTATCCTGTGAGTAGTAATACTTGAACTTTAAAGAACAATCATATGAAACAAGACCAAATGAAAATCTAAGTGCAGAAATCGTGCATTTGTTATTGTCAGTACACCAGCACATATATGAACCATATATCATCCAAGTAACAGCATTAAACAGGCACAAAATATATTCTGATTTTACATTTCAAGGAATTTACAGAATCCTTTGTGGAGATTCCTAGCCAGATTTCTTTGCCAGGATAAAAAGCATTTCCTGAATAGTGTAAAGAAAATATCTGCTAACGGAACAATAAAGGACAAGGAGGTAGCTACTCTTTTTTCCTTCAATAACAAGTTTTTATTCAATAAACCAATTGCAATTAATTTCTATTTTTATGCCATTACTTTTTCCTCGGCAGAGTACAGTTACAAGTAAATAGCCATCAAATCTACAAAAAGAAATAATTTCCTTTCTTCAAAATTCCATCACATTTCTCGGCATAGAAGCATTGAAGTGCTCTGATTCATTATTTGATGATGTAAATGCACTCTTTCATTCTTAAGAAAAACGAAATCTATTATCATCACACACTAACAAGATTTTGATATTAACATGTGCTCTGAAAATGCTTACAGCCCTCCATATTCTGGTCTATCCAATGTTGGGCATACAAGGACCTGAAAAATTATCTTTTCCTTCTGTGTATCTCAAGGTGTATGATTCATGTTTGATTTTTTTCACTAGAGTGATGGAGACTCAGTTGATCTAGGCCAAAAGCTGACCTACATCACAAGACTCCTTTGAAACAATTCGGAAGTGGCCCAGTAACAATAATTAATCAGAAAACACAAAACCATCTTATTTTACTCGAGAAAAAATGGTAATCCAATCACATCCATCCTGTTCCTCATAAATAAAGTTCAAAACCTTATAGATGAAAACACTTGAGATCAAAGGTACCATAATAATTTTGAAAAAGCTGTTATACTTTTCTTCATTATCTGAAATTCTTTAGAGATTAATTATCAGATATAGATGGCTCTTCATAAACTTTGAAGCAAATGTCACATCACCCCCTCCCCTCTTATCTTTTCCTTCTGTGTATCTTAAGGTGTATGATTCATGTTTGATTTTTTTCATTGGAGTGATGGAGACTCAGTTGATCTAGGCCAGAAGCTGACCTACATCACAAAACTCCTTCTTTGAAACACTTTGGAAGTGGCCTAGTATCAATAATGAATCAGAAAACAAAAAACCATCTTATTTTACTCGAGAAAAAATGGTAATCCAATCACATCCATCCTGTTCCTCATAAATAAAGTTTAAATCCTCATAAATAAAGTTTAAATCCTTATAGATGAAAACACTTGAGATCAAAGGTACCATAATAATTTTGACAAAGCTGATATACTTTTTTCATTATCTGAAATTCTTTAGAGATTAATTATCAGATATGGATGTCTCTTCATAAACTTTGAAGCAAATGTCACATCAGCCCGCCCCCCCCCGCCCCTCAATTGATCCTTACAACATAAAAACCAGAGTGGGGAAACTTGCAGCAAAAGCCTTCTTCGTTAATGAATGAATTTTAACCACCTCAGTTAAAAGTCAAAAACCTTACTTGAGTCAACCTCTCTTTTACATCTCACCTAACCCAAAATCTTTATATCATTGCTCTGTCATTTTAACACAGCATATTCCTATTCCGAAACATCAGCAAACAACATCACTAAATCAACTTGTGGCAACTAGACAAACAAGTGGTTAATACCTGAGCAAATGTATCTATAGTGATAATCACTAAGCATTCCCACAAATAAGTGGTAATACCTCAATGAATCTATCAATCAAAAAAATCCATTCATTTCAAATTATATCATTGACTCATCAAGATATGCTTGAGGAAATTTGTTGAATCCAACAATAGATATCCTAAATAAGCCCATCAAATGTCATCATAATATCCTAAATAAGACACAAAATGAAGATGAACATCTATCTTTGAACAAGGAGGGTGGAGAGCAATAGAAAGCGCTTTCTAACTAACAAATAGATTAAAGTGAAAATATCTACAAAAGAAACAACTATTAAAAATCAAAATAGATAAGAAGCAAATAATGAGGGGGAAGAAAGCAAGAGGCCATTATCATATGAAAATATCTACAAAAAAAAAAAATAATAACTATCAAACATCAGGATAAATAAGAAGAAAATAAACATGGGGAAGAAAGCAAGAAGCCATTATCATATGAAACTCAATTTCAATCAAAGATCAAGAAGAGTTGAGCAGCTATTACAGTACAATTAATCACAAAGTACCATATCCTCACCGGAATGACAGAATAGAAGCCATTTGGAATTGGTTCAGAAAGCACTCCAGAGCTCCACAAAATCTGTGATGCTGTCTGAGATGACAATCCATCTTGCTCAAAAGTTCTAGGCGATTCCCTATTACTTGAACTCTCTTCATGAGAACCTAAAGAAACAGAACCAAATTTTTCAATAAAATCTGAAGACCACCATGTTGCATTAGAATGCCCTTGCTCTTCGGGACCAGGATCATCTCGTGTCTCTTCCATGTCCTTAAGTATTTAAAATGCAAAACCATATTCGCCCCTACTTCTCAACCCATAAAAGATATTTTAAATCTAGGAATAGTTCGCAGGAAACAAATCATATGATGACAAGCTTCTTTTGTACTGACTTGCTCAAGCTGGAGGCCATCAGACCTGAAGAGAAAAGATCATTAGACGAAATGGGCAAAATTCTTTGCTTCTGAATTCAATAAACATGCAAGATGTAGCACCTATTATTAAAGGGGAAACACTTACAAGCAAATGAAGCCAAGACAAAGCAGAGTACAATGATAATGTCTTCAAAATTCCCTTAAAAAGCCTTTGGTCTTATTAAAATCCAAAAAATTATTATTTCACAAGCATATCAGCCAGCCTACCCAATAAATCATTTTATACCAATATAAAGATCACCAACCAACAAATATTCAGCATAAAATAGTCGATCCCCACTTAATAAATTAGTGAAATTAAATCGTTTCTATCTAATTCCTACCCACTAAAAAAATATTCATTCCGACTTGGGAAAGTAATTGGAGTTCTCAAATGATTAATAATCTGATAAACAAACATACAAATAAAGCTGATTAACGAAGAAAAATTATAAATCAAATTAGAAGATCTACTAACAGAAAAACCCAATTAGACATATACTTGAAACGAATCAAAATAAGCATCGCATTTTCAAAAAAAAATTACACTTGAATCCGACTCTCTTTTATCACCGATAATCGATGATACCAAACGGTTGGTCTTTCCCTTATCGACAACAAAATCTAATCCAGCTCCAGCCCAAACACGGAAAAAATAGATTATTCAATCACAAATAGCTCGTGTCTAAATCTGTAAAACTAAGATAATAAAAACAGAAACTGAAAGGATGTGAAATGAAAGGAAGGAAGAAATTGAAATGACGAAGTTACCACCAGCAGATTCCTGCATTTGAATCGGACACCGACGGCATTTGAATCTCAACCCATCCGTTTGTGAATTAGCCCCATCTTTTTCGAATCACGCATTCTTCTACACAAACTCAGCACCAGCCAGAAAGATACTGATAATTTATTTATTATATGTATAAAATAATAGAGGGTGAGAATAAGAATGCAAACCTAAAGGAGAAGGGAACGAGGAAATGAAAGAGAGAGAAATGAAAGAGCGATGGACGGGATTTTTTGGATTTTAATATTAAATAAGCGATGTGTAGTCGTTTATTAATTATTTCTTCTTCTTTGCTTTTGTTTGATCTATTGAAGAAACCAATGGCTTTTTTTCTTCTGAGTTTTTAGGGTAGGAGGAGAGAGGGTGGGGGAGGTGGTCAGTCACGTGCTGGGAATCTGGTGACCCCTCCCCGACAGCCAGCTGGCAATGGGGTTGGCTCTCATCTTCCTCCGCGTGAATCATCCCTCCTTTTTACCTTTTCTTTATTTATTTCTGCTCAAATTCCCAACATAGTCCCTTTACTTATCAATTTCTTCCAATTTAATCTCCTTCTTTTATTTGCTTATATTTATTACTTCAAAAGTCATAACCTTAATTTTTTTGATGAGAAGGCTTTCTTGTTTGGTTGTTAGTGTAATAATATAAGAAAAAACTTTATTACATATTATTATAAATGTTAGACATAAAATAAAGAATAATTTGTATAAATTTAAATTTAAAATTAAAAATATTAGTAAAAACTCTTACAAAAAATAAGATCTATTCAAAGTAGAATTTTCTCTCTTTGTTAAAATAAGTCATGAGATTAGTTAAATATTACCAATTGCATTAGTTTATTGCAAACTCGTATATTAAAACATGCATAAAAATAATACTCCTACCAAACCTAAAATAAATGTTATAAGTAGTTTAAGAATTATATAAAGAAATTACTTCTAGAAATTGAAACCTTATTAAAATCCTTGAATCAGCTCGTCTATGGAAACTTTCATATCAACCCATCCATTGAACCTCCTACAAAGTTATTAAATTTCTCTCAACATTGTAACGTTTACCTCATTTATAATTTTGTAAAGGGTTAAATATAAAATTAGTACTCGTTCGCTTCTCTTAGATGTATTTGGTTTATCATTTCCCCTTCATGGCATCTTGCTTAACATGTTTGTTAGTGGATTCTAGATTTAAGATTAGAATCTGAATGTTAAAGAAACCCGAACATGCTTTTTTTTAAACTCGATTTCATGGAGTAAACCAAGGATTTGGAAAAAAAAATTAGGGGGTGGGGGTTGACAGAAGAAAGATGTAGAAGAAGACCTAGAAAAAAAAAGAAACAAAAACGAGAGAATAAAAAATAAAAGAAAAAGAAAAATGAGGTATAACAGGACGCCACATGGCAGCGCACAATTGGCCAACACTACCACGTCATCAAAAAATTAATCGCGTTAGTGTCAAGTACCAATATAGTGGACGGACAAAAAAAGTTTGGGTACTAATCTAGGACAAAAAAATCATAATTACCAATTTGGGAGAAGTGGACAAGTTTAGATACTAATCTTATATTTAACCCTTTGTAAATTACTGATTTTTTTTTTTTTACAAAATTGCTGAATTTCTTATAAAATTGTTGAATCCTTACATAATTAATGAATTTCTTAAAAAACAAGGTGCTACATCATCATCGATAAGAGTTGTAACTTGTGGAACAACATAGAGTTTTCCAAGTATCCTTGATGGAGTATTCATGAAGGTTGAAATTTTTTATTATAATTTATACATGTTATAACCTTATAGTTCACTCGAGCATCAATCTTTTGTTAGTCTTCATAACTAATATGTGATTGATCTTTTCTTACCCACACTTTCTTATAAGTTGTTCTATTAGTGGTTTGCCTTGTTGGAATACCTTATGCAACATTTAAATTTTGCTCCCATCTCAAATCATTGAGGAGCTTATAATATATAGGTCTAGTGTGTCCTATAAGACACTATAATGACATACAAATTTACCATTCTTCTTGATCCATACTTATTGTTGTCAAGATATTATTCTTTAAGATGTGGCAATATGAGATGGGACATCCCTGGTATTTCTCCCTCTTCGATCATTATTCAACCTATTGTAATGTGGTCTAATATGCCCAGCCTTTCCATAACAGTGACATGTAGGCTTTCAAGATTTCTTTAGCCTTAATGAAAAATAGTTGCGGAAGATATTTTCTCACCATTATCAATATATCCTAAACCTCTATCTCCATTTCCCATCTTACAATAACTAAGATCTCATTAAGTTTCTCACTCTTATAACTCATTTTCTTTATGATGGTTTAAGCTTCTACAAAATCCTTCTAAACAACATTCAATTTTGTCTTTGTGTTTCAAATTGACTTCATAATCAATAATAATGACATCAATCTCTTTGAAAGCCTCATCGAGCTCCACATTTGTCTTTTCAAAATTACCAATCACAACATCTTTTTCTTTAACAAGTTTCATATAACACCCATTACCTATTCCAGTCGCCAAACCAAAGCTATAGGGAGTTACACAATTAATGGAACAATTACTTGCAAATTTTAAATCCAAAATTTGAAATTAGAGTATCAAATGAACTCACACAACCTTTTAATAAAACAAAGACTTTACATATAATTGGGCGATTTAACCTCATACATTTAAAACACCAGTTTAACTAATATTATAAGAGTTCTTCTCAAGTACAATATGAGAATTTAAACCCAATGGGTGCCCTGATATCTATACATGTTACAAAAAAAGGTTTTAGGCTCACACTAGGCTTGAAGACTCTGGCTTAGTCTCTCTCAACATCGCACAATGATGTTGATTTCCTGAAACCAAAGAAGAGAATCATCATAAGTTCATAAGGAACTTAGTGAGTTCAAAATAAGTTTTTTGTTTTTTTATGGCTAGCTTTAAGAGTCTGCCATGATTTATACTCAAATAAAACTTGCGCATACATATGGCATTCATGGAAATACAACATGTAAAACAATTATCGCAATTAAAACTTGGACTTTATTTTATAACTACATAGTACACGACGCATGAGTGTTTCTCCCACTCATGATTATAGCGCTCATAGTCTCTACGTACAAACTTGTTGCGAATAACCTTGACAGATAACCCACCATGTGGATGGATACATTTCGAATTCATTTGGCGAATAGTCTTGTGGATTTTTACATGTAGATTCGTAAATGCAAATTCATATATGTGGATTCGTACACATGAGTTATCCTACAAATTTTCATATGGCGGAGTCCCACGTAAAGCTTTAATATGAAAACTTGAAGACAAGCCCACTGGACTATCCTAACTTATGTATGCCCATGCATTTACATCTCTACTCTGCCATAACTCATTTGTTTTTATCATTATTCTTATAAACAAATTTTTTAAAGTTCATTGTAAGAAGAGATAATTGCTCTTACAACCCATCAATACAGACCATGGAGTCATCAGATGTGTTGATATCGACTTTCACATTAAATGATCAACAAACATAGTGTTGGTGTCTTTAGCCTCTTCAATGGTTGTCACCTTGACTACAAACTTCTCAAGCAACAAACGTAGTATTTTTTGAACTCAGTTTTCCTCAGAATATTCCTCACCAAAAGTAGAAGCTTCATTAGTTATGTTACAAGTCTAGCATAAAACTCAAAAAATAAATTTATTTTCACATATTCTTACAATTTTAAACTTGGTAGCATCTGAAGTCTTTTTAACTCTAGAGGTTCCTTTGCGAGTAGTTTCCAAAATGTTCTAGGCTTCTTGTGTTGAAACACATCTAGAAATTCTTCTAAAATCTAGTGAATATACACCATTAAAGATAACATGCAAAGCTTTAGAGTTGTAGTTTGTATTGCAACTTTATCTTTTTTAGTTGTTTAGCTTGCTTCAAGTTTTAGAGTTTTTTCAGTAGTTTGGGGATGATTCCATCCATTCAAAACGACTTTCCATGCTTTTTCATCAATTGATTTGATCAAAGTTCTCTTTTGAGCTTTTTAATAAACATAATTAGATGCATCCAATAGTGGTGGATGTATAGCTGTTTCGCATTCTTTCATAGACTCTATTGTCGATTACTAGATACAAGATCTTAGTAGTTATATTAGGTGGGAGACTTTGATACCAATTGAAAAAATGTCTAGTTAGATTGTGATATGAGATACGACCATAAGCTTTGGTATAAGTATTGACACAACTACACAAACAAAGCAAAAAAAATACTAGAATGAACACAAGCAAATTGGTAACTTAGTTTGGCACAAGTTTTGTGATTTAAATTAATTTTTATTTTATAGTGAGAGCAAATGAATTAAATAAAAAAGATTTTGAGAAATTTTGAAAAATAACACAAATTTAGTTGTTTATTCTTTGAAATTTCATATAATTTTAAAATTTGTTTTACTTTTACACAAAGAAGTAAATTCATTTTGGAACTTTGAAAACTTAATAGAAATGAAATTTCTCTTCCAAGTCGCTTTTGGACATAACAATTAGAAATTTAAAATTAAGGGTTTTTTTTTTTCAAAATACTAGTATTTTTATTTATTTTGTGATGCATCATTGAAAGCACCAAAAATATACTATTCCCTGTAAAATAACAAAAATAATAGTAAAGGGGAAGTAGGGTCGAATCTTTAGGGACCGATTTGTACGAATGCTCGTTCTTGAAATCCTGGACAATTTCTTGACCAAGAAAACTTGCGTTACTGGAAAAATAAAAATAAAAACTAAATTAATAATCTTGATCTGGAAGCGAAAATAAAATAAAATAAAAACAGAATTGAGAAGTCAAACTGAAATTGTGAAAATTAAAAATAGGAAATAGAGTTAAGATAAAGAAATTCTTATGGGGAGATTCTAGCCTCCGGTTTCCTCGATCCGCCTTGAGTTTCAATCCTTGGCTTTTAAATAATCCTTCTCAAACCGAATAAGCCAGTTATAGTGGAAGAGGACGCCTACGACCACCAGCTCCAAGGATTTAGACTTTGATTTAGTGGAACCTAAATCTAGCCAACAATCGCTCTTGTGGGATCATCTTATGCTAGATCAACGTTTCTCAATGGCGAATCCCATGCCATTTTGTCTCTTTGGCTTGCCAACCTCGACGTGAGAAGCTAACGAATCGATTGTGCGACCTTCTCAAAATATACAAAGCGGCCGTTCCTTGCACACGTTGAAAAGATCACTTTTTAAGGGACATGGACGAAAGTGTCAGCCCCATAATGCGAAGAAACGATGAATACCCTGTTGAGAAGGCTAAGTACGGATTTTAAACCTCAAGAACCCTTTTTGGGGATTTTGGCAACCTTTGGCTAGATGAATTTTAGTGGCTCATGGATGAGATGTAAAAGAAAATAATTATAAAAATAGAAAAAGAAATTTTATTAAAGTAAAATATGGAAAGAACAAAATACTAGTATTTTTCAGAAAAAGAAGAACATTAAATTGAGGCACCTCTCCTCCTATTTATAGTGCTAGGGGAGATAGTCTAATCTTACTTAAACTCCCAAAAGATAATACAAATAATCAAAGATAAATAAAGTAAATCCTAAAATTAAATAATCCCTAATAATTATATTAATATTAATTATCCTAATATAATTAAAATAGAGTCTAATAGAATAAAAACTCTTCTTTTTGCATTTCAACCCTTGTGTCCTCCATGCTTGCACTTTTGGCACCAACTTTTTCCTGTGTCGCACATTGGTCCATTTTATCTCTAAATTTACGCTTTTGGCCCCTAATTTTACTTTTGCCTCTAATTTAGTCCCTACAAGATAAAAGACCATAAATAGCCCAAATTAGTAGAATCATACTCAAAATAAATATGCAATTAGCACATAAAAATATGACGTTCTAGAGTATCATCATTTTGTTTGAACAAATAATTTTAAAAGAAAATTTAAGTTATTGAAATTTAATGAAATAAAAATAATAATAAAAGAAGCATAATAATATATAAATATATAAATATGAAAAAAAAATAAGTGGGTACATTAGATATAAAAATACATCAATATTTTTTAATGATAATATGGGAAATAAATGTTAAATTTAATAAAATATTATTATGTATAATGGAACCATGTAAATTAATGATTTTTATTTAATTATTTATTTTCCCAAAAATATGAAACAACACCATAATTATTTATCGAAATGTGTTTTTTAACGATGTCGATTTTTATTAGTGTCAACTTTACTTTAAAATTTAATGAAAATAAAATCTAAACCCTTAACGTATGAAATCACGTAAAGAGCGTCAATATTTGACTAAATTCAAGATTTTTTTTAATTGTTAGAATCAATATATATGATTGACGTCAACATTTAGGGTATAAATGAGACAATTTGTACTTGCAAGCTACTCAAAATTTTCTAAAAAATTATTCATTGGATTCGTTAATTATCAAGCCAATCTCTATCTCAAGCTGATCAAATACCATAATACATGATTTAAACGACTCATAAGACTAATAAATTTTATATATATTTAATATATTTTTATATTATTAAATTATATATTACCCTTATTATTCGAAATTTTTTCTTCCTTTCTCAATATTCATCCTTACCCATTCAATTCAGTCTATGCCTTATCGTTTTTCCCTTTCAAGTTTAAGGTTTTAATATTGTTTTTACAACAAATTTAGTTTTTTTTTTCCAAAATCTCTTTAGTTACAATTTTCATACCTTTTGATTGTTGATTTGGATTTTCTTACTTAGTTTTTGAGTAAATTTAATAAATGCCTAACTTGAAGGTATACCTAAGAAGATCTAAATAAAAATATAGGCTTAAATAAAAAATAAACTCATTTTATAAATGGGCCAGACCTCTGATAGTTTTTTTTTTGTCCCCTGCTTGGCGTGAATTGCATAGCTAATTTCATAGTATTTTGCTATTGTAGAATTTTTGGGTTATTATTAATTTTTTATTAATTTAGTTGCAACTATATTAGTATAAAGACTATATTTTCAATTTGTTGAGAAATATTTATTTTAATGTTTTTAGTATATTTAATATATCATATTTTAAATTTTTTTATTTAATAAAATATTTTTTTTTAAAATTTAATATAGGCTAAACTAAATTTAGACTTACACAAAATTTTACACAAAATTTTAAGCTTATTTTTCGGACTAAACCCGAGCCTATCAATAAAATCTAAAATTCTGTTATGTTCTTGCCATCTCTATTTTTTAGGAGATTTTAACCTTGGACCGGTTTTTGAGGTTTTTTTTTTAATTTTTTATTTGGGTGTTTCTCTTTAAGTTTGAAGGAACCCAAGGTGGTTTGGCTTCCTTGCTTGAGGACGAACACTATAAGCAGTAGCTATAGTGCATCAGATACACATATTATTACAAGTTTTTGGTTTCTAATTTTTTTTTCCAGCATTATTGGTGAATTCTTCTATTGTAGCTGTGAAAATTTTAGCTTTTAGCTTTTTGAGAATAATATCAATGAAAGTGGTGAAGGAAAGGGAAGGAGTTTCAGTGGAGTAGAGAAGAAAAATATAATAAAAATAGAGTTTTTGGAGTGCCCTCCTCTTCAAAAGGGGTCTTTAGAATATATATATATAAAAGGGTCTTCGGGTCGGATTTCAAATTGAATTTCGGGTCAAATTATAATATATTTTATTTTATTACAATTGTCTAACAAATTATCTTTCACCTTGTCGAAGAAGAATTATAAATTGACTCTTCTAAGACAAATTTACACGCATGGAATGTATAATTGGGAGCTTACAATATAAGTTTTAATTTGAAACTTTATTGAGCAAATTTTGTTGTCCAATAGTGTAATTTAGGAATTAAAAATTGTATTGCGGAATACCGTGAACCGTACTTCTCGCAAGTAAAAATTTGTCCTTCACTTTGTCTAAGAAATTAGCGAGCTTTAAAAATGACAACCGCGATATTAAATCAAGCTAACTCTTAAAAAATCGAAGGATGCAATCTTAAATAAAGTGAACAGTAAAATGACAGTCGTGATATTAAATCAAGTGAACTGCTAAAATATAATATCGAACGTTTCAAAGGTCGTGATCATATCTTCTCTACATGGTTATGGTATGCTGCAGGCAATTGATGGGATAAGAACCATCTGGCTTAAGCATCAATGATCTACAGAACAAGAAACACCGAAGTTGGGCTGATTGTTCCATTCATTGCAATTTTCAAAGATTTTTTATGGCTATGTTGGCCAGAAAACCTCGACCGCCGCTTCTTAATAGAGTCATCTGAATCCCAACCTTCTGTCCTATCAAATTTCCATATTGGATCTTCATCCTATCATTAGCAATTTCTGAAAGCCTTCGACGTCACTCTTTCAATGGCCTAACTAAAACCATAGACTTCTATAATCAGAGCTTGAAATGAAATAGTTGAGGTATCGCTATTGAAGAGAAGGTTTCTCAAAGCTCTTTTTTGTTTCAGCTTGCTTTTGATGCATTGGACATCTTACGTAACTCCTTAATCATATGCTTGTGGAAGTTTAAAGTAGCTTATTCCAAACAGAGCAGCAACTAGCTGTTATCGACTTAAAATGATATGCCAAAAAGCTGCAATTATACACATTACTTCAGTGTCCAAGCAACATCATGACTGCCCTTTGAAGCTCATCTATCATACATCAAACTACCTAATCATCAGCTCTCAAAATCAGAACAAAATGAACATCTAAAGAGCTCATCGTTCAGCTTAGACTGGAAAGATGAACACTAAGCTAAGGTAGCAATAGCTCACCTTTTACGGGAGGCAGAGAATAAGGTAAAGGTCTGTTTCTCCTCACAGGTCATGGCAACAAATTCCATTTCCTACATATATACAAGACAAGCGAGATACACCTCGATAATGATAAAAGTAGTTTGTCAATTAGAAGTAAGAAGTCAATGCAAACAATTGTATAGCTTTTGAGTTCAAAACTATAAATATGAACATGTAAAGGTACTCCAAAACTCGAGGACAGATAGTAAGGAAAAGACACTTAACATTCCTATATAATCTAAAACTGTTCGTCCAAAATCATAATACTTAAATGATAGCAAAAAAAACTTGTGTCAATTATAGCATGTTTTCACACGGCAGCTTAATGATAGGATGACAGTTTTGTAACATGACACGGGAAAACATTATGTACCTTAAGAGAGCAAAATGCAGGTCAAGATATCATAAAGCAAATACACAGTCCTTATACTCCACATGATAGCATAGTGGGAAAACATTGATGAAAAGTGTTCTGGGAAATTATATTGCTTGGTTCATAACGACAGTTATTTATATGGAGCAATGATAACAGATATATCACCTGGTAGTAGCTCAGTTGCTCAGAAATCCAGATATGCATCCTGCAGCCGTTCATGCCTCTCTTACTAGCGATAGATATGAAACCAAAAAAGCTTCAACTATAGTTCACATCATCCTATACTCGAACACTTCTAAAGTGTTCCTGCTACATCCTTAAACAGGGAAGAATATAGAAGTGGTAAATGAAATAAACCACAATGAAACAACATCCAAAAACAGTTTTCTTGCCCCATGTATTAAAACATCTGTAATAATCTGGTTCAAGCAAAACAATCTCTATCCAAAACTAGGCAATAATTCCAAGCCTAGGGCCAAATTCTGAAGGCTGATGCAAAACAAAGATAAAAAACCAGACTAGCTGATGTAATAACCACCAACCCAAATATGATCCACCAAGCCATAAACAAGGAAATAACCACCCACCCAAATATGATCCACCAAGCCATAAACAAGGATGCTTCTTTAATAAAAGCAGAACAAGCATAAACCTAGGACTCCAATGGCTATAGCTCAGCTATTAGACTTGGACTTGCATTTAGTCCACTAAAAGTTACCATAAAATTGCTTTATCTTCCTTTTTATTATTTTATTTTGGTTAGGGGAGATTCGAAAACTGCTCTTAGCACGCCGAAATCATGCACCGACTGAGCCCAGCCAAGAACAATATCAATACTAAGACACACCTATCTTAATATCTTATATAACAGGATCAAGAAAATTAAGAGATACATGCACAAACAATTCCACAAGTATTAAGGCTCCAAAGCTGCATACCTTAGTTGGTTGTCAGTGCTTCTTTCAAAAAAGCAGAAGAATACACATATAGAGCAATACTCAGAGAATACGCAAATATACAGACAGATTCAGAAAATAAAAAAAGCAAAGGTCGTGTTTTATTTTTACTTTTATTTCCGTATACTTTTTTTATATATTTTTTAATTATATATATAACATATTTATAAAATACTAAAAAATAAAAAAACCTACGTTTTTGGGATTTTGTCCATGCATGCAGTGGGCGTGACATGATGATGGCTGCGGTTGAGCCTCGTCGGAGAATGACCGAAAATCGCCCTAGGGAGCACCTCTCTATTTTTTTTTCTTTGCTGAAGAGAAAAATGATTTTTTGTAAATTTTTTTTTTTGTTTATATAGACATTTGAAACGGCGCCATTTTGAGGGCTGGTTATTATAGGCCAAAACGACGTCGTTTCACTCAGGACGCACACACTGACCCGACCGCATAGAGGATCCGCGTGTTTTTGCATAACTTTACAATTACATCTAATTGACATTTTCTTTATTTTTTAAATTGGCCCAAAATTATGGTATTTGTTTCAATTTAGTCTTCCAGGCCTTTTCAGGAACAGAGAAGAATGGCGTCGTTTTGAAATTTAACATAATTTCTATTTTAACCCCTGTGATTTAACGCGCGTTTTAATTTAGTGATTTTATATCCGTTTTAATTGCTTTTTAACCCCTGTTTCTTTGTTGTATCTTATTTTTATCTTGTTATTTTATTTTATTACTTTTCATTACATTAAACTATTTTATTATATTAAATAGTCTATATTATTTTCTTTATTATATATATATTAATTCATTTATGTAAATTTTTTATATATTATCTTAGAAATTATATATATTAATTTTATTAGTATTATAAAATTCATATATAATTATTATTTATTATTTTATTTTGTTTAATTTTTATTACATATTATTTAGTATATATATATATATTAGTTATTATATTATATTTTAAAATTTTGTACATTATATAATATTAAATTATATAGTATATTATTAACTAAAATTTATTTATATTGTATAACATATTCTATTTACATTATTTATATTATATATATATATATATAGTTTTATATATCCTTATTTAAAATCTATATACTATTTTTTTATTTATACATTGTTTATATTATTCACATTATATATATATATATATAATTTATTTACTTATTTATTTATTTATTGTTTAATCTTGCATGAAAAGTTCATATTTATTTAGTATTTTTTATGTCTTATATATATTGTTTTATATATTTTATTTGTCCATACAATGCCCTTTTATTCATTTATTATTTTATGATTACTTTAGTGTAGTTATTTTGGTTGTATTTTATATTGTCTATATTAAATATTAGTGTATTATAATTGCTTTTAATATTTATGTTCGATAATGTATAAATGCAATCTTGTTACATAGATTATTGTTTAAAATAAAATACATTTTTTTGCAAAATTACTATATTTTATCTAAAGTTTTTTAAAATAAGGCAATATTTTGGAATTTAAAATGCGGAAATAGTGCCCTAACGTCTTTGGGTTGCGATTTTCGTTTGGCTAAATAACTAAATATCCTTTTACAAGTTTTGTAAATCATGAGATGATTTTGATTACGAAGGTTTTTTAATATCGTGTCCTAACGTACTGGTTGTGATGTTTATATTCCTTCGGAACAAAGAAATCTCAAGTTTTAACTTAAATGGCTCAAAGTTTTTTAAGAAATCATATTTTTTGAACACTTTTAAACTGCAAACATTTGGACATGATTTTATCGATTAGGTACCAATTTTTGGGCGTTATGAGGGTGTTAACCCTTCCTCATACATAACCGACTCTCGAACTCATTTTCTCGTAGACCAAAATCAAATGTTTTAAAATAAAACATTTTACAAGGTGATCCAACACACCTTAGTAAAAAGGGATTGGTGGCGACTCCCATTTTGTTTTTAAAGTCGATCCCCATTTTTTAAAACTGATTTTAAAAAAATGGTTTCGACAGCTTGGCGACTCCACTGGGGACATAAGAGAGTCAAGCCGTAAAATTTTATAATTTCATGTCCTTTTGTCTGAATTTAAAATTTTGGCTTTTTTAAAAAAATATGATCCTTTTTTATTGCATGTTGTTCTAAATATATGTTTCTGCATTACACTGCATGACCGTTGTGGTCACACCCTTAAGTGGGAGCGAGAAGCTATGCTTTCGTGAGGTTTTCACCTCCGCAGGGGCAAGTGGATTGCTTCCGGGATACATCCATACCTATGTCTTCGTGAGGTTTTCACCTCTGTGCAGCCATAGGGAAATGTATTCCCCTGAACCGAACTTGGCCCGTATGAGCCTATAATGGGTGAGGATCGAGGAATCTGCTAGTTCGGGTACCTCAACTTTAGAACTAAACCACATATAGTGAACCCTAATAGCCCATCTTAGGTAGAACTATGTCAAACTTTAGTAGTCACCCAAATAGGTGTTTATTTATTTTACTTGCTTTATATTCCATGGTACTAACTTACTGTGTTTTGTTCTTTTGTGCATATCATTTCATACTTTAAGAGGTATTGATTCACGGTCAGTTTCTAAGTTAGAAAGCTGGTTATGGAGAACAAATTCCTTGATAAAGTGGAAGACAATGCAATCGTTCACATGTAACAAAGGCAATTAGGGAAAGAAGGATATGGATCTAGTAAATTTTTTTTGTTTATATAGACACTTGAAGCAGCGCCGTTTTGAAATTTGGTTATTATAGGCCAAAACGACGTCGTTTCACTCGAAACTTACCTTGACCAAACCGCATAGAGGATCCGCGTGTTTTGCATATCTTTACAATTACATCTAATTGACATTTTCTTTATTTTTAAATTGGCAAAAATTATGGTATTTGTTTCAATTTAGTCTTCGGGCCTTTTCAGAACGAGAGAAAACGGCGTCGTTTGAAATTTAACATAATTTCTATTTTAACCCCATGTGATTTAACGTTTTAATTTAGTGTTTTATATCCGTTTTAATTGCTTTTTAACCCCTGTTTCTTTGTTGTATCTTATTTTTATCTTATTATTTTATTTTATTACTTTTCATTACATTAAACTATTTTATTATATTAAATAGTCTATATTATTTTCTTTATTATCTATATATTAATTCATTTATGTAAATTTTTTATATATTATCTTAGAAATTATATATATTAATTTTATTAGTATTATAAAATTCATATATAATTATTATTTATTATTTTATTTTGTTTAATTTTTATTACATATTATTTAGTATTTATATATATATTAGTTATTATATTATATTTTAAAATTTTGTACATTATATAATATTAAATTATATAGTATATTATTAACTAAAATTTATTTATATTGTATAACATATTCTATTTACATTATTTATATTATATATATATATATATAGTTTTATATATCCTTATTTAAAATCTATATACTATTTTTTTATTTATACATTGTTTATATTATTCACATTATATATATATATATGTAATTTATTTACTTATTTATTTATTTATTGTTTAATCTTGCATGAAAAGTTCATATTTATTTAGTATTTTTTATGTCTTATATATATTGTTTTATATATTTTATTTGTCCATACAATGCCCTTTTATTCATTTATTATTTTATGATTACTTTAGTGTAGTTATTTTGGTTGTATTTTATATTGTCTATATTAAATATTAGTGTATTATAATTGCTTTTAATATTTATGTTCGATAATGTATAAATGCAATCTTTTACATAGATTATTGTTTAAAATAAAAATACATTTTTTTGTAAAATTACTATATTTTATCTAAAGTTTTTTTAAAATAAGGCAATATTTTGGAGTTTAAAAATGCGGGAAATAGTGCCCTAACGTACTGGGTTGCGATTTTTCGTTTGGCTAAATAACTAAATATCCTTTTACAAGTTTTGTAAATCATGAGATGATTTTGATTACGAAGGTTTTTTAATATCGTGTCCTAACGTACTGGTTGTGATGTTTATATTCCTTGAACAAAGAAATCTCAAGTTTTAACAAATGGCTCAAAGTTTTTAAGAAATCATATTTTTGAACACTTTTAAGCGCAAACATTTGGACATGATTTTATCGATTAGGTACCAATTTTTGGGCGTTATGAGGGTGCTAACCCTTCCTCATACATAAACGACTCGAACTCATTTTCTCGTAGACCAAAATCAAATGTTTTAAAATAAAAGCGTTTTACAAGGTGATCAACACACCTTAGTAAAAAGGGATTGGTGGCGACTCCCATTTTGTTTTTAAAGTCGATCCCCATTTTTAAAAGCGATTTTAAAAAATGGTTTTGACGACTTGGCGACTCCTTTGGGGACATAATAGAGTCAAGTAGTAAAATTTTATAATTTCATGTCCTTTTGTCTAAATTTAAAATTTTGGTTTTTAAAAAATATGATCCTTTTTATTGCATGTCGTTCTAAATATATGTTTACGCATTACACTTTGCATGACCGTTGTGGTCACACCCTTAAGTGGGGCGAAGCTATGCTTTAGTGAGGTTTCACCTCCGCAGGGGCTAGTGGATTGCTTAGGGATACATCCATACCTATGTCTTCGTGAGGTTTTCACCTCCGTGCGACCATAGGAAATGTATTCCTGAACCGAACTTGGCCGTGTGAGCCTATAATGGGTGAGGATCGAGGAATCGCTAGTTGGGTACCTCAACTTTAGAACTAAACCACATATAGTGAACCCTAATAGCCCATCTTAGGTAGAACTATGTCAAACTTTAGTGGTCACCCAAATAGGTGTTTATTTATTTTACTTGCTTTATATTCCATGGTACTAACTTACTGTGTTTTGTTCTTTTGTGCATATCATTTCATACTTTAAGAGGTATTGATTCACGGTCAGTTTCTAAGTTAGAAAGCTGGTTATGGAGAACGAATTCCTTGATAAAGTGGAAGACAATGCAATCGTTCACATGTAACAAAGGCAATTAGGGAAAGAAGGGTATGGATCTATTTGAGCAAGAGGAAATGGGGCAGTGCTGAAATCTCAGCCATCTGTGCTTCTTGATGTTGTTCCGATCAAAGCAGAATTGGATGCGATGAAGATTGTACGACACCCTATGGCAAGGTGTGGTGACGGAACTAAAAGGCAAAAGGTAACTATACTATCTATACTCACCAATCACTTCAAAAGTGAGCGTGGGGAGTACGGATAGACACTTCTGTCAGCACAACATATCTCTTTCATATGAAGATGGTCGCCCTATGGACGGTAAGAGTGTTGGAAGGAAAATAGCTGACAGAGTGCATGAAACCTACAAAAATGATTTGGGTGGAAAGAATTTTACCTATGATGGTAAAAAGGTTTTTTTATTATAGGTCTGCTACCAAACAACAAGCTCGAGTTTACTGTTTTACTTAATGATGTTGTACCTATCAGAAACAGTGGAAATGCAAGCCCTGATGGCCAAGATAACCTAAATAGGCGTGGAAAAAATGAGATTAAGAAGATCGTATCATTCAAAGACATTGGTGGAGCCATGGGATTTGGTTCAAACAACATTGCAAGGGATTTGGTTCGTTGTGGAGAAATGAAAGGAATTCGTATTGATCTCCCATTTGATATATTCAAAGAGATGAACCAGAATAGACACATTTCACTTGTGGTTAGAGTTGGAAAAATGTTTAAACAGATACAATCTAAACTTCCTAGAGCTCCGCAATTCCTTCTTTGTCCACTCCTTGATAGGAAAAATTCTGATCTTTATGGGACATGTAAGCGGAAGAATTTTTTTGAGTATGGCCTTGTGACTCAGTGTATGGTACCAGCTAAGGTATGATCAATACCTTACAAATCTTCTTCTAAAGATCGATGCTAAGCTTGAACGGTTATCTTCATCACTATCGAAGTAATAAATTCTGCGATCGAGTTAAAGTCAAGCCTAAACAAGATCAAAGAAATAAAGGGCCACTCAATCGAAAACTGCAATACGTTTAAAAAGTTGGTCGAAAAGTTTATTAAAATGGGAGTTGTAAAGTTCGATGATCCATCAAAACCTGATCACTTTAATGAGGTAGTGAATGTAGTGATTGAGGGAGGAGACAAGAAAGTTGTTACTCCTTGAAGAAATCAAAGAGGGAATCAGAGAACGAAGTTTCCAAACCCTTGTGTACTTGGGAGTGTTTTGAATAATAAGACAGTGGAAGAAATCCCTGTACTTTTAGGGTTAATCTAGAGTAATGTTCAAAACATGCTTGTTGTCTTGAGCCTAGAGGCAACAAGAACTCTTTTGTGAAATAGACTTATGTTCAAAATTTTATTTCAATAAAATGCATCTGTTTGAGCACATGTTCTTTTATTCTTTCTATTTTATACTATATATTCTTTTATTTTTTAGAATATTCTCTCATTATTTATTCATGACCATACCAACAATCATCTTTAGAATCATTTATTCTTTGGATTTGTTCGCCTTTGTACCTAGGTATCCAGATATCAACGTCATGGCGGCGTTATTCTCGACTCCTTTTGAACGAGATATGGGGATCTCAGGACTTTGAAGATGACAGAGATTGTGACATATCTTTTGACTTGTTAAGAATGGTTTAACAATATGAGAAATAGACCTTACTTTACAAAGGGTCATTGGATAATGCGACTCTCGAAAAAGGGGTGAAGATAGAAGCCTAGCTTACCATAGAAATAATGTGAGACATAATTGAGTTATTTTCAAAAAGACTCAAAGATTTTTTGCACAATTATATCAATACATGCTTGGGCTAATAAGACGCGCCCTAAATATGAGGATTAGACACTGCCAATTTATAGAGAAATAGATGGTATCAGCTATGTCGTATCTAAGAAGACAAGATTCATGGGCTTATTCCAGTTCTTTACAAATTTTCTATATATGGGGCATGCATATTATGAGGCCAATCTTGTCAAATGCTTCTAGTTGACATCAATTCACTGTCATGGGCATCGTCTACTTCATTAAGAGGGTGAAAGTTGCTTCATATGCCAATATTGCAAAGTCGACAGTTATCAAATTCATGAAAAAAAAAGGAATAAAGGAAAGGACCAGATGCCAGCACAGAATGTATAACTGTACAAAGTTAAAGTTCTGATTTGTCCAAAGATCGAGTAGCATATCCTTTGTCAACAAAATGCCAAAAGAAAAAATACATAAAAAGAAAAACAACAAAAATTATGAAAGGTGACTTAGACTTGTAAGGATTGGCATAAGAAGCTACCGTTGCCCTCTGTCTTATTGAACGTCAGCCAGAACCTTCGCTGGGGCAACATCTTACCCATTGGTTTATGGAATTGAAGTATTTTGCTAATTGAACCTAATTGAAGAAAATGTTAAAGTTATCTAAGCTTATGACAAAGAAGTTCATTTTAGGGAATTCCATGAAGAAATCTGATGTTAAAAGAGATTTTTCTTTTGCAAAATGACTTTAGAAGAAAGCATATGCCAAACTGGGAAGGACTTATGTAGAGCCTGTTCTAGAGAAGCATTGATATTGGCCGAGATGGACGACAAAGACTTGCTCAATCCGACGAATTCAGGTTTAGTCAAGAGATATTTTACCTGAAAGAGGAAAGACCAATGTGAAAACCCGTAAAAGGCACTTGAAAAAAAAAGGAAAAAGAAAGAAAGAAAGAAAAAGGAGAGGCCAAGGCGAAAACCCGCAAAAGGCGCTTTGAGACCAAAGGGACTTTGAGTTGAAAACCCGAAAAGGGCGGCTCAAATTTTGAATAAAAAGTGGGGCATACAGTAATCTTGTTACGTTTGAATTAACAATGAAGAAGTATGTTACGTCTTGGGGCATTGACAGAGTACTCCGGATCCCCTAAACACATATTGGTTTAAAATGGTCCTCAAGAAATCCGAACAGAGAAGCTCAGACTGCGATATCTGGGGCACCTAGTTTTCTATTTTACCCATTTTAAATCTTTGATCACATTATTCTTTTCAAAGAAACACCTTAATAATTTTCTTTTATAGCCTTTGCTATCTTTGCTTACTTTATTCTTTTTAAGATACACCAATCAATTTTCATTTATTGCCTTGGTTATCTTTGATTAGCTTATTTGCTTCGAGCTGTGCTCCTGATTAATTTCTTTCATGTTCATTGTTGTGATATTTTTTAAGCATTTTATATTAAAATAATGATTAATGAACTAATAATACTTTCATAAAAAGAGTTTCGCATATTACTCTAGAAGCTTCTAAATAATAAGAAGAATTTGAAACATGACTATTGTTCAGAACTCACCAAACCTAAGGGATGTAAACATTGAAAAATGATTACCTCTTTAGATTCTTATTGGATAAGACAATTTTGTTGGTGATACCACATTGGCAAATGACGAATAAGGTCAATCCAAATGTAAAAGGGGATCATTGTTGGGATATCCTACATTCATTGAAAATTTCAGACACATACATTTGGTCATTACACCCAGGGAATGGTAACAGATCAAATTGATTGAAAGTAATACAAGCTCTGCACCTCTGAGTGGTAACAGAAGGGTGGAAGAAACCAAATGTTATTTCCCCAAAGTTGCAGTGGTAAGTACCAACTTCATGTCTCAAGATTCAAGCGG
The DNA here is from genome assembly GCA_025506655.1 of Gossypium rotundifolium. NCBI lineage: Eukaryota > Viridiplantae > Streptophyta > Magnoliopsida > Malvales > Malvaceae > Gossypium > Gossypium rotundifolium. The sequence continues at coordinate 9,774,008 of CP106725.1, read as the reverse complement.
GGCTGACTCAAAAATTACATTGGGACAAGCAGGTTGAGCAGAACAAGATTGATGAACAAAAATGAAGAATAAATGAGTGATAACACCTAGAGTAGGAATCATAGTCATAACATTTTTTCATCATAGCAGATTTCTTTAGGAACATTTGATTCATTCCAATCATTGCATCCTAATTCTTTAAAAGGAATCACTTTCATGACATGTTACATTCATGTCACTCATAACACATGTAGCATTGAAGATCTCATCTCCCTAAAGTTGTAGGAAGCAGATCGAAGACCCTTTCAGTCTTATCTCCCTGAAGTTGTAGCGGAGTAGATTGAAGATAGAAGATATCATCTTCCTGAAGTTGTAGGAAGCAGATCGAAGACCCTTTCAGTTTTATCTCCTTGAAGTTGTAGGGAGTAGACTGAAGACAGAAGATCTCATCTTCCTGAAGTTGTAGGAAGCAGATCGAAAAGAATTTTAGCCTTATCTTCCTGAAGTTGTAGGGAGTAGACTGAAGACAGAAGATCTCATCTTCCTGAAGTTGTAGGTAGCAGATCGAAAAAAATTCCAGCCTTATCTTCCTGAAGTTGTAGGAAGTAGACTGAAGATAGATGATCTCATCTTCCTGAAGTTGTAGGAAGCAGATCAAAAAAGAATTTCAGCCTTATCTCCCTGAAGTTGTAGGGAGTAGACTGAAGATAGAAGATCTCATCTTTCTGAAGTTGTAGGAAGCAGATCGAAAAAGAATTTTAGCCTTATCTCCCTAAAGTTGTAGAGAGTAGACTAAAGATAGAATATCTCATCTTCCTGAAGTTGTAGGAAGCTGATCAAACACCATTGCAGTCTTATCTCCTTGAAGTTGTAGGGAGTAGACTGAGGAAAGAAAATCTTATCTTCTTGAAGTTGTAGGAAGTAGATCAAAAGCACTTTCAGCTTTATCTCCTTGAAGTTGCAGTGGAGTAGACTGAAGAAAGAAGATCTTATCTTCCTGAAGTTACAAGAAGTAGATCAAAAGCACTTTCAGCTTTATCTCCTTGAAGTTGTAGTGGAGTAGACTGAAGAAAGAAAATCTCATCTTCCTGAAGTTGTAGGAAGAAGATCGAAAAAGAATTTTAGCCTTATCTCCCTAAAGTTGTAGGGAGTAGACTAAAGATAGAATATCTCATCTTCCTGAAGTTGTAGGAAGCAGATCAAACACCATTGCAGTCTTATCTCTCTGAAGTTGTAGAGAGTAGACTGAGGAAAGAAAATCTTATCTTCTTGAAGTTGTAGGAAGTAGATCAAAAGTACTTTCAGCTTTATCTCCCTGAAGTTGCAGTGGAGTAGACTGAAGAAAGAAGATCTTATCTTCCTGAAGTTGCAAGAAGTAGATCAAAAGCACTTTCAGCTTTATCTCCTTGAAGTTGTAGTGGAGTAGACTGAAGAAAGAAAATCTTATCTTCCTGAAGTTGTAGGAAGCAGATCAAAAGCACATTCAACTTTATCTCATTGGAATTACTAGTGGAGTTAAAAGACATTTGAAGAAGACAAGGATTAAGAAGTCGAGGCTTGGCCAAGACCGGTCAAAATTGGTCCTTTTATAGTTTTTACTCTATTCTCGTTACATGACAATGAGCAAAGAGGGACAGCTGTAAGAGCCCAATTTTAACCAGGCCCAAACAATAAAAAACAGAAAAAAATAAAATGTCTTTTACAGTCCTTTTACAAAAGCCCAATAAACAACCAGACCCATTAACCCAACACCAAAGCCCGATTGACCCAAACAGACTAACCCAAATTACACGGCCCAAAGTGGCCCAAGAACCAAATAGAACCAGCAGAAACATAGGGTTTCTTGAAACCTAACTACCCTCGCGCATAGCGAGGCTATCAATCGTCATCCAACAGAGACCGCGTCGGCGTAGCAATAATTGAAGTCAATCGTCGCGCCACGGTCTTGTTCGGCCTTCAATCGTGCCTTGATTCATACGAAACACCATCGTCACGAGATCTTGACACGAAAAGAAGGAAATAAACCGCAGCAGAAAAAGGAAAGAAGTAAATATGGAAAGATATGTTTTCCTTCTTTATTTTGTTTTTTGGGTTATAAAACCCCTTTGAAAAACCTATAATAGAGGAATACAGGGAGAGAAAAAAAAGTAGAAGAACACACATATAGAGCAATACTCAGAGAATACGCAAATACACAGACAAGTTCAAAAATAAAAAAAAACAAAGGTCGTGTTTTATTTTTATTTTTATTTTCGTATATTGTTTTTTTATATATATTTTTAATCATATATATAATATATTTATGAAATACTAAAAAAAGAAAAAAAACCTACGTTTTTGGGATTTCGGCCACCACGTGCGATGGCCAGCAACGGTGGTGGACGGCGGTCGGAGCCTCGCCGGAGAATGACCGAAAATCGCTTTGGGGATCACCTCTCTGTTTTTTTTCCTTGCTGAAGAGAAAAATATTTTTTTTGTAAATTTTTTTTGTTTATATAGACACTTGAAACGGCGTCGTTTTGAAATTTAACATAATTGCCATTTTAACCCCTGTAATTTAACGCGCGTTTTAATTTAGTTCTTTTATATCCGTTTTAATTGCTTTTTACCCCTGTTTTCTTTGTTGTATCTTATTTTATCCTATTATTTTATTTTATTACTTTTCATTACATCAAACTATTTTATTATATTAAAAAGTCTATATTATTTTCTTTATTATCTATATATTAATTTATTTATGTATATTTTTATATATTGTCTTAGAAATTATAAATATTAATTTATTAGTATTATAAAATTCATATATAATTATTATTTATTATTTTATTTTGTTTAATTTTTATTACATATTATTTAGTATTTATATATATTAGTTATTATATTATATTTTAAAATTTTGTACATTATATAATATTAAATTATATAGTATATTATTAACTAAAATTTATTTATATTGTATAACATATTACATTTTATATTATTTATATTATATATATATATATATATATATATATATATATATATTGTAGTTTATATATCCTTATTTAAAATCTATATACTATTTTTTATTTATACATTGTTTATATTATTCACATTATATATATGTAATTTATTTACTTATTTATTTATTTATTGTTTAATCTTGCATGAAAAGTTCATATTTATTTAGTATTTTATGATTACTTTAGTGTAGTTATTTTGGTTGTATTTTAGATTGTCTATATTAAATATTAGTGTATTATAATTGCTTTTAATATTAATGTTCGATAATGTATAAATGCAATACTGTTACATAGATTATTGTTTAAAATAAAAATACATTTTTTTTGCAAAATTACTATACTTTATCTAAAGTTTTTTTTTTAAAAATAAGGCAATGTTTTGGAATTTAGAAATGCGGGAAATAGTGCCCTAACGTACTGGGTTGCGATTTTTCGTTTGGCTAAATAACTAAATATCCTTTTACAAGTTTTGTAAATCATGAGATGATTTTGATTACCAAGGTTTTTTAATATCGTGTCCTAACGTACTGAATGTGATGTTTATATTCCTTCGGAACAAAGAAATCTCAAGTTTTAACTTAAATGGCTCAAAGTTTTTAAGAAATCATATTTTTTGAACACTTTTAAACTTCAAACATTTGGACATAATTTTATCGATTAGGTACCAATTTTTGGGCGTTATGAGGGTGCTAACCTGTAACATCCCAAATTAATGGGCTTATGCGTTTAATGTGTAGACATGTTTAATGTGTTAATTTGAGAATTTGAGGTGCAAATAGGGCTCAGGGTTGGGCTGAGGCCTTGATTAAATATTCTGTTTAGACATTCTATGGCTTAAAATAAAGTCTTGGTAGTTTAATTGACAAATTGGGCTTGTGGCCCCTTGACAAAGCGTGATGAGGGAGCTATAGATGGCGTCAATAGGCAAAGGGAGGGGCCCAATTTGTGGCCGCTTGGAGCCCATGTTCTTGGGCCACGGCACTTAGGGTGGCTAGAGGAGGACGGCATAGAGGCTAGGGAATAGGAGATTAAATGCTTTAATCATGTGGATAATATGATGTTATATGAGGGGAGGAGTTGGCGCTAAGTAGGCCTCTTTTGGAGGAGGTTGTAGATTAAGATAACAAGGGAGGATAAGAGCTATCTTTTGGAGACAGTGTTGGCCGAAAATCAAACTCTGGAGAGGGGGAGAAAATCGGTTTAGTGTGCTGAAATTTGAAGGCTAGGGTGTTCATCTATTTCATGAGTTTTTCTTTCTTTTTCCTTTCTTATCTTCTCTCTCTCGAGCGAAATTCACTTTCTCTTGTTGGGTTCCTCTTTTCTCTCAATTGCTTCTCAAAGTTGAAACTCTCTAACTCTCTTCTCCTCTTCAAATTCTTTGAAAAAGCGAACACCCTTGCCTATATTTTCTTCTCTCATAGCCGAACCTTTTAGCCAATTTCATTTGTGTTTCTCAATCTCCTAAGGGCGAAAGTCCTAAGCATCCAATTGAAGACCTTTGTTTCCTTTTCGGTTTTCTTATTTTGGTTCTCTTTATTCCGCCCTTGCCGAATCATCTCTAGGGTATTGTTGAGCCGAATCTTGCTAGGAGGTGTGTAACATCTTGAAAAGGGTCTATGCATTTTCAGTTTAATTGTACGAAATGTCAAGTCTCGGGTACTATGAATAAATTTTGATACTTTTGGAAACCTAGAAATGCATGGAAATGGAAATGAACATTTTGGAAACACGAACATTTTGGAAACACGAACATTTTGGAAACACGAACATTTTGGAAATGATTCAAAATGGAAAGTAAACATTCTGAAACTTGGAAATGTAAGAAAATGGCAAGTTCTGAGCCGATCGAAAATTTTAGGAAACTTAGAAATGATCTGAAATGTTAAATTTTAAAGTTTAAAATAAGAAATAAGGGCAAGAGGGCCTTAAAAGAAAAAGTTGGAGAATTTTGACACACAAACAGGCTTGAAATGTGGCTGAAGATGCCACTTAGGGTCTATGGAAATGGCGCCACGAGGGAGGAAGGGCTGAGTTAGAGTCACTTGGGAAGCAAATAATGAAGGTTTTAATTTTGCTTCGAGAAGGTGAGGTGGAATGACACCTATTTCTAGAAAAGGAGGAGTTTTATTTACATTAATACTTGATAAATTAAGTGATAAATAAAGGATTTTTAATTTAAAGAGATAAAGGATGGATTAAATACTTTTAATTTAAATAAGGTGATAATAAAAGATAATATTATCACTTATGGGAGTAGTGGCCAAGTAAGGGACTCTCCTATTGATAATTTGACTAAAGAAGGAGAATTAAATGCTTTTCTCCATCTTTTCCTAAGTGTGCGAAATTTTCCTAGCTCTTCTTTCTCTCTGAGAAATTTTCCTAAGCAGAAATCCTCTCCTTTTCTCTACTAGTCGCCAAATCTACCTTTCCTTTCAACCTTTCTATAGTTATTCGAAAGACTCCATAGCAGAATCTTTGTGACTCAAGCAAGAGAATGCGGTCATTGAGGTATTAAGGTAAGAACAATTAATTATTGTTCTTCTAATTCTTTAATCAAGATCTACGAAATAACCCTTTTTATGTCTCTTGGCGAATATCAAAGGAAGAGTTTGAGTTTGATTTAAGGAATTTAAGGTGAGGCACATTCGGCCAAAGGCCAAGTTTTATTTATTAAAGTTAGATCAGATCTAACATATGAATTTTAGGAATTTCGACATCACTAAGGGAGAAAGGAATCAATTTTGGGAATCTCATCATAAGGTAAGTGGTTATAATCGGCCAAGGTTCTCTCTTAAATGTCTAGATCTATTTGTTTTAACTGGAGACTAATCAAATCAATGGATTTAATGGTTAGCCGGATTTCAAGGAGAAGAACACAAATCTTGAGTTTGATCACCAATCAAATCGGCAAGCAAGGTAAGTATTAGTAATACCATTCCTATTAGGATTTGGTTTTAAAAGCGAAAAGGTTATTAATGTGTTTTATATGATGGGCGAATATAGGAATTAATGAGATCTAAAGTTAGATCGAATTTTCGAGATCTCAAGGAACCTATTAAGCGGATCGGTGTGTACTCACACTAACCTTCGATATATCATATGGCAATTAATTTAATATATGAATATGCATAAGAATGTGAATGTGGCTAAGTACCACGGATGTGGTAAAGTACCAGTGCGTTTCCTACTTACGATAGGATTACGAATATGATATATTTTGAACATATGAATAGTAACATGAATGAGAATTAAGTATGTCATGCATGATATAAAATTTATGGGGCATTCGGGATCTATGTGAAAGGGAAGAAGGTGTTGACTTGGTCTCACCAGCGGAATATGGTGACTACGAATATGGTAACTCGGTTACATTATCGAATTTGGTAACCGGTTACATTATTTGAATATGGTGTCTAATGACACAAATTATATGGGCGATGAAACACGTCATTGCTGCGTTGCCTTCCGATGGTGTCTGTGGATGGAGGTTGACTTAGTAGTCTCACGGTGTGGTGGCATGTCTGGTGGTGTGTAGCGGATGGACCATTAGGCTTGGGTTTGGGTTGCATCATCATTTTATATGAATATGAACATGTATGCTTGATCTGTTGAATGTTAGTATTGTGTACACATTAAGTCATTGACTCACCCCATTGTGGGACTTTTTTGGTGATGAGCAGTGGTGGCCAAGGACGGTAGACCTTGAGGTGGCCATGTTTCATTTGAAGATTTTATTTAATTTGGACTTTATTTCTTTTTAGTACCTTTAATTTTATTTTTGGGTTTTACTTGATGTAATAAGGCCATAAGGCCCAGTGGATTTTTCTTATTTTGCTTTACTCTTAACTATTACAATGCGAACTATTTAAGACTAAAGTTTAAGATATATATATATATATATTTTAATAAACCTTAAAAATTGTTTGTTCACCTTAATAAAAATTTGACTTTCAAATAGATTAAATGGGTTCCCAATCAGGCCCAATCCACAACAACATTTTTCAAAATTATACAAATTTTGTCTAAGTAACAAAGAACTTGAAAACCGGTTAACAAGGAACAAACGAGGCTAGGGTTCGGGCTCGTGGGCCAGGTGTGGGGTGTTTCAAGGTGATTGAATCTGTCGAGGTAGGTAAGGGAAGATTTCTTTTTCATGGTATCTCTTTCGGGTTTGCTGTTAATAGAATGGCTACTTGATCTAATGGTTTGATGCTTGGCGAATGTAGGTGGGGTGGTGACACTCCTTGAGGGTTTTCGAGATTCATTCAGGCTTGGGAAGTAAATCTAGAATTTTGAGATTTGTCGATCTAGGTAAGGTTTTCGATTTAAGTGTTATGTTAATCTCTTAAATTTGATTCCATTGTTTTAATTCGGTCTAGTGACGAAGGGTTGTTTATGGACTCAAATACCAGCCAAGCGTTAGGAGGGGTTGCACCTGTAAACCCAACCCCTAAGTTTAAGAAGCGAGCAGTATTAGCAGTGCGAGATTGGCCACCGGGTTGTGGGTCAGCATCGGAGCAAGATCGTAGGCAGATAGCAGTAGTCTCGATTGACGATAGTGTTGAAATAGAGGGTGTGATAGTGCGATTAATCAGGTGTGTAACTTTTCACACCATTTAGATTGTTTGTTAGTACATGTATATAAATTTTCTATACTCTGTTAAATGCCGAAATCCTGGCATACCCGTTGAAACCCGAAGAGGGTAAAGGCGAATCACCAGGTTAGTGATTTCTGTCATTCATAAGTGAATGTTTCTATTGAGATGATATGTTTTATAAGTATATCGATTTCTGTGATTGCACGGGGTTGGGTGATTGATGAAAGGGAAGTGTTCTGTTGTAGTGGCTTTTGCCATGATCTGTTGTAGTGTCTATTGCCATGATTTAACGATGAGCAGCTAACTGCAACATGACTGCCATAGATGGTGTGTAGCGGTGTGGGTTGATTATAGAAATCCCCAATGGTGTGGTTGGCAAGTAAGGGTGGTGTGTAGCGAATGGAAACCTAGGATTGTGTTGGGCTTTGCATAATTCCTGATATATTACATTTTGTTATCTGTTCTATGGGGCTAAGGCCCAATCTGATGGTGCACAAGGGTTACACACTGAGTCTCGCGACTCACCCTATTATTTAATATCTTTCAGGTAGCACCTAATGCATCGAGGCCAAGGCTAGAGAGGGCCTTGAAGATGGCAATGCGAGAGAAAATTTAAATTGACAAAAGACTTTACTTAGTTTATTTATTTTATTATTTTTAACTAACGGGTTTTAAATTTCATTGTAATAAGGCCACAGACCATTAGCTTCACATTTTCTTTTTTGTTTTATTTTGGGCTTTTATTATTATTAGACATTTAAATTTTACGTTTAATTAAACTAAGGCATTAATATAAAATGTATATCTTTTACCACTTATTCAACCATTTAGTTTTCCGAATAAAAGGTTCAACTCAAGAAAAATACTTTTTTCTGAAATTGCGACATCTTTTAAAATCTCCTTAGTAACATGCCAGATCCGGTTATGGTGTTTGGGCCGGGTTTGGGGTGTTACAAATTGGTATCAGAGCCCAATTCAAGACACGACTTTGGGGTTTTGGGCTCAAAATATTTTCTAAAGATGGGTTTTGGAAACATACATGTTTATAAATGATACAGGATGGTTTTCTCGGCATGGCACTGCGTCTCGACCCAAGTCCTTGAGTAAGTATTACGAACTCTTGTGTGTTATATAGGTATGTGGGCTTGATGGGATTTATGGGACGTAGATTATTTTAATTAGAATTTGATGGACTTTAGGTTTAGCTTAAACAAATCTTTACACTTCATAAGACTTAATTTCCTTAATTAAACATGTCTGTGAGCAAGTCACAGGGTTAAGGTGTGGAAACAAGCATACGCATGTCTAGGATTGGATCTAGGAAGAGCTTGGTATTTAAGCAGTCCTAGTGGCTCACCTCCTCTTTTCTAGAATCCTACACAGTGCGTGGTATTTATTACTTTGTCGTACAAGGACTTGTTGACAGGCTAAAATTTATAACTAAAACCCAAAAGAGACCAGTATCCTATTCTTGTAAAATTACTTATATGACCCTGATTTTTTTAAATTATCCCAAAAACCCTAGGTTGAGAAAATTTACCGAGATACCCTTGATTTTACAGAATGACCAAAATACCCTTATTTGAAAAAATTACCAAAATACCTTCAGATTGTAAAATTATTGAAATACCCTTACTTTGTAAAATCACCAAAACACCTTATTTTGAAAAATTATGAAAATACCCCTGGGTAGTGAAATGACGCAAATACCATTAGGTGATGAATGTAAGTTCGTGGATGCTGTTTGTATGATTGAATGTGAACTCTAGAACTAGGAAAGACTAATTTGAGAATTGAACTTGTAGATGAAATCCGAATTCGAAAAAACTACTGTTAAAATTACTTTCCATAAGACTGTTTGTATTAATCAGTGGAAGAAAAGATTGTTAATTCATAAAATTTTCTAATCAGATAAACGTCGATCGGAAGAATGAGTACAAGGGGTCGAGGACGTCTGCCGCGTGGTCGTGGTAGGGGTAGGATGACCGTGTCCGAACCAGTAGGGTCTGGCCACGGGTCAGGAAATGAGATGCTGGATCTGCCAGCTGTGGAGGGAGAATTTTAAGACCAAACGAGTGGAGATGATGCAGTGTCTCAAGCGATACTGTGGGTCCTTGAAAGAGTGGCTAGAGTAGGCACAGGTTCAGGAGCTCGGAAGTCTGTGTCTGAATGATTCCGAACCAACGGAGCAGAGATGTTTATGGGAGTTTCAGGCGTAGCCCCTAACACAGCTGAGTATTGGTTAGAGGCAACTGAGCGCATAATGGATGACCTTGACTTCACTGTGGAGGAGAAGTTGAAGGGGGTTGTATCTTTTCTTTGAGAATAGGCCTATCAGTGGTGGCTCACGGTGAAGGAGGGTACTCCCGCAGATTGTATTGATTGAGACTTCTTTAATGAGTCGTTTTAAGGGAAATACATCGGGGCCAGTTATGTGGATGCACAGAGAAAGGTATTCTTGGACTTGGTACAGGGAAGTAAGTCTGTATCTGAATATGAGGCAAAATTTTTGCGGTTGAGCCGTTAGGCTCGAGGGATTGTAGCAACTGACTATGAGCATTGCGTACGGTTCGAGGATAGACTAAGGGATGAATTGAGGGTATTAGTGGCACCGAAGCGAGAAAGAGACTTTGCAGTTCTGGTCGAGAAAGCTAAAATATCTGAAGAGGTGAAGCGGACTGAGAAGCAGAATAAGGATAACGATCAGAATCAGAATAAGAGGAATTTTAGGCTGACAGGATCATCTGGGAATTTTCAGAAAAGGCCTAGGTCTGATGGGCCAACTCGTGCTCCGACGGGTCAGAATCGATCATGTCCTTCGTGTGGGAAGGTGCATTATGGAGAGTGTAGAAGGAAAACCGGTAGATGCTTCAGATGTGGATCCACTGAGCATATGATTAAGGACTGTCTACAGGTAGAGTAAGCACAGTCCACGGGACGAGGTTCTGATCAGGTTAGGAGAGGTGGTCAGCCAGCACCGAGGGGTTGTGGTGCGGCCAGAGGAGGAAATGGATTCGGTCGGGGTCGTGGAGCACCTGATAGGGGTGCTGAAAATGTAGACGCAAGGTAGCTGGGTCTAGTCTATGCAGCACGTAGACGGGAGGATGGTGACGCATCGGACGTCATAACCGGTACGTTTCTTATTGCTAATAGCCCATACCTTATTTTGATTGATATTGGGTCAACCCACTCCTATGTTGCATGTTCAGTATCTGAGACCCTAAGTTTAGACTCTGAAACAACTACTAGAAAGATGACTGTGGTTAGCCCTTTGGGATAATCTAAGGTAGTGGACAAACTATTTAGAGACGTATCTTTAGAGACTCAAGGAGTAGTGTTCCCGATAGATTTAATGGAATTACCATTTGGAGAGTTTGACCTTATTTTGGGAATGGATTGGTTGACTAAACACCGTGCTAAGTTGGATTGTGAGACTAAGTGCATAGTGTTGAGTACCCGAAAGGCGAGGAGGTGGTTGTGTTGGGAGAAGGAATGAATTATTTGTCCAACCTAGTGTCCGCATTAAAGGCTGTTAAGATTATTCGAAAATGATGCAACGTATTTCTAGCTTTTATCAGTGCTTTGAATGCTAAGGAGGTGACTGTCGATGAGGTTCGAACAGTCAAAGATTTCACAGATGTCTTTCCTGAGGAATTGCCAGGATTACCCCCGGATCACGAAGTGGAGTTTGGAATAGAGCTACTTCCGGGTACAGCTCTAGTGTCTATTGTTCCGTACAGAATGGCGCCGAAGGAGCTGGTAGAACTCAAAGCTCAGATTCAGGAACTATTGGATCGTAGATTTATCCGACCGAGTGTGTCTCCGTGGAGAGCCCCAGTCCTGTTTGTGAAAAAGAAAGACGGATCCATGCGTATGTGTGTGGACTACCGTCAATTGAATAAGTTGACGGTTAATAACAAGTACCCACTGCCAAGAATCGACGACCTATTCGATCAGCTCAAAGGAGCTTCGATCTTTTCTAAGATTGACTTAAGGTAGGGATATCATCAGTTAAGGGTAAAGAAAGGAGACATTCATAAGACGGCGTTTCGAACTCGGTACGGTTATTATGAGTTCTTGGTGATACCGTTCAGGTTGACGATGCGCCAGTGGCATTTATGGATATGATGAACCGAGTATTTCAACCGTATCTTGATCGGCGATTCGTCATGGTGTTCATCGATGATATCCTGGTTTACTCTAAGTCCGAGGAGGAGCATGATGCACATCTTCGTGTGGTGTTGCAAATTCGAGGAGAAGCGTTCGTGCATAAAGTTGATGAAGTGTGAGTTCGGTGAAGGAAGTGACCTTCTTAGGGCATGTAGTTTTCGTAGAGGAATTAGGTGGACTCTCGAAGATAAAAGTCGTATTGGATTGGAAATCGTTGAGGTCGGTGTGAAAGTTTGAAGTTTCTTGGGATTGGTCGAGTACTACGAAGGTTTGTTAAAGGGTTCTCATTGATAGCGGCACATTTAACTAAGTTGTTGAGGAAGGAGCATCGTTTGTATGGGTGACAAGCGGCGAGGAGAGCTTTGAGAAGTCGAAGAGAATCTGACGGAAGCGCCGGTGTTAATCGGCCGAGGCGGAAAAAATTCTTGTCTCTTGTGATCGTCACTCACGGAGTTTAGGGTGTGTGTTGATGCGAGAATGGAAAAGTTGTTGTATATCGTCTCGGCAGTTGAGACCGCGTGAGTTGAACTACCTACGATTTAGAATTAGTGGCGGTAGTGTTTTCTTTGAAGATTTGGAGGCACTACCTGTATGGGGAGAAGTCGGTTATTTACACAGACTATAAGAGCCTGAAGTATCTCCTTACCCAGAAGGAGTTGAATCTGAGACAACGTAGGTGGATTGAGCTCTTGAAGGACTACGATTGCTCGATCAAATATCATCAAGTAAGGCTAACGTGGTGGAAGATGCGCTGAGTAGGAAGGCGATAGCGAATTTGAGGGCGATGTTCGCTCATCTTAGTTTGTATGAGGTTAGAAGTTTGGTAGCTGAGATCCAAGTAAGACCTATGTGGACAAGTCAGATCAAGGAGAAGCGACACAGAGCGATATTTTGAGTGCTCGACTCCGGCAAGTGCAAAGTGGTGAAGGAGAGGACTATAGTTTGAATGGTGATAGAGTCACTGTGTTTTAAGTAATAGAGTTTGTATGCCAAAGGATGTAGAGTTAAAGCGGATGATGATTCTTGAGGCGCATAGTAGCCACTTACTTATGCATCCCGGAGGGTTAAGATGTCTGGGATTTGCGAGAATAATTACGTGGCTAGGTGCGATGCAAGAGATAATGAAATTCGTGAGTAAGTGTTTGAAGTGCGGCCGGTGAAAGCGGAACACCGTTGCCTTGAGGTTGTTGCGGTGGTAAAAGATTTCCGCAGTGGAAATGGGAGAGAATCATGATGGATTTTGTTAGTGGTTACCCTTATGCCTTACCAAGAAGGATTCAATTTGGGTAATTTTGGATCGGTGATGAAGTCTCGCTCACTTCATCTGGGTTGTGTCGACTTTTCTCTGCAAAGGTTGGCTAATTTGTATGTGGTGAGGTGGTGATCTTGCATGGTGTACATGTTGATTATATCGGATAGAGACCTAGGTTCACGTCCACGATTCGGAAGGCTCTGCATCGAGCAATGGGAACAAGGCTGAACTTCAAAGCTTTTCATCCCCAAATGATGGTCAATCCGAGAGGTAATTCAGATCTTGGAGGATATGCTAAGGGGTTACATCATCGATTTTAGGAGAAAGCCGGGAGGAGTATTTACTTTTGGCGAGTTCACGTACAATAATAGTTATCAATCTAGTATTCGGATGGCGCCTTATGAAGCGTTATCGGAAGAAGATGTCGATACCTACTTGTTGGAGACGAGTTGGGTGGCGTCGGTGTTGGGCCCGAACTAGTGTCGAAAGCGGAAGAAAACTTAGGTTAATTGGACTCGATTGAAAGCGTCGATCGGTAGAAGTCGTATCTGGATCTTAAGCGGAAGGGATGGAATTCTGATGAAGATCAAGTCTTCTTGAAAGTATCACCGTAGAAGAAGGTAATGAGGTTTGGTCGGAAGGGTAAGCTAAGTCCCCGATTTATTAGACCTTATCGGGTACTAGAACGTGTGGGCCCAGTGGCGTATCGATTGGAGTTACCTTCAGAGTTGGAGTAGATACATGACATGTTCCATGTCTCGATGCTAAGACGTTCTGATTCGATCCATCGCACATTGTCTGCGGTGGAAGAGATTGAAGTAAGGCCAGACTTATCCTTTGAGGAGGATCCAGTGCAAATGTTGGATCGAGACGTAAAAGTGTTGGGAAGGAAGTCTGTCCCTTTGGTCAAGGTTTTATGGCGAAATCACGGCACGGAGGAAGCAACATGGGAGCCAGAGGATGTTATGCGATAGCAATATCCCCATCTCTTCTGATCAGGTAAATTTTGAGGCCAAAATTTATTTTAAGGAGGGTAAAACTGTAACATCCCGAATTAGTGGGCTTGTGCGTTTAATGTGTAGACATGTTTAATGTGTTAATTTGAGAATTTGAGGTGCAAATAGGGCTCAAGTTTGGGCTGAGGCCTTGATTAAATATTATGTTTAGACACTCTAGGTGATGCAATGCATTTCTAGCTTTTATCGATGCTTTGAATGCTAAGGAGGTGATTGTCGATGAGGTTCGAGCGATCAAAGATTTCTGAGATGTCTTTTCGAGGAATTGCCGGATTACCCCGGATCACGAAGTGGAGTTTGGAATAGAGTTACTTAAGATGCAGCTCTAGTGTCTATTGTTCAAATGATGAATGGCGTAGAGGAGAGTGGTAGAACTCAAAGCCAGATTAAGAACTATTGGATCGAGATTTATCGACCGAGTGTGTCTCCGTGGAGAGCCCCGATTCTGTTTGTGAAGAAGAAGGGCGGATCCATGCGTATGTGTGTGGACTACCGTCAATTGAATAAGTTGTGGTTAAGAACAAGTACCCACTGCCAAGAATCAACGACCTGTTCGATTAGCTCAAAGGAGCTTCGGTCTTTTCTAAGATTGACTTAAGGTCGGGATATCATCAGTTAAGGGTAAAGAAAGGAGATATTCATAAGACGGTGTTTCGAACTCGATACGGTCATTATGAGTTCTTGGTGATGCCGTTCGGGTTGACGATCGCCCGATGGCATTTATGGATATGATGAGCAAAGTATTTCAACCGTATCTTGATCGGCGATTCGTCATGGTGTTCATCGATGATATCTGGTTTACTCTAAGTCAGGAGGAGCATGATGCACATCTTCGTGTGGTGTTGCAAATTCGAGGAGAAGCAGTTATGCATAAAGTTGATGAAGTGTGAGTTCTGGCTGAAGGAAGTGACCTTCTTAGGGCATGTAGTTTTCGTAGAGGGAATTAGGGTGGGCCCTCGAAAGATAGAAGTCGTATTGGATTGGAAACCGCTGAGGTCGGTGACGAAAGTTTGAAGTTTTTTGGGATTGGTCGAGTACTATAGAAGGTTTGTTGAAGGGTTCTCATTGATAGCGGCACATTTAACTAAGTTATTGAGGAAGGGAGCATCGTTTGTATGGACTGACAAACAGCAGGAGAGCTTTGAGAAGCTGAAGAGAATCCTGACGGAAGCGCCAGTGTTAATCCAGCCAGAGGCGGGAAAAGAATTTACCTTCTACTGTGATGCGTCACACACAAGTTTAGGGTGTGTGTTGATGCAGAATGGAAAAGTTGTTGTATATGCGTCTCGACAGTTGAGACCGCATGAGTTGAACTACCCTATGCATGATTTAGAATTAGTGGCGGTAGTGTTTTCTTTGAAGATTTGGAGGCACTACCTGTATGGGGAGAAGTCGGTTATTTACACGGACTATAAGAGCCTGAAGTATCTCCTTACCCAGAAGGAGTTGAATCTGAGACAACGTAGGTGGATTGAGCTCTTGAAGGACTACAATTGCTCGATCAAATATCATCCGGGCAAGGCTAACGTGGTGGAAGACGCGCTGAGTAGGAAGGCGATAGCGAATTTGAGGGCGATGTTCGCTCATCTTAGTTTGTATGAGGTTAGAAGTTTGGTAGCTGAGATCCAAGTAAGACCTACGTGGACAAGTCAGATCAAGGAGAAGCAGCTTCTAGACGATATTTTGAGTGCTCGACTCCGGTAAGTGCGAAGTGGTGAAGGAGATGACTATAGTTTGAATAGTAATGGAGTCCTGTGCTTTCGTAATAGAGTTTGTATGCCAAAGGATGTAGAGTTAAGGCAGATGATTCTTCAGGAGGCGCATAATAGCCCTTACGCTATGCATCCTAGAGGGTTAAGATGTCACAAAGATTTGCGAGAACAATTACGGTGGCTAGGTCGATCAAGAGATAACAAAATTCGTGAGTAAGTGTTTGAAGTGCCAGCAGGTGAAAGCGGAACACCAGTTGCCTTCGAGGTTGTTCTTGGTAGGTAAAGATTCGCGATGGAAATGGGAGAGAATCATGATGGATTTTGTTAGTGGTTACCCCTTACGCCCACTAAGAAGGATTCAATTTGGGTGATTTTGGATCGGCTGATGAAGTCTGCTCACTTCATACCGGTTCGTGTCGACTTTTCTTTGCAAAGGTTGGCTAAGCTGTATGTGGCTGAGGTGGTGATACTGCATGGTGTACCTGTGTTGATTATATCGGATAGAGACCCTAGGTTCACGTCATGATTTTGGAAGGCTCTGCATCAGGCAATGGGAACAAGGCTAGACTTCAGCACCGCTTTTCATCCCCAGACTGATGGTCAGTCTGAGAGGGTAATTCAGATCTTGGAGGATATGCTAAGGGGTTGCATCATCGATTTTAGGAGAAGCTGGGAGGAGTATTTACTTTTGGCAGAGTTCACGTACAATAATAGTTATCAATCTAGTATTCGGATGGTGCCTTATGAAGCGTTATACGGAAGGAGATGTCGTACCCCTACTTGTTGGACAGAGTTGGGTGAGCGTCAGGTGTTGGGCCCAGAACTAGTGTCAAAAACGAAAGAAAAAGTTAGGTTAATTTGGGCTCGTTGAAGGAAGCGTCTGATCGGCAGAAGTCGTATCATGAGATCTTAAGCGAAAGGGATGGAATTCTGATAGGAGATCAAGTCTTCTTGAAAGTATCACTGTGGAAGAAGGTAATGAGGTTTGGTCGGAAGGGTAAGCTAAGTTCCCAATTTATTGGACCTTATCAGGTACTAGAACGTGTGGGCCCAGTGGCGTATCGATTGGAGTTACCTTCAGAGTTGGATCAGATACATGACGTGTTCCATGTCTCGATGCTAAGACATTACCGTTCTGATCCATCGCACGTTGTGCCGGTGGAAGAGATTGAAGTAAGGCCAGACTTGTCCTTTGAGGATGAGCCACTGTAAATTTTAGATCGAGACGTAAAAGTGTTGAGAAGAAAGTCCGTCCCTTTGGTCAAGGTTTTGTGGCAAAATCACGGCACGGAGGAAGCGACGTGGGAGCCAGAGGATGTTATGCGACAGCAATATCCCCATCTCTTCTGATCAGGTAAATTTTGAGGCCAAAATTTATTTTAAGGGGGGTAAAACTGTAACATCCCGAATTAGTGGGCTTATGCGTTTAATGTGTAGACATGTTTAATGTGTTAATTTGAGAATTTAAGGTGCAAATAGGGCTCAAGTTTGGGTGAGGCCTTGATTAAATATTATGTTTAGACACTCAGGGCTTAAAATAAAGTCTTGGTAGTTTAATTGACAAAGCGGGCTTGTGGCCCAATGAAAAGTGGCGCTGATAAAGGAGAGCTATAGATGGCGTCAATAGGCAAAGGAGGGGCCCAATTTGTGGCGCTTGGAGCCCATGTTCTTGGGCCAAATTCAGAATTAGGGAGGCTAGGGAAGGATGGCATAGAGGCTGGGAATAGGAGATTAAATGCTTTAATTATGTGGATAATATCTTGTTATATGAGGGAGGAGTTGGGCTAAGTAGGCCTCTTTTGGAGGAGGTTGTAGATTAAGATAACAAGGAAGGATAAGAGCTATCTTTTGGAGGCAGTGTTCGCCGAAAATCAAACACTAGAGAGGGGGAGAAATTGGTTTAGTGTGCCAAAATTTGAAGGCTAGAGTGTTTATCTTTTTTATGAGTTTTTCTTTATTTTTCCTTTCTTATCTTCTCTCTCTCAGAGCCGAAATTCACTTTTTCTTGTTGGGTTCCCTCTTTTTTCTCAATTTCTTCTCAAAGCCAAAACTCTCTAACTCTTTCTTCTCCTCTTCAAATTCTTTCAAAAGCTGAACACCCCTTGCCCATATTTTCTTCTCTCATAGCCGAACCTTTTAGCCAATTTCATTTGTGTTTTCTCAATCTCCCTAAGGGCCGAAAGTCCTAAGCATCCAATTGAAGACCTTTGTTTCCCTTTTCGATTTTTCTTATTTTGGTTCTCTTTATTCCATCCCTTGTCGAATCATCTCTAGGGTGTTGTTGAGCCGAATCTTGCTAGGAGGTGATCGAATCTATCAGGTAGGTAAGGGGATGATTTTTTTTCGTGGTATCTCTTTCGGGTTTGCCTGTTAAGCCGAATGGCTACTTGATCTAATGGTTTGATGTTTGGCCGAATGTAGGTGGGGTGGTGACACTCTCTTGAGGGTTTTCGGGATTCGTTCAGGATTGGGAAGTAAATCTAAAATTTTGAGATTTGTCGATCTAGGTAAGGGTTTCGATTTAAGTGTTATGTTAATCTTTTAGATTTGATTCCATCGTTTTAATTCGGTCTAGTGACCAAGGGTCATTTATGCACTCAAATACCAGCCCAGTGTTAGGAGGGGTTGCACATGTAAACCCAGCCCCTAAGTTCAAGAAGCGGCGATGTCGGCGATGCGAGATTGGCCACCGGGTTATGGGTAGAGATCGAACAAGATCGTGGCGGATAGCAGTAGTATCGATTGACGATAGTGTTGAAATAGAGGGTGTGATAATGCAATTAATCAGGTGTGTAACTTTTCACGCCATTTAGATTGTTTGTTAGTACATGTATATAAATCTGCTATACTCTGTTAAATGCCAAAATTTGGCATACCCTTTGAAACCCGAGGAGGGTAAAGGCGAATCACCAGGTTAGTGATTTCTGTCATTCATAAGTGAATGTTTCTGTTGAGATGATATGTTTTATAAGTATGTCGATTTCTGTGATTGCACGGGGTTGGGTGATTGATGAAAGGGGAAGTGTTCTATTGTAGTGGCTTTTGCCATGATGCATTGTAGTGGCTTTTGCCATGATCATTGTAGTGGCTATTGCCATGATCGACGATGAGCGACTAAGCTGCGCACATGACCGCCATCGATGGCGTGTAGCGGTGTGGGTTGATTGTAGAAATCCCCAATGGTGTGATTGGCAGGTAAGGGTGGTGTGTAGGGGATGAAAACCTAGGATTGGGTTGGGCTTTGCATAATTCCTGATATATTACATTTTGTTTTCTGTTCTGTGGGGCTAAGGCCCAATATGATGGTGCAAGAGGGTTGCACACTGAGTCTCGTGACTCACCCTATTATTTAATATCTTTCAGGTAGCACCTAGTGCATCGAACTGGGCTGGAGAGGAGCACAAGGTGGCCATGCGAGAGAAAATTTAAATTCAGCAAAAGACTTTACTTAGTTTATTTATTTTTATTATTTTTAACTAGCGGGTTTTAAATTTCATTGTAATAAGGCCACGGGCCATTAGCTTCACATTTTTCTTTTTCTTTTTGGTTTTATTTTGGGCTTTTATTATTATTAGACATTTAAATTTTACGTTTTAATTAAACTAAGGCATTAATATAAAATGTATATCTTTTACCACTTATTCAACCATTTAATTTTCCCGAATAAAAGGTTCAACTCAAGAAAAATACTTTTTCCGAAATTGCGACATCTTTTAAAATCTCCTTATTGACATGCCAGATCCGGTTATGGTGTTTGGGCCGGGTTTGGGGTGTTACATAACCCTTCCTCATACGTAACCGACTCCCGAACTCATTTTCTCGTTTTTTCGTAGACCAAAATCAAATGTTTTAAAATAAAACGTTTTATAAGGTGATACAATCACACCTTAGTAAAAAGGGATTGGTGGCGACTCCCATTTTGTTTTTAAAGTCGATCCCCATTTTTTAAAACTAATTTTAAAAAAATAATTTCGACACACAGTATCAATGAATGTGAAGAAGGATAATACATCAGTAATCACAAACCCGAGCCCTATTAGAGATCTGGATTTCCAACACATTACCTGAATAGGTCCCACCAGAAAATTAAGTACAAAATAAGCCACAAGAGGACAACAATGCGAGTTCGTGGACCCTGCTCGTAGAGCGAGCTCACAGACTCAGCTCGCAAGGCAAAGCCAATGACCCAAGTCGTAATGCAAGGCCATAGATCCAACTCGTAGGGACCCAGGGAGCTTGTAGAAAGGGGTTGCGTGCTTTGCAGACAACCCTAACACGTGTTCTGCAAGCACGAAACCCGCCCAAAATAACAGTCCCAGGAACAGAAAGGACCGTGTGCTCTGTAGACACGTGCCCAACAAACTTGGAGTTCGCAGATAATGTCAGTACTAGGGATAGAGAATGTTAGTACTAGAGGCAACATAGTTAAGACAAAATAGTAGGCCTTATCATGAGCTGTAATAGCATCTGTAACAACATGTATAAATACCCGAACACTCCTATCAATGATATACGAGAAAATATTACTCAACAAGAATAGTTGTTGATATGATATGTTAAGTGCATTTTAGTTTTTGATTTATAATTTTATATTACGTGCACAAACTATTTTTTAATATTATTTACATAATTTATAAATAATAAAATATTTATAATTCAATTTTGTTTATTTTATTATTATTTTGAGTATAAGTATGATTATTTTAAAATAATATTATATATCATCAAATTTATCATCGATTAACATATCTCACATCTTAAAATTAATTTGATTTTATTCTCAGTGCCATATGACTTATTTCACCATCTCTCCAAAAAAAAAAAAAAAACTAACCAAATTAACTAGGAATTAATGCCTTGAAGAAGTGGGACAAAATTTGCCTTTGATGCTTTGCTCACAAATTGGAATTTGAGGATCAACACAATCATATTGATTCTGCTTCTTCACCTGCTTGAAGACATGAATAAGTTAGTACACATTTAACCAAAATAAATTTAGGGTAGGACTTAGTTTAGTATGTACTTGAATTAGACATAATATTACATAATTATAATTTCAAAACGTATTTGATCGATAAAGTGTAATTACATCTTAATTTTTATACTAATAATATAATTGTAATTAAACATATAATTTTGTAATTCTTAAATTGAAATAAATAATTGAAATGCTCAAATTGCACTCAATTTATATGACCTTATAAATTATAATAGTTATAAAAATATATATCACAAAAAATACTTGAATAAAGATGAATGAGTATAACATGAGTAAAAGACATGTTGTCTACATCTAATGATCACCTATAACATATAAGCAAATTGAGCATCTAAGAACATAACAATCATTTATCAACAATACACTACCAAATTGAGGATAGAGAATTTGAGTTAATCATTTCCTGTGTTTGGAATTTGAAGATGGGCAAACAATCAAAGGATAATTATTTTTACAAAATTTCCAATCAACCCAAAGTGAGATATTATTGTTAGAGGTGATTATGAGTTAAGTTTGGGTCGAATCCATAATAAAATTTCAAATCCGTTTCATAGGTCCTAGTTCGGCTTGAAAAATGGGTATAAAATTTTGTTTAAGTCTAGTTCAACCCACCTGTATAAAAAATTATTTAAAAATAAATTTAAAAAATATAATACATCAAATACACTTAAAAACATTAAAATAAATGTTTTCCACCACAGTGAAAATAAATTAAAGAATTTATACTTAAATAACACTTAAATAGGTACAACTTAGTAAGCAAATGTCTCTAAAATAGTAGCAAAATTAACAATAAAACAAGAGTTATACAAATATACAAATAATAACAACAAAATCATGCCAATACACTAGTGAAATGACATCAAAACAGTGAAAAATAACAGTAAAATAGTAGCAATTTTTTTGGCAAATTTAGGCCGCGCCAAAGAAAAACCTTAATCGAGGTCTGATCATTTTCTAAACGAGCCTTATTTTTTTTTTTTGTCTAAGTTCATTTTTTGAACCTATATTTTTACTCAAACCCTCCCACTTTTCGAGTGAACCTTCAATCCAGACTAGATAACCTAACCTATGATCTGTTCTAATTACGACAAAGTTAATCGATTAATATAACGTAAGTGAGAAGCAACAAACAAGCTTCATCAATCCACAATTGCGCCACAGCCCTTTTTTAGACTTATTAAGTTAGTTTTGAGTGGCATCCAAATTATAAAAAGGGTAAATTACACCAACAGTCACCCAACTTTGGGGTAACTAACAAAACAGTCACCTAGATTTCATTTCAGTCACTCAACTTTCGAAAAGTTACAAAACAGTCACTAATTAACAGTTATCGTTAGGGTGTTAACAGAATTACTGACGTGGCAAGTTAACCAGCTGATGTGGCAAGTTAACTTGCCACGTTGGTGAAGTAGCTCCTCACACACTACCATATACCCCAACTTCTTCGTTACCTCCCTGCTTGAGCAAGACTATACAAAGATGCATTGCAAGCAATAACATTAGGAATAATTCCCCTAGCCTTCATCTTCTTGAAGGTCTTGAGAGCTTCACCCTGGTCACCAGGCTTTCCATAATAGTTAATGAAAAGTATGTAAGTAAAAGTAGTAGGTTTAATGCCTAGAGATTCCAGATTAGTAAAAAGTTCCAAAGCCTCACCAACCCTATTTAGCCTCAATAGTCCACAAATTAATGTGTTGTAAGTATGAATATTGGGGGAGACCCCTTGCTCCCTCATGACCTCCAACATATCAAAAGCTTCATCTAAATTTCCAACTTTGCAGAAAGCATCGATAATTATGGTGCAAGTAACCACATCATAAGCATAACCATCAGCTTTCATTTCATTCCAAAATTCTTTCACCAAGTCCACGTCCACAAAGTCACTAAACTTGTCCAACAAAGTAATGTAGGTTACTCTGTTAGGTTTATGGCTGCTAGCTTTCATCTTTAGGAATATTTCCTTGGCTTGATCAAGTCTCCCTATATTACAAAGAGCATCAATGAGAACAAATATAAGTAACAACATCGGGTTCACACCCCGGATCATCCATTCTCTTCAAAATCCCAAATGCCTCATCAATTTTCCCATACTACCAAGCACTCTAATGCATATTGTAAAAGTGTAAACGTTTGGCCTCAATCCCGAGATTCCATCTCTTCTAGCAAATCCATAACCATTCTAATATCTCTTCTCTTCCCGAAGCTACCATGAGAGCTGAGTAAGTTTTAAGACTAGGCTTTAGACCTTCAGAGACCATTCTTCTATAAATCAGTAGAGTGTCCCTTACTAACCCAGATTTAAGTAGAAAATGGATCAATCCATTATATGAATATGAGTTCGAACAATCTCGCATCCTCATTTTTCAAGTCCGAATGGTGCTTGTCAAGCCCATCTCTAATATCAAGCCCTTAAAACAATCAAGTATGTATTCAAATCCTCCCGA
The DNA here is from genome assembly GCA_025506655.1 of Gossypium rotundifolium. NCBI lineage: Eukaryota > Viridiplantae > Streptophyta > Magnoliopsida > Malvales > Malvaceae > Gossypium > Gossypium rotundifolium. The sequence goes on along the minus strand of CP106725.1, from coordinate 9,750,833 downwards.
TGATTTGCTTTTGCATAAATTCAAATACAAAACGCATTTCTTCCACCATTCTATGAACTCTCAAGACTTAAAGCATATGATTACAAGTTTCTGTGGTGTGAACAACATTAGGCAACTCTGCAACTGACTCAAAGTAAGAAAAAGCAGATTTTGGGTCCGAAATTGACTTGAGAACCCTTGAAACTTCATCGGAAGACAAGCTATTTCTACACTTCCCATTTGCCAACACCATTTCACATGAATTTTTCATCACGTAGAAACTCAATTGTTGTTTTCTCCGTTTCTTCCAAGTCACCATATATCCATCTGAAAAAACCTTAAAACTTCCCAATCTTTCTACCTCCAAAGGAAACTTTTTTATGGCTAAAAGCGGAGACTTTACTATCAACTAAAACACTACTATAATTGAGACTATTACAGCAAGCAGACATCGAGCAAAGTATTAAAACAGTCATTAGAAGTTAAACAGTCACTAAACACAACTTCTTTTTTTTTTTTATTTATATATTTGGATGGGTCGATGATGATTCTGGTCTTTTGAAGAAGTTGGGATATGTGGTGGTCTGTAAGGGGAAAGGGATGGGCAAGTAACGAAGAAGGAGCTGTTTCACCAACGTGGCAAGTTAACTTGCCACATCCACGTCAGCAATGCTGTTAACACCCTAACGTTAACTGTTAATTAGTGACTGTTTTGTAACTTTTCGAAAGTTGAGTGACTGAAATGAAACCTAAGTAACTGTTTTGTCAGTTACCCCAAAGTTAGGTGACTGTTGTTGTAATTTACCCTTATAAAAAAGAAAATTAACTATTCAACCCGAACTTAAATTAATCAAATAAAAAACATTTAAATTCGAATGATTCCAACAAGTAAATTTTAAAAAAAGAAACCTAAAAAGGTGGGAGATAATCAAACTGGGATTACCTTAACCTAAAACATAAGTCCAATAAAAATCACCCAAGAAATTAAAAATCCCAAATTAAATACATCCAATTGAAGGTTCAAGCCCTTTACGCTTTCCCTATTTATCTATTCCTCGGTTTAGAGTTGAAATGAGTAAATAATTCAAAATACGGTGAAAGAAAAACAATACCATTTTAGAAACTCTTTTAAAATTTATTTTTAAAAACATTGCATTCAAATTAATTTTAAACTCAATTTTGAAATATATTAAATATAAAGTCTTGTATCGATATTTCTGTTTTGATTTTTAGTAATTTTATATTACTATTTTCATTAACGTAATAAATTTAACATTATAAATAATATTTATGATTTTACTAAAACTAATAAAATGTGGTACAATATACTAATAGTAATTTTAATATTTCATTTAAATGTTAAATTAGTATAATGATTATTGATACACAAGAACAACAGAGAGGGAAGTTTAGGAGTACAGAGGAAGAGATCTAAAAAATGGTTGCTTGACCTTTTTTTTTTTTTTTTTAGGTCATGGGTATATTAGGTCAAATTATTTTTATTATAATTATATATAACAATTTGTTTCCCACTTTGTCGAAGAAGAGTCATAAAGTGACTCTTCTGGGTATAAGCTCACATGTGTGAAGCGTATAATTATGAGCTTGCCACGTGAGTTTTAATTTGAAATTTTATTGAACAAATTTTGTTGTCTGATAGTGTGGTACAGGACTCAAGTATTGCAGAATACTACAAATTATATTTTCCGTAAGACAAAAATTGTAAATCAGCGAACTCAAAGAAAATTGTTTGATATCAGTAACGATCTTAAATCAGCGAGCTTTAGTAAAATCGGCTCTGAACGCAGGTCAACGAGTTGTTAGGAATTGCAATCTTAAATCAGCTAACTCAAATAATCAGAAGCTACAATCTTAAATCAACGAGCCTTAGTAACATCAGTTGTGAACATAAATCGGGAAGTGTTAAGAGTTGCGTTCTTGAATCAACGAACTCAAATAATTGGAGGTTGTGATCTTAAATCAACGAGCCTTAGTAATATCAACCGTGAACGTAAGTTAGCGAGGTGTTAAAAGTTACGATCTTAAATAAGTGAACTTAAATAATCGGAGATTACGATCTTAATTCAGCTAGCCTTAGTAGAATGAGCTGAGAATATAGGTCTGAGAGCTGTTTCGAAGTTGCGAGCTTAACTCAGCTAACTCAAATATTTGGAGGTTGTGAGCTTAACTCAACTAACCTTTAAACATTAGTTGGGAATGTAAGTCCACGAGCTGTTTCGAAGTTGTGAGCTTGACTCAACTAACTCGAATAATCTGGAGGCTGTGAGCTTAACTCAGCTGAGAACGAAGGTCTGCGAGCTGTTCAAGTTGCAAGCTTAACTTAGCTAACTTTGTGAGCTTAACTCAGCTGAGAACGAAGGTCTGCGAGCTATTTCGAAGTTGCGAGCTTAACTTAGCTAACTCGAATAATCTGGAGACTGCGAGCTTAACTCAGCTAACCTTTAAACATCAACTGGAAACATAGGTTAGCGAGTTGTTAAGAAATGCGGTCTTAAATTAGCGAACTCAAATAATTAGAGATAAATCAGCTAGCCTTAGTAGAATTAATTGGGAACATAGGTTCGCGAGCTGTTTTGGAGTTGCGAGCTTAACTCAGCTAACTTGAATAATTTGGAGGTTGCGAGCTTAACTCAACTAACCTCTAAACATCAGTTGGAAACGTAAGACTGCGAGTTGTTTTGATGTTACAAGCTTAACTCAATTAACTCAAATAATCTAGAAGTTGCGAACATAACACAACTAACCTTTAAACATCAATTGAGAACATAAGTCTGTGAGCTTAACTTTACTAACTTCAATAATCTAGAAATTGCGAGCTTAAGTCAACTAACATTTATGGGAAAGTAGGTCCACGAGCTGTTTCAGAGTTACACTTTAAAATATTTAGAAATAAATTTATAGCAATAAAGTAATACTATAAATAAACTGACATGTTATAATTTTATAATTCAAAAATATTATAAACTATGAAAATTTTACTAATTGAAATAGTAACATTAAAGAATCTTAGTATTTTAGTACTATATTTTGTTAATATCTTAATCTGTTTGTCTAAAAAGAAAAAATGAGCATATATAGTTATGACTACCATGCTATAAATATATTTCAGAAAAATATTATTCTAATAATACATCACATTTTCCCGGTATATAATATTTTGGATAATTTTTTTAATAATGGTTTTGGAAGTACACCACATGATGCTTTAAAATGCTATTTATTTTCATAATTTTTAAAACCCTTTATTTGTTTATTTTTCATTAAAATGTGTCATAATACTATCAATGTATAACTTCCCTTCTCTAAACAATTGATATTTGCTAAATTGCCATGTATACATCAACACACTTTATTTTTCTAAAAAATAAAATTGAAAGGAAAACCCTAAAATTGTACGAATTAACTTCAATGGACAATATTATATAAAATTTTGATAAAGTTTCAATTTTGATTCAAATGGATTGAAAACAATTTTCTCAATTTTTAAGGAAAAAACTAAAAAAGTTTTATATAAAATTTCACCCGTAAACACACCAAGCCATTTAAAAATAAATTATATCACCATTTTCTTGTTAAATTTAACCAATTTAAAGCAATTAGTGGTGTTTGAAAATAATCAGAATCAAAATCCAACACGTAAAATTACACCAAATTATAGTGCAGTTGCCAAAGATCAATTCCTACAAGAAAAGAAAGAAAGAAAGAAAAATTAATATATGTATTTTGGCCATGAATTTTGGTACCTAATTTTTAGTTTTAGTATATACTTAAATTTTATATATTTCAAAATATTATAGGCTCTTTACATATTTTTAATTAAGTATATTTTCAAAATTTATATTTTATATTTTTCAAAATCATGATAACCTAGAAAACTGATAAAAAAAATGGAGAACATGTAAACTAAACTATGATAAATTCAAACCAACAAATGGTTGTCCAAATCTAAATGTCTGCTCAAGTTAGTTCTTGATGTGAAATTTTGTGAAATTTTTTTATGAGACTGACATGTTATAATCCAATTGAATATCAATGCCACATCATCACAAATGTCATATCATCAAAACTACAGACGATACTAACGACGTTAATGCATAAATACCAAACAGTGATTTTACTTGAACAAAGAGTCTGAATACGACTCAAACTCTGCTAAACCACAGTAGTTGAGTTAAACAAGGACAAAAGAGGTTGATTGAGGATCAAAACCTTCTCTCCTATGTGGACATGATATTAGATAAGTTTAATCATAGTTTTAACTGTTAAAGATCTGGTTTAATAAAGTAGAACTAGAATCGAGCTACCCACCCAAATTCAAAAGTCCATCTAAAATTTGAGAGAATTTCAGTAAAAATATTAAACTCAAAAAATAAACTTGGAAAAGAAAAGTTAAACTCGTTTAAGATATAATCTGAACTTAAGCTTTAACATTCAATGCTCAAACCCAAACTGACCCAACCCGTTTTTAAATTCATAATACTTTGTATTATATAATTTATAACACATTAAAAAAATAAACCTATACTAAATATATAATACCACTCTAATGTAAACATTAAAATAATATTAAAATGACTATATAAAAAATTTCCATTTATAAAAAAATATAGAAAATATTAAATATTAAAAAAATACGAATATTTTTAAAAATTCTAAAATAATATATGCGCACCTAAAATAAACTTGGGTTAGTTTTTTGCAAATAAAAGCAAGCTTAGACAAAATTTTAAGCCCATATTTCAGGTCAACCCGGGCTTAGACAAATATAAAGTATATTAATATCATGTTTAAACCCACCTAATCCATGAACACCTCTATGAAAGAGTTTCTCCTCAACTAGGATTTTCATCTTAAACAAAACTCCTACCATGCTCATCCTTGGTAGTAAGATGTGATCTTCATATTGGGAAGGTTTGACCAAGCTTTTAGAATTAGAAGTTGAGGCAACGCTTGACAAGTATCCAAAGCAATTAAAATTATTACCTTAACCCATTTAGTGAAAAAATGAGGCCGAAATTTGACATCCTTTGTCAGCAAGAAAAACTAAAATAAATAATGACTAAAAACATCCCATCGGTTACCAAGCACCTACAAGAAAACTGAATTTCTAATGCACCTCTAAAATCATTCTTGCTCACTAAGTCACTATAGATTATAAGTTTATAACTAAAAGAAAGAAAAACAAAATTAAAAATAACCACATGCTCCAAGAGTAACACATTATATATGAGACTCCAATTCCTTTTACTCAAAAGGAAGGATCTATATATATATATATATATATGATTCATATCCCACTTGTGTGAACTTTTTCAGTGAATTCAGCCAAGAAAATAATCTGCTATTCAGTTTCAATCTACTAGCAAATATGCAGTCATAACCATACAAAAATACAATAATTGAAAGGTTGTGAAAATATGAAATAGCACCACACAATGAAATTGTAGTATGATAAACAAACAATGCTGGGACCAAAGAAATAACTTACAAAAAATGCTAGCTTTACCCCTTCTGACTAACAACTCTTCCGCCTATCTTGTTTGAATAACTACAACAGTCCAATTTTAAGTGCATCATGTAAGAATTTTACCCTCATGCAGCTGTCATAATAAATATCAGTAAAAGGGATATGAAATTGGGTCACTTGTGTCATAGCGACGTGACCTAGGGCGACTAATGCTATCCCATGTTGCCCCAAAAACCCTTCGACTGTATTCATAATCGATATCATTGATATGTGATCCATACCCACTAAAGTGGTGAGAAACACCAGGAGGAGGTGGCACTGGATCAAAACAAACTTTTCAGCACTCAGGGAACTAAATAGTTCAATCAAGTGACATATCTAAAAAACATACAGAGATAATAAAAGAAACAAACAATAGAAGACATAATCACCTTGGCTGTAACGCGCAGGATAATCCGGAATCCTAGAAGGCGTTGAAGACTTCTTTGGCTGCTGAGAGGTTTCCATGTGGTTAGCTGCTCCATGGTAATGCCTTGATTTGTAGGATGAATTTGTAGCAGGCATGGCTGCATTGGCAGGGTTTTGAGAAGACTTGTCTTGCCCGGAGATCTGTTGGGATTACAGTCAATATTAGATTCTTATACAAACGAACTCGGAAGTTGGACATTATGAATCACAGAGAAAGGCAAATATTTCCATTTACACAGCTTAATTGCCAATATGCAGTATATTTGGTATGTGCTTGTTCAGAATAAGAAAACAATGTGCTTGTTCAGAATAAGAAAACAAGTGAAACTTTACCCTCCGATTATAGAAGAATAATAAAACAGGGAAAAGAGCTTACCGCAAATTTCAAGGTTCGGTTATAAAGAGTAACAAGGCCAGAAAAGAGCCTGACAGCATAATCAGCAACGTCCTCGGTTTCGTATTCAACAAAGGCAAATCCTTTGGGCTTATCAGTTTCCTTATCTCGAGGGATGTACAGGTCTACTACTCTTCCTGCTTGGATAAGAATATCGTACAGAACTCTGTCGCTTACCCTCTCATCCAAATTACCTTTTATTTCAATAATTAAGAAAAAAAATCAGATCAGAGCACAATCTAAACTAAACAATTCCAATCATACATAAATAAAAAAGAACAGAGATATTGATTGTTAAAGCACAACTGACCTATGTAGACACTGCAACTAGAATTCCCTGACATAGTTGCTGTTAATACCTATAGAATCGACAGCAAGCAATTTCCAACAAAAAAAAAAATTAAACTTCAGCCAGCAATTTTCAATCCCAACCTCGATCAAAGAAAATCCCGTAATAAAAAATCCCAAACCAGAAAAGGCAAGAAGGTTTAGTAGCTAGGAGATGATTTCCAAAAGGAAACGTAGACTTGAAAAGGTGGCAGTACCAATTTTTCAATCTAGATCGAGGGCTTCTTAGGGTTTTTGTTTGGGGAAAATTTATCTAGATAATGTGAAAAGAGAAGGAAACGGGATCCCCTAGATGGATTGGGATAAAGATTTCTGCTACGGGCGCCCCAAGACGGAGAACAGCGGTAGACGGCGGTTCCGGTGGCCGGTCTATGGGATTTTGGGCTGGTTTTAGCTATAACGGGACTAGAACGAGTAAGATAAATAAAAATAGAAAAAAGAAACCGTCGTGTTCTAATGTTTCTAGAGAGATATCTGTGTATATATAATTTCCTTATTTTATTATTTTGTTACTAAATTTAAAATTAATTGTATATTCATTTGGAAAATTAAAATTTTAAAACATTTTTAGTATACTTTAAAACTTTATTAAATAATATCTATAAGTCATAATCTGTCAAAATTAAAATTAAAATATCAAAACCCAAAATTAAAATGAAAAATCGAAAATCAAATTAAATTTTCACAACTAATTCAAAAATTCAAATATCCTTATTGAATTCGACTAAATTTAACTTTATATCTATTTTATTTAATTTATATTTAAATTTTATATTTAAAATATAAAATTAAAGTAGCATTGTAAATTTAAACTGGTCTAATTCGAAAAACAAGTGACGAAACCTATTTACTAAGTCTTATGAAAATTAGGACTACTTTAACAAATAGAGAAAGCAATATTAGAAGATTTGTAATTATAGATATGCTTCGATTTCATTTGTCGATATAAAGCTAGTTGTACCGTTAGATTTGGGGGAGCTCAACTATAAATAGAGGGTCACCCCCTTATTTGCAATGATCTATTGTATCCTATTTTTTTGAGTTAAAAGAATATATTGAGAATATTTACTCAAACACTTAGCGTGTTTTGCTTTACTGTGGCTATTCTGTTATTTCGACCTTTATTTTGTCTTTGAGTTGCTTCTGCTTATTTTCGATGCCTTGGAGAATTTCTATAAATATTCTCCTTTGTGAGAGTTAAGCTGACTTAAATGTATTTGAAATGCATATTTTGCCTAAAGTCACACAGATTGCGAGATGAAAAATTTAGCCTCGTGACACAAGAACAATAGTGAGGAGCAACTAAAAGTGCGCAGTTATGTCAAACTGAATCGAACTAAGATTGAATCGACAATTATAATAAATTTTTATTCTCATTTTACATTGATTATATCAAACTCATATCATATAATAATAACAATAATAAAGAAGAGTTTTTGAGCAATTTAGGTAAGTTTAAGTTCTAAGTTAGTCCTCTTCTCATCTATACCAATTAAAACATATCACTGCATCAAACTAAATTTAAGCAGGAAATCAAAATACAAAAATATATTCACTGTAAAATATTGAAAAAAATTAATCTTAAATTATTTTAACAGTATATAATAAAACTTGATGACAAAAATTTTGGATTGATATAATATAGTGTTTTTATTAACTATCTAATATATTTTGACAAGTTATGCGTCCAATGGTGGAGTGGTGAGAAACCGTCGTGGGGAATGAATTATGGGGTTTAATAATTTTTTGGAAACTTGCTCTGTTTTTTATGCCGAATTTTGGGATATTTTAGAAGAATGTTAATTCATACAGATAATCTTGAGGTAGCCCAAGTACTAAGAACGGACACTCCAACAATTTCAACTTCTGCTTTGGTGAAGCAAATCCGAAAGCTACTATAACATAAAGAACATTGGGTAGTTAAACAGATCCTAAGGAGGTTAATTGTGTTCTTGACAAGATTGCTAAATTAGTCTCTGCTAATAAGGTGGGAGTTAACTGTTGACAACATCTTCTACGAATTTATTAGATCTCATTGATAGAGACAAAATAAATGATACTTTTGATATTGCAGGACGAATTTGAGTCCTTTTAATTTTTGTTTTACCAAAAAAAATTAGTCGAATAAATTTAAACAAATAAACTTTACAACCCAAATTTTGAATGACAAAATGAAAATTAAATTGTATATATCATAAATATAAATATATATATAAAATGTATAACAAAGTTTTACATAAATATGGTAACATTTAATTTTAAAGTTTAACATTTGACACCAATAATGTGTTGGAAAATTAAGAACGACTTTCAATTTTCAATTATTAATGCATGGTAATTTGTTATTTTAGGGAAAAATATGAAAAAAAATATGAAAAAATTAATATTATCTGGGTTGGTGTTATATGGTGTGATAGGAAAAAATATTTTATGGAACTTATATAGATCTTACATGTGGTAAAAACATTTTTAAAATTTTTTTAACCATATTTCCATAATAGGATATCATATCTAAAAAATTTCCCTTAGGGAAGAAACAATAATAAATTAGTGTTTATTTGTTTACATGTAAAAAGTTATACGAAAATATTTTTTGCATTTTTCTGTGTTTGTTTCACAGAAAATAGTTTGGTCAACGAAAAATGACTTACAGGTCAAGGTATATAAGAATTAACATTTTGAAAAACGTAAGTCATTTTTCGGAAAAGAACTAATCTATAGATAATTTTATTTTTATATAAAAATTAACTTAAATCAAGCTTAATATTATTATATTAATAATTTTTATTTTTATTTTTAATTTTAAAAATATTTAAAATATTATAATTTTCAATATTATTAAACATACATATTTAATTATTTATATTTAATCATATAATAAATTATTAATATAATAAATATAATTTATTATTTTAATAAATTATTTAATATTTCAATTTTATTTTAATAATAAATTTTAAAATAATAATTTTAAATAATATTATTCACATATTATTGAAAATGTTCAATATTAATATTTTAATAATAAATATTTATTACAATTATAAATATATAAATAATAAATATTTTGTAGTATAAAGGTTAAAATATGTCATAACTCTATGTACACTTCATGATTTGTAATTTAGTCTTTGTACTTTTATTTTTAAGAATTTAGTCCTTTTACTTTTCAAATTTGAAAATCAAGTCCAATTGTTGACATCGTTAAATTTTTTGTCAATTTTGTTGATGTCACATTTTAAATAAAAATATTCACTTAGTAGTCATGTAAATTAAAAATGATATTGTAATGAATCGAATTTAACATAATATTTTTAATTTATGCAAAAATAATGTAAAATATAAATTTATAGATAAAAATAAATTCAATTAAACAATGAAAAATAAGAAAATCTCAAATATATATTTATTTAATTGAAAACAACTTTTATGAAAATATTTTTAAGAAATGTACCAAACAATAGAAAATATTTTACACAAATTCCTCCAAACACCAGAAAATATTAGCTTTTCCAGAAAAGTAAATCATTTTTCAGAAATCATTTTCCGAAAGTCATTTTCAGTGAAACAAACGGAGCCTTAATTTTTAAAATTAGATAAAAATAAATACAACACTTGAAAATGATAGATACATGACTTGATTAAGGATTCGTGCATGTAATCAGGAAAAAAAAAATCTCTAAACTGTTAGAAAATTGTTATGTATGTTTTTAGACAACACTTTAGTAGATCAAAATTTGATGACTCTCAAATCCACCAAAAATAAATTCTACACCTACAAATAAAATATAAAATTTGTAATATAAGAAGTAGGGTTGATCCACAGGGATGGGTTTGATAGTGTTCGAATTTTTCAGAGGGCATTTGTGGGAAATTTTGTGCTCACGACTCTTGCAGTCTTGCATAAAATAAATAGAGGAGAATTAAAGTGACACAAAATTAAATAAATAAAAATTGTTTTCGAAATAAAATAAAAAACCCAATTAATGAATGTTTCAACCTTAGGTAGACGTCGGTCTCGATCTCAGAGTTGATCATGGACTATGGATGTCTTTTCGCTCATTGGTAAGCCAGTTATAGTAATCGATAATGCCTCAATCACCAATTCTTCCTTAATCGTAAATTAACTACGAGAACAACCCAACAATTAACCTTTACCTTACCGAACAAATAACTCTAAAAGATGCTTCCACGATTTAAATTGTCGACAACCTTACAAACTAGAAGAACTTGACCCTAATTAATGATCTCAACCGCACGAATCATTTAAATTAGATCACTTAATCCCATGGCATCACCAAACTGCACTCCCAATCAAACCACACCAACTTGTTCATCAGTAAAGTGTTTCGATGCCGAATTAATTGTACCAATTATGTATTGTTCTCAACACCGTATAAGGGATCCTTCTTGAAATAACTCTAAAAACAATACTATGAAATGATCTTATCTATCTCTTGAACCGGAAAAAAAACGAATACACAAATGAAAAAAATTTAAGTATAATTTTGTATCTCACAACTCAAACATCAAAATTTGGTCCACCTTATATAATTGCTTATAATGGTTAATTGAATAAATGAAATAAAATAAAAAATAAAGAAATTAATGGAATTTGGCAGTAGCCTTTACAATTCAAAGCTAAAGAGGCGTCTATGTCTTTCTTAATTTTAGCTTTGAAGCTAATCTTTTTCTTAGTATTCTACTCCTAAACAAACTTCTTGTTTGCTGATGATAGCATTATTTTCAGCAAGACCACTATCATTGGTGCACGTAATGTTCAATCCATTTTTAATGAATACGAGGCATGCTCGGACAAAAAGTTAATTTTGATAAGTCTCTGATATGTTTTAGTGCAAATGTTGATAATGCAGATAGTTCTCAGACTGGCTTTGTTTTAGGGGTTCAGATTATTTTAAATTCTGAAAAATATTTGGGGTTTCCGACTATGGTGGGGATGCGTAAGCAGGAAGCTTTTCAGCATTTTAAAGATAGTTTCAAAAGGTGTATTGACAGTTGGAGTGTTCGGTTTCTGTACCAGGGAGGTAAGGAAGTTTTTATTAAGTCAATGTTGCAGACAATTCCAATTTATGCGATGCAGTGTTTTTTATTACCGTCCTCCTTGTGCAAACAATTAGAGTCTATCATGTGCAAGTTTTTGTGGCAGAAAATTGGGGGAAGGGGAGGTATGCATTGGTGTTCTTAGGCAGCTCTTTGTAATTCAAAGTTGAATGGAGGTATGGAGTTTCAGGATTTGGCTAAATTCAATATTGCTCTTTTAGCTAAATAGTGTTGGCGTATATTGTCTAATCCTGATTGCCTTAAGAGTCGAGTAATCAAAGCTAAATATTTTCCTTATTCGAGTTTTTTAAGTTCTAGATTGGGATCTTATCTATCTTATTCCTGGCGTAGCATTTGCAGTTCGCGAGGATTACTGGAAAAAGGATCGGATTGGAGTGTTGGAAACGAGAATTCTATCTCCATCCGGAATGACTGCTGGCTTCCGGGAGCTGGTAGATGGAAGGTTGTAGACACGAATGTTAATGGTTCTGTTTCTTGGGTTAAGGACCTTCTGTAGCTAGGTTTGAATAAATGGGATATAGGTTGGGTCCGTACTCTTGTAGAGGTTGAAGCTGACAGAATTCTGTCCATATCGTTATCTAAATTTGCTCATGAAGGTGTACTTGTTTGGAAGGGTGATCCAACTGGTGTATACACAGTGTGTAGTGGATATCGATTACGGTTCTCATCTACGGATATGGACCATTCCCATGGTTTACATGATGCACATAACCCAAATAATGTTTCTATACAAAACTTTGGAAAGCAACAATGCCTCTTAAAATCTGTATTACAAACTGGAGATTCTGTCAAAACTATATTCCTACTATTTCTAATCTCTTCAACAAAAGGATTTCTTTTACTTAGTTTTGTCCTAAATGCAATATAATTCCAGAAACTATTCTCCATGTAGTTCGCGATTGTATAATCGCAGTTGCGGTGTGGCAATCTCTAAATATTTCTTGGCCTGCGAAACACAACAATACTGATGTTATTGATTGGTTATCATTTCTGTTCAACAAACATTCTACGAATATTGTTAATCTCATTCTAATTGCGATCCAGGGTTTATAGTTGTCGTAGAACAAAGGTTATCATGAAGGGGTTGTTCAAACGACCTCAGCTTTGGTGGCTCTGATCTATTCCTATTACAGAGAAGTTCAAGTTTTGGGTGACACTTGTAGTCTTAGTGTTGGACATCACAAAAGGAAATGGCATCCATCGGCAGAACCATATGTTAAGGTTGATTTCAATGCAATCTACAGGGTTCATTCCTGGCAGTCTTGCTCAGAAGTTGAGGTGACAAATCGAAATGGCCTAATTTTAAGGGAAAGTAAACAACTCCATCATTAAGTACCTAATGCTTTTGTTGCGGAAGTAAAGGCGTTTATCCAAACGGTGTCTTTTGCTGATGATCTGGGCTTAAGGTACGTGGTGTTTGAGGGCAATACTTTGATTGCAATCAAGAATATTTGTTCCACGCATGAGGACCGGTTTGAAATCGCAACTCTTATAAAAGAAGGTAAGCATAAATTAACGATTTTTTTCTCATATTTTATTGTCAAACAACTGTTATAGAGAAGATAACATGGTTTCTCACCTTCTTGCTGCCGTAGGTTTTAATTTGGGGATGGATCATTTCTGGGTGGAGGAGATTCTGGTGGAGGTCGAAGCTGCTGTTGTTGCCAACATATGATGGGTGGATCCGCCGGATTAATTTGTTCTCGGGTTGGCTTTTGGAAGCAGGAATTTATCAAATTTATCCTGCTTAGCATTATGTTTTTCTCCTCTGGTGTTCGCTCAATGTCATAGAATCCAAATTAGGAGATTTTCCTGGCTGTGATTTTTAGTAGGGAGAAGCTGTGGGTTTTTTCTTGGTTCTTCTAGCATTTAGTTTGCTTTTTCACCAATTGATTTTGGTATGCTTTTAATTTTCTTTTGTTTGTTCTCTGCTTTTATTCCACATTTATTGTTGTTATTTCCAATAGTTGTATGTTCTTTCCCCTTTTTTTAATGAATGCCATCTTTTATAAAAAAATATTTTATCCCTATTTTAACTCATAATAAATATATTTACAAATAATATTTAAATAAAAATAAAATAATCCTAAATTCTAAGAAGCCTTGTACTTCAAATTAATACTCCCATACTCAAATCTTTCGCATCACTTCATATTTTCACTTGTTCTCCAAATTTTTTGGACTTGTACTACACCTACATAGAAATTAAGCAATAAACAACAAAATTAGTAGCATCGTGCCCGAAAGTTCATCAAAATAAATCACATAAATATGTCAGTTTGACACACTATCAAATTCTCCCAACTTAGTCCATGCTTGTCCTCAAGCATCTCATGCATTTATCAATCCAAGCATACTAAGATCATTCAAGTCAACGAAATCACTACAATCCTCAATGCAATCAACCAAATATACATTAGTAAAATCTTGATCACATAACCGTCTCCCTCAAGCTAACACGTCGATTCACAATTCAATTAAGCACACAATTATCAAATATTCATAATAAAGCTCCATAAAATCAATTCATGCTAAATTGTCAAAGCACCAAAATTAAATAAAAATTTGCAACCATAAATAACCATTTGTCCCATTTCTTATCTTCAATTTCTTTTCCTTTTTTATTTTTTAAATAATTTTTTTTCTAGAGTGTCACTAAATATTTCTATCGAAGAAGGATGACAACCTAAACACCCTACCCCAGTTACTCAATTCATCACATATCTAGACGACTACTAGCTCCACTCATAAATTTTAAAATTAGCGGAGTAAGTGAATAGCTTAGAACGTCACTCAATCTTTTGACACGAAAACATATGACAACCCAAGCACCTGACTCCAGTTACTCAACTAGTCACAATTCTAAGACTTTACTCATAATCTAAGCAATTATTGGAGTATTTATTGAATTTTTTTCTATTTTTTCTTCAAACACAAGATAAAGCAAAAGTTTATTTACGACAAAAAAATTCATGCAAATAAGGTGTGTAGACCAATTTAGCGCAAAATTAACATCATAGAACATTCAATTTTGCACACATATTTATCTCAAATAATTAAGTGAATCTACATGTTTTATTATCATAATCTAATTATAGAATCAACATTTTCCTAACGTCTAGATGTTTCAAAGAATTGACAAAGTAATTTTTGAAATTTTCCAAATGAAATTAGCATGGAAGAGCGAAAACACAATTACTACTTAAGGACAAAGCAAACAACAACACAATTTATCACAAACAATTAGAATATATCAATTAACGATTCAATTTAAACTCCCCCACTTAATTCATACATTATCCTCAATGTATCACAATAAAATGAAATGAATGAATCAAGTATGAAGAGGAAACTTCCTTGTGGCTATGTAATGTGATGGGACGATGATGCAAGGGATCACATGAGTCCAATCCTATTGAAGAAAAGAAAAGAAATTAGAAATAACTAGAACCAAAAAAAAAAAGAAAAGATAAAGAATATTACTCAAACAAATAAGAGCATTTGTTTAATGTTGTTGACTCAATATTTTTTATTTTTCAACTCAAGTCGGATATTTAATCCAAATTTCTTCCAATCTTGAGGCAAAAGATTTTGATGAACTCTTGACAAGAGGTAGTTGAGATAATTAAGTATCAATGCCTTTTAAAAACCAACCTGCTTCTTTCCCATAGTGCACAATCTCTTCAAAAACTCTGCATAGCGAGGTACTTGTTTAATGACGTCTAGTAAAGATATCTTTACCTTTACCTTGTGAAGAGTTTCGAGGTTCTCCTTTTCTTCCTTTATTTTCTCGTTTCTAGATGGCCCTTCAAGAGATGGAGATGGTGCAAAAATAGATTTTGGTAGTCCAGATTCTCTCTTAGTCGCTGGATCGTCTTTCTACTTTTCTCGCCCAACGTCATGCCCACGGCTCTTGCTAGATGCAGGTTCCAAAACTGTTCTGCTTCGTAAAGCCATTGTGCTTGCATTTTGCCTTGAGTTTGGTTTTTGGGACGACAATTTGCCTTGGGATTCGAGTCCACCAACCATCATGGAAAGCTTACTTACTTGATTTTCCAAATTTTGAAGTGTTGCTTTCGTGTCCTGTCATTATTGAAGAGTACTAAAAGCAAGTTTATTGACAATGTCTTCTAGAGACATACTTGAAGGTTGAGGTAGTTGAGGAGGAGGCCTTGTTTGGTAATCCAATTCATACATTGAGATGAAAAGCTGACTCATTAGGGTTCCCAAATTCACCATACTTGTCTTTGTTTCCTAATAGAATTCAAAAGTGTTTGCGGCTAAGCCATTGACAAGTTATTTTAAAGATATACCTAAAGATTGTGTTTCTGCATTAGTGGATTAAATTGATAATATGGATTAAATTAAGGTCTCTCCACCCATAGTTGTATGTCTCAGAGTATGAGTTGTATCGTCCTTGAGGTAGTTCATAGAAATTTCCAAAGATGCTAAATTGTCCAAGATAATTATCCTCCCAGACAGGACACGATTTTGTCACATGGTTGGGTGCAATACATATACCACACACCATGATTAGTGTCGTATTTTTCGTACAAATATGATGAAAAATATTAGTAATATTAATAAGTTTATTTTCCATGAAAGATACATTTACCTCTTATGTTTTCATTGGGTAATTAGACATAAACCCAAATAGTTGATAATTCGCAGCAATAGTAGAATCCATTCAATCGTTCATCAATTTTTTTTTGCATGAGTAGTCTTCTCTATTTCTAGATCATGCTCGAGCAGTCGATATGTCTAGACCTGGTTATAAAGAGAAAAAAATTAGTAAGCATAAACCCCTGACAATGGTGCCAAATATTGATGTGTGTCAAATCTACCAAAAATAAATCTTACAGAAAAAAAATATAAAATTCTTAATATAGTGACCTACCATAATTTGACGTGTCAAATTAGGCTCCCGTGTTACTTTACAAGCTTGTTTTTAAGCAATTTAAGTGTATTTTTATAGTTTAGATTAATTTTAGTTTTTGCAATTAAATAAGTGTAAATACCTCTTTCTCCTCATTTTTGTGATCCAAATTGGCCAATTATGCCATTGGGGACACTAATGGTTGATTGAGTGTTGTAGAGGTTTGTTGGTGGCCTAAACTTGAGCGAAAATATCACCAAAGGTAAGGATATCGTGACATCAAAGCATGAAAGTTGCAACACCTCAAACATGCCTGAAATGAAAAGAATGAAGACCACCTATAGTGGTATCGCGACATCCTCTTTGGGTATTGCGCTATCCAAGCCTTAAGGAAACCCTCATTTGGAGACTATCAACGATATCACAAAATCCTACCTGTCGCGACAAAAAAATGACTATAGAGGTAGTTTTTGTCCAACACTCACACAATCAAAATTAAGTGCTTAAGGGCATTTCGGTATAAAATTTTGGGTTGTAATTAGCTATTTAAAGCCACTTTTGGCTAAATGAAAGGGAGACTTTTTTTGCTTGAGTCTTTTTATCATCTTTTTCCATAGTTTTAGGTTAGGGTTAGGGCTCTTTTCTTCTCTTTTTCTTTTCTTTTTTAGTTTAGGTTTTCTCTTTTCTTTTTTAAGTTAGATTTTAATTTCATTGTTTCATTTCTTCCTTATTGTTAAAGATTTTGTAAACAAAGACGAACTGTAACACCCTTTACCCGGCCCAGTTGTCGGACCCGAGCTATAAGATGCTAAAATAGTAAACAAAAAAAATCATATACAATTTGCTAAAAATATTCACTAAATCAACACATTGAGTTAAGTCTATGTTTAACATGCTTTACAAACAAATCTGAGTATCAAACGAGCTTATGAAAGCTCTAAAACCGACTCAAAACCAAATTGGGACCATTTTGAAACTTTTACAAAAGAAAAGGATAGACAAAAAGACAAAACAGGAGTTACATGGCCGTGCGGCCAGGACGTGTGATAGTCTGAGGCCACGCGGGGCTGTATCACACAACCATGTCCCCAAACCGTATAACAGATTAATGCTGTGTTATCCAAGGTCACACGACCATGTAACTAATTATGGCCGTGTGAAACCCAAACCAACCTGAACAAACATAGCACATGATCGTGTCATCAACCCTATGGGACACACAGCCATGTGGTAGACCGTGTGCAGCATAATAGACTATTTTTGTGCAAGTTTCATACCATCCATTCAAAATTACCTATAATGTCATTTTATACCATTCAAAGCTACTCCAAAATATACACATTTCAAGGCCAAAACATCATTTCATATTCCTAATTAAACATACAACCAATATGCCCTCATTAACACCATTAAAACATTAACCTCAAATAAAATGCAAATCATGTTTTAACCATCGCATACCACAACTAATTCATATGAATAACATCATTCAAACTTGTCAATTTCATTAACTTTATTAACACTATTAGCAACCAACCAACATCATTTGACAAACCACAAACATGAGCTTATATATAATGCTATTATACCAAAACACATTATCTTGGATAAGTTCATCCATCCTATGTACATGCCACAAGTAACCAAGTTGAAACATCAAAAGTCTATCGAATTGAGAGACGATAGGTGTGTGATTCTTGATGATCCGATCAACACGTTTGGGCATCCAAAATCTATAGAAAAGTAGTAACACGAGTAAGTATTTCTTAGTAAGCTCATACAATATAAACATTTACTTACCTCAATCACTTGTGATGACTTTTTGGATGGGATTCAGGTATTTCTGGGTTGAAATGTCTTCATGGTGTTCGATGATCTATCTTTTAGCTTTGAAACACACTTTGAATCGTTTGATTTTGAGTTTAAGAGCTCAAGATATGACCATTTTAGTAAAGGTTACGTGAGCATAATTTATGGACGGGATTATGACGGGAATTACGAGTTTCAGGCATTTAATTCAAGTTTAAATCATTTTGGGTTCGGGTTTTTGGCTTAATTTTTATTATATATGAGTCAAATATTGTATTTATCATATCTTATTATTTTATTATTCTGACTTTTTAATAATTATTAAGTAGTTTAAGTTATTTAGGAGTTTTATGTCAACTATTTAAACTACTTAATAATTATTAAAAAATTGAAATAATAAAATAATAAGAGATGATAAATACAACATTGGGCTCATATATAAAAAAATTAAGCCCAAAATCGAACCCGATATGATTTAAACTCGAATTAAAAGTCCAAAACTTGTAATTCCCGTCATAATGCCCTCCAGGAATTCTACTCACGCAATCTTCACTAAAACGGTCATAACTTAAGCTCCCAAACTCAA
The DNA here is from genome assembly GCA_025506655.1 of Gossypium rotundifolium. Classification (NCBI taxonomy): domain Eukaryota; kingdom Viridiplantae; phylum Streptophyta; class Magnoliopsida; order Malvales; family Malvaceae; genus Gossypium; species Gossypium rotundifolium. Next base: position 9,731,803 of record CP106725.1, on the reverse strand, counting down.
AATCGAGTGATTCAAAGTGCATTTCGAAGATAAGAGATAGATAGATCTTTGAACACCATGAAGACATATGAACCCAGAAATGCCTAGATCCCATTGAAAATGTTGTCGTAAGTCTGCTAATTTCCCACACTTGAAAATTGGTAACTTCAGTGAATGAAATTTAATAAATTTCACCTTATCCGTACATGTATCATTCCCCCTTTCCTTGAAAAGATTCGTCCTCAAATATTTTCTTTGATCAAATGTTGGTTTGATTTGCTTGGCCTTTAACATTGTTGTTGGGCCTTGAAGTAGTGTGAGCCCATTACATTGGGTCTAAAATTGGGCTTTGAGACTCGCATCATGAACAATTCATCCTGGATCTTTAATATCAATGTACATATCATTCCACCAATACCTCTTCACTCCAGTTTAGACATAGAGCTTATGCACCAAGGAAGGAGTATTCATACTTTTTATATATACCAGGTCATCAAGTTCTTTTTATTGTGTTTGACCATGCATGAAACTGACTCTACGAAGATATTCTTCTAGACATGAACACCGTGACAAGGGACAATGCCACTTACCTTATTGAACGATGAAAATTGTTAATTGAGACAATACAAACTATAACTCTAGATACGGAAGAACTCACCAGAATACTTTATTCTAAAGCTTTATTTATTTTATTGGTTCCTTACCCTTTGTACTAGGGCATTCTTTTGTGTCTTTAGCTAAAAAAATGAAACAACTCCTTTAATTATCAAGAACTACTACCAAAAAGGCTATGACCTAGCAATAATCTATAGACATGCAAACAATAGAAGTTTCTTCATACCCAATATTCAAAATATACTACCACCTTTTTTATGTTCGCATCTATCTATCTATATGGTAAAAATTAAAGAAAGGTTTAAGAATGTACCAGCAAACAACTATCGTAAAAGTTATCTTAGGATTTAACAGTTAACACCTTAGTCAGCAAGGAAGAATTCTAGTTTCTTTGATGGTAACAAGGTCTCATGGAGAAGATGATTTGAAGTCTTCTCTCCACCACTATTTTATCCTATTTATAGCTAACTCACAGACAAATACTAATCAAGATTATCTCCAATCATCACTAGCTTTCGCACGCTTCCACTAATTAATCACATCTTACGTTGCCTCCGATAGGACGTTAAATGAATTAAACGTGTTCTTCAAGCTATTTTACTTACTCTTGCTACTATGTAAAAACATGGGTGGTGATCTTATTAGCAAAAATGTCCGCCTAATAAAGTCCCCACTGGAATCTCTACTTCGCCATTACACTAATATACTAGTCGCATTCGCGAAGTTCTACTAAGTACTTCTTCATACAGTCACTAACTTTCATTGGGCTAAGTCCAGCAACCTAGGCATTCTTTACTGGCATAGTCTTCCCAATCCAACCCGATTCGCCAAATTACAGTGTTATATTGATAATAGTAAATGAATAACCATATGTGCCTATAGATGACAATATGAATTGATTAAGTTTTATAAATTTGAATGAAAACTAGATTAAACATCATATTGGTACATAAATGAATGCGTAAGTAATTGAATTAGATATGTTACATCTTTGCTAATAAAATGGATGATATAAATGTGATTATCAAATGGAATATTGTAGGAGAATGATATTCTTGTATTGAATATGCAAATTGATTTAGTTGATTTGTAGCATTTTTGGAGTGAATTCTTATATTGCATATGCTTATTTTGTGACTTGTAATATGAAATTACCATTGAGCGTAATTGCTCAGCGAACAGTTTGATTACCATTGAGCATAATTTCTTAGCGTACGGTTTGTTTTCTCTGTGGCAGGTATAGTAGATTCCAGGAAGTTCGAGCAGTTGGTCCAACGTTCAACAAGTGTATAACAGCCCGATTTAGGGCCTAGTTAGAATAGTAGTTATGAGACCACAAATCTGAAGTAGAAATATGTGTTTTATGGCTTTTATGAGGTCTATGGCATGCTGGCATGATTGTGTGAAAATTTCATGAAGAAATTTTATAAATTAGTGATCAATTTATCCATTAGGACTAAATTGCAAATATTAAAAAATATGAGATTCTAGAAATTTCAAGTATGAGATAGCATTAGAAAAATTATTAGAGGTCCTTATTTAGAAATTAGACCATTATATCTTATGATGGAAAAAAATGGACATGGGAAGGAAAAATCTCAAGGAAGGGCCTTAAGGGCATTTTGGTCATATGGTTAATAAATTAATAAAAAGGGAAAAATAAGTCAAAAATAGATGTCCATCTTCTTCCTAAGTGCCGAAAATTGGAGGAGAAGCCATAGCTAGGGTTTGTTCATTTTCAAGCTCAAAGTAAGTGCATCCTAGTCTTGTTTTTAATGTTCTCCGTACTTTTGAAATCCTCATAGCTCAATTTAGCTATTTTTAGCTATATTTTAAGCTACATGTCATGTTAAAAAATTTACCCATGTGTGACATACATGTCTTTTGATGTTTAATGGAGGAATATGAAAGTTTGATGTGTGATAAACATCTTTTTCTAAGTGATTTTTCATGGAAATACATAACCAATTTGTAAAAGTGATAAAATGTGTAGTAAAAATTAGTTTTGAAGGAAAGTATGAGCTATTATAAGTTTAAGATAGGTTCGGCTAGGCTTGGGTAACTAAGGAAATGAGTATATTCCATTATATGAGTCTAGGGAACATTTTATAAATATGTGAAAGTTTAGGGGCAAAATTATAATTTTGCCAAAGTATGATTCATGGGTTATTTTAGTTAATGTGATCGTTAAATAAGTGAAATTGTCATTATAGATCAAGAAACACGAAGTCCGGACCTAAAACGAGGAAAGAATAAGGTGGTGGACTAAATTGTACAACTATACATATTTTGGAACCGAGGTAAGTTTGTGTGTAATAATTCAGCATCATGTTATTATGCTTTAAAATGCTTGACATTTCGTGAAGATGCATATTATTTCTATGAATTTGATCAATGACGTTTCGATGAGAATATGATGAAGATTTATGATGTTGAAATCCCGGTTAAACCTTAGGAAGTGAGAGGATACCATTGTCAAGACATGAGATTTATAAGATCCCATATAAGACCATGTCTGGGACATGGCCTCGGCATCGAATTGAGATCCTGTATAAGACCATATCTGAGATATGGCATCGTCATCGAATATAGATTCCGTGTAAGACCACGTTTGGGACTGGCTTCGGTATGAAAATCGTGTAAGACCATGTCTAGGACATGGAATTGATATACGATCTCGTATAAGACCATATCTGGGATATGGCATCGACATCAATAAGAGATCCCGTATAAGACCATATCTGGGATATGACATCGGCATTAACATGTGATCCCATGTAAGACCATATCTGAGATATGACATTGGCATCTTATTACGTGTATGACGAGTTCGAGTATCCTTTAGTATTCCAAGTGGTTCAACGGGATAAAGAGTTAAGTTTATGTTCAATATGGTAAAAGTTGCTAAAGTTATGTGATGAAGTGATACAAATACATATGAGAACTCACGAGAAATGAGTTCGATATATGTTATATGATTGGTAAGAGTAAGCATGAGTAAGCTATATCAATGTGCTTGAGAATTTATGTTATTACTTAATGTGATGTATGAAAGTACTATAAGATTTTATGTTGCTATCTATTACATGCAAACTTACTAAGCTTTATGCTTACCCGTCTCTTTTCCCTTTTTCCTTGTAGTATTACCAAGCTAGCTCTGGGATCGAAGGACGTTGGAGTTTGATTCACACTATCAAGTTATTCTTTTGGTATAGTAAAGTTTGACTATTTTGGGTATGGCATGTATAGGAACTTGGTTATTTTGTTATATGTCATGTTGGTTAGCTAAGGTGATGAGTATTAATGTTACTCAATTCATTTTGTAAATGGCCATTAGAATTGGCCGATACTAGTTAAGTTATATTTATTCAATGATGATGAAATTCATGAAGTGCAAGTTCTTGCAATTGAATGAGTAATGAGTGAAGTAGATGTATGATGAAGTAGTGAATATTGTAGTGCTATATTGTTATGCTATATGTTGCTTGAAATGTCTAAATTAAATCTACCTCAAGAAAAAAAAGTATAAAAAGTTAATATAAATGAAAATTAAATTAAAGTATTATAAATTACATTCACGTTTTATTACCTTAATATTTTCAAGGGCTCGATTTTTGTTGGCATCGGGCATGTGATGCCATGATTCAGTAGTTAATGGGAAACATATTGGAATTTCGTGCTAAAATGCCCAAATAGCCTCCTAACAATGAGCTTCAGATCCAACAGTGGCCATCATTGTTTCTCCTTACTTTAACACGATCGTTAGGCTCTAAGTCGATAAATCTTGAAGTAATGTACGCCCCACCTTTATGCCGTCCAACCACCTTCAAATTGAAAAATAATATATTATTATATTAAAATTAAAAATGAATCAATAATAAAATTCAACATGCATGTAAAATAAACTTAACATTACTTTGAAATTCTCGGGCTCGTCATCTATGTCCCAAGAGAGTAGAAGATCCAACAAACTGTTTATTGCTCACTACTATTAGCTTCTTACGGATTTGGAGTTTCGCGGACAATATTTAAATCTCGAATCGTCTTCTAAGCATTTTTTCTGCAGTACACATGAAAATTATATAACATGACCAACATGAAAATTATATTATTACATATAAATAATAAATCGTTAAATCTTACTACATCATATTTCGTAAATATCTTCTACCACATCCCGACGAACCCATTGAAATTGTTGACTAGTACTAGGGATATTTTCGCTAAGTCTTGTTCGAAAAGGCAAAGTTTCTGATCTTTCGACTATGTCATCTCTACTTCCACTGCCAACGTTTAGGGGTTTAAGGGTTTATGGGTTTAAGGTTTAGGGGTTTATGGTTTAGGGGTTTAGGGTTAAGGGTTTAAGGTTTGGGGTTTAAAGTTTAGGTGTTAAAGGTTTATGATTTAAGGGTTTAGAGTTTAAGGGTTTAGGGTTTAGAGTTTAGGGTTTAAGGGTTAAGGATTTAAGGTTTAGGGATTTAAGGTTTTAAGGTTTTAAAGTTTTTAAGTTTTAGGGTTTCAATGGTGTAAGGTTTAAGGGTTTAATAAATGTTATATTATTTTGATATTTAATTTGGTGTTTCGTTAAGATCCATCGTGACGTGGCATTGTTACACCTAGGAGGATCCGTTATATCTAATAAATGAGATATAAGGCAACCTGTCAAGTTTCAAACTTATATACTTTGAATCTTTTTCAAAGTTATAAAGTTTGATATTAACTTAAAATTTTAGTGGTTAAAGGTTATAGGTTAGTGGTTAAGGGTTAGGGGTTAGGGGTTTAGGGGTTTAGGGTTTATGGATTTAAAGTTAAGGGTTAGGGGTTTAAGGTTTAAGGGTTTAGGGTTATGGGTTAAAGGTTTAAGGTTTAGTGGTTTAGGGTTAGAGGTTAGGGGTTAGAGGTTTGGGGGTTTTGGGTTTAGGGGTTAAGGGTTAAGGGTTTAGGGGTTTAAGGTTTAGGGTTTAAGGGTTAAGGGTTTGGGGTTAAGGGGTTTAGGGTTTATGGGTTTAAAGTTAAGGGTTAGGGGTTTAAGGTTTAAGGGTTTAGGGTTATGGGTTAAGGGTTTAAGGTTTAGTGGTTTAGGGTTAGATGTTAGGGGTTAGAGGTTTGGGGGTTTTGGGTTTGGGGTTAAGGGTTTAGGGTTTAGGGGTTTAAGGTTTAAGGTTTAAGGTTTAAGAGTTATGGATTTAGGGTTTAAGGGTTTAAAGGTTTAGAGTTTATGGGTTTAGGGTTTAAGGGTTTAGGGTTTAAGGGTTAGGAATTTAGGGTTTGTAGTTTAGGTCTAATTTAGGTAATCGGTTGCAATGTTTGATAATAGTTATATAATATATTACTATATTATTATTAAAGCTTAATTTTATATATTTTAATAATTATTATTTTATATAATTTTTATACATATATAATTATAGTATTCAAATTATTTGTATTAACTTGATGTTTTAAAAATTATTTCACTTTATAATTTAATATAATAAAATTATTTCACTTCCAACAAAACTTTCAAGAAAATACCTCTTAATTTGATGTTTTAAAAATTATTTCACTTTATAATTTAAGATCGAATCGATTCTTAAAATATTAAGTTAAGTAAAAAGCATATGTTTGACATATTCAAGTAGGATTAGTATTGAATTTCATAAACAACCTTAAAGGAATTAGATATTCGTAATCCAAACCATTTTTAATTTCAACCGAACATTGGCACATGTTATGAATTGATTAACTTTAGCAACTCTTTGTAAAACAAAATTTAAACCAATCAAAATGCTTAAAAAAGATATACGTGCCTCTAAGAAATGTTTAGAGAACACGAAATGTCGAAATGGTGCGCCAACTTCTTGAGATCAAATACCGATTCAAACACCCCAAATATACTAGAAAAATAAAATAGGAAGGATGATTTAGTAAACAATATAATCATTTATTGTTAGATAAAATTCTAAACCATCAAGCATATTGAGTAAACTTCAAGGAAAATAAGTACACGAATATCATTTTATTCAAAATAAGTCTCAACTATATAATTCAAAAGGAATCATTTTATTCAAGTTCGTGGTTAAACAAAATATCGTGGATCTTGAATATATCGAGCCAATTTCAATTGTCCCGAAATAACATGATAGAAAATGCAGGACCATTAACATTAGTAATAATAGAAACCGAGATCCAAAGGCAATTTTGCATGCGGCTAAAACAAAGTTAGACAATGGATTGTTACTACAAGTTGTCCGTAAATGCATGGTGTTATAATGCCAAAAAGAAGAGCAAGTAGCAAGTAGCAAGTAGAGCATGTATCACTCAACTCAAGAATGTTGTTATAATGCCAAATAATGACCAAATACGACACTGGAGTACAAACTTGTAAGATTCAGGTTGTATGTGGAAAATCAACATCTACGACCGAGATTCCCAAAACCATAGTAAAGAGAATTGTCGAAAGCAATGTAGGTTATATCCTAGAAACTAAGAGGACCAATAAAAAGTGAAACCATCGAGAAAATTGCGCTTCAAGAAAACTTTTACTTTGACAAATCAATTAAATAAGAATGAGACAAGCATCATTGTCGACCATATAGCAACTCTTTTAAAGCTTGTTTTCCTTCTCTTTGGGATCTAAGTTATAACAATACTCCATATACTCCAATACACTTTCTTTTTCTCATACCATACGAAAAGATGAGGAAAGGATGTTTTATCGTTGTTTAATTTTGTTATATACTACTCCAAACTTGTTAATAATCCAATTCTTTGAAAGACAATATTTTTGTTGTTTTTCGTTCTCTAGCTTGCATATGTCTACATCACACGACAAGCAGGAAAGATGAAATCTCCCATTTGCCACAGCCAAGCATCATCAAGCAAAAATACACAGAAGAAAAAGAAACGATCAAGAAAAAATGAAACGCAAAAAAAAGTCATAGCTTTAAAAGTTCAAAATTTAACATCCAATTAAACAAACACAGAAGCAAAGATCAATCAAAATACACAGTTAATATAAAAAAACAAAACAAAAATTCAAGTAATCGTTACCTTGACTTTTTCTTTCCCATTCAAATCCGATCAAACATACTGATTAGGGTTTTGAATTTGCCAAAATGGATAATTTTTATTTAAAATATCTCTAATATACGCTGAAGAAGAAAACAAGGATTACGAAAAGAAATGAAACGTAACCTAATATTGCAAATTGAAATCAAATATGATCGAGATTACGACTTACCCAGGATGCAGCAGAGTGTCGAAGGAGATGGGACACAGGAAGCTCAACGGAGATGCGGCAAAGGAGATGAGACAGAGGAAGCGGATGGTCACCAAGTTTTTAGGACTTAGGGACTTAGGGTTTTCAATTGGAGGCAAAAACAACAAGGACTTAGGGTTTTTCGGGTTGGATTGGGATAAACCGAACACGGACAAAAAACGCCGCTTTGCTCAATAATAAATACGTTTTGCGGCGTTTGCAACCTAGTGCCACTAATGTCTCGAGTTTTAGGCGTTTATTCACTAGCGCCACTAAAATTTTTTCAATTTTGTCAAAACGACGTCGTCCAATAAGGGGCTCGGAATGGATAAAACAAAACGACATCGTATAACTTTACATTTTGGCGCTTACAAAAACACCGCTAATTATCGATCTTTAGTGGCGTTTTCACAAAAACGCCGCTAATGCCACAAGCACATCGGAAGCGACACCGCTTTTGGCTAAAGTGGTGCTTTTGCCTTTTTTGTAAAAACACCACTAATGTTTTAATTATTTCTTAAGTTCCATAAAACCATTAACCTCTTAATCATTAATTAAACCCTAAATATATTTACATTGAAATTTTTATTTTGATTTAATCATACACATTATTTTAAATTATAAAATACATCAATTTAGTTTTTATACAGAGTAAATATAAATTTTATGTATGCAATAATAAAAAATGATGTTAATAATATCTATAATTATGTTTATATTTTACAAGATTTGGATCAAATTAAAGTTCATGTATACTTTTAGGATTTAACATGTTTTGATATGTATAAACCCTAAACTAACCCTAAACTATAAACTATAAACCCTAATTAACCCATAAACCCTAATTAACCTTTAAACCCTAAACCTTAAATCATACATGCACCCTTAAACCCTAAACTATAAACTATAAACTATAAACCAATATGCATAGTATCCCTAAACCCTAAAACCCTAAACTTTAAACCCTTAAACCATAAAACAATAACCCCTAAAGGTTAACCAGGCCCCAAACCATATTCCATAACCCTTAACCTATTCCTTAAACCCCAACACTTAAACCGTAATCCATAAAGTGCATGATCCAAAACCCATGATCTATAAACCTTTAAATAAATAATAAAACATAAACCCTAAACGAAAACACTAAACCTTAAACTAAAAAACTCTAAACCCTAAACTTAATTTAAATACCCATGCATAAACCCTAAACTATAAAACATAATCCATTAACCCAAAATAATGAACATTATATCATAAACCCTAAAACTATAAACTATAGACAATATTAAACCTTAATTAAGTCCTAAATCATTAACCCTAAAATAAAATATTCTTTTTGCGGCGTTTCTATAAAAAATGCCACTAAAGTTCAAAAAAATTAATCTTAACCTATTCCCCTAAACCCCAACACTTAAACCGTAATCCATAAAGTACATGATCCAAAAACCCATGATCTATAAACCTTTAAATAAATAATAAAACATAAACCCTAAACGAGGAAACACTAAACCTTAAACTAAAAACCTAAACCCTAAACTTAATTTAGAAACCAATAAACCCTAAACTATAAAACATAAACCATTAACCCAAAGTAATAAACATTATATCATAAATTCTAAAACTATAACTACGACATTAAACCTTAATTAAGTCCTAAATCATTAACCCTAAAATAAAATATTCTTTTTGCGGCATTTCTATAAAAAACGCCACTAAAGTTCAAAAATTAACTTTTAGCGGCTTTTCCCAAAAGCCGCTAATATTCGAACTTTTAGCGTTTTCCCAAAAGCGCCGCTAATCAAATTAGACTTTAGCGGCGTTTTAAGTAAAAGCGCCGCTAATGATCGACTTTTTAACGCTTTTACCAAAAGCCGCTAATGTTCAGAGACATTTAGCGGCTTTTACAAATAAACGCTATATATGTCCTTTTAGCGGCGTTTTACTAATAAACGCTTATTGATCTTTTTTTGGCGTTTTCCTTAAAACGCCGCTAATGTATAATATTTTATGCGTTTTCTAAAACGCATACTAAAAACGCCGCTAAAGGTATGTTTTGGTGTAGTGTTTGGGTATGGCATGTATAGGAACTTGGTCATGTTGTTATATGTCATGTTGGTTAGCTAAGGTGATGACTATTAATGTTACTCAATTCATTTTGTAAATGGCCATTAGAATTGGCCGATACTAGTTAAGTTATATTTATTCAATGATGATGAAATTCATGAAGTGCAAGTTCTTGCAATTGAATTAGTAATGAGTGAAGTAGATGTATGATGAAGTAGTGACTATTGTAGTGCTATATTGTTATGCTATATGTTGCTTGAAATGGTTAAATGTGATTGCTTTTCAGGGTGGCAAATGGCTTGATAAATAGCCTTATAATTGTCCACAATGATAGGCACACAAGCATGTGTCTAAACCGTATGTGACACACGGTCAGCCCCAAGGGTGTGTTGATAGGTCGTGTGTCCCCTGCATCTAATTTGCAAAAAATTCAATTCATCACACGGGCTGGCACACGGGCGTGTGGCCCTAAATGTTTGATGACATCATAAACAGAATGTCAAGGTTTTCACACACGGGATAAGACAAGGGCATGTCGTGGCCATGTGAGGACACAGACCATAGACACGGGTGTGTGCCAGGCCGTGTGAAAACCCCTATAGGTTCGAAATGAAAAATAAAATCCACACGGACTAGGGACACTGGCGTGTGTGACCACACGGCTTGCCCATACGGGCGTGTTCCTTTCCATACGGGCGTGTGACCCTATTTTGAGTAAAAATTTTCTAAGTGTTCATAAGTTTCCAAGTTAGTTCTGAACCACTCCATATATATGTTTAGGGTCTCGTAGACCTATAATAGGGGCGTTATGATTTCAAATGAAAAGTTTTAAGTTGAAATGAAAATTTATGGCTCGATATTGTATGATTAAGTATTTTAAGTCCAGTAATGCCTCGTACCTGGTTTCAGCGTCGAACACAGGTAAGGGGTGTTACAAAGTGATCCTTGACTTAGCAAAGTTTGTAAAATACGTTTTGCTTTAAGTATGGTACGTACCTAAGTTGGGTTAAATTTTGGTATAGTATGATACTTATAAACCTTAGGAATTGGAATTGGTGTTTTGGAAGTGAACATATGCTTGAATTGTGCAAATTAAATTGTCATAATATTTGCTAAGGTATAAAGTGTGGGATGTTGCTAGTGTATATAGTAATGCATGTATGCTTATGTCAAGTAGATTATTGGTTAGTCAATGAAGTTGCTCGTGTTTGGATGAAAATGATTAAATGAATGGAATATATACATGTATGAAAGGTATTATGATTCAAATATGAATTCATTGGGGATGTATGTTTGGTTCAAAAATGTGTTTGGGTTGTTTGGAACTTGCAAGTTGATATCTATTTAACACTATTCAAAAATAATGTGTCATGTTAGGACGTCGAGTAAATGTCGTCGCGACAAGATCAAGTCACCATGCCACGATGTGTCATCGAGTATGGGTCGTTGCAACAGTGAGCCAAATCAGTATGTTGTGTTGCAACGAGAAACCCTTTGACGACACGATGTAAACTTGAGATTTTTTAAACATTACAGTTTAGTCCTCATTCAACCTTGGGTTAGCATTAGAGCTTTTGAAAGTTAGTATAAGACTTAGAAATGATTATGTATCATTTCATATACTTGTTTTTACTTATAATTAAATGTTTAATTTTGTGATCAGATTATGATTTGATCTTAGTTGCTCTGGCAACGAATGTGATACCTTGTAACTTGGACCCGAAAATTGGGTTGAGTAATGAGTGTTACATTTGAACTGGTTAAATTGATTGTTTTGAGAACCAATTGACCAGACCGATTCGAAATCTGTTCAAACGATTTTTAACTTGGTTCAATCAATCTGTATAAATTCATGGGTCCACCATTTTTTACCTCTCATCGGATCAATACCCTAGTTGGTTTTCGGTCCAATCAATTCAATTTAGAGAACAATGAATATTGGAATTTTTAAATTTTTAAATTTTTTTGAATTGTAAAGTTTTTTTATTATTTTCCTACTTTTGAAATTATAAATTTTATGTTTTTATCTAAAATATGGAAAAATAATTTTAAAATTTTTAATATGTTTTAAAGGAAAGGACCAAATTGATAAAAATGTAAATATTAAGGGTTGAAAAAGTTATTTTACCTTTGACATAAAATTAGACGGAGAGAAACTCAGTGTAGAGGTTAAATTTTAGAACTTGAAAGATTACAACCTTTAAAAAATAGCGTATCGAAGTTTTAGGTGAAAAACGAAGCAAAAAAGCACGAGAATTTTAGGCAAAGGGCAAATTATGTAAAATCAAGCTGATATTCATTCATATAAGCTAAGCGCAGCCCCCCAGACTCCCCAACGCTCCTCTTCCTTCCTATTTCTCACTGTTGTGTTGCTTTCAGCGATCCCTTTCTCTCCTTACTCTGTTTTCTTTAAACGAAATAAATCCCTCCTTTGTTCTTTATTTTGACTCTTTCGAACATTTCTATCATCAGTTTGATGGATCTCAAATTGGGTTAGTTCCTTTTTTATCCGATTCTCCATGTTTTCTGGTTTTTGCTTTTAATTAATTGTACGCATATTTTTCATTTTATGTTTTTTGTTATCCTATCCTATTTTATGTTTATCGTATTTTGGATTCCTTATTGTTTTTTGTTTTCCTTTTCTGCATATCTAAACCCCAGAAATTTAGATTCAATTGTAGAAAATTATAAACCGAGAACTAATGGGAAAATTTTCAATGTTTTAGCATTTGTTGTATTTGCTTGCATTTTCTGTTTTGAGTTAGCTAATGTTATACTAGTAGCATTATCACTGGCAAATAACTTGTGTTGCTTTAGTCATTGTTGATATCAAGTTCTGGGTTCGATAAAAAAAAGTAATATTAGCTATAAAATTGTGCATTGAACTATTGAAATTCGTAAGAAGGGAGGCTGTGCTTTTTATTTTCATTTAGTCTCTGTTTTTGTTGTAAATGAATTATGTTGATTTACTTTGGGTTCTACCTTGTCAGGTGGGGTGGTTGTATGTGAGATTAGCAGGGAGGGATGATGAAATAATTGCCATGCAGATCTACTACCGTCGGGTTACTTCGCAGATCCAGTTGTCTCCAAATTGTATCTTTTATCGTACTATCAATTAGTACCTTACTTGCAAAAAGGCGTTATCAGCTTACTGATATAGAGGCTTTTGGTCCATTCAGTTAAGTTGGTATCGTCTTTTCAAACATGCCATATTATATACAGAGGCTTTATAACACTTGCAAAGCGGCATTTTCGACCAATGGCCCTGTATCTGATGAAGTTATTGAAAGAGTTCGTACTATGCTAGGTATTCACTATTTGATTCTTCTTTCTTCATGTTTGTTCTTTGAGCTTATAGTTGAACCAAGTCTGCTATGCTTTATTAGTAATATAATTGAGATAAAATCATGTTGAAAGTAATTCTTAATACTATGGAAGCTCTTTTTTGTAGAATTTAGTTGTTATTTATATTTCAATCAAAATTGAAACATATGAATTTACTCTTAGGTTAATTAATTTAAATAAGTTGTTTCTTTCTTTGGATGACATCAGCTATTGGAAGTTGCCTCATGCTACTCCTATAATGTTAGTTTCTTGGCAAATTTCCATGTGGCCTGATTGTTAAATCTGAAAGAAGAAGAAAAAATATTATCCTTCTTTGTTTGGGATGTAAAGCTCATTTTTGTTTAAGTTCAACTTTTTGTCCTGTAGGAAGAGGCCCTGACATTATTTAATTGGCAAAAATTTTCCAGATTTTCACCAGATTTAATTACAAAAGCAAGAACTTCTTTTTACAAAGTGAGTTTTAGTAGATCAAGAAATTTGTTATCTGGCTCACCAAGACCTATTTCAGTACTTCATTATGCTAGTTGCCCAATGCCTTTAGCCTTTAAAAATCAACCTTCAAAATAATAGCTACTAGTCATCTTTGAAGTACTTTTATCTTGAGCATAAAAGTTTGCTGTATGATGAGTTAAAAGTTCAAAATTTTCTGCTTTCTTCACATTGAGCTGTTGCTTCATTGTTGTGGAGCAATCTATGTTTTTTACTCGCTGGACGCCTTGATAATTCTTTAGCATTTGGATGCCTTCTAGATATAAAATAGAAACCAATGATTGGGGTTTCTGTATTTTCCCTTTTTTCTTATGTGGTCTTAGAATCTATCTACACTAATTCCAATTCTTTTTTCTTATCCTGGTGAGTATTGAAATCTATTGGTATTCTAATGGTTTCGGATCAACATATCATTTTGAGTGGTTACAACTATTCTAATTTAGAGTACTAAGTACAAGGGTATACCATAACATTGAGAAAGTGCTTTTCTTGGTAGAGTTGATCATTACAACTTTGGTGTTATTTGATTAACCATGCAAAATTTTAAACCACTGTGTATGTAGCTCCAAGCATTTTCTGTTTTCATATGAAGTGAAGAAACCAAGTTTCATAGCATATTTGCTGCATTTTAACACAAAATGTCAATTTTATTTCAGAGAAAATGAAGCCTTGTGATGTAGGTCTGGAGCAGGAGGCACAAGTGGTACGTAATTGGTCTGGTCCTGTAAATGAGCGGAATGGAACCCATCAGTCATTGCCACCAATTAAGTATCTGCACTTGCATGAGTGCGACAGCTTCTCTGTAAGCACAAACTTTATATAACCTATCATTTTTATTACTAAAGATATCACCTATCTTGAGGACCTGAAATTTTAGAGTTTTAAAGCGAGGATGTTGAATTTAGCTAAACGTTTCCTAGAATTTATTAAAATAAACACTTCCGTTGAAATCAAATTTGAACTTTTGAAAATTGTAGTTACATTACCAGCTACCATCAGGCCTTCATTTTTCTGATTTCCTCTTTCTCTGCAGATAGGAATTTTTTGTATGCCACCTTCCTCTCTCATACCTCTGCACAATCATCCTGGAATGACTGTGCTGAGCAGGCTTATCTATGGCTCATTACACGTTAAGTCATATGATTGGCTTGACCCAAAAGAGCCTGAAGATCCACTACAAGGTGTGTTTTAACATTTCCATATTTCTTTGATGAATGCTAACTAAACCATAATAAGGATGTTCATAGAAAAATATGTTCTTCCGTATAAATTTGATAACAAATCAATATATTTGCATCCTATTGAACCAGTAATGGTATCATCCTTATTCCTTGAAACCTCATGAGTCCCATTTTTAATTATTTCCTTTTCCTAATACCTTTGTTTCAGGAGTTTTCTCTTTTAATTTGTTCCAGAGGATCTAGTACCTTTATAGAGTTCTGTTAATCTTCTGATGTTAGAAATCCTATGCAACTGCTGTTCTTGCCATTTATATTATAGGATTAGCATTCTTGTAAGACAGAGAGAAACGGACCTCCTTTTAAATTTATATTTGCTTTGTGATATACAGTTTTTTGTGTTACTGCATTTAATTTTGTTATGAATGTGCTGGTGGTTTGTTTAAAAATGACAGAAAATACTTTTAGTACGAATTTACTTGATCGAAAGTTGATGAGAATGGGAGAAAGAAGACCTAGGTAATACTAAATGTACTCATTGGTGGATGTCTCTATGTTACAGCTAATAACTCTTTCAATAGGGTAGATGTAAAGAACCTTTTGGCTAGCATCTGAGGAAGTGAGGTCTGTTCAATTTCTCATCTTGTGTGGATGTAGTTTAGGTTATCGAGAATGCTTGTGACATAACTGATTTGCTGAAATATTTGGAGACTACTGTACTTAGCTAGGGAAATGCACAGTTAAATTTGAATGGAACTTTTGTCAACCAAAAAAAAAAAAAAAAGTTTGAAAGCAAACCAGACAAAATGAATGGTCATAGAAGCCAATCATATCTTTTGACCTTTGACGAGATTTTAATCGAGTTCAGCTTGGGTTTTTATAATAACATAATAACAAATTTTAATTGGAATTTGATCTCATCCAAATATTTTGACCCTCATTCAAATAGGAATTATTCAGGGAAACAGGGATACAGACTTGTTAATGAAATAAAGTAACTATACAATCTAGGGGTTTTATGGTAAATTTAGGGATCATTCAAATAGGAACCATTAGCTGTAAATTTAGAGCCGAAGAGTTCTTCATGGGGTATATTTATTTGGTTTCAACTTGGTGCTTACAAAGTAAGTGTCGGAAGTTAATCAACAAACTTGTTAATGAAATAAAGTAACTATACAATCTAGGGGTTTTATGGTGTAATCTGACGTTTCAGGGGTGTGCTAAGGAGGTTGCTCAGTGAATGCTTGTTTTATTTATTTATTTTTATTTTTATGCATTATGTCTGGCTTGCCTGTAGCATGAGCAATGAAAAGGAAGCTATTGAACATATGAGGATTAGATTTTTTCTGATTAACAGAAGTGATTTTTGGTGGCCTATGGCAGAAAAACCTGCCTATCTGTCACCAATCACAACTGAAGTAGTTGCTAGTTCAACAGATGTAATAGTATTGATAATTTATTCATAGACAAAGTGGTGATGTATCAGATTTTAAATAATGCATTTCCTCTTCACCCTTCCTAGGGTATAGGGCTCTTATTATATATTCTTCAATCTTTGACTTTGATTTTCTTATTCTTGGTGGTTTGTAGCAAGAGCTGCAAAACTTGTCAAGGATACTGAGATGACAGCCCCTTGTGCAACAACAGTACTTTATCCCACAAGTGGAGGCAACATCCATTGTTTCAGGGCACGGACTCCCTGTGCTATTTTTGATATTTTATCACCACCTTACTCCTCAGAGCATAGGCGACACTGCACTTACTTCCGGAGGTCCCCAAGAAGGGATTTACCTGGTAAGAAATGTAATTTTGAACCTAGTATTAGATGGTAGCTTCTATGATATGTTGTAACCTGAAGAGAAATACTGCATGCTATTTTCTTATTCGTTTCCTCATTTAAAATGAAGGTGAGATTGAAATGAATGGAGAAATGTTCTCGGAAGTGACTTGGTTAGAAGAGTTTCAGCCCCCTGATGACTTTGTGATTCGGAGAGGGCTGTACAAGGGTCCTGTTATTAGAAGATGAAATATTCTTGTAGCATCCATCCAATAATATTCTAATGAATAACAAGGAACATGCATGGGGTTGTACAAGTTAGGCATTTGGCGTTGTACATATTACTACACCAATGTAATTCTGTGATTTTACTAACCTCACATTTTATTAGTGGGATAGAGTGGGAATTGAGAGGAGCTACTCGCATAATGACTTACTTTTCATTTTGTTCTTTTGGATTTTGTTTGCTGAATGACAATTGGGAATTCATATTATCTTGTTTGTTGCCCAGGTGTGGTAATTTTGGATACTTATTTCATTGTGGAGCTTTTATTTTCCTGCAATGTGTCAATGGCATAGCCGCTGCCTAGGAAATGTAAAACCTTGTCAAAATGCAAAAGATTGGGTTATATCTATTTATTGTTCAAGAGTTGCCAATTTATTATTGGGGAATTTTAGTTCCATTCAATGGGATTAAATGCCGATTTGAGGGCATGTGAAGGATATTCTTGAGTTTGTAGCACTTTGTGCCAATTTTGATGTCCCAAGTAAAGCAAATTGCATAGTCTTTAAATATCATTAAGGGTTTTTTTTTTTTTTTGCATTGTTGGCAACAAGGATTATGAAAGCCGAGTTTTATTGCCTCATCCTGGCCATGGTAGAGGATGTCAGTTACAAAAAAGATGTGAAATTATACTTGAATATATTATATTGTAATAAGAGGATGCTGGTTTTCACTGAAGCTGAAGGCTTCAGCTTCAGTGATGCAACAGATAAGCTACCACTGACACGCCAATTAAGATTGAATCTTCTTTTAAATCTAAAGTAAATTTTAGACCCAAATGGACTTGTATGTGTCCAATTTAACTTTAGTTGGTGTGTTCTAAGAAAAAAGTCTCTTGATGAAATTACGCAACTAGTCTTTTTATTTGTTTTCATTTTTATACTTAGAATCCTTTTAGATACAAACGTAGCTATGTTAAACAGCTTTTAATGCAAAATTCCCCTCAATTGAGTTTTAATATGCTGTTTGAATATCACAATTGAGGCGAGATTAATGCAATGCGTTGTTTATTTTTTTCACTGAAGTTGAAGCCTCAGTGGATGTTCAATTGTTTTATCAGTTTTGGCTCGTCTTTTCTTCCATATAAGTTTTAATTAGCAAATTAGTAGACTTTCTCATTTATTTAGCAAATCAGTAAGTTTGTAGAGGGTAGAGTGTAGTCGGCACCTTGAAGAATCGATTATTGTCACGGTTGCGGATCAAAGCCTGTGACGAATGCGTATAGAACTCCCCATGGAGTCTACTAATTAAATGAGGCTCATTCAATCCATTTGAACTAACTTGATTCGTGAAATACATGGAGAAATTTATCTACTTGAAGCTTTGGTGGTCTAGTGAAACAATCCAGTAAAACTAGAATTATTACGATTCATATAAATTTTAAGGGATAAGATTATATAGGGTTTAAATCTCTTAGGACTATTATGTAATAGATAGGCATTAATCCTAATTGTTGATGTAATTTGATTTGTACCTTGGATTTGGAGAGCTCAACTATAAATAGAGGCATTCTCCCTTATTTGTAATCATTCAGTTGTAATATTTGAAAGTAATACTTTTGAGAGCACTTACTCAAACACTTAGTCTGCGCTATTTTTCTTTGACTTTTCTATTTGTTTGTGGCTTCTTTCTCCTTCAAGTTTGCTTTGCTTTACTTTGATGCTTTAGAGAATTTCTACAAGAATTCTAGTTTTTTGATAGTAAGGTTGACTTAGGCGGATTTAAACCCAAGAAATTACCTAAAGTTGTGTGGTTTGCAAGACTACAGCTCTAGCCCTCTGACAGTTGGTATCTGAGCTAGTGTTTGAAATCATCGATTGAGATGTTGATAGAAGGAGATAAGCAAATTGAGCCGATGGAGAACTATAGGAAGGCCAAAAAAAATAACAAATCGAGGGATATGTTGTCGGCTTTGAAAGGTCGGGTGTTCAATATCGAGGAATCCATGGGTGGTGTGAAGGAAACACTCAATGTAGTTGAGGGACAAACCAATGAGTTGGATTCAAAGAGAGAGTAGCTCAAGGACTATGTGGCGAAGGCTTTCAATTCCAATCGGGATGTAATGAGAGAGATCTTCAATGCCACCATGAATGAAAAGACTAAGAAGCTGACTAAGAAGAATGGCGCTCTTGAAGTTATGGTTATGGCTTTGAAGGAGGAAACTGATGCTATGATGTCAAAAATTGAGAAGCTTGAGAGAGAGCTCGCTGTGTGTAGACCTGCTGTAGGAAAATGGATGTTGGCTTTGGTCCTTAAGCAATGTAAAATGGATGTCCTAAAGCCGAAAGAGTTCAAGGGGACAAGGCCCGTAAAGGATGTGTACAATTTTATATGGGAGATGGAACAATACTTTCGTGCGATAGGCATAGAGGATGATGCCACTAAGTTAAACACTGTTGTAGTTTTTTATATTGATGTTGCTATTTTATGGTGTTGTTTTAGGTCCACTAGTGAGGTGGGATCGCAATAGTTCTAAAAGCAGTTTTACCTATAGTATGCCTATGAGGAGGCTCGGGCTAAGTTGCGTCAATTTACGTAGTAAGGCACTGTTTGAGAGTATGTCAAAGACTTAAGTAAATTGATGCTTCAAATCTCCAACTCGAGTAAGAAAAAAGCATTTTTCTCGTTTGAAGATAGGTTGAAGCCGTGGGCAAAACAGGAGTTTCGTCGACAGGGTATCACTGAACTCACCATAGCCATTACCGAGAAGAGTCCTTCGTCGAGCTTGATTCGAGAAAAGACAAGTTCAAGTCTTCTAATCCCAAAGAGACTGATAATGGTGGGGAAACCATAATAAAGAGGGACAAGTTAAAAAGGACAATAGGGGAAATGGTGAAAATGGTGATAATGAGAAACCACATAATAGAAAGTGGAAGCCCAACAAACCAAAGGGGCCAGTGAAATGCTTCTTTTGTGACGGTTCACATATAGTGAGGGATTGTCCAAAGAAATCTGCATTTTCAGCCATCGAAGGGGATGATGAGCTAGTCAAAGCATCGATGAAACTTGGTTTGATCTTGAGTTCTGTCGAAGCCAAGAGGATTAGAGAAAATGGAAAGAAACCAATGAAGTGTTTCTTATGTTGTGGCCCACATAGAATGCGGCATTATCCAGAGCAATCTAAGTTATCCACGATCAGTAGAAAAGAAGAAGCAGAGACAAAAAGTGAGCCGCTAAAGCTTGTGTCAATAATACTCAATTCTACAAAAGTGAAGAAAGATCACAAGTAGAAATGGTTCATGTTTGTGGACATCAACATCACAGGTCGAAGAAGGAATGCTCTTGTTGATACATGGGCGTCAGACTTATTCATATCAAAGAAAATTGTGGGTAAACTTGGTCTCCCAATTAGTAAATCAACTAAGATCAATACGATAAATTCTAATGAGATCCCAACTGTGGGAGTAACACAAGGAGTTGAGATTCAAATCAGTCAACAAAAAGACAAAAAAGACTTCGAGGTAATTTAGTTGGATGATTACAAATTTGTGCTAGACTTGAATTTCCTTGACAAGATTAATGATCAACTAGTTCTTTTTTTTTTTTGATTTTATATGTATCTTGGGTACTTGACAACAACAATGTGTTGTGATTGTGAGTCGATACATGAGAGGTGGAACCAAGGTATTGCCGACAATCCATCTAACTGAAGATGTTCATTGTGATAAGAAAATTGACTTGGTATATAAGAGTGCTATAAAGATCCCCTTGAAAATGCTAGAGGGGAAGGTAATTGATATGAAGCCTGTTGAGTTATTAGTGGGCACTTATAAGAAATGTGGATTGTGATCAGACTTTGTGGGAAAATTAGTGATGCAAATTGGACAGTTAAATTGAGTAAATGCTACAAACAAGGTACATCTCAAACACTTTCCTAGTGTTTTACATTGTGACATATCCTTGTCTTGGCAAAGACACAAGGGCCCTTTTAGAGTTATGAAGCGGGTAAGTCGAAGGGCTTACAAACCAGAGTTAGTGGCAAAACCCAAGGTTAACCTAATGTTCAATATGCGTGTGTCGAAGACTATTTGTGAGGATCAAGGGGATCTCAATAGAGGCAAATCACAATGGGGGCAAGTAAGAGTAGTGACCTCTTACGATCGAGATATCAAGAGAGAAATACAATTCAAGTTAAGCGACGACGAAGACATAAGTCAAGGTAAATGTTCTGAGGGGAAAACTACCCAACAAAGAGATTAGTTGGAAATTTGTCGAGGCATTGTGAAAGTTTCTAGATGAGTCAAACTAGTGTCATCCCGAGGACGCAATAAAGACGTCTCGATAGTGGGTAGGGAAGAATGTCACGGGTTGCGGATCAAAGCTCGTGATGGATGCCCACAGAACGTCCCATCGAGGTCAATTGATTAAATGGGGGTCATTCGTGAAACTAACCCGATTCATGAAACACATGAAAAAGCCTATCTACTTGAAGCATTGGTGGCACAGTGAAACACTCTAGTAAAATTAAAGTTACCATGGTTAATGTAAATCCTAAGGGATAAGATTGTATAGAGTTTAAATCCCTTAGGACTCTCATATTATAAATAGGCACTAATCTCAGTCATTGATGTAATTCAATTTATATCATTGGATCTAGGGGAGCTCAATAGAGGTCTTCCTCCTTATTTGTAATCACTCAGTTGTAATTAAAAACTTTCGAGAGCATTTACTCAAACACTTAATGTGCGCTATTTTTTGTGGCTTTTTTTGCTCGTTCATGGTTTTTTTCTTTTTCGAGTTTGTTTTTGATTTGCTTTAGTGCCTTAGAGAATTTTTTCAAGAATTCTCATTTTTCAAAAGTAAGGTTGACTTAAGTAGATTTGAACCCTAAAAATCTCTTAAGGTCGCGCGGTTTGCCAAACTAAAGTTCTAGTCTTGTGACACTATAAAGTCGTTACTTGGAGGTGCTGACTTTGAAGTCTGTCTCTCAAGTGCAAACTTCACATTGTATGATTTCTTTTTTGAATTTCAGTCCCCAAATGACATGCATACAGATTGTATGGATTCACGTGAGTATTGTAAAATTAGTTGAAATTATGTCAACGTAGGTTACGAGTGATTAACCAAGAGATGTGGTGTTGTGGTTGCTCACCTCATCCCTTAGCCACAAGGTCGAGGGTTTGATCCCCACCCATGAGAATGGAGCACATTTTATGGTCAGTCGTTTACCTCTTCAAAGAGCACCTGCGGTGAAGGAATTAGTAAATGCACCCAAAAAAAAGGTCACGAGTGGTTGGGGTTCTAATTGCACAAAATGAGTTTATGACACATTTAGTTAAGTTTAAGATTTTTTCAATTAAGTCCCTCTATTTTGTGTGTAGATATAGTCACATGCAACCTCTCATTCTCTTTTTCTATAAAGCTAATTTTGTTCTTTAAAAATCCATCCATAATTTTCAACAACCTTTTAGTAAACAAAGTATGCTTTCATTTTGCAACTTTTTAGATAATTAAGTTTATTTTCTTCAAATTAAAATTATTTTTAATTTCATGTATGATTTATTTATTTTATTATTTTTCACATGTAATTATCTTATTGGGTTACTTAAGTAATAAATCATCTCATTAAAAATATTCTACGTATGAAATTCCACATCATCCGTTAACTTTTTAACGATATTTTCATCAAATCGGTTAAAAAAGTAACTTGAAAAAAGAACAAAGGTTGATGGTTAAAAAGGGCTCAAAAATACAATTAGGACCATTTTGACAAAATATGTAAATATTAGTGGCCAAATTTATCATTAAGCCAAACTAAATTTATAACAATCTACCAATATAATATTTAAACAAACAATAACCTAAAAGTTTACTAATACTTTAAGAAAAAACAACAAAATACTAACATTTAATCAAACAATAAACTAAAATTTTACACACTTACAAATATTATAACAATATACTACCTTTAAAAAACAATAAACTAAAATATGTCAATATAACAAAGCAATGTTCTAAAAAGAAGCTCAGTGTCATATATGTTTTTTTTATACAATGCTTAGAATTACCCATAGCCCCTCTCCAACCCATAAATAGAAAGATTATGCATTTCAACGCACTTGAACCCACGTCCTCCTATATTGGAAGTAATGCTCATGTCAATTGAGTTAAGACTCAATCGACAAACTAACTCCTATACTTGAAGAAAACTTGTATATATTTTATTAAAACACTTTAATAAAACTACAAATTTAACCGAGTAATAAATTATAAAAATTAATAATATTTAAACTAATAATAAATTAAAATTTTACAAATCTAAAATCTAAACTTACTTTAAGGAGGTTGAATATTATAGATGAGAGAATAACAAAAAAAAAAAAAAAAACATTTGATTCAAGAGTTTTATGTGCTGCTATGAAATGCTAAAGCACCTATATATACCATACTTTTGAGGAGTAAACTGATTAACATATGAAACTATCGTTAAACAATTTTAACTTGTCTAATTTTTTAATTAATACTTTCACTAGTTTGCACCTACTTATCAGGCTTCTTTTAAATTCATTTGTTATTTCTCGTTAGCTTTTACAGATTGATTTGATTTATGCACGACAAAGGGCAGGAGTGTAGCTAAGGGGCTGGTAGGTGCCTTGCCCCCCCTAAATAGAAATTTAGGCCTTTCAAAATTTTTAAAATTTTAAATTAGTGAAGGTAAAATTGTACTTTGTCTCTTAAAATGATGAAATTATATTTTTACTATCATAAAAATTACAATTTAATTTCGACCCCCTAAAAATTTTTTCGACTTCACCTCTAGAAAAGGAAGATGTGCCATTGCTGCAAGTGTCGAAGTCATTGTTGTTTCCCAATAGCATTTTAGGTCGCCAATGTAACGACCCGAAATTTACAGCTATAGGAAAAGTACATTTTCAGGTCACTATTTTCGTAAAACGAATTCGTAAATATTTATTAAAAATATTTACGAAGTCAGTTGTGTGGTTAATTAGATTTTAGTTAGGAGAATTAGTTTGAATCAAGGTTAATTAGGTATAAGGATTAAATTGAATAAAGTGTGAAAGTTAATTATAGATTAAAGACAAGTTGAAAGATTAAATAAGTAAATAAACCAAATTGTGACAATTGTGTGGTAAAGAAAAATACATGTGTAATAAATGTATACATACATTTGTAATACATATATGTATTTACTTATTATTTAAGAAATAATAATTATTATGTTAATATAATATTAAATTAATATAATAAACATAAAGTAAATAAAATAAAAATGAAGAAACAAAAGTATAGAAAAGGAAAGAAACATTAAACGAAACAGAGAAGGGAGAAAAGAAAGAAAAAGAAAGGGAGAAAATTAGGGTTTAAGGTTCAAGTTTAATTTGGTAAGTCAATTTAGTCCCTTTTTTTTGTAATTTTGATGTTTTTGGAATCCTAAAACAAAATATTACTTGAATTATGTTGAAATTTTGAAAATTAGTGAATTTTTAGATGTTGTTCATGTTGAATATATTGAAGAATTAGGGTTAAATTGATAGAATTTCAAGTTAGAAGTGAGAAATCCTAAGTTTTGAGAAATAGGGATTAAATTGAGAGAATTTTGAAATTAGGGTTTTATGGTGATATCAGGGAGTTGAAATTAGATTAAAGTGGAAATTGAATGAAATATGAAATTAGTTTTGTAAGACTAAAAAGAGTTAGTTTAAATTAAGGACTAATTTGGAATTTAGATAAAAGTTGTGTATAAATTGAAATATTCAATGTTAAATTGTGTTGTATTGATGGTTTTAAATTTTTTTAAATTCTGTAGCTAACGTTGAGCCGGAGACCTCGGCTAAGAAAGGAAAAGATAAAGTCGATGAGGATTAGCTCGGAAACTACGGTTTGTATTTTTATAATCCGAATCTAATTATTATTAGTTGTTGTATTTTGATTAATAAGTATGGTAAGTGATGAGGCAAGTATTGATATTATGATGTTGAAATTAAATGCTTGAATATATGTGAATTTTAATTTGTAAGGGATATTGATTGAAATGGAAAAAGTGATTATTTGAAATGTGTATTGATTGAAAATTGAAAAGTGATGTAAAACCCTATTAACTGTATCAGGCTGAGTCAGATATAGTTGACATGTCATAGGATTGGAAACGTTCAGGGATACTTCGACCACGAGTCGATGAGACACTGGGTGTCACATTATTACTTCGGATAAATTTGATGAGGTATTGAGTACCAACTTACTTCGGCAAGGCCGATGAGACACTGGGTGTCAACTTATTACTTCGAATTATCCGATGAGGTACTGGGTGCCATACTGGTGTGTTTTGGTTGTATCCGTCAAAGTCCATGTCGTGTTAATAGGGTAAATAAATGAATTGGCAATAAGATTGATATTAAATGATAAAAAAAATGTGAATTTTGAAATTAGATATTGATTTGGATTGTACAATTGAAATATATGAACCAAGAGTTCATGAAAAAGAGTATTGTTATTGCCAAATGATTTGTGAATCAAAGTGAGAAAGTTATTGATGATAAATGAAAGCAAAAATAGATGAATTGATTTATTGATTTTTAATGTTTATGTATGGTTAAAGTGTATATTTATATAATGTTATTTATTTAAAGTATTCAGATTATAGAAATACCATTGAGTTTATACTCAGCGTACGGTTGTTTTCCCAGCGCAGGTTAGGTTAAAGTCGATTGTTGAATCAGCATCCAAGCCGATCCCGAACTCAAAGTGGTGAAGTATATTTCTTTTGGTTATGGCATTTACCTAGGTAGTCATATGTATGTCATTTTGAGAAATGGTTGTAAGTGATGATATAAGATGATAATAGTTGGTTATATGTATAAGTATATGAGTTATATTGAAATTATAAAATGGTATTTTTGGTTGAAGTATGAATGAATTTAACATATACAAATTTTAGGTTGAAATTTGGTATAAAGTTTGAATTGGTTTAAATGAAATTAAATGAATTGAATTAGTAAGTATTTGTAAAATACCTATGTTAATATGTTGGTTAGATCATTAGGTTAATTGTTTGAACATGAATTACATGTATTTGATTGTGATTTGGATTGGTTGAACAATTGGTTTTTTGAGTTGTTTGTTGTTCAAGATTTGCAGGGTTGGTAAACTTGACGTTAAAGGCTTATTTTTAGTCCACACGGCCTGACACACGGGCGTGTGACCAGACTGTGTGAGACACACGGTTTACACATGGGCATGTGGATAGGCCGTGTGTCCCTTGCATCTTAAAAATTTAAAACAGAATGCCCCAGAAATTGTACACGGGCAGAGACACGGGCGTGTGTCTCAGCCGTGTGAGGCACACGGCCTAGCACAAGGCGTGTGGCTGGTCGTGTGGCCTAAGTCAGAGAGTTACGCGCGGTTAGAACATGGCCTAAAGCATGGGCATGTTTAGGGTCACACGGGCGTGTTCTTGGGCAACACAGGCGTGTGAGCCTGTACTTAGGAAAAATTTTGAAATTTCACAAAAATATTTCTAAACTTCCAATTAAGTCCCGATTTGTTTCTAACACATGATTTGGGCCTCGAGGGCTCAATAAAGGGACATTATGATGAAATTATGATGTGTATGTTATATTATTATATGATTGTTCGTATTTGTTCTAAAATGTTCGATAATACTCTCTAACCCTATTCAGACGACTGATAAAGGTTAAGTGATGCTACAACCAAAACCATTGAGAGATTGCCAAAGGAGAAGTTGGCACCTAGGGATTAACTTCAAAGTCAACACTTTTAACTAATGGCTTCTATCGAATTCGATTCTTAAAGACGCCAACTTTGAAGTCGATCTCTCAAAGTACCGACTTTAACCAGATAACTAATTAAACAACAAAATTAACTCATTTGTTATTTTTTTTTTAAAATTTAAAATTTTCTAGTGAAAAAGTTGTGTTTTAGGGGTTTATTGGAAGATTTTGGAGGACCTGATTTTCATGCTCAAGTAGTTTCACTAAATAATTAATAATTTTGATATTTTGCCTAATACATGTCTTCATCTTTCTATCTAATCATTGCTAAAATTCATTGAACTGAATTATATCCCTTTAATTTTGAATTTTTTTAATTAACATGATATCATTAGAAATTTATATATTAATGTAAATAATTATTTTTATACAAATTTAAAGAATTATTTAAATAAATAATAAATAATTACATATTATTATTTCATTAATAAAGTAATGTTTTGATATATTTTTAATAGTTTCATAAAATAAATAATTTAAAACCTCTATTCGATACAACTTTTAGTCTAATATCCTTCGTAGTAATTTTTATTTTCACATTAATTTTACAGTTATTTCTAAATCTAAACACTTTTTTATTGATTTCAATCTTATCACTATAATAATTAATTTTATCATTTCCTTGAAATTAATCTCAAACATTAAACTTTTATTAAAAGAAGCTAGGATAATTTTTTAGGGGGGCGGATGAAATTTTAATTTTTTATAGTTTATATATTTATAATTTGTAAAGGATTAAATCGAATTTTTATAATTTTAAGGGGGCTAAAGTGTAATTTTACCTTTACTAATTTAAATTTTTTAAAAAATTTTAAGAGTCTAAACATAAATGTTACATTTTAGAGGGGCCGGGGCCCATGCCAACCCCTAGCTTTGCCTCTGCTTTTATTGGATTAAAAGAAAACTTATAGTGAAAGAATATACCTCCTTTACTGCTATGATTTTTCACTTCACTAGAGATTGAAAATCTTGACATCAACTATATAGGTTGGATATAGAGCTCATAATGGGCCGGGTCGGATCTCAACATGATTTTAGTCTTGTTTTTTATGTTCGGGCTAGGTTTAATCTAAAATGGGTTCAAAATTTTGTTCAATCTCGACCTGAATAAAAATGTTAAAATCTATACCGGTTTGCTCATATTAATTTTTTATATTATTATTTTTATATAAAATAACTTCAAAAATATAATATATCAAATACACTAAAAATATTAAAATAAATATTTCCCAACAAATTAAAAATAAATAAAAAGGATTGAAAATAAATGTTATTGTTTGAATATTGTATAACTATTCTTTTTTCTTGTTAATTTTACTACTTTTTAGAGACATTTGTTGAAAATATAATAGAAAAATTAACAATAAAAATGGATAATTACCGAAAACATACATGAATTTTGATTTTGTGAAATTTTATACATGAAATTTTAATTTGATTTAATTCTTGTAAATTATTAATACAATTATTAATATATAACATCATTTTATGTTTATATATTTCATACATAAATAATTATATTTATCCAATATAAAATAAATTGATGTATTCATTTCTTCAAATATGAATGATTAAATCAAAATTAAAATTTCAAGTATACATTTGAACCACAATTAGAGTTTCACGTGTATAATTACACCAAATTAAAATTAATTTATACAATTGCACATTAAATTAAAGTTCATGTATAATTTTAAGATTTATCCCATAAAACAATGGTTATACAATATCCAAACAATAACAAACAAAATAGTAACAATATAATAGCGAAATGATAGTTGTAAGGCCCAATTTCAAGGCCAGGGCCCAAACCAGAAAACTAAAAATCTCAAATTAAAAAACAGTCCATTATTTTTTTTAGCCCAAACACAACAAGGCCTAATGGCCCAAAGAAATGAAACAGAAAACAAAAACCCTAAAGCTTGATGCGCCGCACGCCCCACTCCAGCAAAATTGGCCGTCTGAATCCTCACTTGACCATGAATGTGCCTTGCCACGATTCCACGTCGAGGCGTGAGCCACCACTTTTTGCAAATGTGCAAACAGAATCGATTGTAAAGGGCTATAAAAGCCTTCAAAACGATGTAAGAGGGGAGGCTATTTTTTTACTGAAATACAAAAAGAATTTAGAGAATTTTTTTGAAATACCAATCTGATTGATTAAAGTAAACTTTTGGTGAGAAATAGGTAGACATTTGAACAGAGCAGTTTTTCAAGGTAATTTTGAATATATTATCATTCTATATAGTTCCTTTTACTTTTTTTTATCCAAAAATTCAAAAACAAAGAGAAAGGGAAGCTTATCTGTATGACCCTTTCATTGCCCGGCCGTTGTCTTATCGTGTTACCCTCATCCAAGATCTCCTGAATTTGAGCCTTGACTCCACCAATTCCTTTGGTGCCATTCGATCTGATTGCTATAGATCGAGGTCTTGTTCGGTGTAAATCTATCTGAATTTGACTTCCGATCTGGAGGCAAACCGGAAGTTCTTACGGAATTCATCAATGAATTCCCTCTTTCGGACCTTTTCAGCCGTGACTCCTTAGCCTCCAAGGCACAAATTGAACTATAAATGCCTCACACCCTTTCCTAACCATCTTTTTAGCCTTCAAGGCCGACACCACATTAGAGAGGTAATTTCTTCGATTCTGATCATAACCACTTCATCCCCTCGGCCATCTTAAGAACCATGTGTAGCGGCATAATCCAACCTCGCTTGGTACCTAACCGGCCGGTCCATTCAAGGATCAAATCGAACTCCCCAAGCGGTAGTTCCATCGGATCGACCACGAATCGACCCCTTGGAGTTCTAGGGGTACATCCAAAAAGTTTGTTCACAACTAGAGAATGGCCTAAAGGGCTAATTACGATCATCTCCCTAGTAGCGATCTGAGTCTAGGTTCAAAGTCTCTACCACACTACTCGCTATGTATGAATGCGTTGAGCCCACATCAATTAATGTAACATAAGGAAAACCGAAAATCGAGCGTCGGTTATGACATCCGGTCGTCACCCTCTCATGACGCTCGCAGCGCATAGACTAAGCAGTGCCTTGCCTCTGTATTGCTGCGCCTGCGCCTTGACTTTCACGACCACGATTAGCACCATTTCCCTCTACCATTACCACGACCTCTCTGTGGTCCCACACTTCTATCCGATGCGGTTACATCCCTCGACCGATTACGAGCTCGCTTAGGGACAATCCCTCACGCGGTGTTCCAAAGACCCACATTCAAAGCAACCTCGCTCACCGGTCCAACAACCTGCAATGGGCTTTTCCACAGCGATTACTTCAGGCCGGTTCTTGATTAGCGTCATGGGCCTTCTTTTGACTTGGCCCTCTGCCTAGCCTTTTTACGATCATTACCACGACCGGATGGCCCAAAACCTCTCTTACGCTTGAGCCTATCATAGTTTTGCCTCCGATTGCCTTGATACCCTCGGCTACCTTAGCCTTTTCTACTAGGGACGAAAACTCACGAACTTCTGCGGAGCAATCGGTAGCCTCAAATCATCTCTCGGCCCGTCCTCAAAAGCGGACCCGGCACTCATGTTAAGTAGCCACAATGCCTCTCGCATATTTACTCGGCCTTAAGAATTCCGCCTCATACTCAAACCAGAGACTTAGTTCCTTGTACTAACCTCAAAAAGCCTTTCTACGTGCGTCGATGTAGCTAGTGCCCACATACTTTTTACGAAAGCGGCCTTAAAGTAATCCCATGTAAGATCATCCGCGTGGCCCCATCTCGAGCGGTGAGCCACCAGCGATATGCTTCATCCTTGAGGCGACACGGCTCCTTCGACTTCTCCTCGTTAGTCGGTCAAGATTGTCCATGATCCTACGTAGATTCTAGCCGATATTCGCTACACTAGGTGCCACTCAAACCGCCCGAACACCTCGGCTCCGTTGGACCGAATTAGCTCGAGAGATTTACGAGCTCTCGATTTCCACCATTGACCACCAACTCGAGAACCCGTAACTACGACTTGTGACCTTTGCCTCACCCGCATGCGATCCTGCTCCTCGGCTCTAAAAGTTGGGGGTGGTGGTGGCGATGGTACCTCATTTTAGAACCATGTCCGGACCTAACGGGTTCGGATATGGTCATTCTTCCCCACGTCCACGTCGGCCATGTCCTCTAGAACTCATTCTATCTAACGCTTTTAATCGATTAAGAAAAATTTTATGGATTAGTAATTTGTTAAAACGATTATCCGAAGAATTTTATGAAAAGTTTAATAAGGATTCTTTCGATCAAACAATGTTTTAAGTCTTCTACCTAGTTTACACAAAGGCCACATTCATTCCCTAGTACTTTCCATACCTATTCCTCCTCGGACATTTTTGTCCTGCTTCTTCAAATTATTTTAAGTCATTTCCTATAGGGGTATTTTTGTATTAGAATCAGAAATTTCAAACTTTAATAAAGTAGGTCACTTTGAAATTCCCAAACTGAATCAGGTATTCTTGAAGATTTTGTAAAATTTATTAATATGGCATCATTTTGGAAACGAGGGTATTTGGTAATTTGTCAATCGGGGTAATTTTGTAATTTTTAAACAAATCGAGGTTTTTAACGGTTGTAAAACTCGAGGGTTCCTTTTGCGAGTTTCCCTTCTTGAAGCGATGATGTTGCAAAAATTTTAAATTCGAGGTCATTATGGTAATTTTACAAGTTGAGGGCATTTTGAAAATTTCCAAAACAAAAGTATTTTATTGATGATTTGCAAAGTATAGTGTTTGGATATTTCTAAAATTTTGGGCAAACCATTGAATTAATATTTTATGAGTCGAGGCATTTTAGTAATTTCACCCTAAGGGTATTTACGTAATTTTCACAAATCAACTTTTAGAAAACATTGTAAAATGGTTGTTCTCATATTTGGAAGAGTGACTTTAAAAGTTTTGAAGAAATTAGGGTTTTTTTCAAAAACATGGTTAGTTCCTTTGGGTTTTAGTCGTTATGTTTAGCTTTATGTAGAGCCCTCTTGGTCGGGGTGAACGAGCTACTTACCCAGGCGGGATTCGAGTGGAGAGGAGGTGAGTCCATGATTTGCTTAAATACCAAGCTCCCACCGAACCTTTCTAGACATGCGCTTACAGAGGTTGCCACACCATGAGCCTACGAGTTAGGGTGAGCAAGAAGCTACGCACCGGGTAGGATACTGCGAAGAGGTGGTGAGTCACTCGGACTTCTTAAATACCGGGCTCTTGGGATCCAATCCTAGACATGCATCTGGGGTTACCACACCCTAACTTCGGTGACATGGTCATAGGTTGGTGAGTTCATTAAGTCTTATGCTCTGTTTGTGTTTGAGTAGTCTAACCACAGGGTTCAAATTCCTATAAGTCTATTCTCGTTCCATGTCTCCTACCCTTCTATGGAAAATAAATCATCTGAAGTTAGGAACACTTACAGGCGGATAGGTCTTTGGAGACTCGGTGCCATCTTTGTTCAAGCCAAAATAATTTCTCAAACATTATAATAAGGCCACTATCCAAAACAAAACATTTTGGGCCTTGGGCCCATGATCGAGTTTTGAAGCGGGCTCGATACCAATTTATATGACCCAAACCCGGCCCAAACACTTGACCGAATTTGGTTTGCTCTGGGAAAAACCTTTTGAATTCTTTTAAAAAGCTGGTTTAAGTTTTGATAAAAGATAAGCGTTTTGTTAAAAGCAGTTGAGGTGTACAAATCTTATACTTGGATTTATTTTGAAAATATTTGTTAAGTCAAGTTATTATGTATATTTTATATGTACCGATGGTACTTGAAAACCCTTTTCGATTGCTTTGGAAAAAAAACATGTGAATTCATTCTTATAATCATAAAGTTTGAAGCAGTACTCAAGCATATCTCATTAATAAAATAATTTTTAGGAGGCCTTATTACAACCCAATTAAAATCAACCAAAATAAAGAAAAATGTAAAGAAGAAATTCAAAGTTTAATAAATTTAAAATTCCTTTGCATGGCCACCTCAACTCCTCAGAGCTCCATATCCATGAACTATGTGTCACACGAAAAAAATAAAGGAGAAGGTGAGTCACCAAGACTCGATATGTAACCCTTCCCGGGTAAATACCACATCATACACACTATATAACACATTAATCATGCATTAAGACATATACCCAACCTAGCCAACCAAGCGCCTCTGTCTACCCATTGTGGTACCAAACCCTTTGGTGGTGCCAAACCACTGGTGACGTATAGTCACAGATGTGATACCAAATCACTGGAGGTGCCAAACCTCGGTGTCCGAAGACACAAATCGGTTGATGGGGCCAACCCATCGTGATACCAAATCATCGGCGTCAATCCCATATCTCAAAGTGAGGCCAACCCACGGTGGTGCTAAGCCACGAGGGGCGAGGCTATGAGGTGCCAAACCTCTGGAGGTACCAAACCTCGGTGGCGTAGAATCACAGTGTGTTACCAAAACAACGGTGTCCGTCGACACAATATAAGCGCCCCTCCACTCATCAACCCATATCAAATCATATTATAGAGTTTATAACAACATACATTTATCACATGTATCACATAAGCTATGCTTCCCAAAAGCATTATTGTCAATCTCATTTGTGAGAGACATACCAAGATCTCGCTTGTACCATTAAGGTACTAATTTAGTATCTACATAAATCAGTTTACATACAACATGTACTTAATCGGTTTATTAATTGTTATAAGTGTGTATGTACACACATCTGCTTGAATGCTCTAAATCCGAAAGAGGTGTTGATCACCACAGTTCTCTCTGCACCTATATTATTAGGCCAACATAGAATTAGTACTATGGCCTAATCGGCCAACCCAAATATTTAAAAGGGTTCTCCTTTTGAACCCGAATCCTTACCAAATGCCTTTAAATAATTACTCCAAGCGTTACGCTTTCCTATTAATCGGCAACCTTATGTTAGTAATCTTGGCTTAAACACTAACTAAATAACTTGCTTAAATTAGATCTTACCATTACTTACCAAAATCAAATACTAGAGATCGGGGCACTGAATCATTGCTACGTTTCATGCGTACCTAGAAGAGATCGATTACCAAAAGTGTTTAGGAGCCCTCTGCAAAATCAATACTTTATTCTTGTAAAAAGTTGATGAACATGAGTGAAAAGAACAATAGGTATTGACCAAGGTACTCACCTTCTTAAATCGTTTGCCACGGAAGATTCAAGGAGATCTACCCTACTTTAATATTGGCCAAGATGGGTTCAAAGAAGGAAGAGAGATTGACACACAAGTGAAAAGTAGATTCGGCTATGGTTTGGAAAGAAGGAAAATAATGGGAAGAAGGTGTTAAAAGTTTGACAAGGGGATTTTGAGAAGAGAAGGGTGTAAAGAGAAGGTGGTTTCGGTTTGGCAATAATGAAGAAGAGAGAAGAGAAAGGAAAGAGTAGGTGTTTTTAGTCGAGGAGATCAAAAGTAGAAGAAGAGAAAGATGGTGATGTAGAAATCGGTTTGAGAAGGAAAGAAAGAAGAATGGTAATTGCTTGGCGAAAATTAAGAGTAAAAGACTTAGCAAATTGGCACTATCCCCTTTTACTTGCCGTCCCCTCCTTCCAAGGAGTTCAAATTCATCCACTACCTTAATTTACTCTAGGCCACTTGTTTGATTCAATTCAAAATAACTTGAATTAATCATAATCAATTAATAATCCAAATAATAACCCTTTTATCTACTATTATCTTGTTATAATAATAATATTATCCTTGATTATCTCTTATTATCTAATACTAATAAATAAAAAGAGTTTAAAGAGAAAGAACTCTCCTTCCTATCTAGTCAAAATAAAGAGTAAAAAGGAGAATTGTGACTCGAACCAAGGCTCTCCCTTCCACTTATGGCGTCACATATAACTCCCAAGTAGTCCTCCTTTTGCCACTTTTCCAAGGCTCATTTTGTGTCAATAAATCCTCTATTTAATCTTGTAACCCCTACTTGCTAGAGCTCCTTACCTTTAAAGTTTCCAAATACAATTTTCTACTAAGCCGAGCCAACTTAAGACCTTAATTAAATCTTATCACTCCATAAATAATACCATAACAATTCAAACACTAAGAAAAACATTTAATCACAAATAGCCCGGTTTTAGGATGTTGATGGGACTGTGGTGACGACAATGAAGGAGGATTTGGGGTTTAAACCCTTGAAAACAAGAAAAAGGGAAGGGTATTACGGTTTTTGTTTTGAAATAGAGAAAGAAATGAAGGAATGGTTTTGTTTTAGGTTTTAAACATTAAAGAGAGATTGGCCCGCGCAATTACTTGCTTCTGCAGGTGGATATGCGCAATTTCACCCTAAATGGGTAAATTCTGCGATTAGCCCTCCTTTTTATGCTATTGTTTCAATTGTGTCCCCCTTCAATTTTTCTATTTTTTTAAATTTGCCCCTGAGTTTTGCGCGCCATTTCGATTTAGTCCCGGGTCAGGTGCAAGTGTTCAGGAGCTGGGAGTAATTGCATTACTGGCCCCTTAATGTTACGCAGTATTACGATTTAGCCTTTTATTCTTCTTTTGTTTTAAATTGGCCCCAAACATTCTGTTTTTAACCCGATTTGGTCCTTTTTTGATTATTTTGCTATTTTACCACTAAATTGAGTATTTCTAAATATTTTTATTACCATTTGTTTATCGTATATTATTCTTATAGCCCTATTCTTTATATTATTATTATTATTATTATTATTATTATTATTGTTTACTTAAATTTTTATTATTATTATATATGATTATTATTATCTATTATTTTCGTTATTATCAATATTTTGTTTTACTACTATTTTTATTAACACTACTATTATATCTACCACTACTTTTTTTATTTTTTTTGTATTGTTTTATTATTATTAATATATTATTTTCATTCTTATTAACGTTATTATTACTAGTTTAGTATTATCATTATTATTTTTGCAATTATTCTTTTAATATTTCTATTAATTTTTTTATTACCCATTTTATTTGAAATTAACCTTGTATATATTATTATTACACTATCCTATTACTAATATTTTTTGCCACTATTCTTTTTTTTTTTCACTATCACTACCATATTATACATATTATTATTCTTATAATCATGTTTCTTATTTTACTTTTATCTTTTTATCGGCATTATTATTGCCATTTTCGTTGCCATTATTTTTTATATATTCTTTATTATTGATATTAGTATTATTATTATTTGTCATTCTCGTTAATTTGTTTTTCTTTTACCACGTCCTTCAAAATTCATAAAAGGTTTTTTTTTAAATGAGGCAATGTCGCATGTTTTGGAAATTCAAGAAATCGTGCCCTAACGTGCTGGGTTTCGATTTCTATTTATCCAAATCATTAAATATCCTTTAAAACTGTCTGTTTTCTCTAAAATTAAAAGCAAGTTAATATTTTGTGCTTGGAAGTTTTGAGAAATTGTGCCCTAACGTGCTGGGTTGCAATTTTTCGCTCATCCAAAGGACTAAATATCCTTTTAAAGTTCGGATCGTGTTTTCTCAATTTAAAAAATAAGGCAATGTTTCATGTTTGGACATTCGAAGAATCGTGCCCTAACGTGCTGGGTTTCGGTTTCTTTCGTTTGGCCAAATACCAGAATACCCTTTTTAAATTGCAATGCATGAATTTTGGAAATCATGAAGTGATCTTGGTGTCAAAGGTTTGAAACATCGTATCCTAACGTGCTGGATGTGATATTTCATCTTTTCGAAACAAGAAAATTTTGACATCCAATTCGCATTACCCAAACATTTTCCAAATGATCCATATTTTAAAATCTTTTCTAATTTTCGATATTAAGGACATTAATCAATCAATACGGTACCAATTTTGGGCGTTGCGAGGGTGCTAATCATTCCTCGTGCGTAATCGACTCCCGAACCTGTTTTCTTAAAATTCGTAGACCAAAACGTTTTCAAAAGTGGCCCAATCGCACTTCAAAAAAGATTGGTGGCGACTCTATTTTTTCTTTTAAAGTCGGCCCATTTTCCAAACAAAAAAATGGTTTCGACAGCTTGGCGACTCCACTGGGGACCAATAAGAGAGTCAAGCCGTGGAATTGATTGATTAATGTCCTTTTTTTGAAAATTAAAATCTGATTTTGATTTCTTCTTCTTTCCCATCGCATATGTGTTTTACATTTTACGTGTTTGGGATACATTTGCATCATATTGCATGACCGTAGTGGTCACACCTTTAAATGAGAGTGAAAAGCTACTCCTTCGTGAGGTTTTCACCTCCGTGCAGGATAGTGGATAACTTTCAGGATACATCCGTCCCTATGTCTTTGTGAGGTTTTCACCTCCGTGCAGCCATAGGAAAATGTATTCCCCTGAACTGAACTCGGTTCGTATGAGCCTATAATGGGTGAGGATTGAGGAATCTGCTGGTTCAAGTACCCTTGCTTTAGAGCCAAACCGAATATAGAGAGCCCTAGGAACTTACCCTAGGTAGAGCTACGACAAACCTTAGTAGTCACCGGGTAGGTGTTTGATTTTTTCTATATATGATACTAACATGTTTCTTTTGTTTTGATTGCATTGCATTCACATCATAGAAAAGAGGCGTTGATTTCAAATTCAATTGCTAAATAGAAGAGTTTGTCATAAGGAAATGTGTTACTTGATAAAGTGGATTATAATACGATCGTTCAAACATAGTCCAAGTAAACGGCGAGAGATGGCTGATATCACATAGAAGAATACAAGACTTTCCTAAAGATTCAAGCCGACGAGGATTATTAGGTAGTCATGTCTCAATTTTATAAGAGAAGCTCATGAACATTTCGGAGGATAAGTGAGTGAAGAGGTTCGACCTGGACCAAGCAACAAGGAGCTAGAAGAGGCATCCTTTAGGAAGTTCATGGGACATGACCATAACATCCGGATAGGAAGAAGAGGATTGGTGTTTTCACCTAGACTATGAGGACAATGCCGTATATGCGATCCATTTTATGTAAAGAAACGTATTTTCTAGAAAAGTTCTTATAATGGAATTGAATTCATAATCAACATCTTTCTTTCTTTTTGCATTCATTCTATGAATTTGCATTGCGTTTCATGCATTTGTATCACATTACATCATATGCATTTAAAACCATAGAGAGAGCCTAATTAGTTGAAATTAACAGAGAGAGAGAAAGAGAAAGAGAAGGAAAATTTAGAATTTGAACATCCTTACGGTACACGTGCTAAATCAAAGAAAATGGAACAATTCCAAAAAGATATGCAAGACCAGATGCAAGAGCAAATGACAAAATTTCAACAGGAGATGAGGGACCAGATGTTGGAGGCTCAAAAGTACATGATGGCTCAAATGACCCAAACGCTCAGTGTGAGTACCACGCAGGGATTACAGGCCATTCGATTGAAAATTGCCTTACTTTCAAGAAATTGGTAGAAAGTTTCATCAACATGGGTATTGTGAAGCTCGATGACAAAACAATAAATGTAGTAATCAAAAGTAGAGGCCAGTGAGTTACGTTTCCTTGAAGAAGTCATCAGAGGCCTGAAAATAGGGAAATCAGAACACTAATGACATATCTGAAGAGTGAACCGAGGAATCAAAGTTTCCAAGACCTTGCATGTTTGGGAGTGTTTTGAACAATGAGACCGTGGAAGAGATACCTGCATTTTTAGCTAATCTAGAGTAATTTTGTGAAATGAGCTTGTGTCTAGAATTGTTATTTCAATAAAATGCATCTTTTGAGTACATATTCTTTTATTCTTTCTACTCTACATTTTTACTCTTTTATTTTTTATTCATTACCATACAAATAATCATCCTTAGAATCATTTATTCTTTGGATTTCTTGCCTTCATACTTAGGTACCCAGATATCAACGTCATGAGCGACGTTGTTACTGACTCCCTTTTTGAACGAGATATGGGTCTAGGGGACCTCAAGACTTTGAAGATGATAGAGATTGTGACATGTCTTCTGACTTGTTAAGAATGGTTTAACAAGATGAAAAAGTGACCTCACCCTACAGAGGATCATTGGATATTGCAAGCTGAGGAAAGGGGTGAAGATTGTAACCTAGCTTATCACAAAAATGAGGCGAGACATTATTGAGTTATTTTCGAGAATTCAAAGATGTTTTCATACAATTATATCAGGACATGCCTGGGCTAATAAGACGCGGGCTAAACAAGAAGATGGGGCACTGTTGATCAACCATAGAAGGGGATTGCATCAGTCATATCGCAAATGCAGAATTTAAGGAGACAAGATTCATGTACCTTCTCCAACTCTTCACAAATTTTCCATATAGGGGGCATGGATGTGATGGGGCCAATATCGTCAAACGCTTCTAGTTGACATCGATTCACCGTCATGGTCATTGTCTACTTCACCAAGAGGGTGAAAGTAGCTTTATATGCCAATATTACAAGGTCGAAGTCATCAAATTTGTCAAAGAAAAAGGGATTAAGGTGCCATAAAAGGATCGCGTTTAAATAACTGTACAAAGACAAAGTCTATAGTTTGTCTAAGGATCAGGCAACGTATCACAATATAGCAAAAGTTGCAAAAAAAAGGGTGACTTAGACTTGTAAAGATTGGCATAAGAAGCTACCGTTGCCTTCTATCTTATTGAATGTCGACTAGAACTCTCACTGGGGCAACATCTTACCCATTGATTTATGAAATTGAAGCATTTTTGCCTATTAAAACTAATCGAAGAAAAGGTTAAAGGTTATCCGTCATAGCCGGATGATGCGAGTTTACGACAAAGAGGTTCATCCTAGAGAATTCCACGAGAGAACCTGATTTCGAAAAAGATTTTTCCTTTACAAAACGATTTTAGAGGAAATCATATGTCAAAACTTGAAAGGACTTATAAAGGGCCTATTCTAGAGGATCATTGATATTGACTGAGATGGATGGCGAAGACTTGCCCAATCCGATGAATTCAAGTTTAGTCAAGACATATTTTACCTGAAAGTGGAAAGACCAAGGTGAAAACCCATAAAGGGAGCCTCAAAAAAAAAAAAAAATCAAAAATCAAAAAAAAGAAAGAAAAATGAGAGGATAAGGTGAAAACCTGCAAAGGGCGCTTTGAGACCAAAGGGGATTTGAGTTGAAAACCCGAAAAGGGCTTCTTAAATTTTGACCAAGAACTGGGGCATACAATAGTCTTGCTACGTCTGAATTAGAAATGAGGAAGAATGTGTTACGACTTGGGGCATTGACAAAGTACTCCGGGTCCCCTGAACACATATTGAGCTTAAAATGGTCCTTAAGAAGTTTGAACAAGAGAAGCTCAGTCTGTGATATCTAGGGCACCTAGTTTCTATTTTACCCATTTTTTATAATTTTTTTTCTTTTCAATATACACCCCAATCAATTTTCTTGGTTATCTTTTATAACTTATTTGTTTCGAGCTATGCTCCCAATAAATTTCTGTTTCGTCTGTCATTATGATCTTTTTCTAGCATTTGGCATTGAAATAACGATTATTGGACTAATAATACTTTCATGAAAGGAGTTTCGTATATTACTCTGGAAACCTCTAAATAATACAGGAGTCTGAAACATGATTATTGTTTAGGATATGATTATTGTTTAGGATTCACCAAGCTTAAGGGTTGGAAACATCTGAGTCCAAAATAAGGTTATCTCTTCAGATCTTGTCAAAAATGGCAGTTGAACAAGATGACAGGATATTACGTCAAAGATCAATATCGACTCAAGCATAAGAGGGGAATCATTTCCAAGAAGAATGATATTCTGTACCCATACGAATATCATGAATACACATCTGGGCGAATTTCCCAGGGAGTGATCAGTTGATTGAACAAGTTCTTTCCCCTGAATGATGGTGGAATAGATTGAAAAGTTTTACCCCGAAGTTGCGAGAGAGAGTGCGAAGATGGTATAAGTCTTAAAGTCCTATAGATACTGTGGAATGGACCTTGAAGTTATATTGGGGCCAGTCATTTGAGCAAAATAAAATTGTTTCTTTGAGTTTTGGAAAAGATACCAGCAAAGCGAGATAGCAGCGTAATACGTCAGTAATAAGATTTTGATGGACGACGAGCAATGGCAACCCTAAGCATTAAAAAAGGGTCATTTCTACATCATCGTTTGAGTGTTTCAATCATCGCCTCTCGATCCTTATGTATTTTTAACAAAGAATCATTATCATGACATTCTGCATTCATGCAAATGTCCATTAGTTAGGAGCATTCGGTTAATTATGATTATTGCATCTTATTCAGCATTCTCATGACATTCTGCATTCATGTAGATGTTATCCATAGCACATGCAGTTAGGAGCATTTGGGTTATTCCGATCGTAGCATACGCACCATTTGCATAAACATAAGCACATAAAACTAATTTTACAAGACAGGTTCCCCAGAGAACGATGTAGCAATATCGAAGATTTCAGATTTCGTCCCCTAGAGATAGTAGTGGGGCAGACCGAAGATTGTAGTCTTATCTTTCTAAGTTAGCAAGTCTGGCATTGCAGGAAGCAGATCAAAGACATGAATTCTTATTTCCTCTAAGTTCCAGTGGAGTAGGTTGAGGTTACAAATCCCGCCTCCTTGAGTTAACAATGAGGATTAACCCTTATTTCTTTGAAATTTTAGTAGAGAAGATGGAGACTACGAATCTCTTCTCCCTGAATTCTTATTTCCTCTAAGTTCTAGTGGAGTAGGTTGAGATTACAAATCCGCTTCCCTGAGTTAACAATGAGGATTAACCCTTATTTCTTTGAAATTTCAGTAGAGAAGATGGAGACTACGAATCTCTTCTCCTGAATTCTTATTTCCTCAAAGTTCTAGTGGAGTAGGTTGAGATTACAAATCCTGCCTCCCTGAATTAACAATGAGGATTAACCCTTATTTCTTTGAAATTTTAGTAGAGAAGATGGAGACTACGAATCTCTTCTCCCTGAATTCTTATTTCCTCAAAGTTTCAGTAGAGTAGGTTGAGATTACAAATCCCACCTCCCTGAGTTAATAATGAGGATTAACCCTTATTTCTTTGAAATTTCAGTAGAGAAGATGGAGACTACGAATCTCTTCTCCACAATTCTTATTTCCTCAAAGTTCTAGTGGAATAGGTTGAGATTACAAATCCGCCTCCACGAGTTAACAATGAGGATTAACCCTTATTTTTTGAAATTTCAGAGAGAAGATGGAGACTACGAATCTCTTCTCCCTGAATTCTTATTTCCTCAAAGCTCCAGTAGAGTAGGTTGAGATTACAAATCTCGCCTCCCTGAGTTAACAATGAGGATTAACCCTTATTTCTTTGAAATTTCAAGAGAAGATGGAGACTACGAATCTCTTCTCTCTTCTCTGAGTTAACAATGAGGATTCTTATTTCCTCAAAGTTTATTTCCTCAAAGTTTGAGTAGGTTGAGATTACAAATCCCGCCTCCCTGAGTTAACAATGAGTATCGACCCTTATTTCTTTGAAATTTCAGTAGAAAAGATGGAGACTACGAATCTCTTCTCCCTAAATTCTTATTTCCTCAAAGTTTTAGTGGAATAGGTTGAATATTTTAGATCTTGTTGCCCTAAATAGTAGTGGGACAAAGTCGAAGGCAAATCTTGTTTCCCTTAATAATAGTGGAACATGATTTAAGCCTTTATTTTATCTCCTATACCAGCAGTAGGGTAATAGCTGAAGATTACAGACCTTTTCCCACTGAGCAGGAGTGGAACAGATTGAAAATTACAAGTCTTATCTCCAGGTATCGGTAATGGAGTAGACTGAAGAGTGCAGATCTTATCTCTACTGAACAGGAGTAGAGCAGATCAACGACAAGGTGCCTTAATCCCTTAAGCAGTAGGGTAACAGGCTGAATGTAGCAGATCTTATCTCCACTGAGCAGTGGTGGAGTAGAACGAAACAAAATTCCTATACACCAAGACTTGATGGATGAAATAAAGCTACCTGAAGAAAGGAGGCATCAAGAAGTCGAGAGTCAACAAGATGGGGCAAAATTGGCCCTTTTAAAGTCTTTGCTCTATTCTCGTTACACAACAATGAGCAAGAAGGGGTAGTAAGGCCCAATTTCAAGACCAGGGCCCAAACCAGGAAACTAAAATCCGAAATTAAAAAACAGTCTATTATTTTTTCAGCCCAAACACAACAAGGCCCAATGGCCCAAACAAATGAAACAAAAACAAAAACCCTAAAGCTTGATGCGCCGCACGCCCTACTCTGGCGAAATCGACCATCCGAATCCTCTGCGCCCACAATGTGCGTGCTGCCACTGTAACAACCCAAACCCGACCCAAACGTTACAATCGGATCCGGTATGTCACTTAAGGGATTTTACAAAACATGTCGCATATTGGAAAACAATTACTAGGTTTAAACCTTTATTCCAAAAGCTTAAGAATTCATTAAAGTGTAAAATATTAAGTTATAAATTATCTTGGTGGATTTTAAATAAAAATTGAAATTTCGTACATGTCTTAACTTAATTGAAAACATAAAACTTAAAAGCCAAGATAAAACCCAAAACAAAATAATAGTCTAGTGGCCCGTGGCCTTATTACAACCATTTTTAAAATCCATAAAATATAAAAATAACAAACTAAAGTCTTTTAGCTGAATCAATTGTTCTTTTGCATGGCCACCTCGCGTTCCTTTTCGGCCGGTCCGATGCACTAGGTGTCACCAAATTATTAAATTGAAAAGGTGAGTCGCGAGACTCGATGTGCAACCCACGGACACCATTAGATTTGGGCTTTAGCCCATAAACAGAATATCAAGAAAAAAATTAATATACATAACAAAAATTATGCAAAGCCCAACCCAAATCCTAGGTTTCCATCCGCTATATGCCCCCGTACCAGCCTTTCACACCGTTGGGGATTTCTACAATCAACCCACACTGCTACACGCCTTGATGGAAGTCGTGCTGCTCATCATCAGATCATGGCCGTAGCCACTACAATAGATCACGGCGAAAGCTGCTACAACAAATCACGGTAAGGAACCGCTACAACAGATCACGGTAAAAAAACCGCTACAACATATAACTTCCTCCTTTCATCAAACCCAACCCATGCAATCACATAAAATCAATATTCTTATATCATTTAATCAAGGCAATCACTAACATAGTGATTTGCCTTTACCCTCTTTGGGTTTCCGTCATCATGCAGGGATTTCGGCATATATCAAAACATATAAGACTTATAATCATATATTAATCAAACAGATCTAGATGGTGTGGAGAATTACACACCTGATATCGGGAAATCTAATATTCTTAGTCGATGTCCTTGCTATCCGGATCTATTATCCTCAATCTATAGTCTT
Source organism: Gossypium rotundifolium (assembly GCA_025506655.1). Classification (NCBI taxonomy): domain Eukaryota; kingdom Viridiplantae; phylum Streptophyta; class Magnoliopsida; order Malvales; family Malvaceae; genus Gossypium; species Gossypium rotundifolium. The sequence continues at coordinate 9,687,779 of CP106725.1, read as the reverse complement.
GCTCAAAAGCTGGAAAATACACAAAGATTTAGCCCATTCAACAATCGGCCAAGGTTAAATAAGTGCCAAATCACACATTTAAACTAATAGATCTCTTACCTTGGAATCTCGAAAATAATCACGACTCAAAGGTTACTCAATCCTTGACTTTAAAGATCTAGGCGTTGGACTCTATTGATCCCAAAATCTTTGAAAAATAAGAAAAACCTTTGATAAGTCACTTGAATAGCTATTCGACTAGAGACTTTGAAAAGCCGAGAAAATCTGGAAACTCAAAATTGACACTTACCTTAGCATAAGAGATTGGCTAGCACTAAGAAGAGGATTCAAAATGCCAATGGAAGATTTAAATCTTTGGAAGTATAGAACTAATTCTCAAATAAGATGAATAAAGAAGACTATGGATGCTTGACTTTTTAGAGAAATCGGCACAAGGAGGAAAAAGGGAGAAGAGTTTGACTTTTGAAGAAATTGGAGAGGGAGAAGCTAGGAAATTCAGCACAATGGAAGAGGAATTTAGGGTTTTAGTTGTCGAGAATCAAGGAGGTAGCCCTCCTATTTATAGATATTTGGCACCTCTTGCTAAAACTAAAATGCCCTTAAATTCAAGCTAAAGAGGGAAATTGACACCTCTTTGCCATGCGAAGAGCTAAATTTTACACTCCTCTAGGTGGTGGATTTTGGCCAACACTTCCTTTGAAGATAAGCTCTAACATTTCTCCTTTTTATCTATAATATTATCACTTATAAAATCCACATAATATCTCCTATTTTCAAGACTTGTAGCCGTCAACCTCATTAAACCTAATTGCCGAAATTTAACTCACTTAAATTAAAAGATTTGGGCTTCATAAAACTTAAATTTTGGGCCCCTAAATCCCTTGTGTGTGGCGTCACTTCTAATTCCCTTACAGTGCCACTTATTGTTGGGCCACTAGCCCATGTTGGCATTTTAAACATAATTACGACCTTTTAACTCTATAATGCCCAATCTAATAATTTAACCAAGGTTTTTGCCTAATCCTGAGCCCAATTTGGACCCCTATCACTTAAATTAACTCATTACACTTATTCACCCATTAAACGCATAGGCCCAAAAATTCAAGGTGTTACAGTTCTACCCCCTCTTAAAATAAATTTCGTCCTCAAAATTTACCTGATCAAAAGAGATGGGGATACTGCTGTCGCATAACATCCTCTGGCTCCCACGTCGCCTCTTCTGCACCATGATTTCGCCATATAACCTTAACCAAAGGGACGGACTTCCTTCTCAACACTTTTACATCTCGATCCAAGATTTGCACTGGTTCCTCCTCAAAGGATAAATCTGGCCTTACTTCAATTTCTTCCACCGGCACCACGTACGATGGATCAGAACGATAACGTCTTAGCATCGAAACATGGAACACGTCATGTATCTGGTCTAACTCTGAAGGTAACACCAACCGATAAGCCACTGGGCCAATACGTTCTAGCACCTGATAAGGCCCAATAAATCGAGGACTTAGCTTACCCTTCCGTCCAAACCTCATTACCTTCTTCCATGGAGAAACCTTCAAAAAGACTTGGTCTCCTATTGCAAATTCCACATCCTTCCACTTTAAATCCGCATAAGACTTCTGCCGATCAGACGCTTCCTTCAATCGAGCCCGTATTAACTTAACTTTCTCTTCTATTTTCGAAACTAGTTCTGGACCCAACACCTGACGTTCACCCAACTCCGTCCAACAAGTAGGAGTACTACATCTCCTTCCATATAATGCTTCATACGGCGCCATCTGAATACTAGCTTGATAACTATTGTTGTACGCGAATTCAGCCAAGGGTAAATACTCCTCCCAACTACCCCTAAAATCAATGATGCAACCCCTTAGCATATCCTCCAAGATACGAATTACCTCTCGATTGACCATCGATGCGTGGTGAAAGCGGTACTAAAGTCTAACCTTGTTCCCATTGCTTGATGAAGAGCCTTCCAAAATTGTGACGTGAACCTAGGGTTCCTATCCGATATGATCGACACCGGTACACATGTAATCTTACAACCTCAGCCACATATAACTTAGCCACCTTTTGTAGAGAAAGGTCCACTCGAATCGGTATAAAGTGAGCAGACTTTATCAACCGATCCACAATCACCCAAATTGAATCTTTTTTAGTGGGCGTAAGGGGTAACCCACTCACGAAATCCATCGTGATTCTTTCTCATTTCCATTGGGGAATCTTCACCGGTTGCAACAACCCCGAAGGCAATTGGTGTTCAGCTTTGACTTCTTGACACGTCAAACACTTCCCACATATTAGTAACTTCTCGCTTCAAACACGCCACCAAAATTGCTCTCGCAAATCTCAATACATCTTAACTCCTCCGGGATGCATAGCATAGGGGCTATTATGCGATTCTCAAAGAATCATATGCCTTAACTCCTCATCTTTTGGCATACCAACCTTCCACGAAAACTCAAAACTCCATCGTTGTTCAAGCTGTAGTCTTCTATTTCACCCTCAACACTTGATAGAATTTGGTTTCTTTGGAGAAAACCTTTTGAAATCTTTTAAAACGGTTTAATTTTTAATAAAAGATAGCATTTTGTAAAAAAAGCAGTTGAGGTGTACAAATCTCATACTTGGATTTATTTTGAAAATATTTGTTAAGTCAAGTTATTATGTATATTTTATATGTACCGATGGTACTTGAAACCCTTTTCGATTACTTTGGAAAAACATGTGGTTTCATTCTTATAAACATAATGTGTAAAAGCGAATATTCGAGCATATAACGAGAATAAAATAATTTTAGGAGGCCTTATTACAACCCAATTAAAGTCAACCAAAAATAAAGAAAAGAAATGTAAAAGAACCGAAGTTTAAGTCTAGTAAACTAAAATCCCACTGCATGGCCACCTCAAGTCCCTCCGGCTCCATATCCGCGAACTAGGTGTCACCTGGAAAAAAAAAATAAAAGGAGAAGGTAAGTCACCAAGACTCAGTATGTAACCCTTCCCCCGGGTAAATACCACATCATACACACTATATAATAAATTAATCATGCATTAAGACATGTACCCCACCTAGCCAACCAAACGCCTCTGTCTACCCCATTGTGGTACCAAACCACTGGTGGTGCCAAACCACTGGTGACGTATAGTCACAGATGTGATACCAAATCACTGGAGGTGCCAAACCTCTGGTGTCCGAGGACACAAATCGGTTGATGGGGCCAACCCATCGCGTGATACCAAATCATGGTGTCAATCCCATATCTCAAAGTGGGGCCAACCCACGGTGGTGCTAAGCCACGGGGGCGAGGCTATGAGGTGCCAAACCTCTGGAGGTACCAAACCTCGGTGGCCGTAGTCACGGTGTGTTACCAAAACTCTTGGTGTCCGTGGACACAATATAACCGCCCCTCCACTCATCAACCCATATCAAATCATATTATAACGAGTTTATAACAACATACATTTATCACATGTATCACATAAGCTATGCTTCCCAAAAGCATTATTATCAATCTCATATTGACAGAGACTTACCGAGATACTCGCTTGTACCATTAAAGTACTAAATTCGTATCTACATAAATCAGATTTACATACAACATGTACTTAATACAGTTTCTTAATTGTGATAAGTGTGTATGTACACACCTGTCACCCACTGAATGCTCTAAATCCCGAAAAGAGATGTTGATCACCACAGTTCTCTCTGCACCTATATTCGGCCAACATAGAATTAGTACTATGGCCTAATCGGCCAAAGAAATATTTAAAGGGTTCTCCTTTTGAACCCGAATCCTTACCAAAGTGCCTTTAAATAATTACTCCAAGCGTTACGCTTTCCTATTAATCGGTAACCTTATGTTAGTAATCTTGACAAACACTAACTAAATAACTTGCTTAAATTAGATCTTACCATTACTTACCAAAATCAAATACTAGAGATCGGGGCACTGAATCGATCGCTACGTTTCTGCATACCTAGAAGAGATCGATTACCAAAAGTGTTTAGGAGCCCTCTGCGAAATCAATACTTTATTCTTGTAAAAAGTTGATGAGAACATGAGTGAAAAGAACAATAGGTATTTGGCCAAGGTACTCACCTTCTTAAATCGTTTGAGGAAGATTCAGGAGATCTACCCTACTCTAATATTCGGCCAAGATGGGTTCAAAGAAGAAAGAGATTCGCACACAAGTGAAAAGTAGATTCGGCTATAGTTTGGAAAGAAGGAAAATAATGGGGAAGAAGGTGTTAAAAGTTTGACAAGGGGATTTTGAGAAAAGAAGGGTGTAAAGAGAAGGTGGTTTGGTTTGGCAATAATGAAGAAGGAGAAGAGAAATGAAAGAGTAGGTGTTTTTGGTCGGAGATCAAAAGTAGAAGAAGAGAAAGATGGTGATGTAGAAATCGGTTTTGAGAAGGAAAGAAAGAAGAATGGTAATTGCTAGCCTAAAATTAAGAATAAAAGACTTAGCAAATTCGGCACTATCCCCCCCTTTTTACTTGCCGTCCACTCCTTCCAAAGGAGTTCAAATTCATCCCACTACCTTAATTTACTCTAGGCCACTTGTTTGATTTAATTCAAAATAACTTGAATTAATCCCCATAATCAATTAATAATCCAAATAATATCCCTTTTATCTACTATTATCTTGTTATCTAAATAATAATAAAAGAGTTTAAAGAGAAAAGAACTCTCCTTCCTATGCAGTCAAAATAAAGAGTAAAAAGGAGAATTGTGACTCGAACCAAGGCTCTCCCTTCCCTTGTGGCGTCACATGTAACTCCCAAGTAGTCCTCCTTTTGCCACTTTTCCAAGGCTCATTTTGTGTCAAAATCCTCTATTTAATCTTGTAACCCCTACTTGCTAGAGCTCCTTACCTTTAAAGTTTCCAAATATAATTTTTTACTAAACCGAGCCAACTTAAGACCCTTAATTAAATCTTATCACTCCATAAATAATACCATAACAATTCAAACACTAAGAAAAACATTTAATCACAAATAGCCCGATTTTAGGATGTTCAGTTCTACTCCCTTAAAAAATTTCGTCCTCGAAATTACACAGTCGAGAAGAGGTGGGGGTATTCTTTGCCGTATCACATCCTCGGGTTCCCGTAGCTTCTTACGCACCATGGTTACGCCATAGCACTTTCACTAAGAACCTTGACTTCCTCTGAGAACCTTTACATCCCGATCAAAATCGAACCGGTTCTTCCTCGAAAGATAAGTCCGAGTTGACCTCAATTTACGCCACGGGCACCACGTGTGATGGATCGGCCGATACCGCTAAGCATCGACACATGAAAGGCGTTATGGATCGACTTAACTCCGTCGGCGATTCGGTGATAAGCTACCGGTCTACTCGCTTCAACACTGTATATGGGCCAATGAACCTTGGGCTTAGCTTTCCTTTTCGCCCAAATCTCAACACCTTTTTCCAAGGTGATACCTTCAGGAAAACCTTGTCTCTACATCATACTCCATTTCTTTGCGCTTCGGATCGAGCATAAGACTTACATCTGTCGATGCTTCCTTAAAACGAGCCGAATCACCCTAACTTTGTCCTCCGCTCTGGGCCCAACACTTGTCGTTCACCCAACTCTGTCCAACACGTCGGAGTTCGGCATTTTCGTCCATACAGTGCTTCGTATGGTGCCATCTGGATACTCGCTTGGTAACTATTGTTGTGGCGAACTTCGGCTAATGGTAAAATTCCTCCCAACTACCTCGAATTCCAAGACACAACCCTCAACATATCCTCTAAGATCTGATGACCCTTTCATTGCCCGTCCATTGTGGATGGAAAGGCATCTTGAAATCAATCGTGTTCCCAAAGCTTGATGCAATGCTTTCCAAAACCTCGATGTGAACCTTGGATTCCTATCTGAGATAATTGATCTTGGCACACCATGCAATCGACTATCTCGCCACATACAACTTTGCTAGCTTCGGGTGAGTAATCCATTCTCACCGGTGCGAAGTGGTGATTTAGTCGAGCGGTCTCGATTACCCAAGCGCATCTTTCTTGTTGGGCGTGAGGGTAGACCCAGCGAAATCCATAGTGATCCTCTTCCATTTCCATTGAGGAATCTTTCTTGGTTGAAGTAGTCACGATGGTAGCGATGTTCGACTTTAACCTGGCGACCGTCGGACACCTTCCACGAACTCGATCCTTGGCGCTTTAACCTGACCACGAAGCTGTCTCCGCAAGTCTCCGTACATTTTACTACCTCCGGGATGCATAGCGTATGGGTGCTATGTGCATCATGGAGAATTCTTTATCTCGATTCTACATCCTTGGCATACAAGGCCGTCCTTGAAACATAACACACCATGATCGGACAAACTATACTCTTCCAAACCACCATTTTGGACTTGCAATCTCTTTGTATTCAATCTCTCGTCTACCAACTGCTTATCCTTAATCTCCTCGATCCAAGTTGGCTTAACTTGCAGCTCGCCAAAAGACTTCCATCATCGTATAGGCTCAAATGAGCAAACATCGCGTAAATGCGCCACGACCTTGAGCTCAACGCATCACCACCACGTTAGCTTTGCCCGGATGGTACTCAATTGAACAGTCTTAGTCTTTTAACAGTTCAATCCACCGTCGTTGCCTCAAGTTCAAGTCCTTCTGAGTCAAGAGATACCTTAAACTTTTGTGATTCGTGTAGACTATCGACTTCTCCCCATACAAGTAATACCTCCATATTTTCAAGGCGAAGACTACCGCTGCTAACTCCAAGTCGTGAGTTGGGTAGTTAACCTCATGCGGTCTTAGCTGACGGGACGCATAGGCTACTACCTTCCCTTCCTGTATCAATACACATCCCAACCCCGTATGGGACGCATCACGATGGCGTAAACAACTTCCCCCTCAGGTGTACCAAGGCCAAGACTTACGTAAATTTTCTCAACTTATCAAAACTTTTTCTTGCTTTTACGACCAAACAAATGGTACTCCCTTCCTCAATAGCTTAGTTAGCAGTGCGACAATTAACGAGAATCCTTCCACAAACCTTCGATAGTACCGGCTAGACCCGAGCTTGAATCTACGCCGCAGACTTAGGCGTTTCCACTCCAACACCGCTTCAATCTTGCGGGATCCACTCTAATCCCTTCCGCTGACGCCACGTGACCTAAGAAAGCCACCTCCCTTAGCCAAAATTTGTACTTACTGAATTTGGCATATAACTGTTTCTCCCTCAGTACTTGCAGAACTATTCGCAAATGCTTGTCGTGCTCCTCCTCCGTCTTTGAGTAAACCAATATGTCATCTATGAACACTACGATAAATTGGTCTAAGTACTGTTGAAATACCCTATTCATTAAGTCCATGAATGTCGCTGGTGCATTGGTCAACCCGAATGGCATCATTAAGAACTCGTAATGCCCATACCGAGTTCGGAATGCCGTCTTGTGCACATCAGCCTCCTTCACCTTTAATTGATGATAACTCGACCTAAGGTCAATCTTTGAAAATACCGACGCACCCTTTAGTTGGTCAAACAAGTCATCGATCCGAGGCAACGGATACTTATTTTTTATCGTTAACTTGTTTAACTGATGGTAGTCGATGCACATCCGTATAGAACCGTCCTTCTTCTTGACAAACAATACAGGTGCTCCCCCGGAGATATACTATGTCGAATAAACCCTCATCCAAGAGCTCACGAATTTGAGCCTTGACTCCACCAATTCCTTTGGTACCATTCGATATGGTGCTATAGATCTGAGTGCCATTCGGTAGCAAATCTATCTGAATTTGACTTCCCGCTGGAGGCAAACCGGAAGTTCTTACGGGAATACATCATTGAATTCCCTCTTGTTGGACCTTTTCAACGTGACTCCTTAGCCTCCAAGGCACAAATTCGAACTATAAACGCCTCACCCTTTCCTAACCATCTTCCGACCTTCAAAGTGACACCACATTAGACGGTAATTTCTTCGATTACGATCATGACCACTTCATCCCCTTGACCATTTGAAGAACCATGCGCAGCGATTGCAATCCAACCTTGCACGGTACTTAGCCAACAGGTCCATTCCAAGAATCAAATCGAACTCTCCAAGCGGTAGTTCCATCGGATCGATCCACGAACACGACCCTTGGAGTTCTAGGGTACATCCCAAAAAGTTTGTTCACAACTAGAGAATGGCCTAAAGGGCTAATTCGATCATCTCCCTAGCGGTGAGTCTCGAGTCTAGGTTTAAAGTCTCTACCACACTACTGCTACGTATGAATCGTTGAACCCACATCAATTAATACAACATAAGGAAAGCGAAAATCGAGGCGTCTGGGTTATGACATCCAGTGCGTCACCCTCCTCATGACGCCTCGCCGCATAGACTAAGCCAGTGCCTTGCCTCTGTGTTACTGCGCCTGCTTACGACTTCCACGACCACGATTAGCACCATTTCCCCTACTATTTCCACGACCTCTCGTGGTCCCACACTTCTATCCCGAGTGCAGTTACGCCTTTGGCCGATTACGAGCTCGCTTGGGGACAATCCTCACTCGGTGTTCTAAAGACCTACATTCAAAGCAACCTCATTCACCGGTCCAACAACCTCCCAATGGGCTTTTCCACAATGATTACACGGCGGTTTACGATTAGCGATCATGGGCCTTCTTTGCCTAACTTGGCCCACTCGCCTAGCCTTTTTACGATCATTACCACGACCCGGATGGCCTAAAACCTCTCTTACGCTTGAGCCTATCATAGTTTTGCCTCACAGATGCCTTGATACCTTCGGCTACCTTAGCTTTTTCTACGGAGATGAAAACTCACGAACTTCTTTGTGGAGCAATCGTGACCTCAAATCATCTCTCGGCCCGTCCTCAAAGCGGACCACGGCGCTCATGTTACAGAGCCACGATGCCTCTCGCATATCTACTCGACCTTAAGAATTCCGCCTCATACTCAAACCACGAGACTTAGTTCCTTGTACTAACCCCGAAAAGCCTTTCTCTGTAGCGTCGGTGTATTTGGTACCCATACTTTTTACGGAAAGTAGCCTTAAAGTAATCCCATGTAAGATCATTCACCGTGGCCTCATCTCGAGCGGTGAGCCACCATGATATGCTTCATCCTTGAGCGACACGGCTCCTTCGGCTTCTCCTCGTTAGTCGGTCAAGATCGTCCATGATTCTTTCATGAGATTCTAGCCGATATTCCGCACTTGGTGCCACTCAAACACGCCCGAACACCTCGGCTCAGTTGGACCGAATTCGCTCGGGAGCAGATTTCCGAGCTCTCGATTTCCACCATTGACCACCAACTGGAGAACCCATAACACGACTTGCGATCTTGCCTCACCCGCATGCGATCCTGCTCCTCACTCAAAAGTTGGGGGTGGTGGCGGTGGTACCTCATTTCGAACCATGTCGACCTAACGGGTTCGGATATGGTCATTCTTCCCCCTACGTCCACGTCGGCCACGTCCTCTAGAACTCATTCTATCTAACGCGCTTTTAATCGATTAAGAAAAATTTTATGGATTAGTAATTTGTTCGCTTGATTATCGCGAAGAATTTTATGAAAAGTTTAATAAGGATTCTTTCGATCAAACAATGTTTTAAGTCTTCTACCCTAGTTCACACAAAAAGCCACATTCATTCCCTAATACTTCCCATACTTATTCACTCCTCGGACATTTCTGTCCTGTTTCTACCCCAGGGGTATTTTCGTCATTTTCCTATAGGATATTTTTTTTGTAGTAGAATCCAAGAGATTTTAAATTTTAATAAAGCAGGTCACTTGAAATTTCCAAAACTGAAGAGCATTTCTGAAAATTTGTAAAATTCGAAGTTATGGCATCATTTTGGAAACTAGGGGTATTTTGGTAATTTTGTCAATCGGGGTAATTTTGAAATTTTTAACAAATCCGGGGTATTTTAACAGTTTTAAAACTCTGAGGGTCCCTTTTGAGAGTTTTCCTTTCTTAAAACGATGATGTTGCAAAAATTTTGTACTCAGGGTCGTTTTGGTAATTTTACAAGTTGAGGGCATTTCCGTAATTTTCCAAAACCAAAGTATTTTATTGGTGATTTGTAAAGTAAAGTTTTTGGATATTTCTAAAAATAAAAAAAAAAATTTTTGGGCAAAACCATTGATTTGATATTTTATGAGTCAAGGGTATTTTAGTAATTTCACCCCAAGGGCATTTCGTAATTTTCACAAATCAACTTTTTGGAAAAACATTGTAAAATGGTTGTTCTCATATTTGAAAGAATGATTTTAAGGAAATTTTGAAGAAACTAGGGTTTTGTTGCTTTTTTTTTTCAAAAACATGGTTAGTTCCCTTTCGGGTTTTAGTCGTTACGTTTAGCCTATGACCGAGCCCTCTTGGTCGGGGTGAACCAAAGCTACGCACTAGGTAGGATTCGTGTGGAGAGGAGGTGAGTCATGGATTTGCTTAAATACCAAGCTCCCACAGAACCTTTCTAGACATGCTTGAGAGGTTACCACACCAGAGCCCTCGAGTTAGGGTGAGCAAAGCTCGCACTGAGTGGGATCTGCGTGAAGAGGAGGTGAGTCACTCGGACTGCTTAAATACCAGGCTCTTCCGGTTCCAATCCTAGACATGCGTACAGGGGTTACCACACCCTAGCTCAGTGACTTGGTCATAGGTTGGTTGAGTTCATTAAGTCTTATGTTCTGTTTGTGTGTTTGAGTAATCTAATCCTAGGGTTCAAAATTCCTATAAGTCTATTCTACGTTCCATGCTCCCTACCCTTCTATAGAAATTAAATCATACAGGAGTTAGGAGTACTTACCTGGGCGGATAGGTGCCGGAGACTCGGTGCCATGCTGTTTAAAAACTCGAAAATACTTTAAAAAGGCCTACTAAAACATTTTTGGGCCTTGGGCCCCCCACAGCCGAGTTTTGAACTGGGCTTTGATACCAATTGTAATATTAAACCATTACCTAAGCGCCAAGAATTTGGTTTGCTACGGAGAAAACCTTTTGAAATCTTTTAAAACCGGTTTAAGTTTATAATAAAAGATAGCGTTTTGTAAAAAAAAAACAGTTGAGGTGTACAAATCTCATACTTGGATTTATTTTGAAAATATTTGTTAAGTCAAGTTATTATGTATATTTTATATGTATCCGATGGTACTTGAAACCCTTTTTCGATTACTTTGGAAAAACATGTGGTTTCATTCTTATAAATATAATGTGTAAAACGAATATTCGAGCATATAACAGAATAAAATAATTTTAGGAGGCCTTATTACAACCCAATTAAAGTCAACCAAAAATAAAGAAAAGAAATGTAAAAGACCAGAAGTTTAAGTCTAGTAAACTAAAATCCTTTGCATGGCCACCTCAAGTCCCTCGGCTCCATATCCATGAACTAGGTGTCACTGGAAAAAAAAATAAAGGAGAAGGTGAGTCACCAAGACTCGATGTAACCCTTCCCGGGTAAATACCACATCATACACTATATAACAAATTAATCATGCATTAAGACATGTACCCCACCTAGCCAACCAAGCGCCTCTGTCTACCCCATTGTGGTACCAAACCCTTTGGTGGTGCCAAACCTCTGGTGACGTATAGTCACAGATGTGATACCAAATCACTTGGAGGTGCCAAACCTCGGTGTCCGAGAGACACAAATCGGTTGATGGGGCCAACCCATCGCGTGATACCAAATCATTGGCGTCAATCCCATATCTCAAAGTGGGGCCAACCCACGGTGGTGCTAAGCCACGAGGGGCGAGGCGCTATGAGGTGCCAAACCTCAGAGGTACCAAACCTCTGGTGGCCGTAGTCACGGTGTGTTACCAAAACAACGGTGTAAAATCGACACAATATAAGCGCCCTCCACTCATCAACCTATATCAAATCATATTATAATGAGTTTATAACAACATACATTTATCACATGTATCACATAAGCTATGCTTCCCAAAAGCATTATTATCAATCTCATATTTGAGAGACTTATCGAGATCCTCGCTTGTACCATTAAAGTACTAAATTAGTATCTATATAAATCAGATTTACATACAACATGTACTTAATCTGATTTCTTAATTGTGATAAGTGTGTATGTACACACATCACCTTGAATGCTCTAAATCCGAAAGAGATGTTGATCACCACAGTTCTCTCTGCACCTATATTCGCCAACATAGAATTAGTACTATGGCCTAATCGGCCAACCCAAATATTTAAAAGGTTCTCCTTTTGAACCCGAATCCTTACCGAGTGCCTTTAAATAATTACTCCAAGCATTACGCTTTCCTATTAATCGACAACCTTATGTTAGTAATCTTGACAAACACTAACTAAATAACTTACTTAAATTAGATCTTACCATTACTTACCAAAATCAAATACTAGAGATCGGGGCTGAATCGCGCTACGTTCCTGCGTACCTAGAAGAGATCGATTACCAAAAGTGTTTAGGAGCCCCTCTGCGAAATCAATACTTTATTCTTGTAAAAAGTCGATGAACATGAGTGAAAAGAACAATAGGTATTCGCCAAGGTACTCACCTTCTTAAATCGTTTGCGAGGAAGATTCAAGGAGATCTACCCTACTCTAATATTCGCCAAGATGGGTTCAAAGAAGGAAGAGATTGACACACAAGTGAAAAGTAGATTCACTATAGTTTGGAAAGAAGGAAAATAATGGGGAAGAAGGTGTTAAAAGTTTGACAAGGGGATTTTGAGAAGAGAAGGTGTAAAGAAGGTGGTTTCGGTTTGGCAATAATGAAGAAGGAGAGAGAGAAAGGAAAGAGTGAGTGTTTTTGGTCAGAGATCAAAAGTAGAAGAAGAGAAAGATGGTGATGTAGAAATCGGTTTTGAGAAGGAAAGAAAGAAGAATGGTAATTGCTAGCTGAAAATTAAGAATAAAAGACTTAGCAAATTCGGCACTATCCCCCCTTTTTACAGTCACTCCTTCCAAAGGAGTTCAAATTCATCCCACTACCTTAATTTACTCTAGGCCACTTGTTTGATTTAATTCAAAATAACTTGAATTAATCCCCATAATCAATTAATAATCCAAATAATATCCCTTTTATCTACTATTATCTTGTTATCTAAATAATAATAAAAGAGTTTAAAGAGAAAGAACTCTCCTTCCTATCAGTCAAAATAAAGATTAAAAAGGGAGAATTGTGACTCGAACCAGGGCTCTCCCTTCCCTTGTGGCGTCACATGTAACTCCCAAGTAGTCCTCCTTTTGCCACTTTTCCAAGGCTCATTTTGTGTCAATAAATCCTCTATTTAATCTTGTAACCCCTACTTGCTAGAGCTCCTTACCTTTAAAGTTTCCAAATACAATTTTCTACTAAACCGAGCCAACTTAAGACCCTTAATTAAATCTTATCACTCCATAAATAATACCATAACAATTCAAGCACTAAGAAAAACATTTAATCACAAATAGCCCGGTTTTAGGATATTATTCTTATAATTATGTTTCTTATTTTACTTTTATCTTTTTTCTCGACATTATTATTGCCATTTTAGTGCCCATTATTTTTTTATATATTCTTTATTATTGATATTAGTATTATTATTATTTGTCATTCTCGTTAATTTGTTTTTTCTTTTACCACGTTCTTCAAAATTCATAAAAGGTTTTTTTTTTAAATGAAGCAATGTCATGTTTTGGAAATTCAAGAAATCGTGCCCTAACGTCTTTGGGTTTGATTTCTATTTATCAAATCATTAAATATCCTTTAAAAGCATACATTTTTCTCTAAAATTAAAAGCAAGTTAATATTTTGTGCTTGGAAGTTTTAAGAAATTGTGCCCTAACGTCTTTGGGTTGCAATTTTTCGCTCATCAAAGGACTAAATATCCTTTAAAAGTTCGGATCGTGTTTTCTCAATTTCAAAAATAAAGCAATGTTTCATGTTTGGACATTAGGAATCGTGCCCTAATGTCTTTGGGTTTGGTTTCTTTCGTTTGGCCAAATCTAGGATCTACCTTTTTAAATTGCAATGCATGAATTTTGGAAATCATGAAATGATCTTGGTGTCAAAGGTTTGAAACATCGTATCTAACGTCTTTGGATGTGATATTTCATCTTTTGAACAAGAAATTTCGACATCAATTCGCATTACCCAAACATTTTCCAAATGATCCATATTTTAAAATCTTTTCTAATTTTCGATATTAAGGACATTAATCAATCAATCTGGTACCAATTTTGGGCGTTGCGAGGTGCTAATCATTCTAAATGCGTAACCAACTCCGAACATTTTCTTAAAATTAAGTAGACCAGCGTTTTCAAAAGTTGCCCAATCGCACTTAAAAAAAGATTGGTGGCGACTCTGTTTTTCTTTTAAAAGTCGGTCCGTTTTCCAAACAAAAAATGATTTAAATGACTTGGCGACTCACTGAGGGACCAATAAGAGAGTCAATAGTGGAATTGATTGATTAATGTCTTTTTTTGAAAATTAAAATCGATTTTGATTTCTTCTTCTTTCCCATCGTATGTGTTTTACATTTCGTGTTTGGGATACATTTGCATCATATTGCATGACCATAGTAGTCACACCTTTAAATGAGAGTGAAAAGCTACTCCTTATTGGGGTTTTCACCTCCGTGCGAGATAGTGGATCGCTTTGGGATACATCCGTACCTATGTCTTTGTGAGGTTTTCACCTCAGTGCGACCATAGGAAATATATTCCCACAGGCCCGAACTTCGGTCCGTATGAGCCTATAATGGGTGAGGATCGAGGAATCTGCTAGTTCAAGTACCCTTGCTTTAGAGCCAAACCGAATATAGAGAGCCTAGGAACTTACCTAGGTGAGAGCTCGACAAACCTTAGTAGTCACCCGGGTAGGTGTTTGATTTTTCTATATATGATACTAACATGTTTCTTTTGTTTTGATTGCATTGCATTCACATCATAAAAAAAGGTGTTGATTTCAAATTCAATTGCTAAATAGAAGAGTTTGTCATAAGAAATGTGTTACTTGATAAAGTGGATTATATCGATCGTTCAAACATAGTCCAAGTAATGCGGCGAGAGATGGCTGATATCACATAGAAGAATACAAGACCTTGCCTAAAGATTCAAGCCGGCGAGGATTATTAGGTAGTCATGTCTCAATTTTATAGAGAAGCTCATGAACATTTGAGGATAAAGTGAGTGAAGAGGTTCGACTGGACCAAGCAACAAGAAGCTAGAAGAGGCATCCTTTAGGAAGTTCATGGGACATGACCATAACATCGGGATCTGAAGAAGAGAGGATTAGTGTTTTCACCTAGACTATGAGGACAATGCAGTATATGCAATCCGTTTTATGTAAAGAAACGTATTTTCTAGAAAAGTTCTTATAATAGAATTGAATTCATAATCAACGTCTTTCTTTCTTTTTGCATGCATTCTATGAATTTGCATTGCGTTTCATGCATTGTATCACATTACATCATATGCATTTAAAACCATAGAGAGAGCCTAATTAGTTGAAATTAGAGAGAGAGAAAGAAAGAGAAGGAAAATTTGGAATTTGAACATCCTTACGATACGCGTGCTAAATCAAAGAAAATGGAACAATTCAAAAAGATATGCAAGACCGGATGCAGAAGCAAATGACAAAATTTCAAGAGGAGATGAGGGACCCGATGTTGGAGGCTCAAAAGAACATGATGGCTCAAATGACCCAAGCGCTCGATTAATGAGTACCACAGCGAGGATTCTGAGGCCATTCGATTGAAAATTGCCTTACTTTCAAGAAATTGGTAGAAAGTTTCATCAACATGGGTATTGTGAAGCTTGATGACAAAGCGATAAATGTAGTAATCAAAAGTAGAGCCCGATGAGTTACGTTTCCTTGAAGAAGTCATCAGGAGAGCTGAAAATCGAAATCGAACACTAACGGCGTGTCAAGAAGAGTGAGCAGGAATCAAAGTTTCCAAGACCTTGCATGTTTGGGAGTGTTTTGAACAATGAGGCCGTGGAAGAGATACACTGTATTTTTAGCTAATCTAGAGTAATTTTGTGAAATGGGCTTGTGTTTAGAATTGTTATTTCAATAAAATGCATCTTTTGAGTACATATTCTTTTATTCTTTCTACTCTACATTTTTACTCTTTCATTCTTTATTCATTACCATACAAATAATCATCCTTAGAATCATTTATTCTTTGGATTTCTTGCCTTCATACTTAGGTACCAGAATATCAACGTCATGGCGGCGATATTCTGACTCCTTTTTTGAGCGAGATATGGGTCTAGGGGACCTCGGGACTTTGAAGATAGCGAGAGATTGTGACATGTCTTGACTTGTTAAGAATGGTTTAACAAGATGAAAAATTGACCTCACCTACGGAGGTCATTGGATATTGCAAGCCTAGGAAAGGGGTGAAGATTGTAACCTAGCTCATCACAAAAATGAGGCGAGACATTATTGAGTTATTTTCGAGAATTCAAAGATGTTTTAGTAAAATTATAAATAATAAGATTTATTAACTCGATTCCTAATCAAAACTACTCATAACCGTTCCTCAATATTTAAAATAGAAAAATAATATTGTAGAAGCCCATTTGCCCGGCCCATTTATTTTTACAACCCAATTGCAAAAATAAAACCCAACAATAAAAACCCAAAAATTTACAGGCCCAATAGGCCCAAAACCCAAAATTAGGGTTCTGGGAACCCTAATCTCCTCTATGCCGCCTCCTAGCCTCGTCTTTTGACCGACCTTCACCGCTTCGACGCCTGCTCGACCTCGACCCTCGCTCCACGGCCACCGCCCATGCCACTGTCACCACCTGCTCCACCACTTGACCTGCAAACAGTAAACGGAGACAAGACAGAAAAGAAAAAAGAGTAAAGAATGGCTATAAAAGCCAGAAAATGTACATTGTAAAGGACCTTTTTTTCTCTTTTCGAAATCAATAAAAAATAGAGATTTCAGATCTAAACAGGAAACAGAACCAAAAAGAAAGCAGCAGATCTAAACGCAAAAGAAAAAAAAACAACAAAAAAGATCCATTGAAACCGAAAGAAACAGAAAGAAAAGGTTATTTTTTTTACTTTCAAAACTCTTTTTATTTTATTTTTTTTCTTTCTCATGCAGATATAATGGTATAACATAAAAAAATAAAAGAAAAAGAAAAGTTACCTTTTTTAATTCACCATCACACGGTGGCGGCGACTGCAACACGGCGGCTCGGCCGGAATCCTCACGAGTTCTCCTCACCGCAGAGAAAGAGAAAGGAAGAGAGTTTTTTTAAAACAAGAGCAAATGATTTTTTTCAAGGTTAGGGGCCTAAATAGCCCTTCAAACGACGTCGCTTTGGGTCGGCCCTAACGCCCAAAACGACGTCGTTTTACCGGACGACCCGATCCGACCCGCTCCAACTTGGGATCCCAGAGTTTTTATTGAGGCTAATTGCACTTTAGCCCTCCGCTTTTTATGCTTTTCGATCAAGTTCGTTTTCTTTTAATTTGGCCCGTTAATTTTCAAAGTTTTGTATTTTTATCCCTCTCTTGCTGCGTTTTGATAAGGGTTTATTGCCATTTTAGTCCCCAAATCCTTTCAAGGTATAAATGGATCCCTAGTCTTTCTTTTATTTCAAATTTACCTAAATTATGCTTTTTAATTCAATTTGGTCCTTTTCTATTATTATTATTATTATTATCATTATTAACTATTATCATTATTTTATTATTAATACTATTGTTATATTATTATTTATTTTACTATTATCTATTTTTATCACTATTTATTTAATATTATTAATCAACAATTTAGTCTTTTTGTTTCTTTGTTATTATTATTATTATTATTATTATTATTATTATTATTATTATTATCATTATCATTATTATCATTATTTATTATTATCATTATTTTATTATTAATACTATTATTATATTATTATTTATTTTACTATTATTTATTATTATTACTATCTATTTAGTATTATTAATCAACATTATTTTTGTCACCATTATTCCTTTACCATTCAGTTAATATTAGTATATTTATACTTATATTTATTTTCTTATTTTTCTACTATTATTATTATTACTATTACTAATATTATTATCTTTTTAAAGTTATTATTTGTTATTCGATATTATCATTATTATCTATCTTTTTTTTTTACCATCACTATTACTATTACTATATTATTTTATATATATATATGTATAGATGTATTTATTTATTTTATTATTTCATTCATAGATTGCCATTATTATTTTTATCATCATCATTGTCGTTATTTACATCCTGTGACTATTCGCAATACTTCCGATGCACTATACATCGCTTTTTACTCCCTACGATATGTGTCTTTTCATCATTCCTTTACGCATAACATCGTGTTTTCACACTTTTACGTAAATATCTTTCAAAACCTTAACTTTTATAATGACAACGTTCCGCTTAGCAACTCGAGAAAATCGAATCCTAACTCACTGGTTCGTTTCTTCTCGCTAAAGCTAAACAACGGGATATCTTTTTTCAAATCACAATTTAAATTCTAAACAAAACACTTAATCTCGAGATTCAAAATGTCGTGCCCTAACTTATCGGACTCGACATCTAGATACTTCAAGATAAGTTTTTTTTCTAAAAATAGGGTAATCTTCCATATTTGAAATCCGTGGAATCGAGCCCTAACTTACGGGTTCCGGTCTCGTTTGACAAATGACGGTAGATCCTCTTCAAATAAAAATCAAGTTTTAAAAGACGAGCTTAGTTTGAGAATCTAAAGTATTGCGCCTAACTCATCGGACACGATGCTTTATCTCTTCGATAAAAGAGAGTCTAAACGTCCCTTTCAATTCCATCAAATTTTGAAAATAAAAAGCATTATATTTTCGAACCCTTTTAAAGTTTTCAACAAAAAGGACGTCAATCAATCGGTTTGGTACCAATTTTGGGCGTGTCGAGGTGCTAATCCTTCCTCGCACGTAATCGACTTCGAACCCGCTTTCTCAAAGTTCAGAGACCAAAAGCACTGTTTAGTAAATTAAATGTTTTATTAAAACAAAGGTGATCCGATCACACCAAATAAAGATCGGTGGCGACTCCTTCTTTTCTTTTTTCAAGAAATTGAGTCGACGCGTGCCATCTTAGCTTCGCCAAAAAATAGTCACGGACTTGGCGACTCCACTGGGGACCTCGAGGGTCAAGCCATAGATTGATTGATTTTTGTCCTTTTGATTAAAATGGTTTCGAAAAATCATGCTTCTTTTAATGCACTTTTGATATTGGTCTTGTAAATACTTTCGCATTGCATTGCATGACCGTTGTGGTCACACCTTTAAGTGGGAGCGAAGCTATGCCTTCGTGAGGTTTTCACCTCCGCATGGGCTAGTGGACTTTGCGGATACATCTATACCTATGTCTTCGTGAAGTTTTCACTTCGCATGGCCATAGGGAAATGTATTCCCGAACCGAACTTGGTCCATATGAGCCTATAATGGGTGAGGATCGAGAATCATTGGTTGGTACCTTCGAACTTTAGAATTAAACTACATATAGCAAACCCAGAGCCCACCTTAGGTAGACATGTCAAACCTTAGTGGTCACCCGGATAGGTGTTTGTTTGTTTTACTTGCTTTATATTCATGGCACTAACTTGTTGTGTTTCATTCTTTGTGCATATCATTTCATATTTTAAGAGGCATCGATCCACTGCGCTTCGAGTTAGAGAGTGGTTATGAAAGCGAATTCCTTGATAAAGTAGAAGACAATACTACGCACACATGGTTAGAGCCAAGCCAATTAGAAAAAAAGGACTAAAAGCTAGAATAGTGAACTGAGGCGCTTTACACCACCATCAAGTCAAGACTGAAAGCCAACAAGTCAAGCTCTGAATGTAATCGAGGAAATGAAAGGTAAGGTTAAAGAGCTAGAACGGTATTACCAAGAGTAAGCTCAATTGAGATTCTGGAAACGAGAGAGAGGCCCTGGGAGGAGGAGCTTCGTCATTCTTGCGAGCAAGGTAGAAGTCGGAACTACCTCATAGGTGAAGCGACAATCCAGATTCAAGAAGTAGTTGATCACCTACAAACTTTGGTCAGAAGTCGACATATTGAGCGTGAGATATGAGCTACCACCGCTCATAACCAAGAGCTAATCTCCTTGCTTGGGAAAATCAAAACCTTAGGCCTTAGGGCTAAAGCATATTTGTAATCGCTTATGTAAAGGGTTTTGCCTTCTAATAAAGTTTTCTAAAATGAAGTTGATCGAATCGATGTCCTCTTCCGCATTCATGCATTTGCATCGATTACATCATATATATTTAAGTTCATAGAGTGGGCCTAATTAGTTAAAATTAATACAGAGAGAAAAGAAAATCTAAAACCGAGAACCATCACAAGACACGTGCAAGACAAAGAAAATGGATCAAAGATTTGAACAATTTCGTAAGGAAATGCAAGAATGTATGCAGAGCAAACGATGAAACTCCAAAGAAGATATGATGGAACGGATGCAAGAGTCCCAAAACAACATGATAAGTCACCGCGAACTATTGGCCAATGAACGAGGAAAGGCGCTTGCTAGCTCGTGGAATAATGACGACTCGCTACCCCGGATTTACCCGCCAAATAACCAAGCACCACCGTAAATATGTCCCTAAAGGACGCTGTTGTTATCGAGCCACGTGCAGTTGAGACCGCAATGCCGCACTTTCCAACCGGTTCGGCACTAATCCCGAAGAGGTCCGCTAACCCTATAGTCCCCGATTTTGATGAAATGGTGAAATGGATAAGGCAAAAGTGAACCTTCCTGCATAACTCGAGGATCGTTGCAAATGGTTAGAAGAAAAGTTTAAGGAAATAGAACTGCGACCATCGCTATGGGGTGGACGCTAAAGATTTGAGCCTAGTCCTGCACTCGTACTTCCGCAAAATTCAAGACCCAGATTTTGAAAAATACAATGGGACGCTGTCTCAAGCGCACATCACAATGTTCGTCGACGGATGGTGGGATATGTTAACAACGATCAACGCTTATCCATTGTTTTCAGGATAGTTTGGCGGTCATGCCAAATGGTACAATCACCACGATCCGATCAAGTCGTGGAGGACCTAGCAGGCCTTCCGAAACAATACGGCACGTAGCGATATAGCTCTCGATCGAATCACACTCCAAAATATGGAGAAAAAGCCAAACGAAAGTTTCGGCAATATGCCCAGTGATGGAGAGAGGTAGCGTACAAGTCCAACCACCCTTTAGAAAAAGAAACTACCATGCTCTTCATCAACACCACAAGGCTCCTTTCATAACCCATATGATGGAGTACCACTAAGAGCTTTCCGACATGGTAATGGCGGGAAATGATCGAACATGCAATCGACGGCAAGATTGAAGCGGAAACCAAGAGAAGGCCCGCTCCTAGAAGAAAGGATGACGAGGTGAATAATATAAACATGAGGACCCAAATCACCATCGAGTATCAAGGTTCATCAAGGAAAGAATCTTGCACAAGGAAAACGTTGAAAAACTCCAATTTACGCCAATCCCTATGATATATAAGGAGTTGTATCAAAGTTTATTTGATGCACACGTTGTGTCTCCCCAATATCCAAAACCGATGCAACCTCCATACCCAAAATGGTATGACCCAAACGCCAGTGTGAGTACCACGGGATCACAGCCATTCGATAGAAAATTGCCTCACTTTCAAGAAATTAGTGGAAAATCTCATCAACATGGGTATTGTGAAGTTCGATGACGAGCAATGGTATACCAAGAAAACCAAGAATAAAGGTTTTCCAACATCCGCTTTTATGTACTTGAGAGTGTTTTGAACAATGAGACTATGGAAGAAACATGTATTTTTAAAGCTAATCTAGAGTAATGTATAAAACACACTTATTGCTTCAAGCTTGGAAGCGATAAGATTTCTTTTTAGAAGTAGGCTTGTGTCCAGAATTTTTATAAAATGCATCTTTCTAAGTAAATATTTTCATTCTTTACATTTCATACTGAATATTCTTTCACTCATGACCATATCCTACGAATAATCATCCTTAGGATAATTTATTCTTTGGATTTTCTGCCTTTTCACCCACAATGGGTCCCCAGATATCAATGACATGAGTGACGCTATTACTGACTCCCTTTTTAGTGAGATATGTATCTAGAGGGATCTAAGGGCTTTGAAGATGACAAAGATTGTGACTTACTTCCCCAATGGTAGATCCTACCTTGTGAAGTGTTAACAGACGCTATGAACTAACGAAGAAGATAAAGATGGAAGCGTAGCTCCTTGAAGGAATAAGGCAAGGCATCGCTGAGCTATTTTTAGAAATTCAAGAGGTTTTCGCACGATCATATTGAGGCATGAAACATGGGTATGCTGATAAGGTTGGGGTTCAAGAACCTATGTTTTACAATAGCCTAGCTAATCAAGAGGCTCGGGCTATTGGGGAAATTGTATCTTATGCCATAAATGCCAAATCGAGGAAGACTGCGTTTCTCCATTTTTTCTATATGAACATGGATGTTAACAAGCCGCTTTAGCCAACATCGATCCATATTCATGGTCGTTGGTTACCTCATCCGAGAGGGTGAAGGTCGCTTCATCGCTAAAATTACAAAGTCGTGCAAATAAAAAAAAGGAAAAAGACATTCGAGATTTTTTAAAAATATGAGACTTGTAAAGGTTGGCATAAGAAGTTACCATTTACCCTTTAAGTTCCTTGAACGTTGGCTAGGACTTTGCCGGGCATCTTTCCTATTGGTTTATGAAAGGAAACAATTGTTGGAAGATAGGATTCCTTTTCCCAAGTTTGATTGAATTAGAGGAAGCGAATGCCTCCAAGAAGCTTGATTGAAAGTTTTCAAGGTCAAATGTACCAAAAAATAAAATAAAAAATAAAAATAAAAAATAAAAAATCGGATACGGCTTGACAAAAGGTTCGCCAAGAGTATTTCAGAAGATGACCTAGCATTAAGAGAGATTCTTCTTATCCAAAAGAACTCTAAAGAAAAGTAAATGCCTTATAAAGAAAGAAGGCCTGTTCTAGGGAAACATGAGTGTTAACCAAGATGGATGACAAGGACCCGCCAATCCGGTGAGTCCAGATTCAAAAAAGGAGTTTTCCAAAAAAACGAAAAAGAAAAGAAAAGAAAAGAGGAGAGGCCAAGCAAAACCCAAAGGCGCTTTGAGACCAAAGGGTATTTGAGTTGAAAACCCGAAAAGGGCATCAAAATTTTGATCGAAAGTAGGGCATACAGTAGTCTTGCTACGCCAAGAAGTATGTTACGCTTGGGGCATCGCAAAGTACTGGATCTCCTAAACACGTATTAAGCTCAAAATGGTCCTCAAGAAGTTGGAAGAAGCTCAAGTCGCGATATCGGGCACTTAGTTTCCATTTTACCCATTTTGTTACTTGTGGTTATTTTGTTCCTTTCAAAAACCACCGATAAAATTCCTTCTTAATTACCTTTGCTAGCGTTGATTAATGTGTTTGTTTGAGCTATGCTCCCAATCAATTTCCTTTTGTCCATTGTTACAATCTTTTTCAAGCATTTTGCATTGAAATAACGATTAGTGGACTAATAATACTTTCATAAAAGGAGTTTTGCATATTACTCGAAGCTTCGAATAATACAAGGACTCAAACAGACTATTGTTTAGAACTCACTCACTCAAGGTTTGAAAATATTGGAGAAAGATGATTATCTCTTTGGACCTTTTATTGGTTGAACGAAATGACAATACATTTCACCGGTGATACGACCTTGACGATAATCTAGCAATGTCAACCCAAAGAAGGTAAAGGGATCATTCTCGAGAAAAGAAAATGATACTCGCATTCATGCACATATCGTGCCTACATATCGGTCATTGCACCATGGATCGTGTAATGATCAAATTGATCCTATACCTGAGTTACGAGGGATGGATAGAAGAAACCAAATGTTATTCTCCTAAATTGCGTGAGAGATACAAACTTTATGTCTCGAAGGTACAGTGGAAGGGACCCAAATTACATGAGGCAAGCTTGTTGAGCAGAATATGATCATTGTTTTGGGCTTTCTATCAAAGATACTAGTGAACGAGAAAGCATGATAATGCATCGTTGATAGAACCTTGATGAATTACGAGCAATGACGACCCCAAGCATTTAAAAGGATCATTTCATTTTGCATTCATACATCATTTCAAAGCACGTTTAGCTAGGAGCATTCGATTCATTCGATCATTGCATCCTAATCATTATCAAAAGATCATTCTCATGACATTCTGCTTCATGCAAGTGTCGTCCCATAACACATGCAGCTAGGAGACTTTGAGTCGTTTCGATCATAACATCCTCATCATTTGCATAAGCATAAGCACACAAAATTAATTCTAGAAGACAGGTTCCTCAAAGAACGGTGTAGCGATATTGAAGTTCAGATTTTGTTCCCTCAAGATGGTAGTGGGGCAGACTGAAGATTGAAGTCTTCTTGAAAATAGTAAGGAAGCAAATTGAGAAGTTCGGATTCTTATTTCCTCGACGTTCTAGTGGAGTAGATCTTACAACCTCACCACATACAACTTAGCCACCTTTTGTAGAGAAAGGTCCACTCGAACCGGTATGAAGTAAGCAAACTTTGTCAACTGATCCACAATCACCCAAATTGAATCTTTCTTAGTGGGCATAAGGGGTAACCCACTAACGAAATCCATCGTGATTCTTTCCCATTTCCATTAGGGAATCTTCACCGGTTGCAACAACCCCGAAGGCAACTGGTGTTCAGCTTTGACTTGCTGACACGTCAAACACTTCCCCACATATTCCGTAACTTCTCGCTTCAAACCTGGCCACCAGAATTGCTCTCGCAAATCTCGATACATCTTAACTCCTCCAGGATGCATAGCATAGGGGCTATTATGCGATTCCCGAAGAATCATATGCCTTAACTCCTCATCTTTTGGCATACAAACCTTCCCACGGAAACTCAAAACTCCATCGTTGTTCAAACTGTAATCTTCTATTTCACCCTCCTGTACTTGTCGGATTCGAGTACTTAAGACATCATCCAAAAGTTGCTTCTCCTTGATTTGACTTGTCCACATAGGTCTTACTTGTAGTTCAGCTACCAAACTGACATCCTCATACAAACTAAGATGAGCGAACATTTCCCTTAAGTTAGCTATCGCCTTCCTACTCAACGCATCCGCCACTACATTTGCCTTACCCGGATGTACTCAATCGAGTAGTCATAATCCTTTAACAGGTCGATCCACCTTCTCTGTCTTAGGTTCAACTCCTTCTGAGTGAGGAGATACTTCAAGCTCTTATGGTCAGTGTAAATAACTGACTTCTCCCCATACAAGTAGTGTCTCCAAATCTTCAGAGCAAACACTACTGTCGCCAACTCTAGATCATCATAGGATAGTTCAACTCATGCGGTCTTAGCTGTCGAGAAGCATACGCCACCACTTTTCCTTCTTGCATCAACACACACCCTAAACCTGTGTGTGACGCATCACAGTCAACGATAAATTCTTTTCCGCCTCTGGTTGAATTAACACCGGTGCTTCTGTCAAAATTCTCTTCAGCTTCTCAAAGCTCTCATGTTGTTTGTCACTCCATACAAATGACACTCCCTTCCTCAACAACTTAGTTAAAGGTGCCACTATTGAAGAGAACCCCTCAACAAACCTTCAATAATATCCTGCTAATCCTAAGAAACTTCAAATCTCCGCCACTGAATTTGGCGGTTTCCAATTCAATACAGCTTCTATCTTCCGAGGGTCCACCCTAATACCCTCTGCAGAAACCACATGCCCTAAAAAGGTCGCTTCCCTTAACCAAAACTCACACTTGCTGAACTTAGCGAACAACTGCTTCTCCCTCAGAATTTGCAATACCACCCTAAGATGTGCATCATGCTCTTCCTCAGTCTTGGAGTAAACCAGGATATAGTCGATGAACACTACGACGAATCGATCTAGGTATGGTTGAAATACCCGGTTCATCATATCCATGAATGTCGCTGGCGCATTCGTCAACCCGAACGGCATCACAAAGAACTCATAATGACCGTACCGAGTCTAAAATACCGTCTTATGAATATCTCATTCCTTAAGCTTTAACTGATGATAACCCGGCCTTAGATCAATCTTTGAAAAGACCGAAGCTCCTTTAAGTTGATCGAACAGGTCGTCAATTCTCGGTAATGGGTACTTATTCTTAATCGTTAACTTATACAGTTGACGATAGTCCACGCACATACGCATTGAGCCATCCTTTTTCTTTACGAATAGGACCGGTGCTCCCCATGGAGACACACTCAGTCGGATAAATCCTCGATCCAAAAGCTCCTGGATCTGAGCTTTGAGCTCCATCAGCTCCTTCGACGCCATTCGATAAGGAGTAATGGATACCGGAGCAGTACCCGGGAGTAGTTCTATTCCAAACTCCACTTCACGATTTGGGGGTAATCCTAGCAACTCCTCCGGAAAGATATTCGCAAAATCCTTGACTGTTCGAACCTCATCGACAGTCACCTCCTTAGCATCCAAAGCACAAATAAAAGCTAGAAAGGCGTTACATCCCTTCCGAATCATCTTAACAGCTTTCAACGCCGACACTACGTTGGACAGATAGTTCCTTTTCTCTCCTAACACAACCATCTCCCCGCCTTCCGGGGTACTTAACACCATGCGCTTAGACCCACAATCCAACTTAGCACGATGCTTTGTCAACCAACCCATTCCTAAGATAAGGTCAAACTCTCCAAATGGTAATTCCATTAAGTCTGCCGGAAACACTACCCCTTGAGTCTCTAGCGGTACATCCTTAAATAGCTTGTCCACTACCCTAGATTGTCCTAGGGGACTAACCACAGTCATCTTCCTAGTGGTTATTTCAGAGTCGACTTAGGTTCTCAGATATCGAACATGCAACATAGGAGTGGGTTGACCCAATATCAATCAAGGCAAGTAAAGGGTTATTAGCAATAAGAAACGTACCGGTTATAATATTTGGTGCGTCACCATCCTCCTGTCGACGAACTACGTAAACTAGACCTGGCTGCCTCACCTCTACATTACCTACACCTCTACCAGGTGCTCCACGACCTCGACCAGATCCATTTCCTCCTGTGGCTGCACCCCAACCCCTTAGTCCAGGCTGATCACCTCTCCTAACCTGATCCGAACCTCAGCCTGCTAGCTATACTCGATCTATCTGAGGACAATCCTTAATTAGATGTTCTGTGGATCCACACCTAAAGCATCTATCGGTTTTCATTCTGTACTCCTCATAATGCGTCCTCCCATATGTAGAACATGCTCGATTCTGGCCCGTCGGAGCACGAGTTGGCCCATCAGTCCTAGGCCTTTTCTAAAAATTCCCTGATGCTCTTAATGGCCCAAAACTTCTCTTATTCCTACCCCGATCCTTATCCCTTTCTTATCTCTCAGCCCGTTTCACATCCTCAGTTATTTTAACCTTATCTACCAAAACCGCAAAAACTCTCTCTCTCTGAGGTGCTATCAGAACCCTTAACTCGTTCCGCAACCCATCCTCAAACCGAACACAATGTTCATATTCCGTTTCTACCATTCCTAGAGCGTAGCGTCTCAAACGTAGAAAATCTGCCTCACATTCAGCCACAAACTTATTTCCCTGCACCAGGTTCAAGAATGCCTTCCTTTGTGCATCCATATAGCTGGCCCCAACATACTTTCCCTGGAATGACTCCTTAAAGAAATCCCAGTCAATCAGGTCTGCGGTAGTACCTTCTTTTACCGTGAGCCACCACTAATAGGCCTCGTCTCGAAGGAGAGACACGACCCCTTTCAACTTCTCCTCCACCGTGAAGTCTAGGTCATCCATTATACGTTCCACTGCCTCCAACCAATATTCAGCGGAACTTGGGGCTATACCAGAGACTCCCCTAAATACTTCTACCCGTTGTTTCTAAGTCTCTCCGGTACTGATTTTCGGGCTCCTGTGCCCAAACCAGCCTCAGCCACTCTCTCTAACACCCTTAGCACCGCCTGAGACACCACACCCTCTCCGCCCGTCTGATTCTGAAATTCTCCCTCCACGGCTGGCAATTTCGGCATCTCGTTTCCTAATCCGTGGCCAGACCCTACTGGCTCTGACACGGTCATCCTACCCCTACCACGATCACGCGGCGGACGTCCTCGACCCCTTGTGCTCATTCTTCCGACTCGTGTTTATCTAATTAGAAATTTTATGAGTTATTACTCTTTCCACTGATTATCCACAAACAATTTTATGAAAAAGCATGTTGATAGTGGTTCTTTCGATTTCGAATTCTATCTACCAGTTCAGTGCTCAAGTCTACTACCCTAATTCAGAGAATCTCATACATTCACAATCAGCATACAGAGCTATTCACAAACTTACGTTCATCACCTAGGGGTATTTTCGTCATTTCACTACCATGTGTATTTTCGTGATTTTATCTTACAGGGGTATTTTCGTAATTTTTTGAAATAGGGTTTCTTAGTGATCTCGTGAAATAAGGGTATTTTGGTAATTTTGCAATTCAAGGGTATTTTAGTAATTTTAAGGTTCGGGGGTATTTCGATAATTTTAAAATTTGGGGGTATTTCAATAATTTTAAAATTTGGGCAATTTAGTAATTTTTCAAATCAGGGGTAATTTGGTAATTTTACAACCCAAGGGTATTTTGGTCATTTTGCAAAACAATGGTAGTTTGGTAATTTTTTAAACTAGGGATATTTCGATGTTGTTGTTGTTGTTGCTTTTTTTTAAACAGGGGTACTTTGGGAAAATCTAGTTTCATAGTCGGGTTACTTTTGTAAACATGAGGTTTTTCGGGTAAAGTTTTCAAAACATGGTTGATTGGAAATTTTCGTAACTCAAATGTATTTTTTTAAAAATTTTACAAAACTTGGGGATTTTTTTTTTAAAAATAAATAGGATGGTTGGTCCCTTTCGGGTTTTAATTATAAGGTTTAGCCCATCAACAAATCCTTGTAGCTAGGATGAATAGTCACTTCACACCAGGTAAGATTCTAGTGAAGAGGAGGTGAGTCACGGGACTCGCTTAAATACCAAGCTCTCCACTGAATCTACTCCTAGACATGCGTATGTCTATTGCCACACCCTAACTCGGCTAAGGTGAACAGTCACTACGTACCATGTAGGATTCCATCGAAGAGGAGGTGAGTCACTAGGACTGCTTAAATACCAGGCTCTTTCGGATCCAATCCTAGACATGCGTATGCCTGTTACCACACCCTAGTCTTGCGGCTCGTTCACGGGTTTGTAAAGTGGAATTAAGTCTTATGAAATTTAAGAAGTGTTTTAAGCTAGGCCTAGAGTCCATCAAGTTCTAATCTAATTAATCTACGTCCCAATAGCCCATTAAACCCACATATATTTCACACAATGGTTTTAGAGTACTTACAGGCGGACTTGGTAGGAGGCAGTGCCATGCCGAGAAAACCATCCTGTATTATTTATAAATATACATGTTTCAAAACCCATTTTAGAAAACGTTTTGAGCCCAAAACCCCAGAGCCGAGTTTTGAGCTGAGCTCTGATACCAATTTGTAACACCCTAAACCCGACCCAAACGCTACAACTGGATCCGGTATGTCACTTAAGGGATTTTACAAAACATGTCGCATATTGGAAAATAATTACTAGGTTTAAACCTTTATTCCGAAAGCTTAAGAATTCATTAAAGTGTAAAATATTAAGTTATAAATTATCTTGGTGGATTTTAAATAAAAACTGAAATTTCGTACATGTCTTAACTTAATTGGAAACATAAAACTTAAAAGCCCAGCATAAAACCCAAAACAAAAATAATAGTCTAGTGGCCCGTGGCCTTATTACAACCATTTTTAAAAATCCGCAAAATATAAAAATAACAAACTAAAGTCTTTTAGCTGAATCCAATTGTTCTTTTGCATGGCCACCTCGCGTTCCTTTCTAGCCCAGTTCGATGCACTAGGTGTCACCTGAAATTGTTAAATTAAAAGGGTGAGTCGCGAGACTCAGTGTGCAACCCTCGGGCACCATTAGATTTGGGCTTTAGCCCCATAAAATAGAATATCAAAAAAAAATTAATATACATAACAAAAATTATGCAAAGCCCAACCCAAATCCTAGGTTTCCATCCCTTACACGCCTGCACCGACCTTTCACACCGTTAGATTTCTACAATCAACCCACACCGCTACATGCCTTGATGGCAGTCGTGCTGCTCATCATCAAATCATGGCCGTAGCCACTACAACAGATCACGGCGAAAGCCGCTACAACAGATCACGGTAAAAAAACCGCTACAACATATAACTTCCTCCTTTCATCAAACCCAACCCATGCAATCACATAAAATCAATATTCTTATATCATTTAATCAAGACATTCACTAACCTGGTGATTTGCCTTTACCCTCTTTGGGTTTCCGTCATCATGCCAGGATTTTGGCATATATCAAAACATATAAGAATTATAATCATATATCAATCAAACAGATCTAGATGGTGTGGAGAATTACACACCTGATATCGCGAAATCCAATATTCTTAGTCGATGTCCTTGCTATCCGGATCTATTATCCTCAATCTATAGTCTTGCTCAAAAGCTGGAAAATACACAAAGATTTAGCCCCTTCAACAATCGGCCAAGGTTAAATAAGACCCAAATCACACGTTTAAACTAATAGATCTCTTACCTTGGAATCTCGAAAATAATCACGACTCAAAGGTTACTAAATCCTTGAGTTTAAAGATCTAGGCGTTGGACTCCTCTTCAGATTCCAAAATACTGAAAAATAAGAAAAACCTTTGATAAGTCACTTTAATAGCTATTCGACTAGAGACTTTGAAAAG
This sequence comes from Gossypium rotundifolium, assembly GCA_025506655.1. Classification (NCBI taxonomy): domain Eukaryota; kingdom Viridiplantae; phylum Streptophyta; class Magnoliopsida; order Malvales; family Malvaceae; genus Gossypium; species Gossypium rotundifolium. The sequence goes on along the minus strand of CP106725.1, from coordinate 9,656,981 downwards.
CCGGAGAAATACTGGAAACTCAAAATCGACACTTATCTTAGCATAGGAGATTCGGCTAGCACTAAGAAGAGGATTCGGCAATGCCAATGGAAGATTTAAATGCCGGAAGTATAGAACTAATTCTCAAATAAGATGAATAAAAGAGAAGACTATGGATGCTTCGGCTTTTTAGAGGAATCGGCACAAGGAGGAAAAAGTGGAGAAGAGTTTCGGCTTTTGAAGAAATTGGAGAGGGAGAAGCTAGGGAAATTCGGCACAATGGGAGAGGAATTTAGGGTTTTCAGTGTCAGAATCAAGGAGCTAGCCCCTCCTATTTATAGATATTTCGGCACCTACTGCTAAAAACCGAAAATGCCCTTAAATTCAAGCTAAAAGAGAGGGGAAATTCGACACCCTCTTTGCCATGCAGTAGCCAAATTTTACACTCCTCTAGGTGGTGGATTTTTGGCCAACACTTCCCTTTGAAGATAAGCTCCTAACTTTTCTCCTTTTTATCTATGATATTATCACTTATAAAATCCACATAATATCTCCTATTTTCAAGCCTTGTAGTCGTCCACCTCATCAAACCTAATTGCCGAAATTTAACTCACTTAAATTAAAAGATTTAGGCTTCATTAAACTTAAATTTTGGGCCCCTAAATCCCTTGTGTGTGGCGTCACTTCTAATTCCCTTACAGTGCCACTTATTGTTGGGCCACAAGCCCATGTTGGCATTTTAAGCATAATTACCACCTTTTAACTCTATAATGCCCAATCTAATAATTTAACCAAGGCCTATGCCTAATCCTGAGCCCAATTTGGACCCCTATCACTTAAATTAACTCATTACACTTATTCACCCATTAAACGCATAGGCCCAAAAATTCAGGGTGGTACAGCCACGATTCCACGTCAAAGATGTGAGCCACCACGCACCTGCAAATGTGCAAATAGGAATCAGTTGTAAAGGGCTATAAAAGCCTTCGAAAACGATGTAACGGGGGAGGGCTATTTTTTTTACAGAAATACAAAAAAGAATATAGAGAATTTTTTTTTTTTTTGAAATACCAATACAGTTGATTAAAGCAAACTTTTGGTGAGAAATAGGTAGACATTTGAACAAAGAACAGTTTTTCGAAGGTAATTTTTGAATATATTATCTGTTCTATATAGTTCCTTTTATTATTTTTTTGAAAATTCCAAAAATAAAGAGAAGGGGGAAGCTTACCGGGCTGTTGTCTTACGCGTGGTTGGTCGCCGGACTGGTGATGACGAACGACGAAGGAGGATTTGTGGGGTTCAAACCCTAGAAAATAAGAAAAGGGGAAGGGTATTCTGATTTTTGTTTTGAAACAGAGAAAGAAATGAAGGAATGGTTTTGTTTTAGGTTTTAAACATTAAAGAGAGATGGGCCCCGCGTAATTACTTGCTTCTGCAGGTGGATATGCGCAATTTCACCCTAAATGGGTAAATTGTGCGATTAGCCCTCCTTTTTATACTGTTGTTTCAATTGCATCCCCCTTCAGTTTTTTTTTTTTTTTTTTTAAATTTGCCCCTGAGTTTTGCGCGCCGCTTCGATTTAGTCTTGGGTCAAGTGCAAGTGTTCAAGAGCTGGGAGGATTTGCATTACTGGCCCCTTAATGTTACGCACGTCTTACGATTTAGCCCTTTATTCTTCTTTTGTTTTAAATTGGCCCCAAACATTCTATTTTAACCCCATTTTGTCCTTTTTTCTATTGTTTTGCTATTTTACCACTAAATTGAGTATTTCTAAATATTTTTTTATTACCATTTGTTTATATGTATATTATTCTTATTGCCCTATTCTTTATATTATTATTATTATTAATATTATTGTTTACTTAAATTTTTTTATTATATATGATTATTATTATCTATTATTTTCGTTATTATCAATATTTTTTACTACTATTTTTATTAATACTACTATTATATCTACCACTAGTTTTTTTTTTTTTTTGTATTGTTTTTATTATTAATATATTATTTTCATTATCGTTAACGTTATTATTACTAGTTTAGTATTATCATTATTATTTTTACAATTATTCTTTTAATATTTCTATTAATTTTTTATTACCCATTTTATTTGAAATTAACCTTGTATATATTATTATTACACTATCCTATTACTAATATTTTTTGCCACTATTCTTTTTTTTTCCTTTATCACTACCATATTATACATATTATTATTCTTATAATTATGTTTCTTATTTTTACTTTTATCTTTTTTATCAGTATTGTTATTGCCATTTTCGTTGCCATTATTTTTTTATATATTCTTTATTATTGATATTAGTATTATTATTATTTGTCATTCTCGTTAATTTTTTTCTTTTACCACGCCCTTCAAAATTCATAAAAAGGTTTTTTTTAAAATGAGGCAATGTCGCATGTTTTGGAAATTCAAAGAATCGTGCCCTAATGTGCTGGGTTTCGATTTCTGTTTATCCAAATCATTAAATATCTTTTAAAACTGTGTCTGTTTTCTCTAAAATTAAAAGCAAGTTAATATTTTGTGCTTGGAAGTTTTGAGAAATTGTGCCCTAACGTGTTGGGTTGCAATTTTTCGCTCGTCCAAAGGACTAAATATCCTTTTAAAGTTCGGATCGTGTTTTCTCAATTTCAAAAATAATGCAATGTTTCATGTTTGGACATTCGAGGAATCGTGCCCTAACGTGCTGGATTTCGGTTTCTTTCGTTTGACCAAATACCGGAATACCCTTTTTAAATTGCAATGCATGAATTTTGGAAATCATGAAATGATCTTGGTGTCAAAGGTTTGAAACATCGTATCCTAACGTGCTGGATGTGATATTTCATCCTTTTAAAACAAGGAAATTTCGACATCCAATTCGCATTACCCAAACATTTTCCAAATGATCCATATTTTAAAATCTTTTCTAATTTTCGATATTAAGGACATTAATCAATCAATACGGTACCAATTTTGGGCGTTGCGAGGGTGCTAATCCTTCCTCGTATGCGTAACCGACTCCTGAACCCATTTTTTGAAATTCGTAGACCAAAACGTTTTCAATAGTGGCCCAATCGCACTTCAAAAAAAATTGGTGGCGACTCTGTTTTTTCTTTTAAAGTCGGGCCGTGTTCCAAACAAAAAAATGGTTTCGACAATAGTAAAATAGTAATAAAACAACACAAAAAAGTGGAAATAACAACCGTTTTTTTTTTTTTGCAAATTCAGGTTGAGGCAGGCTCGGGCAAAAAACTCACTTGGGGCAAGGTCGTTTCTTTGCCCAACCCCAATTTTTGGACCTATATTTTTGCTCAAACATTCTCACTTTTCGAATAGGCTTTTGAGCTGGACCAAATGACCACCTCATGATCAAGTCTAGTTGGATAGAAATTTAGGGATTTTTTTATTCCCCTTTTAGTTATTTGTATTATTTAGAGGTGATCATGGGTTGGGCTACCCGGCCCGGCCTGATGACCCGTCCGAAAAATGGGAGGGTTTGGGTAAAAATATAGGCCCGAAATATGGGTTTGGGCAAAAAAGAGGCATTTAGAAAAGCGGGCGGCCTCGGGTAAAACTTTTTTGGCCGGCTCGGCTGGCTTTTTACCAATTATATATTAAATATATTTTATTTTTAATCAAATATACTTTTTAAATTTACATATTTATTTATTTTTTTTGTTTTAATATTTGTTTTAAAATTTTTTATTTAATGAAAAAAGCTAAAAAATTTAATATGGGCCGAGCTGGGCCGAACTCGAGTTTATCAATTTTCTTTCGGGCTGGGCTTGGACAAATTTTTAGGCCCATATTTTGGGCTGGGCCGAGCCTAAAAAATGGACCTAAAATTTTTTCTGGACCCGACCCGACCCATGATCACCTCTAATATTATTGTTTCTTTCCTACTTTTCAGTCGACGTTTCTTCCATCTCCATTTTGTTATTTTAGTATTTTGTATAAAAACTTTTACTACTATAAATAAAATTATAATTTATAATAAAATGACTTTATGTATAACTATTTTTATCAACAAATTTATTATTTTACATAAAAATAGTTTTGATAAAAATTAATTATTCATTATATAATTATTTGATATAAATATAAATTTAAGGAGAATATTTGATGCTTTGTTAGTGTATAAGTTTCATGTGCTATCGGTGAATAATAATATAATACATCACCATTAAATAAAACAAAAAAAAACAGAGGAAGACTTATAAATAAATATTGATAATTTTATTCAAACATAATTAAATATTAATTAATTATAAATAAATACTAAACCTTAAATCTTAAACATTTAAACCCAATATCTTAAATTAGAGATATATTAATATTTATTTATAATAGTTATGATTAATGTTTAAATAAAATTATTAGTATTTATTTATAAGTCTCTCAATTTTTTTCAATTTAATGATGACGTGTTATGTTATTATTCATTGATAGTGCATGAGACTTATACGCCAGCAGTGCATCAAATATATTTCCTAACTTTAACAACATATAATTTATTGAACCCCATGTGATAGTCTGATGGTCAATAGTGTTCATTACCCCAGGTGCTAATCATGTTTATTGTTCAGAATTTACCCTATTATTATACTTCAAAAACAACAACAACATATAATTTATTTATTAGTTTCATAAATCAAATAAAATACAAATTTTGTTATATATTTACACCTTTTGAGTAATGCTTAATGTTTTCATTGGTATCTTCATCGTATTCTAAATCTCAACGATTCATCTCTTCGTATTCTTTTATAATTATGTTCATATAAATTTTTTTTATATAATGTCTAAAATTAGGGGTAAGTTGTAACACCCCAAACTCGGCTCAAACACCACGACCGGATCTGGTATGTCACTAAGAAGATTTAATAAAACATGTCGCATTTTTTGAAAATATTTTCCTTGAGTTTAACCTTTTATTCGAAAAATTAATAATTTATAGTTTTAAATAAAATATACCTTTATGAATTAAAACCCAAATTTAAATACATGCCTTAGTTCACTTAAAAATAAAAATTTAAATAACTAAAAGTAATAAAAGCCCGTAATAAAACAAAATATAAACTGGTGGCCCATGACCTTATTACAACTAGATTTAAAATCCATTAAATAAGAATATAAAATAATAGCTAGAGTCTTTTGCTAGATCCAAATGTTCTTTTGCATGGCCACCTTGCACTCCTCTCCAAACCTATCCGATGCACTAAATGCTACGAAATGTTAATTAATTGGTTGAGTCGAGACTCGAGCAGTGCAACCCTCATGCACCATTAGATTTGGGCCTTAGCCCCATAAAACTAAAATAATCGAATTAATATACATAATAAAAATAATATGCAAGCCCAACCCAAATCCTAGGTTTCCATTCGCTACACGCCTGCATCACCATTCACACCATTGGGGATTTCTACAATCAACCCACACCGCTACATCGCCTTGATGGCGTCGTCGTCGCTTATCATCGATCACGGCCAGTAGCCACTACAACAGATCACGGTAAAATCCGCTACAACAGATCACGGTAAAAATCGCTACAACAGATCACGGTAAAAACCGCTAATGAGATCACGGTGAAAACGCTACAACATATAACTTCCTCCTTTCATCAAACCCAACCCATGCAATCACATAAAATCAATATACTTATATCGCTTAATCGTAACATTCACTAACCCGATGATTTGTTTTTACCTCTTTGGGTTTCCTCTATTATGCCCGGATTTCGGCATTTATCAAAACATATAAGACTTATAATCATATATTAATCAAACAGATCTAGATGGTGGGAAAGTGTTACACACCTGATATCGCGAAATCCAATATTCTTAGTCGATATCCTTGTTATCCCGATCTACAACTTTGCTCAAAAAGTCAGAAAGATGTGAAAATAGGGCCTCTCCTATTTTCGGCCATAGTTAGTGTTTTACCCAATTTCATATATTTAAAAATAAACAAATCTCCTTACCTTGAAATCCCAATGATAACACGATTTGAGTGTTACCAAACTACAACTTGGAGATCTATGCGATTGGCCCCACTACAGATCCCGGAATACCGAAAAAGAAAGAAAAACACAAGATTAATTCCATATGGCCATTCGGCTATGGCCTCCAAAAGCCGAAAAAGGATCAAAAGAAAACCGAAATCATTACTTACCCTACAGAAGATTTCGACTATCCCTTGTAGAAAGATTCGGCAACCGTAGAAGATTAGAGATCTAGAAGTTTTGGCTTTTTAAGAAAATCCCGGAAAGATGAACTAGATGTGTTTTTCGGCTTTTTAAAAGAATTGAATGGGGTTTTGGTTTTGGCTTACAAAAGAGAGCCTTAGAAATTTTGGCTAGGAAGTAATTTTGACAAAAGAAGAAAAAGAAAAGAAGTTTCGGCAACAGAGAAAACTGAAAGAAAGTTCTCAGAGAAACTAATGAAATTTCGGCACAAAGAATGAGAGAAAAGAATAGGGTTCAAATGCCAGAATTAAAGAGATTCTATCCCTATTTAAAGAGAATTTTGGCACCCAGATATATACTAAAATAAATAAATAAATAAATAAATAAATAAATAAATAGAATAAACTTACACTCCCTAATCGACTCAAACTTATCACCTATTAAATTCCTTTATTATCACTAAATTTTATCTTCAATCCTCATCTAAAAATTCCATTAGCCAAAAATCCAATTTGAATTATATTCAAATTGCCTTCACCGAATAACAGCCATTCTTTGAGTGTTTCGGTCCACTTCAACCACCTTCCCCACGCCTGCAGCAAAATAAGTAATTATTGTGCACAAGGCAACTCAAACCCAAGACCTCCAAGCACAACCACACGCTACCAACCACTGCACCAAAACTCTTCTTGTAATATGTTTCATTCTCAACTTCTTTTAAGGCCTATTTCACAACGACCAAATCATCCAAAGAAATCCCAAAAGTATTCAACAACACCGGGATATGAACATCCAACCTTCTCACTATGGTACACGCCCCTTGCCACTGCGCTGCGTATTTTATTTGAATCATATTTCCTTCCCAATTAATTATCAGCCTTTATTTCGTGCTCCAGGTTTACTTAAAAAAAAAAAAACCCAACATTTCGCGCACAATGCGACTAGAGCCTTGCTCCCCTCTCCTACTCCTAACGCCTTTGCCATTAGGCCAAGCATTTCCTTGTGTCATGAAACAGCCCCAACTAATTATAAGGCCTAAGCTCTGGCCTTCATACTAACATATGCGAAATAAAAATTTTTGCCATACCCAAGACTTAAACTTTTAACCTTCAGTTTATTTAAAATGCCACAAGCCACCAGACCACCTACTTCCTTATGATATCTTTTAACCCAACAATATTTTAAAAGCCTTATAACTACCACCAACCTCCCTAAAAATTAAACTAAACATGTAATAATAATTTTTTTAAAAGAAAATGTCCATTCAAACTTTTCATGATAAAATAATTTATTTCTTTGAATAATATTTTAAGAAAAATTAACTATTTAAATGTATTAGTGACATTATCAAAGTAGAGGGACAAACTATGTAAAAAAAAGTAAAACATATAAATCAAATCCCCAAATTTTAGCATAATCTAGGGTCAATTAAAATTGACCATTGTCTTATTTTAGTATAAACCACATATTAATTTTTTTAGTACATTCAAATTATATATACTAATATTGTATATTAACGAAAATTTAACGATAGAAATTAATATTATAAAAATATAAGAACTAAATTATATTAAAATATAAAAATTAAATCGAGAATAATAGAAAAATTAATATTTCTAAATTATAACTTCGTTCATCACACCGATAACATAAATAAAATAATTAATTATATAACAAGGACAAAATTATGAAAATATTTGATAAATTGATGCATAAATTGACTACATAGAGTTTAATATTACGCCACATTAAATTTTATTATAATTCAGTTAATGTATTTAAAAGGGAGGAAAAATTAGTATACAATAATTACACATTAATCTAAATCCAAACAATAATTACAAGTTTTTTTTTTACGACAAAGTCCATTCTCTCGCCACACGAACCCACTTATTCTAGGCCCAAATTCAGGGTGTTACATAAGTAAAATTCGTTTTTATTCGAAAACTCGATAAAAATTTAAATTTTGAATTAAATAGTTTGAGTTATTCGGATCAACTCGAATAAAAAAATCAAAATTTTCGGTTTAACTCGAATATGAATTACATAATTCGAGTTATCCGAAAATTCGAATAAGAAAAAATAAAACTACATCATTTTGATAAACGTTTACCCATCAACCTTATTTATGTAGTTAAATAATCTTTTATTTCGTCTACTAGTTAAATAATCAGTTCATATAAATGCAACATTTAGTATAAATAATAAGATTTATTAATTCGATTCCTAATCAAAACTACTCATAACCGTTCCTCAACATTTAAAATAGAAAAATAATACATTTTAACGCATTTGAACTTCTATCTTTTTATATTAATAACAATATCAGTGCCAATTAAATTAGGACTCAATTCGCATGTACCCTTTTTAAATCAACATAAAACATATTGGAATTTTTAAAAAATGAAATCCAAAAAGGAAGACTAAAATCCAAAAGGAGGTAGATGGAATTTTGGCGCAATGATAAGGCCGTAGAGTAGGTAAACGCGTACAAACCACTCAATCGGACAATGGAATGCACGCGCATTTTCCTTAATTTAACCAATTCCTTTCTTATAAATTCAAATTAAATTATTTATTCCATATATAATTAGTCTCTACCAGTAAAATTTAAATAATAGAATTTAATGGCGATATATATATATATATATATTAAAATAAAAAATAAAAAATACATATAATAATATTTAAATTTTAAATAAAAAATTTTCACGACTAGCGATCAAATACTGAATCATAAATAAAATACATAGCAAACTCCTCAAAACTCAAAAAGGATGAATGGAAACCAGCTGCATGCCAATTCCCATGCACTTCCCCACTTTAGTTGACTCTTTGTATTAACAATAATTGTTCTTACATTTTTAACAAAAAGACTTTCTTTTACAACCTTTTATTTTTCTTTATTAGTTAATTATTTCTATTCTTTTAATCTTCATCGTTTTAATTTTCTTAAATTTATTCATCTATTTACCGTCACTAGACATGCGAACGTCTGAATTAGAAATGTTATAGTACAAATATAAATAATAAAGCTGCGATACCTACAAATATGCGGGTTAAATTGTAATATAGTATAATATTACAACGAAATACTGAGAAGTATTTTGAAAATTGTATTCAAGAGATTGTGGATTGAAAAATTTTATTATTAAATTAATTATAAAATAATTACTAATCTAATTGAATCACAAATCAGGAGTGTTGATGTGGAAAAATATTAATTGAACTAATTAAATTAATTAACCTAAAATAACTTAATGGATATTTCTATTCCTAGTGTCGATGGTGCGAGTTTCCAGCCTATGATCAATTAAATCTCTAATTATCAATTAAATCGCTAATTACCTTCAATTGAGTTATTTACCACCCTTAGCTAAGAATACACTTTCGGTCTCATCTTCACTAAGGATTACCACCTAAGTCACCCTTTCGGTCTCTTCCTAGGCATACAGATACCCTTTCAGTCTTACCACTTGACACATGTTATACTAGACAAGATACCCTCTCGGTCTCACCTGTTTAGATATTCTACTAGGGGCGTCACTCCCTAATATACTAAGCACTCTTGAATAAACACGTAATTTTAGATAAATAATTACTTAATCAATAAATCAATTCCATAACTGAATCGTGCAAGATATAAAATACGCACAAGATTTTATCCCAATTTTCATACAAATGTTAGTTGATCAAGTTAACAGAATAAAAGAATAAAGAAAAGAGAATGCTCATTAATAATTAATGGAAACGCGGCTTTAGAATAATCTTTGCTCACAATCGTCTTCACATCGGAATAGAACAATTCTAATTAAGCGAACATAAGAAAAACTAAAATAAAAACTAAAGAGAACTAAAAATTAAAAAAATATGAAAATATTGTTTGACGGCTCCCTAGGGCGAATCCTTAGGTTGACTCCCCCTAGCTAACGAGGTTATAAGGTTGTTTATATAAAAAAAAACTAGGAAAAAGATCCAAAAGGTTAAAGTGCCCATTCAATTATAATGTCAATTAGAGTTTTAGGTTAGAAAAATACCCTTAATTGCTCTAAAAATTGTTAGCCACCGCGCGCAGGAATTTTTGGCCACACAGAAGTCAGTGTCGCGACACTAGGTTCTGGTGTCGCGACACTAGGTTCTGGTGTCGCAACACCGATGCCTGTTTTGTTCTAGAATTTTGTTTTTTGCTTCGATCTTTGGTGTCACGACATTGGGTGCCTGTGTCGCGATATGACTCTCATCCTTTGTGTTTTTGGACTAGAAATGGCACTCTGCACACTCAAATAGCCTATTAGTCATTCCTGAGGCCCAAGTTGGCCTAACGGGTTGTTGAAACACTAGAAAATGCATAAAAGAACTTATTTTGCTAATAAGTAGGTTTGAGTTACTAAAACGGAAAACGAAACAAAATGACATAAAACTACTTAAGATCAAGCTCATTAAGTACCGAAAAGACTCTAATTTGCCACAACAAATTGTGGCAGATACAATTTAAAAATATAATTTAAATGAACTTAATACATTCACCATTATTTGATTATAATAAACATTAATTGTAGAAAAGGTGATGAACTAATTATGCAATTTACTCCAATTTTGGTCTCATAGTAACTTGGAACTAAAATATGTGCAACAATAATTTTGTTTTAGCAAACTTAACCATACTAAATTAGGAAAGAAAAGTTGTAATTGTAACATGCATTTCAATAGTTAAGTCTGCTTCATGTATCTACTTCTATGCTTTAAACACTTAAATGGCACTTGATATCCACAGTATGTATGGTGTATTTCCTAAAGATGTTAAATGGTGTTACCTTGCCTATGTTAAATATTAAAATTTAATCTCTTCTAATTGGATGCTTAATAGAGAAAAGTTAACAACATACCAAATGGGAATTGAGAAAATTAACTAATTAAATGCATGATGAAACATTTAAATTTTAGGGTAAATTACACCATTAATTACTATGAGTAAGTTTTCGTTTTAGTCACTTTATTAAGAAAAGTTACAATTTGGTCACTGAATTCTTTAAAAGTTTTATGTACGTCACTAGGCTGTTAAAATAGAGGTTATATGAATTTCTTTGTTCGCACTTCCTGCACTAATTGGAAGCTCTCTTTTCTCTTCTCTTTTATAGTTTAGTTTTTTTTTTTCTCATGAAACAACTTTGGATGTTACGAATCTCGAACCAAAATTCAAACAGTTTTTTTTCTACCATCTTCGACACTAACCGCCAGATTGACTTGGATTTAAGGTATGTTCTTCTACTTGCTAATGGGTACTAATCCATCGCACCTATCATCGAATGATTACTTGGAGCTTGCTGGCAGAAAAAAAAACCTTAACAACCCAGTGACTCAAATAAAAACTTTTGAATATTTCAGTGACTTAAATGAAAACTTTCAAATAATTGAGTGACCAAATTATAATTTTTTCTAATTAAATGACCAAAATAAAAACTTACCCATAGTTTACTTATAAACTTTAATTTATTGTAGAGGCATTATATACACACAAGTGGGTCAAAACGAAGGGCAAACTTTAATATATTGTAGAGGCATTATAAATGGAAATTACATGATATATACACACAAATGGGTCAAAACGAAGGCAAACTTCAAAGGGAAGAATATGTAAATCACCACAATGTATATATATGATAAATATATAAAATGGGACAAGAGTCCAGTCTTTTAGGTGAAAAAAGAAAAAGCAAAGAGAAAGGACAATGATTTGGTGGAGTCGTTTGAGTTTTATATATGTAGGCCATTTGCAGCCGCCCACCCCCACTAAACCATAGGGAAATAGGAATTGTGTGGAGGATGAGGTTAATCATGTCTTCTCACAAATTTTCCGCTCAGCATATGATTTGTCTGGAAAGTGGGATTTTGATTTGGATCATGGATATATGTTTCTCTAATTAATTACTCGTTGATTTTGTAAAACATTAATGTTTGACTTTAGTTTCCATGTTTGACCATCTTCAACCTATCTAGTTATTACATGAGTCCTGTTGTTGCCTGCCGTCATTAATTTTGGGTAAGTTGGATTTCACAATCAATTTAGTGAATTTGTCTACGTGTCCCTCTTACGTGCAAATAAACATGCAATTAACCCATGTAAAGATTAGATTATCATATTCATAATGAAGAAATTTGGTGGATGAAGTGATAGACCACCACTATCTTCAACAAAGTTAAAAAAAGGTTTGCCGATTCATATGTGGACCAACTTTATGTATATACATCTGATCATGCATGTGTGCATATATATATATGTATCTCCAGCTAGCCTTGTAGCAAGCTAAGTGATCTCTCTTGAAGTAGTTGGTCATTGTATATACATAATGGTGTTGAACTTAGTGAAGATGACAACGATGGCTAATCTGCTAAGTATGTTTATAATAATGGAGGTGGTGGGTGGATTTCGATTTGGGGTTGATGGACTTCGCATGGACTACTACATAATGAGTTGCCCATTTGCTGAATCCATAGTGAAGAACACTGTTAATAGAGCTTTGCAAGATGATCCAACGTTGGCAGCAGCTTTGGTTAGGATGCATTTCCATGATTGCTTCATTGAGGTATCTCTTTTCTTCCTTGCTTTTCAACTTTCTTTTTATTAATTTCCCAATTTATAGTAAAGTTTCAGCTTAAATGGCATGGTATAAATTTGTTTAATATTGGTAATTTGGTGGGATTAGGGCTGTGATGGTTCCATTCTGATTGACTCGACCAAGGACAACACAGCAGAAAAAGACTCACCTGGAAACTTGAGCTTGCGAGGCTATGAAGTTATTGATGATGCAAAGGAGCAGCTGGAAGACCAGTGCCCTGGCATTGTCTCCTGTGCTGATATTGTTGCAATGGCTGCCAGAGATGCCATTTTCTGGGTAACAATATATCTATATAACTTTATGGATACTAAGTATTAATGGTCAAATTGTATTCTTTTGTTCCCTCTATTAAAAAAATGAATAAATTAATTTTAAATGTTAAATCGAAAAGCAAATTGGTTATTTTTTATTAAAAATTTCATCTATTTGCATTGTTAAAAACTGACGTGCTTGACGAAATAATCAAATAGTGACATGCGACTTCGTGTACTTCATGCTATCAATTTACTCTTTCATCAAAGATTAATTTGTTCATTTTTTAAATAAAGGGATTAAAATATAATTCTACTCTTAATATAGAGATGCTTATGATACTTTTACTCATTATGGACATGATGGGTTGGGTGTTTGAGTTAATTATAATTATAATAATATGACAGTCAGGGGGACCTGTGTATGATATACCAAAAGGAAGAAAAGATGGAAGGAGGTCCAAGATAGAAGACACCATAAACCTGCCATTCCCCACCTTCAACACCTCAGAGCTCATCAGCGCCTTCGGCAAGCGAGGTTTCAGTGCTCAAGAAATGGTTGCTTTATCTGGTAACTAAATTGTGTTATATAAAAATTAATTTAAGTGTGGTTATCACACTTGATACACAGCTAAGACATCCATCCAACTCGAGATTGGTATGATTGAATGTAATGCAGGGGCACATACGTTAGGAGTGGCAAGGTGTTCGTCCTTCAAAAACAGATTGAGTAACGCAGATGCTACCCTGGATTCGGAATTCGCCAAGACGTTGTCCAAGACATGCAGTGCCGGCGACAACGCGGAGCAACCGTTCGATGCCACCCAAAACACCTTCGACAACTTCTACTTCAACGCATTGATAAGGAAAAGTGGGGTTCTTTTCTCGGATCAAGTACTGTATACGACGCCGAGAACAAGAAACATTGTGAATGGTTACGCCATGAACCAAGCAATGTTTTTCTTTGATTTCCAGCAGGCGATGGTGAAAATGGGGAAGGTTGATGTTAAGGAAGGATCTAATGGGGAAGTTCGACAAAATTGCCGCAAAATTAACTGAAGTTTATTATACTAGTTTGAGTTCTACAGCTTGATTTTCTGTAATCTAAATTGTATCAACCACAAATTCTGCCATTTCTATGTTTATGGTTAGATAAAAACTAAATAATCCATAAATTACTTTACCTACTTCTCACTCTTTCACAAAAGATTTTTAATTTTACCAATAGGTTTAAATAACTACACACATATTATTTTAGGTAATTATAATAAAAATTTACAATTTAGACACTTGATCATTTTGGTCTAAAGTCTAAAATAAAATTTGACATGATATTTTCTTTTAAATTCTGATTATCCACGAAATAAATAATAAAATTCATGTCATTAAAAAATATTATCATTTTCATCCCAAACTTTTAATTTAAATTAAATATGGTATAACCCTAAAAAATTTGAGAGATTTGGGGTTTTGGGCATCTGATTTTCTAAGAGATCTTCCCGATTTCCAGTTCTTTTCTCTTGCTTCATCCATCTCTATTTGTAATTGAAGCTTGGACACCAGTACCCCAAGTATCTATACATATTTGACTCATACTTTAATTAATAATTAAAATCTAATAAACTTTAACAAAATTAGATCACTTTTAATTTGAGCTAACTTTTATGATAACAAATAATAACATGTAATTACTCTTATTATATATATGATGTCTATATTTTCAACATTGTCCCCACTCCATAGAAGGACACTTGATAGACCAAATAAAAAAAAGATAGATTTTTTAAGATTATACCTTATTTAAATTAAATTAAAAGTTTAGGGAATAAGATGATAATCTTTTAATAAATTATAATGATATGAATTTTATTGTTTATTACATAAAACTCAAAATTTAAAAGAAATGTCAAGTCAATTTCCCATTTGATATTTTAAGTAGCAACCCTAAATAATATGGATATCTAAATTACAAACTTGTGTTACTTTCATTTAGCATTTTACCGTAAGATATTATATATATATATATATATATATATATATATATGAATAATTTTATTATAGGTTCTCATCATATTTATTTTTTGACACAATATTTAGAACTACCCATAATCCCTCACTAATCCAATAAATAAGAGGATAATACACTTCAGCACATTCGAACTCACGTCCTCCTGTATAGACAACAATGCCTATGACAATTAAATTAAGACTCAATCAACATTTTACGATAAGAATATTGAATTTAAATCAAATTTAACTTTTATCTAATGTCTACTTAACCAATTTAGATTAAAAAATGAAAAATGAATTAATAACGAAAAAATTAAGTCTAACCTAAAGTAGTTAATTTAAGGGATTAAGTTATCGTTATAAATGGATGATCCTTCTATTGTTAGGGTCACGTACACATAAAACTAGGTTCAAATATGCTGTATTTATCCAAAATTGTTTGAATTTAAAAATTTTAGATTAATCATTATGTTGTTTATAATTTCAATTAAAGTTTGTTGGTTTAATATGTTTGTTTTTTGTCAATTAAATGTTGACCAATTTTGACAAAAAAATTGAAAGGTTCTTATTTGTCACATTCGAGATCACAGAATACTGTTGTTGATCATATGGCCAAGTCTATGACATCAAGTTTTACAGGGATCCAATGGTTTGAAGAACCCCCACTGTCAGTTCGTGATTTAGTTGAGTTGGATTATGTTAAAAATGTGAGAGATTAACGTAATCTTTTGATTTCGTCTTGGACTGTCTTTATCTACCAAAAAAAAAAAAATAATGGCAATAATAATAATTAGATTGAGGTTTTTAAGTAAGAAAAGTAAGGACTTCATTTTAAATTTTTAAAATTTTAAGTACATAAATTAAATTTCAAATTTTGTCCAACCACAGAGACTAGCAACATATTTTTAACCAAACAACTAAAAGAAAATTTTAATCATCAATTATTAGGGTTTGCATAACAAAAGAAAAAAGTATCAAGAGAGGAAAACCAATTTATCATAGCGTTCTTCATTGATTCTAAAGACCCGCTCTAATTTTGCAAATAAGTAATTATTTATATTTATGAAAGTTATATTATTTTAAAATTTGATTGATAATAAAAATATGTTATTTTCGCTTAATTCACCACCTTAAAATAAATTATCTACCCTAGTCAATAGTAATTTACAGATGGTTTCACTTAAAATCTAACTATTTAGATAATATCTTTCTATAATATAATTTAATAACACAATATATCATTACAATAATATTACAAATGACGAGATGGAAAAGTTGTCTCACAAAGAAAATGGTAAGTTTTTGGGATGATTCCACTATTTATTGTACTAAAAGATCTCCACAATTTTATGAATTTTAAATGTGGAATTGAGCTATTTTAATAACAACTTGTATATTTGTGATGGGAGTTGCTATATGTTTGAATCACTTTCACTTTAGTCCCTGCTTGCTGTTTTGTTTTATCCCATTTATTTCCTGGTGATTTATGAGAGGAATAAGATGAATTGATAATGTTTATTATTATTATTATTATTATTTGACTACAGTTATGATTTATTTTATGATATGTTTGTATAAGCGTGTTAAGTGTGAGTTTAGATGTACGGTACGTTAAATTTATTTATAATATCTAATATTATTATTACCACTATTTTTATATTAATTATCGATAAATAAACCGCCTATCCAAATTCACCTTAATTCTAATATATGTAATCGATTTATGTGTTGGAAACATGATCAATCTGATGCGCTTAAATTTTGTAACATTATTTTGTATTTTAAAGTAAACTAATTTTTTTTTATAATTTAAAAAAAAATTAAAGATAAAAGGTGTTGAATCCCACCTAAAAATAAACTTAGGGATCCATGGGTCGGATTGGACTTAAATTAGGCCTTAACAGACTTTTAAGCTCATTTGATAGGCCCAAATCTAGGGTGAGCATTCGTTCAAATAAAATGAACAAATTTTGAATTAATTGAATTGCGAATTCTATTTTATCATTTTAATTTGATTTGAAATTAAATTCAAATCAAATATGTTTGTTCAAATTAAATTAAAAAAATTACTTTGGATCTTTGTAGTTAGACTTGTTCATGGGTCGGGCTACCCGACCCGACCCGAAGACTTGCCCGAAATGTGGAAGGGTTTGGATAAAAATATAAGCTAAAAAAATGGACTTGAACAAAAAAAATAAAGCCCGTTTAAAAAATGAGCCAGGCCTCGAGTAAGGTATTTTTAGTCCCGAGCCTGACCTAGCCAGGCCCGAATTCACTAAATGATAAAATTTTTAAATATTATTTTCTTATTGTTTTCTTCCTATTTTACTACCATTTTACTATTATGTTGTTATTATTTTGATTTTATTATTTGGATATTGTATAAAACTTATTTTATTGTTAATTTTGTTATTATTTTAGAAACATTTGCTTGTTAAATTGCATCTATCTTAGTGTTATTTAAGTATTACATATTATTAAAAATTTATTTTCAATTTGTTAGAAAATATTTATTTTGATGTATTATATATATTTTAAAATTATATAAAAATTAATATGGGCAGACTAAGTTAAGCCCAAGTTTTAACATTTTTATCCGAGTCAAGCTTAGACAAAATTTTAAGCCCATTTTTCGAGTTAGACCCAACCCAAACTCAACAAACGGCCTAAATTTTAGTTGAGTCCAACTCATACACACCTCTACTTGTAGCCACTGTCACCCACAAGTTAACTTTTTATTTGCTTAATTGTTTCAATTATCTTTTGATTCTTATCCCCATGTGTTTTGAAATTAAAATATATATTAAATGTAAAAAATATGATTTTTAAAAAAATTATGTTAAAGATAAAATATGAAATTTATACCAACAAAAAATTTTAACACAAATATTTTAGATTATCATCAATAATTTAATTTTAACAGAAATTAATAAATATCTAGCATAGTTAAACAATTCAACAAAATGTGAAATTTAGAGTTTAAGAGGAAAGTAAAACAATTCAACAAAATGTGAAATTTAGAGCTTAAGAGGAAAGTAAAAGTTTTCAAGTAAAAGTAAAAAGAAAAAAGTTTGAAGGGTTTAAGGAAGTTAAATTTTTAAGGAAAAAGTTTGCTCATCCTTAGATTAGACTTAGAAAATGAGCATAAAATTTTGTTCAAATCAACTCGAATAAAAATATTAAAACTCAAGCTAGACTTATTGTATTAATTTTTTTATATACATTAAAAACATTAAAATATTAAAATAAATATTTTCTAACAAATTAAAAATAAATTTTAAAAATATTTATACATAAAATAACAACAAAACTATAACAACATAATAGTAAAATAATAGTAAAACAGTAAAAAAAAACAGCAACAAAACAATGAAAAACAACTAACAAAAAACAAATTTTTTTTTTACAAATTCCAGCCAAGTCTCAATTAAAAATTCTTACCCAAGCTTGACTCGTTTTCTAAACAAAATTTATTTATCTTTTAAATTTATTTTTAAATTTATATTTTTATCCAAACTATCTCACTTTACAAAGTGATCCAAAAGAAAGTTCGGGTCAAGTGGGATGATCCAACCTAAGTACAGATATATTCTTTTTCATGTTGTTTTCACAAATATTGTCAAGTAAATTTTTACTTAAACTAAATTCAAGCCTAGTAGAACCAGCCAATCAACAAAATCCTTTTGTCGGGACCCAACCAAGATGAGGCTAGGCCAATTGAGCTAAGGGAGCAATGGATAGCTCTAATCTCGACAGCAATATTACTCGCAACATTTTCCCTGTTCTACCAATTAACTTTCTATTCAAACAATCAAAAGGCAAATGTTGCATTGATTCAAAATAGAAAATGA
The DNA here is from genome assembly GCA_025506655.1 of Gossypium rotundifolium. Taxonomy (NCBI): domain Eukaryota; kingdom Viridiplantae; phylum Streptophyta; class Magnoliopsida; order Malvales; family Malvaceae; genus Gossypium; species Gossypium rotundifolium. Next base: position 9,638,085 of record CP106725.1, on the reverse strand, counting down.
AATCAAGAATTCCAGCTAATCCACCCTCTTTAGAGCCTCTACTTGTAACAATAACAAACATCATATTCACTAAAAAAATGGCCTCTCACAAGTCTTCTTTCCAAAACAATCTCAGCAGCTATTTCGTACCAACATTCAAAACATTGTTCATCATTAAGCAAAAGCTTAATAGAAAAAAGAAGAGCAATCAAGGCAAAGAAAAGAACATCGTTCTCTGGTTATTTTAAAAAAAAAAATTTAAAGAATTAGAAAAGAAAATCAAGATACCTTTATTATTTTGCCAAAACTAGAAAAAATAATTTGGCATCTGAAATCAAAAGAAGAAGATATCATCAGAGACTTAAAAACGAGAAGGAATCATGGGAATGAATCCATCATGTTGTTGGTCTTTCTGACTCATCATTTGATCCTTTTTTTTTTTTTATCATGCAATTACTAAAAAACATGTAAAACGCTATCTTCTTCTTCCGAAAAGAACACATATAATAGCTTACTCAATGAGAAAAATGCGATTGGAGTGCATTTATAGACTCGAAGCCGACGGCCACACCCTAAAACCCTGGAACTTTTGGAAAAGATGGAAACCCTAGCATTTATTCATTTAGATACCACTAAACGCAGCGTTCTGTTCTCACTCAATAGTCTAAAAGAGTAGGTCAAATTTTAGTTTTGGTCCCTCTATTATGCACAAAATATAGATTTAGTCTTTATACTTTAATTTTGTATAGATTAATTTTCCACTATTAGAATGTAATTAGGTAGTCTAAATAGTTATTTTTTCTTAATTCCTTTTTCAACTGACATAGATTCTTTTAATCGAAATTGTTAATACTACTCATAGTTCTTCTCTAACTCATAAATAAGAGGATAATGTATTTCCAGACTCGAACTCATGTCTTCCTGCATTGACAATAATGCCAATGCCAGTTGAGCTAAGACTCAAAATATCATAAAGTATTTTAATTAAGTTTTGCATGTATTTATTTTGCGTCTTAATTAAAATTTTTTAATTATTTTGAAAATTATGAACTAAGCACGAGTGATAACATTTAACAAATCGCAATTTACTTACAAACTCCCCATCTCTGTGAAGCAGAAATAAGTAGAATTGAACAATTTGCCAATACGCAACTGTTAGTTTTTAATTTTTTTTATTTTCTAGATATATAATATAAATTCAAAATACTTGCAAATGGCCTATTAGCTACAGTTGGTTAGAGCGTCGTGCTAATAACGCGAAGGTCGCAGGTTCGAAACCTGCATGGGCCACTTTTATTTGTTTTTCACATTTACGATTTTTTAAATACATATATTTATTCCGCTTTCTGCTCATTCGATACCTGCATGGGCCACTGCACATTTCACTTGGGCTTGTTGGACTATTTTGCTGTCAAAATCTAATTTTAAATTTTAAAAATAAATGACATCTATAGGATAAGAAAATGTTATTATTTTATTATTTAATGTCGTCTCTCTCTCACTTATATATATATACCAATCACGAATTGAGACATTCCCAAAAATTTGTGTGGTAAATATGCTTTGAATGTTCAATGTGGTACTTAAATTATCAATTTCTATATTATTTGATATTTTTACTGTTGAAGTTTTTGACTAACTTATGTTGTATTTGAACAAGAATGAATTTTCTTCTTGGCTATGGGGAGTGTTTGGTCTCTTTGATGTCAGTTGCTTATGGCCTAAAAAAATTGTGACATATTTGACAAAACAACAATTTGATTCGGTTATGACTCTCAAGTGTTTCAATCGATTCTTGTGATGGTCATGAGTTTATTGGATAAGGATTGAGTTCTTATCCTTATCTTTTAAAGTATTTCAAATTGTTGGGGAACTTGTTTATGAAGGCTATTGTGAGATATATATTAAAGATAATTAATGAATAAAATCAGTCTCTTTTAGCCTATCAAACCATTAGTTGATGATCACTTGAAGAGGCCTATAAATAGGTTGTTCATCATGTGGGGTGTCTTAGACACTCCCTATTTAGAGATCTGTTATGAAGAGAGTGATTTATACAATTGGGGGTGGGTTGTAATTACTTCTTTGTGTAAAGGTAGATTGGATTTAATCTAATAGGCGACCTGGACAATTAGTAAACAAAATCATTCTCTAAGTGAGGCTCCGTAGATGTAAGATTGAGGAATCCGAACTGTGTTAACAAATGTCATATGTCAATTCTCTCTTTACTTATCTCTTAGACTCACTTGCGCTTTGGACTGATTTTGCAAACTCTCTAATTCTGTCCAGATCCTATTCTAATAGTAGTTAAGTCAATTTGGTTTGGTTAGTTTTATCAATGAAAGTATGTTGGGTCGATTAAGTTGATTATAAAAAAATCAATTGAACAGACCAATTAAACCAACTGCTTTAAAGCTGTGATTGAATTCAAATACGTATTTATTTTATCTTTTTTTTTTAAAATTTTTTTTTTATATCATCCTCTAAAGGTTTTACATTAACAATTACTTCTATGTCTTCTATTCTATCAACTCTCTCCAACACAAATTATCACCTTATCAATTATGTTTATATTTTAATATTGGAGTTTATTTGAGTTTTAATTTATAATATTTTATATTTAATAATACAATTTATTCAAAATATTTTGTATTTATATTTAAAGTCAATTTAAAATTTTGACTTTTTCTAAAATAATCTATAATATATTAAAAAATAAGAATAAAAACATAAAATATAATTTAAATTTTATATTTATCAAATAATTTAATTATATTCTTTACATAATTTAAACTAATATGCTAAATATATTCTATAATTTAATTTACTAATTAATTTTCAATCTTTAATATTCCACACTTAATTCAACTAAACCCTAACTAGTATTACTATTGTTATAAAATAAAGATAGATGGAGAGAATAAATAATAAATAAAATATGAAAGCAACAGAGAATAAACTTTATTGATCAAAAGGGTAATTACAATGCTTCATCGTAGTCTTTATTTATAGGGATAAGAAATATAAAAGAAATAGAGATCTAATTCTAATAACTATTAGAATTTAAAGTATATCAAAACTTTATCTTTATCATGATGGACATCCACTTAATAAGATATTCATAACACTCCCCCTTGGATGTCCATTGGTAAATAATATGCCTCGTTAAAACCTTATTAGGAAAAACCCTGTGGGATAAAAAACTTAATGGAGAAAATAGAGTACACAATCTTCTATTACAAGCTGCCTCGTTAAAAACCTTTACCAAGAAAACCCAATGGGACAAAACCTTGATTAAAGGAAAATAGTACAACTAGTTTTTAGACTCCCCCTGATGGCAACATTACATTATATCTTTGAGTCAACGCATTCCAATCTTGTATAGTAGTCTTTCAAATGTTGAAGTTTGCAATGCCTTAATAAAAGATCGCTAAATTCTCACTAGAACAAATTTGTTGAACATTTATATCACCTCTTTCTCAAGATCATGGGTGAAGAATAATTTTGGTGAAATATGTTTCGATTCGTCACCTTTGATCTGACCACCCTTCAATTGAGCTATACATGTTGCATTATCTTCGTATAAGATAGTTGGCATCTTTTCCTGTAAAGGCAAATTACATACCTTCTGGATATGTTGGGTCAATAACCTTAGCCAAACACACTCTCGACTTACGTCATGCATTGCAATTATTTCTGCATGATTTGAAGACGCAATAGCTAATGTTTGCTTTGTTGAACGCCATGATATGCCAGTATCCCCACATGTAAATAAATATCCTGTTTGAGATCGACCTTTATGTGGATCTGATAAGTATCCAGCATCAACATAGATGACTAATAGGGATTTTGAATCATTTGAATAAAATAACCCCATATCAATAGTCCTTCTGAGATATCTAAATACATGTTTAATTCCATTCCAATGTCTATGTGTTGGAGAAGAACTTGCTAACAAGTTTACAGTGAAAGCTATTTCAGGTCTTGTGTTGTTTGCAAGATACATCAATGCCCATATGGCACTAAAATATGGAACTTCAGGACCAAGAAACTCTTCACCATCCTCGTAAGGACGAAATTGATCTTTATTCACATCTAATGATTGTACAATCATCGAAGTAATTAATGGGTGTGCTTTATCTATGTAAAATTTCTTTAATATCTTTTACGTATAAGTTGATTGATGAACATGAATTTCATCTTTTAAATGCTCGATTTGTAAGCTAAGACAAAACTTTATTTTTCTAAGATCTTTCATCTCAAATTCTTTCTTTAAACAATTTACTGTATTTTGGAGCTCTTCAAGAGTTCCAATAATAGTTAGATCATCAACAAAAATAGCAATTATCACAAAATTTAATCCAAACCTTTTTATAAAGACACATGGACAAATTGGATCATTTTTGTAACCTTCTTTTAACAAGTATTCACTAAGAGGATTGTACCACATACGTCCATATTGTTTTAATCCATATAAACTTTTCTTTAATCTGATCAAACAATTTTCCCGAGAAATTCTATATCCTTCAGGGATTTTAAATTCTTCAGGGATTTTCATATAAATTTCATTATTAAGTGTGCCATACAAATAGGCTGTAACAACAAGCCGTGCTTTATATCTTACGACTTCATTTTTTTCATTTCGTTTTTGCAAAAATACCCATTTATATCCTACCGGCTTTACACCTTTAAGTGTTTGGACTACAGGTCTAAAAACCTCACGTTTAGAAAGTAAATTCAATTCTGCTTGAATTGCATCTTTCCATTTTGGCCAATCTTTTCTATTTCTACATTCATCAATAGATTTAGGCTTAGGATCATTATTTTCTTTTTATACTTCAATAGCAACATTATATGCAAAATTGTTGTCGACAACTATATTTTTCCGGTTCCATCTTTTCCCCAAAGTAACATAACTTATCGAGATCTCTTCATTATCATCATTTTCAGGTACCTGAATTCCTTCTGGGGTTTTATGATTATAATTAGTTATATCTTTGGCCTCTTCTTGGAAATTTGTCTCCATAATATAATCACCTTGAGTATTTGCTCCTTTCCTTTTACGTGAATTTTTATCTTTGGAACCAACCGGTCTTTCACGCTTCAGGCATGGATTACTTTCTTTTGTACTAACAGTTTGCCCTATTGGGATACTAATTCGTATTGGAGCAATCTCAGCTGGTATATGAGATTTTGTAATTCTCTTTAAGTCAGTAAATGAATATGGCAGTTCATTGGCGATGTTTTGCAAATGTATGATCCTTTGAACTTCTTGTTCACATTAACTTGTATGAGGATCTAATTGAGATAATGATGATCCATTCCATGTAATTTCTTTTGCCAGCTGTATTTTCTCTCTCCCTAATGTTGGGAATATTGTTTCATTAAAGTGATAATAAACAAATCGTGCAGTAAATAAATCTCTAGTTAATTGTTCAACATACTTAATTATAGAAGGAGATTCATAACCAACACATATTCCCAACATTCTGATGACCCATCTTTGTTCGTTGTGGTGGAACAAATGGAACATATACTGCACATCCAAAAATTCTAAGATGGGAAATATTTGGCTCCTGACCAAAAGCCAATTGCAATGGGGAGTATTAATTATAACTTGTTGGCCTGATGCGCATAAGTGCTGCTACATACAAAATAACATATCCCCAAGCTGTAATAGGGAGCTTTTTTTTCATAAGTAATGGCCTAGCTATTAGTTGAAAGCGTTTGATAAACGATTAAGCTAAACCACTTTGTGTGTGAACATGAGCTACAAGATGTTCAACTTTTATCCCAATTGACATGCAATAATCATTGAAAGCTTGAGATGTAAACTCACTATCATTATCAAGGCAGATAGTTTTTATTGCATAATTTGGAAATTTTGCTCTTAATCGAATTATTTGAGCAAGTAGTCTCACAAACGCCAAGTTGCGAGTCGATAATAAACATACATGTGACCATCTACTAGATGCATCTATTAATACTATAAAATATCTAAATGGTCCACATGGTGGATGAATAGGCCCACATATATCACCTTGAATACGTTCCAGAAATGCAGGAGATTCAATCCCAACTTTAGCTGGTGATGGTCTAATAATCGATTTACCTTGAGAACAAGCATCACAAGAGAAATATTTGAATTTAAGAATCTTACGGTTCTTTAATGGGTGCTCAATTGAATTCTCAATTATTTTTAGCATCATAATAGATCCGAGATGGCTTAACCAGTCATGCCAAATAGTAAAAGTATGTGGTTCTACAAACTTCTGGTTTGTAGTAACGTCTGCCTCAATTACACTAATATGTGTATTGTACAAGCCCAATTCTGCCCGGGCCCATTAAAGCAAAACTAATACAAGCATTTAACCCAATTAAACCACAAACCCGAGGCCAAATCACAAACAAACCCGTTACAAACCTTACCTAATAACAGACCCAATTAACCCACTAATCAGCCCAAACTTAAACCCAACAAGCCCAATACCCTAAAATTACCAGAAAACCCTAATCCTCTAAACCTAGTGCCCCTAAGCTCTGGTCCTTCCCACCACCACCGTCCCACTTATCCGCTTCCGGCATCCACCTTCCATTACCACCGCGCGCCACTTGCTCTGCCACCGTCCTTACCTGCTTTCTTGCAAATCAAGGCAGACACGCAACAGAATAGAAAAATAAACAACAAAAGATTGTAAGAATCGGCTATAAAAAAGCCGATTTAAACTATTTGTGAAAAAAAGAGAGGAAGGAGGAGAAAAAAACAGAGAAAAAATCAACAAAGAGGGATTCGAACCCATCAAAAATTGAATGTCCAGGGGGACTCCCTCTCCAAATTCAAGAAAAAATAAAAAATATGAATCAGCAATAAAAAGACCAAACAAAAGCATCAAGGTTTCTTTTTTTTGATATTATTATTTACTTTGGTTTTATTTATTTTATTTTTACTATTTTCGAATCTAAAAAAGTCAGAAAAAAGAGAGGAAGAACCTTATTGGAACCCCATGGTCGCGGCGTCGGAGTACCCTCTCTCCGTCGTCGGAGCTCGGACTGAGGAGAGGTGTCGATGGCCCTTTCCCTTCGACTTGGGGACGCCAAAGGTTCGGTCTTCGAAAGGGGCTCCAAATGGGGACCAAGGCACATTCTCGCGCACCGTCGGCCACCGGGAGTGATGGTGGTGTTATGGATCGCCGGAGGGAGACCCAATCGGTCGAAACCGAAACAGGGGGAGAGAGGAGAAGCTTGAAAGTTTTAAATTTTTTTTTCTGAACTTAGGTCGAAATAGAACAAAAAAGGGGGTTTTAAGGCATCTCAATAAACGGCGTCGTTTTGCTTCAAGAGTGCTGCGCATTTTCCCTTAAATAGGGATAATTACGAGTTTGGTCCCTCCTTTTGCTGAGCTATTTGATCAAGTCCCATTTCGCATTCTTTCTTTTTTTTAATTTTTACCCTATTATTTCTATGGTATTTTGATTTGGTCCGCGTCCAGGTCATTTGAAACGCAGCACACAAGGACTGGGATTATTTCTCATCTAGTCCCTCCCCATTTTCACGCGTTACAAAGAGGCCCAATTCATTTTTTATTTTAAATTTCGGCCTTTAATTTTACTTTTCTCTTGATTTAGTCCTTTTTATATCTTTTTGTTAATTTCGCTATTTCTATCTTTTTAATGTTGATGTTATTATTATTCTTTTAATTTCACCATTAATATTATTATTGCTACTATTATTTTACTATTATTATTATAAATTATTATTTCCATTATCATTATTGGCATTATATTATTATTATACATAAATACTATTATTATCATTATTTAGTTTTTATATATATTTATGTATTTCAAATTGTTTTATTATTATTATCATCATTATTATTATTATTATTGTCATTATTATTTGTTATTTCTATTATTTGTCATTATTTTCACATATCAAATCCATATACATATTTTATTTGTTATCGTGTTTATTTTATTCTTTACCATTACCATTATTATTATTTTCATTAACATATCGTTATCCACGTGACCATTTCATTTTGACAATATCATTGCTTTCTCGTTCAGCTCTAACTATCGCTATCATCATAGTTATGTGTATAAATATATATATTGTTAGTTTACTACTACTATTATCGCATATGTGTTTTACTATTTGTTTATTATGCTTCTTCTTGTCATGATATTTATACACAAATAAACGTATTTTATCGGACTTACTATTACTATATATGTATGTTACTATTATCGTTATCATTGTTCTATTACATTAATCTTATCATTATTATTATTACTATTATATGACATCTTTATTATCATTTGTTTAGTATTGTTATCCTTCACCACCGTCATCATTATTGTTATCAATCATCCTTTATTTGCATTATTATTGCTATTGCAATTTTTCAACAATCTCGCTAAATAAAAATACATTTTATGAAATCGTTCTATTCTATCCAAAGATTCTTAAAGCAAGGCAATGTTTTGTATTTAGAGATTAGTGGAATAGTGCCCTAACGTCTTTGGGTTATGATTCTCTATTTCACTAAATAATTAAACATCCTTCTATCCTATTTCATGAAATATGAGACGACCTTGATTTGAGAGATTAAAACATCGTGTCCTAACGTCTTTGGATGTGATGTTTAGATCTTTTTGAACAAAGAAATCTCGATTTTTTTGGCCCGAATACCTACATTTATTTTTAGCTCAAACACTATAAAATCAAAGTGCATTTTACAAAACCACTTTATTCCGTCCAAAAGTCTTTAAATAAGGCAATATTTGTGTTTAGAAATTTGGGAAATAGTGCCCTAACGTACTGGGTTGCGATTTTCCGTTTGACTAAATAACTCCTTTTGATAAACTTCGTAAAATCATGAGATGGCTTCGATTACGAAGGTTTAGAATATCATGTCCTAACGTGCTGGATGTGATGTTTGTACCCTCTCGGAATAAAGAAATCTCAAATATCCTAATACCTTTCAAAGGATCCGTATTTTAAAACCTTTTCAAACTTCCGACATTAAGACACTAATTAATCATTTTGGTACCAATTTTGGGCGTATCAAGGGTCCTAACCCTTCCTCGTGCGTAACCGACTCCCGAACCCGATTTTTAAAATTTCGCAGACCATCAATATTGTTTTAGTAAACCCAAACTTTTTATTAAAATAGAGGTGATCCGATCACACCAAATAAAGATCGGTGGCGACTCCCATTTTTTATCTTTATTTTCAAAAACCAAAGTCGAACCCCTTTTTGTTTTTTTTCAAAAAAATGGTTACGACAGCTTGGTGACTCCACTGGGGAGCTGATTTAGAAAGTCAAGCCATAAATTGATTATTTTCTATCTTTTGTCGAAAATTTGAAAGTTAGATTTAAGAATTACGATCCTTTTATTGCATGTTGTTTTAATTTCGGTATTGCATTGCATGACCGCTGTGGTCGCACCTTTAAGTGGGAGTGAGAAACTACTCCTTCGTGAGGTCTTCACCTCTGTGCAGGATAGTGGATCGCTTTCGGGATACATCCGTACCTATGTCTTCGTGAGATTTTCATCTCCGTGCAGCCATAGGGAAATGTATTCCCTGGCGAACTTCGGTCTATATGAGCCTATAATGGGTGAGGATCGAGGAATCTGCTAGTTCGGGTACCCTTACCTTAGAACCAAACCACATGTAGTGAACCCTAAGAACCCACCTTAGGTAGAACTATGTTAAACCCCTAGTGGTCACCTGGATAGGTACTCTATTTTGTTTATTTCTCCTGTGCTAACGTGTTTTGTTTTGTTTGTGATTGCATTGCATTGCATCACACCGCATCATCTTAGAAAGGAGGTGTTGATTCATATTCGATTGCTAAATAGAAGAGTTTATCATAAGGAAATGTGTTACTTGATAAAGTGGATTATAATACGGTCGTTCGAATATAGTCCAGGTAAACAACGAGAGAGGACTGATAGCCCACAGAAGAATACAAGACTTTGCCCGAGGATTCAAGTCGACAAAGATTATTCGAGAGTCATCATGTCTCTATTTTCTAAAAGAAGCTTATGAACATCGCGAAAGATAAGTGAGCGAAGAGGTACGGCCTGGATCAAGCAACAAGGAGCTAGAAGAGGTATCTATTGAGAAAGTTCACGGGGCACGACTATAACATCCGGATACGAAGAAGAGATTGGTGTTTTCACCTGGACTATGAGGATAAAGCCGTATATGCATTCCGTTTTATGTAAAGAAATGTATTTTCTGAAAAAGTTCTTCTAATGAAATTGAATTCATAATCAATGCCTCTCTTTCTTTGTGCATTCATTTCATGCATTTGCATTGCATTTCATGCATTTGCATTGCATCATATCACATGCATTAAAATTTGTAGAAAGACCCTAATTAGGTGAAGTTATTTCAGTAACCTAGAAGCCATGGACCGAAGATTGGAGAGATTAGAGCAAAGAAAAATACTGATGCAAGAGTAATTGGCTAAAATTCAACAAGATATGCGAGATCAAATGAATATGATAGGCCAGTTAACCAAGATACTAACCGGAGGACTTGAAAAAAGGAGTGGTTCAATGGTTAACGGTATGGATGATGATGAAGAAATCGTTTACTCCCCGATAAATATTTTGACTCAACTAGACGTGCAGTCGCATGGGGTACATGCCATTATCGAACCCCAATGTCAGACTAATACCTCGGCCTCGTTGAACTTCTCGATGGGCTCGTGTTTTAACCCTGAGGATGATCGTGCCAAACCAATTGTTCAGGCAGAGATAAAGGAAAGGAGAGAGTGGACTTTGAAGGCCCCGAAGAAGAAGGAAAATGAAGCAGGTAGTTCGGAGCCGGTGACAGTAAGCCAGCTAAGGATGATGACTACCAGCCATCGAGGGCCCCTTAGGCAGGATTTCAACTCAAAGCCTAACACCGGAAGGCTCCAGTTCACGCCTATCCCGACGACATACAAGGAGCTCTATCAAAATTTATTTGATGCGCATGTGGTGTCTCTTTACTACTTAAAACCAATACAGCCTCCATACCCCAAATGGTATGACACAAAAGTTCAATGTGAGTATCATGCGGGGATTATAGGACATTCAATAGAAAACTACCTTACTTTCAAAAAGTTAGTCGAAAAGCTCATTGAAATGGGAATTGTAAAGTTCGACGATTTTTCAGAACCTAATCGCTCTGACAAAGCAGTAAATGCAATGGTTGAAGGTAGAAGCAAGAGAGTTGCGATGCCTTGAATAAGACAAGAACCCAAAAGGAATATCGGGAGTCTGAATAACATATCCAAGAGGAATTTGGGGAATAAAGTTTTCAAGCCCTTATATGCTTGGGAGAGTTTTGAACAATGGGATGTGGAAGAAATCCTGCGTTTTAGAGCTAATCTAGAGTAATACTTGGAACACACTTGTTGCTTTAAGTATAGAAGCAATCTGGGTCCCTTTTGTGAAACATGACTTTGTATAAGACATCGTTATTTTCAATGAAATGCATCTCCACCATCTTTTGAGTAAATTTTTTTCTATTTTCATTCATCATCATTATTCTTCTATTCTTTGGATATTCTTCTAAATATCTCCATTCTTCACACATCATGCCAATAAATATGCTTAGATTCCTTTGTTCTATGAGCCTTTATTCATCTCCATAACAGTCCCCAAATATCAATGATTTGAGTAACTTCACTGATGACTCGAATGTCCTTTGAGCAAGATATGGGTACGGAAGATTTTCAGATTTTGAAGATGACCAAGGTTCGACCTATCTCTGGAATCTAAGGATGGTAGAACAAGAGGAGAAACAAATTCTATCTCACAAGGAGTCGGTGGAAATAGTGAACCTGGGGGATGGACAAGAAAAGAAGGAAGTGAGGATCGGAGCTGGTATTACCGCAGAGACAAAGCAAGACCTCATTGAGTTACTTCAAGAATTCAAAGATGTCTTTGCGTGGTCGTATCAAGACATGCCTGGGCTAAGCACTGATATTGTGGTAGACCGTTTGCCCATAAAAGAAGAATACAAGCCAGTCCAATAGAAACTTCGGAGGATGAGGCCAGACGTTTTGCTGAAAATAAAAGAGGAGGTCAGGAAGCAATTTGACGCAGGTTTCTTGCAAGTGGTTAAGTACTCGAAATGGGTAGCCAATATCGTCCCCGTCCCTAAGAAAGATAAGAAAGTACGAATGTGTGTAGACTATAGAGATCTAAACAAGGCTAGCCCGAAAGACAATTTCTCGTTACCTCATATCGACACCTTAGTGGACAATACGATAGGTTATTCATTGTTCTCGCTCATAGACGGCTTATCAGGATACAACCAGATAAAGATACTTCCTGAAGACATGGATAAGACCACGTTCATAACCATGTGGGGAACCTTTTGCTATAAGGTAATGCCATTTGGGTTGAAAAACGCAAGAGCGACATATCAGAGAGCCATGGTAACCCTATTCCATGACATGATGCACAAAGAAATTGAGGTTTATGTCGACGATATGATCACCAAGTCCCGCACCGAAGAGGAACATGTGCAGGTCTTAAGGAAACTATTCTTGAGGTTGAGGAAATTCCAACTAAAGCTTAATCCAGTAAAGTGTACCTTCAGAGCTCAGTCTGGAAAGTTGCTCGGATTCGTGGTCAGTAAAAAGGGGATTGAGATTGACCCAAAAAAAGTCAAGGCCATACAGGAGTTGCCTCTACCACGTACCCAAAGAGAAGTTAGAGGTTTCCTAGGAAGGCTAAATTACATCGTTCGGTTCATTTCACAACTGACTGAGAAATGCGACCCCATATTCCGTCTTCTTAAAAAACGCAATCCGGGCATGTGGGATGAAGAATGCCAGAAGACATTCGACAAGGTAAAGCAATACCTGTCCAATGCCCCAGTATTGACACCGCCTCATCCGGGCAGGCCATTAATCCTTTATTTGATAGTGCTCGATAATTCAATGGGATGTGTGCTGGGTCAGCATGACGATTCAGGAAAAAGTGAGAAGGCAATATACTACCTTAGTAAAAAATTCACTGAGTGTGAAACAAGGTACTCGCCGATCGAGAAACTATGTTGTGCCTTGACTTAGACAACTTGAAGATTGAGGCAGTATATGCTGTATCATACGACATGGCTCATCTCGAAGCTAGATCCTCTGAAATACATGATGGAGTCTGCCGCTTTGAACGGGAAGATGGCCAGATGGCAGATTCTACTTTTTGAATTTGACATAGTCTATGTAAACCAAAAGGCAGTAAAAGGGAGTGCTATAGCGGACTTTTTAGCCAGCAGAGCCCTTGAAGATTACGAGCCTTTAGACTTTGATTTCCCTAACGAAGATTTGATGTATGTGGCAAACACGGAGATGGTGCCTCGTAAGATCATCCTTGAAGCTGAATTTTGACGGAGCATCAAATGCTGTGGGCAATGGAATTGGGGCAGTTCTGATATCCCCAAAAGGAGACCATTACCCATTTGCTTGCAAACTGGATTTCGATTGCACTAATAATATGGCTGAATATGAAGCTTGTATCATGGGTCTCCGCACCGCTATCGAACGTAAAATCAGCGTACTGGAAGTGTATGGAGATTTTGCCCTCGTAATCTATCAACTTAAAGGGGAATGGGAAACCAAGGATCCAAAGCTGGCCATCTACAAAAGATTGGCCCAAGATTTGATCAGAGAGTTCGACGATGTCACTTTCTGTTATTTGCCCAGAGACGAAAACCAGATGGCTGATGCTCTGGCTACCCTAGCCTCCCTGGTCCAAATAAACGAGAATGAGGACATGAAGCCTATACGAATGAGCATTCATCAGGACCCAGCCCGTTGCTACAACATTGAGGAAGGAGAGAAAACTGGCCTACCATGGTACCATGATATACTGCGGTATATGAAAAATCGTGAGTACCCAGGCCAAGTAACTGAGAACGATAAAAGGACGTTGAGAAGACTAGCTTGTGAATACGTCCTGGATGGAGAGGTCCTATACAAGAAAAGGAAAGATCAAGTGCTGCTGAGATGTGTAGATGCCGCCGAAGCTAAGTTAATCCTGGAAGAAGTCCACGAAAGCGTCTACGGAACTCACGCCAATGGTTTCACAATGGCCAGACAAATAATGAGGTTTGGATATTATTAGTCCACCATGGAAGGAGACTGTATCAACTATGCCAAAAAATGTCATAAATGCCAAATTTACGGAGACAAGATTCATGTGCCTCCGTCACCTTTACACGTTATGACTTCCCCATGGCCATTTTCCATGTGGGGCATGGATGTCATTGGACCAATCTCACCGAAAGCTTCAAATGGGCATCGGTTTATCTTCGTGGTCATCGAATACTTCACCAAGTGGGTAGAAGCTGCCTCATATGCTAATGTCACTAAGTCAGCGATCAGTCGATTCTTGAAGAAAGAAATTATTTGTCGATATGGAATGCCTGAGAGGATCATTTCAGATAAAGCATTAAACCTAAACAACAGTACGATAGCGGGAGTTTGCAGCCAATTCAACATTAAACACCACAATTCGTCTCCGTATCATCTAAAAATGAATGGGGCAGTGGAAGCAGCCAATAAAAACATCAAAAAGATAGTGGGGAAGATGACCGAGACTTACAAAGATTGGCATGAAAAATTACCGTTCGCGCTCTATGCTTATCGACGTCTGTCCGAACCTCTACTGGGGCAACGCCTTTCTCATTGATCTATGGGATGGAGGCAGTTCTACCTATTGAAGTGGAAATACCTTCCCTTCGAGTATTGTCAGAAGTGAAGCTGGATGAAGCTGAATGAATCCAGGCTCGATATGATCAGTTGAACTTAATTGAAGAAAAGAGATTAAGGGCTATCCGTCATGGTCAGATGTACCAAAAGTGAATGATGCAAGCTTACGACAAAAAGGTTCGCCCAAGGGAATTCCACGAAGGGGACCTCGTTTGAAAAAGATCATTCCCATACAAAAGATTACAGAGGAAAATGGATCTTTGAGCGGGAAGGACCGTACGTGGTAAAGAAAGCTTTCTCGGGAGGTGCACCGATTCTGACTGAGATAGACGGAAAAAGCTTGCCCAATCCCGTGAACTCAGATGCAGTAAAAAAATACTTTGCTTGAAATAGAAGAGGCCAAGGTGAAAACCCGCAAAGGGCACCTTGAGACCAAGGGGCTTTTTGAGTCGAAAACCCAATAAGGGCGGCTCAAATTTGCACGAAAGAGGAGGTATGTGACGATTTTGTTCTCCCAGAATTAGCAAAAAGGGAGGAATGTTACACCTCAGAACATATACAAAGCACTGCAGATCTTCCAACGTCTATTCAGCTCAAAATGATCTTCGGAAGGATTCGGTAGTGAAGCTCAGGCTGCGATATCTGGGGCACCTACTTTTTCTTTTTACCCTTTTTTTGTATTCCAATAATGTTTACTTTTATTGATTTAATCCAATTTCATTCTTCATAAATTCCATTTTTATTTTAAATCTTTAAGTTGTTTGCAATTGAAATAACGACCCATGGACCCATAATGCTTCCACAAAAGGAGTCCCGCCTATTACTCTGGAAGCCTCTAAATAGCGCAGGAACCTGAAACAGGACTGTTGTCTAAGAACCAGCACACTTAGGGGTTGGAAACGTTCAAGGAAGAGGAGTCTAAAATCATGACTATTTCACCAGATTCTCTGTCATAGATATCAGACGAGATATTGCATCTGTGCCGTGACCTTGACGAGCGAACGAGCAATTACGGCCCTAAGCTTGTAAAAAGAGATCATTCTCATGACATCCCGCATTCATGCAAATGTCCTCCATAATATCATTTAGTTAGGAGCATTCGATTTATTTCAATCATTGCATCTTAATTATCATGAAAAATCATCATTCTCATGACATTCTGCATTCATGTAAGTGTCATCCATATCACACATAGTCAGGAGCATTTGAGTCATTCCGACCATAGCATCGGCATCCTTTGGCATAAACACAAGCATATAAAATCGAGTCTACAGATATGCCCCTAGAGGACGATGTAGCAACACTATTAAAGATTACCCTATTGCCATCGACCAGCGGTGGAATGGGTTGTCCTATTGCCATCGACCAGCGGTGGAATAGGTTGAAGATTATCCTATTGCCATCGACCAGCGGTGGAATAGGTTGAAGATTATCCTATTGCCACTGACCAACAGTGAAATAGGTTGAAGATTGCCTTATTGCCACTGACCAGCAGTGGAATAGGTGGAAGATTGTCTTATTACCACTGACCAGCAGTGGAATAGGTTGAAGATTGTCCTATTACCACTGACCAGCAGTGGAATAGGTTGAAGATTGTCCTATTACCACTGACCAGCAGTGGAATAGGTTGAAAATTACCCTATTGCCACTGACCAGTAGTGGAATAGGTGGAAGATTGTCCTATTGCCACTGACCATCAGTGGAATAGGTTGAAGCCCGTCCTATATCCCTGACCAGCAGTGGAATAGGTCAAAAATTGTAGATCTTGTCGCCCTAACCATGAGTGGGGCAAGATCGAAGGCAAATCTTGGCTCCCAACCAAGAGGGAACATGATTTAAGCCACCGTTCTATTGCCACCGACCGGTGGAATAGGTAAAAATTGTAGATCTTGTCGCCTTAACGGTGAGTGGGGCAAGATCAAGGCGAATCTTGGCTCCCCAACCAAGAGGGAACATGATTTAAGCCACGTCCTATTGCCACCGACCAGCGATGGAATAGGTCAAAATTGTAGATCTTGCCGCTCTAACCATGAGTGGGCCAAGATCGGCGAATATTGGCTCCCCAACCAAGAGGGAACATGATTTAGGCCACCGTCCTATGTCCCGACCAGTGATGGAATAGGTCAAAATTGTAGATCTTGTCGCCCTAACCAAGAGTGGGGCAAGATCGGCGAATCTTGGCTCCCTAACCAAGAGGGAACATGATTTAGGCTACCGTCCTATGTCCCTGACCAGCAGTGGAATAGGTCAAAAATTGTAGATCTTGTCGCCCTAACCAGTAGTGGGGCAAGATCGAAGGTGAGTCTTGGCTCCCTAACCAGTAGGGAACATGATTTAGACCACCGTCCTATGCCACTGACCAGCAATGGAATGGGTCAAAAATTGTAGATCTTGTCGCCCTAACCAGTAGTAGGGCAGGATCGAAGGCTAATCTCGGGTCCCTAACCAGTAGGGAACATGATTTAGGCCACCGTCCTATACCACTGACCAGTAGTGGAATAGGTGAAAGATTTTCTTATTGCCACTCACCAGCAGTAGAATAAGTTGAAGATCGTCCTATTTCCACTGACTAGCAGTGGAATAGGTTGAAGATTGCCCTATTGCTACTGACCAGCAGTGGAATAGGTGGAAGATTGTCTTATTGCCACTAACCAGCAGTGGAATAAGTTGAAGATTACCCTATTGCCATTGACCAGCAGTGGAATAGGTGGAATACCGTCCTATGTCCCTGACAGCAGTGGAATAGGCCAAAAATTATAGATCTTGTCGCCCTAACCAGTAGTGGGGCAGGATCGAAGGCAAATCTTGGCTCCCTAACTAGTAGGGAACATGATTTAGGCCACCGTCCTATGTCACTGACCAGCAGTGGAATGGGTCAAAAATTGTAGATCTTGTCGTCCTGACCAATAGTGGGGCAAGACCGAATGCAAATCTTGGCTCCCTAACTAGTAGGGAGCATGGTTAAGCTTTAGTCCTATTACCTTCACTAGAAGTGGAATAGGCTAAAGACCAAAGACCTCATCTCTCTGGAGATGCAGTTGAGCAATCTAAAATAAACAAGTCTCATCCCATTGAAGTCGCAGCAGGAGCAAATTGAAGCTACAGGTCCCATCTTGTTGAAATAGCAGTAGAGTGGATCAAAGCAACAAGGTATGGTGGACTAAAACAAGGCTACCTGAAGAAGAAGAGCACCAAAGAAGTCAAGACTCGACGAGACCGGGCAAAATTGGTCTTTTGAAAGTATTTGCTCCATTCCCGTTGCACGACAATGAGCAAAGAGGGGCAGCTGTACAAGCCCAATTCTTTCAGCCCATTAAAGCAAAACTAATACAAGCATTTAACCCAATTAAACCACAAACCCGAGGCCCAATCACAAACCAACCTGTTACAAACCTTACTTAATAACAGACCCAATTAACCCACTAATCAGCCCAAACTTAAACCTAACAAGCCCAATACCCTAAAATTACCAGAAAACCCTAATCCCTCTAAACCTAGTGCCGCCCCTAAGCTCCTGGTCCTTCCCACCAGCCACCGTCCCACTTGTCTGCCTTCTGGCATCCACCTGCTACACTGCCACCGCCGCGCCACTTGCTCTGCCACCGTCCTTACCTGCTCTCTTGCAAATCAAGGCAGACACGCAACAGAATAGAAAAATAAACAACAAAAGATTGTAAGAATCGGCTATAAAAAGCCGATTTAAACCATTTGTGAAAAAAAGAGAGGAGGGAGGAGAAAAAAACAGAGAAAAAATCAACAAAGAGGGATTCGAACCCATCAAAAATTGAATGTACAGGGGGACTCCCTCTCCAAATTCAAGCAAAAATAAAAAATATGAATCAGCAATAAAAAGACCAAACAAAAGCATCAAGGTTTCTTTTTTTTTTTTATATTATTATTTACTTTTGTTTTATTTATTTTATTTTTACTATTTTCGAATCTAAAAAAGTCGAAAAAAAGAGAGGAAGGAACCTTATTGGAACCCCATGGGTGGCGTGGGAGTACCTCTCTCCGTCGTCGGAGTACCTCTCTCCGTCGTCGAGCTCGGATTGAGGAGAGGTGTCGATGGCCCTTTCCCTTGACTTGGGGGCGCCAAAGGTTCGGTTTTGAAAGGGCTCCAAATGGGGACCAAGGCACATTCTCGCACCGTTACCACCGAGAGTGATGGTGGTGCGATGGATCATTGGAGGAGACCCAATCGGTCAAACCAAATAGGGAGAGAGGAGAAGCTTGAAAGTTTTAAATTTTTTTTCGAACTTAGGTGAAATAGAACAAAAAGGGGTTTTAAGGCATCTCAATAAACGGCGTCATTTTGCTTCAAGAGTCTTGCATTTTCCTTAAATAGGGATAATTCTGCGTTTGGTCCCTCCTTTTCTTTGAGCTATTTGATCAAGTCCCATTTCGCATTCTTTCTTTTTTAATTTTTACCTATTATTTCTATGGTATTTTGATTTGGTCCGTCCGGGTCATTTAAAACGCAAACACACAAGGACCGGGATTATTTCCATCTAGTCCCTCCCATTTTCGCGTTACAAAGAGGCCCAATTCATTTTTATTTTAAATTTCGCCTTTAATTTTACTTTTCTCTTGATTTAGTCCTTTTATATCTTTTGTTAATTTCGCTATTTCTATCTTTTTAATGTTGATGTTATTATTATTCTTTTAATTTCACCATTAATATTATTATTGCTACTATTATTTTACTATTATTATTATATATTATTATTTCCATTATCATTATTGGCATTATATTATTATTATACATAAATACTATTATTATCATTATTTAGTTTTTATATATATTTATGTATTTAATTTGTTTTATTATTATTATTATTATTATTATTATTATTATTATTATTATTATTATTATTATTATTATCACTATTATTTGTTATTTCTATTATTTGTCATTATTTTCACATATCAAATCCATATACATATTTTATTTGTTATCGTGTTTATTTTATTCTTTACCATTACCATTATTATTTTCATTAACATATCGTTATCCACGTGACCATTTCATTTTGACAATATCATTGCTTTCTCGATTCGCTCTAACCATCGCTATCATCATAGTTATGTGTATAAATATATATATTGTTAGTTTACTACTACTATTATCGCATATGTGTTTTACTATTTGTTTATTATGCTTTCTTGTCATGATATTTATACACAAATAAACGTATTTTATCGACTTACTATTACTATATATGTATGTTACTATTATCGTTATCATTGTTCTATTACTATTAATCTTATCATTATTATTATTATTACTATTATATGACATCTTTATTATCATTTGTTTAGTATTGTTATCCTTCACCTTGTCATCATTATTGTTATCAATCATCCTTTATTTGCATTATTATTGCTATTGCAATTTTTCAACAATCTCGCTAAATAAAAATACATTTTATGAAATCGTTCTATTCTATCCAAAGATTCTTAAAGCAAGGCAATGTTTTGTATTTAGAGATTAGTGGAATAGTGCCCTAACGTCTTTGGAGTTATGATTCTCTGTTTCACTAAATAATTAAACATCCTTCTATCCTATTTCATGAAATATGAGACGACCTTGATTTCGAGAGATTAAAACATCGTGTCCTAACGTCTTTGGATGTGATGTTTAGATCTTTTGAACAAAGAAATCTCGATTTTTTTGGCCGAATACCTACATTTATTTTAGCTCAAACACTATAAAATCAAAGTGCATTTTACAAAACCACTTTATTCCGTCCAAAAGTCTTTAAATAAGGCAATGTTTGTGTTTAGAAATTTGGGAAATAGTGCCCTAACGTACTGGGTTGCGATTTTTCGTTTGACTAAATAACTAAACATCCTTTTGATAAACTTCGTAAAATCATGAGATAGCTTCGATTACGAAGGTTTAGAATATCATGTCCTAACGTGCTGGATGTGATGTTTGTACCCTCTCGGAATAAAGAAATCTCAAATATCCTAATACCTTTCAAAGGATCCGTATTTTAAAACATTTTCAAACTTCCGACATTAAGACACTAATTAATCATTTTGGTACCAATTTTGGGCGTATCGAGGGTGCTAACCCTTCCTCGTGCGTAACCGACTCCCGAACCCGATTTTCAAAATTTCGCAGACCATCAATATTGTTTTAGTAAACCCAAACGTTTATTAAAACAGAGGTGATCCGATCACACCAAATAAAGATCGGTGGCGACTCCCATTTTTTTATCTTCATTTTCAAAAACCAAAGTCGAACCCCTTTTTGTTTTTTTTCAAAAAAATGGTTACGACATGTATAATATAAACCTGATGAAATAGTAGGTAGTCTTTCCAAAACACATTTCTTTGCACATTCAACATTTGTAATATATAGATATTCAATATTTTTCTCATTCATAGTCTCAATATGATATCCATTAATCCGAATATCTTTAAAACTCAATAAATTTCTTTGAGACTTAGTGGAAAATAAAACATCATCAATGACAAATTTTGTACCTTTAGGTAATAATAAAATTGCTCTTCCGAGCCTTCAATAAGTTTTGAACTACCCAAGATTGTATTAATATGAGCATCACTTATTGTTAAATGAGAAAAATGTTTTCTCTTTGAATATCAACAAGACATGTCTCCATTGATTTTGGATCCAACAAAATTTTGTTGATCATTCATATTCTTCAAAAAATAAATAAAATATAACATTAGAAATGTTGCAAATATTTATTGAATATGTATAACTTGCAAAATAAGTAAATAAATAAACATACTTTTCTTTTGAATCAAGAAAATGAACATCGTAAAATAACATAATAACACCAACTTATTCCTCATGCAAGAAAAGCGAAACATACTTAAAAACAATATAAAATGCTAAAATAACACCAATTCTTCTAATGAGTCTCAAAGAAATCTATCACATCAAGGTGAGTTAAATCATTAAGGCCATGAATTACATCACTGTAACACCCCTAACCCCTATCCGTCGTCAGATTAGGGTTATGAGGCATTACTAAACTAACCCCAAATCAGCATATATGATTAAATCATTTTAACATAGCAATATAAACTACAATTTAGTATAATCGAATACGCACTTGTATATGCCAAAACTAAACATTTCAATGTTAGTATAATTCAAATCTTATAAACAACTCATGTTCAATATTTCATGGGAATCATGATTGGAATCTATGAAATGGATAAACCATAATTTGATTAATAATACTTCACACCCATAGTCACATAAATAAATGGTCATGTAGTCATCTCATAACTTAGCATATCCTATAAATATATATGTATATGTATATATATATATATATACACACAAGTTCATCCAACATTCGAACATACTATGAATCCTCACTCAAACCATACTTATACCTTCATACATGTCATAATTATAATATAATGATAGAATTCCCAAGTACATTTACCCATAACCGAATCTACCTATACTTTATCATTATGAGTACACCTTATCTAGTTATTACATCATTGATTTAACTATTTATCACACATGGTAGGACATAATATTACTCAAAAGAATATTAAAGCTCTAAACTAAAACAAACCATAGCCGAATATCCACAAATAAATGCACAACCATTCACTTTTTAATATATCACCTTTGGCATATTCATGCACAACATGCAACCCATTTCATTCATATCTAGTCACATAAGTTCTTTCAAATGAGCATGTCGATATAATTCATCATTCCAAGGTCATATATGTACCATATTCAACCAATTTCTAGAAAACTCAAACTCACATGTAACTATTATGAAATAGCTTTCAACTAAGCATTTTCATATATATATATATGCATACTAAAATACTCAACAGTAAATCCATAATATAACAAACTCAAACTAAACCCAAATAAGAAACAAAGCCATTTTCGCATGGCATATGTATATATTCATATTCACATGACTTCCAAACACAACCCAAAAGACTAAATCTATACATGCCATAAGTTTCAAAGAGAAACATCTTATATAATACCAAAATAGGTGATAGTATGATGAGCTTCCAAGATAATCCCCAAGCGGCCAAGCTCCAAAAAGAAAACTACAAATTCAAAACAACGAGAACAAAGTAAGCTTCCACGACTTAGTAAGATTAAGCAATTTATACTCATATAAATATATATAAATTTATTCAAGATTTTGAAACCTAACTTATTGATAACATCCATACCGAATATCCCAAACCATTAAAACTTCAATTTATATCCATATCATATGCTTATAATAACTTCCATATACCATCATCACATAATAAATAACTAACATACATGTCATATACTTACCAAATCTTCTACTTACATTTCAAGCTACCAAAAGTCTCAAATTAATAGGTATAATACATACCTCTAGTTTACTTACCCTTCCAAACTTAACTGTTCGTGCATAACATGTGATAATACACTTGTACATTTCAGTATACATAATATCATTAATAATAGAAATCCTTTAACGAACCTCGTACCTTCACACTTGTTAATAAGATTTAGTAACGTATCGCTCACATACAAAGTTACTTAAAACTTCTCGTAACGATATAGCTCACATAGAGCGTTACTTAACACTTCTCGTAACGTATCGCTCACATAGAGCGTTACTTTAATAATTCGCACAATTAGTGCCTTTCATAACTTGTTGTTCATTCGATTTGTATACACATATAAATAAAACTAATCCATTGAATCACATATAATTACATACATCAAGGTATGTCCATGATATTTTCTATCCAAACATTATGTTACATTCGACCAAATTCTTTTATCAAGCATCCAACCAATCATTTAAAATCAATCACATTCAAGCCTAATATCCCACATAATTTAATTACATTAATAACATTCAAATGCCCTTCTCATGCCGTTATGTTCAAGCTATAAACAACATATATTCGCCAAATTTTTTTTTCAATCACCATGACACATTCGACAATGTATATATTAACATACTTATCTTCTTATGGTAAAAGTTTACATTGTAAAATAAAATTCAATTTAACTCAATTGCTTAAATCTTACCTCGATAGTTGACAAATTAAGTTTCCCGGCTACTCGTTTAATTTAGCTTTTCCCCGATCCAATCTCGTTTACTTTTGTTCTTGATCTAATTAAGATCAAATTAAACTCATTTAGATACATTTCCATTCCATTTACTCCATGAATACTTAATAATGGATATTGCCATTTTTAACCCCAACATTTACAAAGTTTACAATTCAATCCCTATAGCTCAAAACATAAAATATCAATAATTTAATCACATCTATGAAGGGCCGAATGTTCATAGCCCCTCTTTCAACTTCTTTCTTCCATCTATTTGCTATTTGGTACATTCAAAAATTTTCTTTATATTAATACATCCTTATATTAAGCTCTATCCAAAAATTCTAAAGAAAATATTGTTAATCTCTTGCATGCTTATAACATATTCTACCATTAATCTCAAAATCACAAAATTTCTATCCATGGCAACTTTCGACTTTCACAACCAATTCAAGAATTTGAGTATGGGCTAGTTAATTTACAAGACAATAACCTCAAAATTGTTAAAATTAACAAAAACTAAGTGAAATTACTCACCTTAATAGAAAATGTAAGTGCCGAAATGGATGAAAGCTTAACTCCTCTCTTCTTCTTTATTTTCGGTCAAGAAAGCTAAAATGGTGAACATGCAATGGCCATTTTCTTTTGTGTTTTATTAAAAATAGATTTTTAATATAAAATATGTATTATCATCATTACTAAACAATTTAAAATAATAGCAAAATTCTTAGTGGATGCATGTTGCCGTCCACTGCACACTAAAAAGGTTAATTTGCAACTTTAATTCCAATCAAGAGAAATCCTATTCAATTTAACCCTAACTTCCATAATAGCTATTATTTCCATACTTATTCAATTTAATCCTTTACTTAAAATTAGTCACTCAAACACACAATTCAATCTACGATATTTTAACATATGCTAATCCATATAACATAGACATCAAATTAATAACAAAAGAAAAAAATATTTTCTAATTTGGATTCGTGGTTTGAAACCACCATTCCGATTAGGGTCGTAATTGAAACATTACAATCACCCTCCTTTTTTGCCTCAATTTCATCATTTTTGGATATAAAATTTGTCTCAATTAATATTATTTTTCTTCCCTTTAATAGATGTTTGATAAAGTTTCACTAAATGTTCAGGCGTACGACAGTACGTGCCCAATGTCCCCTCATACTACATCGGTAACATAAATTCTCAACAACCTTTGAAGGATTATTTTGACCACCTCTTTCTTGTCCTTCATTGCTATTCTTTTTCTGGTGGTTAGAAATACCACTATTATAAACACCATGATAGCAGTTACTAGTACGTCCTCGACCACGTCCCCCACTACGTCCACGACCACGACCACGATCGCGACTTTATATTTTTCATTTCCATATTTCTTGTGTATGCAAGCATTCACTTGAGGAATGGTGCGCATCAATGAGGAACAATTCCATGATTTTTCATCATCAACAACTCATTATTTTGTTCAGCCACTAAAAGGCTTGAAATCAATTCAGAATATTTTTAAAAACCTTTTTCACGGTATTGCTGCTGCATGAGCACATTAGTAGCATGAAAGGTTGAAAAGGTTTTCTCTAACAAATCCTTATCAGTTATGTTCTCTCCACATAATTTCAGTTGAGAACTAATTTTGAAAAGTTCTGGATTGTATTCACTTACAGTCTTAAAATCTTGCAGTCGTAAGTGCATCCAATCATAATGAGCTTTAGGGAGGATCACCGTTTTCTCATGGTCAAATCTTTCTTTCAAATTTTTTCACAACTCAAGAGGGTCTTTCACAGTGAGATATTTCACTTTTAATCCTTCATGTAGATGATGAAGGATGAAAATCATTGCTTTTGCCTTGTCTTGGTTAGATGCTTCTTTATTTTCTACTATAGTATTCCCTAGACCTTTAGCATCTAGGTGAATTTTAGCATCTAACACCCACGACAAATAATTTTTGCCTGAGATGTCTAGGGCGGCAAATTCAAGTTTGGCAAGATTTGACATTATAATCACAAAAAAAAAAAAAAACACACACTTAAGTTGATAGAGAAATTAAATTTGACTCCTCTCAAGAACTTTAAGCAAATTGTTGAATAAGTTTGAACCCCTCATTTTTCGTCAATTTTGGGTAGCCAATCAACCAATTTGAATGCTAAGTGAGAAAATAATGAAAGTAATTCAACGGGGATTAGAAAAGGATATAAATCAATTGAGGTATGGGTTTCAATTTTTTTGGGGGTTATCAAATGAAAAATAAGAACGATGTGGGTTTAGAAAAAAAATTTATTGATCAAATAAAGTAAAGAAAGATGGAGAGAATAAATAACAAAGAAAATATGGAAGCAACAAAGAATGAACTTTATTGATCAAAATGGATAATTATAATGTTTCATCGAGTCTCTATTTATAGGGATAATAAATATAAAAGAAATAGAGATGTAATTCTAATAACTATTAGAATTTAAAGTATATCAAAACTTTATCTTTATCATGATGGACATCGACTTAATAAGATATTCATAACAACTATTACTATTGTTGAGTATTTTTCTCTATCTCATTTGGATAGTGGTATTTGCCTATTTATATGATATAAGTATTATTCATTGATGTGACGTGTTAGGTAGGTTCTATGCACATCAACACGTATTCTACCTTAAACTTAACACGTGTTTATGTAGTCTTATGCATGACTTGCGAGAACATAGGTACTTAGTCTCGAACTCGATCTGCAAGATCGATCGTGAACTCAATAGAAATCGGCCCATCCTACTCAAACCCATTTAGATTTTGGGCCGATGATAACAAGTTTGAATAGCAACTATTATTTTTACATGATTTTGGTAAATGATCCAAGGTAGATCCTAAATTTGCAACACTGCCCATTATTACAAATAATTTTATTTTCACCATCTCTTAATAATATATATATATATATATATTTACCATTAATGTTGATTTATATACATGCAGATGCAGTGGACAGAAAAGCTCAAAGCACTGACAAATGAAAGAATAAGAAATGATTTTAATTGAAAAAGGTACATTTGCTATTCTCCATAACCTGAGCTAAGCTAAGTGATTGATTGTGCAAGCAAAGCAAGCCCTACCCATATTATAATTATCCTTAAATTTGGTGCCTCCATGTTAGATTCTCTCTTTGTCTCTCTTACGCTTTAATTTTTATAAGCTACTACTGGTTGTTCCTCTACTACTTCTTTATGTCTTCGCCCACCACTTCCCTCTTAATTTATAAATATATTTCCCTTTATTTGTTGCTTCACTTGTAAAACTAACCATATAGAAAGCTGTCTCTTTGCTTGTAATGTTCTTCGTCTAATTTGTGAGGAAAGGTAGCCCCCATATTTATACTTGTTAAGTTTGTCATTAATTTGCCGGTGGATGGTTTTTTTGGGGAGAAATGAGTGATAATAAGCCAATCTCAACAAGCGGCGATGGAGGAGATAACTGCAACAAAGTGGTGGTGAGGTACAAGGAATGCCTAAAGAACCATGCAGTAACCATTGGAGGAACGCCACAGATGGGTGCAGGGAGTTCATGCCAAATGGAGAAGAAGGCTCCCTCGAGGCGCTCATCTGCTCGGCTTGCAACTGCCATAGGAACTTCCATCGAAAAGAGACAGAATGCAGTGGTTGCTGCCCCTCTGAGTATGGGGAGAACTCATGTTGGGTCATCTTCAAAGTTACATGTTGAGGTCCTCACCGCAACCGATGGCAGTATCGTACAAAGGTGGAGGGTCGATCCCATCAGAAACAAATGAGAAAGATGATGGGAAAGTGACGAAAAGGTTTAGGACCAAGTTCAGCCAAGCACAAAGGGAAAGATGTTGAGCTTTGCAGAGAAGGCTGGTTGGAGAATTCAAAAGCTGGATGAGAATGTGGTGCAGCAGTTTTGCCAGGAGATTGGCATCAAGAGGAGAGTCCTTAAGGTGTGGATGCACAATAATAAACAAAGCTATGCAAACAAAACAATATCTCTGCTGCTTGAATTTATTTCAGCATTATCTACATCTTTCTCTACTATTCTTATAATTTCATCGTAGGGTTTCTCTTCTTACAACTATAATTTCCCATCTATTCTTTATTTTAATATTTTTTATACATCCTACCAACCTATCAAATACACAATGATGACTAAACAAAATGGTTTTAAAAGTAGAGTTCGTTCATAATTAACACCACCATAAATTTCAAACACCTATAATGGTATGATCGGTAGCATTCATTAATAGGCCAAACTAAGATAAGCTTCTTGGTTCATCTTCATAAAGTTTTGCATTAAAACCAAACAACTAATTTGGAAATTATATTTTTGGTAAAAAAAAATAGATTATAAATCAAAGCTCAATAAATGCACGACAATAAATGCACGACTCAAAACTAAATTATATTTAGAATGATGAACACTTTAACCATCAGCTCAACACACGAGATTCGAATAAATAAAAAATTTGATAGAACGAATAATAAGCGTTACAACAATTGAATAGCATTAATTTAGAGTTATTCAATGATTGGATTATTTCAGAAGGCCTGTCAAGGAAGTGTTCCAGCAAAAATATTAGGTAAAAAAATGGATTTAAGAAGCAAACTATTGAGGAATCTAGTTTGCTGAGCATGAAATTGATTCTCTCCTTGAAAACAATGGTTTAATAGGATCTATAAGCTTTGTAAAGTCCTATGTTAGACAAATGGTACTTTAGCTTTATGCTAATATGTTGAGAAGCATCAATGATGGTCAAAACAAGGTGTATATCAAAGGAAGATGGTATGACTTTAATCTTGAATTGATTAGGAAGGTGATGAATTGCTACTACCAGAACATGGTTGAACTGGATGAGTATTTGGATAAATTACTTCGATCATCACCAACAATATTCACCTCTCATGGCCAACAAAGGGTAACATTCATGCATCGTCCCTTGCCACAAGGAACTGACTGCCAAACAGTCAAAGTGATTGTCAGCAAGAAAGCTATTGTGTTGATCAGAAAGGTAGTAGAAATGGTGGAGTTTCCACATTTGTCTATGAAGAGGCGGTCAAACACGCTAAAAATGTTCATGCTAGGTACCTTCAAGTATTTGTGAAGCAAAATCCAAAACTAATTCGAGCCACTAAACATCCTAGAAGAGCTATTGCCGAGCTCAAATTTCCCCCAAAATGGCTCGAGGAAAAGCACACATCGACTAACCTTGCAGATCAACCTGATGAGGATAAAGAAGAACCTGCTGGTGAGTATGCATCAGTGGCTCCTAAAGTGCCCACTGTCACAAGCCTTTCGAGTAACCTTGAAGGGTTCAAAAAGGATGGTTGATCATATCACTGCCTCCATTGAATCTCACAATCGAGTCATAGCAAAGCTTCAAGAGATTAAGGTTATCCAGAAAATCAGGGACTGCGAGATAGCTTTGCACAACAATTTGCTCAGCTGGTGTAGGTGCCGAGATGATGGTGCTGCTGCTTGATTTTTTTGTTACCCCTTCTTATAGGAGTTATTTTGTTTTGTTTACTTTGTTATTATAGAATTTTCGTTACTTCTGTATTACAAGATTTGTAACTAATGGATATTGGAAATTTTATTGGTGATTGGTTTTACTCTACTGCACATTTTCTTATCATCTTACATAGATATAATTATAGTATTTTGTTGATAATTTTCTCAGCTAAGTTTGATGGATTAAGAGAATTGTGCTGAGGGGCAACCATAATTATTTGTTCTGATGATAAGATTTTTTATTTGTTCAGTTTTGTTCAAAAAATTCTTAAAGATAGGCAATTGTTGAGGTAAATGTTTTGAAGTGACTATTAAAATGTTAATAGAAGTGACCACTACGACTATCACTACGATAGGCCAGTTTACTTGTTATATTTTAAGTTGACAATTTTTAAAGTAATATCTTTGAATTTTAAATGATATTGATATTGTGGAAGTATAAGCCTAACTATGAAGAATAACCCATTTGAAGTAACTTATCTTGAATATTGAATTGGATTATATTAGATTAATCAAATGACCCTTATATTGTGAAGATTGAATCGAGATAACATTTAAGACATATCTCCAACCATCCATTTTACATTGGTTTTTATTGTTTAATAAGAGACTGAATTGTAATTGATTTCTCTATATTAACAAGTCCGAAACCTTTATGTATTAAGCGACTTTTATATGCTTTGTAATTGAGTATTGAAAGCACTTATCATTCATTGTTGAACGATTTTTTTTAAGAGTGCATTTGAGAAAATAAATATGTTTTGCTTCTTGCCTAAGTTCTTAGTGGTGAGTGATATTACACAAGTGAGATAAATATACTAGGCGTGATAGAATTTAAATAATTTGTTAGATTAAGATTAAAGATAGTAAATTTACTCACTAAACTAGACTCCACCAATGTAGGAAACCAAACTATACAAACAATATTCGTGTATTGTTTTTCTACGTATTATTGCATTGATCATTACAACCATTACGTTCATGGTGTTTCTTCAATGAAAAAGCTGTTGGAACATTTTCAAATATTTATAGTTTTCCAATAACTATAAATTATTGAGTATAATTAATTAAAAGATTATATCTTTTGATTTTTGAAAAAATTATAACTATTTAAATAATATTATTTGAATAGTTATAATTAAATGAATAATAATGTTTTATTTTAAAAACATTATTATTCGGAAAATACCTATTAATTAAAGATGTCTCTATGAAGAGACATGTTCCTATAAATAGGAATCGATTTCATTTGGAGAGATGCCAACAATTGAATATTCTTTTCTTTCTTCATTTTCTAATATTCTTAGATTGTTCTATAAAGTATTCTGCAGAAATCCTTTATAGAAATTGGTTTTCTTGTCATATATTGCTCGATGTGTAGTGGGCTATTCTCGTCAATTACAAAGCATAAATAGCCATTGGCTTCATTGTATCCTCGAGGTTAATTTGCTTGGAACTCGTTTGCACAATCAAGATGGGGCGAATATAACCTTAAAGATAGTGATTTGATACACGCTTTGGAGCCTTGTCCTATTTCTTCTTCTGTTCGAGTTTTCGTTCGTGTGTTGAGATTTTCCTCATCGGAGTTTTGTACTAACAATTTTAAGGTTATATCCACAATGACTACCGCAACTCACGAAAGTGGAACACTAAGGAGTTGGCTTCAATTTTGTCAAACTTGATCGGTTTGATGGTGGCAATTTTCGACGATGGCGAAAAAGATGCACTTCTTATTATCAACTTTGAAGATTGCATATGTTTTGGATACCCCAAGACACGAGGAGACCGAAAGCGAATCATTCTTTTGGCCGAGAAAGACAAAAATGGGACAATCTTGATTACATGGGCATGGGCCACATATTGAATTGTTTATCGATGGTTTGTTCGACACCTACCAAAATGAGGTCACCGCTAAAGAATTATGGGACAAATTGGAGACAAGATACATGACCGAAGATGTTACAAGTAAGAAATTTCTTGTCATCGTTTCAATAATTATCAAATGATTGATGGTCGCCTCCCATCGCACCACCACGAGGTCTCGGTGGCCGACGGTGTGCAAGGCGGCCTTAGCCCCGCTTTTGTCCCGCTTGAAGGCCATCTCTTTGGCGCCAAAACGAGGGAGAGGCCTTCGGCACCCCATCCCCGGCCAAGCTCCGACGACGGAGGGAGAGCACCTCGACGCCGCGACCGTGGGAATTTCGGTGAGGCTCTTCCCCTTTCCCTTTTTTATTAATGCTTGTAAAAATCTTAAAAGAACAAAAATAAAGAACTAAAAAAAAAGAAAACAGTAGTAAAAACAAGAACAAAAATAGACTCAACCTAGAATCTTTTTGCTTTTATTGCTTGTTGTTCGTAAGAGAGGAGGAGTTACAGGAGTTCTTTTGTTTTTTTTTTTTGCTTGTTTCTTCTCCGCCCCTTCGTAAGAGAGGCCCCCCTAATACAATCGGTTCATTCCGGTTCTTATCATCGAAGCCTAGGTTCTATTTTTGTGTTCTCTTTCATCTGTTTCTGCTATTTTTGTCGTTCTTGCAGATGGTGCGGTGTCAGAGGCGCGTGAGGGTGTCTGACCGAGGCGCAGGGAGGGGTGCTGGTGGACAGGCTCGTACGCACGGGGTGAGGGGCAGTGTGGAGGCTGCTAGTGGGTTGCGGCGCTAGGGTTTTTTAGAAACCCTAGCTCTCTGAAAATCAATTAACTGCTTTGGGCCTTTTGGTTTGGTTTGTAATGGGTTAGTTTTGGGGCAAAATGGGTTTGTACAATCATCAATAATTTAATTTTAACAGAAATTAATAAATATCTAGCATAGTTAAACAATTCAACAAAATGTGAAATTTAGAGTTTAAGAGGAAAGTAAAACAATTCAACAAAATGTGAAATTTAGAGCTTAAGAGGAAAGTAAAAGTTTTCAAGTAAAAGTAAAAAGAAAAAAAGTTTGAAGGGTTTAAGGAAGTTAAATTTTTAAGGAAAAAGTTTGCTCATCCTTATATTAGACTTGAAAAATGAGCATAAAATTTTGTTCAAATCAACCCGAATAAAAATATTAAAACTCAAACTAGACCCATCGTATTAATTTTTTATATACATTAAAACACTAAAATATTAAAATAAATATTTTCAACAAATTAAAAATAAATTTTAAAAATCTTTATACATAAAATAACAACAAAACTATAACAACATAATAGTAAAATAATAGTAAAACAATAAAAAAAAACAGCAACAAAACAATGAAAAACAACTAACAAAAAACAAAATATTTTTTTTTACAAATTCCAGCCAAGTCTCAACTGAAAATTCTTACCCAAGCTTGACTCGTTTTCTAAACAAAATTTATTTATATTTTTAAACATATTTTTAAATTTATATTTTTATCCAAATTATCTCACTTTATAAGGTGATCCAAAAAGAAAGATCGGGCAAGTGGGATGATCCAACCTAAGTACATATATATTCTTTTTCATGTTGTTTTCACAAATATTGTCAAGTAAATTTTTACTTAAACTAAATTCAAGCCTAGTAGAACCAGCCAATCAACAAAATCCTTTTGTCGGGACCCAACCAAGATGAGGCTAGGCCAATTGAGCTAAGTGAGCAATGGATAGCTCTAATCTCGACAACAATATTACTCGCAACATTTTCCCCTGTTCTACCAATTAACTTTCTATTCAAACAATCAAAAGGCAAATGTTGCATTGATTCAAAATAGAAAATGAAATCAAGAATTCCAGCTAATCCACCCTCTTCAGAGCCTCTACTTGTAACAATAACAAACATCATATTCACTAAAAAAATGGCCTCTCACAAGTCTTCTTTCCATAACAATCTCAGCAGCTATTACGTACCAACATTCAAAGCATTGTTCATCAATAAGCAACAGCTTAATAGAAAAAGGAAGAGCAATCAAGGCAAAGAAAAGAACATCCTTCTCTGGTTATTTTAAAAAAAATTTAAAGAATTAGAAAAGAAAATCAAGATACCTTTATTATTTTGCCAAAACTAGAAAAAATAATTTGGCATCTGAAATCAAAAGAAGAAGATATCATCAGAGACTTAAAAACGAGGAGGAATCATGGGAATGAATCCATCATGTTGTTGGTCTTTCAGACTCATCATTTGATCCTTTTTTTTTTTTTATCATGCAATCACTAAAAAACATGTAAAACGCTATCTTTTTCTTCCGAAAAGAACACATATAATAGCTTACTCAATGGGAAAAATGCAATTGGAGTGCATTTATAGACTCGAAGCCGACGGCCACACCCTAAAACCCTGGAACTTTTGGAAAAGATGGAAACCCTAGCATTTATTCATTTAGATACCATTAAACTCAGCGTTCCGTTATCACTCAATAGTCTAAAAGAATAGGTCAAATTTTAGTTTTGGTCCCTCTATTATGCACAAAGTATAGATTTAGTCCTTATACTTTAATTTTGTATAGATTGATTTTCCACTGTTAGAATGTAATTAGGTAGTCCAAATAGTTATTTTTTCTTAATTCATTTTTCAACTGACATAGATTCTTTTAATCGAAATTGTTAACACTACTCATAGTTCTTCTCTAACTCATAAATAAGAGGAAAATGTGTTTCCGCACTCTCGAACTCATGTCTTCCTGCATTGACAATAATGTCAATGCCAGTTGAGCTAAGACTCAAAATATCATAAAGTATTTTAATTAAGTTTTGCATGTATTTATTTTGCGTCTTAATTAAAAATTTTTAATTATTTTGAAAATTATGAACTAAGCACGAGTGATAACATTTAACGAATCGCAATTTACTTACAAACTCCCCATCTCTGTGAAGCAGAAATAAGTAGAATTGAACAATTTGCCAATACGCAACTGTTAGTTTTTAATTAAATTTTTTTTTATTTTCTAAATATATAATATAAATTCGAAATACTTGCAAATGGCCTATTAGCTCAGTGGGTTAGAGCGTCGTGCTAATAACGCGAAGGTCGCAGGTTCGAAACCTGCATGGGCCACTTTCATTTGTTTTTCACATTTACGATTTTTTAAATACATATATTTATTCCGCTTTCTGCTCATTCGATACCTGCATGGGCCACTGCACATTTCACTTGGGCTTGGTGGACTATTTTGCTGTCAAAATCAAATTTTAAATTTTAAAATAAATGACATTTATAGGATAAGAAAATGTTAATATTTTATTATTTAATGTCATCTCTCTCACTTACATATATATACCAATCACAAATTGAGACATTCCCAAAAATTTGGGTGATAAATATGCTTTGAATTTCAATGTGGTACTTAAATTATCAATTTATATATTATTTGATATTTTTACTGTTGAAGTTTTTGATTAACTTATGTTGTATTTGAACAAGAATGAATTTTCTTCTTGGCTATGGGGAGAATTTGGTCTCTTTGATGTCAGTTGCTTATGGCCTAAAAAAATTGTGACATATTTGACAAAACAACAATTTGATTCGGTTATGACTCTCAAGTGTTTCAATCGATTCTTGTGATGGTCATGAGTTTATTGGATAAGGATTGAGTTCTTATCCTTATCTTTTAAAGTATTTCAAATTGTTGGGGAACTTGTTTATGAAGGCTATTGTGAGATATATATTAAAGATAATTAATGAATAAAATAAGTCTCTTTTAGCCTATCAAACCATTAGTCGATGATCACTTGAAGAGACCTATAAATAGGTTGTTCATCATGTGGGGTGTCTTAGACACTCCCTATTTAGAGATCTGTTATGAAGAGAGTGATTTATACAATTGGGGGTGGGTTGCAATTTCTTCTTTGTGTAAAGGTAGATTGGATTTAATCTAATAGGCGATCTGGACAATTAGTAAACAAAATCATTCTCTAAGTGAGGCTCCGTAGATGTAAGATTGAGGAATTCGAACTGTGTTAACAAATGTCATATGTCAATTCTCTCTTTACTTATCTCTTAGACTCACTTGCGCTTTGGACTGATTGTGCAAACTCTCTAATTCTGTCCAGATCCTATTCTAATAGTAGTTAAGTCAATTTGGTTTGGTTAGTTTTATCAATGAAAGTATGTTGGGTCGATTAAGCTGATTATAAAAAATCAATTGAATGCAGACCAACTAAACCAACGCTTTAAAGCTGTGATTGAATTCAAATACGTATTTATTTTATCTTTTTTTTAAATTTTTTTATATCATCCTCTAAAGGTTTTACATTAACAATTACTTCTATGTCTTCTATTCTATCAACTCTCTCCAACACAAATTATCACCTTATCAATTATGTTTATATTTTAATAATCAATTATGTTTATATTTTAATATTGGAGTTTATTTGAGTTTTTAATATATAATATTTTATATTTAATAATACAATTTATTCAAAATATTTTGTATTTATATTTAAAGTCAATTTAAAATTTTCGACTTTTTCTAAAATAATCTATAATATATTAAAAAATAAGAATAAAACATAAAATATAATTTAAATTTTATATTTATGAAATAATTTAATTATATTCTTTACATAATTTAAACTAATATGCTAAATATATTCTATAATTTAATTTACTAATTAATTTTTCAATCTTTAATATTCCACACTTAATTCAACTAAACCCTAACTAGTATTACTATTGTTATAAAATAAAGAAAGATGCAGAGAATAAATAATAAATAAAATATGAAAGCAACAGAGAATGAACTTTATTGATCAAAAGGGTAATTACAATGCTTCATCGTAGTCTTTATTTATAGGGATAAGAAATATAAAAGAAATAGAGATCTAATTCTAATAACTATTAGAATTTAAAATATATCAAAACTTTATCTTTATCATGATGGACATCCATTTAATAAGATATTCATAACACTCCCCTTGGATGTCCATTGGTAAATAATATGACTCGTTAAAACCTTATTAGGAAAACCTCGTGGATAAAAAACTTAATGAAGAAAATAGAGTACACAATCTTCTATTACAAGCTGCCTCGTTAAAAACCTTTACCAAGAAAACCCAATGGGACAAAATCTTGATTAAAGGAAAATAGTACAACTTGTTTTTAGACTCCCCCTGCTGGCAACATTACATTACATCTTTGAGTCGACGCATTCCAATCTTGTATAGTAGTCTTTCAAATGTTGAAGTTTGCAATGCCTTAATAAAAAGATCTGCTAAATTCTCACTAGAACAAATTTGTTGAACATTTATATCACCTCTTTTCTCAAGATCATGGGTGAAGAAAAATTTTGGTGAAATATGTTTCGTTCTGTCACCTTTGATATAGCCACCCTTCAATTGAGCTATACATGTTGCATTATCTTCGTATAAGATCGTTGGCATCTTTTCCTGTAAAGGCAAATTACATACCTTTTGGATATGTTGGGTCAATAACCTTAGCCAAACACACTCTCGACTTACGTCATGCATTGCAATTATTTCTGCATGATTTGAAGACGCGTTAGCTAATGTTTGCTTTGTTGAACGCCATGATATGCCAGTATCCCCACATGTAAATAAATATCCTGTTTGAGATCGACCTTTATGTGGATCTGATAAGTATCCAGCATCAGCATAGATGACTAATAGGGATTTTGAATCATTTGAATAAAATAACCCCACATCAATAGTTCTTCTGAGATATCTAAATACATGTTTAATTCCATTCCAATGTCTATGTGTTGGAGAAGAACTTGCTAACAAGTTTACAATGAAAGCTATATCAGGTCTTGTGTTGTTTGCAAGATACATCAATGCCCATATGGCACTTAAATATGGAACTTCAGGACCAAGAAACTCTTCACCATCCTCGTAAGGACGAAATTGATCTTTATTCACATCTAATGATTGTACAATCATCGAAGTAATTAATGGGTGTGCTTTATCTATGTAAAATTTCTTTAATATCTTTTACGTATAAGTTGATTGATGAACATGAATTCCATCTTTTAAATGCTCGATTTGTAAGCTAAGACAAAACTTTATTTTTCTAAGATCTTTTATCTCAAATTCTTTCTTTAAACAATTTACTGTATTTTGGAGCTCTTCAAGAGTTCCAATAATAGTTAGATCATCAATTTAAATAGCAATTATCACAAAATTTAATCCAAACCTTTTTTTAAAGACACATGGACAAATTGGATCATTTTTGTAACCTTCTTTTAACAAGTATTCACTAAGACGATTGTACCACATACGTCCATATTGTTTTAATCCATATAAACTTTTCTTTAATCTGATCAAACAATTTTCCCGAGAAACTCTATATGCTTCAGGGATTTTAAATTCTTCAGGGATTTTCATATAAATTTCATTATTAAGTGTGCCATACAAATAGGCTGTAACAACAAACCGTGCTTTATATCTTACGACTTCATTTTTTTCATTTCATTTTTGCAAAAATACCCATTTATATCCTACCGGCTTTACACCTTTAGGTGTTTGGACTACAGGTCTAAAAACCTCACGTTTAGAAAGTAAATTCAATTATGCTTGAATTGCATCTTTCCATTTTGGCCAATCTTTTCTATTTCTACATTCATCAATAGATTTAGCCTTAGGATCATCATTTTCTTTTTATACTTCAATAGCAACATTATATGCAAAATTGTTGTCGACAACTATATTTTTCCGGTTTCATCTTTTCTCCGAAGTAACATAACTTATCGAGATCTCTTCATTATCATCATTTTCAGGTACCTGAATTCCTTCTGGGGTTTTATGAATATAATTAGTTATATCTTTGGCCTCTTCTTGGAAATTTGTCTCCATAATAAAATCACCTTGAGTATTTTCTCCTTTCCTTTGACGTGAATTTTTATCTTTGGAACCAACCGGTCTTTCACGCTTCAGGCATGGATTACTTTCTTTTGTACTAACAGTTTGCCCTATTGGGATATTAATTCGTATTGGAGCAATCTCATCTGGTATATGAGATTTTGTAATTCTCTTTAAGTCAGTAAATGAATATGGTAGTTCATTGGCGATGTTTTGCAAATGTATGATCCTTTGAACTTCTTGTTCACATTAACTTGTACGAGGATCTAATTGAGATAATGATGATCCATTCCATGTAATTTCTTTTGCCAGCTGTATTTTCTCTCTCCCTAATGTTGGGAATATTGTTTCATTAAAGTGATAATAAACAAATCGTGCAGTAAATAAATCTCTAGTTAATTGTTCAACATACTTAATTATAGAAGGAGATTCATAGCCAACACATATTCCCAACATTATCTGAGGACCCATCTTTGTTCGTTGTGGTGGAACAAATGGAACATATACTGCACATCCAAAAATTCTAAGATGGGAAATATTTGGCTCCTGACCAAAAGCTAATTGCAATGGGGAGTATTAATTATAACTTGTTGGCCTGATGCACATAAGTGCTGCTACATACAAAATAACATATCCCCAAGCTGTAATAGGGAGCTTTTTTTTCATAAGTAATGGCCTAGCTATTAGTTGAAAGCGTTTGATAAACGATTCAGCTAAACCGCTTTGTGTGTGAACATGAGCTACAAGATGTTCAACTTTTATCCTAATTGACATGCAATAATCATCGAAAGCTTGAGATGTAAACTCACTAGCGTTATCAAGACAGATAGTTTTTATTGCATAATCTGGAAATTTTGCTCTTAATCGAATTATTTGAGCAAGTAGTCTCACAAACGCCAAGTTGCGAGTCGATAATAAACATACATGTGACCATCTACTAGATGCATCTATTAATACTATAAAATATCTAAATGGTCCACATGGTGGATGAATAGGCCCACATATATTACCTTGAATACGTTCCAAAAATGCAGGAGATTCAATCCCAACTTTAGCTGGTGATGGTCTAATAATTAGTTTACCTTGAGAACAAGCATCACAAGAGAAATATTTGAATTTAAGAATCTCCTGGTTCTTTAATGGGTGCTCAATTGAATTCTTAATTATTTTTCGCATCATAATAGATCCGAGATGGCCTAACCAGTCATGCCAAATAGTAAAAGTATGTGGTTCTACAAACTTCTGGTTTGTAGTAACGTGTGCCTCAATTGCACTAATATGTGTATAATATAAACCTGATGAAAAAGTAGGTAGTCTTTCCAAAACACATTTCTTTCCACATTCAACATTTGTAATATATAGATATTCAATATTTTTCTCATTCATAGTCTCAATATGATATCCATTAATACGAATATCTTTAAAACTCAATAAATTTCTTTGAGACTTAGTGGAAAATAAAACATCATCAATGACAAATTTTGTACCTTTAGGTAATAATAAAATTGCTCTTCCGGAGCCTTCAATAAGTTTTGAACTACCCAAGATTGTATTAATATGAGCATCACTTATTGTTAAATGAGAAAAAATGTTTCTCTTTGAATATCAACAAGACATATGTCTCCATTGATTTTGGATCCAACAAAATTTTGTTGATCATTCATATTCTTCATAAAAATAAATAAAATATAACATTAGAAATATTGCAAATATTTATTGAATATGTATAACTTGCAAAATAAGTAAATAAATAAACATACTTTTTTTTTGAATCAAGAAAATGAACATGTGTAAAATAACATAATAACACCAACTTATTCCTCATGCAAGAAAACGAAACATACTTAAAAAACAATATAAAATGCTAAAATAACACCAATTCTTCTAATGAGTCTCAAAGAAATCTATCACATCAAGGTGAGTTAAATCATTAAGGCCATGAATTACATCACTGTAACACCCCTAACCCCTATCCTTCGCCAGATTAGGGTTATGAGACATTACTAAACTAACCCCAAATCAGCATATATGATTAAATCATTTTAACATAGCAATATAAACTACAATTTAGTATAATCGAATACGCACTTGTATATGTATAAAACTAAACATTTCAGTGTTAGTATAATTCAAATCTTATAAACAACTCATGTTCAATATTTCATGGGAATCATGACCGAATCTATGAAATGGATAAACCATAATTTGATTAATAATACTTCACACCCATAGTCACATAAATAAATGGTCATGTAGTCATCTCATAACTTAGCATATCCTATAAAATATATGTATATGTATATATATATATATATATATATACACACAAGTTCATCCAACATTCGAACATACTATGAATCCTCACTCAAACCATACTTATACCTTCATACATGTCATAATTATAATATAATGATAGAATTCCCAAGTACATTTACCCCATAACCGAATCTACCTGTACTTTATCATTATGTGTACTCCTTATCTAGTTATTACATCATTGATTTAACTATTTATCACACATGGCCGAACATAATATTACTCAAAAGAATATTAAAGCTCTAAACTAAAACAAACCATAGCCGAATATCCACAAATAAATGCACAACCATTCACTTTTTAATATATCACCTTTGGTATATTCATGCACAACATGCAACCCATTTCATTCATATCTAGTCACATAAGTTCTTTCAAATGAGCATGTCGATATAATTCATCATTCCAAGGTCATATATGTACCATATTCAACCAATTTCTAGAAAACTCGAAACTCACATGTAACTATTATGAAATAGCTTTCAACTAAGCATTTTCATATATATATATATATATATATGCATACTAAAATACTCAACAGTAAATCCATAATATAACAAACTCAAACTAAACCCAAATAAGAAACAAAGCCATTTTCGCATGGCACATGTATATATTCATATTCACATGACTTCCAAACACAACCCAAAAGACTAAATCTATACATGCCATAAGTTTCAAAAGAGAAACATCTTATATAATACCAAAATAGGTGATAGTATGATGAGCTTCCAAGATAATCCCCAAGCGCGGCCAAGCTCCAAAAAGAAAACTACAAATTCAAAACAACCGAGAACAAAGTAAGCTTCCACAGCTTAGTAAGATTAAGCAATTTATACTCATATAAATATATATAAATTTATTCAAGATTTTCGAAACCTAACTTATTGATAACATCCATACCGAATATCCCAAACCATTAAAACTTCAATTTATATCCATATCATATGCTTATAATAACTTCCATATACCATCATCACATAATAAATAACTAACATACATGTCATATACTTACCAAATCTTCTACTTACATTTCAAGCTACCAAAAGTCTCAAATTAATAGGTATAATACATACCTCTAGTTTACTTACCCTTCCAAACTTAACCGTCCGTGCATAACATGTGATAATACACTTGTACATTTCCGTATACATAATATCATTAATAATAGAAATCCTTTAACGAACCTCGTACCTTCACACTTGTTAATAAGATTTAGTAACGTATCACTCACATACAGCCATTACTTAAAACTTCTCGTAACGTATAGCTCACATAGAGCCGTTACTTAACACTTCTCGTAACGTATCGCTCACATAGAGCCGTTACTTTAATAATTCGCACAATTAGTGCCTTTCATAACTTGTTGTTCATTCGATTTGTATACACATATAAATAAAAACTAATCCACTGAATCACATATAATTACATACATCAAGGTATGTCCATGATATTTTCTATCCAAACATTATGTTACATTCGACCAAATTCTTTTATCAAGCATCCAACCAATCTGTTTAAAATCAATCACATTCAAGCCTAATATCCCACATAATTTAATTACATTAATAACATTCAAATGCCCTTCTCATGTCGTTATGTTCAAGCTATAAACAACATATATTCGGCCAATTTTTTTTTTTCAATCACCATGACACATTCGACAATGTATATATTAACATACTTATCTTCTTATGGTAAAAGTTTACATTGTAAAATAAAATTCAATTTAACTCAATTGCTTAAATCTTACCTCGATAGTTGACAAATTAAGTTTCCCGACTACTCGTTTAATTTAGCTTTTCCCCGATCCAATCTCGTTTCCTTTTGTTCTTGATCTAATTAAGATCAAATTAAACTCATTTAGATACATTTCCATTCCATTTACTCCATAAATACTTAATAATGGATATTTCCATTTTACCCCAACATTTACAAAGTTTACAATTCAATCCCTATAGCTCAAAACATAAAATATCAATAATTTAATCACATCTATGAAGGGCCGAATGTTCATAGCCCCTCTTTCAACTTCTTTCTTCCATCTATTTGCTATTTGGTACATTCAAAATTTTCTTTATATTAATACATCCTTATATTAAGCTCTATCCAAAATTCTAAAGAAAATATTGTTAATCTCTTGCATGCTTATAACATATTCTACCATTAATCTCAAAATCACAAAATTGCTATCCATGGCAAC
Organism: Gossypium rotundifolium; assembly: GCA_025506655.1. Lineage (NCBI taxonomy): Eukaryota > Viridiplantae > Streptophyta > Magnoliopsida > Malvales > Malvaceae > Gossypium > Gossypium rotundifolium. Next base: position 9,595,530 of record CP106725.1, on the reverse strand, counting down.
TTTCGACTTTCACAACCAATTCAAGAATTTGAATATGGGCTAGTTAATTTACAAGACAATAACCTCAAAATTGTTAAAATTAACAAAAACTAAGTGAAATTACTTACCTTAATAGAAAATGTAAGTGCCGAAATGGATGAAAGCTTAACTCCTCTCTTCTTCTTTATTTTCGGTCAAGAAAGCTAAAATGGTGAACATGCAATGGCCATTTTCTTTTGTGTTTTATTAAAAATAGATTTTAATATAAAATATGTATTATCATCATTACTAAACAATTTAAAATAATAGCAAAATTCTTAGTGGATGCATGTTGCCGTCCACTACACACTAAAAAGGTTAATTTTCAACTTTAATTCCAATCAAGAGAAATCCTATTCAATTTAACCCTAACTTCCATAATAGCTATTATTTCCATACTTATTCAATTTAATCCTTTACTTAAAATTAGTCACTCAAACACACAATTCAATCTACGATATTTTAACATATGCTAATCCATATAACATAGACATCAAATTAATAACAAAAAGAAAAAAAATATTTTCTAATTTGGATTCGTGGTTTCGAAACCACCATTCCGATTAGGGTCGTAATCGGGCTGTTACAATCACCCTCCTTTTTTGCCTCAATTTCATCATTTTTGGATATAAAATTTGTCTCAATTAATATTATTTTTCTTCCCTTTAATAGATGTTTGATAAAGTTTCACTAAATGTTCAAAGCGCATTTGACAAGACGCGCTCAATGTCCCTCATACTACATCGGTAACATAAATTCTCAATAACCTTTGAAGGATTATTTTGACCACCTGTTTCTTGTCCTTCATTGCTATTCTTTTTCTGGTGGTTAGAAATACCACTATTATAAACACCATGATAGCAATTACTAGTATGTCCTCGACCACGTCCCCCACTACGTCCACGACCACGACCACGATCGTGATTTTATATTTTTCATTTCCATATTTATCGTAATCGCAAAGATTCACTTGTGGAATGGTGCGATCAATGGGACGAATTCCATGATTTTTCATCAACAACTCATTATTTTGTTTAGCCTCTAAAAGGCATGAAATCAATTTAGAATATTTTTAAAAACCTTTTTCACGGTATTGCTGTTGCATGAGCACATTAGTAGCATGAAAGGTTGAAAAGGTTTTCTCTAACAAATCCTTATCAGTTATGTTCTCTCCACATAATTTCAGTTGAGAACTAATTTTGAAAAGTTCTAGATTGTATTCACTTACAGTCTTAAAATCTTGCAGTCGTAAGTGCATCCAATCATAACGAGCTTTAGGGAGGATCACCGTTTTCTCATAGTCAAATCTTTCTTTCAAATTTTTTCACAACTCAAGAGGGTCTTTCACAGTGAGATATTCCACTTTTAATCCTTCATGTAGATGATGAAGGATGAAAATCATTGCTTTTGTCTTGTCTTGGTTAGATGCTTCTTTATTTTCTACTACAGTATTCCCTAGACCTTTAGCATCGAGGTGAATTTTAGCATCTAACACCCATGACAAATAATTTTTGCCTGAGATGTCTAGGGCGGCAAATTCAAGTTTGGCAAGATTTGACATTATAATCACAAAAAAAAAAAAAACACTTAAGTTGATAGAGAAATTAAATTTGACTTTTCTCAAGAACTTTAAGCAAATTGCTGCATAAGTTTGAACCCCTCATTTTTCGTCAATTTTTGGGTAGCCAAACAACCAATTTGAATGCTAAGTGAGAAAAATAATGAAAGATTAGAAAAGGATATAAATCAATTGAGGTATGGGTTTCAATTTTTTGGGGGTTATCAAATGAAAAATAAGAACGATGTGGGTTTAGAAAAAAAAATTTATTGATCAAATAAAATAAAGAAAGATGGAGAATAAATAACAAAGAAAATATGGAAGCAACAAAGAATGAACTTTATTAATCAAAATGGATAATTATAATGTTTCATCGTAGTCTCTATTTATAGGGTTAATAAATATAAAAGAAATAGAGATCTAATTCTAATAACTATTAGAATTTAAAGTATATCAAAACTTTATCTTTATCATGATGGACATCGACTTAATAAGATATTCATAACAACTATTACTATTGTTGAGTATTTTCTCTATCTCATTTGGATAGTGGTATTTGCCTATTTATATGATATAAGTATTATTCATTGATGTGACGTGTTAGGTAGGTTCTATGCACATCAACACGTATTCTACCTTAGACTTAACACATCAACACGTATTCTACCTTAGACTTAACACGTGTTTATGTAGTCTTATGCATGACTTCGCACGAGAACATAGGTACTTAGTCTACGAACTCGATCTGCAAGATTGATGCGTGAACTCAATAGAAATCGGCCCATCCTACTCAAACCCATTTAGATTTTGGGCCGATGATAACAAGTTTGAATAGCAACTATTATTTTTACATGATTTTGGTAAATGATCCAAGGTAGATCCTAAGTTTGCAACACTGCCCATTATTACAAATAATTTTATTTTCACCATCTCTTAATATATATATATATATATATTTACCATTAATGTTGATTTATATACATGCAGATGCAGTGGACAGAAAAGCTCAAAGCACTGACAAATGAAAGAATAAGAAATGATTTTAATTGAAAAAGGTACATTTGCTATCCTCCATAACCTGAGCTAAGCTAAGTGATTGATTGTGCAAGCAAAGCAAGCCCTACCCATATTATAATTATCCTTAAATTTGGTGCCACCATTTAGATTCTCTATTTGTCTCTCTTACGCTTTAATTTTTATAAGCTACTACTGGTTGTTCCTCTACTACTTCTTTATATCTTCGCCCACCACTTCCCTCTTAATTTATAAATATATTTCCCTTTATTTGTTGCTTCACTTGTAAAACTAACCATATAAAAAGCTGTCTCTTTGCTTGTAATGTTCTTCGTCTAATTTGTGAGGAAAGGCAGCCCCCATATTTATACTTGTTAAGTTTGTCATTAATTTGCCGGTGGATGGTTTTTTTGGGGAGAAATGAGTGATAATAAGCCAATCTCAACAAGCGGCGATGGAGGAGATAACTGCAACAAAGTGGTGGTGAGGTACAAGGAATGCCTAAAGAACCATGCAGTAGCCATTGGAGGGAACGCCACAGATGGGTGCGGGGAGTTCATGCCAAATGGAGAAGAAGGCTCCCTCGAGGCGCTCATCTGCTCGGCTTGCAACTGCCATAGGAACTTCCATCGAAAAGAGACAGAATGCAGTGGTTGCTGCCCCTCTGAGTATGGGGGAGAACTCATGTTGGGTCATCTTCAAAGTTACATGTTGAGGTCCTCACCGCAACCGATGGCAGTATCGTACAAAGGTGGAGGGTCGATCCCATCAGAAACAAATGAGAAAGATGATGGGAAAGTGACGAAAAGGTTTAGGACCAAGTTCAGCCAAGCACAAAAGGGAAAGATGTTGAGCTTTGCAGAGAAGGCTGGTTGGAGAATTCAAAAGCTGGATGAGAATGTGGTGCAGCAGTTTTGCCAGGAGATTGGCATCAAGAGGAGAGTCCTTAAGGTGTGGATGCACAATAATAAACAAAGCTATGCAAACAAAAACAATATCTCTGCTGCTTGAATTTATTTCAGCATTATCTACATCTTTCTCTACTATTCTTATAATTTCATTTTAGGGTTTCTCTTCTTACAACTATAATTTCCCATCTATTCTTTATTTTAATATTTTTTTATACATCCTACCAACCTATCAAATACACAATGATGACTAAACAAAAATGGTTTTAAAAAGTAGAGTTCGTTCATAATTAACACCACCATAAATTTCAAACACCTATAATGGTATGATCGGTAGCATTCATTAATAGGCCAAACTAAGATAAGCTTCTTGGTTCATCTTCATAAAGTTTTGCATTAAAACCAAACAACTAATTTGGAAATTATATTTTTGGTAAAAAAAATAGATTATAAATCAAAGCTCAATAAATGCACGACTCAAAACTAAATTATATTTAGAATAATGAACACTTTAACCATCAGCTCAACACACGAGATTCGAATAAATAAAAAATTTGATAGAACGAATAACAAGCGTTACAACAATTGAATAGCATTAATCTAGAGTTATTCAATGATTGGATTATTTCAGAACGCCTGTCAAGGAAGTGTTCTAGCAAAAATATTAGGTAAAAAATGGATTTAAGAAGCAAACTATTGAGGAATCTAGTTTGCTGAGCATGAAATTGATTCTCTCCTTGAAAACAATGGTTTAATAGGATCTATAAGCTTTGTAAAGTCCGATGTTAGACAAATGGTACTTTAGCTTTATGCTAATATGTTGAGAAGCATCAATGATGGTCAAAACAAGGTGTATATCAAAGGAAGATGGTATGACTTTAATCTTGAATTGATTAGGAAGGTGATGAATTGCTACTACCAGAACATGGTTGAACTGGATGAGTATTTGGATAAATTACTTCGATCATCACCAACAATATTCATCTCTCATGGCCAACAAAGGGTAACATTCATGCATCGTCCCTTGCCACAAGGAACTGACTGCCAAACAGTCAAAGTGATTGTCAGCAAGAAAGCTATTGTGTTGATCAGAAAGGTAGTAGAAATGGTGGAGTTTCCACATTTGTCTATGAAGAGGCGGTCAAACACGCTAAAAATGTTCATGCTAGGTACCTTCAAGTATTTGTGAAGCAAAATCCAAAACTAATTCGAGCCACTAAACATCCTAGAAGAGCTATTGCCGAGCTCAAATTTCCCCCAAAATGGCTCGAGGAAAAGCACACATCGACTAACCTTGCAGATCAACCTGATGAGGATAAAGAAGAACCTGCTGGTGAGTATGCATCAGTGGCTCCTAAAGTGCCCACTGTCACAAGCCTTTCGAGTAACCTTGAAGGGTTCAAAAAAAGGATGGTTGATCATATCACTGCCTCCATTGAATCTCACAATCGAGTCATAGCAAAGCTTCAAGAGAGATTAAGGTTATCCAGAAAATCAGGGACTGCGAGATAGCTTTGCACAACAATTTGCTCAGCTGGTGTAGGTGCCGAGATGATGGTGCTGCTGCTTGATTTTTTTGTTACCCCTTCTTATAGGAGTTATTTTGTTTTGTTTACTTTGTTATTATAGAATTTTCGTTACTTCTGTATTACAAGATTTGTAACTAATGGATATTGGAAATTTTATTGGTGATTGGTTTTACTCTACTGCACATTTTCTTATCATCTTACATAGATATAATTATAGTATTTTGTTGATAATTTTCTCAGCTAAGTTTGATGGATTAAGAGAATTGTGCTGAGGGCAACCATAATTATTTGTTCTGATGATAAGATTTTTATTTGTTCAGTTTTGTTCAAAAAATTCTTAAAGATAGGCAATTGTTGAGGTAAATGTTTTGAAGTGACTATCAAAATGTTAATAGAAGCGACCACTACGACTATCACTACGATAGGCCAGTTTACTTGTTATATTTTAAGTTGACAATTTTTAAAGTAATATCTTTGAATTTTAAATGATATTGATATTGTGGAAGTATAAGCCTAACTATGAAGAATAACCCATTTGAAGTAACTTATCTTGAATATTGAATTGGATTATATTAGATTAATCAAACAGACCCTTATATTGTGAAGATTGAATCGAGATAACATTTAAGACATATCTCCAACCATCCATTTTACATTGGTTTTTATTGTTTAATAAGAGACTGAATTGTAATTGATTTCTCTATATTAACAAGTCCGAAACCTTTATGTATTAAGCGACTTTTATATGCTTTGTAATTGAGTATTGAAAGCACTTATTTGTTCATTGTTGAACGATTTTTTTTTAAGAGTGCATTTGAGAAAATAAATATGTTTTGCTTACTGCCTAAGTTCTTAGTGGTGAGTGATATTACACAAGTGAGATAAATATACTAGGCGTGATAGAATTTAAATAATTTGTTAGATTAAGATTAAAGATAGTAAATTTACTCACTAAACTAGACTCCACCAATGTAGGGAAACCAAACTATACAAACAATATTCTGTGTATTGTTTTTCTCTGTTTTATTGCAGTGATCATTACAACCATTACTTTCATGGTGTTTCTTCAATGAAAAACTGTTGGAACATTTTCAAATATTTATAGTTTTCCAATAACTATAAATTATTGAGTATAATTAATTAAAAGATTATATCTTTTGATTTTTGAAAAAATTATAACTATTTAAATAATATTATTTGAATAGTTATAATTAAATGAATAATAATGTTTTATTTTAAAAACATTATTATTCGGAAAGGTACCTATTAATTAAAGATGTCTCTATGAAGAGACATGTTCCTATAAATAGGAATCGATTTCATTTGGAGAGATGCCAACAATTCAATATTCTTTTCTTTCTTCATTTTCTAATATTCTTAGATTGTTCTATAAAGTATTATCGCAGTAAATCCTTTATAGAAATTGGTTTTCTTGTCATATATTGCTCAAGTGTAGTGGGCTATTCTAAATCGAGTGCAAAACGCAAATAGCCATTGGCTTCATTGTATCCTCGAGGTTAATTTGCTTGGAACTCGTTTGCACAATCAAGATGGGGGTAATATAACCTTAAAGATAGTGATTTGATACACGCTTTGGAGCCTTGTCCTATTTCTTCTTCATTCGAAGTTTTCGTTCGTGTGTTCGAGATTTTCCTCATCGGAGTTTTGTACTAACAATTTTAAGGTTATATCCACAATGACTACCGTGAACTCACGAAAGTGGAACACTAAGGAGTTGGCTTCAATTTTGTCAAACTTGATCGGTTTGATGGTGGCAATTTTCGACGATGGCGTAAAAAGATGCACTTCTTATTATCAACTTTGAAGATTGCATATGTTTTGGATACCCCAAGACCGAGGAGACCGAAAGCGAATCTGTTGTGCAGCTCGAGAAAGACAAAATGGGACAATGTTGATTACATGGGCATGGGCCACATATTGAATTGTTTATCCGATGGTTTGTTCGACACCTACCAAAATGAGGTCACCGCTAAAGAATTATGGGACAAATTGGAGACAAGATACATGACCAAGATGTTACAAGTAAGAAATTTCTTGTCAATCGTTTCAATAATTATCAAATGATTGATGGTCGCTCATTATGGAACAATTTCGTGATATGGAAAAGATGTGAATCAATTCAAACAATATGATATGAAAATGGATGAAATGATTGTTGTATCCTCCATAATAGACAAACTTCCTCCATCTTGGAAAGACTTTAAAAGAAGTCTAAAACATAAGAAAGAGGAAATATCTCTTGAGGCATTGGCAAATCATCTTCGTATTGAAGAAGAATATCGAAAGCAAGATCGAATCTAAATTCGAAAATGTCAAAGTGCATGTTACGAGGAAATACGGACTACTAAACCATTCAAGAGAAAGTTCAAACAGATCGATAGAGCACCTAAGTTTAAAAAAGGGCTCATGCTATCATTGTGGTAAGTCGGGACATTTCAAGAATGAATGTCGATTCTTAAAGAAGAAATCATCTTCTAAGGTGATAATAACGAAAAGTTCGCTGCAATGATATCTGAAATTAATATGGCACAAGATGATAATACATGGTGGATTGATACCGAGCAACTAAACACGTGTGTAAAGACAAAAGCATGTTCACAAAGTTTACACAATGTGAAAATGACAATGTCTTGTACATGGGAAATTCTTCCACCGACAATCAAAGGCAAAAGGTCTGTTGAACTGCAATTCACTTCGGAAAGGTTTTAACCTTAAATGATGTATATTATGTACCGAAGTTAGAAAGAATTTAGTGTCTGAAGTCATTAAATAAGTTTGGTTTCAAACTTGTTTTTGAGGCGATAAATTTATTTTGTCTAAGGAGGAATTTTTGTAGAGGGTATATGTATGAGAGTATGTTCAAACTAAATATTATCAATAAAATGAAAATACTATTTCGCTTATATGGTTGAATCTTTTGTTTATGGCATTATAGATTAGGTCATTTGAATTATAGAAAATTGAATGACATGTATAAGTTAGATTTAATTCACTTTTTAATAATAATATTGAAAAATGCAATACATGTATGTTGACTAAAATTACAAGAAACCCTTTCCTAAGGTTAAAAGAAAAACAAAATTGCTTGATTTGATACATAGTGATTTATGTGACATGCATAATACTCCTACATTAGGTGGAAAGAAATATTTTGTTACTTTTATTGATGATTGTTCTAAATATTGTTATGTATATTTATTGCATTCGAAAGATGAAGCGCTTGATAAATTTAAAGTTTATAAATCAGAAGTTGAACTTCAATGTGAATCATTTATCAAGTGCTTAAGATCGGATAGAGGTGGAGAATACTATAATCCAAGTTATTTTGAATCCACTGGGATTGTCCATCAAGTTTCAGCCCCTTATACACCACAACAAAATGGTGTAGCTGAAAGGAAAAATAGAGTATTAACTGAAATGGTAAATTCAATGTTATCATATTCGTGTCTTGGACAAGGTTTTGGGGAGAAGTTGTTTCTAAACAAACTTGTCATATATTGAATAGAGTTCCTAATAAGGAAACTAAAATAGCCCTTATGAACAATGGAAGAAAAGGAAACCAAACCTTAATTATTTGAAGGTTTGGGGTTGTAGAGCTATTGTCAAAGTTCCAACACCTAAACGTAAAAAGTTAGGTGAAAGAGGAATTGAATGCATATTTATAGGATATGCACATAATAGCAAGGCATATAGGTTCATGGTAATTGAACCAAATGATTCAATTTCAATTAATACTGTTATTGAATCAAGAGATGCTATTTTTGATGAAAATAGATTTAATTCTATATCAAGACAATTACAGACACAACAATTGATTCATTCTTCAAATGAGAATGAGATTCCATTGGAACAAATTGATAATAATGATGAATCTTGTCAAGAATTAAGAAGAAGTAAGAGGATTAAAAAGGTCAAAGATTTTGGACCAAATTTCATGATGTTTCTTGTAGAAGGAAAAGGTGAAAGTATATATAATAAGATACCTTATTGTTATAATACAGAATCTGATCCTATTACATTTGAAGAGGCAATGAAATATCAAGACTCTGCTTTTTGGAAAGAAGCAATAAATGATAAGATGGATTCAATAATGGGAAATCAAACTTGGATCTTAGTTGATCTTCCACCGGGTTCCAAACATATAGGTTGTAAATGGATCTTCAAAAAGAAAATGAAGGTCGATGGAACCATTGATAAGTTTAAAGCAAGGTTGGTAGCCAAAGGTTTTACACAAAAACAAGGTATTGATTACTTTGATACCTATGCTCCAAAGAGCAAGAATTGCTACAATTAGTCTCTTAATATCACTTACATCCATATATAATTTGGTTGTTCACCAAATGGATGTTAAAATTGCATTTTAAATGGTGAATTGGAAGAGGAAGTGTACATGGAACAATAGGAAGGATTTGTTGTTCCAGACAAGAGCATAAGGTATGTAAGCTTGTTAAATCTTTATATGGACTTAAACAAGCACCAAAACAATGGCACCAAAAGTTTGACAATGTTGTTTTAGCTAATGGTTATAAAATAAATGAATCCGATAAGTGCATATATAGCAAATTTGAAAATGGAAAAGGTGTCATAATTTGCTTATATGTAGATGGCATGCTCATTTTTGGCACGGATTTGGAACAAATAGAAAACACAAAGAAATTCTTGTCAAACAACTTTGCTATGAAGGATATGGGTGTAGCAGATGTTATTCTTGGGATTAAAATAACCCGAGATGAAAGCAGTATAGCTTTATCACAATCACATTACATTGAAAATATGCTTAAAAAGTTTGATCTTTTCAACTGTATACCAACATCTACACCCATGGATCCTCAAATAAAATTAGTATCTAATGCTGGTAGGAAAATTGATCAATTGAAATATGCAAGTCTAATTGGTTGTCTTATGTACATAATGACTTGTACAAGACCAGATATTGCATATGTTGTTGGGAAATTGAGTAGGTACACAAGTAATCCAAGTAGTTTTCATTGGCAAGCATTGAATAGAGTACTTAGGTATTTAAAGAAGACTATTAACTATGGATTGTGTTATAATGGATATCCTCCAGGTTTTAGAAGGGTATTCGGATGCTAGTTGGATTACAAGTTTGGAAGATCATGCATCTACTAGTGGATGGATCTTCATTCTTGGTGGAGGAGCCATTTCTTGGGGTTCCAAGAAACAAACATGTATTATCGATTCCACCATGGCAAGAGAATTTATTGATTAGCCATTGCATCTAAAGAAGCGAATGGTTAAGAAATTTGCTTTATGATGTACCTTTATGGCCTAAGCTAATTTCACTGTTTCTATCCGTTGTGATAGTCGCTACTCTAGCAAAGGCATATAGCCAAGTATATAATGGAAAGTCTAGACACATTGGATTAAGACATAGTTATGTCGGACAATTAATCTCGATGGAGTGATCACTATTAATTATGTGAGGTTAAGTGAAAATTTGGCAGATCCTTTGACAAAAAGTCTTGCTAGAGATGCAGTAAAAAGGACCTCAAAAGGGATGGGACTCAAGCCCATTAATTAGAGTCATCCATGATGGAAACTCGACTCAACGCTTAGTATAACGTCAAGTCTTGAGTTCAATGAGACAAAGTACATCATTAGTATGTGATTTGTTAGCACTATAAATAAATTCATCCTAAGATTAAAGTGCTAGGTACCCGTAATGATAAGGGAAGGATGAGTAATGTACTCTTAATGGACCCATAACATAAATATGTTAGAGTGTTATAATTACGGAACACTTTTGATGGGATCTACCTATGTGAGTGGAAGTGTGGCTGCTTCTAGGAGCTCAAGGGCTTGGCTCGACAAAGACTCATGAAAAGAGGACATGGACACATGACCATAATAGTGTCCCTAGATACTATGCATTGACCGATGTTGAAATCATTGTGTGAGATGTGTTCGGTTAATCAAATGAAATAGTTGGTTCAAAGCTTAGTCTACCATGCAATTTCGATTAACTTTAACATGTTTTCACTAAGTGAAGGTTCAATCGTAAGATGCAAATTGATTTCAAGAATATCAAAATCTAAATATTTTAAAAATGGGGAGAGATTGTTAGAACATTTTAAATATTTATAGTTTTCAATAACTATAAATTATTGGGTATAATTAATTAAAAGATTATATCTTTTGATTTTTGAAAAGAATTATAACTATTTAAATAATATTATTTGAATAGTTATAATTAAATGAATAATAATATTTTATTTTAAAACATTATTATTCGGAAAGGTACCTATTGATTAAAGATGTCTCTATGAAGAGACATGAAAATTCTATAAATAGGAATCGATTTCATTTGAGACATACCAACAATTCAATATTCTTTTCTTTCTTCATTTTCTAATATTCTTAGATTGTTCTATAAAGTATTACTGTAAATCCTTTATAGAAATTAGTTTTCTTGTTATATATTGCTCAATGTGTAGTGGGCTATTCTCACATGCAAAAACGCAAATAGCCATTGGCTTCATTGTATCCTCGAGGTTAATTTGCTTGAAACTCGCTTGCACAATCGAAGATAGGTGGGGCGAATATAACCTTAAAGATAGTGATTTGATACACGCCTTGGAGCCTTATCCTATTTCTTCTTACGCTCGAAGTTTTCGTCAGATGTTCGAGATTTTCCTCACCGGAGTTTTGTACTAACAAAAACTCAATGATACTCCTGAAAAAAAAAACGTATTCTGAAAAATAATATTTGAAGATGTTTAGTTTGAGAAATAATATAAAAATTGTCCCGAATTGTGCTGCAACCAAGTCTTTGCCCAGAAGAACATAACACCAACAGAACAAAAGCAGGCTGTTGTAAAACAAACTTTTCATGCTTTAAATTTAAGTGGAACAAACTGAACACAATTCAAGTCGTTAAAGGTGTAGGTATACATACTGCACAGATTGAACAAAGGGCTTGCATTTTATCTTTCTTGTATATACTTTATTTGAGATAAAATAGATTGAATAAATAGGTGATATTGCAGCACACTTGTTGAATGAAACATCAGCTGGCTGAGTTGAACTGGTAAGAAGCATAGGAAAGAGCACCAAGTTGCCAGCTGTGATGGATAAGTTTGGCCTTTGCATTTTCACCAGCAGCACCCATGGCTACATGCAACGGATAGAAGTGGTCCGGCCATGGGTGAGCCATCTTCGCATGCGGTGCCTTCTCTTGATAGTGGTTCACATCTTCATATCTATAAAAAGAATCAAATGAAAAGACAGCAAAAAAGAACAAACAGAAAACATTCATCAGAAACATCAAATGCCAATTGCTATCATTGTTGCCCCAAAGAACAGAGTAATAGTAAGTTGGAGATAAAAGGAATGTCAGCCTTGGTTCATTAAAAGCAATCCCTTTCTTTTATGTGCAATTTGTAATCATGAGCCATAAATCTTCTCAAACAATATACTTCCTTCTCAGTTAAATATACATTTGAGGGGGGCATATATTTAGGATCAGAACCATAATCCAATCGAATTCATAACCTTTACACATACTATGTGAATAATACTGCCAGTCATAGCCTTTTGACAGTCTGATTATTGAAGTAGAAAAGCGAAGAGTCACTAAACAACCTAAACATTTTTTCAGCTTTCCAATTGATACCATTGTCTAAATTGATTTGCTAATTTTATCATCACTCGTTAGAAGTTACATCAGTCACCATGTTGAAACACCAATTGCACATTGTAGTCAATCTAACGTGTAAAAACATAGAAAAAGAAAAATGAAGTTACAAGAAAAGAAAGAATGATTTACCTTCCTTGAAGGAGAGCATCTTTAAGCCAAGTATCAAACTCCAAAGCCCATGGAACAATACCATCTACCATTCTAAGGGCCCTCAAGTTATGAGTGGCGGATCCAGAACCCATGATAAGAACACCTTCATCCTTGAGAGGGGCCAAAGCCTTTCCCAAGTTGTAGTGGTAATTACCATCCCTTTTTGACTGAACAGAGAGTTGGCAAACTGGAATATCAGCCTCTGGATACATGAGCATGAGTGGAACCCAAGCACCATGGTCCAGCCCACGTTCTCTATCTTCATCAACACGCTTGAAACCGGATGCCATAAGCAATTCCTTCACTCTTAGTGCCAACCCTGGCGCCCCTGGTGCCGGATATTTCAGCTGTTAACCGAAAAGGAAAAGAAACCGATTACGACTACCATTTTTTCCCCTAAGAAGCTAGAAGCATAATTTCAATTACAACCGCTACACATCCGAATAGCTACAATCTGAATCAATTATTACGATATTTGATCAGATTGATAACTAGAATATCCTGAGCTAAACTATAATAAATCCGGATTGGCTCCACAAATAGTAAGACTTAAACCAGAATAAATCTAGTGAGAAGCCGGCCTCAAAGCAGGGTTCTCAGACTACCATTTTTTGCTCAAATTGACAACACCCAATGGCCGAAATTACTTTTATATTGAAGAATCTCATTAAAAAACAATCATTTTCATAGCTGATATATAGAACACCTCATTCAAATGAATAAAACATAATGGCCTAAATTCCAGTTATATTGAAGAACCTCATTCAAATTAACATCCCCAGTCCCTTGCTTTTAATTTTCAGAATCGAAATACTATAAACCAAAGTCCGAATTAAACAAAAAATAGAAAAGTTAGGAGGGTTAGGAAAGGCACCTTGTACATAGCGTCAGGGAAACCATAGAAATCATAGATTGTATCATTGCGGTGAACGATGTTAACGGCGGGAAAGGAAGTGTCCCAATGACCAGAAATGACGAGGATGGCTTTGGGTTTTTGGGGGAACACTTTGTCCTTCCATGACTGCAAGAAATGCCTGGCGGAAATCGACTCGTCTATGGCCAGCGTCGGTGCTCCGTGTGATATATAGAAAGTATCCTTCATCGTCAACGCCATCTTTACCGATATCCGTATTTCTTAAGCAATTAAAACGGTTTTGCAGATCCCAATTCCGAGTCTGACATTGATATATATATATATAGCTCATGGTTTTTAGTTTGTACCTAACCCCTCCCGCTCGGGGTTGGTGAAGGAAAGGAAAAGCAGGGCCGCTTCCCTGTTTTCCATTGCACCCGTCTTTCATTTGATTCGCGGAAATTAAAATTTACGTTGAAATCCATTACAAGTGTCTCCTTTATTTGCAAGTTAGTCCCTTTATTTTTATTTTTTTATTTTAACTTTCCAATTTAAAAATGCAAGTGTAATTGGTAATATTGTTAAAATTCTTTTGTTAAATTCAAATTAATTATAATGTTATTTTTATTGTTTTAAAATATCACACCAAATAATTTAAATGAAGAATTTTAACGTGTTAACATGAAATTTGATAAGTAAATAGACTAAATTTAAATGTGTAGATAATATAGAGACTTAGAGCATATTATAACCTAAAATTTATGAATATATTTTATAGGATAAATCTTAAATTTACACACCAAAAATATATATACGCAATGTAATAGGCCCAATTTTCCGGATCCATTAACCTAGTATTAACCTATTAAAAAACCAAATAAAAAAATATATAAACAATAAAATAAAAACCAAATAAAGTCCAGATTAAACAACCCAAATAACAGTTTTTTTTTATACAAACCCAACAAACCAACCTAGCCCAATTCCTAACAAGACCCGAACAACCCAATGCCTATTCCAAGACCTGAGCAGATCAAGTTCCAATGGCCCAAATACAGAAAGGATCCGACCCAATTTGAAATTTCAGAAACCCTAGAGGCTTCTAGGGTCTTCTAGTGCCTCTGTTCGCACGAGTGTAACCTCGTCACTGCCATCAAACGTCCCTTCCACGAGCGAGTGTTCAGCTGTACCTGCAATGAAAGCAGCAATAACAACAACAGAGAATAGCAGAATATCGTAGAATACAGTAGAAGAATTTAAAAAAACGTGTATTTCATTTCCTCTACTATTTTTTCTGGCTATAAAAAGCCAAACATTGTACACTAAAAAACTTATGCACCCATATGCAAAAAATGCGAAATCAAAAGCAGAGAAAAATTTTGAAAAGGTGATTTCAGTTTTCGATAATCTTTTTCTTTCGTTTTTTTCTTTTTTGAATCTTTGCTTTTTCTCTGTTCGTGTGAAAATCTAGAAAAATAAGGATTTACCTTTGTAAAATGAACCGTCGGACCGCTTTCTTCTTCGAAATCGAAGCAAAGAGGGCCTTCGAGGTTGGTAATGTGGAAGCATTGGGGTCTGGTTTGAAAGGGAGCATTCGAATAGGCCTGAATCGGCCACTAATCGCCGATTGCCATGGCGTTATAGTGGTCGAACGGTGGTTTTTCTGATGCCACGAAGAAAGAGGATTTGGGGTTTCGACTGAAAGGAGAGCAAAAAGGGGGCTAAGGTTTTGTTTTAAAAAAGATGGTTGATTATTTTAATCTGGTTTTAGGAAGAATATTGCTCATTAAAGAAACGACGCTATTTGGGCTCATTTCAATAGCCTTAAAACGACGCCGTATGGGGCTACTCGATTGACCCGATCCAATATCCATAGGATCCGCGCGTTTGTACAATGAATGTATAATTTGCGCGTTTAGTCCCTCTTTCTTTCGTGCCGCTATTTGATTAGATCCATTATACATTTTTTGTTTTTTTTATCGATCTCTGTAATTTGTGCGCCATTTCAATTTGGTCCAGTCTGTGCACTGCGTTTTAGCTAACTGAAATATTTGCTAGTTTGATTCCTAACCATTTATGTGTAATTTAGTTTGATCCTTGATTTTGTGTAAATGGTTTTATTTATTTATAAAGTAGTCTTTTAATTTTATTTTTTATTTCGATTAAGTATTTTTTAGTTTTCGTTCATAATTTTTGCACCTTTTTTATGAAATTAATTTATTTATTATAGAAGTTGTTTTAATAAATTATTTTGAATTGTTTTATTAATTTTATAATGTTTAAATTTATTTTATATTTCCACTTGCATATATTTTAATTTATATGTAAATTTTAATTTCAAGATCTTCTTTCATATGTTACTCTATTTTAAAGAATTGTATAATATTTAATTCAAATATTTCTTTACACTATTAATTTATACTTACATATGTGTATACTTATATTAAAATTACTTTATTTTATGTATATATTATTGACTTTCATATTATTTTATGTATTTATTTTCTTTTAAATATATTTATGTATATATTTAGTTTCTTTTAAAACTACTTTTATATATATATATATATATATATTCTTTTAAATTTAGTATATATGATTTATTTCTTTAAGAGACCATATATTATATATCTTCGCTCATTTCAAATACTTTTATATATTGCTATCTATATATATAAATATATATATTTTTTATAATAAATCTTTCATCTCATGTATATTATTTATTTAAATTAATATAGATTACTTAATATATTACATCTTTTGATTTTCTACATACTTAATATTTATTTTAAAATTCCTTTATATATTACTATTTAATATATAATTTTGTTCTCTTTATTTCTTACTATTTTTAAATTTTCATACATATCATTTGTTTATTTATTTATTTATTGTTTATATATATCAATGATTTCAAACTGTTCTTCTTACAAATTATTTGTTTTTTTTAAATTTGTTATACTTTATTTGTGTTAATTGACTTGGTATTTCTTTTTAAAATTAGTTTTTAATTTATTATCTTTTGAATGTTAATGTTAATGCTATTATTCATTTTGTATAAGTGTTATTGCCATAAATCCATATTTCATGCTTGTAATTATGCTTGTATTTCTTTTTGTTGTATCACGATTCCAATTCCAACTTTCATCCAATTTCAAACCAAATATTTTGAACCGGTTTTAAAATCACCTATTTGAAAACCATTTAAAATAAGACAATATTTAGTGTTTAGAAACTCGGGAAACCGTGCCCTAACATGTTGGGTTGCATTTTTTTTCGTTTGACCAAATAGCTAAATAACCTTTTAATTGCTTGTTTTGAAAATCAAAGATAATCTCGGTATTGAGGCATAAATATGTCATATCCTAACGTGTTGGATGTGATACTTTATTTCCTTAGAACGAGTGAATCTTGAGATTCAATTCAAATTGATCAACCTTTTCCAAAAAAGATTACATTTTAATTTTTTTTAAATTTTCAACATAAGGACATTAGTTAATCAATTTGGTACCAGTTTTGGGCATACGAGGGTGCTAATCATTCCTCGTGTGTAATCGACTCCCGAACCTTTTTTTTTCTATTTCGTAAACCAAAATTATTTTTTACAAGGTGATCCAATCCCACCTAAATAAAAAGGGTTGGTGGCGACTCCATATTTTTAAAGTCAATCCTGATTTTCAAAAATAAAAAAATGGTTTCGACACGCAATATGATACACGAATTTTGATTCGATACAATTATATAAATAAACTTTTAATTTTGGTTAATGTATGAAATTTTAATTTAATTATACACATTTAAAAAATAAACATATCAATTTAATTTCGTGTTAGATCATTATAATTATTTGTACATGCAATATGTAAATGTAAAATAAGGTACACGCTATTTCTAGACTCGTACACGCTACATTTAGTCTGATAAATGATTAAATCACAGCTCTAATACCACTAAATGTAACACTCCTAACCTGCATCCATCATAAGAATAGGGTTACGAGCATTACAGTATAAACGTAATATAAAAACATACATTTCCAAACATCGATATAAACATAGCATAATCCATTCATATACATGTATATTGTCCCTTAATCGAGCCCTCGAGGCCTTAGAAATACTTTAGAAACGATTCGGGACTAAATCAAAAATATTTGGAACATTTGAGAAAAAGTTGAAAAAAATTGAACTGCAAGAGTCACACGCCCATGTCTCAGGCTATTAACAACCGAAATAGGGACACACGGCCGTGTCCCAGCTCGTGTCTGTGCCGGTGTAACTCTCTGAGTTGGGTCACACGGTTAAGCCACACGCTTGTGTGCTAGGCCGTGTGCTAGGCCGTGTAACTGCCTGACTTGTATATCTTAAAATTCTACAAGGGATACACGGCCGTGTCGCATGGTCGTGTGTCACATATGCTGAGACACACGCCTGTATCTTAGGCCGTGTGGACATAATATAATCCAACCATGAACATAACTTACCATTTTAATGCATAATATGAACATAACTTACCATTTCAATGCATAACATTAAAATTAAGCATGATATAATCCAACCACAAGCTTGGCACAAGCCTAAGCACTATCAAAAACATATGTTAGTACATCAACTCACAATTCACTTACGCTATCATAAGGTAAGTCATTATACATGAACAATTTCATTAGAAATCATCAACTTCATGGACACAAGTATACTTACATTAAACATTTCCTTTTCAATTCTTTTCATAGATTCATGACATAAGTCATTAGGATACTTATCGTTCCTTTCCCTTTTCATGCCCGTTGAACCATTTAGAATAACATTGGATACGCAGGAGAGCTCACACGAGGTGTGCTAAACATATAACCTTTCCTTTCCTTTTCCTTTACATTGTTACTCACTCGAGCCAAAATGGGTTTGCTCACACAAGCTGACGGTCGAAATGTAAGGTACATGATGCTGCTCATATAAGCTGTTGAGTATCCACAACAAATGCTAGCCCTCAGCCATCGATAGGACATTCAGGACTGGCACCTGAAACATGGTAACCTTAATAACATGTCATTTGTATCCTATATATTCCTAAGGTTCAAATGAGGCTCGATAATCGTTGTAACATCATTGGATTTCTGCATTTATTTACATGATAAATAGCACAATGACATAGAATCAAGATAACATTAAATGTTATTTAAACATACGAACTTACCTCGACAAACAAAACGCAAAAACATAGTCGATCAATCTGAGGCTTTCGCTTTCCCTGATCTAAATTCGTATGAGGTTTATCTTGATCTAAATAAGCAAATTCAATCCATTTAATACTCATACTACTTAGTTTAGTCCAAAATTCATACTTTTGCAAAATTATAATTTTGCCCTTAATATTTTAACTTCTTTACAATTTAGTCCTTAAGCTCGTAAATTAAAATTTAAGCAATCTCATCCACATTTGATGCTAGATGAATGCATTAGGAACCTCTACTAATCCATAAAAATCATAATTCCAAGAATTAAACATAAAATTTTATCATTTTTACAAATAGATCCTTAAATAACAATTTCATCAAAAATCCATTTGCAAAATTTGTTTATTTAACAAAAAGAACTTAAAATCTTCCATTAAACTTCAAAAACCATAAAAACATATTCATGTAAAAACCCTAAACCTTTAACAGCTTTACAAATTAGTCCATAAGCTAGAGCTAGCTAGATTAAGCTACAACGATCCTGAAAACATCAAAATCATTAAAAACGAAATCGAAACACATACCATGCAAACAAAAATGAAATGGTCGAACCCTAGCTATGGTCCTTTGATAATTTCAGTTGAAGAAGGAAACAAATGGAAGATGATATCTCTTTTCTTTCTTTTGTTTTTATTATTTTAACCTTTATTTACTTAATTACCAAAATAACCTTTAAAACTTTAAAAAATTTCAATAAAATCTTGCCATATAATCCCACTAACTAATCTATTGGCCTAATTACTATCTGAGTGCTTTCATTGTAAATTTCTATAGCTAATTGATACTTTTAACTGATAGAATTCTACTGTTGCACCTTTTACAATTTAGTCCTTTTTACATAATTAAGCATGCAAATGTCAAAGTTTCTTAATGAAATTTTTATATGACCATACTAACATTCCGTAGACATTAAAATAATAATAAAATTAAATTTTACTCGTCAAATCTATGGTCTCAAAATCACTATTTTGATTTAACTGAAAACGTGTTGTTACAGCATGTCATTTAAGACTGCTTGTAGAGAAGACAGCAACAACTCAACCCTGTGAGACTCCCAAAGAAGCTTGGATAAGTTGAAGGAGGAGTTTCAAGGAAAGTATCCGAGCTTTTCAAAGTGCAAGTGGCGAGCTTGAAAGTAAAATGTGCAAGTTCAGCAAATGGTATGAGCTCATCAAAAGGTGTGAACCCTGTATAGTTGTGAGCCTGTTGAAGACAATATGTGAAGTGCGAGTTTGTCAAATGTGAGAGCTCAGCAACATGTGGAAGCTTAGTGTGAGCTGTAAAGGTGCGAGCCTATTGAAGACACCTATTGAAAACAGTATGCAAATATGTGAGTCTATCAAAATACAAGCTTAGCAACATGTGGAAGCTCAGTGTGAGTTGTAAAGTTGCGAGCCTGTTAAAGACAGTAAGCCAAATGTGTGAGCTATCAAAGGGTGCGAGCCCCGTAAAGTTGTGAGCATGTTGAAGATAGTAAGAAAAGTGCGAGCCTATCAAAGTGTGAGCATATCAAATTGCAAGCCGAAATGGCAAATAGTCAAAATGCAAACTCGAGCAGGTACAAGCCAAAATGGCAGACTGAAGGCAAGCAAACTATACTCACGAATTGTTTGTGCAAGAAGAAACAGGACTGTAATGAACAAGGGAATAAGACAAAATGTGTTTGAAGGAAAATTGCCAACCAAGGATGTGAAGGAGGAAATACTTCATTTTAAGAACACATCTTTGGCACAAAAGACTACTATGGTCAATTGTGTGAGTCTGATTTGGTTGAGTATGAGGCCATGGTTGAAGATAAGTTGAAAATGAAGTGCTTGAGCAAGGTCAGCTTGAAACAAAGCATTTTGGGATTGCCAAGCTTAAAAATTGTTGAATGATTGGTTTTCACAGCATAGAGTCCAAAGAAAAGTGTTGAAAATTGGTCACCCATGCTGCTATGATATTTTTGGTTGAAGTGCATGCAGCTTGTAAACATGTTGCAATGCGTATGCTTGCTCCACAGCAAGGTTGTTGTTTAATTACTTTATTAAGTTACTTAGTTGAATGTGAACTAAGTTGGTATTTTTTTATGTTTTTAGGTGTTGATTGACATAGTCAACTTATGTGCAAATTAAGTTTTACTTGTTTTAAAGTATGATTAGTGGTGTTAGTTGAGTATTTGGTAATGTATTTTGTTATGAATGTATTGTTTTTCTGATTGAAACAATGAGAAAAATGAGCTATCAGCCATAAGCTCCATTGCTGCATATTTGTGAGCAAGTAAAAATATTTATTGGATCTTGATGTCTTGTTCTGTTCTCTGTTTTCTTCCTCTACTCTTCCAAACCACCAACATAATAAAAAAGGTAGTAGAAATGGTGGAGTTTCCACATTGCCTATGAAGAGGCGGTCAAACACGCTAAAAATGTTCATGCTAGGTACCTTCAAGTATTTGTGAAGCAAAATCCAAAACTAATTCGAACCACTAAACATCCTAGAATAGCTATTGCCGAGCTCAAATTTCCCTCAAAATGGCTCGAGGAAAAGAACATATTGACTAACCTTGCAGATCAACCTAATGAGGATAAAGAAGAACCTACTAGTGAGTATGCATCAGTGGCTCCTAAAGTGCCCACTTTCACAAGCCTTTCGAGTAACCTTGAAGGGTTGAAAAAAAAGATGGTTGATCATATCATTGCTTCCATTGAATCTCACAACCGGGTCATAGAAAAGCTTCAAGAGAGATCAAGGTTATCCAGCAAATTAGGGATTGCGAGATAGCTTTGCCCAACAATTTGCTCAGCTGATGTAGCAGCCTAGATGATGGTGTTGCTACTTGATTTTTTTGTTACCCCTTCTTATAGGAGTTATTTTGTTTTGTTTACTTTGTTATTACAAACTTTTTGTTACTTTTTTATTATAAGCTTTGTAACTAATGGATATTTGAGATTTTATTGCTGATTGGTTTTACTCTACTGCACATTTTCTTATTATCTTACATAGATATAATTATACTATTTTTGTTGATAATGCAAATTCAAACAAGGCATTAATGGTTAATTTTCTTAGTTAAGTTTGATGGATTAAGGGAATTGTGTTAAAGGGTAACCATAATTGTTCTGATGATAAGTTTCTTTATTTGTTTGGTTTTGTTCAAAAAATTATTAAAGATGGCAATTGTTGAGGCAAGTGTTTTGAAGCGACTATCAATATGTCAAGGGAAGTGACCATTACGACTATCACTACGACAGACCAATTTACTTGTCATATTTGAAGTTGACAATTTTTAAAGCAATATCTTTGAATTTTAAATGAGGTTGATATTGTGGAAGTGTATAAGCCTGACTATGAAGAACAACCCATTTGTAATAACTTATCTTGAATATTGAATTGGATTAGATTAGATCAATCAATCGAAACCCTTATACTATGGAGATTGAATCGAGATAGCATTGAAGATATATCTCCAACTGTCCATTTTACATTGGTTTTTATTGTTATATATATTGTATATTGCTATTTAAGTTGTTTAACAGGATACTGAATTGTAAAAGATCTTGTAACACCCCTTAACCCTCATCCGTCGCTAGAACAGGATTACGGAGCATTACCGAATATTTCAGATCAAATACGAACAATCATATAATAATATAAAATACACATCATAATTAAATCATAATGTCGCTTTATTAAGCCCTCGAGGCCCAAATCACATGTTAGAAACAAATCGGGACTTAATCGAAAGTTCAAAAAAATTTTCGTGAAATTTTAAAATTTTTCCTAAGTACAGGGCTCACACGCCCGTGTGACCCTATGACGTGCCCGTGATTCAGGCCATGTCCTATCTTGTATAACTCTCTGACTTACTCACACGGCCAAGTCACCCCGTGTGCTAGGCCGTGTGGTTAATTTTTTTTCAAAATTCAAGTGCAGTTTTCACACGGCCAAGGAACATGCCCATGTACTAGGCCGTGTTCCTCACACGGCTAAGACATATGCCCGTGTGGTAATACCTGAGCATTCTGTTTTAAATTTTTAAGTTGCAAGGACACACGGCCTATCCACATGTCCATGTCTAACCCATGTGTCTCACACGGCCTGGTCACACGCCCGTGTGCCAAGTCATATGGGCTCAAAATGAGCCTTATACATCAAGTTTACCAACCCTGCAAATCTTGAACCTCAAGAAATACAAAAACCAAGTATTCAACCAATTCAAAACACATTCAAATACCTCTAAAACTTGTCAACATAGACATTCTAAGTACCTAATCAATAAAATCATCATAATACATTACTCATATTATCAAAATAATCCAAACATTTATCAACCAAACAAATTTCTAACTCTTACCAATTTAACTCAAATCTCGTCCTATTACATACTCATTAATATGGTTTTAAACATACCATTTATAGCATTAACATGTTATACATATATTCATGTATATAAAGTAACTAACATCATCTTATATCATTATTATAATCATTACTCAAAATGACCTACACAAAATAACCTAGGTACATGCCATTATCAAAAGGTAATATACTTCACCATGTTTTAGGTTCGGGATCTTGAATGGATGCTGAATCTACAATCACCTTTAACACCTAACTTGTGCACGGAAACAAACCGTACACTAAGTATGAACTCAGTAGTATTTCTATAATCTGAATACTTTAAAGAAAATAACATTATAAACATACACTTCTAACCATATATATAACATTAACCAATCAATAATTCAATTAATTCATTTAACCTTATTTTCTCATCAATAGCTAATTCAAATAGCTTTCTCATTTTGATTCACATAACATTTAACAATAACAATATTCTTTTCGTGAACTCTCAGTTCATACATTTCATTTGTACAATTCAATTCAATGTCCAATTTCAAATTCACATTAAATATCAGTCTTGTTGCCAATTCATTTATTTACCCCTATTAACAGGACTTGGACTTCGGCGGATACACAGATCCAACCAAAACACACCAGTATTGCCTCATCGAATAATTTAAAGTATTAGATTGACACCCAGTGTCTCATCGGCCAAGCCGAAGTAAGTTGGTACCCAGTACCTCATCGAATTTATCCGAAGTAATAATATGACACCCAATGTCTCATCGACTCATGGTCAAAGTATCCCTGAATACTTCCAATCCTATGGCATGCCAACTATATCCGACTCAGCCCGATACAGTTAATTTCTCAATTCATTTTCAATTCAAAATCCACACCAATCACAAATTCTCATAATTTCAATTCAACTATTCACATATGCTCATAAAATTCAATTCCATTAAATTTTCAATATCACAATATCAATTACTTACCTCAATCTACTTATCATACACATTAAGTAATAAATTCAACAATTAATTATTAAATTCGGATTATAGAAATACAAATCGTAATTCTCGAGGTACTTCTCGTCAACTTTCTCCTTTCCTTCTTAACCAATGTCTCCTGCACAACATTAGTTACAGAAATTAAAACAATTTAAAATCATCAATACACACAATTTCACATTGAATATTTCAATTTATACTCAACTTTTACTTAAATTCCAATTTAGTCCCTAACCAAGACTAACTTTATTTTATTCACAATTTATTCTATATTTTCATTCAATTACCACTTAAAACTAAATTTAACACTCTAATTTCACCATAAATCCCTAATTTCAAAATTCTTTCAATTTAGTCCCTATTACTTAAAACTTATGATTTATTTTTGATGATGATTCACTTAACTAAAACCACGACGAAGGCAAGCGCACCTATCGAATAGCAGTATAGTTATGGTGAGTTGGGAATATCGTATCCACGAGGACTAAAAGTACTAGTAATTACTATCTTTTTATTATCTAGCCGATAAATTGAAGGAATTGTTTTTAATCTAAAATTATCTAAACTAATTATTAAGATGCAACAGGAATTAAGTAAGAAAATATTCGATTGAACCAATGAGAGAGATAATACTCAGGAAAGAATCCACCTAGACTTCACTTATTATTTTGAATCTGAATTAAACGACTTATTCACTTGCCTTGATCTGTAAAAATCAATAAATTATATTAATATCTCTTTCGAGAGGAAAAATAATTGACTCCAGGTTGATTAATTGAAATCTCTTTCTAATTAAAATGCCTATTGTCGCATTAACTCGATCTATAGATTCCCCTATTAGATTTGACTCTAATCCGGTAGATTTATGTTGTCCTATTTCTAGGATTGCATGCAACTCCACTAATTATGCCAGATCTACTCTTAAACAGGGACTTTTACTCCACTGAAATAAGCACATCAATCTTGAATTAATATCCTGAAAACATTAAAACATGGAATAAGTACACATATTTGAGATCAAGAAATCAAGTATTTATCATGTAATTCAGAAATTAAATAAAAAGATCCATCATAAGTTTTATCTTTCTTAGGTATCTAGGGAATTAGTTCACACTTTGGAAGGAAAACAACAAAACATAAAGAAACCCAAAAACTTCTAGAGAAGTTGATTGGAGATCTTCAATCTTGAAGGATATCCTTCTTTTAAGTTAATTCTGATGGCGTTCTTTGAGTAATTTCTTCGTTCTTCTCTGCGTGTTCCCTTAGGTATTCTTCTAGTGTGTATTTATAAATTTTAGAATGCTTAGAAACCCTAAAACTTAATTTTTTCTGCATATTTGGGAAACAGGGTTCGAAATCGACATGGGCTGGCACATGGGCATGTGGCCAGCCCGAGTGGCTTACACAGGCGTGTGCTCAACCCGTGTGGGAATGCCCAAGTCGTGTGGTTGCTGAAAATAGCTCGTTTTGTTCGATTTTGGCTCGTTTTTCGCTCCTTTTGCTCTCTTATGCTCTTCTAAATGTAGAAACATGAAATTAAGGGATTAAGAGCATCAAATTCACTAAATTATATAATAAATCATCCAAAAACATGCCAAGCATGGGATTAAAACATGTTACTTTTATGGTTTATCAAATATCCCCACACTTAAGCGTTTGCTTGTCCTCAAGCAAAAATCCTCAACTCACAATTAAAATTAAACTTTCTCAATTCATAATTCTCAACAATAATGTTTTATCATAATTCACAAATAATCACATATTGGTAATTCAACTAAAAGAGCACTAAAGATTCAAAAATCTAAGTCACACATTTTCAAAGCATGAAAACATAGGTATTTTCCTTTATCTAAGTAATTACCTTTAATTCAAAACCGACAAGAATTGACATCCTCAATAAAGATTCACTCAAATCACTCAAAGTGTTTAAGGTTCAAAAATTAAGCATTCAAAAGTCAAACATGAAAAGTAATTACCATAGGTTTGCATGAAAATCAAATCACCACCACTATAAAATGAGATGATACACAAATCAAAAAGTCTTTAAAGGGTTGTAATAGGGCTTAGTTAAGGGTGTGGATAAAGGCTGAAAAAGAGGGTTAGAATCGAGATCGAATTGATAAATTGCCAAACTAGAAAAATAAACTAATACTGAATAATTACATCAATTGAAAACTTATCAAGAATAACATGAGCTTTTTCTCAAAATATGAAATTAATCGTTTAA
Organism: Gossypium rotundifolium; assembly: GCA_025506655.1. Taxonomy (NCBI): domain Eukaryota; kingdom Viridiplantae; phylum Streptophyta; class Magnoliopsida; order Malvales; family Malvaceae; genus Gossypium; species Gossypium rotundifolium. The sequence continues at coordinate 9,569,023 of CP106725.1, read as the reverse complement.
GCTCAAATAACATAGAACTAGTAATAATCAATATAAATGTAATTTTTTTCACTTTTTTTTATTTGAGAACAAGAACAATGGATAATAAGAAATAATTTACCAACTAAACAAAAGAACATAGTTAGGCAACTAACCAAATCAAACTTTGACAAAAAGGGAGTCAATAAAATAGGAACAATTCTCAACGAATCAAAAATGAGTTATAGGTTAACATCAATGGGTAAATCAAGAAACTGTTTGTTAGGCTCAAAGGGGTTCACTAAGGGTTAATTATGAAGGTAAGCTTTTTATAGCATAAGTGGGTTAAAACCTAAGCCCCTTTATCATCTCAGTATATCAAATCAAAGGTGTGGTCTCGACATGCATAATCGAAACAAGTTCTAGAATAACCAATCAATATTGACACACTCATAACCAGTAATAAAGTGAGCAAAAAAAGTGTATGCTCTAAAGGCTCAAAATCTCACAAAAATTATTTTTTTTTACGTCAATCTTGCAAATCTCAAACTTCAAGGTAATACCTCAATTCAGGGAAACAACCTAGCAATTTTTTAACTCTGAAAATAGACTTATCATTCTTGATTCTTTCATGTCTTAAAGTTTAAACAATCAATGCACAATTACCTATGAATTTAATCTAAAACATATAAATGATAATCACAAATCGATAAAAATTCATTCTAATAGTAATATGAGAAAGTTACTTGAACACGAGGCATAATTCAGGGATTTTCTAATAATCATATAAATAACCTCCCCACACTTAAGATGTACATTGTCCTCAATGTACAAAAATAGATAATCACAGTAGAAACAAAATATCATAAAAGAGGGAGATAATTGAAACTACTCTGAATATTGGATAAAATCCCCAGAATAGTGAAAAGCAAAATTGTAGATATATGTAGATGTAGTGCATGATTTTGAACAACTGATAAGAAAATAAACACAATGCTGATGAAGATTAAAGGGTTACTTGATTAGAAACAACCATAATAAAGAAAATATAGGTCAAAAAATATAAAAGCGAAAAAGTCTAGGAAAATACAAATAAACAGAAAAATAAATATAAAAACTAATAATAAAAATAAACATAAAAATTAAATTAAATTAAATTAAATTAAATGGACTCAATGGTCCTCATCATCAGACACATCAGCATCGTGAGTCGTCGGCGCTAGAGGAACAATATGGAAATGCTAACAAATCTGCTGCAATGTCGCATCAATATTGTCGAACCTCTAAACGCAGTACTGACGGAAGCTAGTGAATCCTCAGTGGATACTCCTCGGAGGCTAGCAACAGAAGGAACAGGTCTGTGACTCAAAGGTGAAGGTCGTGGTAGGTCTTCGTGATAGGGAGGAACATCATCAGTGAAGTGTTCGGGTTCATTCTGATTATTAGAATGAAACAATTGGTACTGAGGGGGGTCTATTCCACTACGCCGCTTAATCATCCTCATGTGTATCATGCTCGAGATGCCCTGTAGGGACATCTGACCGAATAGTGTGAGTGTAAAGGACTGCTCCGGTGTGTCGAGGAGATTGAAGTGTCGAGTGAGGCTAGTCATGTAAGGGCCTAAACAGATGGGGCCCTTCTTATGGCGATCAGTCTGATGGCGGAAAGCTAGAGCTATGAAGTATGCCAAATCAAATATATGCTTGTGTACCATGCTCCATAGGAAGTAAGCGTCGTGAGTGCTAATGACTCCAGTGCTCTCTCTTTGACCTGTCAAAGTGTGAGCTAAAAAAGCGTGAATATACTGTAGGGCCGGAAAGAGAGAAGTCGCCTTCGAGCGACTTGTTTCATATGGTATCTAACTAGCTATAAGATCAGCCCAGCAAAGTGATAGCGAATGATGGATATGCTAATAAAGTTGAAGGAAGTCCTCGACGCTCATAAAGTCGTATTTGTAATGTATCATGGCAGCACCGAACTCGGGGATGCTCATGTGGCGCACCAAACCACCAAGTCAAAAAGTGATGGTGTCGGGCTTGTTATAAACCATCATGACCTACTATACCATAAACGTCAAGTAAAACTCCAAGGTCAGCTCCATGTAGGTGGGCTCAATGATGGTAAAGAATCTATCCCATGGAGCTATGGCGATAATGGTGAGCATGTCATTAGCGAGTCGAACTTGCTCCAATACGGCCCAATCAATGCAACGGCCAAGGCCGAGTGGTTGTGCTCAAACGAGCTAATATAAATCCTCTTGGGGCCTGTCACAAATTCGAGATAGGGGTGGCGGGCCTCGGTGAAAGCACTCGAGGAGGAGTTCACGCTGGGGCCCTTCTATTTTTTTGAAGCGAGAATGGTGGTCTTAGACTTGCATCATGTATTCGTCATGGTGTACTTGAAAAAGTAAAAGAGTTCATTAATAAATAAACCAAGCATCACCAAATAAAATCCAAGTAGCCCGAAATAACAAAGTATTCTTAAAACAGTATGTTCAAATACTAAGGCATGCATAAACCAGAAAGTGAAACTATAATGAATCAATGTGGTGAAAACGCTAAGAATATAAAATCAAATAACAAATTCACAACTAAAAAACAAATTCTGAAAGTAAGAGCAGGAATAATAAATAAAAAAGAACAATTCGAGTACTAAATCAAAGGACAAGAGCAATGAGCATGGAAGTCAAAATAATAACTAATAATGAATCATAATAATGGCAGCAAACAAATATGAATAAAGCAAATGAATAGAATTAAGAATAGAGAACAATAGATAATAATAAATAAATAAATAAAATAACTAATAATAATAATAAATGAAGAAATAATAAAGAAAATAAGACAATGGGCAAAATGGGAAAACTGACTGATGTTGGGCGGTGGTCGACGAGTATATGGGACGAGCGGTCGATGGAGAATAGTGGTTGATTGGTGGGGGTCAACTCGACTTGGGTTAGGCACGTGGGTGTGTGCTGGGCAAAGGGAAAAATGGAAAAGGTTAAGGGGGCTGTTTGGGTGTGATGAGGGAAAAAAAGAAGGGAAAGGGAGAAGGTGGGAAGGGGTTATGAGAGTTGTGGTGGTTTGGTGAGAAGGAGGTCTGTCGTGGGACATGGTGGAAGAAAAGGTAGGGGTTATTGTTGGAGAAAACGGAAAGGGAAATGAAGAAATCGGGCAAGGGGATCGACAAAAGAGGAAGGGGGAGAAGAGAAAATCAGAGAGAGTGTTAAGGAAGAGTGGTGGTCGGAGGGATGGCCGGAAGTTGGAGTGGCAGCTAAGGGAAGGATTAGAAGAGGAAGACAAAAGTAGAAATAAAAAAAATTAGGGTTTAGGGTTAAAAGGAACACGGTCGTGTAAGGCCCATGGAAGGCCACACGGCCATGTCACATGCCTGTGCGGCCTCTGTTTAGCCCGTGTGTGTTAAAAATCCTTGCCCTATCTTCACATAGCCTCGACATGTCCGTGTGTCCAGGCCGTGTGACACACACAGCCGTGTCACATGGCTGTGTGTAATATCATTCGCTTCTCCCACGCCCGTGTGGCTCGGCCATGTCTCGCACACGGTCGTGTGCCTTGCTCGTGTAACTCTTTAACTTATTTTAAAATTAAATATTTTAGCTCCAGGTTTCACACGGCCTAGGACACGCCCATGTGTCCACACCGAGTGGTCCACACAGTCGTGTTGCACGCCCGCGTAGACTATTTTTAAGCTATGTCCATGTCGATTTTTTTGGGTAATTAAGCTCTAGGATCAACAAGGCCAAGGGCACGGTCGTATGTCTTGGACGTGTGGATTACACGGCCGTGTCGCCTGGCCGCGTAAATTTTTATCGATTTCTTTAAAATTTAAAAACTAAGTCTCAAGATCCACACGGCCTAGGACACGCCGTGTATCCAAGCCGTGTGTGTCACACGACTAGGGACACGCCCGTGTGTCCAGGCCGTGTGGGTCAAAAACCTAGATTTTTAATATTTAGTTAATTTTAAAGAAATACTATGAAATAAAAATAAGGAAATTAGAAGCATTAACACTCGGGTTGCCTCCCGAGAAGCGCTTATTTATATTCTAACCTAGACTTACCTTGTGCGCACAATTACGAATGTTTGCGAAGCTGAAGCTCCTCTCTATCATTTCTAAAGTCCTTACATTATAAAGTTTAAGTCGATGATCATTTACCTTGAATGTTCCATATTCTGGATGAGTTACCTCTATCGTACCATATGGGAGAACGGTTTGTACTATGAATGGACCTGACCATCTTGATTTCAGCTTTCCGGGAAACAACCTGAGCTTTGAATTATATAAAAGATAAGATCTCTAGCTGCAAATTGTTTGGGCTTCTTAAAACGAGCATCATGGCATTACTTTTTTGCTTCTTTATATAATCGTGAGTTCTCATAAGCATTCGCTCGCCACTCTTCTAACTCGTTCAGTTACATCAATCTCTTCTCACCTGCAAGTTTTATATCATAGTTTAGAAATTTTATAGCCCAGAATACTTTGTGCTCTAATCCAAATGGTAGATGACAATTTTTCCATAAACAAGTTTGTAAGGAGATGTTCCTATGGGTGTTTTAAAAGCAGTTCTATAGGCCCATAAAGCGTCATCCACTTTTATCGCCCAATCCTTCCTATTCAACTCTAAAGTTTTCTCTAGGATACGTTTAAGCTCTCGATTTATGACTTCAACTTGTCCACTAATAATTGAGCATTACAAAAATGAGTACCCCTATCACTAATAATTTCTCTAAGTGTTCCGAATCGTAAAAAAGCTTCTTGAGAAATCTAACTACCACTCTAGAATCATTAGTGGGTAAAGCCTTAGCTTCTACCCATTTTAACATATAATCGACCGCCACTAGGATATATTTATTATCGAACGAGCTAGGAAATGGACCCATAAAATTGATACCCCATACATCAAATATTTCACATTAGAGCATATACGTTTGAGGCATTTCATCATGTTTAGAAATATTACCTGTCCTCTAGCATATATCACAAGAAATAACATACATGTTTGCGTTCTTGAACAATGTGGGCCAATAAATACCTTATTCAAGCATTTTATGTGCTATCCTAATCCCACTATAATGTCCTCCTGTTGGTCCTGAGTGGCAGTGTTCCAAGATTTTACTCGCTTCTGATTTTGTAACACATTTACAAATTACTTGATCTATACATACACGAAAAAGAAAAGGATCTTCCCAAAAATAACTTTTCACATCGGCAAAGAATTGCTTCTTTTGATGATGTGTCAACCCTTTTGGTAGGACGCTAGCAGCTAGGTAATTCACAATATCCGTAAACCAAGGAACTTCAAAGTCAGTTATAACCAAAAGTTGTTCCTCAGGAAACGATTCATTAATCTCATTTTCATCAAGCTCCTTGATATGTGAATTCTCTAACCCAGAAATGTGATCCGCTGAAAGATTTTCAACTTCCATCTTGTCTTGGATTTCTAAATCAAATTCTTGCAATAATAAAATCCATCTTATAAGTCGAGGTTTTGCATATGATTCAGTGAAGAGATAACGAAGAGTCGAATGGTCAGTGTAAATGTTAACTTTAGATAATATTAAATATGGCTTAAATTTATCGAATGCTGAAACCACAGCTGGTAATTCTTTTTCTGTAGTAGTGTAGTTTTCTTGTGTAGCTGTCAATGTCTTGCTAGCATAATAGATCAGTTAAAAATGCTTGTCTCTTCGCTGTCCAAGAGCTGCACCTACTACAAAATCATTCGCGCCACACATTAGTTCAAAAGGTAAATTCCAATCAGGCGCAACTACAATCGAAGAATTAATTAATTTTTCTTTAAGAGTATTAAATGCTTTTAAACATTTTTGACTAAAATAGAAAGGCACATCTTTTTCTAGAAAATTTGTTAAAGGCTTAGCTATTTTAGAAAAATCTTTAATAAATCTTCTATAGAATCCAGCATGTCCTAAAAAGCTTCGAATAGCCTTAACTGAACTAGGGGTAATATTTCAATGTTTTCAATTTTCGCTCTATCAACCTCAATCCCTTTACTAGAAATAATGACCTAACACAATCCCTTCTCGAACCATGAAATGACAATTTTCCCAATTAAGTACAAGGTTCGTTTCCTCACATCTTATTAGAACTCGTTTTAAATTTTTAAGGAAAAGATGGAAAGAATTATCGAATATCGAGAATTCGTCCATAAAAACCTACATAATGTCTTCTACGCGTTCATAAAAAGGGGCCAACATGCAGCGCTGAAAAGTAGCAGGAGCATTACATAATCCAAAGGTATTCTTCGATAAGAAAATGTACAATATGGACATGTAAATGTCATTTTTCTTGGTCCTCGAGAGTTATAGGGATTTGAAAGTAGCCAGAGAGTCCATCCAAGAAACAATAATACATATGTCGAGATAATCTTTTCAACATTTGATCAATGAATGGAAAAGGAAAGTGATCATTTCTTGTGGCATCGTTCAACTTCCTATAGTCAATGCAGACTCTCTATCCCGTGACTGTTCTTGTGGAATCAACTCATTCTTCTCATTCACTACAACAATCATGCCTCCGTTCTTAGGAACGACCTGCACAGGACTCACCCAAGTACTGTCAGAAATTGGATAAATAACTCCAGTATCTAGAAGTTTAATTACCTCAGCCTTAACGACTTCTTTCATGTTAGGATTCAGTCATCTTTAAACTTGTACACATGGTTTGTATTCATCCTCCATTAAAATTTTATGGGTGTAAAAAGAAGGACTGATCCTTTTAATATCAGAAATTTTTCAAGCTATGGCCTTTTATGCTCCTTTAATACTTGTAATAGCTTATCTTTCACATTTGGCTGCAAATCTAAAGCAATAATCACTGGTAATGTAGAATTATTTCCAAGAAACGAATATTCTAAGTGATTTGGTAATTACTCCAGTTTCAATTTGGGAGGTTCTTCAATAGAGGGTTTTAATTTTAATTCATCGTTTACCTCAATACCCTCATAATTCTTCTGTCTCAATAAAGACTCATTAGAATCTAAATCAACTTCTTTCTTACCTATCACAGCATCATTGTCATCCACCTCTTCTCCTTGAATAAGACACAGTTCCAACGTGTCCTTATGAATAATTTCCTATAAAGAATCTTGAATAACATGATCAACAGAATCAACAAAATAACAGGAATCATCTTGTTCTCTAGAGAATCTCATGGCATAATAGATTTTAAAAAGAATCTTTTTGTCACTGATAAACTGTAATATATACATATTTTAAACCCACATTTAGCATACTTTTGGATGATTTATCCCTTTAATTGTGGAATTTGATGCTCCTAATCCTTTTTTTCATATTTTATACTCAGAAGAGCACAGGAGGATTAAAAGAATGAGAAACGGGCCAAAAACAGAGAAAATGGGCCAAAGTATGAAGTCCACACAGCCTAAAGCTCACAACACGGTCGTGCCTCTTTAGCAGTCTCGAACACAGCCTGGGCTCGAATCACACGGGCATGTCCCTGATGTGACCTTTTTTAATTCCACTCAAAAAAAGATACTTAGAGGCAAAGAAACACATTCCAAAAGCCTATATAAACACCCTAAGTGTATCCTAAAAGAGGAGGTAGCTTGAGGCAGCCAGAGAGGGCTGAATACAGGGAATTACTCAAAGAAAGCTAGTTGATCCATCTTAGAAGCCAGACTCACATTCAAGACTGAGGATTTCTCCTTCAATTCCTTCAGGGGGTTTTAGGGTTTTCTTTATGTTTTGTTATTTTTCTTCTGAGATGTATTCTTTTATAAACATGAACTAAACCCCTTAAATACCTGAGGGGGATGAAACCTAAGACAGATCTTGTTATTGTTTTTTGAACTATATGATAAATATTTGATTTGTTCTTAATTATGTGTCCTTTATTCTTGTTTTGATATTTCAGGATATTGATTCAAGTATTGATGTGCTTAGGCAGTGGAGCAAAAGTCCCTGTTTAAGAGTAGATCTAGCATAGTTAAGCGAATTTGATCGCACTCTTAGAAATAGGAAGACGAAAGTTTGCCGGATTAGGGTCAAACCTAATATGGGAGTCCATAGATTGAGTTAATGCAGCTCTAGGGGTTTTAATTAAAAAGAGATTGTAATTAATCAACCCAGGGTTAGATGTTAGTAGCCTCAAAAGAGGTATTAATATAAATTAGGGAATCTTACGGATCAAGTCAAGTGAATAAATCGTCTGGTTTAGAGTTAAATAACAAGTGAAGTCTAGGTGGATTCTTCCCCAGGTATTGTCTTGATCAATTAATTTTTCCCAAAAGTATTTTCCCTATTCATCCTCTGTGTCTTGGCATCCTTAGCTTAGTAATTAGTTAAATAAACATTGATTACTTTTATTTTAGGATAGATAATAAAAAGAGAGTCAGTACTAGTACTTTTGGTTCCTTTGGGTTCGACATTCCAGTCTTGCCACTAAGCTGTACTACTGTTCGATAGGTACGCTTGCCTCAATCATGGTGATAGTTAGTTTCTAGGCTCCATTATTCATTTTATAAATATTAAGACTTATCACGGACAAGATCAAGTTTTTAGCGCCATTACCGGGGAACCGATATATTAAGAACACTAAATTTTTATTACTTTAGCCTCTCTTTTTTTTGCAATTTACTTTTATTTTTATTTTTTATTATTTTAATTTTAAATTTGCTAATTTTTATTTTATTCGTTCTTGCAGGTACCTCTAGTTTATGATTAGAAGGAACCCGACATGACCCTTAATTTATGACAGTGATATTGAAGGTACTGTTCGCAGAAATCGTAGAGAAATAATGCGAAGCTTAAATTAAATAGAAGAAGAGGAAGAAGACGAAACCAATACTACCGAAGAGATGGCTAATAACAATCCGCTACCTCCTGTAGTTGCCGCAAACCCAGTGAATCAAAATTCTGCTCCTTGTACTATGTATGATTATGCTAAACCTAATTTAATAGTAGCTGAATCGAGTATTCTTAGGCTTGCTATTGCTGCTAATAATTTTGAACTGAAACCTAACACTATTCAAATGATTCAACAATTTCTTCAATTTAATGGTTTGCAGGACGAAAACCCAAATACTCATTTAGCCAATTTTCTAGAATTCTGTGATACCTTCAAAATAAATGGCGGTGCTGATGATGACATCTGCCTTCGGTTGTTTCCCTTTTGTTTGAGGAATAAAGCCAAACAGTGATTGAATTCTCTTCCACGAGGGTCAATCAGTACATGGGATCAAATGACTGAAAAATTTTTGTCAAAATATTTTCTGCAGGCCAAAATGGCCAAGTTGAGGAATGATATCTTTTCTTTTGTGCAGATGGATCTAGAAACACTATATGATGCATGGGAGAGATACAAGGATTTGTTGAGAAGGTGCTCTCACCATGGGTTACCTCTATAGCTACAGATTCAAACCTTTTACAATGGTGTGAACCCCTCGACTAGGCAATTAATCTATTCAGCCAGGGCAGAACCCTGAATAACAAAACTCCTGAGGCGGCCTATGAGTTTATAGAGGAGATGTCACTAAATAACTATCAGTGGCAAGTTATGAGGACAAGGCCAACAAAAGCTGCCAGTGTTTTCAACCTTGACGCAGTAACCATGCTATCAAATCAGGTAGAACTTTTAAGTAAGAAAATTGATGGTTTGTGTGGTTCTTTGCAGGTACATCCGGTTATGCAGTGCGATACAAATGGAGGAGGGATGAGCAATACAGAATACCCACCCTACAACCCTGGCATAGAGAACGAATAGATGAACTATATGGGCAATAATTCTAGACCTCAAAATAACCCTTATAGTAACACTTACAATTCAGGTTGGAGGAACCACCCCAATTTCTCATGAGGTGGCCAATGAAATCAGAGACAACAACCCCTCCCAGGCTTTCAACAGCAACCTTACCCACAAGAAAAGAAGCCGAACCTTGAAGAGATGCTAACAAAATTCATCGCGATGTCAGAAACTCATTTCCAAAACACCGAAACAGCACTCAAAAATAAAGAAGCATCAATTCAAGGGATCAAGAACCAGTTAGGAAAACTTACCAATATCATATCAGAATGACCATAAGGTAGCTTGCCAAGCAACACCGAAACTAACTGAAAGGAGCAACTTCAAGCCATAACTGGTCATGATAGTGAAGGGTTAGATGAACCAAAACCGCGGCAAGAGAATGTGGTAGAGGAAGGTAAGGTTGAGGTAAGCCGTGATCAACCAAAACCGGTAATTATAGAGTACCAACCTCGTGTGCCATATCCCAATGCGATGAAGTAAGACCGCACAGATGAACAATTCAGTAAGTTTCTTAAACTTCAAAAAAAAATTACATATCAACTTACCGTTCCTTGAAGCTCTTTCGTAGATGCCTAACTCAAGGAAATTTTTAAAAGAGCCCTTGACAAACAAATGGAAGTTAGATGAGGCATCGCATGTGGAGCTAAACGCAGTGTGCTCAGCAATTCTGCAAAATAAACTACATCGAAAGATAAAATATCCAGGGAGTTTTACAATTCCATGTTTAATTGGTAGTTTATCTATTGATAATGCTTTAGCTGATTTAGGGGAAAGTATCCATGTTATGCCTTATAAAATGTTTAAATAGCTAGGTCTAGGGAAACCCAAACAAACTAGGATGAGCATTCAATTAGTTGATAAAACTATTAGAGTACCTAGGGGTATAATTGAGGATGTGCTAGTAAAAATTGACAAATTCATATTCCCAATAGACTTCGTCATGGTAGACATGGATGAGGACAATACGGTTCCTTTAATTTTAGGAAGGCCCTTTCTAGCAACTTCCAGATCTAAAATTGATTTTGGTACAGGTGAACTCACACTTCGTGTAGGTGACGAGACGATCACTCTTCAAGCACTTGACTCGGCTAGGACATCGAGTGATGAAGGTGAGAACGTAAATTCTATTGATAACTAAATGGTTTAACCTTCCTTACAGGAAACACCATGAAATTACACAACTGACCCAGATCATAGACCTCGTGCCAATAAAGAAGAAATTTATGAGAAACGAAGGCTTCAGATTGATGAACTAGACGAGTGGAAAGCACATTTTAAGGAGGAATCAAAACCACCCGAAGCAAAGCCGAGGGAACCCCCAGATGAGCCTATGGAACAACAAATGACTTCAAAAGAGGACATCAGGTATTGTTGGATAAGAAAGACCCGCAAATCGCCATCTCAGACTTTAAAATGAATGAAGAGATCTCTTTAAGGTACTTAATGTCTTCCTATACGGAATGGTCGAGTGACTCACTCTGAATTCATCACTTTTAAGGTAAACTCTACTTAATTCAAACTACATAATGATAGATTGAGAAAGGATTTTCAACTCCTCAAACCACCATGATCATGCGAATGAGAGGTAAGTCTAGCTTAAGACTTTAAACAAGCGCTTCTTGGGAGGCAACCCGAACACTGACCCCATTAATTTTCATATTTTTTATTCCTACTTTTAAGCACCTAACTGCAAACTAACTAAGTTAATGAAGCGCAGGTTTCCATACCCACACGGCCTCGCAACAGGATAAAATTTTTCCAACACACTGGCTGTGAGAAATCGCCCCGACCGTGCGATGCGACCATGCCGACACTGAGAAAGCCACACGGGTATAGAAACCACAACACATGCGTGGGAGAAGTGAACGAAGTACAACATGGCCATGCGATACGGCCGTGTGACCTAACACGCCCATGGCACACAGGCGTGGAGATGTCCCAAATATCAGATTTCTATTTAAAACCCCCCTCTCCTCACCTACTCCCCAATCTCCTCTTCTTCCATACCCTTTAAACTTTTCCCTTTCATTTCCCTCCTTTTTCCATCTTCACCATCACCTCCATGTCGAAGAAACGGAAGTATCCTAGCCTAGTCTCCCTGTGCGAGACCGATCTATATAAGTTCATGACGGCCGCTTCATTAACTCAACAAGCCAAGAACCTTTGAGTCCATTTACTTTTTCTTTTTCTTTTCTCTTCTCTTTTATTGTCCTTCTCTTTATCTCTCTTGTGCTAAATCTATATTATTATATTTTGATTTTGTTTATTTAGGTCCTTCAGGCTACTTGGGAAGCACAACACCACGACCCTAGTAACCACCACCATCGATGCCTCCTCCTCCAACTTGGCTCGAATTTCCCCGTTTATTTTTTTGACTCCATCCAAAAATTCAAGAAGTTTCACCTCTCTCCCTATCTTTTGATTTTCTTACTATATTGTTATTATCTATCTTTGTACATTGAGGGCAATGTACATCTTAAGTGTGGGGTGAAGTTTATTTAGAAAAGTTCCTAACTTTTGTATTATTCACAAATCCCTAAATTAGTTCTTGCTTTTAAGTGTGGAGAGGTATCAACAATACTCTTCTTGAATGATATCTTGTCTTAAATAATTTTCTCATGTTACTAATTAGAATGAAACTTACATTGATTTATGATTTTATTGATATGTTTTGGATTAAATCATAGTTAATTATGCATTGATGATTTAAACTTTAAGATCCTAGAGAATCAAGCATGATAAGTCTATTTTCAAAATTAAAAATTTGCTAGGTTGTTAACCTAATGATAAACAGTAAAAGTAACATATTTTAATCCCACATTTAGCATACTTTTGGATGATTTATTCCCTGAATTGTGTAAAAAGGTGCTCTTAATCCTTTCTTTTCATGTTTTATACTCAGGAAAGCACCTAGGGACGAAAAGAACGAGAAACGGGCTTAAAACAGACCAAATTGGGCCAACTCACGAAATCGACACGGCCTGGGTCCAAGACCACACGACTGTGCCTCCCTAATTTACTCTAACACGGCTTGAACCCCGAAACACAAGGGCGTGTCTCTTCAGCAGACTCGACCACGGCCTGAAATCGATTCACACGGGCGTGTGCCATGGGCGTATCCCTGCAGCGGCCAATAGGAGTTTTACTCGGAATAGGATACTTGGAGGCAAAGAAACACATTCCAAAGCCTATTCAAACACCCTAGTAGGAATTCTACTTGAATTAGGATATGTAGGGGCCAAGTAAGGCATCTCAAAGTCTATATAAACACTCTAAGGGGAAACTTAAGCGAGGAGTTTGGTAGAAGCCTTCTGCCAGGGCTTTCATCCAGGGGAAGCTAATGGAAGATAGGCCAATGAGCCGAGCCAGAAAGGTCAGATTTGTGGGAATCACTTGAGGATAGCCAGTTGACCCATCTCAAAGAAGCCGGAATTATACTCAAGACGGCGGATCTCTCATTCAATCCTTTCAGGGGGTTTTAGGAATTTCTTATGTTTTTTTTTTATCTTTTCTTCTGAGATGTTTTCTTTTATCATTATGAACTAAACCCTTCAGATACCTGAAGGGGATGAAACTTAGATGAATCATGTTATTTTTTTCTGAACTATATGATAAATACTTAGTTTGTTCTTAATTATGTGTGCTTAATTCTTGTGTTGATATTTTGGGATATTAATTCAAGTATGATGTGCTTAGGTGGTGGAGAAAAAGTCACCGTCTAAGAGTAGATCTAGCATAATTAAGCAGAATTGATTGCACACGTAGAGATAAGGTGACGAAATTTTGCCGAATTAGGGTGAAACCTAATATGGGAGTCCATAGATCGAGTTAATGCGATTCTAGGGGTTTTAATTAGAAAAAGATTTCAATTAATCAACCTAGGGTTAGATATTATTCGCCTCGAGAAAGGGTTTAATATAAATTAGGGAGTCTTACGGATCAAGCTAAGTGAATAAATCGTCTGGTTCAGTGTTAGATAACAAGTGAAGTCTAGGTGGATTCTTCCTAATGGAATCGTCTTAATCAACTGAGTTTTCCCAACAGTATTTCCCCAATTCCTTCTTTTTGTCTTTGCTTTTTAGCTTAGTAATTAGTTTGTTTTAGATTAAACAATCAATCACTTAATATTTAGGCTAAATAATAGAAAAAAGGTTAGTATTAGTACTTTTAGTTCCTGTGGGTTCGACAATCTGGTCTTGCCTAAGCTATACTACTGTTCGATAGGTGCACTTGCCTTAAGTCGTTGTCAGAGTTAGTTTCCAGGTTCGATCATTCTCTTTATAAATTTTAAAACTCGACAATTCAGACGATCAAGTTTTTGGCGTCGTTGCTGGGGAATTAAAATATTAAGAAAACTCTATTTTTATTACTTTAGCCATTTTTTTATTTTTTATTTTTTGCAATTTAATTTTTATTAGTTTGCTAATTTTTCTTTTATTTCAGTTTTGGAAAATAATTTTAGTCTATAGAAGATGGCACTGAATAATTATCACTGTCTCTCGCAGGTACACCCAGAAATACAATATGATTCGAATTTAAGAGGCATGGCGAATCTTGAGTACCCACCCTACGGATATGGCATGAAAAACAAGCAAGCTCACTATACGGGTAACTATTTTAGACCACAAAATAATTTTTATAATGACACTTATAATACAGGTTGGATGTACCATCCTAATTTCTTTTGGGATGATCAAAATAGCCAAAGATCGGAACTCCCTCTAGATTTCAACAACCACCTCACCAACAGGAAGAGGAGTCGAACATTGAAGAGATGTTGACAAAATTCATGGCAGCCACAGATACCCGTCTCCAAGACACTGAGACCACCCTTAAGAATCAACAAACATCGATTGTAGGGATCAAGAACGAAGTTGGTGAACTTACTAAGTCAGTTGGGGAAATTACTAAGTCAGTTGGACAACTTACTAAGCTGATCTTAGAATTACCACAAGGAAGCTTGCCAAGCAATACTGAAACTAACCCGAGAGAGAAAAATCAAGCCATTAACGATAGTGAAGGGTTAGACATACCAAATCCAAGGAAAGAACCTGTGGTAAGTGAAGGTAAGGTTGAGGTGTGCCATGATATACCAAAACCGGCAATTACAGAGTACCAACCTCGTATGCCATATCCCGATGCAATAAAGAAAGACCACACAGAGGAACAATTCGGTAAGTCTCCTGAACTTCCAAAGAAATTTCATATTAACATGTCATTTCTTGAAGCTCTTTCGCAGATGCCAGATCCTAGACCTCGTGTCGATAAAGAAGAAATTCATGAGGAATAAAGGCTTTGGATCAATGAACTAGACGAATGGGAGCCACACTTCAAAGAGAGACTAAAAACACACGAAGCAAAAACTAGGCAACTGCACGATGAACTTAATAATGGGACAACCCAGCTTAATATAGGAGATCAGGTACTCAAAATCTTCCCAAATGGAACAGTCGAGGTAACTAGTCCCAAAATCAGCACCTTTAAGGTAAATACTACTCGACTTAAGCTTTATATCCATAACCGAATTGATCACATGAGAAAGGATTTCCATCTCCTCAAACCACCATGATTGTCCGAACAATGTAAGTCTAGCTCAAGACTTTAAACGAGCACTTCTCGGGAGGCAACCCAAGCACTAACCCCATTTTTATTTTATTTTTATTTTTATTTTTATTTTTATTCCCTTTTTAGCATTCAAATAAACCAAAAGTACAGATTTCTAGACCACAAGGCCTTGCACACGGCCGTGGCCGTGGCCGTATGGGCACCACAAGTAGGTAAAAGGGTGTGACCATAGACGTGTGGCAACAAGACAAAATTTTCCCCAAAACATGGACCGCATCTCTATTTAAACCCCCTTCTTACTTTTTCTTTTCCAATTATCTTTCTTCTTTCATTTTCCATTATTTTTATTTTTATTTTTATTTTTATCTTTATTTTTATTTTCTTTATTATTTTCTTCTTATTCTTCATGCCATTTAGATTTAGCTTAGGATACAATAAAACCAAGCCGGCTACTTCGAGGATTCAATTTCAAACGGTTGGAGACGCGTCCCCACGTTCACCTCCAATCCTATCCGGTTTCTTTTCAATGACTTTATCCAAAATTCAAGAAGTTTCACTTCTCTCCCCATATTATGATTTTATGATTATTCGATATTATCTATCTTTGTACATTGAGAGCAATGTACATCTTAAGTATGGGGATTAACTATAGTATTATTTGAAAATCCCGAATTATGCCCCTGTTCTAAAGTAAGTTTCTCATATTATAATTAGGATGAAATTTCGATGATTTATGATTCTTATTGATATGTTTTGAGTAAGTCATAGTTAATTTTGCATTGATGATTTATATTTTAAGATACTAGAGAATCAAGCATGAAAAGTCTATTTTCAAGAATAAAAATTTTCTAGGTTGTCAAACTGAATTTGAATATTACCTTGAAGTTTGAAATTTACGAGATTGATGTCAAAAACACCCATAATTTTTGTGAGATTTGAGCCTTACAGAGCATACATTCTTTTTCATGCTCACTTTTTGATTATGAGTGTGTCAACACTGAATTGTTATTCTAGAACTTGCCTCGATTATACATGTTGAGACCATATTGTTTATTTGATATACTGAGATGATAAAGGCACCTAGGTTTTAACCCACTCACTCCACTAAAAAGCCTACCTTCACAATTAACCCTTAGTGAACCCTTTGATCCTAACAACCCTTTTTATTGATTTACCCACTAATATTAACCCAAAACCCCTCTCGTATTTGTTATCACCATTCCTTTTGACTACCCTTCTATCGAGACTTGATTTGATAAGTTTCTCAATTATATTATTTCAGTTATAAAAGCTCTTCCTTATGTGATATGTGCTAGCGTTATCTAAAAAAAAAATCGAACTATATTCATTATTAGTTCTATTTCATTATTAGTTCTATGTTCTAAGAGCTTGTACGTTTAATTTCAGCATCTTGAAGAAGAAGCTCGTATTATTAGTATTTTCATGTAATTATTCAAGTTATTAGTTCATTTTTCTAAAGTGAGGTAACTTGTCAATTCAATCTCGATTTTAACCTTACAATTTAGCCTTTATCCACACCTTTAACCCAAGCCCCGTTACAACCCTATTAAAGACCTTTTTATTTGTGTATCATCTCATATTACAATTGTGGAGATTTGATTTTTAGGAAAGCCTATGGGATTAACTTTTCAGGTTTGACTTATGAGTGGTTTTTCCTGAAACTTAAACACTTCGAGTGATTTGAGTGAATTTTTTGTGAGGATGTCAATCCTTATCGATTTTGAATTAAAGGTAATCATTTAGATAAGGGGAGACACCTATGTTTTCGTGCTCCAAATATATGACTTAGAATTGTTTGAATTTTTAGGAGTCTTTGAGTTAAATTATCCATGTATGAATTGCCTATGAATTATGATGAGACATTGTTGATGAGGATTATGAATTGTGGAAAGTTCATTTTAATTGTAAGTTGAGAATTTTGCTTGAGGACAAGTAAAAGCTTAAGTGTGGGGGTATTTGATAAACCGTAAAAGTAACATATTTTAATCCAACATTTAGCATACTTTTGGATGATTTTTTCCCTAAATTATGTAACAAGGTGCTCTTAATCCCTTCTTTTCATGTTTTATACTTAGGAAAGCACCTAGGGATGAAAAGAACAAGAAACGGGCTTAAAACGGACCAAATTAGGCCAACTCACGAAATCGACACGGCCTGGGCCCAAGACCACACGGTCGTGCCTCCCTAATTTACTCTAACACGGCCTGGACCCCGAAACACATGGGCATGTCTCTTTAACAGACTCGACCACAGCCTGAAATTGATTCATACAGGCGTGTGCCATGGGCGTGTCCTCGCCATGCCAAGAAGAGTTTTACCTAATAGGATACTTGGAGGCAAAGAAACACATTCCAAAGCCTATTCAAACACCCTAGTAGGAATTCTACTTGAATTAGGATATGTAGAGGCCAAGTAAGGCATTTCAAAGTCTATATAAACACCCTAGGGGGAAACTTAAGCGGGGAGTTCGGCAGAAGCCTTCTGCCAAGGCTTTTGTCCAAGGGAAGCTAGCGGAAGCTAGGCCAAGAAGCCAAGCCGCTTTAAAGGTCGATTGTGGAATCACTCGAGGATAGCCAGTTGACCCACCTTAAAGAAGCCAGAATTATACTCAAGACGGCGGATCTCTCCTTCAATTCTTTCAGGGGGCTTTAGGGATTTCTTATGTTTTGTTTTATCTTTTCTTCGAGATGTTTTCTTTTATCATTATGAACTAAACCCTTTAGATACCGAAGGGATGAAACCTAGATGAATCTTGTTATTGTTTTCTCGAACTATATGACAAATACTTAGTTTGTTCTTAATTATGTGCTTAATTCTTGTGTTGATATTTTGGATATTAATTCAAGTATGATGTGCTTAGGTGGTGGAGCAAAAGTCCCTGTCTAAGAGTAGATCTATCATAATTAAGCGGAGTTGATCGCACGCCTAGAGATAGGGTGGCGAGATTTTCTTTGGATTAGGTGAAACCTAATATGGGAGTCCATAGATCGAGTTAATGCGATTCTAAGGGTTTTAATTAGAAAGAGATTTCAATTAATCAACTTAGGGTTAGACGTTGTTCGCCTCGAGAGAGGGCTTAATATAAATTAGGGAGTCTTACGGATCAAGCTAAGTGAATAAATCATCTGGTCCAGTGTTAGATAACAAGTGAAGTTTAGGTGGATTCTTCCTAAGGGTATCGTCTTAATCAACTGAGTTTTCCCAATAGTATTTCCCCAATTTGTTCTTTTTGTCTTTGCATCTTTAGCTTAGTAATCAGTTAGTTTCAGATTAAACAATCAATCACTTAATATTTAGGCTAAATAATAGAAAGAAGGTTAGTATTAGTACTTTTAATTCCTGTGGGTTCGACAATCCGGTCTTGCCTAAGCTATACTACTGTTCGATAGGTGCACTTGCCTTAAGTCATTGTCAGAGTTAGTTTCCAGATTCGATCATTCTCTTTATAAATTTTAAAACTCGACAATTCAGACGATCACCTAAATTTGAATATTACCTTGAAGTTTGAAATTTGCAAGGTTGTCATCGAAAACCATAATTTTTGTGAGATTTTGAGCCTTAAGAGCATACATTTTTCGTGCTCACTTTTTTGATTATGAGTGTGTCAATATTGATTTGTTATTCTAGAACTTGTTTCGATTATACATTTCGAGACCACACCTTTGATTTGATATAGAGAGATGATAAAGGCACTTAGGATTTAACCCACTTACTCCACTAAAAGCCTACCCTTATAATTAACTCTTAGTGAACCCCTTTGATCTTAACAAACTGTTTCTTGACTTACCCATTAATATTAACCTAAAACCCTTCTTGTATTTGTTATCACCATTTTCTTAACTACCCTTATATGGAGAATTGATTTGATCAGTTGCCTAACTACATTCTTTATTTCAATTGTTAGATTCTAAATATTTGATTTTTTCTTGACTAAAAAAAATCGAAGTATATTCGTTATTAACTTCTATGTTTAAAATTCACATCTTTAGAAGAAGCTCGTATTATTTGATGTAATTATTCATTAATCAGTTCATTGTTTCTAGTTAGGTACTTTTTCAATTCAATCTCGATTCTAACCTTCTAATTCAGCCTATATCCACACCTTTAACCCAAGCCCCATTACAACCCTTTAAAAACCTTTTGATTTGTGTATCATCTCATTTTATAATGGTAGAGATTCGATTTTCATGCAAGCCTATGGTAATAACTTTTCATATTTGACTTATGAGTGCTTTATTTTGAACCTTAAACACTTTGAGTGATTTGAGTGAATCTTTAGTGAGGACATCAATCCTTGTCAGTTTTGAATCAAAGGTAATTATTCAGATAAGGGGAAACACCTATGTTTTCGTGCTATAAAAATTAATGACTTAGAATGTTTGAATGTTTAGGACTCTTTGAGTTAAATTATCCATGTATATATTATCTATGAATTATGATGAAGACATTGTTGATGAGAATTATGAGCTGAGGAAAGTTAATTCTAATTGTGAGTTGAAAATATATACATATCTTAAACCCATGTTTAGCATACTTTTGGATGATTTATCCCTTTAATTGTGGAATTTGATGCTCCTAATCCTTTTTTTTCATGTTTTATACTCAAGAGAGCACAGGAGGATGAAAAAAATGAGAAATGGGCCAAAAACGGAGAAAATAGACCAAAGTATGAAGTCCACATAGCCTGAAGCTCACTACATGGTCGTGCCTCTTTAGCAGGCTCAAACACGACCTGGGCTCGAATCACACGGGCGTGTCCCTGCCGTGACATGTTTTAATTCCACTCGAAAAAAGATACTTAAAGGCAAAGAAACACATTCCAAAAGCCTATATAAACACCCTAAGTGTATCCTAAAAGAGGAGGTAGCCTGAGGAGCTAGAGAGGGCTGAATACAGGGAATTACTCAAAAAAATCCAGTTGATCCATCTCAGAAGCCGAAATCACACTCAAGACTGAGGATTTCTCATTCAATTCCTTCAGGGGGTTTTAGGGTTTTCTTTATGTTTTGTTATTTTTCTTCTGAGATGTATTCTTTTATAAACATGAACTAAACCCCTTAAATACTTGAGGGGGATGAACCTAAGACAGATCTTGTTATTGTTTTCTAAACTATATGATAAATATTTGATTTGTTCTTGATTATGTGTCATTTATTCTTGTTTTGATATTTCAGGATATTGATTCAAGTATTGACGTGCTTAGGCAATGGAGCAAAAGTCCTTATTTAAGAATAGATCTAGCATAGTTAAGTGGAGTTGATCGTACTCCTAGAAATAGGACAACGAAAATCTGCCGGATTAGGGTCAAACCTAATATGGGAGTCCATAGATCGAGTTAATGCAATTCTAGGGGTTTTAATTAGAAAGAGATTTCAATTAATCAACCTAGGGTTAGACGTTAGTAGCCTCAAAAGAGGTATTAATATAAATTAGGGAACCCTACGGATCAAGTCAAGTGAATAAATCGTCTGGTTCAGAGTTAAATAACAAGTGAAGTATAGGTGTATTCTTCCTCGGATATTATCTTGATCAATTGATTTTTCCCAAAAGTATTTTCCCTATTCATTCTCTGTGTCTTAGCATCATTAGCTTAGTAATTAGTTAAATAAACATTAATCACTTTTATTTTAGGCTAGATAATAAAAAGAGAGTCAGTACTAGCACTTTTGGTTCCTTTGGGTTCGACATTCTGGTCTTGCCACTAAGCTATACTACTGTTCGATAGGTGCGCTTGTCCCAATCATCGTGATAGTTAGTTTCTAGGCTTGATCATTCATTTTATAAATAATAAGACCTATCACAGACACGATCAGTCACCTACCCTAAGCACAAGTTTACTGTCACCCATATCAATAACAGCCGTAACAGTGGCTAAAAATGGGAACATCCTCATCCATGTCAAGAACAACAAAATCAACAAGGAATATGAATTTATCTACTTTTACAAGAACATCTTCAATAATACCTTAGGATATTTAACAGATCTATCCGCTAATTGAATACTCATCAAGTAGTATTTTGTTATAGGATTCTAAAAACATCAAAATTACAAGAAAGTGGGATTAAATTGACTTACCAATCAAGCTTTGAACCTTAAACCCTAATTTTTCTATTTCTTTTTCTTTCTTCTTTTCCCCTTGTCTATGTTTCGTTTGTTTTGTTTCTTTTATTTCTTTTGTTTAATACTATATTATTAAATATTAAGTATTTATATTTACTAGTATTTATACATATGTACATTATTTTTACACATGTATTTTACAATTACCATACAATTGATTTTACTTTTTACTATACAAGTGTTACATATGGTTTATTTACTAATTTAGTCCCTTCACTTTTCTTTTAATCACTTTCACCGTTATTCAATCTAGTCCTTATACCTAATTACTCTTAATTCAAACTAATTCACCTAACCAAAACCTAATTAACTACACAACTAACTTTGTAAATATTTTTAATAAATATTTATGAAACTGTTTTACGAAAATGGAGACCCAAAAATACATTTTCCAGTTACCCGATTATCGGGTCATTACAGATCTCCAGTATGTTAACAAGTCTAAAACTCTTATGTATTAAGCAACTTGTATATGCTTTGTAACTAAGTATTGAAAGCACTTATGTATTAAACATGATGGCGAATGATGGATATGTTGATGAAGTCGAAGGAAGTCCTGGGCGCTCATAAAGTCATCTGTGTAAATTCTCATGGCAGCACCGAACTCAGGGATGCTCATGTGGTACATGAAACCACCAAGTCGAAAAGTGATGGTTCCAAGATCGTCATGAACCGTCATGACCTACTATACCAAAAACGTTGAGCCAAACTTCAATGTCAGCTCTATGTAGATGGGCTCGATGATGGTAAAGAATCTATCCCACGGAGCTACTGGCGATAATAGCGCGCACGTCATTAGCGAGTCGACCTACTCCAACGCTGCCAAAGCTGAGTGGTCGTGCTCGAAGGAGCTGATATAAATCCTCTTTAAGGCCCGCCTAGAATTGGAGATAGGGGTGGCGGGCCTTGGTGAAAGCACTCGAGGAGAAGGTCGCGCCGAGGCCCTTCCATTTTTTTGAAGCGAGAAGGTGGTCTTGGACTTGCATCATGTATTCATCATGGTGTGCCTGAAAAAGTAAACGAGTTCATTAATAAATAAATAAACCAAGCATCACCAAATAAAATCCAAGTAGTCCGAAATAACAAAGTATTCCTAAAATAGTATGTTCAAATACTAAAGCATGCATAAACCAGAAAGTGAAACTATAATGAACCAAAGTGGTGAAAACGCTAGGAATATGAAATCAAATAACAAATTCACAACTAAAAACAAATTCTAAAAGTAAGAGCATGAATAATAAATAAATAAAGAACAATTTGAGTACCAAATCAAAGGACAAGAGCAATGAGCATGGTAGTCAAAATAATAAGTAATAATGAATCATAATAATGGTAGTAAACAAATAATACTAAAGTAAATGAATAGAATTAAGAATAGAGAACAATAGATAATAAAAAATAAATAAATAAAATAACTAATAATAATAAATGAAGAAATAATAAAGAAAATAGGACAATGGGCAAAAGGGAAAAACTGACTGATGTAGGGCGGTGGTCGACGGGTATAAGGGATGAGCGGTCGATGGAGAATAGAGGTTGATCGGTGGAGGTCGAGACGACTTGGGTTGGGTTGGGCGCGTGGGTATGTGCTGGGCGGCGGGAAAAATGGAAAGGGGTAAGGGGGATGTTTGGGTGTGATGGGGAAAAGAGAGAAGGGAAAAGGAGATGGTGGGAAGGGTGTGAGGGTTGTGGTGGTTTGGTGGGAAGGGGTCTATCGTGGGAGATGATGGAAGAAAAGGTGGGGGCTATTGTTGGGGAAAACGAAGAGGAAAAGGGAGAAATTGGGTAAGGGGATCGACAAAAGAGGAAGGGGGAGAGGAGAAAATCGGAGAGAGTGTTGGGGAAGGGTGGTGGTCGGAGGGATAGCCGAAAGTTGGAGCGGTGGCTAAGGGAAGGATTAGAATAAGAAGAAAAAAAGTAAAAAGAAAAAGAAAATTAGGGTTTAAGGTTAAAAAGGGACACGGTCGTGTGAGGCCCATGTTGGGCCACACGAATGTGCTACAAACCCGTGCGGCCTCTGTTTAGCCCGTGTGCATTAAAAATCCTTGTCTTGTTTTCACATGGCCTCGACACGCCCGTGTATCCAAGACGTGTGATGCACACGGCCGTCTCGTATGGCCGTGTGCAACATCATTCGCTTCTCCCACGCCCATGCGACCTTCCACATGTGCCTTGCTCGTGTAACTCTTTGACTTATTTTAAAATTGAAAATTTTAGCTCCAGGTTTCACAAGGCCTAGGACAAGCCCGTGTGTCCAAGTCGTATGGTCCACATGGCCGTGTTGTACACCCGTGTGTACTATTTTTAAGCCATGTCCATGTTGATTTTTTTGGGTAATTAAGCTCCAAGATCAACACGGCCAAGGATACACCTGTGTGTTTTGGCCGTGTGGATTACACGGCCGTGTCACCTGCCCTTGTAAATTTCTATCGATTTCCTTAAAATTTAAAAACACAGCCTAGGACATGCCCCTGTATCCAGGCCGTGTGTGTCACACGGCTAAGGACACGCCCATCTGTCCAGGCCGTGTGGGTTACTTGGCCATGTTGCCAGGCTGTGTAACTCACCATCGCACCCCTGTTAGGTCACACGACCAAGTACACGCCCGTGTGTCGAGGCTGTGTGGGTCAAAAACCTGGATTTCTAATATTTAGTTAATTTTAAAGAAATAATATGAAATGAAAATAAGCAAATTAGCAGTGTTAACACTCGGGTTGCCTCCCGAGAAGCGCTTATTTAAAGTCTAAGCTAGACTTACCTTGTGTACACAATTACGAAGATTCAGGAGCTGAAACTCCTCTCTATCATTTCTAAAGTCTTTAATTATAAAGTTTAAGTCGATGATCGTTTACCTTGAATGTGCCATATCCTGGATGAGCTACCTCTATTGTATCGTATGGGAGAACAGTTTGTACTACGAATGAACCTGACCATCTTGATTTCAGCTTTTCCGAGAAACAACCTGAGCTTTGAATTATATAAAAGGACAAGATCTCCAGCTGCAAATTGTTTGGGCTGCCTCAAACGATCATCATGGCGTTGCTTTGTCGCTTCTTTATATAATCTTGAGTTCTCATAAGCATTCGCTCGCCACTCATCTAACTCGTTCAGTTGCATCAATCTCTTCTCACCTGCAAGTTTAATATCATAGTTTAAAATTTTTATAGCCTAGAATGCTTTGTGCTCTAATTCAAATGGTAGATGACAACTTTTTCCATAAACAAGTTTGTAAGGAGATGTTTCTATGGGTGTATTAAAAGCAGTTTTATAGGCCCATAAAGCATCATCCACTTTTATCACCCAATCCTTCCTATTCGACTCTATAGTTTTCTCTAGGATACGTTTAAGCTCTCGATTTGCAACTTCAACTTGTCCACTAGTTTGAGGGTGATAAGGGGTAGTTGTTCTATTATGCACTCTATACTTCTTAAGAACCTTATCAAATTGAGCATTACAAAAATGAGTACCCCTATCACTAATAATTGCTCTAGGTGTTCTGAACCGAAAAAAGAGCTTCTTAAGAAATCACACTACCACTTTAGCATCATTAGTGGGTAAAGCCTAAGCTTCAACCCATTTTGACATATAATCTACCGCTACTAGGATATATTTATTACCAAACGAGCTAGGAAATGGACCCATATTTATTGCTTTAGGTGTTCTGAACCGAAAAAAGAGCTTATTGAGAAATCACACTACCACTTTAGCATCATTAGTGGGTAAAGCCTGAGCTTCAACCCATTTTGACATATAATTTACTGCTACTAGGATATATTTATTACCAAACGAGCTAGGAAATGGACCCATAAAATCGATGCCCCATACATCAAATATTTCACATGAGAGCATATACGTTTGAGGCATTTCATCACGTTTAGAAATATTACCTATTCTCTGGCATCTATCACAAGAAATAACATACCTGTTTGCGTCCTTGAATAGTGTGGGCCAATAAAAACTTGATTCAAGAGTTTTATGTGCTGTCCTAATCCCACTGTAATGTCCTCATGTTGGTCTTGAGTGGCAGTGTTCCAAGATTTTACTCGCTTTTGTTTTGTAACACATCTCTGAATTACTTGATCTGCACATACATGAAAAAGAAAAGGATCCTCCCAAAAATAATTTTTCACATCAACAAAGAATTGCTTCTTTTGATGATGTGTCAACCCTTTTGGTAGGACGTTAGCAGCTAGATAATTCGCAATATCCGCAAACCAAGGAACTTCAAAGTCAATTATAACCAAAAGTTGCTCCTCAGGAAATGAGTCATTTATCTCATTTTCATCAAGCTCCTTGATATGTGAATTCTCTAACCCAAAAAGGTGATCCACTGTAAGATTTTCAGTTCTCTTCTTGTCCTGGATTTCTAAATCAAATTCTTGCAATAAAAAAATCCATCTTATAAGTCGAGGTTTTGCATCTGATTTAGTGAGGAGATAATGAATAGCCGAATGGTCAATGTAAACGATAACTTTAGATAATATTAAATATGCCTAAATTTATAGAATGCAAAACCATAGCTAGTAATTTTTTTTGTAGTAGTAGTGTAGTTTTCTTGTTTAGCTGTCAATGTCTTGCTAGCATAATAGATCGATTGAAAATACTTGTCTCTTCACTGTCGAGAACTGCACCTACTGTAAAATCACTCACATCACACATTAGTTCAAAGGGTAAATTCCAATTAGGTGCAACTACAATCAGAGCATTAATTAATTTTTCTTTAAGGGTATTAAATGCTTCTAAACATTCCTGAATAAAATCGAAAGGCACATCTTTTTCGAGGAAATTCGTTAAAGGCTTAGCTATTTTAGAAAAATCTCTAATAAATCTTCTATAGAATCTATCATGTCTTAAAAAGCTTCGAATAGCCTTAACTGAACTATGGGCAGGTAATTTTTCAATGGTTTCAATTTTCACTCTATCAACCTCAATCCCTTTACTAGAAATTATGACCTAACACAATCCCTTCTCGAACCATGAAGTGACATTTTTCCAATCAAGTACAAGGTTTGTTTCATCACATCTCATTAGAACTCGTTTTTAATTTTTAAGGAAAAGATGGAAAGAATTACCGAATACCGAGAACTCGTCCATAAAAACCTCCATATTGTATTCTACGAGTTCATCAAAAATGGCCAATATGCAGCGCTGAAAAGTAGCAGGAGCATTACATAATCCAAAAGGCATTCTTCGGTAAGCAAACATACTATATGGACATGTAAATGTCATTTTTCTTGGTCCTCGGGAGCTATAGGGATTTGAAAGTAGCTAGAGAGTCCAGATAATCTTTCCAACATTTGATCAATGAATGGAAAAGGAAAGTGATATTTTCTTGTGGCGTCATTCAACTTCCTATAGTCAATGCAGACTCTCCATCCCGTGACTGTTCTTGTTGGAATCAACTCATTCTTCTCATTCGCTACAACAGTCATGCCTCCCTTCTTAGGAACAACCTACACAGGACTCACCCAAGTATTGTCAGAAATAGGATAAACAACTCTAGCATCTAGAAGTTTAATTACCTCAGCCTTAATGACTTCTTTCATGTTTGGATTCAGTCGTCTTTGAGCTTGCACACATAGTTTGTATTCATCCTCCATTAAAATTTTATGGGTACAAAAAGAAGGATTGGTCCCTTTAATGTTAGAAATCTTCCAAGCTATGGCCCTTTTATGCTCCTTTAATACTTGTAATAGCTCATCTTTCTCATTTGGCTGCAAATCTGAAGCAATAATCACTGGTAATGTAGAATTATTTCTAAGAAACGCATATTCTAAGTGATTTGGTAATTGCTTCAGTTCAATTTGGGAGGTTCTTCAATAGAGGGTTTTAATTTCAATTCATAGTTTACCTCAATACCCTCATAATTCTTCTGTCTCAGCGAAGACTCATTAAAATCTAAATCAACTTTTGTCTAACTTATCACAGCATCATCGTCATCCACCTCCTCTCCTTGAACAAGACACAATTCGAACATGTCCTTATGAACAATTTCCTATAAAGAATCTTGAATAACATGATCAATAGAATCAATAAAATAACAGGAATCATCTTGTTCTCTAGAGAATCTCATGGCATCATAGATTTTAAAAATAATCTCTTCGTCACCTACCATAAGCACAAATTTACCGTTACCCATATCTATAATAGCCTTAGTAGTGGCTAAAAATGGGCGACCTAAAATTAAAGATACCTTCACATCCTCATCCATGTCAAGAACAACAAAATCAATAGGGAATATGAATTTATATACTTTTACAAGCACATCTTCAATAATACCCCTAGGATATTTAACAGATCTGTCAGTTAATTGAATACTCATCCTAATGGGTTTTGGTTCCCTAAGACCAAGCTGCTTGAACATTTTATAAGGCATCAGATTAATGTTAGCATCTAAATCAGCTAATGCTTTCTCAATATTTAAACTACCAATTAAACAGGGAATAGTAAAACTTCTTGGATCTTTCAGTTTGGTTGGTAGTTTATTTTGAAAAATAGCTGAACATTCCTCGTTGAGTTTCACAGTGGATAGCTCTTCAAACTTCCTTTTATTTGTTAATAGCTCTTTCAAAAAATTTTCATATGTAGGCATCTGAGAAATAGCTTCAACAAAAGGTAAGTTAATATGCAACTGTTTAAAAATTTCAAGAAATTTATCGAATTATGCATTCATGCGGTCTTTCTTCAAGTTTGCCGGATATGGAATTTGTGGTTTATATTCCTTGAGTACTGGTGTTTCACTCACTTCGAGTTTTACCTCTTCATCTTTTTCCTCAACAGATTCCTGTTGCAGCTTCTTTTCAGGTTCAGTTAACACTTTCCCATTCCTTAGGGTAACTGCTTTTTGGTTCGGTGTTACTAGGCAAACTACCTTGTTGCCTTTCTAAAACTAATTTAACAAGCTGCCGATTTGATTTTCGAGCCCATGAATCGACGCTTGTTGATTTTTCAAGGCCGTCTCGGTGTTTTGAAAATGAGTCTCTGACACCAAAATAAATTTTGCCAACATCTCTTCAAGGTTCAATTTCTTCTCTTGCTGATAAGGTTGTTGAAAACCTGGAGAGGGTTGTGGTCTTTGATTTCCTTTACCTCCCCATGAGAAATTTGGGTGGTTCCTCCATCCTGCATTATAAGTATTACTATAAGGATTATTTTAAGGTCTAGAATTATTACTCATATAATTTATTTGCTCATTCTCCATGCTAGGATTGTAGGGTAAATATTTCGAGTTGTTTATTCCACCTCCATTTGCGTCGCATTGCATCACCAAATGTACATGCGTAGAGACACATAAACCATCAATCTTTTTATTCAAGAGTTCTACCTGTTTTGATAACATGGTGATCGCATCTAGATTAAAAACACTGGCTGCTTTTGTCGGCTTTATCCTCATGACTTGCTACTGATAATTATTCAGTGACATCTCCTCTATAAACTCATAAGCCTCCTCAAGTGTTTTATTATTCAAAGTACCACCGCGGCTGCACCGATCAGTTGCCTAGTTGAGGGTTCAAACTATTGTAAAAACTTTGAACCTGTAGCCATCAATACTTTTTTCTCAATTCTAACTTGAAATTCTTTCAATTTAACCCCTAACTCTTCAATTTATTCAACATGAACAACATCTAAAAATTCACTAACTACTGAAATTTCAACATAAATCAAATAGTATTTTGTTCTAGGATTCTAAAAACATCAAAATTACAAAAAAAAAAGGATTAAATTGACTTACCAATCAAACTTTGAACCTTAAACCCTAATTTTTCTTTTTCTTTTTCTTTCTTCTTTCCCCCTTCTCTGTTTGGTTTGTTTTGTTTCTTTTAATTCCTTTTTCTTTCTTTTCTTTCTTTTGTTTAATATAATTATATTATATTATATTATATTCTTAAATATTAAGTATTTATGTACATTATTTTTATACATGTATTTTACAATTACCATACATTGTATTTACTTTTTACTATACAAGTGTTACATATGGTTTATTTACTAATTTAGTCCCTTTACTTTTCTTTTAATCTATAATTAAACTTTTACCCTTTATTCAATCTAGTCCTTATACCTAATTACTCTTAATTCAAACTAATTCACCTAATCAAAACCTAATTAACCACACAACTAACTTCGTAAATATTTTTAATAAATATTTATGAATTCCGTTTTACGAAAACGGAGACTTGAAAATACACTTTCCGATTACCCAACTATCGAGTCATTACAGATCTCCAGTATGTTAACAAGTCTAAAACTCTTATGTATTAAGCAACTTGTATATGCTTTGTAACTAAGTATTGAAAGCACTTATTTGTTCATTGTTGAACGTGTTTTTTTAATAGTGCATTTGAGAAAGTAAACATGTTTTGCTTACCGCATAAGTTCTTTAGGGGGAGAACTTAGTGGTGAGTGATATTACAAAAGTGAGGTTACTATCTTGTGATAGAATTTAAATCATTTGTTGTATTGAGATTAAAGATTAAAGATAGTGAATTAACTCACTAAGTTAAATTCCGCCAACGTAAGGAAACCAAACTGTGCAAACAATCTTCTGTGGTATTGTTTTTCTCTATTTTGTTGTTGTGATCAGTACAACTATTACTTCTACTCAAACACTTTGTTTTTTAAGCAATTAGCGAATATCCGTTTTAACATATATATGTCTCTCTATATATATATATTTCATGGTGTTTCTTCAAAGAAAAAACTCCATAATACTCCTGAAAAAATACTTATTATGAAAAAATAATATTTGAAGATGTTTAGTTTGAGAAATAATATAAAAATTGTCCCGAATTGTGCTGCAACCAAGTCTTTGCCCACAAGGACATAACACCAACAGAACAAAAGCAGGCTGCCGTAAAACAAACTTTGCATGCGTCAAATTTAATTGGAACAAACTGAACACATTCAAGTCGTTAAAGGTGTAGATATACATACTGCACAGATTGAACAAAGGGCTTGCATTTTATCTTTCTTGTATATACTTTATTTGAGATAAAATAGATTGAATAAATAGGCGATATTGCAGCACACTTGTTAAATGAAACATCAGCTGGCTGAGTTGAACTGGTAAGAAGCATAGGAAAGAGAACCAAGTTGCCAGCTGTGATGGATAAGTTTGGCCTTTGCATTTTCACCAGCAGCACCCATGGCTACATGCAAAGGATACAAGTGGTCCGGCCATGGGTGAGCCATCTTCGCATGTGGTGCCTTCTCTTGATAGCAGTTCACATCTTCATATCTATAAAAAGAATCAAACGAAGAGACAACAAAAAAGAACAGACAGAAAACATTCATCAGAAACATTAAATGCCAATTGCTATCATTGTTACCCCAAAGAACAGAGTGATAGTAAGTTGGAGATAAAAGGAATGTCAGCCTTGGTTCATTAAAAGCAATCCCTTTATTTTAAGTGCAATCTGCAATCATGAGCCATGAATCTTCTCAAACAATATACTTCCTTCTCAGTTAAATATACATTTGAGGGGGGCATATATTTAGGATCAGAACCATAATCCAATCAAATTCATAACCTTTACACATACTATGTGAATACTACTGCCAGTCATAGCCTTTTGACAGTTTGATTATTGAAGTAGAAAAGCAAAGAGTCACTAAACAACCTCAACATTTTTTCAGCTTTCCAATGATACCATTGTCTAAATCGATTTGCCAGTTTTATCATCACTCGTTAGAAGTTACATCAGTCACCATGTTTAAACACCAATTGCACATTGTTGTCAATCTAACGTGTAAAAATATAGAAAAAGAAAAATGAAGTTACAAGAAAAGAAAGAATGATTTACCTTCCTTGAAGGAGAGCATCTTTAAGCCAAGTATCAAACTCCAAAGCCCACGGAACAATACCATCTACAATTCTAGGGGCCCTCAAGTTATGAGTGGCGGATCCAGAACCCATGATAAAAACACCTTCATCCTTGAGAGGGGCCAAAGCCTTTCCCAAGTTGTAGTGGTAATTACCATCCCTTTTTGACTGAACAGAGAGTTGGCAAACTGGAATATCAGCCTCTGGATACATGAGCATGAGTGGAACCCAAGCACCATGGTCCAGCCCACGTTCTCTATCTTCATCAACACGCTTGAAACCGGATGCCATCAGCAATTCCTTCACTCTTAGTGCCAACTCTGGCGCCCCTGGTGCCGGGTATTTCAGCTGTTAACCGAAAAGGAAAAGAAACTGATTACGACTACCATTTTTTTCCCTAAGAAGCTAGAAGCATAATTTCAATAACAACCGCTACACATTCGAATAACTACAATCTGAATCAATTATTACGATATTTGATCAGATTGATAACTAGAATATCCTGAGCTAAACTATTATAAATCCGGATTGGCTCCACAAGTAGTAAGACTTAAACCAGAATAAATCTAGTGAGAAGCCGGTCTCAAAGCAGGGTTCTCAGACTACCATTTTTTGCTCAAATTGACAACACCCAATGGCCGAAATTACTTTTATATTGAAGAATCTCATTAAAAAACAATCATTTTTCATAGCTGATATATAGAACACCTCATTCAAATGAATAAAACATAATGGCCTAAATTCCAGTTATATTGAAGAACCTCATTCAAATTAACATCCCCAGTCCCTTGCTTTTAATTCTCAGAATCCAAAAACGATAAACTAAAGTCCGAATTAAACAAAAAATAGAAAAGTTAGGAGGGTTAGGAAAGGCACCTTGTACATAGCGTCAGGGAAACCATAGAAATCATAGATTGTATCATTGCGGTGAACGATGTTAACGGCGGGAAAGGAAGTGTCCCAATGACCAGAAATGACGAGGATGGCTTTGGGTTTTTGGGGTAACACTTCGTCCTTCCATGACTGCAAGAAATGCCTTGCGGAAATCGACTCGTCTATGGCCAGCGTCGGTGCTCCGTGTGATATATAGAAAGTATTCTTCATCGTCAACGCCACCTTTACCGATATCCGTATTTCTTAAGCAATTACAACGGTTTTGCAGATCCCAATTCCGAGTCTGACATTGATATTTTATATATATATAGCTCATGGTTTTTAGTTTCCACCTAACCCCTCCCGCTCTTGGTTGGTGAAGGAAAGGAAAAGCAGGGCCGCTTCCCTGTTTTCCATTGCACCCGTCTTTCGTTTGATATTATATATATAGGCAACGTGATAACGAATTTTGTTTCTATATAATTATATAAATAAACTTTTAATTTTGTTTCTATACACGTTTCGAAGCGTATATAAAGGTGTATCCTAAAGAGAAGCAGCCTAAGGCTGTTAGAGAGGGCTGAATATAAAGAATTATTCAAAGAAAATCAGTCGATCTATTTTAAAAATAGGAATCACATTTAAGACTTAGGATTTTATTTTTTTTATGTTTTGTTTTTTTTTTTTAGATTATTCTTTTATGGACATGAACTAAACTTCTTAAATACTTGAGGGGATAAAATCTAAGACGTATCTTGTTATTATTTTCTAAACTATATGATAAATATTTGATTTGTTCTTAATTATGTGTCCTTTATTCTTGTTTTGATATTTCAAGATATTGATTTAAGTATTGATGTGCTTAGTCAATGGAGCAAAAATCCATATTTAAGAGTAGATCTAGCATAATTAAACAGAGTTGATCGCATTCCTAGAAATAGAACGACAAAAATCTGCCGGATTAGGGTCAAACCTAATATGAGAGTCCATAGATCGAGTTAATGCAACTCTAGGGGTTTTAATTAGAAAGAGATTTCAATTAATCAATCTAGGTTTAGACGTTAGTAGCCTCGAAAGAGTTATTAATATAAATTAAGGAATCCTATGGATCAAGTCAAGTGAATAAATCATCTGGTTCAGAGTTAAATAACAAATAAAGTCTAGGTGTATTCTTCCTCGGGTATTGTCTTGATCAATTGATTTTTCCTAAAAGTATTTTCCCTATTCATTCTTCGTGTCTTGGCATCCTTAGCTTAGTAATTAGTTAAATAAACATTAATCATTTTTATTTTAGGCTAGATAATAAAAAGAGAGTCAGTACTAATATTTTTAGTTCCTTTATGTTCGACATTCCAGTCTTGCCACTAAGCCATACTACTGTTCGATAGGTGCGCTTACCTCAATCGTGGTGATAGTTAGTTTCTAGGCTCGATCATTCAATGTATAAATATTAAGACTTATATCGTGGTGATAGTTAATTTCTAGGCTCGATCATTCATTTTATAAATATTAAGACTTATCACGGACACGATCAGTCACCTACCCTAAGCACAAGTTTACCGTCACCCATGTCAATAACAGCCTTAGTAGTGGCTAAAAATGGGCGACCTAAAATTAAAGTTACCTTAACATCCTCATCCATGTCAAGAACAATAAAATCAACAAGAAATATGAATTTATCTACTTTTACAAGCACATCTTCAATAATACCCCTAGGATATTTAACAGATCTGTCCGCTAATTGAATACTCATTCTAGTGGGTTTTGGTTCCCAAGATCAAGTTGCTTGAAAATTTTATAAGGCATCAGATAAATGTTAGCACCTAAATCAGCTAATGCTTTCTCAATATTTAAACTACCAATTAAACAGGGAATAGTAAAACTTCCTGAATCTTTCAGTTTGGTTGGTAGTTTATTTTGAAGAATAGCTGAACATTCCTAGTTGAGTTTCACAATGGATAGCTCTTCAAACTTTCTTTTATTTGTTAATAGCTCTTTCAAAAATTTTGCATATGTAGGCATCTGAGAAATAGCTTCAAAAAAAGGTAAGTTAATATGCAACTGTCTAAAAAGTTCAAGAAATTTACCGAATTGTGCATTCATGCGGTCTTTCTTCAACTTTATCGGATATAGAATTTGTGGTTTATATTCCTTAAGTACTGGTGTTTCACTCACTTCGAGTTTTACCTCCTCATCCTTTTCCTTATCATATTCTTGTTGCAGCTTCTTTTCAGGTTCAATTAACACTTTCCCATTCTTTAGGTTAACTGTTTTCACATGCTCTTTTGGGTTGGGTTCGGTGTTATTAGGCAAACTACCTTGTTTCCTTTTTGAAATTAATTTAGCAAGCTGTCCGATTTGATTTTGAGCCCATGAATCGACGCTTGCTGATTTTTCAAGGTCGTCTCGGTGTTTTGAAAATGAGCCTCTAACATCGAAATAAATTTCGCCAACATCTCTTCAAGGTTTGGTTTCTTCTCTTGCTGATAAAGTTATTGAAAACCTGGAGGGAGTTGTGGTTTTGATTTCTTTTACCTCCCCATGAGAAATTTGGGTGGTTCATCCATCCTGCATTATAGGTATTACTATAAGGATTATTTTGAGATTAAGAATTATTACCCATATAATTTATTTGCTCATTCTCCATGCTAGGACCGTAGGGTAAATATTTCGAGTTGTTTATTCCACCTCTATTTGTGCCGCATTGTATCACTGGATGTACTTGTGTAGAGACACATAAACCATCAATCTTTTTATTCAAGAGTTCTACCTGTTTTGATAACATGGTGACCGCATCTAGATTAAAAACACCGGCTACTTTTTTCGGCTTTGTCCTCATGACTTACTATTGTTAATTATTCAGTGACATCTCCTCTATAAACTTATAAGCCTCCTTAGATGTTTTATTATTCAAAGTACCACCAGTGGCTGTATCGATCAGTTGCCTAGTTGAGGGTTCAAACCATTGTAAAAAGTTTCAACCTGTAGCCATCAATCCTTTTTTCTCAATTCTAACTTGAAATCCTTTCAATTTAACCCATAATTCTTCAATTTATTCCACATGAGCAATCCCTTTCTTTTAAGTGCAATTTGCAATCATGAACCATGAATCTTCTCAAACAATATACTTCCTTCTCATTTAAATATACATTTGAGGGGGGCATATATTTAAGATCGAACCATAATCCAATCAAATTCATAACCTTTACACATACTATGTGAATACTTGGGTCATTGTTGGAACATTTTCAACAATATTTATAGTGTTCAATAACTATAAATGAATAGCTATAATTAATCAAAAGATTATATTTTTTATTTTGAAAAGAATTATAACTATTTAAATAATATTATTTGAATAGTTATAATTAAATGAATAATTATGTTTTATTTTAAAAACATTATTATTTGGAAAGGTACCAATTGATTAAAGATGTCTCTATGAAAAGACATGAAAATTCCTATAAATAGGAATCAGATTTCACTTGGAGATATACCAACAAATTCCAATATTCTTTCTTTCTTCCTTCATTTTCTAATATTGTTAGATTGTTCTATAAAGTATTACTGTAGAAATCCTTTATAGAAATTGGTTTTCTTGTCATACATTGCTCAGTGTGTAGTGGGCTATTCTCGTCAGTGCAAAACGCAAATAGCCATTGGCTTCATTGTATCCTCGAGGTTAATTTGCTTGGAACTCGTTTGCACACTGAAGATAGGTGGGGGTGAATATAACCTTAAAGATAGTGATTTGATACACGCCTTGGAGCCTTGTCCTATTTCTTCTTCTGTTCAAGTTTCGTTCGTGTGTTCGAGATTTTCCTCACCGAAGTTTTGTACTAACAATTTTAAGGTTATATTTCATGATGACTACAACAACTCATGAAAGTGAAACACTAAGGGAGTTGGCTTTCAATTTTGTCAAACTTGATTGGTTTGATGGTGGCAATTTTCGACGATGGCAGAAAAAGATGCACTTCTTATTATCAACTTTGAAGATTGCTTATGTTTTGGATACTCCAAGACCGACGAGACCGAAACGAATCATTCGCAACCCGAGAAAGACAAAATGGGACAATGTTGATTACATGTGCATGGGCCACATATTGAATGGTTTATCTGATGGTTTGTTTGACACCTATCAAAACGAGGTCACCGTTAAAGAATTATGGGACAAATTGGAGACAAGATACATGACCGAAGATGTTACAAGTAAGAAATTTCTTGTCGGTCGTTTCAATAATTATCAAATGATTGATGGTCATACATTATGGAACAATTTCGTGATATTGAAAAGATCTTGAATCAATTTAAACAATATGATATGAAAATGGATGAAATGATTGTTGTATCCTCCATAATAGACAAATTTCCTCCATCTTGAAAAGACTTTAAAGAAGTCTAAAACATAAGAAAGAGGAAATATCTCTTGAGGCTTTGGCAAATCATCTTCGCATTGAAGAAGAATATCAAAAGCAAGATCGAATCTAAATTCGAAAATGCCAAAGTTCATGTTATGGAGGACATAAGACTACTAAACCATTCAAGAGAAAGTTCAAACATATGATAGAGCACCTAAGTTTGTTCCTACATTTGGCCAACCCTAAACATGTTAGCAAAGAGCCATTCGGCTAAATAGCCAAATCCCGAAGGATTAACGCTACCAACTACTTACCTTGTTGTCGATTTCACTACTAATCAAATCCCGAAATTCCGTAGTCTTTCTCCCTTGGAATCGGCTAACACTAGATCACTTGATTTGGTTAGTTTTTGGCTTTTGAATAAATAGTAAATAGATCTAGTCACTAAATAGGGCCTTGGCCGAATATCTTAAGCACTTACCTTGTGGATCTAAATCCCGAATTATCACTTGTCCTTAGTCTTTGTCGAAATCCCTACATAGACTATGTTAGATCCAATCCTAACATTTGAATAAATGGCCTTCTACCTAATCCACACTTTGCTTACCTTAGATTTTGAATCGGTGATCTCCTACTTGTAGTCGACACAACCAAATCCCAATTCCCCTTCAAAGTTCGGCCAAACAATACTAATGGGATTAGATTCCATCTTTCGACTTAATGGAGAAATCAGCATAAGAGAAAAAGAATGAAGAAGAGAATGAAATAAAAGGTTTCGCTTCGAAGAATTCAAAAGAAAAAATTACGAAAACAACTAGGGTTTTGGCTGTAGAAGAGACGGAGAGAAAAGATTGAGAGAATGGGGTTCAAATGTCAAATTGAAGAGATATCCTCTCTATTTAAAGAGAATTTCGCACCCATATTTATACTAAAATAAATAAATAAATAGATAAATAAATAAATAAATCTACACTCCCTAATCGAATAAATAAATAGATAAATAAATAAATAAATCTACACTCCCTAATCGACTCAAACTTATCACCAATTAAATTCCTTTATTTAGCCAAAAATTCAATTTGAATTACATCCAAATACCTTCCCCACGCCAGCAGCAAAATAACAAGTTAATGTGCACAAGGCAACTTGAACCCAAGCCCTCCAAGCACCAACAC
This sequence comes from Gossypium rotundifolium, assembly GCA_025506655.1. NCBI lineage: Eukaryota > Viridiplantae > Streptophyta > Magnoliopsida > Malvales > Malvaceae > Gossypium > Gossypium rotundifolium. The sequence continues at coordinate 9,531,322 of CP106725.1, read as the reverse complement.
ACGCCCCCTACCACTGTATCACAACCGTTCTTGTGATATATTCCATTCTCAACTTATTTTAAGGTATACTTTTCAACGACCAACTTACACACACGCAAAATAACAAGTTAATGTGGACAAAACCTTTCGAACCCGCGACACAGAAGAGCCACAACACGCGCTTGCTTGCTCGCACCACAACTTTGCTTGTGACATGTTCCATTCTCGACTTCTTTCAAAGCATATTTTCCAATGATCGAATCATCTAAAGGAATCTAAAATGTTAGCCAACATCCAGATTTGAACCTCCGACCTCTTCACGATGGTCCACGCCCCTTACCACTACGCCGCGTATTTTATTTGTGTCATATTTCCTACCTAATTAATGATAAACCTTCTGTCGCACTCCAGGTTTACTTAAAAAAAAACATAACATGCGCACTCTGCGACTAGAATCATGCTCCCCCTACTACTCCTAATGCCTTTGCCACTGAGCTAGGCGTTTCCATGTGTCATAAAACAGTCCCAACTATTTATAAGGCCTAAATTCTGGCCTTCATACCACTTATGCGCAATAAAAAGTTTTATACCAAGTCCAGGACTTGAACCTCTGACCACCAGCTTATTCCAAGCACCCCAAGCCACTAGACAACCTACTTCTTTGTGATATGTTTTAACCCAACAATATTTTAAAAGCCTTATGACTACCACCAACCTCCCTAAAAAAAACAACATTTTTGCTAAAGCCCTAGATCGAGCCTAGGACTTTTCCAACACTACCAACCCTTCCTAAACCTCCTAAAAATTAAACTAAACATGCAATAATAATTTTTTTTACGACAAAATCCATTCTCTCGACACACGAACCCACTTATTCTAGGCCCAAATTCAGGGTGTTACATGAGCAATCCCTTTCTTTTAAGTGCAATTTGCAATCATGAACCATGAATCTTCTCAAACAATATACTTCCTTCTCATTTAAATATACATTTGAGGGGGGCATATATTTAAGATCAGAACCATAATCCAATCAAATTCATAACCTTTACACATACTATGTGAATACTACTACCAATCATTGTTGGAACATTTTCAACAATATTTATAGTGTTCCAATAACTATAAATGAATAGGTATGATTAATCAAAAGATTATATTTTTTATTTTTGAAAAAATTATAACTATTTAAATAATATTATTTGAATAGTTATAATTAAATGAATAATTATGTTTTTATTTTAAAAATATTATTATTCAAAAGGTACCAATTGATTAAAGAAGAAGTTGTTCTAACAACTTGTCATATATTGAATAGAGTTCCTAATAAGGAAACTAAAATAACCCCTTATGAACAATGGAAGAAAAAGAAACCAAACATTAATTATTTGAAGGTTTGGGGTTGTAGAGCTATTGTCAAAGTTCCAACACCTAAACGTGAAAAGTTAGGTGAAAGAGGAATTGAATGCATATTTATAGGATATGCGCATAATAGTAAGGCATACAGGTTCATGGTAATTGAACCAAATGATTCAATTTCAATTAATACTGTTATTGAATCAAGAGATGCTATTTTTGATGAAAATAGATTTAATTCAATATCAAGACAATTACAGCCACAACAATTGATTCATTCTTCAAATGAGAATGAGATTCCATTGGAACAAATTGATAATAATGATGAATCTTGTCAAGAATTAAGAAGAAGGAAGAGGATTAAAAAGGTTAAAAGATTTTGGACCATATTTCATGATGTAGAAAGAAAATGTGAAAGTATATGCAATAAGATACCTTATTGTTATAATTCAGAATCTGATCCTATTACATTTGAAGAGGCAATGAAATCTCAAGACTCGCTTTCGGAAAGAAGCAATAAATGATGAGATGGATTCAATAATGGGAAATCAAACTTGGATCTTAGTTGATCTTCCATGGGTTCCAAACCAATAGGTTGTAAATGGATCTTCAAAAGAAAATGAAGGTTGATGGAACCATTGATAAGTTTAAAGCAAGGTTGGTAGCCAAAGGTTTTGCACAAAACAAGGTATTGATTACTTTGATACCTATGCTCCATTTTTGAAAAAATTCTACAATTAGACTCTTAAATATCTTACTTAATATATAATTTGGTTGTTCACCAAATGGATTTTAAAACAGCATTTTAAATGGTGAATTGGAAAAGAGTGTTAGGAACAGAAGATTTGTTGTTCAGAATAGAATCATTAATTGAGATATACCAACAAATTCCTTATTGTTCTACTTCCAAAATTTTCTAATATTGTTAGATTGTTTATAAAGTTAATGGGTACAAAATCCTTAATAGAAATTGGTCATTATGCATAATTGAAATGGAAAAGTGGTATTTGCTTATAGTAATACATGCCATTTGTCTTCATTGTATCCTCGAGGTTAATTTGCTTTGGAAACTTTGCTATGAAGGATAGGGTGAGAGAATATAACCTTAAAGATAGTGATTTGATACTGAAAAGCCTTGTCCTATTTCTCTCACATTCATTATGTGTTAAAGTTTGGATTTTTCCTAACCTGAGTTTTGTACTAACAATTGTTAAGCTTAATTTCAGGATCAACTACAACAATGATAAAGTGGAACACTAAGGAATTGGCTTCTTTGTCAAACTTGATCGGTTTGATGGTGGCATATTTATGTTGTGGGAAAATGATGCACTTCTTATTAAACTTTGAAGATTGCTTATGTTGGATTAACTTAGCTACTTAAAGAAAACTATTAACCTAGTTTGTTCTAAGGAACTGAAAGTAAAAATGGGACATGATGATTAATGTCAAGGGCACATATTGAATGGTTTATCGATGGTTTGTTTGACACCTATCTAACGAGGTCATTTCTTAAAGAATTATGGGACAAATTGGAACAAGATATCACACGAAGATGTTACTACGAAATTTCTTGCATCGTTCAATAATTATCAAATGATTGATGGCGTTATTATGGAACAATTTCCGATATTGAAAAGATATTGAATCAATTCAAACAATATGATATGAAAATAGATGAAATGATTGTTGTATCCTCCATAATAGACAAACTTCCTCCATCTTGAAAAGACTTTAAGAAGTCAAAACATAAGAAGAGGAAAATCTCTTAGTTTGGCAAATCAATAAAATTGAAGAGAACTTTGACAGCAAGATCTGAATCTAAATTCGAAAATGTCAAAGTGCATATGGAGGAAGCCATTACTTAAACCATTCAAGAGAAAGTTCACAATGCTTGGTAAAGCAACTAAGTTTAAAAGAAACAAAGGGCTCATGCTATCATTGTGGTAAGCGACATTTCAAGAATGAATGCTAATTTAAAGAAGAAATCACTTCTAATGATAATAACGAAAAGTTCGTTCATAATGGACCAAATTAATATGGCACAAGATGATAATACATGGTGGATATCTTGTGGAACAAACATGTGAAAAAAGAAGCATGTTTACAAAGTTTACACAATGTGAAAATGACAATGTCTTGTACATGGAAATTCTTCCACCGAAATCAAAGGCAAAGGTCTGAAATACAATTCATGCAAAAGATTTAACCTTAAATGATGTATATTATGGAACGTTTAAAATTTGTTGTCTGAAGTTTAAATAAGTTTGGTTTCAAACTTGTTTTGAGGATAAGTTTATTTTGTCTAAGGAGGAATTTGTAAAGGAAAGGGTATATGTTAGAGTGTTCAAATTGAATATTATTAATAAGAATAAAATACTATTTACACTTATATGGTTGAATCTTTTGGTTTATGGCATTATAGATTAAGTCATTTGAATTATAGAAAATTGAATGACATGTATAAGTTAGATTTAATTCTTGTTTTTAATAGAATATTGAAAATGCAATACATGTATGTTGACTAAAATTACAAGAAACCCTTTCCTAAGGTTAAAGAAAACAAAATTGCTTGATTTAATACATAGTGATTTATGTGACATGCATAATTCTCCTACATTACATGGAAAGAAATATTTTGTTACTTTTATTGATGATTGTTCTAGATATTGTTATGTATATTTATTGCATTCAAAGATCAAGGGCTTGATAAATTTAAAGTTTATAAATCAAGTTGAACTTATGTGAATCATTTATCAAGTGCTTAAGATCGGATAGAGGTGGAGAATACTATAATCCAAGTTATTTTGAATCCATTGGGATTGTCCATCAAGTTTTAGCTCTTACACACCACAACAAAATGGTGTGGCTGAAAGGAAAAATAGAGTATTAACTGAAATGGTAAATTCAATGTTATCATATTCGGTCTTGGACAAGGTTTTGGGGAGAAGTTGTTCTAAACTTTTCATATATTGAATAGAGTTCCTAATAAGGAAACTAAAATAACCCCTTATGAACAATGGAAGAAAAGGAAACCAAACCTTAATTATTTGAAGGTTTGGGGTTGTAGAGCTATTGTCAAAGTTCCAACACCTAAACGTGAAAAGTTAGGTGAAAGAGGAATTGAATGCATATTTATAGGATATGCACATAATAGCAAGGCATATAGGTTCATAGTAATTGAACCAAATGATTCAATTTCAATTAATACTGTTATTGAATAAAGAGATGCTATTTTTGATGAAAATAGATTTAATTCAATATCAAGACAATTACTGCCACAACAATTGATTCATTCTTCAATGAGAATGAGATTTCATTGGAACAAATTGATAATAATGATGAATCTTGTCAAGAATTAAGAAGAAGGAAGAGGATTAAAAAGGTCAAAGATTTTGGACCAGATTTCATGATGTTTCTTGTAGAAGGAAAAGGTGAAAGTATATACAATAAGATACCTTATTGCTATAATACAGAATCTGATCCTATTACATTTGAAGAGGCAATGAAATCTCAAGACTCTACTTTCTAGAAAGAAGCAATAAATGATGAGATGGATTCAATAATGGGAAATCAAACTTGGATCTTAGTTGATCTTCCACGAGTTCCAAACCAATAGGTTGTAAATGGATCTTCAAAAAGAAAATGAAGGTCGATGGAACCATTGATAAGTTTAAAGCAAGGTTGGTAGCCAATGTAACATCCTCAAAGTGGGCCAACTCATTTATATGATAGTCTAATATGATAAGTTGGGATTGTAAAGGTTATGACTTTTTGATTAAATATATGGATTAGAGTTTAAATTAATGTTCGAGTAGTTTAATGATATTTTAGGCTTTAAAAAATTGGGTTAGGTGGCTAATAAATGGTGATAGCTTATAATTTAAGAAGATCGTTAATTAAGTGACAAGTGGGCTTGTGGCCCAAAAGAATTAAGGCAAAAAAAAAAAAAAAAAAAAAAAAAAAAAAAAAAAAAAAAAAAAAAAAAAAAAAAAAAAAAAAAAAAAAAAAAAAAAAAAAAAAAAAAAAAGTATTCTTCAATTTCGATATCTAAAACTATTCTTCTCTCATTTCAAAATTTCCAAGCCTCTCTAAGAAATTGTTCAATTCTAGAGAAAATTGTTAGTTCATACCCTCAATCCCATGCCAATCTACAAGTAGAATTCTTTCAAGAGTGCATGTAGTATGATTCTACTGTTAGCAAGTTTCCAAGTTTTCTTGGAACTGAATTTTGATCATCTAAAAAACATTGTAACTAAGGATTGTGTTATAATGGCATTTCTCCTTAGAAGGGATTTGGATGCTAGTTAGATTACAAGTTTGGAAGATCATGCATCTACTAGTGGATGGATCTTCATTCTTGGGGAGAGCCATTTTGGGTTCCAAGAAACAAACATGTTATTGATTCCTTGGTTGAATTTTTAGCATTATAGGATAAGACAATATGTAAGAAATTTGCTTTATGATGTACCTTTATGGCCTAAGCCAATTTCTCCTATTTCTATCCGTGTGATAGTGAGCTATCTAGAAGGCATATAGCCAAGTATATAATGGAAAGTCTAGACACATTGGATTAAGACATAGTTATGTCGACAATTAATCGATAGAGTGACCACTATTAATTATGTGAGGTCAAGTGAAAATTTAACGGATCCTTTGACAAAAGTCTTGCTAGAGTCATGTAAAAGGACCTCAAAAGGGATGGGACTCAAGCCCATTAATTAGAGTCATCCATGATGGAAACTTGACTCAATGCTTGGTATAACGTCAAGTCTTGAGTTCATTGAGACAAAGTACATCATTAGTATGTGATCATTAGCACTTATAAATAAATTCATCCTAAGATTAAAGTGCTAGGTACCTGTAATGATAAGGGAAGGATGAGTAATATACTTTAATGGACCTATAACATAAATATGTTAAAGTGTTATAATTACTGGAACACTCTTGATGGGATCTACCTATGTGAGTGGAAGTGTACGTTCAGGAGCTCAGGGCTTGGCTCGATAGCACTCATGAAAAGAGGACATGACACATGGCCATAAATATGTACAATCCACGAAATTGGGCCTTAGTAGAATTGGGCCCAATAGGTCTTGAGAATGGGAACGTTTAAAATTTTTGGGTTGCATGTAGCACCTAGAATGTTATGGTAAGGTATTAATGGGCTTGAGCATTGAGTGTAATGTTATGTTCAATATGTTAAATTGAGATTGTAAAGGTTGGTGACTTTTGATTAAATATTTGGATTAGGGTTAAAGTTAGTCCTGGATAATTTAAAGTGAAATAGTGGGCTTTAAAAATTTGGGTTAGGTGGCTAATTAATGGTGTCACTTATAATTTAAGAAGATGATTAATTAAGTGACATTTTGGGCTTAGTGCAAAGGGAATGAATGATGCCTAAGAAAGGAGGAGTTAGCGCAAAAGGCATGGGAGGCCCAAATTTGTGGCAATGAGCCCATGTTTTAGACCAATTTTGACTTAAAATGGAGCAAGGTGACGCCACACACAAGGAGTAAGGGCCCAAATTTAAGTTTCATGAGCCCAATTTTTTAATTTAAGTTAGCTAAATTTCGGCATTAGGATTAGGTGGAGGATGGCAACAAGGCTATTATTTATCATTGATTTGTGGATAATAAGTAGATAAAGGCTAAGATTTAGATTTTAATGATTAAAATATGGGATAATAGTATAAAGGAGAGGAGTTAGAGATAATTAAGTCTCTTTTAGATGAGCTAGTAGATTAAGACAAAGGAAAAGTTAAATTTATTACAAAAGAGTGATGGCCAAGAATCCAAAATAACCGAAGGAGAAAAGAAACCAAACTATCATGGCAAAGGTTGGATTTCCTATAATAGAGGGCTAGCTCCTTGTTTACGATTAAATCCTCTCTTTGGGAAATTTCTAGCTTCTTTTCCCAAATTTCTTTCTCTAATTTCTTTAAAAGTGAAACTTTTCATTTCTTTCCTTTCCGATTTCTCTAAAAAGGAGCATCCATCGCATTTTTTTATTCATCTATTTGAGAAATTGTTCTACACTTCCAATATTTAAATCTTTCATGGAATTCGAACCTTTCTATGATGAATTGTAGCTAAGCTAAGGAAGAGTTAATTTGATTAGTTCTCATAATCTATTTTTGAAAGGAAAACGAAAGCTAATATTTAATGGTTTAATGATGGCGGAATTGAGATTTGAAGGAGGCTTAGTAGACTAGATCAAAATGAAAATCATAAGTCTCAATTTCGAGATTAAGGTAAGAAAATTATCTAGATTGTTATTAGATTAATCAAATATATATGATCTTAATCTAAAAAAGGATTAACGATTAAATATTGTTATAGTAGCTACGAAGGTTTGATGGAATTAAATATGGATCGGTGGAAAGAAAGAATCCTAAGTTTAAGACACATATTGTCGAGATTGGCCAATTGGTTGTGGACACTTATAACAATACCTAGGATAGATTAAATTGTTCGACTAAGGATAGCCGATATTAAAGCCTCTTTATTGGTAATCGGTGGTAGATCTTAACACTACCAATTAACTATGTAAATCTATTTATGTATGTTATGGGCTAAAAGTGAATAAGTGGCATTAAATGGAGGACCTAAAGGGCTAGGCAAGGATGATCGTAAACATAGAACTCTATTGTATTGAAAATTATATGAGCATGATATTTTCTTTATGTGTATGCATGGGATGGGATATTGATATAATGAAGGAGAAGTGCATGATAGGTCACGCAGTGATCGGTGGTAGAAAACCCACAAATATAAATGCTAGGTCACATTGTGACGGTGGCTATCTCACGTTTAATGATTCCTACTTAAGAGGAATAGGCGATCTGTTGTCGTTTTGGTGTGTAGCGGATGGAGGGTTGATTGTAGAAATCCCCAAGGTGTGATAGTTAGTGCGGGTTGGTGTGTAGGATGGAAACCTAGGATGGGTTGGGTTATTCATTCTTTATTGTTTATTATGTGATTATGATTGATGCCTTCTTGTATGGGCGGGGCCCATAATGTGTTGTGGGATCGGTCGATGTGTGTTTTGAGATTTATACTGAGTCTTTGTGACTCACGCTTTCCTTTTCTCTACTCTTCCGGATGAGCAGTAGATCGTGGACATGAGAGCCGAGACGGACTCGAGGCGCCATCAAATTCTATTTCTACAAGTTAATTTCTTGTGGGATTTCTTAAAGTTTATTTTATTTCATTGTTTTTTTTTAGAATATTTATGTAATAAGGCCCCTAGCTTTTATTCAACTCGTGATTATCAATGTTAAGCAACTTATGAATTTTATGATAAGGTTTATTTATACTTAATAATAAAAATACAAAGAGGCTTATTTTCAAAAAGTCTCTCCTTTATTCAAATTTAATTAATTTAACTTGTGTTTTCAAAATCGATAAAATATTATGTGTTCGATAACATGCGGATCCGTTCGAGAATGCATGGGCGAGTTTGGGGTGTTACATTTTGGTATCGAGCCGTTCAAAACTTCGGGTCAGTGAAATAGGCCTAGAGTGTTTTGGAAAAAAATTTAGAAAATGTCTGGTTTGAAGACATGGCCTTGAGTCTCTGACACCGATCCACCTGTAAGTATTCGAACTCCGATTGTGATATAAATGTGGGCTTTATGGGACGTAGACTATCTAGATGAGAATTTGATGGACTCTAGGCTTAGGCAAACAACTCTTCAATTCCATAAAACTTAACTTCACTAAAACAAAACCTGTAAACGAGTCACAAGACTAAGGTGTGGCAACAGGCATATGCATGTCTAGGAGTAGATCCGAAAGAGCTTGGTATTTAAGCAGTCCAAGTGACTCACCTCCTCTTCACAGAATCTTACGTGCATAGTATTTTCACTTTAGCCATGACAGGTGTGGCAATAAGCATACGCATGCCTGGAGTGGATTCGGGAGAGCTTGGTATTTAAGCGATCCTAGTGACTCACTTCCTCTTTATAGGAATCTTACAGTGCGTAGTGATTGTCACTCTAGCTATAAGGACTTGTTCATGAGTTTGAACCCATAATTAAAACCCGAAAGGGACCAACCACCTATTTTGCAAACAAAACCCTTAAGTTTTGTACAGTTCCAGAAAAAAACAATACATTGGATTTGAAAATGTTCGCAACTATGAAGAAAATTACCAAATTACCCTTATTTTGTAAAATGACCAAAATAGCCCTGACTTGTAGAATTACCAAATTACCCTTGTTTTGTAAAATTACCGAATGCCCCCGAATTTCAAAATTATCGAAATACCCTTAAATTTCAAAATTTTTGAAATGCTTCAGATTCTAAAATTACCAAAATACCCCTGAGTTGGAAAATTATCAAAATACCCTTATTTCTCCAAATCACTCGGAACCTTGTTTTGGAAAATTACGAAAATACCACTGTAGGTAAAATTACGAAAATACCCCTGGGTAGTGAAACGACGAAAATACCTCTAAGTGGTGAATGTAAGTTTATAAGGCTATTTTTATGATTGATGTGTGCTGAATGTTGACTGAAGGTAAACTCTAGGACTAGGAAGTATCGACTTGAGAACTAAACCCGTAGATAGAATTCGAATTCGAAAGAACTACTATCGAAATGATTTTACATAAAATTGTTCGCGGTTAATAAGTGGGAAGAATTAATTATTCATAAAATTCTTAATCAGATAAACGTCGATCGAAAGAATGAGTACAAGGGGACGAAGACGCTCCAGAAGTTAATAATGGTGCGTATCCTACCATAGTATACTAAGTGTTTATTTGGCTTTGTAATTAGAGTGCGCAGCGAAAGCATAGTGATGAGACTTGGGTAGTACGATTACTAGTTAGTCGAAAATTTCGAGGACGAAATTTCTTTAAGGAGGGTAGATTTGTAACAACTTTGAAATTGGGCCTAGTAGAATTGGGCCCAATAGGCCTTGAGAATGGGAGCGTTTAAAATTTTTGGGTTGCATGTAGCACCAGAATGTTATGGTAAGGTATTAATGGGCTTGAGCATTGAGTGTAATGTTATGTTCAATATGTTAAATTGAGATTGTAAAGGTTGGGCTGACTTTTTTATTAAATATTTGGATTAGGGTTAAAGTTAGTGCTCTGGATAATTTAAAGTGAAATAGTGGGCTTTAAAAATTTGGGTTAGGTGGCTAATTAATGGTGTCAGCTTATAATTTAAGAAGATGATTAATTAAGTGACATTTTGGGCTTGTGGCCCAGAAGGGAATGATGATGCCTAAGAAAGGAGGGGAGTTGGCGTCAAAAGGCAAGGGGGGAGAGGCCCAAATTGTGGCCAACCGAAGCCCATGTTTTTAGACCAATTTTCGGCACTTAAAATGGAGCAAGGGGTGACGCCACACACAAGGAGTAAGGGGCCCAAATTTAAGTTTCATGGAGCCCAATTCTTTTAATTTAAGTTAGCTAAATTTCGGGCATTAGGATTAGGTGGAGTGGATGGCAACAAGGCTATTATTTAGGAATTTATTTTATGTGGATAATAAGCAGATAAAGGCTAAGATTTAGGGATTTTAATGATTAAAATATGTAGATAATATGCTGATAAAGGAGGGAGGAGTTAGAGATAATTAAGTCTCTTTTAGATGAGCTAATAGATTAAGATAAAGGAGAAAAGTTAGAATTTATCTACAAAGAGTGATAGCCAAGAATCCATCACTGAGAGGAGTAAAGAAACCACTACTACATGGCAAAGGGTTCGAATTTCCTATAAATAGAGGGCTAGCTCGTTGTTTCGACATTAAATCTCTCCCTTTTGTGTCGAAATTCCTAGCTTCTTTTCTCCAAATTTCTTTCTCTAATTTCTTTAAAGCAAACTTTTCCCAACTTTCTTTTCCCTTGTGTCGATTTCTCTAAAAAGCAAGCACCCATCGCTTTTTCTTTTATTCATCCTATTTGAGAAATTGTTCTACACTTCGACATTTAAATCTTCCATCGGCATTCGAATCCTTTCCTAGTGATAGCCAAATCTCTAAGCTAAGGTAAGAGTAATTTTGATTAGTTCTCATAATCTATTTTTGAATGGCAAAATCGAAGCTAATAGTTAATGGTTTAATGATGGGTGCAATTCGGGATTTGAAGGAGGCTTAGTCGACTAGATCTAAAAGCCAAAATCATAAGTCTCCAATTTGAGATTTTAAGGTAAGAAAATTATCCTAGATTTTTATTAGATTGTTCAATATATATATGATCTTAACTTTAAAAGGAGGATTAACGATTAAATATTGTTATAGTAGCTCATAGGGATTTGATGGAATTAAATATGGATCGGGCAAAGAAAGAATCCTAAGTTTAAGAAACAAGCGTATCTCATTGTTCGAGATTAGCCAATTGGTTATGGACCGACTTCTGAACAATGCCTTAGGCAGATAGTAGTTGTGTCGACTAAGGATAGCGTCGATATAGAAAGCCTCGTTTTATCGGTAATCGGTGTGTAGATCTCTAACACACTACCAATTAACTAATGTAAATCTATTTATGTATGTTATGGGCTAAAAGCAGGAATAAGGCCGTATAAACAGTCGAATGGAACCCTAAAAGGGCTAGGCAAGGATGCCAGGTATGTAAACATAGAACTCCCTATGTGTATCGAAAAATATATATGACTGCATGATATTTTATTTAGTGTGTATGCATGGGATAGGATATTGATATGATGAAGGGAAGTGCATGATAGGTCACGCGTTGATCGGTGGTGAAAACCCACAAATATAAATGCTAGGTCACATTGTGATCGGTGGCTATGCCACGTTTAATGATTCCTACTTAATAGGAATAGCGATCATTTGTCGTTTTGGTGTTAGCGGATGGAAGGTTGATTGTAGAAATCCCAAGGTGTGATGGTTGAGTACGGGTTGGTGTGTAGAGGATGGAAACCTAGGATGGGTTGGGTTATTCATTCTTTATTGTTTATTATGTGATTATGATTGATGCCTTCATGTATGGGCCGGGCCCATAATGTGTTTAATGGGCTCAGTCGATGTGTGTTTTGAGATTTATCACTGAGTCTTTGTGACTCACGCTTTCCTTTCTCTACTCTTCCGGATGAGCAGTAGATCGTGGACATGGGAGCCGAGACGGACTCGAGGGCAATCAAATTCTATTTCTACAAGTTAATTTCTTTTGGGATTTCTTAAAGTTTATTTTATTTCATTGTTTTTTTAGAATATTTATGTAATAAGGCCCTAGCTTTCATTCAACTCAATGATTATCAATGTTAAGCAACTTATGAATTTTATGATAAGGTTTATTTATACTTAATAATAAAAATACAAAGAGGTTTATTTTCAAAAAGTCTCTCCTTTATTCAAATTTAATTAGTTTAACTTGTGTTTTCAAAATCTGATAAAATATTATGTGTTCGATAACATGCCAAATTGATTGAACGCATGGGCAGGTTTAAGTTTTGTGTCCTTGGATATTATGCATTGACCGATGTTGAAATTATTGTGTGAGATGTGTTCGGTTAATCAAATGAAATAGTTGGTTCAAAGCTTAGTCTGCCATGCAATTTCGATTAACTTTAACATGTTTTCACTAAGTGAAGGTTCAATCGTAAGATACATTCATTTATGCAAATTAATTTTCAAGAATATCAAAATCTAAAATATTTTGAAAATGAGGAAGATTGTTGGAACATTTTCAACAATATTTATAGTGTTCCAATAACTATAAATGAATAGGTATAATTAATCAAAAGATTATATTTTTTATTTTTGAAAAGAATTATAACTATTTAAATAATATTATTTGATAGTTATAATTAAATGAATAATTATGTTTTATCTTAACAATATTATTATTCGGAAGGCACCAATTGATTAAAGATGTCTTTATGAGCAATTCCTTTGTTCATACCCTCATCTCCCATAGCGAATCTACAAGTGAGATCTCTGTTTTCAAGGTGCATCTGAAGTCGATACTACTCCTAGTAATCCGATGAGTTTTGGGATTTTTCTTTTCGTGATTCCTTTGTTTTGATCAACTACTAAATCTAAATCATTGTTTCCAAGGCCCTGTCGATTATACTTTTTACTCCTAGAAGCTGAAACTATCCCATTAAAGTCAATTTGGTGGAAAATCAAAGGTAAGAAGTGGTAAGTGTGGCCGAATGGTCTTTCATGATTTTTGTGCTTTGGCCGAATATTATGTGGGGTTAGGTTGAATGTGTGTAACGATTGGTTTGATATTTGGTTGATGGCCGAATATAGGAAGGTTGGTGGTGACAATTTCTAAAGGATATTTGGGATTCGGTTAACTAGGTAAGTGTTCGTTTTAAAGGTTACATTTAACTAATGAGTTAGATCTCATCGTTATTTGGTTTAATAATTAAGGGATTGATATGGACTCAACTAACAGTCAAGTAGAGAAGGTTGGATCTGTAAAATCGTCACCTAAATTCAAGAAGCGATCTGCTTCGGTAGTGCGAGATTGGCCAACGGGGTGTGGGCCAAAATCAAAGTCAGATCGTGGGCCAATAATAGTTGTTTCAAGTGATAGTAACGTAGATATAGCAAAAGCCTTAGTACGCAAATCAGGTGTGTAACACTTCCCCACCGTCTAGATATGATTAATAATAAATGTTTATATATATGTGTGCATAAGATTTATATGTTACATTAAAAGCTGAAATCTCGGATTTAAATGACGGACCCTCAGGTTAGTAGATAATTTGACTATTTGTTACAAGTAAACTATTGTACATATTTTAAATTATTGTGCATGTTGCATGGGTTGGGTGATGAAAGGAGGAAGTTATATATACATGTATATGAGTACGTTTTCTGTGAATTATTGTAGATAATGCCGTGAATGTTATCTGAGCTTGCCATTATATGTTATCTAGCTTGACCATATATGTTGATGAGCGACATGTATCTTTGGAGATAGCGATGTGGGTTGATTGTAGAAATCCCCAATGGTGTGTTGGTTGGTCGGCGTGTAGGGTTGGAAACCTAGACAAATGGGTTGGGCCTTGCATATTATATGTTACATTGTAAATGCATTTATTATTATAATTAATGAGGCCCAAATCTAGTGGTGCATGAGGTTGACACCGAGTCTCTGCACTCACCCCTTTAAACTAACCTTTCGGTGACGATTAGTGTATCGGACGGCGAGTGGAGCGCAAGGTGGCCGTGCATAAGAAGGTGGATCCGCGACAAGTTTCCCATATTAGTTTTTTTAAAGTAATTTTATGTTATGGGCTTAAACTACGTTGTAATAAGGCCATGGGCCATTAGTTTACATTTTTGCTTTATTAGGGGCCTTTATTATTTATTTTCTTTTTAATTTCTTTCAAGGATATGTAAACCAGTTTTGGACTTTTGTTTATTAAGACATTTTTTTTATGTAATTCCTATTTGGGCTTTTTGTGACATGATGGGTTTTCATAAAATTTTTCTTAGTGACATACCGATCCTAGTAGTGTTTGGGGGGTTTGGGTGTTACGACCAAAGGTTTTACACAAAACAAGGTATTGATTACTTTGATACCTATGCTCCAAGAGCAAGAATTGCTACAATTAGACTCTTAATATCACTTACCTCTATATATAATTTGGTTTCACCAAATGGATGTTAAACTGAATTTTTAAATGGTGAATTGGAAGAGGAAGTGTATATGGAACAACCTAAGGATTTGTTGTTCCGGACAAGAGCATAAGGTATGTAAGCTTGTTAAATCTTTATATGGACTTAAACAAGCACCAAAACAATGGCACCAAAAGTTTGACAATGTTGTTTTAGCTAATGGCTACAAAATAAATGAATCCGATAAGTGCATAAATAGCAAATTTGAAAATAGAAAAGGTGTTATAATTTGCTTATATGTAGATGACATGCTCATTTTTGGCACGATTTGGAACAAATAGAAAACACAAAGAAATTCTTGTCAAACAACTTTGCTATGAAGGATATGGGTGTAGCGATGTTATTCTTGGGATTATAATAACCCGAGATGAAAGCACTATAGCTTTATCAATCAATTGATTTCTATATGTATATCTGAGCTTGACCATATATGTTGATGAGCAAGATGATGTCATCTTGGAAGTAGCGGTGTGGGTTGATTGTAGAAATCCCCAATGGTGTGTTGGTTGGTACGGGCGTGTAGCGGTTGGAAACCTAGACAAATGGGTTGGGCCTTGCATATTATATGTTACATTGTAAATGCATTTATTATTATAATTAATGAGGCCCAAATCTAGTGGTGCATGAGGTTGCACACCGAGTCTCGCACTCACCCCTTTAAACTAACCTTTCGGTGACGATTAGTGTATCGGACCGGTAGGAGTGGAGCGCAAGGTGGCCGTGCATAAGAAGGTGGATCCGCGACAAGTTTCCCATATTAGTTTTTTAAAGTAATTTTATGTTATGGGCTTAAACTACGTTGTAATAAGGCCATGGGCCATTAGTTTACATTTTTGCTTTATTAGGGCCTTTATTATTTATTTTCTTTTAATTTCTTTCAAGGATATGTAAACCGCTTTTGGACTTTTGTTTATTAAGACATTTTTTATGTAATTCCTATTTGGGCTTTTTGTCGACATGATGGGTTTTCATAAAATTTTTCTTAGTGACATACCGGATCCTAGTAGTGTTTGGGTAGGGTTTGGGTGTTCTGACCAAAGGTTTTACACAAAACAAGGTATTGATTACTTTGATACCTATGCTCCAAAGAGCAAGAATTGCTACAATTAGACTCTTAATATCACTTACCTCTATATATAATTTGGTTGTTCACCAAATGGATGTTAAAACTGAATTTTTAAATGGTGAATTGGAAGAGAAGTGTATATGGAACAACCTAAGGATTTGTTGTTCCGTGACAAGAGCATAAGGTATGTAAGCTTGTTAAATCTTTATATGGACTTAAACAAGCACCAAAACAATGGCACCAAAAGTTTGACAATGTTGTTTTAGCTAATGGCTACAAAATAAATGAATCCGATAAGTGCATAAATAGCAAATTTGAAAATAGAAAAGGTGTTATAATTTGCTTATATGTAGATGACATGCTCATTTTTGGCACGTATTTGGAACAAATAGAAAACACAAAGAAATTCTTGTCAAACAACTTTGCTATGAAGGATATGGGTGTAGCAGATGTTATTCTTGGGATTATAATAACCCGAGATGAAAGCACTATAGCTTTATCACAATCACATTACATTGAAAATGTGCTTAAAAAGTTTGATCTTTTCAATCTGTATACCAAAGATCTACACCCATGGATCCTCAAATAAAATTAGTATCTAACACTGGTAGGAAAATCGATCAATTGAAATATGCAAGTCTAATTGGCTGTCTTATGTACATAATGACTTGTACAAGACCAGATATTGTATATGTTGTTGGGAAATTGAGTAGGTACACAAGTAATCCAAGTAGTTTGCATTGGCAAGCATTGAATAGAGTACTTAGGTACTTAAAGAAAACTATTAACTATGGATTGTGTTATAATGGATATCCTCCAGTTTTAGAAGGGTATTCGGATGCTAGTTGGATTACATGTTTGGAAGATCATGCATCTACTAGTGGATGGATCTTCATTCTTGGTGGAGGAGCCATTTCTTTGGGTTCCAAGAAACAAACATGTATTACCGATTCCACCATGGCAGCAGAATCTATAGCATTAGCCGCTGCATCTAAAGAAGCAGAATGGTTAAGAAATTTGCTTTATGATGTACCTTTATGGCCTAAGCCAATTTCACCTATTTCTATCCGTTGTGATAGTGAGCTACTCTAGCAAAGGCATATAGCCAAGTATATAATGGAAAGTCTAGACACATTGGATTAAGACATAGTTATGTCAGACAATTAATCTCTGATGGAGTGATCACTATTAATTATGTGAGGTCAAGTGAAAATTTGGCGGATCCTTTAACAAAAAGTCTTGCTAGAGATGCAGTAAAAAGGACCTCAAAAGGGATGGGACTCAAGCCCATTAATTAGAGTCATCCATGATGGAAACTCGACTCAACGCTTGGTATAACGTCAAGTCTTGAGTTCAATGAGACAAAGTACATCATTAGTATGTGACTGTTAGCACTATAAATAAATTCATCCTAAGATTGAAGTGCTAGGTACTCGTAATGATAAGGGAAGGATGAGTAATGTACTCTTAATGGACCTATAACATAAATATGTTAGAGTGTTATAATTACGGGAACACTCTTGATGGGATCTACCTATGTGAGTGGAAGTGTGGTCGCTTCTAGGAGCTCAAGGGCTTGGTTCTAACAGCACTTATGAAAAGAGGACACAGACACATGGCCATAATAGTGTCCTTGGATATTATGCATTGACCGGTGTTGAAATCATTGTGTGAGATGTGTTCGGTTAATCAAATGAAATAGTTGGTTCAAAGCTTAGTCTACCATGCAATTTCGATTAACTTTAACATGTTTTCACTAAGTGAAGGTTCAATCGTAAGATACCTTCATTTATGCAAATTGATTTCCAAGAATATCAAAATCTAAAATATTTTGAAAATGGGGGGAGATTGTTGGATCATTTTCAACAATATTTATAGTGTTCCAATAACTATAAATGAATAGGTATAATTAATCAAAAGATTATATTTTTATTTTTGAAAAGAATTATAACTATTTAAATAATATTATTTGAATAGTTATAATTAAATAAATAATTATGTTTTATTTTAAAAATATTATTATTCAGAAAGGTACCAATTGATTAAAGATGTCTTTATGAAGAGACATGAAAATTCCTATAAATAGGAATCAGATTTCATTTGGAGATATACCAACAAATTCCAATATTCTTTCTTTCTTCCTTCATTTTCTAATATTGTTAGATTGTTCTTTAACGTATTACTGCAGAAATTCTTTATAGAAATTGGTTTTCTTGTCATACATCGCTCAGTGTGTAGTGGGCTATTCTCGTCAGTGCAAAACGCAAATAGCCATTGGGTTCATTGTATCCTCGAGGTTAATTTGCTTGGAACTCGCTTGCACACCGAAGATAGGTGGGAGCGACTATAACCTTAAAGATAGTGATTTGATACACGCCTTGGAGCCTTGTCCTATTTCTTCTTCTGTTCGAGTTTCGTTCGTGTATTCGAGATTTTCCTCACCGGAGTTTTGTACTAACGGTCATAGCCTTTTGACAATCTGATTATTGAAGTAGAAAAGTGAAGAGTCACTAAACAACCTAAACATTTTTTCAGCTTTCCAATGATACCATTGTCTAAATCGATTTGCTAGTTTTATCATCACTCGTTAGAAGTTACATCAGTCACCATGTTTAGACACCAATTGCACATTGTTGTCAATCTAACGTGTAAAAATATAGAAAAAGAAAAATGAAGTTACAAGAAAAGAAAGAATGATTTACCTTCCTTGAAGGAGAGCATCTTTAAGCCAAGTATCAAACTCCAAAGCCCATGGAACAATACCATCTACAATTCTAGGGCCCTCAAGTTATGAGTGGCGGATCCAGAACCCATGACAAAAACAACTTCATCCTTGAGAGGGGCCAAAGCCTTTTCCAAACTTGTAGTGGTAATTACCATCCCTTTTTGACTGAACAGAGAGTTGGCAAACTGGAATATCAGCCTCTGGATACATGAGCATGAGTGGAACCCAAGCACCATGGTCCAGCCCATGTTCTCTATCTTCATCAACACGCTTGAAACCGGATGCCATCAGCAATTCCTTCACTCTTAGTGCCAACTCTGGCGCCTCTGGTGCCGGATATTTCAGCTGTTAACCGAAAAGGAAAAGAAACCGATTACGACTACCATTTTTTCCCCTATGAAGTTAGAAGCATAATTTCAATTACAACCGCTACACATCCGAATAACTACAATCTGAATCAATTATTACGATATTTGATCAGATTGATAACTAGAATATCCTGAGCTAAACTACAATAAATCCGGATTGGCTCCACAAATAGTAAGACTTAAACCAGAATAGAAGCCGGCCTGAAAGCAGGGTTCTCAGACTACCATTTTTTGCTCAAATTAACAACACCCAATGGCCGAAATTACTTTTATATTGAAGAATCTCATTAAAAACAATCATTTTCATAGCTGCTATATAGAACACCTCATTCAAATGAATAAAACTTAATGGCCTAAATTCCAGTTATATTGAAGAACCCCATTCAAATTAACATCCCCAGTCCTTTGCTTTTAATTTTCAGAATCGAAATACGATCAACCAAAGTCCGAAATAAACAAAAAATAGAAAAGTTAGGAGGGTTAGGAAAGCCACCTTGTACATAGGGTCAGGGAAACCATAGAAATCATAGATTGTATTATTGCGGTGAACGATGTTAACGGCGGGAAAGGAAGTGTCCCAGTGACCAGAAATGACGAGGATGGCTTTCGGATTTTGGGGAACACTTTGTCCTTCCATGACTGCAAGAAAGACCTAGCGGGAAGCGACTCGTCTATGGCCAGCGTCGGTGCTCCGTGTGATATGTAGAAAGTATCCTTCATCGTCAACGCCATTATTAACGATATCCGTATTTCTTAAGCAATAAAAACGGATTTGCATATCCCAATTCCGAGTCTGACATTGATATTATATATATATAGCTCATGGTTTTTCTTTAGTACCTAACCCCTCCTGCTCTTGGTTGGTAAAGGAAAGGAAAAGCAGGGCCGCTGCCATGTTTTCCATTGCACCTGTCTTTCGTTTGATTCGCGGGAATTGAAATATACGTTGATATCCATTGCAAGTCTCTCCTATATTTTTATTTTTTTTATTTCAACTTTCCAATTTAAAAATGCAAGTGTAATTGGTAATATTGTTAAAAAAAAATTTATTAAATTTGAGTTAATTATAATGTTATTTTTTATTGTTTTAAAATATCACATCAAATAATTTAAATGAAAAATTTTAACCGTGTTAACAAATAGATTTAAATTTTAAATTTGACAAATAAATAGACTAAATTTAAATGAGTTGATACTATAGAGACTTAGAACATATTATAACCTAAAATTTATGACTATATTTTTATAGGATAAATCTTAAATTTACACACCAAAAATATATATACGTAACATGATATATGAATTTTGATTCGATACAATTATATAAATAATCTTTTAATTTTGGTTGATGTATGAAATTTTATTTAATTATACACATTTAAAAAATAAGCATATCAATTTATTTTCGTATTAGATTATTATAATTATTTGTAGATGCAATCAGTAAATGTAAAATAATCTTATGTTAATACCGGTGTTAGTAGTTTGACAAAAAAAATTAAATTAAATGATGCTTTATTGTATAATTGTACAAAGTTAAAGTTCATATATTGGACCGAAGCTCATGTCCAGTTTTGATATTTATCAATATTTATATTAGATATAATGATTTGTTTGGCCCTCCAACTTTATAAAACTAATAATTTTAGTCCTCTATTTATTTTTTCGTCTCTTTAACCCTTGAACTTGTATTATTTATCAAATCACCTAAAATAGATAGAAAAGTTATCGTTTGTTAACTTTGCTTACAAGAATTGCACTAAGGAGCAAAGTTAATATATAAATTTGATATTTATCCCCATTTAAAATGGCATATAAAAGCGAGGGCATTTTAAAATAATATTTAAAAATATTTTGCTAAAAATAGTATAACTAATATAATTTTATTTATAAGAATAATAAAATTTAAAGAATATTTAAGAAAAAAGGGTAAATATACATTTTGGTAAAATTGGTACCTAAGATCTTTTTTTTTTTTGTCCATTTACATAATTGAACTAGACTTTAAGGTTTAATTTGATATCTAAAGTTAATTTCGATCCAATTAGATATCTAAAGTTTATTTTTGTCCAATTTGAACTATGAAGCCAAATTCACATACCAATTTGAGCCAAAAAGTCGAGTTTAGATACTTAATTGGACCAAAAAGGAGTTTAGATAAACAAATTCAAGTTCCAAAATATATATTTACCCAAAGAAGGTGGAGTGCCGTTTTAGTGTCTTCCCAGAATCATTCGGTTTTCGTCCAATCCACCAACAACTTATAATTTACTCTTAATAAAATATTTTGTAACTCAAATTAACTAAAATTTTGCTTTTTTAGAAATTTATTTTTATTACATAAAGTTAATTAATAATATATATATTTTAATATTTTTTATTTTTTATATAGTTATCTTAATATTATTTTAATTTTTACATTAGAGTAGTATTATATATTTAGTATAGGTTTATTTTTTTAATTTATTCTAAATTATATAATATAAAATATTATAATCCTAAAAAAGGGTCTGGTCGGGCTGGGCTAAGGTCTTAATGTTTAAATTCGAGCCCGATCTATATTTTAAATGAGCCTAATTTTTTATCCAAACTTATTTTTTGAGTCTAATATTTTTGTCCACGCTGTCTTACATTTAGGTGAACCTTCGAGATTAGATAGATAACTTGATCGATGAAAAAATTAAAAAGCAATTTGTTGAGTACTACTAGCCCATACCCCTTGCTTAGGAGCCTATTGAGTTTTGTAATTACCAAAGATTATTTTTCCCATTGATTGAAAATTGACCACTAAAAGACTAAAAAAGCATGCTTCAAATTTCAAATAGGTCTTAAAGTGTTTTTGGATGGGCGATGTATTTATCTCTAATAAAATTAAAAATAGTGATGGCGATAAAATTAGTTACTCTAGCTATGAGGTAAAAGATTTTACTGTACTACATTCACTGCTCATTGGTTCATACTATATATAAATTTTATGCAAGATCTCTCTAGACAGATAATTATTTAAGTTTTATTATTTGTAAATTTTGTCTAGATATATATATATTTTAATTTTCAATACATTTTATTATCAATTTGATTGTGTTTTATAATGATTAATTTTGACTTAATTATTCATATGTTTTATTACAATTAAAATTGTACTGTAATTTTTTAAAAATTACTACAATAAAAAGTCTTGATTTTCCAAAAACTAGAATAAAAAACTTGGGAAGAGGGTTTAAATAACCTTCAACTACTCCAAAAAAAATTAATTAAGTCCCTGTAACCTCTTCAATTGAACCCTTGAACTAGTGAATTCTATCAAAAAAAGTTTTTTTGATCATTTTTAACAATTACTCTTCTAACATGGTCATTAATGGTGCTGACATGGTAATAGTTATTGATGTGGCATTAATCATCGCGTCAATAACAATAAAAAATTTAAATTTTATTAGAATGAATCTCGACAAATGGTTATTCAAATTTATTTTAAACTTAAAATTTTAAGTTATAAAAAATTAACATTTTATAAATTTTAAAATATTATTAAATCTTATAAAAATATTAAAAATAAAAATTTTAATAAAACTATTTAAAAGTTAAGTCCACGATGAAAAACATTCCCACTTAAAAAAATTTAAACATGTTTTCTATTTTTTATTTTTATAAAAATGAAATTTAGTAATTAGAAATTTAATATTTTTAAAAAATAAATTTTAATTTTTAAATAATTTTGAAACAAACATGAACGATAAATTGTTTAAGTTCATTCCAGAAAAAAATTAAATATTTTTATTTAATATTTTGAATTTTTTTTATTTTTGCTAATATGGCATTATCATGTTTGTGCGTTAACAGCCACATCAACGGGGTAACGGTCAAAGACAATTAAATGACTTTTTGATGGAATTCACCAGTTTGAGGGCTCAATTGAATGCAAAAGATTATGGGGGGTTAATTAATTTTTTTGGAATAGTTCAAGGGCTATTATGGGGGGAAGTGCTCAAAAATACCCTCTTGTTAGTTAAGAAAAGAATTGGTCACTTGAAGAATAGGGAAAGAGAAATCATCCTTCTTGAAGTCTATCAGTTTTATTGCCATCCCACTTATTGCATGATCATACCTCTTTCAAGGTATTTCTTTGAAAAAAGTAACAAGGGTAGTTATGATATTTTCTAGTCTTAGATAAGCAACTCAAAGCCTTTCACTAAAGGACTCTACTTAGTAAGTCACCTACATTTGCTTACTATAATAGTCAAGATAATAATCAATTACACTCAATAGGTATTGGGAGAAGTTTTCATACATCATTTCTTTCAATCTAATTTAGCTCTTCTTGCATGGTTTGAATCTTTCATTTTTGAGAGCTCTTAATCTTTTTTTGGACTTCACAGAGGAAGTATAGCATGCCAATCTAACAATATCTTGATAATTAAGCTTAGACTTATGTTTGGTCTTGACTCCTTCAATATCACCAACAACATCATCCAATGAATGATTCTTCTTTACTCTTAAGGATGGTTAAGGTTGAGAAACATCATCCTCATACTGATTATTGACATATTTGTAGTTATTGTGATATGCCAAAAGAAGTGCCTACTTCCTTCACCACTGCGACAAAACAACAACTTACCATTTTTAGAAGATTAACAATTTATTCAACCAAAATTTTAAACTATGCTAATATCGTGGAATGATTCAAGCCCATCAATGAAAAGCAATTCATTTGGAGAAACATATACTGAGAATCAGATCGGATTGAATCGAGTATATCGAATCCTTTGGATCAAGGAAGTTGGATTAGTTGAAACTTGAAGTTTTATCTACCATAAATCCATTTTACTTTGGTCATTAATATTATATTGTATTTAGCTATTTTAGCTATTGTTTAGAAGGGATCGTGATTGATCTTCCTTATGTTAGCAAGTCTCAAAAAAATTTATATAATCAAAAGTCTTGTATAGGTTGTACTAATTATAAAGGGTACTTATCTATTTAGTGAGGAACGTTATTTGTAAGAGTGCATTTGAATTGTAAAAACCTGTTTATAAGTGGTTTTACAAGCTAAGTTTTCGAAGGGAGAATTTATTAGTGAGAGATCTAGTCTTTGAGATATAAGTATGGGGATTCTTTACTGGGGTGTGTTAGAACTAAGATCACTCGATGTATTTGTTTCAAAGAAAGTGGATTCATCTCACTAAGCTATGCTTCGCAGACTAAGGGAAACTAGACTGCATAAACAACTTAGTTGCCTCTGTTTTCGTTATGGTTGTCACAATTATTGTAGAAGTGCCCACTTTCACAGTCACTTCTGCTCGTACTATGTTTCGTGTAACATAGCAATTGGTTCAAGTCAACAACTGGCATAAGAGCTTCCACTTAACATAGCTAGTAGAGAATCCTGGTATTGTTAATTGCAAGTTATGGAAGGATCATTAACCACTAGTCCCCTAATGTTAGATTGTAGCAATTATGTTTACTAGAAAGCACTCATGAAAAGTATCACCCCTCACCCATCCTTGTCGACAGAATTGGGTTACGAGATGCTACAACAAATAACAAAATGAGAGCTTGCAACTTTAAATAAAAATTATTTAAAACAATCACTTAATCTCATACATCATGCTCTAAAATCATTTAAATTGAACTTATGAAAGCTCTAAAATCAACCTAAAATCAAACAATGACTGATTTGAAACTTTTCACAAAAGAAAGGCAAAAGTGCAAAACAAGGGTCACATGACCATGTGAAGGCTAAAATCGTGTAGAATTGGAGTCACACAACCATGTAACTCATTGATGTCGTGTGGATCAAAGTGCAAAAATTTAACAAAAGTCATACGGCCGTGTAATTGGACCGTGTAACTAATTGTGACCGTGTGACAATTATACTTACCAAAACTATAGTACTCACACGAGCGTATGGGCAGCCCATGTGACAATCAGAAACCTTGTGACCTAAATGCAACCTATTTCCCAATGGTACATGATCGTGTCACAATCTCATGTGTGACACACGGTCGTGTGGCTAACTGTGTAACATCACAATATGCCATTTTGGTAATTGAATCAAGCCAAACATTAAGGTAACTTTCAAGTACACATAGACAACTTGAAATCTTATTCTAAACACTTCAAAACCAAGCTAAAACATGTCACATAACATCCTAATAGTGCCTAACCAATATGCCACATTGGCACCATCACAAACAAGTTATAAACGATTTAATAACTATCTTTGTAGCCCCATAATGTTTCAATTTATACTCCTACCCATTATCTGGATATACCAGGAAAGATGTATGGTCTAATGAGGCTACTACGAAATATTTACTCATGAGTGGGGCAAGCTCTTCTATTCTAGTTCATCATTTCTCTTGGCTATATGGTTCATTTGGGGGAGAGATCGAGCTTTAAGAAATAATGAATGGTCTTATCAATACACAAATGCATAACTCCCTAAGAATTTCAATTGTGCTTATATTCATCACTATTGGAATTGGGTTCAAACTTTCCCCAGCCCTTTCTCAAGACTTACAAGATCATGCTTGGGAAATTGGAGCAAGTATGTGATGTGAATGCTTATTGTTACAAAAAATGGTCATTTGAAATAAGAAATTCAAGGCTGATCAAGCAAAATGAAGCTAAAGAATACTACTTGCTAAAGAACTTAACAACCTAGTGAAGACCTAGAAAGAGCTTGTTGCAATCAAGCTTATGCTTAGAAAATTCAATTTCAGCAGTAGCAAGCTTAATGAAATCCTTACCATAGGAAAAAGAGATCCAGACAAAGGAGGCATTGGATATGTAGACAAAGAAAAGGCAATCATCAAGAGTCTCACTGTTTTTGTGAAAGCTTCAAATCATGAAGAACTTGGTGAATGTTCCACCAAGCCTGTGTTAATCGTGGTTGTTAAGAAGGTAAAAACTTTTCATAGAGTGATTTGTCATTATTGTGGTGCCTCCGAACATATTAGACCTCAATATTTTAAGATGTTTCATTATCTGATATGGAGATGTACAGTACCAATGGAGATGCATAGTGCCAACAAAAGTTTCCACTTCTTCTGACACATTGCTTTTAAAGAAGCTGAAAAATGTTTGGATCAAAAAAAGAGCCAAAACGTTTGCTCTTTGCACGTCGATCCTTGAAGTTAATCATGAATGATGTATGGTATTTCGTTGCAAAGGGACGGTGGGGGGAGCGGGAGAGGGACGGTGAGGATGGTAGAGAAGTTTTTTTTTTTCAATATTAATAATAATTATTTTTATTTAAAATTAATATTAATATATTGATACTTTTGATTGGTTGATATGAGTTTTTTTAACGAAGTGGAATCGTTCGACAAAAAAAAAAAAACAAATTTCTAAAACAAATGGAATTTAATCCTTTGAAAAATAGCCTACTCAAACTTTAATGATTAAAGGGGAAAAAAAAAAAGCCAAAAAAAAGTACGAGGATTTTAGGCGAAGGGCAAATTATGTAAAATCAAGCTGATATTCATTCATATAAGCTCATAGCAATTCGCAGCCCCCAAAACTCCCCCACCCAACAAAGATCCTCCTATTCCTTCCTCTTTCTCACTGTTGTGTTGCTTTCAGCGATCCCTTTCTCTCCTCTCTCTCTTTTTTAAACGAAATAAATCCCCCCTTCGTTCTTTATTTCAACTCTTGCGAACATTTCTATAATCAGTTTGATGGATCTCAAATTGGGTTAGTTCCTTTTTTATTCGATTCTCCATCTTTTCTGGTTTTTGCTTTTAATTAATTGCACGCATATTTTTCATTTTATATTTTTGTTATCCTATACTGTTTCATGTTTATCGCAAATTGGATTCCTTATTGTTTCTTGTTCCTTTTCTGCATATCTAAACCTCGGAAATTTAGATTCAATTGTAGAAAATTTAAAAAAAAAGGAAAAAATCATGGAAAAATTGTTCAATATTTTAGTATTTGTTGTATTTGCTTGCATTTTCTGTTTTGGGTGAGCTAATGTTATTCTAGTAGCAATATTACTGGCAAATGACTTGTGTTGCTAAAGTCATCGTTCATATCAATTTCTGGGTGCGATCAACAAAAGTAATATTACCAATAAAATTGTGCATTGAACTATTGAAATTCGTAATAAGGGAGGCTGTGTTTTTTATATTTATTTAGTCTCTGTTTTTGTTGTAAATGAATTATGTTGATTTACTTTGGGTTCAATGTGTACCTTGTCAGGTGGGGTGGTTGTATGTGAAATTAGCAGGGAGGAATGATGAAATAATTGCCATGCAGATCTATTACCGGCGGGTTACTTCGCAGATCCAGTTGTCACCGAATTGTATCTTTTATCGCACTATCAACTAGTACATTACTTGCAAAAAGGCGTTATCAGCTTGCTGATATAGAGGCTTTTGGTCCATTCAGTTAAGTTGGTATCGTCTTTACAAACATGCCATATTATATACAGAGACTTTATAACACTTGCAGAGCGGCGTTCTCGCCCAATGGCCCTGTTTCTGATGAAGCTCTTGAAAGAGTTCGGACTATGCTAGGTATTCACTATTTGTTTCTTTCTTTCTTCATGTTTGTTCTTTGAGCTTATAGTTGAACCAAGTCTGCTATGTTTTATTAGTATTAGAACTGAGATAAAATCATGTTGAAAGTAATACTTAATTTTCTGCATGTTTTCAGAATTAGTTGTTAGTAAGTACTATGGAAGCTCCTTTTTCTAGCATTTAGCTGTTTTTTATTTTTCAATCAAAATTGAAACATATGAATTTACTCTTAGGTTAATTAATTTAAGTTAGTTGGATCTTTCTTGGGATGGCATCGGCTATTGGAAGTTGCTTAATGCTACTCCCACTATGTTAGTTTCTTGGCAAGTGCATGATCTACCAATAAATAGTGCCACGCCTTTGGCTGATCTGAAAACCTTGTTTCCATGTGGCTTGATAGTTAAAACAGAAAGAAGAAGAAGAAGAAGAAGAAATATTATCCTTCATTGTTTAGGATGTAAAGCTCATTTTTGTTTAAGTTCAAACTTTTGTCCTGTAGGAAGAGGTCCTGACATTATTTAATTGGCAAAACTTTTCCAGATTTTCACCAGCATTAATTACAAAAACAAGAAAAAATTTTTGGCAAAGTGAATTTCAGTAGAATGAGAAATTTGTTATCCAGCTCACCAACCTATATCAGTACTTCATTGCTAGTTGCCTTTGGCCTTTAAAAATCAACCTTCAAAATAATAGCTACTAGTTATCTTTGAAGCACTTTTATCTTGAGCATAAAAGCTTCTTGTTTGATGAGTTAAAGGTCCAAATTGTTCTGCTTTCTCCACATTGAGCTGCTGCTCCATTGTTGTGGAACAGTATGTTTTCTACTCGCTGGACGCCTTGATAATTCTTTAGCATTTGGATGCTTCTAGATATAAAATAGAAAAACAGTGATTGGGGTTTTCTGTATTTTCCTTTTTCTTATGTGGTCTTAGAATCTATCTATACTAATTCCAATTTTTTTTCCTATCATCGTGAGTTTTGAAATCTGTTGTTATTTTAATGGTTTTGGATCAACATATCATCGTGAGTGGTTGCAACTATTCTAATTTAGAGTACAAAGTATAAGGGTATACCATAACATTGAGAAAGTGCTTTTCTTGGTAGAGTTGATCATTAAAACTTTTCTGTTATTTGATTAACCATGCAAATTTTTAAAATGTAACTCCACGTTTTTTTTTTGTTTCCACATGAAGTGATGAAACCAAGTTTCATAGCATATTCGTTGTATTTTAACACAAAATGTCACTTTATTTCAGAGAAAATGAAGCCTTCTGATGTAGGTTTGGAACAGGAGGCACAGGTGGTACGTAATTGGTCTGGTCCTGTAAATGAGCGGAATGGAACCCATCAGTCATTGCCACCTATCAAGTATCTGCACTTGCATGAGTGCGACAGCTTCTCTGTATGCACAAACTTTATATAACCTAACGTTTTTATTATTTAAGATATCACCTATTATTGAGAACCTAAAATTTTAGAGTTTTAAAGTGAGGAAGATGCATTTAGTTGAAAGTCTCCTAGAATTTATTAAAATAAATACTTCCGTTAAAATTAAATTTGAACTTTTGAAAATAGTAGTTGCATTACCAGCTACCATCAGGCCTTCATTTTTCTGATTTCCTTTTTCTCTGCAGATAGGAATTTTTTGTATGCCACCTTCCTCTCTTATACCTCTGCACAATCATCCTGGAATGACAGTGTTGAGCAGGCTTATCTATGGCTCATTACACGTTAAGTCATATGATTGGCTTGACCCAACAGAGCCTGAAGATCCGCTACAAGGTATGGTTTTAACATTTCCATATTTCTTCGATGAATGCTAGCTAAACCATAATAAGGATGTTCATAGAATAATATGTTCTTGCATATAAATTTGGTAACAAGTTAATATATTTGTATTCAATTGACTCAGTACTTATATCATCCTTTGTATTCCTTGAAACCTCATCAGTCCCATTTTTAATTATTATTCTTTTCCAAATACCTTTGTTTCGGGAGTTTACCTTTGTTTCGGGAGTTTCCTCTTTTAATTTGTTCCAGAAGATCTAGTACCTTTATAGAGTTCTGTTAATCTTCTGATGTTAGAAATCCTATGTAACTGCTGTTCTTTCCATTTATATTATAGAATTAGTATTCTTGAAGGACAGAGAGAAATGGACCTCCTTTTAAATTTATATTTGCTTTGTGATATACAGTTCTTTGTGTTACTGCATGTGCTGGTGGTTTGGTTAAAAATGACAGAAAATACTTTTAGAACGAAACTTACTTGATTGAAAGTTGATTGGAATAGGAGGAAGAAGGCCTAGGTAATACTAAATGTACTAATTGGTGGATGTCTCTTTGTTACAGCTAATGACTCTTTCAATAGGGTAGATGTAAAGAGCCTTTTGGCTAGCATCTAAGTGAAAGGCCTGTTCAATTTTTCATCTTGTATGGATGTAGTTTAGGTTATGGAGAATGCTTATGACATAACTTCTTAACTGATTTGGTGAAATATTTGGAGACCACTGGGCTTAGCTAGGGAAATGCATAGAATGAACCTTTTGTCACCAAAAAGAAAATGTCTGAAAGCAAACCAGACAAAATGAATGGTTATAGAAGCCAACAAAAGCATAGACCTTATGAGATTTTGACTTCAACTTGGGTTTATAATAACAAATTTTAACTGGAATTTAATCCCATCTAAATATTTTGACCACCAATTCAAATCGGAATCATTCATGGAAACAGGGATACAGAGCCGTGTTGGTGGTAAATTTAGAACCAAAGAATTTCTTCTTAGGGTACATTAGTTTGATTTCAAGTTGGTGCTTGCAAAGTAAGTGTAAGGAAGCTGATGAACAAACTTGTTAACGAAATAAAGTAACTAGACAATCTAGGGGTTTTATGTTGTAATCTGACGTTTCAGATAAATAGGGCTTACTAAATCTGGATTAGATCTTTTTTCTGATTAACAGAAGTGATTATTGGTGGCCTATGGCAGCTAAACCTGCCTATCTGTCACCAATCGCAACTGAAGTAGTTGCTTGTTCAACTAATGTAATAGTATTGATAATTTATTCATGGACAAAGTGGTGATGTATCTGATTTTAAATAATGCGTTTTCTCCTCACCCTTCCTAGGGTATAGGGCACTTATTGTATATTCTTTAGTGTTTGACTCTGATTTGCTTATTTTTGGTGGTTTGTAGCAAGAGCTGCAAAACTTGTCAAGGATACTGAGATGACAGCCCCTTGTGCAACAACAGTACTTTATCCCACAAGTGGAGGCAACATCCATTGTTTCAGGGCACGGACTCCCTGTGCTATTTTTGATATTTTATCACCACCTTACTCCTCAGAGCATGGACGACACTGCACTTACTTCCGGAGGTCCCCAAGAAGGGATTTACCTGGTAAGAAATATAATTTTGAACCTAGTATTAGATGGTAGCTTCTATATGATATGTTGTAACCTGAAGACAAATGCTGCATGCTATTTTCTTATTCGTTTCCTCATTTAAAATGAAGGTGAGATTGAAATGAATGGAGAAACGTTCTCGGAAGTGACATGGTTAGAAGAGTTTCAGCCCCCTGATGACTTTGTGATTCGGAGAGGGCTGTACAAGGGTCCTGTTATTAGAAGATGAAATATTCTTGTAGCATCCATCCAATATTCTAATGAATAACAAGGAACATGCATGGGGTTGTAGAAGTTAGGCATTTGGCGTTGTACATATTACTACACCAATGTACTCCTGTGATTTTACTGACCTCACATTTTATTAGTGGGACAGAGAGTGGGAATTGAGAGGAACTACTCGCTTAATGACTTTTCTTTTGTTCTTTTGGATTTTGTTTGCTGAATGACAATTGAGAATTCATTTGTTGCCTTGGTGTGGTAATTTTGGATACTTAATTCATTGTGGAGCTCTCATTTTTCTGCAATGGAGAACGATAAGTTTGTAGCGCTTTGTGCCTATTCTGATGCTCAAGTAAAGCTAGTTTCTTAGTCTTTAAATATCCTCAAGGGGCTTTGCAGCATTGTTGGCAGCAAAGATCATGAAAGCTGAGTTTTATTGCCTCATTCTGGCCATGGTAGAGATGTGAAAAATATACTTGAATATATGTTGTAATAAGAAGATGTCAGTTTTCACTGAAGCTGAAGCCTTTAGTGATCCAACAGATAAGCAATCACCGAACGAACTTGTTTGTGTATCCAATTTAACTTTTGGTGTGTTACAAGAAAAAAAAAGGTCTCTTGATGAAATTTGCTATCTAGTCAATTTATTTGTTTTTATTTATTTACTTAGAATCCCTTTAGATACAAATGTGGCTATGTTCACAGCTTTCAATGCAAAATTTTAGCCCTAATATGTTGTTCGGATATCACCATTGAGGTGGGGTGAGTTTGATTAAATGCATTGTGAAATTTTCACTGAAGCCCTCAATGGGTCTTCAATTGGTTTATTGGCTTCTCTAGTATGTGGTTTTAGAGTAAAAATACTAGACGCCCTTGTAATACTAGTTAAATTGTATTTTACCTCCACCACAAAAAAAAAGTGTAATTTAGTCTTTGTATATTAGATTAAATAGTAAACTGATTCTTGTTGAAATTTTCATTTATTTTTACTGTTAAAATTAACATAGTTAATAAAATTATCAAATAGTTTTAATAGTAAAATAGATTAAATTTTAACAGAAGAGTCAATTTATCTTTTGATCAAATATGATTTCAATTATAAATGTCAAAATTATCATTACCTTTCGCAGCTTATTTGAAGATCATGTAGGGACCTTATTTCCATGCTAAAATAGTTTGATTGAATAATCAATAATTGTGATATTTGCCTAAAATGTCTTTTATCTTCCTATCTAATCATTGCGTTAAAATATTAATATCAAACATATAACATGATATTATGAGAATTTGATATATTAAAATCATTAAAAAATTATAAAATAATGATCAACACACTTGGATTAATATAAATAATTATTTAAATAAACTATAAAGAATTATATCAATGATAAAAGGTTTAATGTATTCGAAGGTATTTGAACTTGGCATTTTATGTAGTTCACAAGTTGATATAATTTGTTATGTACTCAAACTTGAAAGCTCGCCAACTTAGTATAATTATTGCATTTTTATGTGCCCAAATTTGAAAGTCAACCAACTTGGTACTTTTTTAGTACTTAACTAATATTGTTAAAAATATGTTGACATAACATTAACGTCTAACAGTACGGTGACACATAATAGCTTCATATTGAAATGTGGTGAAAATTAAAAATATATCTTAAAATATATATAATTTATTTAAAAAAAATTATAATTTCTTTACACATAGGGAATGAACTTAGATAAATGGTTATCAAGATTTATTTGATCTTTTTTTATTTTTTCCACGTGTCAACATGTGATGCTACAACATGTCATCATGCTATTGGTTACTAGTGCCACATCAACATATTTTTTACGGTGTTAGTGAGGAACCTAAAAAAGCAAATTAGCTTATAGTTTTCAAATTTAAGTACCAATTAAGTCAAAAAAAAAATAGATACCAAATATGCACCAAATTCAGTTATCTTCATATATATTAACCCATAATAAAACTATGAGAAGTCTGTTAGTAATTTCATAAAGTTCATATAACTTAAAACTTTCTTTTCCATTTCCTGCTTTTTCTTTGTATATATACTATTGAGCTGGGAATTTCATATGGCCTATTAGCTCAGTTGGTTAGAGCGTCGTGCTAATAACGCGAAGGTCGCAGGTTCGAGACCTGCATGGGCCATTTTTACGATTTTAACATGGGCCACAGAACATTTCACTTGGGCTTGGTGGACTATTTTGCTGTCAAAATCTAATTTAAAAATAAATGGGATTTATATTATTTAATGATATATCACATTTTGACTTTCTATTTTAGATTGGAGTTTGTGATAAAAACACTGTAGGGCCCAATTTTTAATTCGGAGCCCAATAAATTAGTTTAAAATTACAGCACATTAATCAATTTTATAAACAGGCCCAAACCTAATTACTCAAGCCCAATGTTAGCCCAAATGCCCAAAACAGATCAGAAACTCTAGCCTTGCGCCCAACGCCGCCGCCGCCAGCAGCCACGCACTCGGCCACGTCGCCCCGCTCTCCGTGTCGTGCACTCCTCCACCTACGGAAAAGAAGGAAATACAGTAAATAGAATCTAGATTTTATTTTTAAATCCGGCTATAAAAAGCCAAAGTAAAAACGATTGTAGGGGGACGTTTTTACAGATACAAGGAAAAAACACAAAATATCAATACAAAAAGAAAAAGCAGATTTGAGGAAAAAAGGTTGTTTTTTATTTTCTTTATTTTCTTTTCGGCGTTTCTTTTAAAGATTTTTATTTTTTTAAAAAACTATATATATATTAAAAAAAGAGGAAAAAACTTACGTTTTGAATTCGAGCCCAGTACGGCGGGCACCGGCCACTGGTGGTCGTGACCAGACATTGGCCGACGTTCGACCGGAAAGAGGGGGGAGAGAAAAAGTTTGAGAGAGTTTTGATTTTTTTTTTTTTTTTTGAGGAAGAAGAAGAAAATGAGATTTTTTAAGGAAAATTTGGCTTTTATAACTACACAATACGGCGCCATTTTGAGAATTGGATTCAGAGGCTAAAACAACGTCGTTTTGGGCCTCTGACCCGCGACCCGACCCACTCCAAGGAAGAGATCCGCTTTTTTTTAAAAAATGGGCTATTTACAGCCTTGGTCCCTCCACTTTTTACTGTTTTACAATTAAATTTATTTTATTTTCAATTTTGCCCGATAATTTACCTTGACTTTCAATTGGGTCCCCCTGATGTTGTGCGTTTTGGAGGGAGAGAATATTTTCTCTTTTAGTCCCTCCATGTTATTCGCGCATTGCAATGGAGTCCTTTTTCTTTTTTTATTCCCAATTTACCCCAAAATTTCATTTTTAAGTTTAAATTGGTCCTTTTTTATTTTCTTTTATTTTGTTATTTTATTATTGTTTTAACATTTTTTATTTTTATTTTTTACATTTTATTATTATTATTATTATTATTATTATTATTATTATTATTATTATTATTATTATTTTTAGTTTTACTATTATTTTATGTTGTTAGTACTACTATTATTTTACTATTATCAATATTATTATTATCATAACTTTTAATATTATTATTCCTATTTTTTATTATTATTTCATTACTATTTTTTTCTTACTATTATTTTTACTATTATTATTAGTACTATTATTATTATTATACGCACTATTATTATTATATTTATGACTATTGTTATTATTATTTTTATTCTTATTATTATATTTACTATTATTAGTATTTTATTATTTTTATTACCTACATTATTGTTGCTATTTTTATCATTCCTATTATTTTTGCTATTATTAACGTTACTTTTATCTTTACTACTACTATTATTTTTTATTATTACTATATTTATTAGTATTATTTTATTATTTTCTTTTTAATATATATTATCCATACTAAATAGTTTTTATTATATATATATATATATATTATTGATTTCTGTTATTTTGTGTATATATTTTCTTCTAAATCTATTTATGTACATATATTCTTTAAACCTATTATATATAAATTTTCTTTTAAAGTCCTTATTTTATTATATAGTTTTGTTTATTTCAAACATTTTATATATTATTACTTATGTATATTTTTATAATAATTTTTTCATTTCATGTACGTTGTTTATTTGGATTGATATGTATTATTTTTCTTCTGTGTAGTATTAGTACCATTTATTTTTATTTCATGCTCGATATTATGATTGTGTGGTTCTTATTATTACATTATGGTTTAAACTCCAATGTTTTGGCCGATATTGGTCATTTCACTTTTATCCAAAACAAATCGAATAAATACATTCTCGGTCAATTTCATAATCGCTTATTTAAGAGCTTTTGAAAATAAAGCAATGTTTCGTGTTTGGAAGTTTCGAGAAATTGTGCCCTAACATGCTGGGTTTCAATTTTCCGTTCGTCCAAATGACTAAATATCCTTTTAAGATTTTGACCATATTTTCTTAACTTAAAAAATAAGACAATATTTCATGTTTGGAAATTGAAGGAATCGTGCCCTAACGTGCTGAGTTTCAATTTTTCATTTGGCCAAATAACTGCAATGCATGAATTTTGAAAATCATGAAATGATCTTTGTGTCAAGGTTTTGAAACATCGTATCCTAACGTGCTGAATGTGATATTTCATTCTTTCGAAATAAGAGAATTTCGATATCCAATTCAAATTATCCAAACATTTTCTAAAGGATTCGTATTTTAAAATCTCCTCTAATTTTCGACATTAGGACATTAATCAATCAATAATGTACCAATTTTGGGCATTGCGAGGATGCTAATCCTTCCTCGTGCGTAACCGACTCCCGGACCTGTTTTCTTAAGATTCGTAGACCAAAATATTTTATAAAGCGATCCAATCACACTTCAAAAAATATTGGTAGCGACTCCATTTTTCATTTTAAAATCGACCCATTTTCTGACCAAAAAAATAATTTCAACAAACACATTTGAGGTTTTCTTCACAAATTGAGACATATTCCCAAAGTTTTTTTTTCTTGAAATAATTTATGACAAATATTAAAATATCTGAAAAATTAGTGGACCTTGTGTGTGTTGTTTCCTTGTATGTAGTTCACAATATTCAAAAACTAAATCAAATCTCATTGGATATATTGGATTATGTAAAATTCTATTTCTTACATAAATCCATTTTGCAATTAAATGTTATTCACATCCACTAAAATTCCCATTCAGTTATAATCCACCAATATGTGTAGATAGATCCTTCTAAAGTTGCTAATCACCGTTTGCAATAATACTCTTGGGATTAGAGGAACACAAAAATTTTGTTTACATCAATGTCAAGTTATACAACTTTAAGAGAGCCAAAACTAGACGTTAAACATTGTTTTTTCTTTAACAAAAGTACTTATTTAAATCATTGAACTTTTAAAAAGCCCAACAATACATTTTCATTTAATTAAAATTTTAATTTTAAGCAAAAATTAAAAACCAATTTGTCAAGCCCTACCTGCCCACCATACTCCCTTACTGAGTTGTAGAATTACCAAAGATTATTTTTGCCAAAATTTTGTTGAATGAACTAAAATATTACCAAAAAAACAACTGCTCCTTACTGGTGAGGTAAGCTAATTAAATACTTCTTAATCTCACCACCATTGTGTCCGATCTCGCAGCAGCTAATTAAATACTTCTTGCAGATCAAGCTTATAATTGAATACTAGCAGCCTATCAATAATCAATAAAGAAACACAACTACATATTCTAAATGCACCAACAGTTCTAATAAAAATAATAAATGCAAGATTAAAGTTGTTCCACAATTTAGTTTCATCTAAGCAATGAAAGCCTAGGCAAAAATTGACTTATGTTTACTGTAATCAAAACAAGCAAGATAGATGAATTATTTCACCTTAATGCTTTTTCAATCTCTTCCTTGTTGTAGAGGTTCCATTTGCATCTTGAAATGTTTGACTTTGAGCTCCTGCAGTAGCATAAGTCCTAAACTTCTCAAGGATCCTCCTCTCACTTATTCGTAACATCAAAGAATGATACAATTTCCTTTCTGTCATGCAACATCTCTTTAGAGCTTCGACATCTTCATCTATCGACTTCAAACCATAACAACTCTCACGAATGTCCGCAAGTGCCAAGAGGGCATGACAAACTTTTTCTGTCAACAATAAGTCCTTGCTGATTTCTGAGCTTGTGCTCCATGTAATATCATGTTTTTCTGATAAGATCATGCCAATGTTTGCACTAACCTTGTCTGCAGTGCAAATGCTAATATCCAACTTATGACATGTATCATCTGGCAATAACATTATGTATAATAATGTCAATAGTTCCAATTCAGGTTCCCCATCAGATGAGACCTCAAAATATTCAGAGTTCTCACTTACGCTTCCAGAGATATTTATTCTTCTCCAAAGGGATAACCTTGCTCTGCAGTACCGACTAGAGAACAGTGAACAACCCCACTTGAGAACCAATTCCAAATCGATGTTCACTATATCAAAAGGATTATTAGCCTCTGTAAATCCATATCTATGAAGCAAAGCAGCATTGCCAAGTGATCCGTATGTGTTAAAAACCTGAGATAAGAAATTTTAGATTCACAGTGAAAAGGAAGCCAGTGAAAAATAGAGAAAGGATGTGAGAACTAAAACAGGAAACTAATGTTAAGTAGATGAAAACAACCAAACCACCTAAGATGTAAAGTAGACATGCTTTTTCATCACGCCCCAAAACTGGGACATAAGACTGCCTTATCATCCCAAACCAAAGCCATATTATCTCAAGCAATGCTCCAAGATAACACAAATCACTTCTTTTTCCAAACAAAAAGGCCCAAAAGACATTCTTATTGCAAATCTGAAATTGGAATTCAATACAACTAACTTAAAGGTCTCTTCAAGAAACAAAGAAACTACACAAAATATGCAAATTTCTTTATGCTATATGATCTCATAGAGCCAACAGTATCTCAATATCAAGAGTAAGTTCCCAAATTGTCTCAGTTTTCACCAAACTAAAGCTCTTAACATTTTATAATCTGAAAAAGTAAAGGAATTTATGAACAATCCACCTCTCAGTAAGTATAGGCTCACAGTTTAAGCATCATTTTCAGTATACCACATAAGTTATTCAAGAACCTTAAAATCATGCCATCCAAACAGTTAAGAAATCATCAAAGCAACATAAACATATAAAGAGAGCAACAAGTTTGTCTTGGTTGTGATTGAAGATTGGAGGTGATGTTCTTTTTCAAGAGTTTTCAAGTCTTTGAAGTGGGAGACTGGTTTTCTAGGAGAATTTTGTGAAGTTTTGGATGCGAGATTGATCTGTGTCCGCCGTTGTCTTTTATGCTTTAGTGTTGTTTTGTTTCTTCTGATTCGGTTTGGAATTGTATTTTTGACGAATTGCTTCGGTGTTGGTTTTGATTCGTAATGCTACTGATTGTCAGTTGCATCTCCTTTTTCCAATAAAATGACTTTTGGCTGAGAAAAAAAAAAGAGAGCAACAAGCTACAAATGGGCCTTCATAATTAAATATAAGCTAATGAGTTAGTTGAAACATTTCAAGCAAGCTGAAAGGTTTAAATCAACGCTACTAGCAAAGGGTTTACACAAACTCAAGGGATTGATTACTTTGGAACATTAGCATGTGGCAAAAATTACAACTATCCGAATCTTGATATCACTTCCAGTTAAGAGATTGGCAACCATATCAATAGGATATTAAGAATGCCTTCCTCCATGGAGACCTAACGGGGGTATAAATGGAAATCCAACACAGATTGAACATTGAGGAAATCAAGAACAAGGATATATTGGCAGAAAAAGGCAACATACAGACTGAAGCGATCTCCAAGAGCATGGTTTGAAGGTTTGGGAGGATAGCTATGTTTATGTTACAAATAGGATTCCACCAAAGTCCAGGGGACCACATGTTACTCATTAGGCATAGAAGAGAGGGGAAATGATTATACTAATCGTATTTATAGATGACATCGTGGTGGCTGGGGAATCTAAAGTGTGGTCTAGTTTATGTACAAAACATGCAAGTTTTTTAATTGGTCAATATGCATGGTTTCCTTATGGTCAATGTCTGTCGTTGAATGCTCAAATATTGAAAATATAGAGTTTGATATTATCCCTTTCTTACTAGTAAAGGTATATCAAATGAAAACTGTAGAAAAGATTAAAGAGAAATTCAATCAAGCGGACTTTTTACTATGCTTATAGCCTTACAAACAAGGACACCTAGGTGCACCACCTGATCTAATAGGCCTCACCTGGAAGGGTCTGAGGCGTTTTTGTTGTATAATACGCAAGGTGCATGTGTGCCTAGGTGCACATATTGACAACATTGGTCCCAACTCCCAAGATGAGAAGAGCCTATCCAAGCCTAACACAAAACTTCGCTTTGTTTGGCACACATGCAAGTCCCAAGGTCAAAATGCAAACAAAACAGAGCCAAGTCCTAATCTCCTTTACCCTATATCTCTCACTGTCAATCAATTTACTCTGAGCTCCTTTCACCATCTCTCTCACCACTCTTGCTCATAATGGCCTCATACAAAGTTGAGGAATCTGGGACTGTTGGCCTCATAATACAAATCTCACTCGCTACCAGGGGATGCAAATATTAGCAAGCATAATGTAGACTGGTAGCAATATTGCCAACATGATTTCCCTCACAACTATTACTAAAACTTTATTGCAGTACTTGATCATTTGCCTTTTGCTTTTGGAAGCAGAAACACAAAAAGTTCATTTTAAATACGATAGCAAAATTTTTTGCAAGAATTATACACAATAGTTTAGACGATAAAATGCATACTTTTCCTACAATCGATGCTAAGTTGTAAGCATTTGTCCACCTCTAATTATTATGCTATTGCTCAATGTTGTAAGGGTGCAAGGCACACATTGTGCACTAGAATCCTCACATTTCCTGGGGTGTAAGACACACACACACACAAAGAAAACATGCACCTTAAGTGAGGGAGAGTGCAATACATAGATATCTGCAATATTGTATTCATATCTATGATCTATATACAGAATAAACTTCAGATGTAAGATTCAGATAACAAATTCTAAAGAGTAGTCCATTTATAATAGAAAACATGCAAAATTTCTTTCTATTTTGTTGACCAATATGCATGACTTCCTCATGGTTTCATACTTGTTGAATACGCAAAACATTGAGATGTACAGAGTTTGATATAGTCTCCCTTTTGCCTATAGTTAATAAAAAAAGAAATAATAACTTGAAGAAAAACTTCACTCAGACAGGCTTTTTTGTGTCTACCACAGTACAGAAAAGCGCTCCTAGGTAACTGCTATCTCAAAAGTATCTCCATACTTGGGAAGCATAAAAGAAAGTGAGTGAGGTTCCTAACTCAAAAAGAGACCTATTTTCCTTAAAAGTCAACCCAGTGCACTTGAATCAACAATCCATCAACAAGCTCCTCATTTTATTCAAGTCCTAGTTCAAGGGAAAAATTGAGAAGCTAACAATATAACACTAGTAGAATTTAATCCAAAAAAATCAATACAAGGCACAAGTTGATGCTAACCTCATCACCTGATTTGACTTCTCTCACCATAATCATTTGCAGCATCATAGGATCCTCTCCTGTAACTGATGAGTAATCTGATTCCGAATCACTATGAATGTACGAATTTTCACAGGTGGAATCTCTCTTATCATGGCCAGAAATTTTACTTGG
This sequence comes from Gossypium rotundifolium, assembly GCA_025506655.1. Taxonomy (NCBI): domain Eukaryota; kingdom Viridiplantae; phylum Streptophyta; class Magnoliopsida; order Malvales; family Malvaceae; genus Gossypium; species Gossypium rotundifolium. The sequence goes on along the minus strand of CP106725.1, from coordinate 9,490,393 downwards.
TTCATTATTATCACCATTTTCACTGTCAACATCATCTTCATATTCTTGATTAGGGGATACAGAGGTGAAGTGTACATCCTCTGCTCCAGTCTTGTGATTAAAGCTGGAATTAGTAGAAAAAAATAAAAGAAAAGAAAAAAATAATGAGGCTAAGAATATAATTACTATACGCTTATCATGCTAAGCTATCACAGTACATTCCTATATAGTGTAAGCGATGTCAAAACCCTAATTACAAACTTAAAATTTTTTTAGGCATTTTGCCTACATGCAATGGTTGCAAAGATTAGGAAATGGTACTATGAGCTATACCTACGACAGCTCTGAGTTTGAGCAATGAATTGAGGTAGAAGCTGCACCCTTCATTAGGATGCAAGCATTTTAGGTAATTCGAATATCCCATAATATTTGTAAATGGATATATATTTCACAACTTTATTTAGAGATTAGGAACTTATCATAAAAATTGTGAGGGTACACTTACAGATCTGCCAAAGGAACCATCCCAAATCCATTGTATTCATCTATCTGAAAAGATCGAGAAGCAATAAGACTTCTTGCAGCAAAGTATTCTTTGACACTAAAAGAGCTTGGATTAAGGGATTGAGGTGCCGAATATACGAGGGGCAGAATATTTTCTTTCCAATCCTCATACATAAGAGTTTTGTCTTCCTTAATTGCCTGCCTATTATAGAACAAATTATCAGAAAGAGAAAATGACACCTCAAGAAAAAAACATGTTGCTCCTAAATCATGCCAACGTACTAGCATAAAAACTTCCAGAATAATAAAAGATAAGCAAAAAAACACTAGAGAAACAACTCAAAGCAGCGGCACACGACCATGCACAACATGCTCCTAACTCAAATATTGCACCATGATTCCAACTCCCACAACTTTCCATAACATAAATTTCAAATTCTCAACGTAAAATTAATAGAACAGTTCCAGCCTCCCTAACTATTATTCTTTGCCAAAATGGGATTCTTTCTATATCATCAACCAACATGTAGAGAGCAAGATCCCAACAAGCCAACACCAAAAACAGGAAGAGAATCAGTTAGAAGATGAGTCATACCTTATGAAGTTCAGTCCCAGAGAGTAAAGAATCAACCTCACCCAGAGTCCAAACCAAAGGCAGGCATTCTTGAGGTGGCAAAAGCTGAAGGTAACCAGCCCAAGGAGAATCCTGAGCTAAGCTCTTTTCATACATCAAAGCCACGGAGAGACCTAAATGACCATCCAAACCAGCGGACTCAATCATTTCCCGAGCCCCACTGGTCTTGATAGTAAGGCAAGCGGTTTTTGGTATTTTGGCCACCACATCGCCTTCATGTAAATCAGATAATGCTCTCACAGAAATCCCTTGTTGGGGGCAGTCCATGAAGTCGAGGGTATCGCTGCATTGTATTCCTTGGGATTTCATCCACCTCTTGAATGCCCTTAATCGTCTGCTAGCATGCATAAAGAGAGAACAGGAAGCGCTGAAACTCTTAGCATTTTTGTTAATGGAGACAAAGCAGGTTAATAGAGATAATAAGAGAATGTTACCTGGAGGCCATGAGATTAGAGGAGAAGTAGTTTCGACAGCTGCAGCTATGTCTATATGGTTGAGGAGGTAAAGGGGGGTTCAGCGGGGCGGCTCTTCCTATTTTTAGCGTACGTTGGAATTGAGAGAAACCTTCGGCTTTCAAATAGATTAGGCCCGGCCTCTAAATTTTCAATGTGATTCAAGCCTCATCCAATTCCAAATCACGTTTTTTTTTTTCTTTTAAATATTTCATTTTCCTATACATTTTTTTTACTGCCTCCATTATTAAATTTCTTATTATTTAATTTTTTATATCATATAATACTCCAAAAATCATATCATAAAAATACAACAAAACTCGAATTTTGAACTCGTTTTTCAAATTTAATAGTAGGCTTTGGACTTGTCCTATTTTTTTTTTTATACAATAGAAAAGGTTTGTATTTTAGAACTTAAATATGAGCATTTTGGTTTTAATATAAAACAAATAAGTTGGAATTATCTTCTGATACAAATAACAAAATAGGAGTTAGATTTGTTGGCCTTCCTTGTAGGATAATTGAAGTGAATCCCATGTTAAAAAACTCGCACAAATCAAGAAAGAGCTTCATTTACCATTTCAGTTGTTTTACACCCATCTTGGATTTGCATGCCATTACCACCCAGACATTAATACTGATTCCTAAGCCTCTTTCCACATTATCTGCACTATTCTCGCATCTCAATCATAAAAGCAAGGACCAAATTATCATAATTCCTTTTTTTGTTTTATTGCAAAAGCCAATCATAATTAACATATCAAACTAGACCTTGATATCACTAAACCTGCCACAAAAATAAAAACCAGCCTAGAAGGAACAAGTAATTCAACTCATTCTACAGAGTCAAAATGCCAAAAACAAATTAATCAGATATAATGAAATAAAATAAGGAAAAGAGAAGATCTTGATACAACCATGTTAGCCAGCTTCACATGGTACCACAATTCTGAGACCAAGGTTCTTAAACTGTTTGCACTTTCATTCTTTCTATAGCAATCCTGGTGAGAAGGCATCGGTCTGTTATCGAACCTTCTGTCTCTTTCTTTCCTGAATATTTTTCTAAAGCAACCACACGAAAAGTATTCGTCTTGGAATTTTGCGTTTCTTTGCACTACAGAGTTGCTAAAGCTAAAATAATAGGAAAAAGGACAATCAAACCAAGCTCAGTTGGTTTTCTTCTCATCTTCTTTGGCAGTAGTAATATCTGTATCGCTAGGCGTCTGCTCATCCTCACCCCCGAAACCAAATTCATTTATCCGTTTCTTATCCACAGGATATACCCACCTCTGGTACAGATAGATTAAAAATATAAGATCTGCAAAATAAGCATGAGAATGAGAATTACACCTGAATAAGTAAAGAATACAGTATGTACTCACAGTACACCTGTTGTTCAGAATGAATTTTTTACACAGATTATATATATATATATATATATATATATATGCAAGCTTAGCATTTTCAAAACCAAAAGTAACTTCAAAGAGTAAAAGAAAGGTCAAGAAACACAGTAATAGCTAAGCAACCTCTCCCCGTTTGTGCATGTAAAATATAATGGCTGATGAGATGCAGACTATGCAGCACTTATCTCAAAAATACATACCAAGTTTATGAGTTCCAAGTTTCTGTACTTCAATTTTTATTTTTTTTTAAATTGTGGTTTACTGAGGGTATTTCATAATTAATTTGCCCTAAATCAAACAAATAATTGGGTAGTGACCCAGTCTGCCTTTTTTATCTCTTAGGATTATAAATCCAAAACAAACTTGGTAAGGATGAATGAGAAAAGGATGGAAACTTCTTTAATGCAATGGTTACATTTCATAATTCCCTTCCTATTTCGTAGCTTAACCATTGGTTAAAAACCTTTTCTTCTTCTCTTTGCATCCCCCAAATCAAACAAAGGCATAAGGGGAGGAAAAGTACAAAACAAGAAATAATAATATCTTACCATCACGGAAGACAGAAAGTCGATGAAGTGTTGGCATTTTTATGACAAATGCAAAGAGATCATCAATGATGGTGTTGAGGAACTTGTAAGTCATCTGCCTCCAAGGTAAATGAGCCACGGACTTAAGCTTATAGTTAATGAAAAGTTGAGGGCACATCATAATAAAACCTACCAAAAACATATAGGAAAACAACATTATTGCAGTTCAAATATGCACAAATTGAAAATTTTGCAGCAAATAAGCAAGTGAAAAATTTCAATAAAAGTTATAGATGAAAACGAAAGCTATTATTCACACAAGAAGCAGAGGTTGAGGTTCATTGACCAAACCAATTTATGCAGTCATGAGGTCAAAGAGTCAAATTCATCATTATTTAGATGGCCCCTTTCTCTTCCTGATATATAACTGATAAGCTTGATCATAACATAATTTCACATAATGATTAGATATTATAAAACAGACAAAAGACCAAGAAGTAAAAGCCCAAATTCCATGAGTTATGTTAATCTTCAAACGTCCCTGCTCACCAAGTTTTTGTCCTCTACCAAAGTGCAGTACTTGGTCGCCAAGGATTGAATCCTCATTAGTCCAGCACATCAGACCACACAGCTATGGCCTATCAGGAGCTTTTTCCTAAGCCTGACAGGACATGATATCTCACAATTGTTTTGTGCCAAATAAAACAGCACAGGCATGTCACAATAAGAAAGAATATCAATGTTGTTTGTATAAATAGTCCAGAGTTCTTACACTAGTTGGAAAAACTTATGGGAAAATGAAATAAGGACCAAGGCTGAATAGCTTTACCAATGCATAAAGGTTAAATAAAGAGAGCAGATGACAACACTAAAAGATCCCAAGGAAAGAAACATTTTAGAAGTAATTGTTATTTTCTTCTACGATGTAAATGAAATCAAACTCACAATGTCAATAAGTTGTAGTTGTCAGTAGGTCACCAACAAAGTTATCAAATAAAGGAACAGGAGAGGACAAATGGCTTACCAAACATGTAGACACAGCTTGTGAGTGAAGAGAGAACCCAAGAATACCAGCTCTTATGGCGCTCATACATAAGGGAGTAAATAGAAAAGCCTGCAACAAGGAGGAAGAGCACGTAGGACAAATACTTCATTGCTATATCATCATATTCCTTAGTTTTATTGCTTGAATATGAATCACGATCTCGGAACCTCAACATAGGTATCTTTCCGGTTCTATCGACCTGCAGATGAAAAAGAATTATTGCAAATTTTGATATTGTTGCGATGAATTAACTAGAAGATAGCAGATAAAAAATGAGTTCCAAATGGAAGGTGATGATAATCTAAGATATATGCAACATTCAGTGAACCTACGCAGACATACTACCAAAATGTGACCAGGCTTTCAGATGTCATTCAGACAAATAAGCAGAATGGAATGCCAAGAAGAATTATGGATCTATTTTAATCTTTCCAGCAACAACAAAAGAGAAGAATGAAGCATCTAAACAAGAATCATGTATGGAAAAAAGAATTCAAGTGATAATATGCCCCCAAAATATTTGAAAGCGGATTGAAAATGATGGTTTTCTGCATCCAGTTACACATAGAATATAAGATTTATACTCAAAATAATATTAGCAATCCTCAAAATAATGGCCTTTGAACATAGAGCACAAGATTATCTACAATACAAAGTTGCCTATATCCCAATAGAATCTGAGACCTTCAGCACAGAAAAGGATCTCATTAGTATCAAACTTTCAGTACAAATGTATCTGAAGGTTGGTCTTTCGTTTTTCTTTTTCTTTATTAGAAGAGTGCCCAAGATATAAACGAGATCCAGCAAAATAAGTGCATGTATGAACTCATACCTCTATGTGCATTGCTTTCCCTATCTTCCAAAACTCGATGCAGCAACCAATTCCAGAACTTGCCAGTATCATCCATGAGGTCTCATTATCGAGTAGATAGAGGAAAACTATAAGCTGACACAAAAAGCTCACCACAACAGACTTTGCAGACAATCCTTCCATAGACTTATTTTTGTTCCAAAACTGGATATCTGCAGAGAAGAAAAACCAGCATGCTAAACCTAAGATTCCAGAGTGTATAACAGAACTGTAAAAGAACCCATCCATGTGTGGAACAAAACATTTTCAAGATAACAGAAACATTTACCATTCTTAAAAGCCAAGAAGTCAAACACAGAATGAAGCAAAGAAACGACCATTGTGATCACTAGCAAGTACGGATTTCCTTCCAGGAAGACCCTCTACAAAATTTATCAAGTAAATGTCAGCATTTGAAAGATAAATGAGAATAAAAGGATCCTTAATACCACGGTAGCAGCATCCACCCAAACTAAGAATAAACAATTACCCTTTCAACTTCTGTGGTTCATTATCCATAACTTTTTTATCTCCCTCATCAATGGAAGAGTATAGCATGTTTTCAGTTCAAGAGTTACAAACAAACTGAATCTAATGACAAAAAGAATCCAATTAATATTTATACATATATATATGAAAAAAAAGAGGTGCTTGAAAATACCCTCCCGGTGGTTTTGTTAGTTAAGAAAAGAACTTGTTGCTAGAAGAATACAGAAGCAAGGGAAGGAGAAATCATCCTTCTTGAAGGCTATCAGTTTTATTTGCTACCCCACTTATTTTATGATCATATCTCTTTCAACTTGAGGTATTTCTTTGAAAGAAGTAACAAGAGAAGTTATGCCATTTTCCAACCCCAGATACGCAACTAAGAGCCTCTCAATAAAGGACTCTGCACAGTAAGTCACCTACCTTCGCTAGTAGATTAGTTTAGTTATAGGTGGGATGATACTATAGAGCTTAAATCTATTCATGACCTGACCAGAGTAAATTTAAATATCAACATCCTAGTACCCAACTAGCAGAATTAATCAACCCTAGTTTGAAAAGAAACCCAGTCCATATAGATTATCTAAGGATTATATTCACTAGTATGGCAGCAAAATTTCTTTTTTATCTTCATTTAGTTACCTTTTTCTCTCTTTAAATAGATTATGAAGTCACTGGAAAGCAAACAAAGCACAGAGAAAGTACACACATAAAAAGCTAGTGATGTAAAATATCCATAGGCTCTTCAAAAAGAAAAGCATCCGATAGATAGATAACAGGATTCTAGCACTTACATTTCATATTGATTATATATCATGGGATGCAACTTTGAGCAGCATATATTTGTCATATGCCAGGCGCTCAACCCAGAACACTAGCCTAACAACTGGGTGTCCAATCTTCTATATGTGAACTCATCCTAGCATAAACTCAATGCAACTAGCACGCACTTGTGCCACATGACAGCTCCCTAGACTAACCACACATGCCTCATTTCATTCATTGAGCCTACATTAGATGAGGGGTTTGATGCCATTATGCCTTCAAGTCTACATTATAACACCCCCAACATGGCTCTTTACCCCATGTTACAGGCATAGCCCTCAACAAGAAGACTAACTTATTAGGTGAGATAACCATCCCCCCTATTTATTCTCAAAATTGACCTAGTACCATTTCTGATGTGAGACTTAGCACTCACTTGTGGCATGTTAAGCATGTTTATAACGAAGAGCGGTAGTTAGCCTCATCTTATACATTCAAACTCCAATTAAAGCATGTTGGTGGTAAGGGCTAGTTTATCCGAGTCAAAGAGATGATAAGATTTATTCCATATCCTACATTTATTTGCTTTCTTTTGCGAAGTGAGATTTCATTTTAGTTTTAAATTTCTGAAATGTAACTTTAAAGGTAAAACTCATATTATCTAACCAAATCTTAAACCTTTTAGCCAGTCATTCTTCATAATGATTTCTAAGATGACAACATTCCAAGGCAATAAAAGATAGGAATACCTTAAGTTCATCAGCCTCGCCTTCAACCATGCTGCCATAACTACGATGAATTTGGAATGACTGGTCAATCTGCATGAATAGTTGCCACTTCATCATGCTTATGGGTCCAACCTCCAAATTGAGAGGCAATACTGTCACTGTCTCATTGATTGCAATCAACTTATCTCTAAGTAACCAAAACTCATTGAAGGAGATGGTAGGATAGTAATTTCCTTGACTAGGATCAATATTTAAGTCTGCAAATCTGAAGTCAAGAAACTCAAAGCTGGTCTGCACTTTGCAGCTATAACACATTAAAATAGTAGCTACCAGAGCTGACCATCGGATTATCAAATATCGGCTCAATTCAATAAACATACTATATCCGGCAAGATGGTTTCCAATTAAGAAAAGAAAAAAAATGAAAGCTGGAGCATTTTTCTGGAAGATACGGAGATTACTGTCAGTAAACTAGTTATGGTTATATTATGGTTATATCTACAATTGTTGCCAACAAGTTATGGTAAAATCAAACAGTGTTCCAGGACAAAATCATACTATGTAAAATCTAAATAATTTTCTTCAAGAATAAAAATCTTTAACAAGACTATAACAGAAAACCAAGAAAGTGGCAAATTATGTGTAAGTCTCAAACAACAGTAATTGAAATGTGGAATGAAAAAAGGGTGAAGAACTGAAGGATACAAGGAGCAATATTTGGTGGTACAGCATTATGTGCATATCTGGAATAGAAAAAAAAAAAAAAGAGCCGAAATATTAGTTTATTTTCCAGAGAAAGAAAAGAGAGCAAAAACAAAAGCCACAGAATAAAGATAAACAGCAATCTATTCTTTATACAGTGTATTACAGAATCATGACATTAAGCAGAAACTTACCTTGTAAAATCTTCAACCAAGTTAATAGTAATATTTGGTTTCCAATAAGAAATCCATTCAACAGGGCCCTCATCTTTAGAGTCAGCTTCAGTATCATCAGCCACCTGAATCAATATGATTCGGCACTTAGATCATTATATTGTAGTAAATTTCAGTGGAACTGGAAGGGAATTAAAGATTGGAAATACAAGAGATGTTATTATGAGAAGCATCAAACGATTCAAAAGAATAAACATCAAGAAAGTTTAGATCTACCCTACTCCAACCCAAAATAGTTTTTCTTAAAGGTAACAATATTGTTCAACATAAATAAGCTATGCCGATACTAGTAAAGAACAAACCTGTGGCTCAGTTTCAAACACTTCACCGTCCTTGGAGTTCCCAAGAAGACTTTTCCTCTTATCTGATCTTGACTTGGGCAAATATTTCACCACAGCTGAAATCAATTAAAAGGAGGTTAATTGTTCACCATTAATCTCCAAAAAGAAATGTAATGACAGAGAAGGGAACTCACGGTGAGTCCTCCCAAAGGCAGCTTGAGGCTGGTATTCAGGGTCATTTGGATCTGGAGGGTAACCCGAGCGTGCAAAGAAAACATGAGCATAAAGACTGCCATTGTTTTTCAAGGTCTGAGAGATTAAAACATCAAACTTCATCAACCGTTCTAAACTCTAAAGAAAGAAACAAGCGAATTGCAAGCAAGTAAAAGATAAGACATATTGTCCAACACCTTACATCGGAAGGATGGTAGTCTAAAGAAAGAGTACGAGTGCTTTCAGGACCCCAAGTGGCATAAGGTATATTAGTTTCATGCCAAACAAGAGAAGCTTCGTTCCCAAAGTCATTGAACCTTTGGTGCTCAGAAAGATACAACCACATATCCTGAAAAACGCCAAAAAAAAATCATGCAACAATGAAAAACAAGGAAAGAGGAAGTTTCCTAATTGAGGAACAACCGTACCAATGGTTCGCCCTTCTGGAAGAGATTGGAGATGAGGTTAGAAGGATCGACGGGCTTTTTGGGAGAGAAGAATTTGGAAGCGAAGTACCAGAAGACGGCGATCCTTATGATTCCGGTTATGCTCTGTCCGAATCCACCTTGTTGCTGCTGCCGCTGAGGCTGTCCTCCTCCTCCGCCCCGCTGCCGCTACCGCTGCTGCTGCTGGCGGCGACATTTCTTTTTCCTTCTCTTTTGTTCTATCTCAGATGGGGTTTTCGAGATTCGATTGCTTCGAGATGGAAAACAGAAAAAGAGAGAGATATTTTTGTTTATTTTATCATAAACCAACCAAGCAAGTTGTTTGGTTCTAACATACTGCCAACATTTCTATTTATTTACCTTTTTTAATTTATATTTTACATTGAAATCCAGCATATATTTATAAAATACAAAATTACCCCTATAATTTAACAAATCTTTCAATGTGGTACTTTAACTTTAATTTTCGTGAGTCAGTTTGCTGCTTGACGTATAACAACAACAATCATTATTTACACTCTTTACTAAATTAATTATTTATAATATATTGTCTCAAATTTTAGTAAAATTGATTCAAAATAAAAATAAAATATTTTAGTTAAAATATTATTTCAATGTTCAAATTTTATATATAAAATTATATTAATTATATTTTATCTATAATATATATATAAAAACATAAATTTTGATAAATTTTTGAACTTACGAGAATACCTTTTATTATTAATATTATTATGTTCAAATTTTATTAATATTAATCATATTACTAAATTGACATTAGAATAATAAATTATTAGCATGTGATAATAATAAAAGTAATATTAATTAATATGATGATATATTAATGAGAAATTAATTAATTTGGTTATATTTTTATAACATAATATATTATAAAGTAATAAAACTATAAATCTATAAAATCATTTAATATAATTTGATAATTTGCCAATTGAGTCTTATATTGATTGGTATTGATATTGTTGCAAATACAGGATACATAGGTTTGAGTGCGTTGAAGCACATTATTTCTCCTATTTATAAGTTGAGGAGAGACTATGATTAGTTCTACACATAACGTTAAAAGGAATATATATGATCATAATCTATAATGTGATTATTCGAAAAATAATAATTAAAAATCAAATATTTAACAAAAAATAATTTATTTTATTTTATTTTATTTTAAATATTATAGTAATTAATAGTGTTTAAATCATTTTTGTAATTAATAAAAATTAAATGTGTGAGATTACTAATATATATATAAAGATAATATCAATATTTGGTAATGAAATTTATAATGTATTAATTTATTTATTTATTTTGAATAAATATGCAAATATGAATTATTGATGCCCATGTGAACTTAGTAAAAGACTAGGATACAGTTGGCACATCAATAGGGTCATATGTACACTTACGTACGGTATAATTGATGATATGGAGATTATAATAGGTTATTTTGGGATCCAGTATTTGTTGTGGATCATCGAATATTCATTATTTCTACGGAGACCTTGGTGTGGTGGAGGGATGTATTCGAAATTTTTAAAGAGTTGATGCCTACGGGCTTTGCACTTCAGTGCCTTAGTGTGATGTAGTTTATGCTCGTAAGAGCTATCTTAGTGTAGTGTAGTTCACCTGCGTGTCCAAATCCGTTTTACTAGGGTTCTATTGAGAGAAATATTGAAATTAAACTTTGAAACGGAAAAATGGAAATGAATCGAAATTGATACGTTAAATAGGTACGTAACTAACATGTTTAATGCATATGAATGCTTATGATTCTTATGTTCCACATGCTTACATTTTTTTTGTAACATTTAGTGCCACGTGTTAGCTAAATGTATGCCTAACTTTTGATATATTACATACATATAAACAAGATAAGTGTTGTAATTTCTATTTGAATTTACTAAGCATTGAATACTTACCTATCATTGTTTCTCCTACATATAGATTCTCCAACTTGTGAAACTCACCAAACCGGATCAGTGCGAATAACACACTATCAACAAAACAGTAAAATTATGTTTATTTTGAGTCTTAATATTGTGACATGTATGTAAAGTATTTATTATGTAAATAGGCATCTTTACTTGTGAATGTCAGGGTTGTATTTGTGGCTAAGGGTTAATTTGTATGTTAAGTTTGATATGTATCCTAGTTTGTGCTTAGTTTTAACCATGTTTGATGCCATTTGGATTCATGATTTCAAGCTTGCATAACGAGTTTTGTGCCTTTTGAGCATTTGATTTCAAAGTGTGAGAAGCTTGCATTGGTATGGTTTGGCATGGTATAATGGTATTACTTACCATTTAAAAAAAAAATCATTTGCCCGTAATGAAATTTAAACTTAAAACTTTATAATTTTTAATATCTTAATTTTACATTTTTTTTTTAAATATTCACACATAATGGGATAAAAAAAAAGATGATTGAAGAAAGTTATATTTAAAAAAATGGATGATTGAAGAAGGGCCACTTAGGCTCTCTTATGAAGCAATCACTCTGAGCACAAGCCCCAGTCAATACATGGTAAAATTGCGCTTGACTTATTGAAAACTTATATTCAATTCTAACCCCTCAAAATTAAAAACAATTATAGTTTAATCCTTTTAGAAATTGTAAAATGATGAATTTATATTTTTCTATATAAAGAATTTTCTGGATTCGTTAGAATTGACACTTGCATTGCATTGCAGCCTGCAGGTGGTGTTAATTGTCCCACATTATATCTCATTTTCATTTCTGGAACCGCACAAGTTTCTCATAAACTTGAAAATGTCAAACTTATATGGTAACTAATTAATAGTAATTAGCCACTGAAAGTTTTAGCACAAAAAAAAACTTACTTCAAACTGAACTATTCAATTCCTTAGCTCCATTTGCCGTCACCCCAAACGCATCTCCCAAATTGATCGTCCTTCTCATAGTTCTCCTCCCAATACCTCCATTGCCCTTCCTCATCATTGCTGCAAACTCCCCATAGTCTATTTGTCCATCCTGTTTATTACACAATACATTCCATTAACTGTGGACATACATACAAGCTTTTTTTTAATGTGTGGTGAAGTTGAGAAAGCAAAACAAACTCACGTTGTCTTGATCGATTTCTTTGATCATCTCGTCAAGATGGACGTCGCTTAATCCAAACTCTTTGCAGGCTTGTTGAAGCTCATCAATGGTTATGTATCCACTCCCATCTTTGTCGAAAAAGGAGAAGGCACCCACCAGATTCTCTTCCCTTTCCAGTTTATTCAAGTGCACCGTGGCAGCAAGGAATTCACCATAATCGATTGTCCCGTTGTTGTCAATGTCTGCCTGCCAAAACAACATGAAGTTTTGTCCGTTTAGCAAAGGATCAAAAGTAAGTGCAAGAGGTGTACACAAGGATTGCCAAATAACATCGATGGAATTCCTTACTGCATCCATAAGATCTTTGATCTCGGATTCCATAAGTTCAGAACCCACTCGTTTGAGGCCGTCTTTTAATTCTTCATATGTAATTGTTCCACTATTGTCGGTATCTATCATTTTAAACAACTCTTTCAGACCACCGATTTCTTCTTCCGAAAGCCTTTCTGCTATAACCTAACATTGTGTATGAAAGTTAGCAGAATATTTGCACAACACACATAATATGAGAAAGCCCGAAAACAGTGTTTTTTACAATATATTCCTAAATGATGATATGGAAGAACAAATCACAAGTAACAGAGGTTATGGATTATATAACATGGAAAATAAGAGATGCAACCAATCTTCTACTCCGAGCTGAAACCGATCAATCTAAGGCCATCAATAAATCTAGGTAACTTGTAAATACTTGGTCAAAACTCAAGATGGCAATCCATATTTGGAAAACTTCAGCAGTTATCATATAAGGGATGGAAAGGGAGAGAAAAAGGGGAAGCCTGCACTCTTTTTATTGTCTTGCTGGACTGTCCTAACTCATAAGAGCTTAGGAAAAGGTCAAGTTTCGCAACATTGAAAGTACCGCCATATCAACAATATTTCACAAAGAAAATTCGCTCAGCATCAACAAAACTCGCTATACCCCTATCAATCGAGGATAGACTTTTGTTCAATCCTAAATTAGAAGTTAAGGTTACACATCTAGGGAAAATGCATTAAAGACCAAAGAGGATCTCATGAATGATATATAATGCTTTAAGAAAAACGGTTTTACATGTTCAAGAAACCAATCATAACAGCAATTGATTAAGAACTCTATCTTGAGAGCTTGCCACTACTAAATTCAGCAATATCATAAACGACAAGTACACAACATGAAATAAAAAATTTAAAAAATAGAACACAACAGAAACATGAGATGATGCAAAATAGTAACATAAACACAATGCATATACATGAATGCCTCAAAATCTTTTTAATACAAATTACTAACATACCAAAATTTAGAAATATAAAAAATAACTTAAACATGATTACAACATGGTAAGAATACATAACACGAGATGGAAACACGAATGTGTAAAATATTAGCATGTTCTCAACCATTCTACCAAGAACCAACTCCAACACTCAGAAGTACATGAACTGCACTTCACTCATACTTCTATTAAAAAACTGTTTAGAATCATTCCACTAAGCTTCATGCAACATATTTCATAGGCCGTGGCCATGAGCATGTATACCAAGATTAAGATGTTCATTTTCAGGTCAACAAATCCTTTGAAATTTTAGAGATTAAACAATGCGCTGCTAACAGGCAAGAGACTTTAGAATCCATCCAAAACAATAAACAGTGGGTGAAAAGACAGGCTAATCCGTAAAGAACCAAACAAAACCCACACAAGGCATACACATAGGATGGGAGGGAGACCCACACATTGCAATTGCAGATGGTGGGACTTGAACCCAGGCCTTCAAGGTCTGGGACCTCAGCCTTTGCCAACAGTGCAAAAACCTCATTTGCAGGATAAGAGTCTTAAACCTCTATGATTGGGATGATATCTGTCTTATTTAGGAAAGATAAAACAAGTCCGACAAAATTTTACATGACTTGAGAGTCCACTTTATAGTACTAGCTTAAATATATATGAGGTAGATAATATTCACTAGATTTACTTCAGCCGTAATAACTATGTGGCATTATCTCTAAAGTAAAACTAGAAAACTGGTAAGAAATTTGCTCATCACACTGATCTTCCTTGAAGACTTTTCTATAAGTGAAACTGAGAAAGGGTATCGACCCATCAGAACAAATAAGAAAAAAACAACAGAGAATAAAATATTTACACAGCACACAGTATTTCAAGGATGTAAACAGAAAAGTGAAGCTAACAGGAGCCAGCAAAATGCTTCAAACATAAGAAATCTGCTCATCTCGTGTTGAACCAAACTAGTATAGATGCAAATGAATATTTTCCAAAGAAATTGAAAAAAGAAATGTTAAAGAGAAAAACAAATAAGCTCTAGCAGTCCAAGAACATATAAGCTATCTAATTAAAAATTAAAATACATATTATGCATTTACTTACTCGCAAAGCCATCTTTTTAAGTTTGTTCATTGCTGAGAACTGCTTCAGGCGTGACAATACTGCAGAATCAAGAGGTTTATCGGGTGCAATGGTGTCATCTACAATCCATGGGTGGCCTGACATAAATGGTTACAACAATAAGGTTGTAAGGACATCAGCAGTAAATTTCCTGACAATTCTTTGTTGTGTTTGGGACTATAAATTTGCGAAAGTTGATTTGGTTTTGATTTGAATATAAATGATGAGGATGAAGGCTCACATTATATAAATACTAGTTAAGATCTAATACACTTATGTATTTTAGATTGCATAACAAGATGGATTTCAATTCCATATTTCATTCAGGTATTCTAAATTCACCATTAAGCAGAGATCTTGGAAGTAAATGAAATCAAAATAATCATGAAAGTCATGTTCTAATGATTCGATTATACATTTTTTATTAAATTGAGATTGAAATCCCTTCATACAAATTCAAGTTCCGAATCTCAATAATAGCCATATCTGACAAATCCATTATCCCCTTTATGCAGCAAGAGAAACTTACACAAGACTTGATGAGCAGTTAGCCTTCTTTTTGGATGGCGGTCAAGCATTTTTCTTATGAGATCCTTTGCACTATCAGAAATAGCAGGCCAAGGTTCTGAATCAAAATCTATTTTCCCTTGTAAAATCTGCCGGAAAATTCCCATTTCGGTTTCTGGAAGGAATGCAAGAGTGTCACCAATGATCAGATTTGGAAGTATAAAAAAAACTACAAACTACAAACTTTTCTACCAGCAATATATACACTAAAAGAATCTCTACCTGCCCAAAATGGTGGCACCCCACTCAATAATATGTACAGAATAACACCAGCACTCCACACATCTGCTTCAGGTCCATAATGCTTCCGTAAAACCTCTGGTGCAACGTAGTATGGACTCCCGACAACATCAGAGAAAGATTCACCTAGAAAGATAGGGGAAAAACTATAAGTTTTTGTAAAAGAGTGATACAACAGAACAACTTAATAAGACATAGTTGAAAGTTTATAACACTCGGAAACATTAAATAAGGCTAAGAAACACAATCCAGATCTTGAAAGTTTTTTCCACCACAACAAAAGCGCTACACAGCCATAGAATAAAAAAAAAATATCTTGCTGTAAAATCAAACACGATATGAGAAAGGGGTTTCCCTACACTTTGTGCTGCTTATCGTTGCAGTTACTGGCACCAAAACATTAATGACAGCATATTAGTAACTTCTAGGGTTTTATGGTTCTGAAAGGTCCCTGCAACACACACTATGCTGTATGCACTTTTAACTCCTATCAGCACTCATTCCTCCTTCCTTTCACCCTTTGCACACTCAAGTAATCATCAAGTACCTATGTTTGTTGCATTCCAGTTAACACGCTTTTCCTTTTCATCATCTTAAATTTTTAGCCCATTGGCCTTCCCACTGTATGTATATGTTGACATGTATATTGTTATACACAATAAAAGCATATAAGGCTTTCTTCCGCAGCCTACTTCTACCACCTGCAAGTAAGTCCATTTCCTCCTATTGACTATTGACACACCTTAATCCGACTAAATCCCATCTCTCATTCCCTTTCCCTCCCTCACTAACAAAAAGTGTATCAAATGATATTCCAGCTAATACTAAGCTAGGCAAATCACAGTGCTCGTATCACTGAAAATGAAATTGAAGTGTTTGACTAATTCAGGACCAGGATTTCATTGCCAAAGCCCAAATCAAAAGTGAACCCTAGTTTCCCAACAAAGAGAAAACACAATATGGCATCAATGACAACCAATCAGAGAAGAAAAAAGATAGAAAAGAATAAACCTGGCTTGTAGAAAACAGACAACCCAAAATCAGTGGCCTTGAGGGTAGCATCTTCCTCAACCGTATCAAACAAGAAGTTCTCAGGCTTAAGATCTCTGTGCATGACCCCAAGAGAATGACAAGCCTCAACAACTCCAACAATGGTTTTGATCAACTTAGCAGCTTCCCTCTCACTGTAATGACCTTTCTGGACTATCCTATCAAAAAGTTCACCGCCCTCACAAAGCTCCATCACCAAGTGCACAGATAGCTGATCCTCGTAGGTACCCCTGATCCTCACCACATGTGGGTGCTCGGATAAGTGGTGCATTATCTGGATTTCTCTCCAAACATCATCGTAGTCCTCTTGACAAATCAGCTTCCGCTTTGGGATTGACTTGCAGGCGAAGAGCTGCCCCGTTGGTTTGTGGGTACAGAGGTATGTAGTCCCAAATTGACCTTGCCCAAGTTTCTTCCCTGTGCTGTAATGCTCTGTCAAGCTTGGGGTCTGGTAGGGAAGAACCATTGTGGGTTTCGTCCCTGAGCTTGTTTTACTCATTTCCTTTACCTTTTTTTCTACTTTTCTTACTGTAAAGTTTCAAACTTTGAGTGAGTAGAGAAGAAAGATTGATTTTTTCCCTTTTTTTTCAGTTTCAATGCCAATATCACATCATACTCAATCAATCGTATACTCTTATAATGTAAGGATTGAACGGGTACTGCGATACTCAAAAAATAAAAAAAAATAAAAATCAAGATAGACCCAAGACGTTGACGATGAAAGGGCAAAGCTTTACCCAAAGGTTGGGGCAATCACTATAAGTAAAAAAAAAGTAAGGCCAAAAAAGTCTTCACGAATTACCATACATGGCCATCATCAGTATAAGCTTTACCCATTTTGCATGTCAGTCCCTGTCAGCAGCTGATGTCTTATTAACCATTTTTCTTACATTTAATTTTGTTTATTGGTTCTTCAAGACAAGATCTGTGTGCTGTGTTGGATTCCCCGTTACTTTTGTCATTCCTTTTTCCTTTTGTTTACTATTGAAATTCCTATGTGCTACCCGCTCTCTTCAACCATAAAATTATTCAACAAATATTTCTTTTCTGATCTTGAGTTTCGTGCGTAAATATTATATTCTAATTCGTCATTTTGATTTATGTTTTTCACGTGCGACTGTTGTTAATAATTCACAAAAATAAAGGTAAATTCTACAATTTGTCATCTAATTTTTGTAACTTTCTAATTTTCGCATTTAAAAAATTTGTAATCTTGCAGCTACTGGGGAATAGTGCGTGATGAGGCTGAAGTTTAAGGATTTGGATATAATTGATACATAGGAAAAAGGTGTTTAATCGGTTAATCGACTTAAAATAATATTAATTGAATTAATTAATTTTTTAAAATTTTTAACAATTAATTGAATCGAATTTTTTTCGCTTAATTCGGTTGGATAACTGAATTAACCGAAAATTATATATTTTTTATTTTTGGTTAAAAATTAACCGAATTAATTGAAATAATTGAATTAACCGAATTAATCGAAATGAATCACTACATAGTTAAAAAGATTACATAATTTTAGTTTTAGAATTTTAGAATTTTATTTTATTTATTAAATTATTTGTAATTTTTATGATTGGGTTGGATTGGGTAATTCGGTTGGGTTGGATATTTGATTTTGGATTGAGTTTAGGTGAATAGTAGCCTATTTATATATTATAATTTTATTTATTAATTTTTCAGTTAAATCGAAAAAATTCGGTTAACCGACCGGTTTCAAACCGAATTAATCGTTAACCGAAAAACTACAAAATAATTAATAGACTCCCGACCGAAAAAATTCGATTAACCGACCGATTAACTGAATTCAGTCGGTTAATCAAATTTTTTTAGTTTTACTCAAATTTTGCACACCCCTATAAGAAAGTGTTTGATTTAACTTTGAGACTTTCTGAATAGTTTCAAGCTCATTTAACATGGTAGTCACGATAAGGTGATAATTTAATCTGATGATTTGGAAGTTTTGAAAGCCTTACAATGAATTTTTAACTCATCAAACTTCGCATTGATTAGACGAATACAGCGCATTTTGTCTCAATAATGTCAGTAGTTTTTGCATTACATCCCTAAAGAGCATAACTAGATTACAGATTGTTTAACAAAGTTGACTTTGGTCAAGAAAGAAGACTTGCAAATTTTTTATTCACCCCAAATGAGATTTTAGCTTTTATTGAATAAGGCAGAATAACTTTATGTAATTTAGATAGGTAATTGTTCTTTTTTCACCAAAAGAAATTTGTAATATTCATCTTAGTCACTTTCGTTGTATATTTTATCATTTTAATATTTCATCGTTAATTTATTATTATATACATTCATTTTAATTATCAAACTTTAATAAATTTGTATTCCGATCATCAAAATAAGTGTAAGTAATAACAAATTAAAATTAAAAAATAGGTTTAATTGTTTATCTCGTGTTGTTATCAATCTTAAGTTAATGTCGAGTTAACTTGTGATACAAAATCAATCAAATATAAATATATTAAAATATTAAAATAAAGATTTAGTTGAATGATAAATTAAATATTTTATTGATAAAATTGGTTTGGTTCAAATCACACCATAAGCATATTTTTGAGGGGGGCTGTTTAAATGGAAAAGACTTAAGTGCCATTGAATAATATAATTTATTTTTAATTACAAAAAAAAATTATTTTCATAACTTAACAACTGAATTGATGACTCGATTGAAGGTGACACAAATTCAGTAAAGTAATTAAGTAATTTAATTATCTAGCTCAAAATAAATCTATATACCAATAACAGGACTTTTGGTCTTACCAAAAGAATACTTGAATTTATAAATATTTTGTATTTTGTCGGAGTTTATTATTTTACATTTGATTGGAATGTGAGATTTTATTATTTGATTAATAAAGCGTAAAATATTAAACACTTCACTAAGCCACTTTTAATAGTAAATAAGAATTAAAAATTATTATACTACGCTTAAAGTGATTGAGTTTTAGCTCGATTGGTATGGACATTATTATTAATATAGGAGGACATAAACTTGAGTATGGCGAAACACATTATCTAACTATTTATAGGTTGAGGAAATACTATGCTTAAAATAAAAGTTAAACGTGAAAATGTGAAAATAGAAAAAAGACAAACAATTATAATGTATATCAAATGTTAAAATCTCTTAACTCATAATAATTATTAATAAATCATTTGGTAATATCATATTACCAGATAAATCATTTGATAATAATAATAATTGTGCGAATTTAAGTTCTTTTGAGATAAAATTTAGGGTTTAGTCAGGGGCGAAGCCAGGACAACTTTTTAGGGGACGGATGAAATTTTAACTTTTTATAGTTTATATCTTTTTGATTTGTAAATGATTAAATCAAATTTTTATAATTTTAGGAGGGCCCAAAGTACAAATTGACATTTACTAATTTAAAATTTTTAAAAAATTTTAAGAGCTTAAATAAAAATTTTATCTTTTAAGGGGCCGGGACCCATGCCAGCCCTCTAGCTTTGCCACTAGGTTTAGTCCTCTGTGGAACCTTTTTTCTCAACGTGACAAAAGAGAAAAAAGCATGTATCATGTAATAAATATATTTTGTGTATTTTTTAAATTAAAATAATAAAAATAAATAAATTAAATTTATTTTGTTATATTAATATTAAATATATTTAAATTAAAATGATATTAAAGGTTTTATCAAATATTTTAAATGTAATAAAACTTTAACTTTTGTTGTTAATGTATACAACATAATGTTTGGAAGGCTGATGAATTAGTACTTAAATTTTATCCGCTTTCTCAATTATACTAGATATAGTAGTACATAGTTTGTGCACCTTTGACTAATCAAATAATATGGTCACGGGCGAAGTCAAAAATTTTTAGGAGTGATCGTAATTAAGTTGTATATTTTTATAAGATTTAAAATGTAATTTCAGCATTTTAATAGTTTATATAAATTATGAAGGATCAAATATTTTTTTGAACAATCTGATTATAGGGTTCTGATCGTATCTGCTTTTTTTTTTTGACACAATGCCTAGAATTATCCATAGCCTCTCCCCAACCCATAAATAGGAGGATAATGCAATTCAGCGCACTTGAACCCACGTCCTCCTACATTGACAATAATACCCATGCCAATCGAGCTAAGACTAAATCAATGACGGAGCTAGGATGTTAATCTTGGGGAAGCTAAAATTAGACATGCTATGTAACAATAAATTTAAACATATAAACAATTTATTCAAAAGTAGCAATATTTTAACATAACAATCAATTTAAACATATAAACAATCGATTCAAAAGAAAGAAGCAATATTCCACCATAACAATTGACTCAAAAGAAGCAGCATTACAATATGACAATCAATCTAAACGTACAAACAATCGATTAAAAAAGAATAGTATAACAAGTTATCATTTAACATAATTTTAAACAAAGTGACCTAGGTTTTCTTCCTCCCATTCACTTTGGCCGAAACTTACTATAACATTATCTAGCTTTTTTTTTTGCTTTTTTTTTTACACTTCTAACAAGTTAAAAATCGTCTCCTAATCATTTTCCATAAAAAAAATACACATTTCACTTAATTTTATAAGCTTCCATCAATATCCTTTAATGACAACTTTTAATGCACTTGATAAAATAAAAAACTATTGTTACATATATGTAAAAGAAGCTTCAAAGATTCAAAGTTTATGAAAAATTTGAATAAAAACATATCTTATACTTAAAATTTGGAGGAAAATGATGAAGATTTTTTCTTCTTCTTTTCTTGCTAGGCACGAATATGAAGAAGAGAGATGATAAAAATATGTTCATCTTTTCTTTTCTTTTATTTATATATATATATTACTTATAAAATATTATTATTTTAAGTAAAATATTAAATTATTATTTAACAAAATATCATTCAAAAGTTATCATGAATAATTTAGCTTCTTCAAGAAGATTTTCCCTTTGTTTTTAGGGTTAAATATAAAATTAGTATCCGAATTTATCCACTTCTCTCAGATTGGTACTTTTTTTTCCCAAATTGGTATCCGAATATTTTTTTCGTCAACTAGTTTGGTACTTTTTTTTAATATCGTTATGTTTGGGACATGTGACAGTATCAAACAGTGACACATGTCATTAGTGAAATCATGATAATGTTATTATTTTTCCCTTTAATTTTTCTATTTTTTACCCTTCCCTTTTCCTTACACATTCCTCCTAGTCCCCCCATTTTTCTTGTAATAGCCTGAATTTTCAGTGGTGTCAGAACGGTGATTCGAGGTCACTAAATCCGACAAGTGAGTAGAAAATATTATTAATTTAGTGAGTATAAGTTAAATGTGAAGTTAGGAAAAAAATAATAATTAGAATAAAAAATAAGGTATCGAGACCTCAGAGATTTTTAATCTAGCCATAAATATTTTATAAATATTTATGGAGTGTTAATAAGTTAGTATTAAAGTTTCATCAAGAAATTTTAAAGTTTCGATAGTTAATTGAACAAAAATGACTAAGTTGTAACAAATGCAAAGTTATGAGAAATGATTAAATAGCTTAAATGATAAAAGAAAGAGGGCTTAAAAGGAAAATAGACCCAAGGTCTATTTGGGCTGGACGGCAAGGGCATGAAATCAGAAAGAAAATAAGGAGAATTAAGGGAAAAATTGGAATATTGCAAAATTTACTTAATAAAGCTAGGACTAAAGTGGAATTATCTAGATTTCTCTTTATTTTTCTGCATTCTCATCAGCAAAAACACCATAGAAGGGTTTCTCTAAGCTGGTTTTTCATATTTTTACTGCAAATCGAGAACCCAAAGCAAGTCGAGGAAAAGAAAAAGTAGCTGATTAGCCCCTAAATTTTCTCAAATTCTGCAAATCGACCCAGGTAAGTTCATATGGCTGAAAATTAATGATTAAATGTTAATTTCATGAATTATATAATGTATGATGAGATATATTTATTGATGAATTGAGAATAAAACAACAATGCAAAAATCGAATAAATGATCAAATTGAGCGGAACATCGGATTTGAGTACTTCTGATCAGTGATAAGTGATAAGTGGTAGCTTTAGCTACACTTATCTGATCAATGACAAGTGACAAGTGATAAGTGATAGCTTTAGCTACACTTATCGATCGATGACAAGTGACAAGTGATAAGTGGTAGCTTTAGCTACGCTTATCCGATCGATGATAAGTGACAAGTGATAAATGTAATCCGTGTAAGGCCGTAAGGTGGCTATGGCTTGGAAAATGATAAATGATCATCGTAAGACCATAGTTATACTATGGCAAAGTGAAAGTGAAGTACTTAATTTTCCGTAATCGTTCCCTAATTTGATTAATGATAGTAAGTGACAAAAGGGCCCAAAATAGTTAAATTAAATGGATAAGTGGTAGTGAGATATTACAAGAGCACTCTCCAAATTGTGGTTGACAGGTGAATTTAGTAACTGTATATAATGTATAAGTGTATGAATGTTTGGTAAGATTTATATTTTATGCCTATGAACTTACTAAGTTTCTATAAACTTACTTGAGTGTATTCAATGTCTCATGTAGATTGACGATAAATATCTGGAGGATCGGATCAACAGAGGATCACACTATCAAGATTGTCTCCGTAGCTTTTGTAAATTTCCTTTTGATTTATATGGCATGTATATGTTTGATGATTATATAAATACTAAAACTTGTTTAATGAATATGTATTAAAGTAAAGAGTGATGAATATGCTAAATAATATAATTATAATAGAAATATGATTTGGTATCAAATTGGATTGGATTGGTTGGTTTTAAAATTGCAGGGAAGATTGGATATTTATAAAGGGACTATATTGAATACATGATAAAAATAATATTAACTCGTTAAACTTAGGTAATGCCTCATACCCTATTCCGACGATGAATACGGGTAGGGGTGTTACATTTAGTGGTATCAGAGCCTGATTTAGCCGATTCTCAGAACAATTGTGATGTATAAAGTGTTTAGAAATACATGCCATATAAATCTGTGATAGTGTGATGTGTATGATCCGATCTAATATTGTCATTTTTATAGATACTTTCGGTTATAGAGATGTCAGACGTGAACGTACTGAGTAGGAAGAAGTTAACAGTAGAATACAGATTTTTGAAAAAGCAACAAGCAGTGATGTTCCGATTTCCTTAATGCGAGAGCAAGAATTAAAGAATATGATTTATGGGATTATGAACCAGTGATATACTGAAAAGATGCAAGAAAGAAATCAAGCTCAGCCACCTCCTCCCATCGCTGCTCCATCAGTGGTACCCTCGGTTGCTCATCCACCTCCTACAACGACTGAATTCAATAAGCGTTCTCCATTGGAAAGGTTTAGAAAATTTGGAGCTGAAGAATTTCGGGGAAGGACTGATGATGACCCCATCAAAGCTGAATACTGGTTACAGGGTTTGATAAGAATTTTTAAAGAAATGGCTTGCTCACCAGATGATTATTTGAGATGTGTTGTGACCTTACTGAAAGAAGAAGCTTATAGTTGGTGGGAAACGATTGAGGCCGTGGTACCAGCAGAGAAAATTTCTTGGGAAATTTTCCAAAATGAATTTAAGAATAAATATGTGGGCAGACGATATTTGGATAAAAAGAAAAGGGAATTTCTTGATCTACAGCAGGGAAATAAGTCAGTGGCTGAATACGAAAGAGAATTTATCTACCTCAGCAAATATGCCTGAGACATTGTACCTACTGAAGAAAAAATGTGTATCAGATTTGAAGAAGGGTTAAATGATGAGATTAGAATGATAATTGGGGGCAATGAAATACGGGAGTTCGTTGTTCTGTTAGATCGTGCTCAAAAGCTTGAAGAAGTATATAATAGAAAAATACAGCGGGATCGAAAAAGTAAAGAGTCATTCAAAAGAGGTGCTTCTAAGTCATTTTTAAATTTGCCAGTAAAGAAGCTTAGAGAAGAAATTAGTCGAACTACATCAGTACCGGGAAAATCGGGTAGAGGTAGATCAAGACAATCTGATTTCAAGGTATTTGATAGACCTGCAACAAGTGTGAGCAGTGTTCAGAATACTCCCCGACCTAAGTGTCAATATTGTGGAAGGCATCATTTCGGTGAATACAGGACTAAGATGGGGGCTTGTTATAAATGTGGGGCTACTGATCATCTTATTCGAGATTGTCCCCAGATGCAAAAAGATGAAGTGGAACAGAAAGAGATATAAAGAATCACTTCTCAAAGAAATAGACGTTCGGGCCAGAGCAGTGCTACAGAGACTACCCGTTCGGGTATGAGAGAATCAGTTAGTCGATCAGAGAATAGAGCACCAGCACGTACTTACGCCATTCAAGCAAGAGAAGAGGCTACGGCTCCTGATGTAATTGCTGGTACTTTCTATCTTTATGATGTTACTGTTTATGCATTAATAGACCCTGGGTCTACTCATTCATATATTTGTGCTATGCTAGTATCTGAAAAGAAACTTTCTGTTGAGTCCACTGAATTTGATATACAAGTCACTAATCCATTAGGTCAAAGTGTAACAGTTAATTTGATATGTCGTAATTGTCCACTGATAGTGAAAGGCTATGAATTCCCCGCTGATTTGATGTTGTTACCCTTTCGGGAATTTGATATTATTTTGGGGATGGACTGGTTAATGAAATATGAAGCGGTAGTGAATTGTCGTGATAAACATATCAGTTTGAAATGTCAAACAGGGGATGTAATTTCAGTTGGATGCGAAAATATAGGTGATCTGATCGAATTATTTCAGCTCTCTCTGCTCAGAGGTTATTACGTAAAGGCAACGAAGCATTCCTGGCCTATATTCTTGATACTCGGAGTTTCGATTTAAAGCTTGAACAAGTACCAGTGGTGAATGAATTTTCTGATGTGTTTCCTGAAGAGTTGCCTGGTTTACCACCCGATAGAGAAGTTGAATTTGCAATTGATGTGATTCCTGGAACAGCTCCTATCTCAAGAATAACTGCATGAATGGCTCCACCAGAATTAAAAGAGTTGAAGATGCAGTTGCAGGAGTTATTAGATAAAGGGTTCATCGACCGAGTATGTCATACTGGGTGCCCTGCCTTATTTGTGAAAAAGAAAGACGGTTCTTTAAGGCGTGTATAGATTACGAGCAATTAAATAAGGTAACGATAAAGAATAAATATCTTTTGCCTTGTATTGATGATCTATTTGATCGGTTGAAAGGTCTTCTGATATTTTCCAAGATAGATCTTAGATCCGGTATTATCGTTGAAAGTTAAAGAGTGTGATGTGCCAAAACTACCTTAGAACCCGGTATGGTCATTATGAATTTTGGTGATGCCATTTGGTTTAACCAATGCTCCTGCTTTGCCTTTATGGATTTGATGAATCAAATTTTCAGTCATATTTGGATAGATTTGTAGTTGTGTTCATTGATGATATATTGATTTATTCAAAGATGAGTCCGAACATGCACAACATGTAAGGATTGTGTTACAGATTTTGTGGGAGAAACAGTTGTATGCTAAATTTAGAAAATGTGAATTTTGGCTCTATGAAGTTGCGTTTTTGGGTCATATTGTATCAGCTGATAGAATTAGGGTGGATCCAAGTAAGGTATCTGCAGTGATAAATTGGAAAGTTCCAAAGAATGTTACTGAAGTACGAAGTTTTCTAGGACTGGCAGGTTATTATCGTCGATTTGTTAAAGATTTCTCCAGGATTACCCTACCGTTGACTCGATTACTACAAAAGAATGTTGAATTTATATGGTCAAGTGAATGTCGCAGAGTTTTGATCGGTTGAAAAGATGTTGTGAGGCTCCAAGATTGACTCAACCGAATCGGGTGTATGCAGTTTGTGGTTTTTAGTGATGCGTCTTTGAATGGTTTGGGTTGTGTACTTATGCAGTCAGGCAGAGTGGTGGCATACGCTTCTCGATAACTGAAACCGCACGAGAAGAATTATCCTACACATGATTTGGAATTGGCAGCGATCGTGTTTGCTTTAAAGATATGGAGACATTATTTATATGGTGAGAAATGTTACGTGTATACTGATCATAAAAGCTTGAAGTATCTAATGAATCAGAAAAAGTTAAATCGAGATGAGACGATGGTTAGAGTTCTTTGAAAGATTATGATCTTGTCATTGACCATCACCCAGGGAAAGAAAATGTCGTAGCAGATGCACTTAGTCAGAAATCATCATTATTTGCATTACGGGCATTAAATGCTCATTATCTATTAATGAAGATGGTTCTGTACTAGCAAAATTAAAAGCTAAACCTGTGTTCTTTCAACGGATTCGAGAGCTACAATATGAAGACCCAAAGTTGATATTGAAACAACAGATGGTTCAAAATGAGTTAACCCAGAATACTCCATTGATGAAAATGGTATGTTATATTATCATAATAGAATATGTGTTCCGAATAACTTAGACTTGAAAAATGATATTTTATCAGAGGCTCACAATAGTATGTGTTCTATTCACCCGGGTAGTACGAAAATGTATTGTGATTTAAGGAAAATGTATTGGTGGCTCAGAATGAAACGAGAAATCTGTGAGCATGTAGCAAGATGTTTAATTTGTCAGCAGGTGAAAGCTGAGCATCAAGTGCCAACAGGGTTGTTACAGTCCATTATGATTCCAGAGTGGAAATGGGAACATATCACGATGGATTTTGTATCTGGATTACCAGTAACTCTGAAGAAGAAAGATTCAATTTGGGTAATTATTGATCGGTTAACTAAATCAGCACAGTTTATTCCGGTCAGAGTAGATTATTCACTTGAAAAGTTAGCGGAGTTTTATGTATCAGAGATAGCGAGATTACATGGGGTGCCAATATCTATTCTTTCAGATCGAGATCCGAGATTTACTTCGAGATTTTGGGGTAAATTACAAGAAGCTTTGGGCACCAAATTAAATTTCAAGATGACTTTTCATCCCTGCATAAACGGACAATCGAGCGAGTGATTGATTTTAGAAGATATGTTAAGTGTCAGATACTTGAGTTTGGCGGCAATTTGGAAAGGTATTTACCTTTAGCTGAATTTGCTTATAATAATAGTTATCAAACTAGTATAAAAATGGCACCGCTTGAAGCTTTGTATGGAAGAAAGTGTAGAACTCCATTATATTTGTGCAATTAAGTGAACCAAAACTAGTGGGAGTGGACTTGATTCGGAAACCAAGAAAAGTTCAGATTATTCGAGAATGTCTAAAAGCTGCATCCGATCGACAAAAATCATATGCAGATTTGAAGAGAAGAGATATAGAGTTTAATGTGGATGATCGTGTATTTTTGAAAGTGTCACTATGGAAGAAAGTTTTGCGGTTCGGCAAAAAGGGAAAACTCAGTCCACGATTTATCAGGCCGTATGAAATTATTGAAAGAATCGGTCCGGTAGCTTATAGATTGGCTTTGCCTCCGGAGCTTGAAAAGATTCATAACGTGTTTTATGTATCTATGTTGAGACGGTACAGATCAGATCCATCACATGTAATTCCTCATACGTAAATAGAGCTCCAACCTGATATGACCTATTCAGAGGAACCGGTGAAAATTCTAGCTCTGGAAGTTAAAGAGTTGAGAAATAAACGTGTACCACTAGTCAAAGTGTTATAGAATCAACATGGATCGGAGAAGGCAACTCGGGAGACGGAGGAATTGATGAGAATTCAATAATTCACAAAATTTCTTTTCAACTTTGAAAACGTTTTGGGCCTTAAACCCAAGGTCGAAGTTTACTTGGCTCGATACCAAATTGAAACACCCCACACCTGGCCCACGAGCCTTGACCGGATCTGGCATGTTCCCCGGTGTAAACCGTTTCAAATTCATTTGTTACTTAGGAAAAAACTTGTGTGTTTTGAAAGAAAGACCGTTTTGTGTTGAGCTTGAGTTGAAAACAAGTTCATTTCATTATTAAAAATCCTTTACTTTAAGTGACAAAATGTTTGGGCTTTGTTTTAAAAATAGATTTACTTAATCTTCTAATTGATAAAAATTCGTAAAATAATAATTAAAAGAATAATAAAGTAGTTCAACTATGGCCTTATTACATCAAATAATTCCCAATAGTTAAATTCAAAATACTTAAAGTAAAATAGTCCAAATAAAAGAAATTTGAACTTCACATGGCCTTCACTAAGCATCTGTAGGCCTTGGTCCATCATTGGTCGTCACACGAAAAGTAATCCCACAGCAGGGTGAATCAACAGACTCAATGTGTAACCAACACTAAAATTTAATATTTCAGGCATACAATATCATACATGTTCATAAAACATTTAAACAATATGATGCAACCCGAACCCAAACCTATATGCCATCCACAACACACCACCGTACCATCACTCGCAGTAACCGTGGGGACTACTAAGTCAACCCTCCATCCGCTACACACCATCGAAGGCGTCGGCTGCAATGACGTGCTCATCGCCTTAAAAATTTGTGGTCTTAGGTAAAATATCTTGGTCTTTGGTCACCACATTCAGATATCGTGGTCTTAGGTCACCACATTCAGATATCGTGGTCTTAGGTCACCACGTTCACTTCCCCTTTCTCATAATATCCCATATGCCCCATATCATACATATCATGCATATCATGCTTTAATTCACATTCTCATTACTTTTCACATGTTAAAAATAACATATATTCATAATCCTAGTAGGAGTAGGAAACGTACCTGAATACTTTTGTACCATAGCATGGTACTTTAGCCATATTCACATTCTTATAAACATGCTCATATTAAATTTTAGCCATAAATCTTATTAAAAGATAGTGTGGGGTACATACCTGATTCACTTAACAATTTCAATGAAATCAGAAAATCCAATCTAAAGCCTTAGATCTCAAGTCCCTACATTCGCCAACCTTAGTATGTTAGCATAAAGCCTATTAGGCTATAAAACCAAATCCTAGTAGGATTAGTACACTAAAACTTACCTTGGTGCCAAATCCTAAATCTTCACTATACTCTTTCTTGTATTCGCAAAGCTTTAAATCACTTTAACAAATTAGTTTCACTTTTGAATAAATATGAACTAGATCTAAAACACCAAAAATAGGCCTTGGCGAATATTCGCATGTCTTACCTTGTGGATTTTAAATCCCAAAATTCATCGAATAACTAGGGAACACTGACCTATGGTGTACCTTCGGAAAAGAACTTCTCCTTCTTGTAGTTGACTTAAACAAATCCGAAAAGATCTCTTCAAAGTTTGGCAATAAGATATTAATGGGGTTAGTCCTAGATTTGCAAATCTTAAAAGTAAAAGGATGAAAATAGAATGATAACTAGTTCTTACCCTTAATACGTAAGTCGACAACCCCTTGTTTGAAGTCTCAAAACTATTCGGCTATGGCCTTAATTTTAGCAAACTTTCGCTTTTGGAAGATTATGAAAGAGGAAAGAAAAGAGTTTGAGCAATTTGGTAATGAAGTTTGGGCTACACAAGGTGTATTTTGACAGCAAAACAATGAAGAAAGGAGATATTTGCTAGAGAGAATTAGAGAGAGAGAGAGTTAGAAGAAAGAATGAATGGCCCTCTTTTCCTTTTATAGCGAAATTACTAACTTAGAATCCCTTACTTGGCCATCACTCTTCTATTTTGATAGCTTTATCTCTTTAATTAAAAATTAAAGAATAATCCTTCAATTATCTCTTTGAAAATAATCTAAAATAAATCATCATTTATCCACCTATTTAGCCGAGTTTTAAGGAGAATTAAACTCTTCCTTAAGAGTCCCTATTACCGTCCATTGCTTCCTCTTTAAGTAATTAAATAAAATTACTTAAAGTCTTAGCTAGATGTCGTCCACCCCTTCCCTTGATGAGTGAATTTAAACTTATTCTATTGGACTCCTTGTGGCCATCGAGGCCCAAATTATCCACTTAAGTGGCACCTCCCTATGACTAGTTTAGCTTTAATAACGAATTGGGCATAAGCCCAATTCAGACGTAAAACACTCTGTAAATGCTCTCCTTGCTGCTCGAACCTAAGCTTGCACACATGTTGGTGGCGTCATTTTGGGCTTTAAGTGGTGCCTCCTTGTCACTTTTCCAAGCCCCTTTTGTGTCAAATTTCTTCTATTAATTTTCTTAAGGCTACCTTGTTTTAGTTTTACAGTTTCCAATAATGTTCACTTTCCTATTTTAACTTGACATTTCCAAGTTTCCAAAATGTTCACTTTCCTATTTGAACTTGAATTTCCAAGTTTCCAAAATGTTCACTTTCCTATTTTAACTTGGTTTCCAAAATATTCAAAATACATTCATAACACATAAGACATGTCAAGGATGTTAAATTTCCAAAAATGAAATTTCAAAAAGGGAAAGTTGTAATAGACTGAATTTTTAGTGGTGTCGGAACGGTGATTCGAGGTCACTAAATCCGACAAGTGAGTAGAAAATATTATTAATTTAGTGAGTATAAGTTAAATGTGAATTTAAAAAAATAATAATTAGAATAAAAAGCGAGGTATCGAGACCTCAAGATTTCTAATCTAGCCATAAATATTTTATAAATATTTATTGAGTGTTAATAAGTTAGTATTAAAGTTTCACAAGAAATTTTAAAGTTAGATAGTTAATTGAACAAAAGGACTAAGTTGTAACAAATACAAAGTTATGAGAAATGATTAAATGGCTTAAATGGTAAAAGAAAGAAGGCTTAAAAGGAAAATAGACCCAACGTCTATTTGGGCTGGACGGCAAGGGCATGAAATCAGAAAGAAAATAAGGAGAATTAATGGCAAAATTAGAATATTGCAAAATTTACTTAATAAAGCTAGGACTAAAGTGGAATTATCTAGATTTCTCTTTATTTTTCTGCATTCTCATCAGCAAAAACACCATAGAAGGGTTTCTCTAAGCTGGTTTTTCATATTTTTACTGCAAATCGAGAACCCAAAGCAAGTCGAGGAAAAGAAAAAGTAGCTGATTAGTCCCTGAATTTTCTCAAATTCTGTAAATCGACCCAGGTAAGTTCATATGGCTGAAAATTAATGATTAAATGTTAATTTCATGAATTATATAACGTATGATGAGATATATTTATTGATGAATTGAGAATAAAACAACAATGCGAAAATCGAATAAATGATCAAATTGAGCGGAACATTGGATTTGAGTACTTCCGATCGATGATAAGTGATAAGTGGTAGCTTTAGCTACACTTATCCGATCAATGACAAGTGACAAGTGATAAGTGATAGCTTTAGCTACACTTATCGATCGATGGCAAGTGACAAGTGATAAGTGGTAGCTTTAGCTACGCTTATCTAACCAAATGATAAGTGACAAGTGATAAATGTAATCCGTGTAAGACCGTAAGGTGGCTATGGCTTCGGAAAATGATAAATGATCATACGTAAGACCATAGTTATACTATGGAAAAGTGAAAGTGAAGTACTCAATTTTTCGTAATCGTTCCCTAATTTGATTAATGATAGTAAGAGACAAAAGGGCCCAAAATAGTTAAAGTAAATGGATAAGTGGTAGTGAGATATTACAAGAGCACTCTCCAAATTGTGGTCGACAGGTATAAGTGTATGAATGTTTGGTAAGATTTATATTGTATGCCTATGAACTTACTAAGTTTCTATAAACTTACTTGAGTGTATTCAATGTCTCATGTAGATTGACTATAAATATACGGAGGATCAGATCAACACCGAGGATCACACTATCAAGATTGTCTCCGGTAGCTTTTGTAAATTTCCTTTTTGATTTATATGGCATTTGATGATTATATAAATACTAAAACTTGTTTAATGAATAAGTATTAAAGTAAAGAGTGATGAATATGCTAAATAATATAATTATAATAGAAATATGATTTGGTATCAAATTGGATTGGATTGGTTGGTTTTAAAATTGCAGGGAAGATTAGATATTTATAAAGGGACTATATTGAATTCATGATAAAAATAATATTAACTCGTTAAACTTAGGTAATGCCTCATACCCTATTCCGACGACAAATACGGGTAGGGGTGTTACATTTCTTTCCTTCTCCTTCCCCCTTCTCTTTTTCTTGCCTCATTGCCACCGCCACCGCTCTCAAACTTTCATCCATGTCAAGAGGATAAGATCGCACAATGAGACTTTTTGGCATTATTTTGGGGAGCTTTTCCCTTTTTCATTTTTTGACTGTTAATGGAGTAACTCGTAGGGGGTTTTTACTAAAATAATACCAAAAAAAATCCAAAATGGCATGCCTTTTTTATTATGTACTAGAATGGTACATCCAGGGTGGTCACGCCTATGCTAGAGGCGGCACCACCCTGGTGTCAGAACAATCTGTCACATTAAAAAAACAGTTAAAAACGGTGAAAATTAGGATTAAAGATGACATGGCCTGGTCAATGAGCTGCCACAGGCGGCACCAAAGGTGCCATTGCCAGAGACGGCACCAATGGTGCTAGTGGCAGAGGCGACACCAGTGACAAGACCCTTTATGCATGCCGTTTTGGCATGTTCTGCCTCTTGGAGACCTTATAATGGTCCCCTCCCCCCCCGAAATTTGAACTCTCAGGTAGAAGAAGAAGAAGAAGAAGAAGAAGGTGGTGGCGCCGGAAAAAGAAAGAGAAAGGAGGAGAAAGAAGAAAGAAAGAAATAGAGGGAAGAAAAAAAAAGGAAAATTAGGTATAATTTTTTTTAAATAATGCTTGTGTTGATAGATTTTTTGTTGTTATTATATTATTGTATATTAGTTTTATTTTATTACTTATTTGTTGTTAGTTAGTTTAGTTTATAACTATTGTTAGTTAGTTAGGATTAGTAAGTTAATTATTATTTTAGTTAGTTAGTTAGTTATATTATTATTGTTAATTAGTTAGAAGCCCTAAAATACTATTTTAGTTAGTTAGTATATTGTTAGTATATTATATTAATATGTTAGCTAAAACCCTAACCTTATTTTAGTTAGTATATTGTTAGTTATTAATATTGTTAGTTAGTTAAAACCTTAATGATTATTTTAGTTAGTATATAATAAAACTATTATTATTATTGTTAGTTTAATATTGTTGTTAGTAAAAATCGTAATTATTATTTTAGTTAGTATTATATTATTATTGTTAGTAAAAATTATTATTATTATTATTGTTAGTTATTAATAATATTGTTAGTTATATAAAAAATTAAAATAATACATTTGAAACATTATGTATTAAAATAATATAAAATAATAAAATATGAAAATACTATATTTTTTGAAAGTAATAGAATTTGAGAAAAGGAAAATACGAATAAATGATCAAAATAAGTGGTTTTACTAAATTTATATAAAAATAGTAAAATAATACATTTGAAACATTATGTACTAAAAGAAATAATATAAAATAATAAAATACAAAATAATATTTTTTGAAAGTAATAGAATTTGAACACTTAGAAAATACGAAACGAACATAGGGCCAAAATAAGTGGTTTTAAAAGAAACACTAAAATAATATATTTGAATCATTATGTACTAAAATAATATAAAATAAAACAAACAAAGGCTCGTAATATATAATAATTATGTACTAAATTATTATTTGTTAATCAACGGTTCTATTAGAAAATGTATACATATACGTAATATTGTTATTAAGAAATCCTAAATATTATTATTATTAGTTTTGTTATTATAATATAATATAATATTATTATTAAGAAACCCTAAATATTATTATTGGTTATTATTATTGTAAGTAAAAACCCTAATTATTAATTTAGTTAGATTATTAATATTATTGATATTATTGATAAACTCCTAATTATTAATTTAGTTAATATTATTATTAATATAGTTATTAAGAAACCCTAAATATTATTATTATTAGTTATTAATATTGTTAGTAAAAACCTAATTATTATTTTAGTTAGTAATATTACTAATATTGTTATTAAGAAACCCTAAATATTGTTATTAGTTGTTAATATTGTTAGTAAAAACCTAATTATTATTTTAGTCAATAATATTATTAATATTGTTAGTAAAGTACCCTAATTATTATTTTAGTTAATATTATTATGTTTGTATAAATAATAAAAATTGTATTTATTATGTGTCGTTTATATTATGTTCTTGTTATATTATTATTTTGGCATGTTATTTTTACTAATTTAATATAGATTTATTGTTTTTTATGTAGGTAAAAATTAAATATTTGAGACAGTAATGGCTTCATTGATTAGTCTGATTCCTTACATATATGATGCTGCTAATAATATGGTAATGTATTGTTATTTATTAATCGCGGTTTATATTAACAAAATAGGTACATAATAAATTATGTTATTATACTAATTTTTTTGTGATTTAACACTGTCAGGGCTCGTACCGTGTATTAAGGGGCCGGGTGAATGGCTTAGGAAATTCCCCGGATGAACGATTGATGCCCTATATAGAGCAAGCTGGATTCGGGTCAGTAGCACTGATCCAGACATTTGATCTGCGGTATGATTTAATATCCGCACTAGTCGAGCGTTGGCGCCCGGAGACCCACACTTTTCATTTTCCCTGTAGAGAGTGCACAGTCACTCTAGAGGATGTTGCAGTGCAACTTGGGCTCCTAATCGATGGAGAACCTTTACGGGCGTCAGTGCGTTAGCTGACCCATTTCCACTTTGTCAGAGCCTACTAGGAGTCTCATACGGCAATGATGAAGAAAATATTTCGAGCTTGAAATTTACATGGCTGAGAGCGAGGTATGTGATAAACCGTAAAAGTAACATATTTTAACCCCATATTTAGCATGCTTTTGGATGATTTAGCCCTTGATTTATGTAAAAAGGTGCTTTTAATCCTTTCTTTTCATGTCTTATACTCAAGAAAGCACCTAAGGATAAAAAGAACGTAAAACTGGATTAAAACGGACCAAATTGGGCCAAAGAGGAAATCGACACGGCCTGGAATTCAAGCCACACGGCCGTGCCTCGTCAAATTACTTCACACGGCCATGCCACGATTTACACGGCCGTGCCCCAATCGACAGAATCGAGACACGGCCTGAAGACGATTTACACGGGCGTGTACCATGGCCGTTCCCCGCATGCGGAAAGAGTAATTTCACTCGATTTGGATGCTTGAGGCAAAAAACACATTCTTAAGTCTACTTAAACATCCTAGGAGGAATTCTACTTGAATTAGGATACTTAGGAGCCAAGTAAAGCATCTCAAAGCCTATATAAACATCCAAGGTAGCAACTAAAAAGGGGAGTTCGGTAGAAGCCGAAACAGGGGAGTTTTAGGTAGAGTTTTCTGCCAGAGCTTTTATTCAGAGAATTACTCGAAGATAGCCAGTTGATCCATCTCAAGAAGCCGGAGTTCTACTCAAGACAGAGGATCTCCTCTTCAATTCCTTCAGAGGGTTTTAGGGATTTCTTATGTTTTGTTTTATCTTTTCTCTTGAGATGTTTTCTTATTTTGTTATGAACTAAACCC
Organism: Gossypium rotundifolium; assembly: GCA_025506655.1. Taxonomy (NCBI): domain Eukaryota; kingdom Viridiplantae; phylum Streptophyta; class Magnoliopsida; order Malvales; family Malvaceae; genus Gossypium; species Gossypium rotundifolium. The sequence goes on along the minus strand of CP106725.1, from coordinate 9,454,330 downwards.
TTCAGATACCTGAAGGGGATGAAACCTATGATGGATTTTGTTATTTGATTTCTAAACTATATGATAAGTAATTAGTTTGTTCTTAATTATGTTGATTAATTTAATCTGATGTGCTTAGGTGGAGGAGGAATAGACCCTGCCTAAGAATAGATCTAGCATAATGAAACGTAGTTGATCGCACGCCTAAAGATAGGGTGACGAGATTTTACCGGATTAGGGTGAAACCTAATATGGGAGTCCATTGATCGATTTACTGCTTCTTTAGGGGGTTATTATAAGAGAACGAGAGTTCCACTAATTAACCTAAGGTTAGACGTTATTCGCCTCGAGAGAGGGTTTAATATAGGTTAGGGAGTCTCACGGATCAAGCTAAGTAAAGAAGTCATATGAATTAAAAGTTAGATAACAAGAGAAGTCATAGGTGGATTCTTCCTGAAGGTATCGTCGTAATCAACTGAGTTTTTCCACAGTCTTTTCCCAAAGTTTCATTCTTTTATCTTTGCATCTAGTTTAGTTTTTCATTAGTTCTTAGATTAATAAACCAATCACTCCATATTTTAGGCTAAATAATAGAAAAAAGTGAGTAGTAGTACTTTTAGGTTCCTTTGGGTTCGATAAAATAATCTTACCTAAACTATACTATTGTTCGATAGGTGCACTTGCCTTAATCATTTTCATAGTTAGTCTACAGGTTCGATCATTCTTTATAAATATTAAAACTCGACTGTTTGACACGATCAATATGAAAACTTATCAGCTAATGCCACTGAAGTCGAGTTGATGTGAATTGCTCGAGCATACATTATGCACATCATAGGGGGTATACTGGTGCCCGATGCAAACAATAATAGGGTTCGTATCATGTACTTACACCTATTATCTGATTTGAGTAATGGTCGTCAGATAGTTGAGGCTCATGATTCTTGCGGTTAGACTGTGGGCTTTGTCGGACGACAAAGCCAGTGGCCGTAGACATAGGCGGATGCATGAAATTATTATAGTCGTGGGCTCTTTATCGGATGCCATTCTTGGCATCACTTACCCACCAACCATACGTATATCCGCTAGTAAACAAGTGATAAAATATAACTTGTTAATAATTGACAACTTCTTTATATTCATACTATTGTAACGATACTATATTGACTTGAAATTTGTTTTTATAGATGGAGCATTTATCAGAGTATCGGAGGTCATACACTATCTCGATATTTATTGATAGCATGTGGTTAGTAGCGCCAGTGTCTCAATATCCATTCACAAGGTAAGATCATACCTGCCAAACTAGTCTCAGCCAAACTTGCAGCAGGTGTTACAGAAGACTCTTTATTCAACAAGCTTAATATTTATTGATATTGAGCTCGTGTGAAGACAAGATCTTGAGTATGAGATGGATCAACATTAGCCATTGTATCCACTGTGTCAGTTGCAATTACATTATTCACCATTGAGTTAGTGGAATTGGTAGTCTTCCTTTTTGTAACTTAAAATCGGGAGGATATCTAATTAACTTATAACACTTTTCCCTTTTGTGTCCATTGATTTTGCAATGGTCACAAACACCATTAAATCATTTCTTTTAAGCTACATTAGCTGAAAAAATCGATGTTGGTTCGGAAGCAACCGGCGCTGAAGCATGAAACCGTTGAGATTCTTCTTGCATCAATATGGAATAGACCTGATTAATAGTGGTTAGTGGGGTCATTAACAGAATCTGACTATGAATAGCACCATAAGTTTCATTAGACCCATTAAAAACTAGAACAAACGTTGCTGAACAATATGGTCAGCATTTTACTTTTGAGTGTTCACAACAACCACAATAGGTGCATTTTGGTGAATTATACAAACACTGATGTAGTCCCTTGACAATGAGAAGCAATCTCATGATGCAAAAAGAAAACTCGAGAACCATCAACTGTGTTGAAACGTTCACTAAATTCTGTCTAAACTATCACAGCACTAGAAGTAAAGACTATTCCAGCCGAAAGCTCCTTGCTAACAGTGTTTAAAATCTATAACAACACTAGAGCATTGCATCTATCCTATTCTGGATACAAATTGGCTGGCACCTATTCTTTAGAACAGGAACCATCAACAAAACCCAATTTATTATTTGCCAACAGTGCTATTCGTATAGCACGACTCCAAACAGTAAAATTCTCATGCCTAAGAAGTTGATAAGAAACTAATTGTGTACTTGGAGTTTTAGACGGATGCAAATAATGGATGGTTGAAATCGATAACATAATTCGATGGAGTCACCATTCTAACCAATCAACAATCAGCAACAACCACACTTGTGTCACGAAAGTTACTGATTGGTGAGCAATTAAACAGAAGAAATTTGCAGAAGAAGAAAGTTGCGTCTGTAAAGGAAAAATCAAACGGAGAACAAACTCATGGCAACTGAAAAGAAGTAACCGACGGTGGCTCTAATACCATGCTAAAAAATCAATGGCTCTAAACCGGTGATAATCACAAAAAAACAAAGCAAAGTAATAGCGTCGATAATTAGTGTCGAAACCATTTTTTTGTTTGGAAAACGGGCCGACTTTAAAAAGAAAAACAGAGTCGCCACCAATCTTTTTTGAAGTGTGATTGAGTCAATTTAGAAAACATTTTGGTCTACGGATTTTAAGAAAATGGGCTCGGGAGTCTGTTACGCACGAGGAAGGATTAGCACCCTCGCAACGCCCAAAATTGGTACCATGTTGATTGATTAATATCCTTAGTATCGAAAATTAGAAAATATTTTAAAATATGAATCTTTAAAAATGTTTGGATAACTCGCATTGGATATCGAAACTCTCTTGTTTTGAAAAGATGAAATACCACATCCAGCACAATAGGACACGATGTTTCAAACCCTCAATACCAAGATCGTTTCATGATTTCCAAAATCCATGCATCCGATTTAAAAAAAGGGTATTCCGCTATTTGGTCAAACTAAAAAATCAAAACCCAGCACGATTGGGCACGATCCCTCGAATTTCCAAACATGAAGTATTGCCTTATTTAGGAAAACACGATAAAGAATCTTTGAAGGATATTTAGTTGTTTGGACGAATAGAAAATCGAAACCCAGCACGATTGGGCACGAATCTCTCGAACTTTCAAACACGAAACATTGCCTTATTTTTAAAAACATGATCAAAATCTTTAAAGAATATTTAGTGATCCAGACAAACGAAAAACCGAAGCCCAGCACGATTGGGCACAATTTTTTGAACTTCCAAACACGAAATATTACCTTTGTGAAACCCTTTTTATGAATTTTGAAAAAAAGCAAAAATAAAAATATCAATAAGAAAATAATAGTAATAATATTAGAATTAATAGTGGTAATAATAAAAATAATAGTAGTAGTAAAAATAAATGTAATTATAATAAGTATAATTATAGTAATAATATATATGTAATAATAGTGATAAAAATAATAGTAATGAAAATAGGAATAATAAATAGTAATATAAAAGATGATTTTATAATAATAATACATGTAAAATAGTGACAATAATAAAATGATGCTAATAATGCTAACGAACCTAGTAATAGTAATAAAGTAAAAGGGAAAAAATATTAAAAACAATAATGGTAATGGCCACATTAAAATAGTAAGTACAAGAATATATATTTAGAGATAATTGATTTGAAAGTAAAGCGAATAGGGACTAAATTGAATTTAAAAACAAGCATCCTGGGCAAAATCGAAATAAAATTAAAAGATGGACCAATTAGAACTTATGAGTAACAAGGAGGGGCTAAAAGGAAAATATCCCCACCCTCCAAAACGGTCATCTTCATGCAATCATGAAGACACAACGACCAAAACTAAAAAGCTTTTTTTCGACGATTTTAAAATGGGTGCGTTTCTACCTCTTTTTCCATATTTTCGCTTATTCTTAAAAACAAGTTTAAAAATGAATAAAAAGAACAAAATAAAAAGAACACCTTGAATATTTTGAATCTGTCTCAAAATTCTTTTCTTTTTGCGTACTTGATTTCTCGTGTATCCGTAACTATCCGAAAAATAGAAGAGAAAAAAAACCCCTTTTACAATGGTTTTGAATGGCTTTTATAGCCAAATTCTACAACTTATGCATGCAAGTGGGGTAATGGAGTTAGTGGGATGGTGGAGTTAGTGGAGTGGTGGAGTTAGTGGTCGGTTTAGTGGGGTGGTAGAGTTAGTGGTCGATTTAGTGATCTAGTTGGGTTAGGGTTACTTGGGCTTGGTTAATTGGGTTTGGTTTGTTTTTTTTTTTTGGTTTGTTGTTTGGGCTTTGGTTGGGGTAAAATTGGGTCATCTGATTTGCCCTCTTTGCTTCTTTGTCTTGTAACTGAACAAAGCAAAGATTCTAAAGGAGCCAATTTTGCCCGGTTTTCCTTGAGTCTTGATTTCTTGGCGTTTCTTCTATTCAGGTAGCCCTATTTTAACCCACTGCATCTTTAGGGGTATAGAAATTTTGTTCCGATCTATTCCACTCCTGCTCAGCGGAGATAAAATCTGCTATTCTTTAGCCCGTTACCCTACTGCTTAGGGAATTAGAGCTCATCATATCCGATCTGCTCCACACTACTTAGGGAATTAGGATCTATAATTTTCGGCCTGTTACCCTACTGCTTAGGGGGTTAGGCTAGTGGTTTGAATCTGCTCCATTTTTGATACATGAAAAAAAGATTCGTCATCTTCGATCCGCTCCACTTCGCTTTCGGTGGAGATAGAATCATTGTCTTTAGCTCGCTCCACCTTTCGGTGAAGATAAGGCTAGGATCTTCAGTCTGCTCCATTGTCGATACATGGAGATAAGACTTGTAATTTTTGATCTGCTTCACTCCTGCTCAGTGAAGATAAGATCTGCTTTCTTTCAACCTACTCCACTCCTGCTCAGTGAAGATAAGGCTAGGATCTTGATCTACTCCATTACCGATACATAGAGATAAGACTTGTTGCTTCGATCCGCTCCCTCCCCGCCGGTGGAGATAAGATCTATATATTCACTGCGCCCTCCCCGCTTAGTGGAGATAAGGCTATAAACTTCAGTCTGCTCCATTGCCGATACATGGAGATAAGACTTGCTGGTTTCGATCTGCTCCACTCCTACTCAGTGGAGATAGGATCTGCTATCTTTAGCCTGCTCCACTCCTGCTCAGTAAAGATAAGGCTAGGATCTTCAGTCTGCTCTATTGTCGGCACATGGAGATAAGACTTGTGGCCTTCTGATCCGCTCCACTCCCGCTCGGTGGAGATAGGATCTGCTCGCTTCAATCTGCTCCACTCACCGCCGGTGGAGATAAGATCTCAGAACCTTGACTGTTACCCTACTACTTAGGGAATTAAGGCTCATTGTCTTCGATCTGTTCCACTCCTGCTCAGTGGGATAAGATTTGTAACCTTCAGCCTGTTACCCTACTGCTTAGGGAATTAAGGCTCATTGTCTTCGATCTGCTCCACTCACCTTTAGTGGGATAAGATCTCGCTTTTTAACTGTTACCCTACCGCTAGGAATTAAGGCTCATCGTCTTCGATCTGTTCCACTCCTCGGTGGGATAAGATCTACTTCTTTATCTTGTTACCCTACCGCTAGGAATTAAGGCTCATCGTCTTCGATCATTCCACTCTTGCTCGGTGGGATAAGATCTATTATTTTCGACTGCTACCCTACTACTTAGGGAATTAAGGCTCATCATATTCGATCTGTTCCACTCCTACCAAGAGAGATAAGATCTGTAATTTTGGCCTGCTACCCACCGCTTAGGGAATTAAGGCTCGTTGTCTTCGACTGTTCCACTCCTCGCCGATGGGATAAGGTCGCTATTTTTGGCCTGCTATCCCTCTTGCTTAAGGAATTGGGGCTCAATGTTTTGACCTATTCCACTCCTACTCGGTGGGATAAGGTCCGATATTTTCGACTGTTACCCCACCGCTAGGGAATTAAGGCTCAATGTTTTCGCCTGTTCCTCCTTTCGGTGGGATAAGATCAGTAACCTTGACTGTTACCCTACCGCTAGGGAATTAAGGCTCATCGTCTTTGATCATTCCACTCCTACTCGGTGAGATAAGATCTACTTCTTTAGCTTTGTTACCCCACCGCTAGGGAATTAAGGCTCATCGTCTTCGATCTATTCCACTCGCTTTCGGTGGGATAAGATCTACTTCTTTAGCCTGTTACCCTACTACTTAGGGAATTAAGGCTCATCGTCTTCGATCTGTTTCACTCCTACTCAGTAGGATAAGATCTGCTTCTTTAGCCTGTTACCCTACTGCTTAGGGAATTAAGGCTCATTGTCTTCGATCTGTTCCACTCCTGCTTAGTGGGATAAGATCTGCTATTTTCGGCCTGCTACCCTACTACTTAGGGAATTAAGGCTCATCATCTTTGATCTGTTCCACTCCTACTCAGTAGAGATAAGATCTGTAATTTTTGGCCTGCTACCCTACTGCTTAGGGAATTAAGGCTCGTTGTCTTTGACTGTTCCACTCTGCTTTCGGTGGGATAAGGTGCATTATTTTTGGCCTGCTACCCTACTGCTTAGGGAATTGAGGCTCAATGTTTTTGACCTATTCCACTCTTGTTCAGTGGGATAAGGTCTGATATTTTCAGCCCGTTACCCTACTGCTTAGGGAATTAAGGCTCAATGTTTTCGACCTATTCCACTCCTGCTCAGTGGGATAAGGTCTGTAATCTTTTGTAACTCCCATCAATTTTGCTACATTGTCCTATGGGGAACCTACCTATAGAATTGATTTCATGGGGTATATGTTTATGCCAAATGATTAGGATGTCATAAAAAATGCTCCTAACCATATGTATTATGAATGTAATGAATGAGTGCAAAATGAGAATGATCTATTTTTAACACTTGGGCTGTCATTGCTTGTTGTTTATTAAGGTGATATCCTTGACGTATGTCTTCTTTGTTCAGTTGATACCTCTAACAGAGAATCAAGATGTTGTCACCGCTAGTCCCTTTTCTCAAGTGCTCCGAGCCCTTTAAGCTCGGTTAGTTCTAAATAATTGTCCTGTTTGATTCTTGTATTATTTAGAGACTTTCGAGTAATCATAAAACTTCTTTTGTGAAAGCATTATTAGTTCAATAATCATTATTTCAATGAAAAATGCTTGGAAAAGATCATAATAATGGACAAGAAAGAAATTAATTAGGAGCATGGCTCGAAACAAATAAGATAGCAAATGCAATCAAGAAGGAAATTTATTGGTAGTGTATTTTGAAACGAGCAAATTAAGAATGGGTAAGATGGCAATTAGGTGCCCCAGATATCACCGACTGAGCTTCTCTGTTCAAACTTCTTGAGGACCATTTAAGCTCAATATGTGCTTAGGGGATCCGGAGTACTTTGTCGATGCCCCGAGATGAAACGTACTTCATCATTGTTAATTCAAGCGTAGTAAAACTACTGTATGCCCCATCACGATTTGATCATAATTTGAGCCACCCTTTTTTTTGGGGTTTTCGACTCAAAGCCTATTTAGTTTCAAAGTACCCTTTGCGGGTTTTCACCTTGGCCTCTCCGCTTTTTTTTTGTGAAAAACTTCAAAGCGCCCTTTATGGGTTTTTTTACTTTGGCCTATTTTTGTCATAAGCGAAGCGTTTCTTGACTGGGTCCGCATTAATTGGGTTTGACTGACTTTTGCCGTCCATCTCGGCTAGTATCCATGCTTCTCCAAAAAACTTTCTTTTCAACATAATGTCCTTCCCAATTAGGCATCCACTTTCCCCTGAAGCCCTTTTGCATAGGGAGGATCTTTTCAATACCAAGTCTCTTTCATGAACCTCTCTGGGGTGGACTTTTTGTTGTAAGCCCGCATCATTCGCTTCTGGTACATTTGACTATGACGGATGGCTCTTAATCTTTTTCCCCGATCAGATTCAGTTGATCATACCGAGATTGAACCCCTTCCGCTTTATCCAACTTCAGCTTTGACAGAATCTAAAGAAAAAGAATCTCAACTTCGATAGGCAAGACTGCATCCATCCCATAGATCAATGAGAAAGGCGTTGCCCCGGTGGAGGTCCTAGCCAATACTCGAGAAGTAAAGAGGGTAAATGGTAACTAGTCTATGCCAATCTTTACAAGTTTCAACCATCTTTTAAAATCTTTGGATAGCTTCTTTCTTTTCTTTTCCTTTTTTTTGAACTCGAACTTGCATTCAAAATTGAAATTGAATTTGATAACGGTTGTTTTTGTAACTTTTCCATAAGAACCGTCCTTCACCCTCTTAGTGAAATAATTGTTAATCATGAAGATGAATAGGTGTCGACTAGATGCTTTTGATGAGATCGTCCCCGTAACATCTATGCTCCACGTATAGGAAAAAATTAGAGGAAGCATATAAGTCATGCCTTCTCAATTTGGCATTTACGACATAACTGATGTAACCTCCCTTTCATGATAGACTAGCAATACCAGAACCTTATAATCAACCTGGCTATCAGAAATCTCCTAGCATGTGTCTTTCCGAACACTCCATAGCCTCCTCGTGCCTAGGCATATCTTGATGCGATCATGCAAAGACATCTTTGAATTCTTGGAATAACTCGATGGCGTCTTGCTTTGTTTCGGTGGAGGGCAAGGCTTCGATCTTCACTCCTTTCCTAGACTCACAATGTCCACTGACCCTTTGTACGATAGAGTCTATTTTCATTTTGTTTTACCATCCTTAACAGATTAATGGGTAAGTTGTAATCTCTGCCATCTTCAAAATATTCAGATCCTTTTAGACCCATATTTCACTCAAAAGAGAGTCCGTAACAGCGTTGCTCATGTCCCGATATCTGGTTACCTATTGTAGGTACAAAGGCAAATTCCAAAGAATAAATGGTTCTGAAGATGATTATTTATAATCATGGATGAAAAATGAAAGAACATTCCAAAGAATAAAAGAAAAAGATGAGAAAATATATGCTCGGCATGAAACACAAAAATGCATTTTTATTGAAAGTAGAGATGTTTGAACAGGAGCCTATTTCACAAAAGATTCTTATTGTTTCTAGGCTTAAAACAACAAGTGTGTTTTGAACATTACTCTGTGTTAGCTCTAAAAACTATAGGAGTTTCCTTCACAGTCCAGTTATTCAAAACACTTTCAGGCTCGTAGGGGCGAATGCCTCCTAGGTTTCCTTCATTCGATCTCTCCTCGAATACGGCGTTGATGCTCAAAGTTTTCATTATATCCTTAGCTGTTTTTACATTCGTGTGTAGTAATGATGTTCCAAGGTCACTATAATATAATCTCCAGTTAATAGGGTTCTTTTATGACATTTAATGCATATGATGTGATGTGATGCAAATGCATGATATAAATGCAAAAATAAAAGGCATCGATTCGTTCAATTTCTTTTAGAAAATTTATTTAAAAACAAAATCCTTTACATAAAAAGAGTCACATATCGGCCTATCCTTCTCAAGTCGACCATGTACACACGGTAGCATTATCCTCTACTTTATCAAGGAATTCATTCTCCATAACAAGCCTCCTAAATTAGTAATCGAACAGAGATCGACGCCTTTTAATATGATATGATATGCAAACATGGCAAAAAAAAATAGGTTAGTAATGAATAATAGCAACCAAAGCAAGTAAAAAATGTCAAACCACGGTATGGGTAACCACTAAGGTTTAGCATGGCTCTACCTAGGGTAGGCTCTTAGGGTTCACTATATGTGGTTTAGTTCTAAAGGAAAGGTACCTGAACCAGCAGATTCTCGATCCTCACCCATTATAGGCTCATATAGATCGAGTTCGGTTCAGGGGAATACATTTCCCTATGGCCATGCGGAGGTGAAAACCTCACGGAACCATAAGTACGGATGTATCCAGGAAGCAGTCCCCTAACCCATGCAGAGGTGAAAACCTCACAAAGGCATATATTTTTACTCCCACTTAAGGGTGTGACCACAACGATCATGCAATATGAATGCAAAAATATTCTATGTGTCTCAAACCAAAGCAGATATATGACGCGACACAGACTCATGCAAATGAAAAACGAGATCAAAAAATTTATTTTCGATAAAAAGGACATTAATCAACCAATTTTACGGCTTGACTCTCTTATTTATCCCCAGTGGAGTCGCCAAGCTGTCGAAACCATTTTTTTGTTTGGAAAAACGGGCCGACTTTTAAAAAGAAAAATGGAGTCACCACCAATCTTTTTGAAGTGTGATTGGGTCACTTTAGAAAACATTTTGGTCTACTGATTTTAAGAAAATGGGCTCGAGAGTGATTCACATACGAGGAAGGATTAGCACCCTCATAACGCCCAAAATTGGTACCGTGTTGATTGATTAATGTCCTTAATATCGAAAATTAGAAAATATTTTAAAATATGAATCTTTAAAATGTTTGGATAACTCGCATTGGATATCGAAACTCTCTTGTTCGAAAAGATGAAATACCACATCCAAAGACGATAGGACACGATGTTTCAAACCCTCAATACCAAGATCGTTCCATGATTTCCAAAATCCATGCATCCGATTTAAAAAAGGGTATTCCGCTATTTGGTAAAACTAAAAATCGAAACCAAAGACGATTGGGCACGATCCTCAATTTCCAAACATGAAATATTGCCTTATTTAGGAAAACACGATAAAGAATCTTTCAAGGATATTTAGTTGTTTGGACGAATAGAAAATCGAAACCCAAAGACGATTGGGCACGAATCTCGAACTTCCAAACACGAAACATTGCCTTATTTTCAAAAACATGATCAAAATCTTTAAAGAATATTTAGTGATCCGATTTAACGAAAAATCAAAGCCAAAGACGATTGGGCACAATTTCTCGAACTTCCAAACACGAAATATTACCTTTGTGAAACCCTTTTTATGAATTTTAAAAAAAGCAAAAATAAAAATATCAATAAGAAAATAATAGTAATAATATTAGAATTAATAGTGGTAATAATAAAAATAATAGTAGTAGTAAAAATAAATGTAATTATAATAAGTATAATTGTAGTAATAATATATATGTAATAATAGTGATAAAAATAATAGTAATGAAAAATAGGAATAATAAATAGTAATATAAAAAGACGATTTTATAATAATAATAATACATGTAAAATAGTGGCAATAATAAAATGATGCTAATAATGCTAACGAACCTAGTAATAGTAATAAAGTAAAAGGGGAAAAAAATATTAAAAACAATAATGGTAATGGCCACATTAAAATAGTAAGTACAAGAATATATATTTAGAGATAATTGATTTGAAAGTAAAGCAGGATAGGGACTAAATTGAATTTAAAAACAAACATCTAGGACAAAATCAGAAATAAAATTAAAAAGATGGACCAATTAGAATTTGCGAGTAACAAGGAGGGGCTAAAAGGGAAAATATCCCCACCCTCCAAAAGCGTCAATTGCAAGATCAAGAAGACACAACAACGAAACTAAAAAAGTTTCTTTTCCGACGATTTCAAAATGGGTACGTTTTACCTCTTTTTCCAGTATTTTGCGTTTATTCTTAAAAACAAGTTTAAAAATGAATAAAAAGAATAAAATAAAAGAACACCTTGAATATTTTGAATCATCTCAAAATTCTTTTCTTTTTGCGACTTGATTTCTTGTGTATCCGTAACTATCCGAAAAACAAAAGAGAAAAAAAAAAAAAACTCCCTTTTACAATGGTTTTGAATGGCTTTTATAGCTAAATTCTACAACTTATGCATGCAAGTGGGGTAATGGAGTTAGTGGGATGGTGGAGTTAGTAAAGTGGTGGAGTTAGTAGTCGGTTTAGTGGAGTGGTGGAGTTAGTAGTCGATTTAGTGGGGTGGTGGAGTTAGTGATCGGTTTAGTGGTCTAGTTAGGTTAAAATTACTTGGGCTTGGTTAATTGAATTTGGTTTGATTTTTTTTTTGGTTTGTTGTTTGGGCTTTCGTTAGGGTAAAATTGGGTCATACAGTTAGGGCATGAAAAAGAGGAGAAACGAAAGTAATCTGAAAGATACTTTCAAAAATAAAAGGAATATTTTTAAATTACACCCACAACCTATTTATCTATCAACATTTTAGTCCTTAACTAATTAAGTAACAACCTTTAGTTAGATTTACAAACTAACCAGTAAACAACACCAGCCTTTCAACACCTATGCACACCAATTTAGAGACCTTTCATTTCTGATCCCAATCTCCAGTGAAAGCTCCAAAACGAAGAGTGTTCATGAATTGTTTCCTAGATTCACGAGTACAACTTTCCCAAACCACAAAGAGGCTATGAATCGGCGCGATTGATCCTCATTTCCTCCATCGCCACTATTTCCCGTATCACCGTTGGGCCCTGTTCCACCTAGTGCATGTCTCCTTTTTTACGAAAACCTTCCTTAGCTAATAGGTGAGCAACTCAATTCCCTCCTCTTTTTATATGTTGAAATTTAAACTTCTAAAAACCCGTAAGCAACTGCTTGGCTTCCCATATATATATATGCTAACTTTCGATCTGTCCAAATGTTGCATCTTTATCTTCGAAATGACCACCATTGAATCCCCCTCACAGGCGACTCTGCGAAAACCCATGTCCTGGGCAAAATGAACAGCTTGAACTACACCCAGCGCCTCCACCACTTCAGTTGACTAAATATTTCTATTCCAGCTACAATACGCCCCAATTAACAGACCATTTTCATCTCGAATAACAACCTCTGTACTGGATTTTTGCAGGTCATTACAAACCCCCCCGTCAAAGTTGGCCTTCACCCATCAGGTCTCTAGAAGGGTCCATCGCACAAGCTGGTCTTGGCTAGCCTTTGGGTAAGTCTTTTCTATAATTTCCAGTTCTTTAACATACCCTAAAACAAACGAACTGAGCTCACTGACTGTTTGCCTTCTTCCTTCATGCATCAGTTTGTTCCTTGACAACCAGAGAGCCTATATTGTTGGTAAATACGTGAATTTGAGTCACTTACACTAATTTATTACTTTTACTAATTTATTGCACAAATTAAAATTTTGAAATTAGGGATAAAATATTGAAATTTAGGATAAAATATTGATATAAAATTCTAGATTTATATTTTTTTTATTTTATGAATATAAATTGTTAAATGACTGATTTTAAGGCAACAATTTAATAATATTATCTAATTAGGCTAAACTTTTTAATTTTCATACATTCAAAAATAATTTTTAATTTTCATGAAGTATAAACAAAATTCAAATAAATTAAAGTAAAAGTAGTGGGTTTTTTTAATTTTTATAAAGTGGAGGGATCAGGATTAAATTTACAATTATAAAATATATATTTAAAACTTTTAATAGATAAGCATTATCTGTAAAAATAATAGTATATTTATTATTTTATAATAGAGATTTCAAGTTTCAAGGTAGTACATGATGGATTTGGACAGATTTAAAAAGATGCTTTTCAGGATATTTTGATTGTATGATTCCAATTTCCAAGTTCAACCTCCTTCCAATTTTGAACACATGTTTACCAGTTACCACACTTTTATTTTATATCACATTATTTTTACACAAATAATATAAAAAACAAATAATTATAAAAATGAGAGAAGTAAAAAATTAATTACGAAAATAAGTAAATTAAACAATTTTCGTAAGTACTATCTGACATATCAGCGACATCATTTCAATTTCTCCTCAATTATACTATTATTATTAGTTATTTTTTAGTATCATTACTATATTAAACGGCATCAATATATATTTTTTAAATATATAAAAAATACATCCGGTGTTGATAAAAAATTGATTGAAAATGAAAAATAGCCGTAAAAAAAAAAAGAACAAGAGGAAGAACTCCAAATCTACTTGCAAAATTGTTTCCTTCATCTTTTATAAGAAAAAAAAAAAACTAAAAGCTTTGAGTCTTCATTTTTATTGTCTTCTCAATAGTTTCGATGTCCTAAGAGATGAGGAGTAAATTAATTTTCAGTTCTCTTGAGAATAAATGATATAATTGACATCATTATGAGGCATCACTATTGATTAATTAAGCATGTTATTTAAAAAGAGGCTAAAAATGAAAATGAAAATAATTATATATATGTATAGGATAAAATTTTGTTGATTGATCTTGTGTAGACTTCTTCAATTAAATTCTCAATATTTAATTTAGAAAAAAAGAATTTCAAATATATCCATTTATAAAATAATATTAGATAAGGATATAGATTTAAGATAGATTTTGAATTCTTAATTTTTTATTATTTTATTAATTATTAATAAAAATTTAATTAATTTTTAAAATAAAAAATTAATTTAGGGTTTTATAGAAAATAAATTCATTGTTTCTTATAATAAAAACATTTCAGTTAACTTAAAATAATTTAAGTCAAAGGAAAAAAACAAACTTTTTCACACAGTCTATGATTTAATTGTATAACAAATTAAAAGTTATTATTTTGAGACTATTAACCATTCTTGGTATGCCAGTTTAACAATTTCAAATTGATTGGCTTCTCATATCTTAGGGAATCAAAATTACTTTTATCTTTTTTATCAAAGAAAAAAACATTTAATTGTACTATTTTACTTTTTTTATCAACCTTTCTTATTTGTATCTTTGAAAACATTTCATGTTTCTCAACATTCGAAAATTAGAGAAGAGAAGCAAAGCAGGGACGACAACAAAAAGTGAAGACCAAGAGTTTTTTTTTTTTTTCTCATGAAGGTAACAGTTTTGCAAGTGGATCTGAAGTTTTTATTCTTCTTTTTCTAGGGCTATTTTTTTTTGTTTCTTTTTCATTTCCAATCAAATTTTTTATTTTTTTTGGTCTCGCCTAACATACCAACGACACCATTAAAAAAATTATTTTTTGTTCCTTAGTATACTCATATTTTCTTGAATATTTTGATATATATATATATCAGTGCTACCTGATATAGTGGCGACACCAAATTTTTTTTTAAACTAATGATGGCCACATGATTAGGAGGAAAGCGGAATAGTGTTGCCAATGTGTCAAGCGGCACTGACAATAACTGTTCAATTTACTTATTTTTGTAATTATTTTTTTTATATATTATTTGTGTAAAAAAGCCAATATTCTTTGTTTTATATCATGTTATTCCTTTTTTTAGTGCTAAAAAATATGTTATTATTTTTATAAACTTTTGTTAGTAGTTTTTTTAATATAACAAATAATATTTAGTTTTCATACATATTTATCAATACTCTATCCCTTTAAAAACCTCGTTTTAGATACTGTTTGAGTAGGTATTGATACATTGTTTCTTTAAGACTAAATTTTAACTACTATTTACCTACATATCGATACCAATAAGCCAAGTATCGATACTTAAGTGTAGGACTTCAAAATTTAAGTTAAAAAATCACTTTTAAAACCATACCAAAACCAATCAAAACATATCATTTCTATTCTGATCAATTAACAACATTAAAACATCTCATAATATCATTTGGATAAGCATAGATTATTCAACATTCACTTGATAAACAACATGCATGCTATGAGTAGTACAAAAGATCAATAATTCATAGAAAAGCAAGTTAAAATAGTTTATCTACACCTTGCTCTCTTTCTAAAATTGATCCTAGGTGCATAACAAACTAAGACCATAATTCAAAATACAAAAATGTCCAAAAATATATGTTTTCTTCTCAAGTGATGTGATTTAGTTGAAGTGACACAATTAATATCTCAATTTATGGTCTCCAATCTACACATAAAATCAACAAACACACTAAGCATATACAATGATAATAAATACACAACGAAATTACCTTACTTTTCTACTTACGCATAAAATCAACAAACGCACTAAATATATACAATGCTAAGTAAGTACTCAAAGAAATTACTTTGATTACCTTATTTTCAAGTTACATTTTTTTGGTACGTAAGAGGAAATAGAAGAAAACCATATAAAATCTAGTAGTTGTCCTATGCCCACAAGCATCGACTTGTAATAGGGGTAAATTACTTGTAGGTGAGTGATCCAATTGGACAAAGCCATCTGCCATATATTGAGCCAAATTAATTAATTGATCAGCATATTTGTTGCATTGTCAGTCAAATTAAAAGCTTAAAACTCATGATTTTTGTAATAATCTTGTTCAAAAATTTTGTTTGCGCAAGCTTTACTAAAACAGTCGTAACTTGAGTTCTCGAACTTGAAATCGAGTGATTCAAAGTGCGTTTCAAAGTTAAGAGATAGATTTTCAAACGCTAAGAAGACATCTTAATCCAGAAATGCTTGAATCCCATCCAAAAGTTTGTTGCAAGTTAACTAATTTTTTCAGCTTGAAAATTAACAGTTTGGTTGAATTGACTTTACTACATTTCACACATTCCGTGCATGTATCATTTCTGGTTTCCTCGAAAAAATTCATCCTCACATATTGACTTTGGTCGAATATTGATTTGATTTACTTGACCATTGACTTTTTTGTTGAGCCTTGAGGCAGTGTAAGCCCATCATATTTATGGGCCTAAAATTAAACCTTGAGACTTGTATCACACTAACACCATTAAAAACAATTCTATAAGCAACGCAATTTAGGCAAAAATATAAAACATATAAAAAAAATTAAAATATACAAACAAAAACCAACTAAGCTTCTGTTACTTTCTCATTTTCATTCTCTTTCGCTTCCTAACTTTCACCAATTTCCTTTGCTTTTCAACACAAAAACAATAAATCAAGTTAGAATATCAAAATAAACAACTAAAAAAAATCCAAAATCTAATGAAATAATGTCATTCGATATAGTGAAACACTAATTTTACTTCTTGGACCACCTAAGAGAACTTCAATTTAAACCAACCTCAAATTGAAATCTAATAGTTTGCTAATGGTTTAAAACTCATAATCACTCTAAACCTCTCTTAGTTATTGGTAAGAACACCAAGAATTTCTACTCTTTTTTTCTCACTCTATATATACACCTTGATTCAAAACTTCAAAAACATACTTACCAAATTTGATATTCCTTTGTTTTAAATTTATTCTAAACTTTAAGAATATTCCAAATCCAATCTAAAATCACTAAGAGCACATCAAAGTCGAGTGCTTTCTCTCTCTACCTCCTTACTATGGTAAATTGAAAGGATGAGAAGAAAATGATGAAATCTCAAATTCAAGAATTAAATTGATAAATTAAGGAGTAGAAATCCTATTTACCTCAATGAATTTAATGGGTTAAGATCAAACTTCCTCTATTCTCACTTATTGAAGAAAGAATGGAGAAGATGATGAAATTGATTTTTCGAGAAGAAATTAGTAAGAGATTGACTTACCAAACTGAAATAAATGAATTAGAATGTAGATCTATCATGAAATGAAAACCAACTCCACTATCCCCTCTTTTGGCATCTATCAAATGGTTCTTTTGGTTTTATGCGCTTGGGCTACTTACCTCTTAAAACCTCTTACTAATACTAGTCCAAGGTTTCACCTGATGACATTTAAATATAATAATATAATAATATTAACTAATTTAAACATTAATTAAAGACATATTTGTTACTTGATAATAATATATTTAAAATAATCTTAAACAAAACTTTTTAAAAGTACTTATTAAAAGTATTTTTCCACAACACATTTCAAAAGCAGTGTTAAACTAGCCATTAGTTACCAAATCCTCTATGTCGGATATCTCCAATTGTTCTTGTATTAGAAATAGCCAGGATGAGAGCTTTTATAAAGTCTATCGATAAAAAAAGCATGACACTCAATTCTAACACCTTCGACAACTAATTAATCCTGTACTAATAAATGTACCATTTTATTAGCATTGATGCATACCGGGGTGTATCGGTTTGGATTTATCACTATATTTTGAAAAAATATTTAATATATTTATAAAATACATGTAAAATCAAACATTGAAATCACACATTCATATTCAAAATCAATATCCATTTTGGTCAATATACCCCTCTCCCCCAGTAATTGGTATCGAGGAAACCTCCTCCACGAGCCCCGAGTAACGATTTCGGAGTTTCATATCGTAGTTATCATTGTAAGTTTTATCTTTACTATCCGCAATTCATTTATTTCACCGTTATTGTCTCAAAACCCATATGCTCGCTGCTTGTCCTCGTTGCCGTTGAGTCCGGAGTGGGGACGTTGTAGGCGTTGAGAGGTCGTTTAAGACACGAAGGTCTTAGGTACCGTGGATAATAATAATGGAAAAATAGATTGTTTATACAAAGATAAAACTTGTAATCATACTATGCATATAGACTCTAAGAATGGAAATAATATATCGGCTCTTAGTAAAGGTATCAATTCTCTTGTAGATATAACCTCTACATATTTTAGTAAATTATATACTAAGGTAACTAAAATAGAAGAAAAAGTAGAAAATTTGGGAGTAGTAATGTGTTTAGATTTGAACAACAAATCTAAAGAGTTATTATCCGATGTAAATAATAAATTAGATCGGTAATTAATAATAATACTAATACTGATTGATTTAGATTTAGGTCCTTTATATTACGGTAATAGTAAGCATAATATTAGCTTTATCGGATGAAGAAGAATCATCCGATGATTATTCTTCTACTAATATTAAAAACAAAAAGAAAAGAAAAATTAAAAAAGATAAAAACAAGAAAAATATGATTTTGAGTCTTATAAAACTTTAATAGAACATTGGAAAACCAATTTTCTAAAACAAAAGATAATTTAGAAAAAGTAGAATATTTAAAACTAATAGAAGAGCTTTATGAACAACATAAAGATCTGTTTAATAAATATAATTATCATTATATGCTAAACTACGATACTACCGAAAGCAGTAGTAGTAGTTCTAGCAGTAATAACACAAATTTAGATATTTGTGTTGATAGTTCTAATAACACAAATTTAGAAATTTGTGTTACAAGTCAAAATTCTGATGAAGAAGAAACTTCAACAGAAGAAAATATAGAAATCCCGGAACCAATGGATACTGAACCTCCAGATCCATATAGTTATGAAACATCGAAACCTAAGGAAATCGACAAGCGAGATCCTTATGGAAAAAGGAAAGTAGACTCAGAACTTCAAAAAGATGATAATCTGAGATCTATGAATAATATCTATAAAAATGTTGAAAACACAACAAGAATATTAGATAATAATATAGAAACTATTGAACTCATAGAAATCCCAGATTCTATGGATACGGAACAACCGGCCCATATGAGTATGAGTCACCTAAGCCTTGGGAAATTGACAAACAAGATCCTTATGGTAAAAGGAAAGTAGAGTCAGATCTTCAAATGAAGATTGTCTAGAAAATAATAATAAAATGGAAAATATTGGGAAAAAATATTAAAAGGAGATTATCTAAAAATGATAGTCTAAAATATTGGAAAAACCGATATTTACCTATAGAATTAAAACCAAGATTTTATCCTAATAAATTAAAATTTTTTCCAAAATACAAAAATAAAAGAGATGAGTCTAAAATGCATTTCGATGAATATATTTTTATGTTAGGAAATAATTCTAAAAATCATTTAGAAGAAATTCGTTATTACGAACAACAGGATATTAAATTAGGTAGTATAATCGGAGAAGAAACAGACCTTTCCGATGATATGATAGAAAAAATTAATAAAAATAATATTTCTAAAGAAGAAATATATAAAATATCTAAATTTAAACTATGGTCACAAAGACACATAGAAAAAATTAGCGGTAACACAGTCGCTAAGGATACTAAAGGAGGATTAACAGAAATCCCCTTATTTACTAAAGAGAAAATAATACGGATTAGGAAAAAATATCCTCAAGTCCGATATATACATTTAGGAGTTATCATGATAACAATCAGAGCTTTATTTATAAGAGGTCATGATGTTCCTATTATAGCTATATTATTAGATAAAAGATTTAAAAATCCAATAAAAGCACTTGTTGGAGGAATTCAATCTAATCTACACACAGTGTTATAGGATTTAAGGTAAAACCCAATTACTTTATTTCCATAATGCACCTCTAATAGAAGAGTGTCTATGCCTTAGAATCGCATAAAAAATTCGATATTAGTGATTTGGCGGTAAGATCTAGCAATCAATTTGGACTTTTATTAATGAATATACTAATACTGTAGAAGTAGAAATAAAAGAAGTAAATAATAAAATTATTGAGCTTTTGAGCCCAATAAATTTACTACGTAAATTCAAATTAAATTATTACACTTAAAGATCTATCGATCCCGAAAGACCGGATCATAGAAAAGACCAATAATGCTAGTACTTCTAAACCAAGAAGTACTATAGAATATATGTCATCCGGAGATAAATTGTATTTCAAAACAATTTGATTACAAATACAGATGATAATTTAATACTACCTCTAGTTCTCAACTGGAAGAAAACGAGGATAGTATGAGTACACCAATAGGTATGAAAACCGCTCATATTCCTATTTTTCCTACCTCACCTAGTAGAAATTCTAGAAACACTAGACTAGAGGATATACAATTTTAGAAAGAAATTTTTATTAAAAATACATATATTAAAATTACATTACATGATAAAGATTATAAAAAATATTCTTTACATGCTTTGTTAGATACAGGAGCTACAACCAGTAGTTGTAAAAGAAATGCAATTCCTGAAAAACATTGGGAACCTGTAAAAAAGAAAATAAATATTAATGGAATAAATGGTAACAAAACCACTATTCATTAGAAAGCTAAAATATACCAATCTACATAAACAATGTAAGATTTGTAATTCCTAAAATATTATGTCTTCACGATATGTATGGAGATATTATTAGGAAATAATTTTATAAAACAATATTTACCATTATCTATTGATAAAAATCGATTAGATTATCTCGTAGGAGAAATGTTATATAAACGTCATTAGTTTCAAATCTTAAATTTATTTGTACTAATGATTATTGATTTTCTTAGAGGCCTTATGGATAGAGGTAAAAAGCCTCTAGAAATAAAAATGGGAGAATGGACTACTGTTCATAAAAAGCCCAATAAAGGAAAAGCACCAATGAATTCTAAACAAGGATTCGTGGCTGCAGAAAATCCAAAAACACCACAAATGGGTTCTAAACAAGGATTCGTGGCTGTACCTCCATCAGTAAATCCAAAAACACCACAAATGGGTCCTAAACAAGGATTTGTGGCTGTATCTCCACAAATAAGTCCTAAACAAAGATTTATTTATGCACTGCACTCAAGAAGTCCTAAACAAGGATTTGTTGATACACCAACACAGGTAGCATTTTATCCTAAACAAGGATATTATGTTCCTTATCCAATGGCAAACCCATCCTTTCAGCCAATAGGATCACAATCACCAACCCCGGTGAGCTATTTTGAATTCTCTCAAAACCAGTTCGAATACCCAAAACCTATTCGAAATCACCAAAAATATCGAGGATTTGTTGAAAAAACAACAAAATCTCGAAATATTCCAAATTAAAGACTTCTATAATCCAGGGTTGCCCCTAGATTATTATTCTTTCATTAACAAGATATGGAAAAACCATATTCTTGAGCCAAAAAGCCAATTTTCTGCTTCTCTCTCACAATTCTCAAACTTCTTAGTTGAAAAACAATTGAGGAAAATAAAGTCAAGATTTGCTATATAATTCTATATTATATAGAGATTGGGATGAACTCCTAATCGAATATACAGATATTAAGGAGATAAACAATCTTCTTGATATATTTCGATATTTTATAAATAAATGGAGAAACACTCTTATTATTATATAAATGTTTAGAATCATCTATACAACAAATATAGACGAATTCTACCCCTCAAATATTTTCAAAATAAATCAAATAGTTTGTAACCAAAGAAGCTATATTTTTAGAAAAGTTTAAAAATACTTTTCACAAGCATATATTTTACAAATGATATAGAGAAAACCTTCCTACTATCAAATTTCGTTTAAATCACGAGCCATTTGATATAACCAAGATGTCGAATGGGGATTTGTAAAAGAAATTACAGTCAAAATCTTTCTTTTAATTTAATAAAAATTTTCCATAATAGTCAAATCTCGTTTATCAAATTTTACGAGATAACGATGATTTTGTCTATTATTTTCATATCAAAATAAACACCCTTATCGGTATTCTTGAGAAAGAAATTTTATCGACCATATCGATATGGAATATTTCTAAAATGCTTGGAGGAAGAAACCTCTTGCGGCCCAAGAAGATCCGAACATTTGTCAAAACCATTGATGAATGTTACAACAATTTTCTCAATTATCAAGTCCAAACCTAATTGATTTGGTAACCATGGCCCAAAGACCTGCTACACCAAGATACATATTTATTTTGGACCGATGGACAACGTATTTTGGCCTACAACACTGGAAACCACCAGGATATGGAGGATCAAAATGAAGCAATTTCGCTATTAACAAAAATGGCAGAAATGGAACTCGAAGATTATCCGTTAGCAGCGGAGATCGAGAGACGTTGGAAAGTCGGAACACACCAATCCGACACGGAATCACTACATCCGGGCGAGATTGAAGAGATGAACCTCAAAACATCCGGGAAGGATGAAGACAAAAGTCACATCCAAGGAAGCTACGTGGAAACAACCATGACGGCATCCATGACGAAAGAAAGAAGCTACGTGAAAAAAAACCATGACGGCATCCATGACGAAAGAAGGAAGCTACGTGAAAAGAACCATGGCGGCATCCATGACGAAAGAGGAAGCAACGTGGAAAGCACCATGATTGCTACAAGACAAAATAGGAAGCTACGTGGAAGACACCATGATGGTAACTCGACAAAAGAAGCCGAAAGTATCATTATTACGATACTATTCGGACCCACTTCATTATTAATTAGAATTTAATTCTTTATTCTTATCCGGACATTTTAGGACTTCAAATGTAATTAGATTCTAGTTTAGAATTCTTTTGTTATAAATAGGCATTGATGTAGCCTGAAGAAGGCATTCAAAAAATAACAGAGTTTTTTAGTTTTATTTAAAAAATAACATAGTTTTTTAGTTTTTCTCTTTTAACACTCTGTAAATTACTACTTTTATTCTTCAATAATATTTTCATTCTTGTACGATATATCCCCTTCCGCTTGTGCACATATACCCCCTCCCCCCTGTAATTGGTATCAGAGAAAACCTCCTCCACGGAGCCCGGAGTAACAATTTCTGGAGTTTCATATCGTAGTTATCATTGTAAGTTTTTATCTTTACTATCGCAATTCGCATTTATTTCACTGTTATTGTCTCAAAACCCATATGTTCATCGTTTGTCCTCGTTGCGTTGAGTCCGAAGTGGGACGTTGTAGGCGTTGAGAGATCGTTTAAGACACAGAAGGTCTTAGGTACCAGGGATAATAATAATGAAAAAAATAGATTGTTTATACAAAGATAAAACTTGTAATCATACTATGCATATAGACTCAAGAATGAAAATAATATATCGGCTCTTAGTAAATGTATCAATTCTCTTGTAGATATAACCTCTACATATTTTAATAAATTATATACTAAGGTAACTAAAATAGAAGAAAAAGTAGAAAATTTGGGAGTAGTGTGATTTAGATTTGAACAACAAATCTAAAGAGTTATTATCCATGTAAATAATAAATTAGATCGGTAATTAATAATAATACTAATATAGATTGATTTAGATTTAGGTCCTTTATATTACGGTAATAGTAACGTAATATTAGCTTTATCGATGAAGAAGAATCATCAGATGATTATTCTTCTACTAACTATAATAAAAACAAAAAGAAAAGAAAAAATTAAAAAGATAAAAACAAGAAAATATGATTTTGAGTCTTATAAAACTTTAATAGAACATTGGAAAACCAATTTTCTAAAAGGAAGATAATTTAGAAAAAGTAGAATATTTAAAACTAATAGAAGAGCTTTATGAACAACATAAAGATCATTTAATAAATATAATTATCATTATATGCTAAACTACGATACTACCGAAAGCGGTAGTAGTAGTTCTAGCAGTAATAACACAAATTTAGATATTTGTGTTGATAGTTCTAATAACACAAATTTAGAAATTTGTGTTACAAGTCAAAATACGATGAAGAAGAAACTTCAATGAAGAAAATATAGAAATCCTTTAACCAATGGATCTTGAACCTCCAGATCCATATAGTTATGAAACACAAAACCTAAGGAAATCGACAAGCGAAATCCTTATGGAAAAAGGAAAGTAGACTCAGAACTTCAAAAAGATGATAATCTGAGATCTATGAATAATATCTATAAAAATGTTGAAAACACAACAAGAATATTAGATAATAATATAGAAACTATTGAACTCATAGAAATCCCAGATTCTATGGATACGGAACAACCAGTTCCATATGAGTATGAGTCACCTAAGCCTTGGGAAATTGACAAACAATATCCTTATGGTAAAAGGAAAGTAGAGTCAGATCTTCAAACAGAAGATTGTCTAGAAAATAATAATAAAATGGAAAAATATTGGGAAAAAATATTAAAAGGAGATTATCTAAAAATGATAGTCTAAAATATTGGAAAACCGATATTTACCTATAGAATTAAAACCAGATTTTATCCTAATAAATTAAAATTTTTTCCAAAAATACAAAAATAAAAGAGATGAGTCTAAAAGCAGATTCGATGAATATATTTTTATGTTAGGAAATAATTCTAAAAATCATTTAGAAGAAATTCGTTATTCGAACAACATGATATTAAATTAGGTAGTATAATCGGAGAAAAGCAGACCTTTCCAGATGATATGATAGAAAAATTAATAAAAATAATATTTCTAAAGAAGAAATATATAAAATATCTAAATTTAAACTATGGTCACAAAGACACATAGAAAAAATTAGCGGTAACACAGTCGCTAAGGATACTAAAGGAGGATTAACAGAAATCCCCTTATTTACTAAAGAGAAAATAATACGGATTAGGAAAAAATATCCTCAAGTCCGATATATACATTTAGGAGTTATCATGATAACAATCAGAGCTTTATTTATAAGAGGTCATGATGTTCCTATTATAGTTATATTATTAGATAAAAGATTTAAAAATCCAATAAAAGCACTTGTTGGAGGAATTCAATCTAATCTACACACAGGTGTTATAGGATTTAAGGTAAAACCCAATTACTTTATTTCCATAACAGACCCTCTAATAGAAGAGTGTCTATGCCTTAGAATTCAGACAAAAATTTCGATATTAGTGATTTGGCGGAAGATCTAGCAATCAATTTGGACTTTTATTAATGAATATACTAATCTAAGAAGTAGAAATAAAAGAAGTAAATAATAAAATTATTGAGCTTTTTGAGCCCAATAAATTTACTACAGAAATTCAGCCGAAATTATTACACTTAAAAGATCTATCGATCCCGAAAGACTGGATCATAGAAAAGACCAATAATGCTAGTACTTCTAAACCAGTAAGTACTATAGAATATATGTCATCTGGAGATAAATTGTATTTCAAAAACAATTTGATTACAAATACAGATGATAATTTAATACTACCCTCTAGTTCTCAACCAGAAGAAAACGAGGATAGTATGAGTACACCAATAGGTATGAAAACCGTTCATATTCCTATTTTTCCTACCTCACCTAGTAGAAATTCTAGAAACACTAGACTAGAGGATATACAATTTTAGAAAGAAATTTTTATTAAAAATACATATATTAAAATTACATTACATGATAAAGATTATAAAAAATATTCTTTACATGCTTTGTTAGAATCTGAGCTACAACCAAGTGAGTTGTAAAAGAAATGCAATTCTGAAAAACATTGGGAACTGTAAAAAGAAAATAAATATTAATGGAATAAATGGTAACAAAACCACTATTCATTATAAAGCTAAAAATATACCAATCTACATAAACAATGTAAGATTTGTAATTCCTAAAATATTATGTCTTCACGATATGTATGGAGATATTATTAGGAAATAATTTTATAAAACAATATTTACCATTATCTATTGATAAAAATCGATTAGATTATCTGTAGGAGAAACTGTTATAGAAACGTCATTAGTTTCAAATCTTAAATTTATTTGTACTAATGATTATTGATTTTCTTAGCAGGCCTTATGGATAGAGGTAAAAAGCCTCTAGAAATAAAAATGGGAGAATGGACTACGGTTCATAAAAAGCCCAATAAAGGAAAAGCACCAATGAATTCTAAACAAGGATTCGTGGCTGCAGAAAATCCAAAAACACCACAAATGGGTTCTAAACAAGGATTCGTATCGTACCTCCATCAAGAAATCCAAAACACCACAAATGGGTCCTAAACAAGGATTTGTGGTGTATCTCCACAAATAAGTCCTAAACAAAGATTTATTTATGCACTGCATCAAAGAAGTCCTAAACAAGGATTTGTTGATACACCAACACAGTAGCATTTTATCCTAAACAAGGATATTATGTTCCTTATCCAATGGCAAACCCATCCTTTCAAATAATAGGATCAAAATCACCAACCCGGTGAGCTATTTTGAATTCTCTCAAAACCAGATTTGAATACCCAAAACCTATTCGAAATCACCAAAAATCTGAGGATTTGTTGAAAAATAACAAAATCTCAAATATTCCAAATTAAAGACTTCTATAATCCAGGGTTGCCCCTAGATTATTATTCTTTCATTAACAAGATATGGAAAAACCATATTCTTGAGCCAAAAAGCCAATTTTCGGCGTTCTCTCTCACAATTCTCAAACTTCTTAGTTGAAAAAACAATTGAGGAAAATAAAGCCGAAGATTTGCTATATAATTCTATATTATATAGAGATTGGGATGAACTCCTAATCGAATATACAGATATTAAGGAGATAAACAATCTTCTTGATATATTTCAGTATTTTATAAATAAATGGAGAAACACTCTTATTATTATATAAATGTTTAGAATCTGTCTATACAACAAATATAGACGAATTCTACCCCCTGAAATATTTTCAAAAATAAATCAAATAGTTTGTAACCAGCAAGCTATATTTTTAGAAAAGTTTAAAAAATACTTTTCACAAGCATATATTTTTACAAATGATATAGGAGAAAACCTTCCTACTATCAAATTTCGTTTAAATCACGAGCCATTTGATATAACCAGTATCGAATGGGGATTTGTAAAAGAAATTACAGTCCAAAATCTTTCTTTTAATTTAATAAAAAATTTTCCCGCAATAGTCAAATCTCGTTTATCAAATTTTACAGATAACGATGATTTTATCTATTATTTTCATATCAAAATAAACACCCTTATCGGTATTGCTGAGAAAGAAATTTTATCAGCCATATCAGATATGGAATATTTCTAAAATGCTTGGAGGAAGAAACCTCTTAGCGGCCCAAGAAGATCCAGAACATTTGTCAAAAACCATTGATGAATGTTACAACAATTTTCCCAATTATCAAGTCCAAACCGGAATTGATTTGGTAACCATGGCCCAGCACCTGCTACACCAAGATACATATTTATTTTGGACCGATGGACGACGTATTTTGGCCTACAACACTGGAAACCACCAGGATATGGAGGATCAAAATGAAGCAATTTCGCTATTAACAAAAATGGCAGAAATGGAACTCGAAGATTATCCGTTAGCAGCGGAGATCAGAGAGACGTTGGAAAGCTGGAACACACCAGTCCCGACACCGGAATCACTACACCGGACGAGATTGAAGAGATGAACCTCAAAAACATCCAGGAAGGATGAAGACAAAAAGTCACATCCAAGGAAGCTACGTGGAAACAACCATGACGGCATCCATGACGAAAGAAAGAAGCTACGTGAAAAAAACCATGACGGCATCCATGACGAAAGAAGGAAGCTACGTGAAAAGAACCATGACGGCATCCATGACGAAAGAGGAAGCAACGTGGAAAGCACCATGATTGCTACAAGACAAAATAGGAAGCTACGTGGAAGACACCATGATGGCAACCTGACAAAAGAAGCCGAAAGTATCATTATTACAGATACTATTCGAACCCCACTTCATTATTAATTAGAATTTAATTCTTTATTCTTATCCGGACATTTCCCGGACTTCAAATGTAATTAGATTCTAGTTTAGAATTCTTTTGTTATAAATAGGCATTGATGTAGCCTGAAGAAGGCATTCAAAAAATAACAGAGTTTTTTAGTTTTATTTAAAAAATAACATAGTTTTTAGTTTTTCTCTTTTAACACTGTAAATTACTACTTTTATTCTTCAATAATATTTTCATTCTTGTACGATATATCCCCTTCCGCTTGTGCACATATACCCCCTCCCCCCTGTAATTGGTATCAGAGAAAACCTCCTCCACGAGCCCGGAGTAACAATTTACGGAGTTTCATATCGTAGTTATCATTGTAAGTTTTATCTTTACTATCCGCAATTCATTTATTTCATCGTTATTGTCTCAAAACCCATATGTTCATCGTTTGTCCTCGTTCTTGTTGAGTCCGAGTGGGACGTTGTAGGCGTTGAGAGATCGTTTAAGACACGAAGGTCTTAGGTACCGAGGATAATAATAATGAAAAAATAGATTGTTTATACAAAGATAAAACTTGTAATCATACTATGCATATAGACTCTAAGAATGAAAATAATATATCATTTCTTAGTAAATGTATCAATTCTCTTGTAGATATAACCTCTACATATTTTAATAAATTATATACTAAGGTAACTAAAATAGAAGAAAAAGTAGAAAATTTGGGAGTAATGTGATTTAGATTTGAACAACAAATCTAAAGAGTTATTATCCGATGTAAATAATAAATTAGATCGGTAATTAATAATAATACTAATATAGATTCGATTTAGATTTAGGTCCTTTATATTACGGTAATAGTAACGTAATATTAGCTTTATCGATGAAGAAGAATCATCCGATGATTATTCTTCTACTAACTATAATAAAAACAAAAAGAAAAAGAAAAATTAAAAAGATAAAAACAAGAAAAATATGATTTTGAGTCTTATAAAACTTTAATAGAACATTGGAAAAACCAATTTTCTAAAAGCAGAAGATAATTTAGAAAAGTAGAATATTTAAAACTAATAGAAGAGCTTTATGAACAACATAAAGATCATTTTAATAAATATAATTATCATTATATGCTAAACTACGATACTACAGAAAGCGGTAGTAGTAGTTCTAGCGATAATAACACAAATTTAGATATTTGTGTTGATAGTTCTAATAACACAAATTTAGAAATTTGTGTTACAAGTCAAAATTCGATGAAGGAGAAACTTCAATGAAGAAAATATAGAAATCCGGAACCAATAGATATCGAACCTCCAGATCCATATGAGTTGAAACACCAAACCTAAAGAAATTGACAAACAAGATCTTTATGGTAAAAGAAAATAGACTCAGATCCTCAAAAGATGATAATCGATATCTATGTATAAAAGCTATGAAAATGTTGAAAACACAACAAGAATATTAGATAATAATATAGAAACCATAGCTACAAATGACATAAAACTGAAAAACCCAAGAGAAACTAGTCAACCAATACCCGTATCTATACCAACCAGGATAGATGATTTAAATAAAAAAATGTTGCTCAAGGAGGAATATACTTAGATTTGACTAATATTACCCTATCAGACTATGAAAAAACCATAGACGATTGGGCACAGTCTATGACCATTGTTGTAAACAACAACACTACAATTTGGTCAAAAGAAAAATTTTTAAACTACTTTGTAGGAACATTTCAAGGAGATGTTCTGCAATTCCTTAGATGTTGGGAAGAATCCGACAAAGAAAAAGAACAAAAGGGTCAACTTATTAATCAAATAGGAACCCCTAAAGATTTATTAAAAGGTTTAACCTCAATTCTAAAAATAGAATTTTGTGGTTATACTAATAAAAAGATCGGGATAGCCAATCCAAATTTATATTCATCAAAATTAAAATTATGTGATATTAGATATTTAGAAGACTTTTCTAAAAATTTCTTCATGAATATCAAAAGTTAAAAATGATAGCATAGATTTTTGAAAAACCAATATTTTCATAAATTACCACCACCTTGGGATGAAATTTACATAAACAAATATGCTTCTTTCATTATTAAATATAGTAATGATCTTGGCAAAACCATGTCGGATATAGATACTATAGGAAATAGGATTAATTTTGCTAAAGAAAGAATTATATTACATTATTTACAAAATAAAGCTGCTAAACAAGTCAAAAATAAATTAAGCTATAAGTATTGTACAAAAATGTTAGAAGGAGAATGAGAATTTGGATGTAACACTATCGTCCAAAACCTATAGAAAACATAAAAAATATAAATTATCTAGATGGAAACCTAATAATAAAAATTATACTCAAAATAATAATAATAAAGAAAGAAAATTTATTAGAAGAAAACCTTCTAATAATACTAAAAATAAATTTGTAAATGTTTTATTTGTGATGAAGAAGGACATGTTGTAACACACTTGTCCTAATAAAGGAAAACAGGCAAGGAAAATAATCAAAAATCTTGAAGAACAAGATTTAAAAGTATGTTTCAGTAAGGAAATAAATCCTATTGAAATATTATATGAATTAATTTTCGAAACAAGTCTGATACAGATTCTGATGAAGAGATATATTAATTTTATATTTCAACTAACAATATGATTGCTAATTTTCTTAGCAGGCCTTATGGATAGAGGTAAAAAGTCTCTAGAAATAAAAATGGGAGAATGGACTACGGTTCATAAAAAGCCCAATAAAGGAAAAGCACCAATGCATTCTAAACAAGGATTCATGGCTGCATCTGCAAAAGAAAGCCCAAAAACACCAATGAATCCTAAACAAGGATCAGTGGCTGTATCTTCAAAAGAAAATCCTAAACAAGAATTTATTCCTGCTTTTTTGCAAGAAAGTCCTAAACAAGGATTTATTGCTGCACCTGCATATCCTAAACAGGGATTTATGCATGCACCTGCAAATATAAATCCTAAACAAGAATTTATTGCTGCACCTACACAGGTAGCATTTTATCCTAAACCAGGATATTATGTTCCTTATCCAATGGAAAAACCCATCCTTTCAGCCAATTGGATCACAATCACCAACCCCGGTGAGCTATTTTGAATTCTCTCAAAACCAGTTCGTAATACCCAAAACCTATTCAAATCACCAAAAATCAAGATATTGTTGAAAAACAACAAAATCTCAAATATTCCAAATTAAAGACTTTTATAATTGAGGTTGCCCTAGATTATTATTCTTTCATTAACAAGATATAGAAAACCATATTCTTGAGCAAAAAGCTAATTTTCTGCTGCTCTCTCACAATTCTCAAACTTCTTAGTTGAAAAACAATCAAGAAAATAAAGTCAAGATTTGCTATATAATTCTATATTATATAGAGATTGGGATGAACTCCTAATCGAATATACAGATATTAAGGAGATAAACAATCTTCTTGATATATTTCAGTATTTTATAAATAAAGGGAGAAACACTCCTATTATTATAAAAATGTTTAGAATCTATCTATACAACAAATGTAGACGAATTCTACCCCCTGAAATATTTTCAAAAATAAATCAAATAGTTTGTAACCAGCAAGCTATATTTTTAGAAAAGTTTAAAAAATACTTTTCACAAGCATATATTTTTACAAATGATATAGGAAAAAAATCTTCCTACTATCAAATTTCGTTTAAATCACGAGCCATTTGATATAACCAGTATCGAATGGAGATTTGTAAAAGAAATTACAGTCCAAAATTTTTCTTTTAATTTAATAAAAGATTTTCCATAATAATCAAATCTCGTTTATCAAATTTTACAGATAACGATGATTTTGTCTATTATTTTCATATCAAAATAAACACCCTTATCGGTATTGCGGAGAAAGAAAAATTTTTTTCAGCCATATCAGATGTGGAATATTTCTAAAATGCTTGGAGGAAGAAACCTCTTGGCGGCCCAAAAAGATCCAAAACATTTGTCAAAAACCATTGATGAATGTTACAACAATTTTCCCAATTATCAAGTCCAAACCGAAATTGATTTGGTAACCATGGCCCAGCACCTGCTACACCAAGATACATATTTATTTTGGACCGATGGACGACGTATTTTGACCTACAACACTGGAAACCACCAGGATATGGAGGATCAAAATGAAGAAGCAATTTCGCTATTAACCAAAATGGCGAAAATGAAACTCGAAGATTATCCGTTAGCAGCGGAGATCAGAGAGACGTTGGAAAGCTGAAACACACCGGCCCCTACACCGGAATCCCTACACCTAGACGAGATTGAAGAGATGAACCTCAGAAACATCCAGGAAGGATGAAGACAAAAAGTCACATCCAAAGAAGCTACGTGAAAAAAATCATGACGGCATCCATGACGAAAGAAAGAAGCTACGTGGAAGCAACCATGACGGCATCCATGACGAAAGAGGAAGACACGTGAAAACCACCATGAAGTCATCCATGACGAAAGAGAAAGACACGTGGAAACAACCATGAAGTTATCCATGACGGAAGAGGAAGCAACGTGGAAAGCACCATGATTGCTACAAGATAAAATAGGAAGCTACGTGGAAGACACCATGATGGCAACCTGACAAAAGAAGCCGAAAGTATCATTATTACAGATACTATTCGGACCCCAATTCTTTAATAATTAGAATTTAATTCTTTATTCTTATCCGGACATTTTTCGAACTTCAAATGTAATTAGATTCTAGTTTAGAATTCTTTTGTTATAAATAGGCATTGATGTAGCCTGAAGAAGGCATTCGGAAAATAACAGTTTTTTAGTTTTATTCAAAAAATAACATACTTTTTTAGTTTTTCTCTTTTAACACTCTGTAAATTACTACTTTTCTTCTTCAATAATATTTTCATTCTACTACGATATATCCCCTTCCGCTTGTGCACATATACCCCCTCCCCCTACAACCAAATTGTTGTGGTGTAGTATCTAAATTCTTACAGCATTTTAAACTTAATTTAGCTATATCTTCATGTTCTAATTTTCTTAAACATAATTCTTCTCTATAATCTTTAGCTAATTTTTCTAAATATCCTAATGTCTTTGTTTGGGTTTTATCTATTTTTGTTAGATAAACTTTGTAATTTGAGGTGGTAGTTTGCTTTCAACTATTTCCAAAAATCCTGCTCTATCTCGACTTTATAAAAATTTTCTCTTACTTGACAAAAGAAATTTTCTATCATGCATGGATCACATAACTTCATATTTGAAAGTATCCTTATTATTTTTCTCTTTTTCTTCCTTATTTTCAGGTCTTTTAGTTCCTAAAATTCTTCATATATTAGTGTTGCCACTAATGCATTTATTTTTGCTTCTTTGCTTGTATCCATACCGCTTATTCCTCTAACTATTGTTTCTGTAGTACTAAACCAGTCAAATAATCCACCGGTTGTTTTGTACAGTATATATCTATTTAGTTCTTGAACTGTTAGGTTGCTTAAAATACTATTTTCCATTTGTACCATTAACTTTAAATTATTTATCCATAATAATATTAATTCTTCTTTATTACTTGCACAATCTAAATTTAATACTCCATTTTCTAAACTTCGTTCTTTTCTTTAAATTTAAATGGTATATCTTTTTAATTTGTTTATCACTGATTACATAATTGTTTTATATGTAAATGATTCAAGACTTTCTTGCATTTTATCTTTTCCTGAACTCTCCCCCTGGTAAAAAGGTTGACGAGTTGGTGTATTTGGTCTTTTAGGACTCTTATTTTCTTCCATCCGTATATATGGTTCTTCATCATCACTATCTATTCCTAGGATAATTCCTTGCTTATCTTCTGTTTCATAAGACATTTTTGCATTTTCCTCATATATATTGAACTTTTCTAATAATTCTGTTAATCTGTTTATTTCATCCATCTATAAATTTCATCCATGATCTCTCTGGATTTCTATTTATAGGGACATCTATTATAGTTGCTTTACTAGGTTCTTCCTTAATTGTTCTTAAATCGAAATATTTTCTAAATTCTTCTTCAGTAAGACACTTCTTTTACTTTCTGTCTTTATAGTTTCTTGTAGTAAATCTAATATTTTAGATTCATCTATACAAGCTTCTTTTTGCTTACTATTTTCTTGTATCTTTCCTTTAGATTTCAAATAATCTATTAAGGATTGATATTTATATTTATTTTCTTTAGGCTTTTTAACCTCTTGTTTTAAACTGTCTATATTTTCTAAAACTTGCTTTTGAAACTCAATATTTTCTTTGACCAATTTGACCAAAGTTTCTATTTGTTCTGACACTCTTGGTGGTTCCATTTATAATTTCTGATTTATTTTGGATAACTGAATGGTTATTTCTTCTAACTGTTTTACTTCTTTCTTTCGAGGTTCTATGATACCTTCGAAGAGTATTTTGCATAAATA
The DNA here is from genome assembly GCA_025506655.1 of Gossypium rotundifolium. Taxonomy (NCBI): domain Eukaryota; kingdom Viridiplantae; phylum Streptophyta; class Magnoliopsida; order Malvales; family Malvaceae; genus Gossypium; species Gossypium rotundifolium. Next base: position 9,419,965 of record CP106725.1, on the reverse strand, counting down.
TACTAATATTTTTGTCTGATTATTTTGAACTCTTAGTATTGTCTGAATATTATCTGAAAGTCTATTTTCAAGGATTTCTTTTCCTCCTGAAATATAGAATTCAGTTTGATTTATATTATTTTCTATTTCAAATATTTTTAACTTTATAGGTAAGCCTGGTTTACTTGTAGGTGAACCATATCTTTGTTCTAAACTTAATTCTTTTCTAAATGGATTTTCTAAATTTTCATTCATTATTGAACTTTATTGCTTAGCTTTAAGACTCGTTGCTTGGCTTTAAGACTTTTTAAGACTCGTTGCTTAGAAATTCGTTGCTTAGCTCTGATACCAAATATGCGTGCCCGTCTTCCTCCGACTATTTATCGAGTCGTGGTAGCGGAAGCAACCCACACATAGGCACCTCACAGTATGCAACCTGGCGGCTAGGTTTTGGCCGATAATTTCCAGGCGTCCCATACGGAGACTCTCGGTTCGGTTTTAGGTCCCGAGATAGATGCTTTGGGCTCTTTGTATATTGCTCTGTGACCAAATTGTGGGCTGGGGTTTTAGGTTGCCAGTTCAATCTTCAGATGCATAAATTCTTTGTACATAACATTATTATACCTAGAGAAGGTCCAATAGACTCATTTCGAGCTAGGCGACCCATTAGGTTTCCAGCCTAATATACTTTGAATTTATTCATCATCTGATGGATCTTGCATTTCTTCATCTGTTTCACTTATTATTTCTTCTGATTCTTCAGATGTTTCTGCTTCACTAGCGGGATTTAGTATTGGAGAAGTTTGTATTAATTCTATTAATCTAAGTGTAAACTCTTTTCTTGTTTCTATTTCTTCCTTTACATATTTTTTAATATTTCTTGGACATTCTTCAAGTCTTTGTTCATCTGAAAATATACTTTCTCTTAATTGTTTTATTACTACATTTCTTTCTGCTGTTTCTTCCCAATGTATATATAAAACTCCGTATGCTAATGCATCAAACTTATCTATATTATTCATAGTCTTCTGTTTATATTTTCCACAGTGTTATTTAACTCCGTTATTTGACTATTTAATTTTGCTATTTCTAATTCATTATTGTTTTGTACTGAGTTTCTAGTTATAGGTCTTTCTATTCTTATTTCTTCTTCTTCTGATGTACTTGGTAAGAGATCAATGTATTTCTTTGTATCAAAAGGTAAATTTCTAGAGCTGTGTTCTCTAAGAAATTCTTTATGTATTTTATCTTCTTTTATTATCGTACTTGTTTCGTTAAATAATTTATCTGTATATATTTGTTCTTGGTCTTTGTAGGTTATACTAAGACAAGAATTACTTAATGCATAGGCTATCCTGTAACAAATTACTAACGGATATCTCCTTTTCCATTAAACTTTTTCTTTAAAATCTATCTTTATACCTAAACAATTATTTATTTTTCTTGTTGCCAATGGAATTGGAAACTGTAATTTACACAAAACTTTATAGTTGTATATCCTAAATCTCCTTCTATTTCTCCTAACTTTCTTGATTCATTCTTCATAATTCTATTATCTTCAATAACTAATGTTACTGGGGTCTTTATTCCTTCTCTAAATGTTGATTTTATAATAACTTGGATTGTATTTATAAAATATATCCAATCTTATTTCTTTTTCACTTTTATTGATGCTAATCTTTTTCTATTTGCTGTGTATTTACTAATGGTGCTTGAAATTTACTAGTTGCTTGTTCAATTCGAACGGGTTGTTCTCCTTCCATTATTCCATAGTATATAATATTTTTCTTATCCATTTATCTATAATTGCATTGTTTGTTACTCCTTCCTTGCTTGTTATATCTAAAATTCCTTTATTTTTTACCTGTGTTACTAAGCTTTTATCCAAAAGGATATCTCCAATATATGTTCCTTTGTTATCTTCCTGTGTAATTATTATACTTTCTTCTTGACTCATTAAGATAATTTGTTTCTAATTATCTGAGGATTTAATTTTATTCTTTGTAAACTAAATTGTTTATTTTAATAAATAAATTTAATTCATCTTTGCTTATTGTATATGCATCGAATTTGTCTAAGAAATCCATTCCAAGTAGGACTTCTCTTTCTTTGTGTCTCATGCTTATTAAAACTTCTATTTGTATCTGGAAATCTTTATTAAAGATTATCTCTGCTTCTGTAATTTTATCATTTGTATATTCAACTCCTAAGAAATCTATGGCTTCGTAGGGTTTATCTGTGTTTTATATCTCAATAGCGAGATCTGGTGTAATATGCGACATACATGCTCCTGTATCTATAAGTATTATACATAACTGTTTATTAACAACTCCTATTACATGATACTGTGTATCATTGTAATCATAACTAAATTTTATCATTGTTTTCTTTGTTTTAATCTTTTAAAATTTTATGTTTATGAAATGAGTTTAGAAATTAAATATACCGGTAAGAAAATAGTACCTGAGTTTCTCCCTTCAATACTCAAGTTCTACGGCTGACGGACGGCGCTTCCTTGCTATGTCCTTTGATGCCTTCAACGAACCTCCAGAGTACTATTCAGAAGAGTTTTCTGAAACTTAAGAGCTATTTTCTTACTTTCTATTTTCTTTCTAAACCCAACTGGGTTCTTAGTTGCTCATAGCCTTTGAGAGAACTTTTATTTTTATTTCTGTGAACTCTCGATTACATCTTACTCTTACATAATTTTAAAACTCCTTATATAGACGGAGTTGCTTTAGATTTACAAAAGAAAGATAAGAAATAAGTGATCGTCGCTAATCGACAGGTCACATCTATTACAGCTGACAAAATCAATCTTCAATTATTTGATCTTCATGCGTCATCTATTACGACATCTATTTCGTCGTCTTTCTTTGTGCATTTGTCACATGTGTGATCTTCTGGGTAATCTTCAGATAGCTTGTTGCATAGGATCTTCTTAATATTTTCTGGGTAATTGAAATCAATTGTGATCAATCTTCCTAGAAACTGATTAAGAAGCTTTATGTCTTGTTCTTGAGGCTGCTTGCTTTGAATACTCCATATGATGATGGATTTTGCTGTGTAGTTAATTCTTCCTTCGATCTTAATTCCTCTTTTTAAGATAATTGAGTAATTATTAAGAAAATAATTTACCCAACTTTGTTCTTCAATGGTTTTTGTAAGATCTGGATAGTTCTGATTGCTGATGCCAAGTTGACATATCTGAATTGCACTTTGTAACTCTTCCCCCCCTTCGGAAAAAATTGGGAAAGTTGCATAACACTTCATAAAACCCTCTCGACCTTTGAGGATTTTGTCTTTGTACTGTGAGACTGTCTGCTTGATTCTGAGTGGAAAGTTTGTAAATATGTAATCTCCTCTGAAGTAGATTGTATTTATTAATCCTGATTGGAATAACATGTATACTTGCTGAGGATCTGCTTCTGGTAGACATATTGCTTTTGGTCCTGTATACTCTCCACATGATGGGTAGATGCTTGTAACTTTGTCTTCATCAGAATAATTTCTTAAAAATTCAAAATTTTCATTGAATTTTGTCTGTGTAATTTGTAAAATCTTCAACCTTTCTTCTTGCGTGAGAATCTTTGTAATTGTTTCTGGAATTGCTGGTGCTTTTCCAAGAACAATTTGTCTTCTTTCTGCACGATCTTTGTCTGAAAGTTGTCTTTGTAATGCTCCCATGTAGCTCTTCTTGTATTCTTCGAACTTTGTCTTTGCTTCTACCAGAGTCAAAAAACTCTGATGGACTACTTGTTTGCCTATGATCCATTGGGCTGCTTTGCTCCAGTGGTCATAAATTCCTGCTATTTATCAACCTTTTTCATGTTTCTCAACATTTGAGGATATTTAATTTTCTCAACATTCGAAAATTAGAGAAGAGAAGCAAAGCAGGGACGACAACAAAAAGTGAAGACCAAGAGTTTTTAGTTTTTTTTTTTTTCTCTTATAAAAGATGAAGGTAACAGTTTTGCAAGTGGATCTGAAGGTTTTATTCTTCTTTTTCTAGGGCTATTTTTTTTGGTTCTTTTCATTTCCAATCAAATTTTTTTATTTTCTTTGGTCTCGCCTAACAGACCAACGACACCATTAAAAAAACTATTTTTTGTTCCTTAGTATACTTGTATTTTCTTAAATATTTTGAAATATATATATATATATCAGTGCTGCCTGACATAGTGGCGACACCAATTTTTTTTTTTAAACTAATGATGGCCACATGATTAGGAGGAAAGCGGAATAGTGTCGTCGGTATGCCAAGCGGCACTGACAAGAACTGTTCAATTTACTTATTTTTGTAATTATTTTTTTATATATTATTTGTGTAAAAAAGCCAATATTCTTTGTTTTATATCATGTTATTCCTTTTTTTAGTGCTAAAAAATATGTTATTATTTTTATAAACTTTTGTTAGTAGTTTTTTTTAATATAACAAATAATATTTAGTTTTCATACATATTTATCAATACTCTATCCCTTTAAAAACCTCGTTTAAATACTGTTTGAGTAAGTATTGATACATTGCTCCCTTAAGACTAAATTTTAACTACTATTTGCCTACATATCGATACCAATAAGCCAAGTATCGATACTTAAGTGTAGGACTTCAAAATGTAAGTTGAAAAATCACTTTTAAAACCATACCAAAACCAATCAAAACATATCATTTCTATTCTAATCAATTAACAACATTAAAACATCTCATAATATCATTTGGATAAGCATAGATTATTCAACATTCACTTGATAAACAACATGCATGCTATGAGTAGTACAAAAGATCAATAATTCATAGAAAAGCAAGTTAAAATAGTTTATCTACACCTTGCTCTCTTTCTAAAATTGATCCTAGGTGCATAACAAACTAAGATCATAATTCAAAATACAAAAATGTCCAAAAATATATATTTTCTTCTCAAGTGATGTGATCTAAGTTGAAGCGACACAATTAATATCTCAATTTATGATCTCCAACCTACATATAAAATCAACAAACACATTAAGCATATACAATGATAGTAAATACATAACGAAATTACCTTACTTTTCAACTTACGCATAAAATCAACAAACGGACTAAATATATACAATGCTAAGTAAGTAGTCAAAGAAATTACTTTGATTACCTTATTTTCAAGTTACATTTTTTTGGTACGTAAGAGGAAATAGAAGAAAACCATATAAAATCTAGTTGTCCTATGCCCACAAGCATCGACTTGTAATAGGGGTAAATTACTTGTAGGTGAGTGATCCAATTGGACAAAGCCATCTGCCATATATTGAGCCAAATTAATTAATTGATCAGCATATTTGTTGAATTGTCAGTCAAATTAAAAGCTTAAAACTCATAATTTTTGTAATAATCTTGTTCAAAAATTTTGTTTGTGCAAGCTTTATTAAAATAGTCGTAACTTGAGTTCTCGAACTTGAAATCGAGTGATTCAAAGTGCGTTTCAAAGTTAAGAGATAGATTTTCGAACGCTAAGAAGACATCTTAATCCAGAAATGCCTGAATCCCATCCAAAAGTTTGTTGCAAGTTAACTAATTTTTTCAGCTTGAAAATTAACAGTTTAGTTGAATTAACTTTACTACATTTCACACATTCCGTGCGTGTATCATTCCTGGTTTCCTCGAAAAAATTCATCCTCACATATTGACTTTGGTCGAATCTTGATTTGATTTACTTGACCATTGACTTTTTTGTTGGGCCTTGAGGTAGTGTAAGCCCATCATATTTATGGGCCTGAAATTGAACCTTGAGACTTTTATCACACTAACACCATTAAAAACAATTCTATAAGCAACGCAATTTAGGCAAAAATATAAAACATATAAAAAAATTAAAATATACAAACAAAAACCAACTAAGCTTCTGTTACTTTCTCATTTTCATTCTCTTTCGCTTTCTAACTTTCACCAATTTCCTTTGCTTTTCAACACAAAAACAATAAATCAAGTTAGAATATCAAAATAAACAACTAAAAAAAATCCAAAATCTAATGAAATAATGTCATTCGATATAGTGAAACACTAATTTTACTTCTTGGACCACCTAAGAGAACTTCAATTTAAACCAACCTCAAATTGAAATCTAATAGTTTGCTAATGGTTTAAAACTCATAATCACTCTAAACCTCTCTTAGTTATTGGTAAGAACACCAAGAATTTCTACTCTTTTTTTCTCACTCTATATATACACCTTGATTCAAAACTTCAAAAACATACTTACCAAATTTGATATTCCTTTATTTTAAATTTATTCTAAACTTAAGAATATTCCAAATCCAATCTAAAATCACTAAGAGCACATCAAAGTCGAGTGCTTTCTCTCTCAACCTCCTTACTATGGTAAATTGAAAGGATGAGAAGAAAATGATGAAATCTCAAATTCAAGAATTAAATTGATAAATTAAGGAGTAGAAATCCTATTTACCTCAATGAATTTAATGGGTTAAGATCAAACTTCCTCTATTCTCACTTATTGAAGAAAGAATGGAGAAGATGATGAAATTGATTTTCCGAGAAGAAATTAGTAAGAGATTGATTTACCAAACTGAAATAAATGAATTAGAATGTAGATCTATCATGAAATGAAAACCAACTCCACTATCCCCTCTTTTGGCATCTATCAAATGGTTCTTTTGGTCTTTTGCGCTTGGGCTACTTACCTCTTAAAACCTCTTACTAATACTAGTCCAAAGTTTCACCTGATGACATTTAAATATAATAATATAATAATATTAACTAATTTAAACATTAATTAAATGTATATTTGTTACTTGATAATAATATATTTAAAATAAATATTTTATTTCTCAAAAATAATTTTTGACAATAATATTAAACACTCAAATCTTAAACAAAACTTTTTAAAAGTACTTATTAAAAATATTTTTTCACAACACATTTCAAAAGCAATGTTAAACTAGCCATTAGTTACCAAATCCTCTATGTCGGATATCTCCAATTGTTCTTGTATTAGAAATAGCCAGGATGAGAGCTTTTATAAAGTCTATCGATAAAAAAAGCATGACACTCAATTCTAACACATTCGACAACTAATTAATCCTGTACCAATAAATGTACCATTTTTATTAGCATTGATGCATACAGGGGTGTATCGGTTTGGATTTATCACTATATTTTGAAAAAATATTTAATATATTTATAAAATACATGCAAAATCAAACATTGAAATCACACATTCATATTCAAAATCAATATCCATTTTGGTCTAAAATACATGTAAAGCATCAATATCCATTTCTAATTATTTGAAATACATGAGCAAAATACAACACAACCTGATATCTAAAATCAATTCATGATTTCTCCTATTTTGCCTTCACGAAACTGTTTCTTATATTTCTTCTACTAATGAAAGAAAAATAAATAACTACCAGAATAAAATAAAAGACTTGAAAAAGAAAGAGGATCACACCATCTAACAGAACACTAACCCTCAAACAGAAACAGGATGCTGCAGAAGGATGGATGCTAACGACGGCTTCAGATACTGACCCTGCAGATGCTGCTTCCGTTACCGGCTGGGTGGCGGAGGAGCGGTAGTGAAAGGGCAGCTAGGTAGAGGCGCAAAAATACAAAGGTACAGTGACAGACACGATCGGGAATTTGTCGGTCAATATCAATTTTGATCATTGATTTTAAGACCTTAGCATTGGTTTGGTGCCGGACGGTATCTTTAATTCCGCCGGAATAGCCGAAAATTACTGAAACAGCCCGAAACAACCGAAACAGAGCCGAATTTCAAGCGAAACGGATTTTACCCCTAATCGTCCCGGTTGAGCACTGAAACAGAGCGTTCCACTTGGTACGGAGCTGACTCTCGTGGTAAAGACTCTTAAGCTTGAATTGACTTGCACGAGTGACGAAAAGAACTTGGCTAGTGGCAGCTTGAAGGCCCTTAATGCGATCGTTTCTAGAGTTGACCCTCAGGAATTTAGAGAATTTTCAAATGTACCGCTACATAGGAAGCTTCTTTAGTTCTTGAGACTCCTCGCCGGACAATTCTTCAAGGCTAATTTACGTTTGCTTTTGAAAAATGTTTCAAAAGATGCAGTGAAAAAAGTTATAGGTATAAATGATTTTGAAAAGTTTAGTTTAAAATTTAAATTTAAATGTTAATATTATTGTTAAAAGGTACATAAAATAAAATATTTATTTTAAATATTGTATTATAAAATAATAAATATATATTTAAATAATATTTAAATTAATTAAAATTATAATATTTTAATAAGAATATAAAAATAATTTATTATAGTGTATTGTTAATAATTTAAAATATAAAATAAAATATTAATATTAAATATTTTAAATTTAATTAGAATATATAAATTATATTTTAAATATTTAAATATAATCATTAAATATTTATAATTAGATATTAACATAATTGTATTATTTTTAAAAATATTCTTTAAGATCTTGAAAATGGAAGGAAAATAAAAATAACGAAAGAGAAGAAGAAATGAATAAAAAATTGTTACCAGAGAAATGATGAAGACAAAAGGATAATTAATTAGTCAAAATACTTTTGGCCTAGAAAAGTTTAAAATTTCAACTTTTTAACAGAAGAAAATGACTTTTAAACGGGCTTTTAAGTTGAACTGAGTTTATTTAGAAAACAATTTAAAAGGAAAAATATTATTTTTGAATGAAAATGCTTTTGGAAGCAGAAGCAAATAAGGCATTAATTTGATTGATATAAATATTATTATTAATATAAGAAAATATGTATTCGAGTACGTTAAAATATATTAAGAGATGTTATGAGTAATTTTAAGTATCGTTTAAAAATATCAAAACAAACGTTTACATTAAAAAAGAAGTTCGCTCTCTCCTTTTATCGGGTGTTGTGATAAAAGTAATGTTGTAAAAATTACATTAGTAATCAAATCAATCAAATTACTAATTTTCGATTGAATCATTATAAGAAAACATACAAATTAAATTTTTTAAAATTGAACAAAATTATTAACATAAACCTTCATTTTATTAATCCTAATAACAATTTAGATTCGATTTGAATGATTTTTAAATACTTTTTAATGATTCAACTAATTTTACATTAATTTATTTTTATCGATTTTACTATACTGTTTGAATCAATTAAAAATAAAAATTCTCGATTTAATCAATTATTTTGTACAAATTAGAATAAAACTTGTATTACCAAATAGTATGTATATAGCTGAGACAAACCTTTTCCTTCTTATAAAAGAAAATTAAAATTAATAATTTTTTATTTCTTAAAAATTTATTAGAGCGAATCTAATAATTAATTTTTGTATTTTTAAACCTATTAAGAAGTAAATGATGACCGTGAGTTATAAAATTAATAAATTTTAATAAATACTTAATGATAAATTGGAAAATCGTACCTCCCAAGTTTGCAATCCGTCGCCGATACGATATTTGGGTGAGGCCTTTGACTTCGTGCGTACCGCTTCAGTCGTTACTCTATTCTCTTCCGCAGCAAGCTTCATTCTGTTGGTTTTATTCGTAAAATGGACCTTTAATTATACCTAAATTTTTATATTAGTCCTTAAATTTCTTCAAAATTTATCTAAACCAACGATTTTGTTACATTAGGAATGAGACACATTATAAGTTCTTATTAAATACCATATAATTTTTGAATCATACCTCAATTTTTAGATTAGTCCGTATGATTTTTGAATAGATGAGATAAATTGATAGTTTGGTTTAAAGACCAATATGCAAATTGGATATAATTCAGGGACCAATTCACTAATAAATCATAGTCTGTTTAATGAAAAGCAATGTATTTAAAGAAGGTTAAAATATGGCTACAGCCCCTGTACTTTTTTAGAATTAAGAATTTAGTCCTTGTAATTGTATTTCTAGGAATTTAATCCTACTTTTGCGGTTTCAAAAATTCAAGTCTAACTGAGGGGTGGATCCAGAAATTTTTAAGGGGCCAGAATTGATTTATAATTTTTTGAGAGGTTAAAATATAATTTATTATGTATTATTTTATGATTTCATTATTTTCTGAAGGGACTTCATAGAATTATTTACATTTTTGAGGGTCTAAAGTGTAGTTTGACCATATACTATTTATAATTTAAACATTTTTTAAAGGGCCTGCATAAAAAAATTTCCATTTTGGTGGCCAATCGCCCCTGAGTCCAACTATTTATTGTAGAGGGACTAAATTCCTGGAGATACAAGTACAGTGACTAAATTCTTAATTTTCGAAAATAACAGGAACTATAAGCATATTTTAACCATTAAAGAAACAAGAGCGTATATATAGTTTCACTTTTTCTCTGAAACTAAAACCCCATCCTAGCCCCAGGCTTCATAGAAGATACATGAAAGAAGATCCAGTCATGGCAGAAGTTGGGGAATCCTCTGGTTCACAATCATCCTCCCAAATTTGGGCTAAGCTTGGTATTACCTTTACCCCACCCAATTTCCCATTCTTCAGTCGTCAGTCTTCTGACTTGTATTTTCCCTTTATGCTTTCATTTATCACTTATTTTTCCACAAAATTCAATTGGGATTTCTTAGTTAGGTTCTTTTATTGCAATAGCTGCATTTATTCAAAAGGCATATTGTACCTGAAATGTGAAAAGATTTATCTCTGGCATCACCCCCAAGGACTAAAATCATGAATTGAGAGCATGCTATTTCATTCTTGAATTTTTTAATCGAATAATTTCAAGGGCATGCTTTAAAGAGCGTAGTTTCTATCACGGAAACGGAAAAATGGTAACTTTAGTATCTCTGGAATATCCATTCGATCACCCAGTTAGAAGCTATTCTGATGAGTGTCTATTCTTTAAGCAATTCATTAATTTAGGCAATTCCTTGGCCGTTCTTTGATTTCACTGCAAACAAACAAGTCTTGTATCTTCATTACCTTTAATTCTTGACTTATTACTAAAATGTACCATTGTTGTCGGATATTTTGCAACTCATATTGCTACAAATTTTAGTGCAATTGGGATAATTTCTGATATGAGGAGTTCTCAAAGAATCAAATGCCAGATTTTGACATGAAAATTCTTTTGCTTGCGATATTGAATACATGAAGGAAGATTTTACTGTAGATTTTGGTTGATTTATTTACTGTTAAGGCTTTGGATATTCATCAAATTCTTACTTTTGCAGTTCCCTTACACGCACAACAGTCGGATATTGAGGTATGTTCAGATGAGATGATAGTAAATTCTCAGATCACATCTTCTTCCCAAGTGAAGCATGACTGGTGCAAAATAACAAGGAATGCAGATATGTTAACTGCAATGATGCAAAATAAAAGGTATCTACAAACCATTGACGTGCCCGTGCGTGCTTTCTTTTTTGGGTAGCTAATGAGGTTTAGTAGAAGCTTGGGTCTTATGTCTGAATAATAGGTTGTCCCTATCAAGTTATCTGTTCTTATCTCTAAATGTTGGTCTTACTGTCATTATGAAAGAAAAATGTGCATGCACAATTACTACCAGCCTCCTCCATAATATTGTTCGATAATGTATAGGATCAAGATATAATTCTACCTGCCTTTTCTTTTAGAAGATTTTACTGAAGTTATTTGTGAATGCTATAGATTTCTTGACTCTTCAAAGTTTATATGATGCAACAAAGTAGTTACAGAGATAAAGTAGCATTAACAAAGGATATTGATAGAAGTGAAACATCAAAGTAACAATAAGATCAGGGTTTCAGTAGCTCTGTTGTAGTGGAACACGGTCCCCATTTTAAATATTGTATTCTATTATGCAAAATACTACAACTTATATTTATTTTTACTTTATTCTCTTTTCTACTTATGCTTTGAGCTACTGCAGTTCAAATGATATTCTTGTTGATGATGCTGTTGTCCGAAGAGAAGATGTTGTTGAAATCAAATGTGGAACTGAAATGGTTTTGGGTCCTAATAGAGAAGGTCAGCTTTAATTTTATTTGATTGTTATGTTTCCATAACTGACCTTTTATGACTTAAAATTACACCTGTTGAATAATTTTAATAGATCACTCAGTAACTCGTTCTTTTAATTGTTTATGTTAGATAGTAATTTATGCAAACTGTTTCTCATTGATTAAAATTGCTAATAAATATCAGTGGTTGGATTGTAAAGTGTTAAGATTGTTTTCTGATTTGTTTTTTTCAAATCAAAGGGAAGTTAAGAGTTTAGTATCTATTGAAATTAAGTACACTATCATTTTCTTAAATTTTTATCCTTGGACTGGTGGGAGGTAGACATTGTTCTCATCTATCAAGGGCTTCTGTCACTCCACAAAAGGTGATAGTTTGGTTTAATATTGTTTGGAGTGATGGAAAGTTATATGAATGGGGAACATCATTGTGAATATTATGCTATTGCTTTTTGGACTTTACTGCTTAGTTCATACCCTGCTGCTACATATTTTTATAAACAGAAGTTATCACTAATACATCTTAATCAAATACAAACCATTTTATTATTTGCATTTTTCTGCTTATGAGCAAGTTAAGTCTTGTTGGTTACTCCAAACACACTATGGCAAAATGGACCTACCAGTTAGCACAATACTGACAACAAATGTGTTGTGTAAGTTTTAGGCTTAATATATAGATTGACCCCTGAACTTGGCAACCTTTCTTGCATTGGCCCCTAAACTTTTTTTTGGATCATATTGGTCCTTAAGGTTAGGGTTGAGCGTTTGATCGAATTGAGTTAATCTAGTTGACGAGTCTTATTTTATCATCCTAACTTGAATTGAAATTTTTTCGAATCGAGTGAAATGAAATTCAAGTCGACTCGAATTGAGTGAATTGTTTGAGTTAAATTAAAAAATTAAACATGTCAAATTAAAGTTTTGTTACAGTATAACTAATTTCATGTTAGAGCACATAAATTTGAAACCATATATCTTTAAAAACTTTTTCAAAGCAAAATAAGAAAAAAAGACATTTTAATTATTAATCTGATAAAATTGAATTATTAATTAATTTATTTAGGTTCCTAAAATTATTATTTTAGAAAATTTTAAAATTTTAACTTTTAAAATATTATTTTGAATTTATTTTAAATTTTATAATTTTTAAAAATATAATTTTAGAATTTTTATAAATATTTTGAATTTTAAAACTTATTTTGAATTTTGAAAATTATTTTGAATTATTTTGTAATTTTTTTTGAGAGAGGCCAATTTGCTCATTTTCAAAATTGGTAGGGACTAAAGGGGTATTTACATCAATCTGTTATTCGAATTATTCGAGTTATTCGAATTATAAAATTCAACTTGACTTGAATTTGAAACTTGAATTACTTATTCGAGTTGACTCGAAAAAATCGAATAACACGATTTAATTAACTCAAAATTCGGTTTTTTTAATCGAATCAAGTTTTGCTCACTACTACCTAAGGTTGACATTACCCAAATTGGTCTCTACATGTTTTTTTTTTAAATAATTTGTTGATGTGGACAAGCATGGGGTTGACAAGTGGAGAAATAAGGTGACGACACGTGGATTCATATTTAACCATTCATAAAAAAATTTCAAAATTTGTTAAGAAATATAAGAAATATATAAATTATAAAACTTTAAAAAAAGAATATATATGTATATAAATTGAAAATAAAAAAATAAAAAGAATATGTATAAATTGAAAATAAAAATATCAAATTTAGTTAAAATTTCAAAAAAAAAAAAATTTTAAAAATAAATAAATTTGGTTAAATTTTTAGTAAATTACAAGAAATTGTAAAAATATAAAATTAAAAATATTTTAAACATTAAAGAAACAAAAATTGACTGGTTGACGTCGGTCGATGCTAGTCAAGCCCGGTTAAGTTTGGTCAACGACTGATCAATTTTTCATTATTTTTGTTTTCTTTTTTTACTTTTTGTAAATTTCTAAAAAAATTGACTTGTATTTATTTGTATATTTTTAATTTTATTTGTTATATATTTTTAGATTTAATTTTTTAAAGTTGAAGATTTGAAGAGTAAGCTTTTAAATGTTAAATTTTAACTTTTTTTTATATTTACTTTTTGAATTTTTATAGTTTATAATCTCTCTTAAAATATTTAATTTTTTTTTCAAAATTTTAAGGTTTTTTTTTAATTTTTTAAGAATGATTAAAGATGAATCAATGTGTCGTCTCTTTATTTCTCCACGTGTCACCCCCATACTTGTCCACAGGAGCAAATTCTTCAAAAGCAAACTGTGTCAGTGTAGTGACTAATTTATGCAATGGATGCCAACCTTAGGGACCACTATGACCCAAAAAAAAGTTTAGGGGCCAATGTGAGAAAAGCTGCCAAGTTTAGGGGCCAATCTGTATATTAAGACTTAAAAAAACTAACGATGTTGACCATAGGGACTGATTTGTGTAACGGATGCCAACCTTAGGGACCAATGTGATCCAAAAAAAGGTTTAGAAGCTAATTTGAGAAAAGTTGCCAAGTTAGGAGCCAATCTATGTTTTAAGCCTAAGTTTTATATTGCTTTATACATGCCACATTTAAGGACCATTTTTAACTGAAAAGTCATGGTCATACTCAGATGGCTTTTAAATAACTGGTTTTGAAGCTATGGTTGAAGGATGTTATGGCCTCTATTAGACTATATCTTTCTTTATTTTTTCCTGCTTACCTCCTCACCATATTTTCTTTCTCCTGTTATCCTCCTTTTTAAGCAATATCATTGTTATATTTTCTATTACTGTGCTGCTTTCCTGAGTTTAACCAAAATTGACAATAGTCAGAGTTTTTCTGTTAAAAGATAAACATATAATTCAAGTTGTCCATGAGCCAATACGTGTCAATTTGAATCCTTCCTTTTCTGAAGGAACTCATCTTTGGTACTACAAAACTTGGTATTTTGTTATTATTGCATTAAATAATAGTTGTAGTAGATTTTTAAGTGATATAACATGTTCTAGTTGGTTTATGGCATTATTTGCTCTTGTTTCTTCCAGAATACTTGAGCTACATATTTAAACTGATGCCCAGTCAAGAAACCTGCAAAAAGAAATTGAAGGTGAAACAAAGATATCATTAATATTTTTCTCTCATGTTGACTATTACACCTATTGGTATGCTTATAGCATATATATATTTTCTTTTCCTGGTATTTTTTCAGATCTCTGTAGATGTTGAACATGCAAAATGCAGCATCTGCTTGAATATATGGCATGATGTTATCACTATTGCTCCTTGCCTTCATAATTTCTGGTTTGTAATTTATTTCTTGCTTAATTCAGGATTATTGATTACCATAATTGATTTTAATTCTAGATTCCTTCTATTGCCTTCAGCAACGGATGCTTTTCTGAGTGGTTAAAGAGGTCACAGAAGAAACATTCAGGTGTGCTATGTCCCCAGTGTAGAGCTGTTGTACAATTTGCTGGAAGAAACCCATTTCTGCGCAATATCGAGGAGGTAAAATTCTGAATTTCTTTTTATTTTATAACTATTTGGGTAATATGGCTTGAATCATCTCCTATAACTAGAGCACCCTATAAAATAAATCACAAATTATTAATTTAATCAAAGGTATCGACTTGACACCTTGTTTGAAGGAAGAGAAATTATTGCTCTTATTTTGTAAAAAAGGTTACTTGAAATCCTAAATTACCCTAAACTTGCCCGACGAAGGATGACCTGGGCTATGAAGAGTTTAAATGGATTTGAATCTAGAAAGACATGAACCTCTGAACCAAATCTGAAACTGTTTGGATCCAAAGACAACTTGACTTAAACTTTCTCATTTGCCATCTCTAGATATAGCAGGATAACTTTTATTGACGAATCCAGTTTGTGTTAACAGTTTATTGCTCTTGTCCTGAGAGCTACTAGTTGATATTTGTTGTTTGGGCCTCTTCTGTATGTATTGAGGTCTCCTTAACACATCATGGTGTTTTTTTTTTTTTTTGGGTATTTCAATTTGTGAGCACTTTAAGGGTTTGAAACCCGTGTCATCATCTAGAGTAGGGTGTGATATTATTTTTATCTTATCATTTTTATTGAATCAATTTCTTTTATGTTTAGGAGATCCTGCAAGCTGATCCTTCTTTAAAACGTTCAGATGAAGAAATTGCACTTATAGACTCTTACACAACGATAATATCAAATCTTGTGAGTAGTTGCACTCTGTCTTGTTGTAATTTGTATGTTTGCTTCTTTTATCTTTTATTTTTTATGATGTCAACAAGAGATCTTTACTAAGATAAATTGCCTCGAGTATCAATGTTCCAGGTTAGGCAACTGTGACATCTAATGATTAACATGCATATATTGGTTGTGCATCCTAACCTATTGCTAGCACCCAATCCTTGTAAGTTAGCTTTTGTTTTGTTATGTTGTGTAAAAACAGGAGGGTAAATTTTCCAAGGTTAAATGTCTTGCACAAGATTAAATGTAGTTTTGGTGTATAATTAATTGCTGGACATCTAGGAGTTCGTCCAGCTGAAAATAGAGCAAACATTGTGTTTAATTAGTACCCACTTCACCTCATCAGGTCTTCATTTTATTTGGGAAAGCACTAAGCGACACCTTCAAGATTATCACCAGATAATAATTAGAAATTCTAAAGCACTAGAATGTATGAGTTACAAAATATTCATTTTAGTTGATGTCCCCCTAGAATTAATTTCTTTCTTATAACATCGACCCTTAGAGGTAAGCCATATTTATTGTATCGCATAAATTATTTAGCTATCATCTATTTGTCTCTTTTTTCTCCTATTGTTGGTTATTGTTTGTACTTGTTCTAGGCCATTAGGTCTGAAAGAGGTTCGCGAAGGAAAAGGGGTTGGGCATATGATGGTGACGAATATGCTAGTGAGGAGAGTGATGACGTAGGACCTCAATGCCCTCAATGTGGTGAGAATTTTTTTTTCCCTATTTTTCCGAATTCTTAATTTTTTTTCTCTTTATATTATGCAGTGCCAATTTCTCTTTCTCTGTCTTTAATAGTTCTATTTTGCAAATAAAAAAGGGATAACATCAATATCTCTCTGTTTCTTTTCCTACCTTTAGTTAGTGTTTCTTACTTGCACTAGATTTTATTCCTCGCAAGGCAGGGGATTTAAATAATTAATTACAAAATTTTTAATTTTAATTATATTAAATAATTATTATTTACATATTTAAATATTTTTATATTATATATACATAATTTAAAATTTAATATAATAATTCTGATAAATTATATAAAATATGATATGAATTAGATAGACAAAAATACAATATGATAGTAGTACTAAAACATGGCATGTCATTCAATATATGGATCAATCTGTTTAAATAGCATGATTTAAAAATAAAAGCTCACTGAGTGTTACCTCAGTTGATACCATTGCTATTATAATAATTAGGAGGATGTGGGTTTGAACGCGTTTAGGTGCGTCCTTTCCTCCGGTTTAAGAATGATGACGGGTTATGGGTAGAAGTAAGCTTCATATAAAAAGAAGTAATAAAATATTTTTCTAAATTTAATTACTAAGATAAATTATTTAAATAATTTAAAATCAAATCATTGTGATTATGAACACGAACACAATTTTTTTGTAAATTGAATTAGGATAACAAACTATGTGTAACATTAACTGATTAGAATATGACATAAACAAAACATAAGATAAACAATTATAAAGCAATGATAAAAATAAAATGAAC
Organism: Gossypium rotundifolium; assembly: GCA_025506655.1. Taxonomy (NCBI): domain Eukaryota; kingdom Viridiplantae; phylum Streptophyta; class Magnoliopsida; order Malvales; family Malvaceae; genus Gossypium; species Gossypium rotundifolium. The sequence goes on along the minus strand of CP106725.1, from coordinate 9,402,320 downwards.
ACAATATGAATAAATAAATATGTGAAAATATACATGAATTATTAATGTATAAAAAGCATATTGTATAGTAATAAATCTATAATATTTTAAATATATTAAAATAACTAAAAATCACAGAAAAGATCTCTTTCCTTGTTTTTCCTTCCTATTTCTTTTTTTTCCCTCTATCTTTCCTCCCTTTTCTCTCCCATTTCTTTTTTTTTTCTTTTTTTCTCTTTCGTCGTTCTTTTCCCCCATTTTCGCTCCTCTTTCTAATTAACCTTCCATCCAATGTCCCCAACTAAAATAAGAAAGGGAAGATTTCAAAATCTTAAGGCCTAATATTTACTATAAATTTTTGTATCCAACTCTTATATATAGTCATAGATGCTTTGGATAATAAGCTTACAGCATTTTTGGTTCATTGACAGGAATACATGAGGAATCGAATATATATTTGATAGGGAATTGAATAGAGGGATAATAAGTATTACATAATTTGGTTTGTCGAATATGATAAAAGAATAGTACTATTACATTGTTTAATTGTCTGAATTTATAGATAAGGAATGTGTAAAATGACCATTTTCCCATGAATTAAATAATAATATTTTATTTATAATATTAGTAATAGATAATAGTACCATAAACACTATAATATGCATAATAATATCATAAAATATTATTAACATACTATATAAAATACAATTAAACATGCTACAATAGTAATAAATTATCAAATAAAATAATAAAATTATTTTAAAAATACTTTTAAGAAATGTAGTATATGAAAGTTTATTTTAATAATTTTAGTTTAAGAATTATATTTTAATTATTTGGGAAATAATATTTAGCAATATAATTTTAAAATATATTTTATATAATATATAGTATTTAATATAAATTATATAAAAATAATTTGATATAATTTCTTATGCATATTATAACTTGTAAGTAGCTTTATTTTATTTTCTCCTCTATCACTCTTACTTCGCCTAAACCTCTCTTTCTATCTTAAATTTAAGCCACCACCTTCTGATTACATGAATCTTCAATAGACCCAGATTCTGGCAGCTGAAACCTAGTATCTAGTCTCTGTCCAACATTGACTACTAATCCAGAGATGATCCACGATAGACATGAACCTTCCCTTTTGTTTTTAATAAAGATGACTGGAAAATCCTAGACCTACAAAAAACTGTGCCAAATGATATGCCCATCTCTTGAATGTCCTCTTCAGCCTCCCCAAGTATGAAGCCCTAAGACTCAAAAATTCTCTTAACAATGCCTTAGGAGAAAGAAGCTCTGCCTGCATGGCCCGGCATCATTCCTTCTCCCATTCCCTTCTCCATTTCACCTTTTTCCTTCCATTCCTCCTTTCTCTAGTATCTACTCTTGTTTTAGAAGGGCAAAATGGGAAGACTATTTTCAGGCCTATTCCTTGCTGAATGGAGTAGGCATGAGTAGCAAGTATTTTTTGCTCTCAACCAATAATAGCTATTACAGCCTCGGTAATGAGGTTGTAAGGCTATTCGATTGATTAACCATTATGTGAAGTGAACACCTGCCTCAGGATTGGAGATTGAATGTTGGTGAACGGAATGGTTATGCCCTGACCAAACACTATGTTAGCTCTTTTTAAGCACTTTTTGCCTAGTTCTTGTTTCTTTTTTTCTAATTGATGACCTATCAATTGCAACTTTCAGGCTCCGCAATTGGTGGATTTCAGTGCAACCATCAGACCATCCATATACAATGTCAAAATTGTGGTGGAATGATGCCTTCTAGGGCTGATATGGATGTACCACAACACTGTAAGTATCGGATTGTGGGATTGATGGGGAATAAAAAATACATACTTGTCTAAATACTTTATTTATCAACACTGTTATGTTTTATGAGTTCAATTGTTATCATTCTTTAGGATGCTTTGTGTTAATTTCACTCCTTTGATATCTAGATATACATGACCTTAAATGTGATATATACAAAAATAAGTCTGGACACAGCTCAAATTTTTTCCTAGGTCCACAATTAATCCCATCTAATCATCCTTAGGATTGGTCAAGAAATTTATTTCCTACAAGATATATATATTTCTATTTAAACTAACTTCCTGAAATAAGAATATCTTTTGATTTTGGGTTATTCATATGAAAAATATTTGGACAAATTCTGTTATTAGACCATGTTCTTTGCATAAGTTGTAGATTTAGTACTTGTACTTTAATTTGATCAATTTTAATCCCTGTACTTCTCAAAATTTGAAGAGTTAGTCATGACCAAACAGGAGCTGTTAAATCTGTTTGGTTAAATTATATTATTTAGAGATTTAGTCCATTTTCTCCAATTAGGTCATTTTTAATTGCTATATTTTTTGAATTTCGAAATTTTAGTCTTAATGTAAACGATAGTAGTTAAATCTATTAACTGATTTTTTTTGTTAGTAAAATGTAGAGATGTCAAGCTGAGATGTCATTATGCATGTGATAATATGTTTGACGCATCAGATTTTGAAAATAACAAAACTTAATGAATTTAATAGTTGCCATTTGGTCTAGACTAAAGTTTTGAAATTCTAAAAGTACAGGGACTGAAAATGACTAAATTAGATTTAAAGTACAAGTACTAAATCCACAACTTACACCATGTACATGGTCTAATAGCTTAATTTGACCAAAATAGTTTCTGGTGTTTGTAATGCAGTGAAAATTTTATCAAGATTTACCAACATAAATGCTTATTATACGATACAACCCAATTTTTTATTTTCCTTCAAAAGTTAGAACACAACAATGGCCCTCCTAGTGGATTGCTATTTTTATTTTTTGTTCAGGAAAAATCACCAAACAAATTTTCCTTATTCTCATTTAGAGCTATAAAACACTTTAAATAAATATGATATCCCATTACCTCAATTTCAGATAAATAAAGAAGGAAAACAAACAATAACCACATGAACTTTTACAAATTTTGTGTTTGGAAAGTTTTTATATATATATATATATATATATGTATATATATATTTATGACAAAGAACAAGAAAAAGAAAACTGAAATCAAAGGCTATTTTGGGATGTTAAGCGCTGGTTATAGAACAGAATAGATATTAATGATGAAAGAAGGGGAAAGGGAATGTAGCTGCTGGGTTGAGGCTTGAAAGAGAAAGAGAAAAGGGAGATCTGAGCTGGCAATGAGAAAAGTGCAATGGTTGGCTGGGTGCTGAGTTCGGGTCTTGATGACTCATGGGTTCCTATGGTGGAAGTGAAGGGTGAATGCTTTGATATGTTTCAAAGTTGTTTTACTCCCAATTAAAAGAGAAAACTTTTGTGTTCTGGCCTCTTTTTTTAGTTTTTTTTCTGCTGACCGCTATATTTTCTGCCATCCAAACATTTGAAAATGAAGAACTGAACTTCCTGAAGTTAATTTATCGAGAGTAATGTTTGGTATTTTTGGGGTTTATGGCTTGTTTATAAGTATGTTATTTCAGTTGTCAGAAGGTTAGATGTATGAATATCTGTTATTTTTAGTGCTGAATTGTCTCTTTCTGGTTTACCCTCAAAATTTCCCCCTTATTTCCCTCCAATTGCCGCTGTTCCTCTCTAGTTTATTTTCTCTACCTTGCATTTTCTCGCTACAACATTTTTCCTTGTCCAACCCTGGGAAGTAATTGAATGGGTGCTTGGTTTAAATACCATTCCATCGCTCAGAATTTGTTAAAATCTCAATTTAGTCCCTGTCCAGCTGTATGCATACTTTGAAATTTGGAATTTCTAGTCTGAACCTCTTGGGAATGTTGCATAACATTCCAAATCAAGCCGCTTTCTTTTCTTAGTAATTTTTTATTCACTTTTGCAGGTTCTGGATGTGACAGGTCATTTTGTGGTGCATATTGGCGTGCTCAAAGGGTTACTAGAAGTGAATATCATCCTGTGTGCAATCATGAGACATTTAGACCGGTATACGCTGCTAGTTAAAACATATTGATCTAACATCCATGTCTATTGTTTGTAGACAAGTTCCCCAATGTGTCACTGTTTTCTTTGTTCTCTTAGCATGTGGTGTTTGTTTACATATGACCAATGTTGCACATTTCATTAAACATTCCTTTCACTACAAGCAAGCCTACCTTGATGTTCTGTCCTACAGCCTTTCAAATTTCACACACTATGGAAATAAAAAGGTGGCAGCATGAGCGATTTGGTTTCACAGTACCCCTCCTTTTAGAGAAAGGTCTTCTATGAAATTGCTCAGCGCTCCCTCATTTTCTGTAATCTCCCTCTCTCTCGGACCCCTGCTTATTATGCCTTCCATTTCATAGAAATAAGTGGTATTCTTGAGCAGATTACTGGTTCTTGAGTATTATTATTTTCGATCTTTCATTCCCCACTATAGTTGCTGAATTTTTATTTCTTGAAAAGTTCTTCTTTATTTCTGTTTGCAAGACTGCTGTACAATTTCATGTTGCCAAAACTCTTTTGGGCTCCAATGATTTGATGTACAAAAATTTACAACTTTTACTGATAAATACGTTGTGCAGATTTCTGAGCACACTATCTCTAGGATTCCTTTCTTGGCACATGAAATGAACAGACATGAACAAGATGTATGGTTGTCTCTTCAACATATTGTTATTATATTATACTGCATTACTAGTAAAGTTCTGATTTCGTGCACCTTTTTTCATAGATTACAGAAAGGTGTATTAGTCAGTCTGGCAGAACCCTGCAAGAAGTTGTTGCAGAATGGATTAGAAAGCTAAACAATAGGGAAATTGGTATGTTGATATTTTAACATGGTTCTTTTTGCTCCAAAGCAAGTAATTGTCTTGTGTGTTTGAACTCTAGTTCCTAAAACCCATTGATCAAATTTAATATTTCAAAGCTAGCACGGGAATGGGGGTTGCAACTTCAGAAAAATAGAATGCAGCTGTGTTTAATATACTCGTGTTTGATTCTGACACTGAGTAACAAAGGTTCTATTGGTACATCATCTTAGTTTCATCTGTTCTCTCTCTTATCTTTTTTTTTAATTAAATAGTGTTGCATCTAGAGCTTATTTCATCTGTGCACAAAATGTGTCTCATTCATTTTATCTCTGTTGGATGCTTTGGTAGAGCACATTTGCTTAACTAAACATAGGACCAAAATAATATGTACCTTTGTGCTAACTGTTTCTGTTTTTCTTAAAACAGTATGTTCTATTTATTTCATTTCATTGGTGCAGATGATTTATCATTAATGCAGCTTATATATTTCAATAGCATCTTTATATGCAGCATGTTGTACGTAATTAAGAACAATATGAAGAAAATTTGAATATTAAAATGAAAGATAAAGGAAAACGTTCCCATATTGGGTGAGTTCAATTAACAGAATGATTTTAGATTTCTTATTACCAATTATTAGCTGCCTACTAGAATTGAATACTTTCATGTTTTATGCATACCCACAATCACGCCAAAAGATAATACTGGAGCATTTCTACCCTAAAATTATCCTCGCACCACCTGCCTCTATGGCCCTCTTCAGTTCTCTACTTCCCTCTCTGATTTCAGTGGAGACTTCAAAGCTAATGTAGAACTCCACTACGTTCTTCTGAAAAAGCCTCTGATCTTTGAAATTGTTGATAACTATCATTATGGTCACCACTAAAACTTGGACCGTCTATCATGGCTTTTGCACATTGATGAGGGGAAAGAAATGCCTTTTACAAGGAAAAACCAAGAGAAGAATGTGAAGGTGGTTTTTCTCAGAGCACTTTCAATGTATTTGAATACAAATTGCTTCAAATAGACTGAAACTGCCTATAAGATTAACTGGTCCTAGCGGTAGGGTATTTAACAAAATTAAGTTTATAATATACTGTTTTCATCAGCTTGTAAAACCGCTACCAAAAAAGTAGTAAACTTATGCACAGTTTTGTTTGTGAGGATAGTTTCTGATGCTTTTTTGCAGACCGAACAAGGATGCCGCTCAATCACGCTGAGAGGATAACTGCAGCAACTCATGTTTGCAGGTTGTTTTTTCTTCTGTTTGAAGCTTTTATCTTCTATGCCTTCTCTTTCTTTGGGTTGGCTAATGAAACCCTAAACCAACTAATTTAGGGTTTCTATATGTCTGATAATATGCTGGCTTTCCGTGTTCAATAATTGGTGGTTACTAGTATTTTTTTTATATACCATGTTAAAACTTTTTCTATCCTCTGTAAGGGAGTAATGTGCCAAAGCAGGTGCAGTTCCGTGTGTTGTGGGGCAACGTACAGTAATATTCTAAATACAATTTGCTAAGCAGAATTGCCATTTTGAAGTGGTATATAAAACAACCCTGTCCTATAAGTTCAGATTACTTCATTTCTTTAAACAGATTGAGTCATTCCACATTGAGAGGCTGAGTCATTTTATTCGTGGTCCTAACCCCTCTTAAGGAAATGCTATGATGGTTTATGGATGATTATATTTGTGGTCCTAAACCCTCCTTTGTGAACCTTACCAAAAGAACCCTTATGTTTCCTGCAAGGCTTCACCATTTTATTTGATTCTTCTCATATTATAATGAAGGTGGGAGTGTCTTGTGTCTGCTTGGTTTTCCTTAGCTGGTAGTATCATTTTTTATGTGAAAAATGGTGAATTTATTGTAATCTATTTTGAATGCAGCAATTGTTATGAAAAGTTGGTCTCCTTTCTTTTGTATTGGTTCCGGATTTCACTGCCCAAATATGTAAGCTCTTCTATTTATTCATGGATAATTATTGCATTATAAGCTTGAGTTTGCTTAGATAATATGTATAATTTGACATAATGTAATAGCATCTGCCCTCGGATGCATCACGAAGGGAGGATTGCTGGTATGGATATGCATGTCGAACGCAACACCACAATGAAGAACATGCTAGGAAAAGGAACCATGTTTGTCGTCCAACTAGGGGCGCTTAAATCGTGTTAGTAATATCATCTTTTAACTAATTTAAACGCAAGCTACAGTTTTCTCCTGCAAAAGAGATAATGTAATCTTACTTCTGTATTTAATCAACTCTCTATTTTTATTTTGCTGCAAAAACAGTCCTGTTATTTATTTGGCTATGTTATACTTTCACTTAGTTTCCTTTTTTACGCACTCATACGTCATTGGCTGTTAGCCATCGAAAAGATGATGATGTGACGATTTTTTAAAAAATTAAAATAATATGAAAAAAAAATCAAATTAGTAGTCAAAATATTGTTCCATTAATGTTCAGATTTGTCACTTTTTTCTTGTCTGCATTGTGTTCTTATAAGTAAAGAAACTATGTACCATGAAATGCTCCCAAAGTCGAAAGTACTTTTAAAACTGATGATGTGAGATCCTAATGATAAAATAAAAATAAAATAGAAAAAGGAAAAATAAGCTTCATTTTGAAAATTTTTATAGATTTTTAATTAAGAATTTCAATATTGGGCAAAAATATTGACTTTTTTGCTGTTATTTCATTGCTAATATTTTATTGTTATTATATAAATATTATATAATTTTTATTTGTTTACTAAATTACAATTATTTTAATGCTATTTAAATTACTTAAAATTTTAAATTATTTTTATATAAAATATTATTTTTTATTAAATTTAGACAAAATTTTAAGACCCAACCTTAAAAAATAGAACTAAAATTTTAGGTGAACCCGAACCGGGCGGATAATGTAGAAGTCTGCACTGCATGCTGATGCTCCATTGTATTTTCAAACAAAATAGAAAAGTAAAAAACAAACAAAAGATGTGCTAAGGGACATTTATTAATATTTATTTATTTGTATGTAAACAGAGGGCGAAAGCAGCCATTGTCATGCATGCATATACTTCCAAGTTCTAACTAACAGTTCCTAGTACAGAAGCAGCGGTGGCGGAACCCTCGGCACCACCCATCCAAGAAACCTTCGTTCCTACACACCAGCCCGCAGTTGTGATCACTCAGACACAGTCCCTTAAATCTATGGCTCTTCGATTCGCATATTCTGCCCTCCACCATCCCCCCATCTGCAATTCCACATCTATATCATCACATATGCTACCTATAATATATTAAAAGAAAAAACAATAACAGATATAGAAAAATTGAAGAGATTTACGAGAAGCCAAAGCAACGAGGAGCAGCAACATGAACAACATCCCAAACAGCTTCTTCGTCCCCATCTCAACGGCTAGCTCAGATACTTTTTCCATCGAATAATGTGTATATATATATGCAAGTTGGTGGTGTAGGAAAGTGGCAGCAGGCTAGCTTGTGGTTGACAAGTGGGTCGATGCGATGCAACCTGCTTCGTTACGTGTTAGAAGAAACGCCACAGTTGTCACCTCAATCGACCTGCAACCTTCGTCTTCTTTTCTCACTCGCGGTTTGCTCGTGTGTGTACGTACAAACAAAATATTTACTTTTATTTTTGTGGGTTCAAAATACAATAAATACAGTTTTAATTCGTTTTTTATAAATTTCAATGAGTTTCTTCAGAAAATATTTGATACATGCACCGTTAATAAATATTAACATATTTTATCATAAAATAAATATTAACAGGGGCGAAGTCAGAATAAATTTTTAGGGGTCGAATAAAAAAAATTTTTATAGTCTATATCTTTATAATTTTTAAAGAATTAAATTAAATTTTTATAATTTTAGGGGGCCAAAGTAAAATTTTATTTTTACTAATTTTAAATTTTAAAAAAATTTAAAGGCCTAATTATAAATTTTTCATTTTAGGGGAGGCCAAGGCCACTGCCTGCCCCTTGTATCCGCCCCTGAATATCAATAATTTTATTTAAATATAATTAAATAATTATTTATAAATAAATGTTAAAAAATTTAGGATTTTAAATTTAAAAGTCCATATTTTGTATTTAATCTAATAATAATATATTATATTATTATTCATTAGTGAATAAGACTTATGTGATGGTACATGAAATATAATTATTATTTTTAAGGATAAATATTTTTCTTATTTCTTAAGCTATTTATCGGAACAAATTTTATAATTAATACTCTACTTTCAATAGGTTTATTAAGAAATAAATACTGGACACAAATTTTAAAATTGCTCCATATTAATAGATCAACAAAAGTGAAACAAAATACCAGAGAAGAAAATGAGCAAAAACTAATGGAAGCTAACAAGCTTTATCCGTACACTCAATTCTAGAGTCCTTCCTCACAAATATTAGCAAATGCATGAGACATAAGAGTATTCATTAACCAAGCTAATAGGATGATGCAGTAATTTAATAATTACATTTTTACACCCTTCCCTTGTTTAGGATTCCGCAGGTTTGCTTCGATATGGAAAGAATTGCAGACTTAGATCGAAACTTCACTGAGGAAGAAGATGAAGTCATTATCGGCTTACTTGGAAACAAGTATTTATATTGAACTTAAATAATGCGAGTGTGGGTCATCTGTTTTTCTATCGAAACTCAAATGTGATGCTCTCTAATGGCTGCAAGATTACCGGGAAGAACCGATAGCGAGATCAACAACTGCTGGAACACTCAAATAAAAAGAAAGCCATACATCTACCATTGCTCAAACATATAAATGTAAAATAGAAGCTAAATGATGTGGAATGTTTGCAATTATAGAAGAAAAGGTAGTCTTTTATTCAAGTAAGGATAAGATGATTACAATATATCCATTCTTCTTCTTAGATATTCTCCTTCAAGAGAGAAACAAATTGAACGACCATGGTCACAGCCGAAGCCACAGCCATAATGCATTTTATGAACGAAACAAAAAAACAAAACATTTTGCTTTTGCTTCACTGCTCAGATCTGCCTGCTCAAAAGGGTGGACTGATTTGATCATTTTCAAAAATGATGTATTTATAAGGAACAAAAGCAATCAACTGACTTTTCAGCTTTCCCACTCCAACCCCATTGTTTTGAGAAGTTCAATCACCAAAAACCATGTAAATTAATTAATTACCAAGTTCATCTTATAAATACAATTTTTTTTAAAAAAAAAATTGAAAAGTTCATCCAATAATAAAAAGAAAACCTAATTGCTAATTGCATGAATTTTTTTATCCTTCCTAAAAAAATATGTAAGCTTGCATGCATGCTTTTTTTTATGGAATGTTCTTCGTATGTTGATAAAGGAGTTTGAACAGTTTTTCCCCATACTAGATTCAATTATTATTAATTTTTTAAGAGGTAAAGTCCAAACTATGATTAAGCTAACTGAAGCACCTAATTATTAGAATATCAATACTTTGAAGACTCAATTGAAATATTTAGAGGTTTAAGGCAGGGGCAAATTCAGGGGCTGGCAGGGCCTCGGCCCTCCCGAATGTAAAATTATTATTTAGGCTCTTGAGATTTTTAAATATTTAAATTAGTAAAGATAAAATTACACTTTTTCCCTCCTAAAATTATAAAAATTCAATTTAATCCTTTAAAAATTATAAATATATAAATTATAAAAAATTAAAATTTCATCCGGCCCCCCTAAAAAATTGTTCTGACTTTGCCCCTGATTTAAGGATGAATTTAGAAGGTGAACTAAAACTTAAAATATATATGTTGCAATTAACTCTTTTTCTTTAATAACAAAATCCTATGATTTTCATTTCAATTCCACAATCATCCAAGGCTTTAGATATATTAAAATTGCATTCATAGACAGTGTCCATAGTAATAGTAATTGAGCAAAATGAATATTTCCAATAGAAAATTTAATGAATTAATAAATTCTATATTGCCACTACAACAAAAATGGCCTATAGCGACACTTTTTTTTACATAAGACGACGCAAAAAAGGTTGCCATAGGTTTTTGACGACTTTCGTCCGACGCTTCCAAAATAGTCGATATATCTGATGGGGTTGGTATATGCATTGACGCTTTTGAAAAAGCGTCGCTATAAGTCAACATAAGTTTACGCTTATTGAAGGGTTGTGAAAAGTTTAGTCAATACTGACCTTTAAAAAGGTTGGGAAAGACATAGTCAAGTCCAACCTTTGAAAAAGTTTCAATAGACTGTTTAAAACAACTTTAAAAGGTTGGTATAATTCTTGTCTAAGGCAACTTTTAAAAACAGTTGGGATAGAATAGGCAACCTTAAAAGGTTGAGATAGGCCTTATCTAAGGCAACCTTTAAAAAAGTTAGAATAGACCGTTTAAAACAACCTTAAAAGGTTGGGATAGATCATGTTTAAAGCAACCTCTAAAAAAGTTGGGATAGACCGTCAAAAACAACTTTAAAATGGTTGGGATAAACCTTGTCTAAAGCAATTTTTAAAAAGGTTGGGATAGACCCGTTTAAAACAACCTTAAAAAGGAAAGATCGAGATAGACACATATAATATAATTTTTTCTATTTTTATTATTTCAATATTAATATATTTTATAAATATTTACAGTGAATAATGATAGGAATTTTGCTTTAAATACAACTAAAAAAATATAAAATATAAAATTAAAATTAAAATAAAGATTGAATATTCACTGCAAAAATCGATCCAACAATTAAAATACACTAACATTTAGCTGAAATGTATACCACTAACATTCAACTCAATGTACAAAAGTAAACAACTCAATGCAACATTAAATAACATGCCATTTGAAAAAATGCTATGCCTTGGCTTTTCTAGCTTGAAAAGATTGAATCCTCTGCTGCACCTTCAATATCTAAAGGATGAAAAAAACCAAATGATCAGATTCATCGTCATTTTGGCAGATAAATCTAGTTACAATCTATCATCCACACTTAAAAAGGTACAGAAAAAACATTATAGCAAAGAAGAGGTACAATAGAAATGCAAGTCCCACAAGAACATTATAGCAAAGAAGTACAGAAAAAACAAGTTTACACATATAGTGGCAGCCCATCTTGCTTAAATTAGATTACTAGCATTAAGCACTATAATTGTACAACTACTTTGCCATAGCATAAAAAAATCTAGGTTTTAAAGTGATTGCGACAATTTTATCTTATTTTTAAACATTATATGGTAAAATATGATAAACACAACTCTAGATCTGTTCTATTTGACATTTTCAGCAATTTCCAGCTTCTAGACTCTGCTGTGTTGTCTCTTTCTTAGCACAAGATTAGCAGAATCTAAAATTGTAGAACTGACTATAATCCACTATTGAAAATTCTCAAAGTATTAGAAGACTAAATTTATGCCAAAGACTGATGAATTATTCAAGCTTGGGACCAATTTGAAAATACCACTGATGGAGAACATCCTAGCAAGTTTTGGAAGAAAATCTATTCGAAGCCTAAATGGTCAAAATTTCAAGGGTCTAACCGACTATTATCCCAACAATTTTCAATCCAATATACAGCTTTGCAAATTAAAAAAAAATACAGTTTAGCACTTTCAAAGACTAACAATCAAATAAAATATGAGAAATCTTGACACTTGTTAGTCCTGCTCCTACCCATTCATATAACCCTCCTGCATTCTAAAACCAGGAATAGTCTTGACTTTCAAAAGCATATCATGACTGAAAAAAAATACAAAGTCCCAAGGCAAATTGTTCTTGACTGCTGTTCGGAAAGAAACTTCTCAAGAGTAGGCTTGACTGCTGTTCGGTAAGTCCATGAGATTTATTATTTTTGTTTTATAATTTCATGCGCTATTATAAATTTCTGATGTAATTATGTTGTTAAAAAAAATGGATGGATTGAATGTATTATATTTTTTCTACCTTTAATGTATCAAATAACTGTTTATAAACGTAAAACTCATTCCCTCAGTCTACTTTATATGGCTTGAGAAGGATTTACTGACTTGGTTCACTGTCCTTTAACTACACTAATGAGCATAGGCTCCTCATTTTACGCTCATACAATCAACAATTCACAGACCAGTGGGCAAGAACGCAACTGATCTGGATGGTCTTGCATCCCCAAAACCAATTCAAGTAACATAATCAGGAAGCAAATATAAAGGAGGACAGAAAGCGAAAACAAGAAAAGGAGAAAACAAGCAAATATTTTAATGTTAATAATTATGTAAATGACAAGATAACTATATATATTCACACAGCCTAAGCATGCGCATTAGACAATTGTCTACGACCATGACATTATAGTGATGCCATAAAAATATTATATTTGGAAACAAACCTGTTGATTGTAACTATCAGTCAAGGATGAATTTTCAGCAGCCAACGATTCTGCTAATGTACGTGAAGCCTCAAGTGCTCGTTGCAATGAAAACTTTTCCTGAGTCAAATCTTCAATATGCTGCAGAATAAGAATAAATAAATAAAGTCAGACAAAACAATGGAGGTCTAGGAGAACATCAAAACACAAAACCAACACCATTAATAACATATTAAACATTATAATTTTCAACAAAAAAATGCATCTATAATTTTCGACTAAATCCGCTAGAAATACGAAGTGCAAGGACTTGATTTAGAATTTAGAAAAATGTAAGGATTTATTCAAAATTTCATTTCCACCAAACCCAAACAAACAATTTCTCTTTCCCATAATTTCATCTCAATTATGAAAGAAATGGAAGTAAAATAAATACCTGGGAGGATGGATTCTATCAAGAAGGGATTGAAATTCAGGGTCAATATAAGGTTGGTAAACAATCTCCATCTTCCTTCTCTATGGAACACACCTTTCTGAGCTTTTCTGCAATTTTTGCTGTTAAACATCAAACTTATGAAATTCACTATATATATATATATATATATATATATATAGTTGGAGCTGTTTATAGAATCTTTAAATCATGAAAATACGAAAGCGGCGGCTGAAGAATTCATAAGCAAGGTGTTGTGTGTGTATGTGTGTTAGCTTGGTTTTAAAGATTAAATGGGGAAATATCTGCAATTTTTATCATGTTTCTTCGTTGAAAAGGAAACAATAAATAGTTCATGGTGTTCATATACATGAATAAATGAAGGAAAACAAGGAAAGGAAATTTACTACGAGTGGAAAAGAGTAGTTTAAAAGAAAAACAGAAGACAAAACTAGGTTCTCAAAGTTTGAACTGCAGAAATACAATAATATCCCAAAATCTTCTCAATCAAAACATATGTCCCTCTGATTTTTACTATGTATATTAGGATTTATGATGCATATGAAGCAGGTAGGCTTTGTAACCTGGAATCACCTACTAATTAACTTCTTAAAAGATTTAGGATAGAATATACTATACAAAATCTTTTTTTTTTTCCGACTGACATTGAAGCTTTGGAAGAATATGTGCTTGTAATGGTACAAAGGTATCTAAAACGTGTAAAAGTTTTACTTAAAGTGGACATACCTAGGCTTGGTCCATACTGAGTCATCTGCAATGATCATCTTCCGTGTACTGTCCCATTTGAAACCAGGATGAGACAACAGATCCCTTAAAGTGCCATACTGCTTCTTTCAAGTTTTAAGCCGATTCCTAATGTGATCTTTTGCCAATTCAAACCCAATTTTCTCATTTAAGGTTGACAGAACAGTGTCATATGCCTCCCATGGTAACGCATAACATGTCTTTATGCTTCAAATCTGAAACAGTGCATTGAGAAACAGACACAGTTATGAGATACATTGAGAAATAGCTTTATCATCAAAAACCCCATATTAAGAAGAACATTTAAATACAATTCCAGATATTGTTCATAATGAAAAGCTTCAATCCAATACCAAAATAAAAAATAAAATAAAAATAAAAAATACCTTATGGAGAATTGATTGGCAATGATGAGGAGGGACGGAGGGAGGGAAGGAGAGAGAAGAACGAGGAAGAAAATGAAAGGAAGAAGGAGGAAATGGGGGGAAATTTTAGGCTGATCAACAAAATGAACGGGAGTTTGGGGAAAATTTTAGGGGGAAAATTTTTTGGGGAAAAATTTAGGAATTGGGGGGAAATTTTAGGGGAAAAATTAAGGGTTTTGGGGTATACTAATATATATTTAAAGATTTAATCTAATTTTTTCTTTAGTTTAAAGTTTAAGTATATTTAAAGAATTGGATAAATTTTAAAATATTTAAAATTTAAAATTATTTAATATATAAATTAAAAACAATCACTCATATACCAAAAAAAAATTTAAATTATTTTAAATAATAGTATTTTAATTTTTCATTTAAATAAATAGTTTTTTAAAATTTAAGTAATATTTAAAATAATTAGATAAATTTTAAAATCTTTAAAATTATTTAAAATTTTAAATCTTTAAAATTTAAAATTATTTAATATATAAATTAAAAACAATAAGTCATATATCCAAAAAATTAATTTTTTTAAATAATAGTATTTTAATTTTTCATTTAAATAAATATTTTAAAAAATTTAAGCAATATTTAAAATAATTAGATAGAGTTTGAAATCTATAAAATTATTTATATTTTGAAATCTTTACAATTTGAAATTATTTAATATATAAATTAAAAATAATCACCATATACACAAAAAACTTTATCATGATGGGCACTTGGATGATGGATCGATTGTAAAGGGCAATACAACACTTAAATAGTAAATTGATTTCTAGAATGGTATCATTATCTAGCCTAACAATGAATGAGAAACCGAAAAACCTGGTCAAACCGAACTGATTAATTCTAATTAGATTAGTTCGATTTCTAATACGAGCACGAACATATGACATTCTAAGAACCCTACAAATAAGGGTGAAAAGGCTTGATTAAAAATAGCTCGGTTTGATTAACATCGCTTAATCGATTTCTGCATCAAACCGTTCTTTAGTAGCATTGGCCTCTCCTTCACTCACGCCTTCATTTGATCTACCCTAAATCTTAAACCTTATTATTCTAAACCCCAAATTCTAAAACACTCACTCTATACCATAAACCATAACCCTTAAATATTAGAACCCTAAACTCAAAACCATATCCCATAGACTACAAACCCCTAAACCTTAAACCCTAACTTAATTAAATATTATATATTCTTTCAATATTTTTAATTTTAATTTTGTTTCCATAAATTAATTTTGTTTCAAATTATGTTATATCAATAATTGTGTTAATAAACAAGAACTAGATCAAATTAAAGTTCATATATTCAATTGCACATTAAACTATTGTTCATGTATGCTTTTGGGATTTATCCCATTTTGATATTTTATTATTTGAAAAATAATAATTTATATTTATCTTATTTATGATTAAAATTTTTAAATATATATAACATAAATTTTGAAACATTTATATTAAATAAACCCTAAAATATTAAACCCCAAACCCATAATTACAAAATCCTAAAATCATAAACCCCAAACCCATAAACACAAAACCCTAAAACCTTAAACAATAAACTATAATCCCTAAACCCTAAACTCTAAACACTAAACCTTAAACCCTAAACTAAATTGATTTTTTACGATATTTTTATTAAAAACCTTGTTCACACTCGAAGCTATTAAGTTATTTTTAATTTGAATATATATAATTATTCACAAACCGATGATATAAAATTTTAAGAATATTCATATTTTAAATCCAATTTTTGGTGCTACAAATTTAAAAAAGCCCACAACATTTAGGAAAATATCGTCTTAGGACTGGACAAATCCAACTCTTACTTAAGCATTGCCTTAGGTAAGCATATCTCAACCTTTATACAAATAGTTGGCTAGAGCTTATATTGACATGTCTATCCCAACACTTAAGAAAGTGTCGCCCAAAACTGTTGTCTTAGATCGCATAAAAGCCAACTCTTATTCAAGCGTTGCCTTAGGCATACATATCCCAACCCTTATACAAATAGTTGGCCAAAGCATAGTCTATCCCAACACTTAGGAAAGTGTTGCCATAAAAGTGTCATATTAGGACTACACAAAAGCCAACTTTTATTCAAGTGTTGCCTTAGGCATACATATCCCATCTCTTATACAAAGAGTTGGCAAAAGTGTAGTCTATCCCAACACTTAGGAAAGTGTCGCCCAAAACTGTCGCCTTAGGACTACACAAAAGCCAACTCTTACTCTAGCGTTGCCTTAGGCATACGATCACAACCCTTGTACAAAGAGTTGGCTAAAGCGTATGTTGGTAAGTCTATCCCAACACTTAGGAAAGTGTCGCCCCAAACGTCTGTCTTAGGACTAGACAAAACCAACTCTTATTTAAGCGTTGCCTTAGGCAGCATATCCCAACCCTTGTAAAAGAGTTGGCTAAAGCGTATGTTGGCCAGTCTATCCCAACACTTATGAAAGTGTCGCCCCATAAGTGTCGCTATAGGCCTTTTTTGTTGTAGTGTGCATTAAATATAAAAAAAAAAAAAGTGAACTAATTCACTTTGGCTCTATACCCATCATTTTGGGAATTTCAATCGTCAATTCTTGATCAGGTTCATGGGATACAATTAAATAAATGAGTAGTCAATTCATTCAATCCATGCATGCTACTCGATTAACTCTACTACAGTATTAGCCAATATGATAGTTTCAATGAATACCTTAAAAAATAAAAATTAATTACACATAAAATTTAATATTTGTTTCATAATGAAATATTTATGTTAACTTCACCTTCAATATTTCAATATTTTGCTAAAGGGGTGAAAAAAGAAGGTTGTAGGGGATTTAAGGAAAATAAAATTTATATGATATGAATTATATAAATATATAAAAAAATTATAAAAAATTTACGTTGGACATTTTACTATCATTCCTCTTATACGCCACCATTAAACAGCAAAATCAGAAAGAGAAAAAGGGGGACTTTTTCACCATTTTCCTTCATCCCTCTTGACTCCCTCACCACCACCCTTGACGTTGACCACCTCCACAAGCCCACTATCATTTAATCACCACACCAACGTCACTCACTGTCACTTCTTTGCCAATACACCACCACCATAACCCCAAAATCTCAACCCCTAAACATTCTAGACCCATGAAATCCCAAAATCAAACCAGTAAAAAGAGAACATGTAACTTCCCAAACCTAACCCAATCATTATAGTCAAATTAAGAAAGCTACATTGGCCACCGAAATGGCCTAAAAAAACCTTCTTGGTTTTCAAACATACTTTTTAAACCATTTGTGTAAATCGTTCAAAACTAGTGAAATCAAATATTTAACTTAATATCACAACAATATGAGAATTATAGAAATAAATGATTTTGGTATTTGTAAAAGTTTGATCGCTATTCAAAACTTTCATAATTTCAATCATATTTCAAAATCATTCATTTATTTATTCAAAACTAAAGAACTTGGTTATTCATCGTTATTTAGGAAAAACACGTTAACTTTAGAAATCAAATATCTTAAGAAAACTCATTTGTAAATATTAGTAATTTTGAAAATTAAGCCTAATTTTATTAAAAACTTGTTTCTCAGAATTGCAGCGGAAAAATGAAATATTGATATATTTTTATAAGAATCGCAACGAAAAATTTTGCTAAAACTATATTTTGTTAAAAATCAATATTTCATGTAAATTCGATAAAATATCAATAGACAATTTAAAACCTCAAAAACCAAGTCTATTTTTGTCTAAAACTCATTTTCATTCTCGAAGCGAAAAACAGTGATTTTATCAAGTTTTAATAGAAACCAAGTTTCATGTGTATTCTTATCAAATACTAATTTATGCATTTTTTAAAATTTAATGTTATGCAAAATATTAAGATAAACTTTAATCACTTTAATTTAAAAAGAATTATGAGAAACTCCTGCCAATGTTGTCATCGAATCCTAACCTCAAAGCTATCTGTAAAATAAAAAAACTAAAGGAGGTGAGCCATAAAGCTCAATGTGGGTCTTAACTCAAGTATTAAGCAGGAATTCAGTGTATAAAACAAATAACAATAAACACTTACTCATCATTCAAAATATCCAATATCTATGCACATGACCATGGCAATGCAATTTTTGTAAAACAATTATGCAAATCTTTTTAAAACATCCTACCTATCACTTGTACACTCTAAAATCAAGTTCCCTAGAACTCGTCCATCCAAACACTCCAAATTTGCAGACAAGCTGCTATGTAGGTTGTGGATAAACCACTAATATTCGCAGACAAGCTGCCATATAGGTTATGGACGAAACCACCAATATTTGCAAACAAGCTGTCATGTAGGTTGTGGATGAAGCCACCAATTCTTTCTCCTAACAGTGTTCCACCCCATGAATGTGATATGGCCACAATAAACATGTATACATATATTTTTCATTTTAAGATAACACTTGTCACATTGGGCACGTTGCAACATGCAAATCAAATTTCTCAATATATAATATCATGTAGTTCATGTTTAACATATATTTAACATGCGTTTCACGTATGGTTTCAAGATATCGAAATATCACAATTTATTTGTCATGTAAAATTGATTATGGCATAATATCACATAACATGAGAATGAGAATAACATACTTTTCAAACAATGAAAATCATAACCACACAACATACTTTTCATAAGCTAGTTAGTTTGGGTCACTTACTTGATATAATACACATTGATGGGTTTAATCTCCCTTTTTGGAATACTTTATGTATTCGTATAAAACACAATATAAATAATAATATTTATTTAAATACTAGAATTAACGTATATCAATCTTTATTTTAGATTAGACCCACACTTGATAGTAGATCCAAAATGAATCACCCCTCTAAAGAACGCTCACGCTTGGATCTAATCGATAGGTCACCTACTTATCACACACGTGATTTCTCATTAAGGAGGTTGTTTTTAACGCTTCATGAAATAAGTCAATTTAATAAAATATCCATCAGCACTTACTCTTATAAAAATCAATCGAAATGTGAATACTAATTGTCTGTCATGTCATGTGCATATTAATTGCCTTAGGAAAGAGACAAATTAGTTTCTATTTTTATGACTAACAGTATCAAGCTTCTTTAGTTTCAAATATGATTTGAATTAAAGTGCATGATTATTGTTTGGTTATTGTCTGCCATGTGCATGCACTAAACCAAAACAGACTTTTAGCGGCATTTTTAGTGGCGTTTTAAAGAAAAATCCCGCAAATATTACACATAAAAAGATAAATAGTGGCGTTTATTTTCAAAACGCCGCTAAAAAGGATAAATAGTGGCGTTTTTTCCTCAAACGCCACTATAAATCGAGCATTAGCGGCACTTTTGGAAAAAAACGCTGAGCATTAAGGTTGGAAAAAGCGCTAAAGGTCGAGCGTTAGCGCTTTTGAAAAATGCATTAAAAGTTTTTCATATTTTTTCTTATTCTTGCTTTGAATTATATTTTATTTTGATAAATTCACTTATAAGCAATGAGAAAGTTTCATTTTAGTTACTTAATTATGAAAAGTTACAAATTGCTAACTAAATAATTTAGGAGTTTCATTTAACTTACAAATAATCTATTAAAATTGATTTAGGGTTTAATGTTTAGTATGTTAATTTCATGGTTTAGGGTTTGTTATTTTGGTGTATGGGTTTAGTGTTTTAAAGTTTGTTATTTGGGTTTATTGTATAGTGTTTAATATCTTAGTGTTTACCGGTATTTAGGGTTTAAGGTTATAATTAAGAGTTTAGTGGTTTGAATGGGCTGACTAGGGTTTCGAGTTCAGTATTGCAAGATTTAGTGTTTAGAGTTTATGGTTTACGGTTAGTCTTAGGATTAGAGTTATAGCTTGAGTTTATGAAAAAATAATAAAATAATATAATATTCAAAATTAAAAAATTATTATTTAAAATAAATTTAACTTTAAGGTTAAAATGTGATGTAAGTTTAACTTTAAGATTTCGGTGTTAGATTCTGTAGTTATGACAAGCGTTTAGGGTTTTAGGGTTTAATGATTTAAGATTTAAGGTCTATGATTTTAGGGGTTACGAGTTTGAGGTTTAGGGTATGTGTTTAGGACTTAGAATTTTACGGTTTAAGGCTTTGATAAAAATGTTAATGATTAATCTTAGATTTTTTAGAATATAAATCAAAATAAGATAAATATAAATTATTATTTTAAAAAAATATATATCAAAATGGGTTAAATCCTAAAAGCATACATGAACAATGGTTTAGTGTGCAATTGTCTACATGAACTTTAATTTGATCCAGATCTTGTAAAATATTAACACAATTAGTGATATAATTAACATCATTTTTATTTATATATTGCATACATAAAAATTATATTTATTCAATATAAAAATATATTGATGTATTTATATTTTAAAATAATGTGTATGATTAAATCAAAATTAAAGTTTCAACTATACATTTAAACCACAATTAGAATTTCACACCTAAAATTACACATTAAACCAAAATTCATATATAATTATGAGATGTATCTATATCAAAATTTAGGTGTATATATATAATTAAATACCATTTATATAAAAATCTAAACAACTAATACAGACCATACTTAAAAGAATAATGTTGATGTAAAAAGAAAGAAAAAAATTAAGTAAAAGAGTTAATAATGGTAATTAAATTTTAAAATTTAATAATAAAAATTTAAAAATTTAAAAGTTAAAATTTAAAAATTTAAAACTTAAAAACTTAAAAAACATAGAAAAACGTAATAATAGTGGCGTTTTCAAAAAAAATGCCGCAAAAAATAAAGCTATAGTGGCCTTTCTAGTAAAAATGCCGCAAAAAAAAAAAACTATACCGACGTTTTTTAATAAAACGCCACAAAATTTCTCGCTCATTATCCCTGTTATCGTTCCCCAAAACCTAAATTTCTTTAAGTCCCCAATATTTCCCTATTACCGGTTCCCCAAAATCCCCAAACCAAAATCCCCCACCGATCTTCCTCATTCAATCTCGATTTCTCCCTCTTTCTCCCTAAATGTCGAAGTTCAGGAAGCTTAATCGACCCATTGGTCATCACATGTCCATGCTCAGCTCATTGAAACTACAGTTTCAAAAAATCGAACAAAAAATGGTGATGGCGAGCGTATGATCTGGTCTCCTCCGAACCGCCCTTCGCGGCGGATCTCGTCCTCCTGCTTCTCCCAAGTGAAGGTATTGGCCAAGATGAGGCATAAGAAAATTGTTAAAATTCTGGGGTTTTGCCATTCAGATGAATCGATTTTCCTCATTTATGAATTCCTGCAGAAGGGGAGTTTAGGGGATTTGATTTGCAGACCAGATTTTGAGTTGCAATGGAGTGCTAGATTGAGGATTGCAATATATAAATAAAACAAACAAAAGATCTTCAAAGTCCTACCTGCCATCATAAACTCTACTGTTTACCCAGTTTGTTTGTTAAAAGGAAAAACAGTTTGTGTTTTCTTTCTGTTTATTTCCATATTTTGTCCTCCAAATAAATTTTCCATGGAAAACAAGGGTAACTATCTTGAAACAAGCAAAGCTGAAAGGTCGGTGTGGTTAATGAAATGCCCTGGATTAGTTTCACACTCTCTGAAAGGCCCTCAACTCTCTTCTTCTTCCTCTTCTACTTCTCCTTCTCAAGCGGTTGCCAAAGTTATTCTTGTAATAGCCCAAATTTCAATGGTGTCATAAATAGTGATTCGAGACCACCAAATCTGACAAATGAACTCGTAGACCATATTATTTAATATTTACAAGTAAAATGTAGCTTTTAAAATATTTTTAAAATAGTAAATTATGTTTTATAAAGATTTATTTGGTCAAGAAATCGAGAAAAGAGGTATCGAGATCTCGTGTTATAAACCGAGTCATAAGTATTTTTATGAATATTTACGGAATGTCAATAAGTTAGTATTAAAATTTCGTTAGAAAATTTTGATGTTTGGGTGGTTAATTAAATAAAAGGACTAAATTGAAAAAGGTGTAAAAGTTGCTAGAAGGATTAAATAGATTAATTGTCAAATGAGGAAGGATCTAAAGTTAAAATAAGCCAAATGAGATATTTTGGGCGGCAATAGCTGAGAAAAATCAGGAAATGGGTAAAATAAGGGCAAAATTGGAAAATTGCCAAAATTAGTTAAATAAAAATGGGACCAAATTGGAATATCTAGAATTTTCTTCATTTCTCTTCATTTTCTTCAGCTGAAAAACAGCTATGGGAGAGAGTTTCAAGCTGGTTTTCATACTCAAGCTTCATGTAAGTTTAATTCTTACTTTCTCCTTGAAATTTCTATGTTTTTAGACTTTTACAATTGGATCCAACTTACTATGTCATTAGTTTTTTATTCTATGGCTAATTTTTAAAGTTGATGTCAATTAGTGCTGGAAGAATATGATGAATAAATATTGAATTGAAGCTATAATTTTGTTATATGATGATTTTATCAAGTAAAATTGATGGAAATTAGTTTTAGGACCTAATTGTGAAAGAGTTGAAATTAAGGCCTAGTGTTAAAATTTTGATTTTCAAAGGTTATGAAGTAGTTTAAAATGATATAGAAAAGTATTAAATGAGAAAATTAGCTCAATTGAGGGTTAATTGATCAAGGATTGAATTGTATGAAATGTGGAATTTGAGACAAAATAGAAATCAACATGTTATACTAAAGCAGTTTTGGACAGCAGCAGTTGTCTATCTTTGAAAAATAATAAAAAATGGTATAAATTTAATTAGAAGTTGAGTGACATATAGAATTAAAGCTTGTTGAGTCTATTTTCATATAAAAGAAACAGAGCAAGCAAAGGAAGTCTACATTTTGAGATATTTAAATTTTGGTAAGACTGGTTTAGAATAACTTCGTGAGCCCGTGTTCTTACTTTAGAAATTCACTAAAAATTTTAAAAAAATAATTATGCATTATAATTTATATGTCTGTATTCCTTAGTGATCCTATTTTCATTAAAAATAATCAGAAACACTATATGAAAATTTTACTATGAGATAATTTATTTTAGTGAAGAGAGGTCAGAGCAGTAGGACTGTGTAACAGGGAGAACTTAACTAATAAATTGTACTAATTGGCCATACCAAAATTTTGGAAATATTATGGTAAGAATATATGTGAGTCTAGTTTCAAATAAAACTTACGGATCTTAATTTGGAGTTCTGTAGCTCAAGATAAAAATAATTTAGTGACTATGACACGGATGGACAGCTTGAATATTCACATAAGTAAATAGTGAAAATTATAGATAATGTTACTTACAAGTGTGTTGTTTATACTAAGGATTTGGATGGAGAGGAGGAGGAGGAAAATAATAAATGAATGACTTGTGTATAAATTGATCACATGCTCGATTATAATTGATAAACGTTGAGGTAGAAATGATATAATGCTTTATTTCAAATATTTATTATGAAACTAAGATTATCGTTATGGTATAAAAATCAATTGTAAGTTCATGTAACTTGAATTATATTCTTAAATGCTTGAAATGTATGTTATTGATATGAATATAATTTGAATGTTCATTGTATGAAAGTTGATGAAACATTGACATATTTGATAAAAAGGGAAGAAATCCGGTTGAATGAAAGGAAAATTCGATGGATCTCGAAAAGAAATTGACCGTAAAAGGGTCTAGCCGGACGGGTGATCCTATCTCGATATAGCCCTCCGAAGAATATGTGGAAAATGGATTTAGCCGGATGGGTAATCCGAATTAGGGTCTGAATTTAGCTGGATCGGTAATTCAGATCAAGCTCATTAGAGTAATTGTCGTTCTGAGGATTTAGCCTGGAATGGTAATCCCGACAATACTCTATGAGTTTATATTCTGAGGATTTAGCTCGGGTGGTAATCCACTGTAAGGATGAGGTTCATGGAGTGTGCTCTCTTCTGGGATTTAACTCGGGTGGTAATCCCATTGTAAGGATGAGGTTTTATGGAGTGTGCTCTCGAAATGGAAATGTGCCCACATGAACATGAATTGACGGACTTGGATTTGTACACTAAAGTGTACCTCTGAAAATCCATCGAAAATTCCAAGAAATTCAATGGGATAAATATGGAAAAATATCAAGGAATGGAAATCATGATATATGTTATGTGATATAAGGAAATACGAGTTGATGAGACATGAACGTAGAACTTGGTTGTGAATGAGTTCATTTGTAATTATATATTTGTACATCCTTGAGTCTATTATCTGTATGAATTGGTATTCCAAATGAGTTAATGAGAAGAGTTCTAATATGAAATAATCATAATTCTAAATGAAATATTATGAAAACGTATTTGAAATACATTGGTATGTCTTGTATATGTTATTTGAGTTCATAATGTGTAAAGTAATGTATGTGGAAATATGAGATGATGATACATACATGGAATTTATTGGTGGATACGTACATCCAAATTTATATGATAGATTGTAGTGAACATTGAAATTGGGCTCAATAAGTGATTTGTCACTTTAAATTGTGATTAGCGGGAAGGGTTAGTGAATTGCATGTTTATGAATTGTTACACGTATTTGTCGAAATACGAGGAAATGATAGTAATTGATACATGGAAATATG
Source organism: Gossypium rotundifolium (assembly GCA_025506655.1). Taxonomy (NCBI): domain Eukaryota; kingdom Viridiplantae; phylum Streptophyta; class Magnoliopsida; order Malvales; family Malvaceae; genus Gossypium; species Gossypium rotundifolium. The sequence goes on along the minus strand of CP106725.1, from coordinate 9,377,022 downwards.
AGACTATGATATATATAAAAACATGACATATGTTTGATAAATGTGTTCATTCATAATTATGGAATGGTGCACCTCAAGTGCACTATATGTGTAAAGAAACTTTTATAGTTAATTTCGGTATTTGAGCGATAAATGGCTTAAATTGTCTGTGAGTATTCCGTACTCCTCGGTAATGCCTCATACTTTATTCCAGCAATGGATACGGGTAGGGGGTGTTACAATTCTTTCCATTGACCCTCATGTTTCCAGTGATGATAATGACTCCTCTTCTCCTCAGGTTTCCATCCTTTTAAACAATTACATTGTGCTGATTTGTTGGGTTTGTTTCATTACATGCATTCGTCTTTCTTTCTCCTTTTTTTTTTCTTTTATGTTTCTCTTTATCTTATGTGATTTTCAGGATTTTTTTTTTTTTTTGCTTATCTGGGTTAATGGGGTTATAATTGGTAAAGTTTTAATGCATTCTTGGTGTTTTGGATATGTTTCAGTACATGCATTTGTTTTCTTTATCGTTTTCTTTTTTTCCCCTCTTTTATCTCATGTGATTTTCAGGGATTTATTTTGTTTATGTGGGTTAATGGGTTTTAATGTGTTAAGTATCTTTTGATTTTCTGGGTTTGTTTCACTGCATGCATTTTTTCCCCTTTGTCCATATTTGAACTTTTTTTTTAAAGTTTTCCTCTTATGTTTTGTGTTTTTTATGGCTTTTCAAATTCTGGTTTAATGGAACGTTGTTGATTTTTCTTTTTTCTCTTTGGGAAATAAAATAGAAATAAAATAAGAAATCTTTGCTGAGTAATATGTAATGAAAGTTTTTAACTTTGACCATTTTCTATTCTTTAACATTTTTCTGTTAAGCAAATTTTGTCACTTTTTTTTCCTGTTACCTTGGATATATTGGTGTGGGTGAATTATATTTTAGTTTGGTTGAAATTGCTTGCATGCATAGTTTTTCAGTTACAGGGAGATGAGCTTTTGTTCTATATTCATTATGATGTTCCCATGGAAGAATGAATCTTGTAATATTGGTGCCATTTAGATAGTTTTATTTATAACGATGTTTTAGAGAAAGGCTTGATCCGATAATAATGCGATCATAGAGTAATGATGTTAGTTGAAACCATGAGATTGTCTTGACTTGAATGGGTGTTTAAAGCTCTTGATATTGTATAAAAAAAGTTGAAACCATGAAATTTTAAGTAAGTTAAGACAATAACTGTTGATGTTGGTTCCCAAACTATATAAACAAATTTGGGTTCTTGTCTTTGAACAATAAATCTAAAGGCAGACATCTTTTTGGGAAACTCCAATACTTTTGTATTTTTGTTATTGTTTTATTTTAACCCCAATTGGTCATTGGGTTTCAATTCAACCACAAATTCTAGAACACTTAAAAAGAAAATCACCCCAACGTTCATACATTTTTTCATGTTTTCTTCTTTCTTTTTCTTTTGACCCTTTTTGTCTCCTTCAACTCCTTCTTTTGACTAAGTTTTTCTCATATTGGGAGGTATCAAATATATATAGACAATTATTTTATATATATATATATATTTGCTTCAGTTGACTGCTTCCTTCCTTCTATGAAAACTGATTGATTTCTAAATAGAAAGAATGGGTTATATATATATGATTTCTATTCAACTTTCTTTCCCTTGTCCTTTATCACCATTGTTCTTCCTTTGGAAAGAGAAAAAAAGACTCCTGGTCATGAAAATGGAGATTAATTTGTTGGCAGAATCTCACTGTTGAGCATTATTGATGTAGGATAGGTAGGCTAGCTACATTCAGCTGCAAACACCAAGGATGACGTCCGACTTGCCTAATGTACCTTCCATGTATGATTTTCTTCTGTTTTTATTTTCCCAAGCTCTACTATTTTGTTATATATGTATTGAATTTGTTGATTGAATTGTTTTCTAATAATGCAGGCGCGATCCTGATTTCATGGAGCTGGTATGGGAAAATGGTCAAGTTCTCATTCGAGGTTTATCGTAAGTACATTTTAGCTTTTCTTTTGAAAATTATATATATATATATATATAAACTCTTTTCTTGTAGGTTGTTGTATTGTTGATATTCTTTGCTTACTTAGCTATTCTTTGGATCTATATTACCGGAAAACTTGTTCTGGGATCATATTACAAGACGGGTCTCGTCTCTATTGTCACCGCAATGGTCTCTTTCTATGTTGATAATCTTTGTAATAGCTAATTCTTTATGCAATATGATTTGTTTAATTGATCTTTTTCCCCAAATTTTGAACAGGATTACGAGCTCTTCTTTTGTTAGTTGGGCTCCTTGAGATTGGGTCTAAGATTAATTTTGTATCACCAACGGTATGTTTTACTAGTTTTCTACTAATGGAATCGATTTTCCATGTATTTGTCTTTGGTTGGCATTTTGTTAAGCTTCTATTTGTGTATATTGTTAATATCAAGATGCAAAAAGGTGCTTTAAGTATGCTTTTTGACTTTTTACTTTTCTCGTGAATTTTGGTTTGGTTTCTATATAATGCAATTCATTTACCAATTGAGGCGAATTTAACTCACATCACTCAAATATTGAAGATCTGGCTTTTTCTTCTTCATTTCCCGATATTTTTCCGTATTTGATTCACCATTTTGAATCTTTTAGAGTGATTCGAGGGCATGCTTTGCAACTAAAAGGCAAAGGATTTATCTTATATGTATGTGGTCATATTGTTTCGTTTTCGGTTGTATGTTGTTGAATTGCTAGCTGGACATATTGCTTTTAAACCCGAAACAAGGGATTTGAGATTTTGTATCTTTCAATGCAAAACTTTTCAGTGGTTGTTTTATGCAAATGTTTGCGTGTAATATCCAACAGAGGACTTGAGTCATTATCGACAACTTTCATATTCGGTTTTCTTGTAAGTTCTTGTCAATTTTCCGATAGGTTGTTTTAGGCATCTGAAATCTTGAAACTCTTTATAGTCTAATTCATATTGGTAGAACATTGGGAGCATGCATATATATTCAAATATAACTTGGTTTATGCTATATCAAATGTTTTTAAATCTTGGAACTTCTTTTTAAAATTATTGGCTTGCTGAGATCCTCCCTATGGAGTGACAATATAAAAAATGCACAAATTGTCTGCAAATATGAAGAAGTCAACTTATGACTTTGGCAGAATTGTTGCACAGGATGTATATCAGCCTCCGTGGCGTAACTATAAGCTATTGTTTACACTTTAGTCTTCTTTTAATATCTTTTTCTTTCCTTGGTGTGGAGTTGCTATTTATTTAATTTTCTTTTTCTCTAATTTGTCTTTCCATTTGCCATCCCTTTTTCAGACTCTTCTATTTATTTAATTTTCCTTGTGTTGTTAGGACTTTTTCTTTCCATGTGTTATTACTTATTTTATTATAAATTTTTATTTTGGTGGGCAAAACACATTCACCCAAATTTTGTTGCCATCTCTAAGAAATTTAGCTATTTCAGGTTGTCATTATTAGCCATCTTCGCTTTAATGTGAAGTTGTTGACATAAAATGTGCTCATTTACTTTTTTTTTCTTTTAAATTACTTGTTTACTTTGTTACTTTGTTTATTTAATGGTCATGTATAGCACCTTGTAGGCAGATCAGCCTATATTGTAGCTGTTTGCCCTCCCCTGCTAGAGTTCTTTTTTATCTGCTCCATTTGCATCGAACAATATGCATATTTGCTATAAGCTAAGAGGAGATGTTTTGGGAGTGTTGAATGGGTGAATCTAGTTGACTTTTGTTGGCCTTGACAAAATAATGAGAGCTGAAAATCTTATTTTCTGTGGAGAGCAATAAAGATTGAGCATGTGCTAAGACTTTCTTTTTAACACAGGTGTATCATAATGGAGTTGGCATCTTCTCTTATTTCAAGGGCAGAGGAGGACCTTATTGATTTTATCTATGTCTTAATAAAGCAAACTTTTCAGGTATATAATATTCCCATTCTCTTATTGTGTTATTTTTTTACATACTAATCTAGCCTTAAAATGCTCACTAACCTCTTTTAGTAAACAAATGAGATCGGTCATCATGAAGCATATTATGCTTTAAGAAGAATTTTGAAGGGCATTGTACATAAACTTGCAGACTTAATGACTCGTACTAGTGGGAACACATCTAATACAAACCATGTTAGTCTTCACTCAACTATTTTTGCTTGTTCCCTTATTGAGAAGTATTGTGGTTTTAAATTTATCAAAATATTGTTTGTGTTATGATGTTTTACTGAATTTAAGTTATTGTTTCATCAAGTTCTTTGTTTTCTCTACTAAAATTTACTCTTGAATGCTCTTGTTGATATATTTGCCTTGTAATTTTTTATACGTTGTTCATCTGACATGTACTTGAATGAACTCGCAAAGAGTGGCTAAGTTTTAGTAAAATGAAGGGATTGCTAATTCAAAAATACAGATGATAAGTGTCAAAATTTAGTATTTGGTTTGGAACAATGAAGGCTTTGTTGTTTTTCTTATCTTTATTTATGTTCGCAAACTTGTTCATTTAGTTGGCATGATCGGCATTATAAGATGGTCAAGTAAGATGAAACCCGCATATTCCTCTCTTTTCGCATCGATTAATTTTAATACCAATTTTAATGCATTTAGTTTGAAAAGTATGCTATGTTTGCCATATTTTATATGTCCATGTTGCATCCAAATAATTTATCGATTATGGTTTAACATCATGACAACAAAATGTCATATTATGTTTTACTAATCCTATGTTTAAGGTTCACTACTTCACTTGTGATTCTTTGTATCTTCCATGGTGATCATCGGAAAACTATTGATATCCTTTTTCGTTATAATTTGCGACTTGAATTGTGTAGGATCATCGATTCTTTATTACGAGCCGAGAGGATCTTGACTCTTTTGCCTATAACCCTTGTGTTGATAACTTAATGCATTCAAACATGTGGTTGGTACCTATATTGAAAGACTATGTTGTTGGAGCATCTCTTAGCTATTATATGTAGCATTTGGTAATGCTAAAGGATTTGTATAGAACCGTTATCAAAGTAATGCTAAAGGATTTGCTTAAGCGGGTAGAGGATAGGAATGGATTTGTATATAAATTGTTATCCAATCAACGCTTGTTTGCGTGCTGTGATAATAGTGTTTTCTATTGCATGCTTCTTTTTGATATCTGCTCTTTTTTATAATATTTTAATTTTTTTATTTTTCATGATTTTTAGTGGCATTTTTTGTAAAAACGCCGCTAAAGATATGGCTTGTAGCGGCGTTTGGAGAAAAAATGCCGCTAAAGGTCATGTTTTTAGCGGCATTTTAGGAAGCGCCGCAAAAAAATCCTACTCTTTAGCGACGTTTTTATGGGGGAGCGCCGTTAAAGGTCATGAACTTTGTCGGCGTTTATCGAAAAGCGCTAAAGGTCATGACCTTTAGCGGCGCTTGTGGTAAAAGCGTCGCTAAAGGTCATGGTCTTTAGCGACGTTTGTGGTAAAAGCGCCGCTAAAGGTCATGGTCTTTAGCGGCGTTTGTGGAAAAAGCGCCGCTAAAGGTCATGGTCTTTAGCGGCGTTTGTGCAAAAAGCTTAGCTAAAGGTCATGACCTTTAGCGGCGTTTGTGAGAAAATCGCCGCTAAAGTTTACGGTGTTTGTTTTAGCGGTGTTTTTGGCGGCGCTTTCAAAAGCGCCGCAAATACTATTAGTGGAGCTTATAAACGCCGCTAAAAGCCTAAAAAATGCCGCTAAAAGTATGTTTTGCTGTAGTGATGATACTGTTTTGGATTAAAATGTATGATTATTGTTTGGTTATTGTACATGACAAAAATGGATTTTTTTGTGTTAAATTATTTTTGTTTTGGTTATTGTCTACCATTGCCTCGGTTGTATTAAAGTGTTTGGTTATTGTTTGCCATGTATATGACAAAAATAGATTTGTTTGTATTAAATTATTTGGTTATTGTACATGATAGAAATGAATGTGTTTGTATTAAATTGTTTTTGTATTGGTTATTATCTGTCATTGCCTAGGTTGTATTAAAGTGTTTGGTTATTGTCTGTCACTACCTTTATTGATATTAAATTTGTTTGGCATGTTTAATTGATGATGAATTTAATGAAAGTGAAGAAGAAATGTCTGATTTTGATGTGTATGATAGTGATGTGTCTAGTAGGATTAGGGTTAATTTAGATGCCTTAAACATGGATGATATAGAAGTACGGGAACTGTGTGATAGTGATGATTCTGATAGGTTAAATAATGCACAGGAATCTAATTTAGATGGCCAAAATTGGCTTGAGTTCAACTCAAACAGTGACATGAGTAATTTAAAACTTCATGTTGGAAAGTTATTTAGGTCCAAAGACAATATAAAAGAAGCTACCAAGCAGTATAGTAGGTTGAATAATTATTTTATTAAGTTCCTAAAAAATGATCTAAAAAGGTTAAAGGCAGTTTGTGGTTCAAAATGTTCTTGGTATATATGGGCCTCTAAACTACACCCTAATGGCCCTACTGACTAGACTTGGCAAATTAGGAGTTCAAACCCTAAGCATACTTGCTCTAAAGTCTATAAAACTAATAATATAACCTCAGATTGGATAGGTCAACATTATAAAGACAAGTTCATTGTTAATCCTGATTATTCTTTGACATCATTGCAACAAGATGTCAAAAAAGATTTCCTTTGCCTTGTCTCACTAACCAAATGTAGGAATGCTAAACTTAAGGCATTAAAATTTACTTGAAGGAGCTTATAAGGCTCAATATGAGAATATTTATAAGTATCTATTAGAGTTTAGGATCCAAAATATTGGAACAACAATAATCTGTTATCTAGATAATAGGTTGTTTCAAAGGATGTATGTCTGTCTGCAAGTATGCAAAGATGGGTATAGGGTTGGTTGTAAGAGGATAATAGGTTTAGATGGATGTTTCTTGAATGGTTACTTTGGTGGCTACCTATTGGCAGCTGTTGGGATAAATGCAAATAATGGAATTTATCCTATTGCGTATGCTACTGTTGAAAGTGAAACCAAGCATCATGGCTCTAGTTCTTAGAGCTACTTGGACTTAGAAATTATGAGTTCATATCAGGTATCTTTCATGTTTGACAAATAGAAGGTAAAACTCCATTTATCTGCTATGTTTTATGTTATTAATGTTTAGGATGGTATGTCAAAGAATTAATGTAACACCCAATATTAGTGGGTCCTGAGTCTAGGCGAGTAACCCGAAGGAATCTGAATGGCGTGATCATGTCCGTCCAATTGAAACTTCCGGCATATACGGAGGGCGCATAGCTAATGTTAGAATATAAGGTAATGATTGCTCTCGAAAATGTGTGAATATGTATAGAAGAAGAGATTGATAAGTGTATCAAGGGTTCTTGGGTAATGAGGGTATCGCCAAAGGTAAGGTATGCCGAGTTTGTCTAGTTATGGTTCAAGTTGTGTTCTAACAAGATGATCAAGAATGAACGAAGGGATAAATCAATGATACATAAAGATTTTGGATTCTTGTATGTTTCTATACAACTGTAAGCCACTAATAAGGACAATTTTGAAAGTTGGTGACACGTATCAAGTTCCACTATGAGAACATGGGTTTTACATATATATTGATGTGAGTTTTATAAGAAAGCTAAAGTTATCTTCTTCTTTCTAGTTGAAAAAACCATTGCTAACTTGTTTTAAAGTTGATCGAGGATCTTTCTTACTAAGCTGAAACTAAAGATCGAAGTTCATGTAAAAGGAAGTTTATGTAAAAAGTTGTTCATATCCTGGGTAAGTATTATGGACTTGCATGTTGATTGTTGAAAGAGTAAGTCTATTTTATGTGTGTAAATAGCAAGATGAGGAAGTGAGGTGTTGCATAGAGGTTATCTGGGTTTCAGATGACGATAGAAGTTTTACGGATGAGTTTTAATGGTATCCCTATGTCTTATAAGCAATGAATTGCTGAGATTTTGTGATGGGTGTTTAGATCTGAAGATTAAGTTGTTGTTCTTGAATGAAAGGTGAGCCCCTAGCTGACTCCTGTATATGTAAACTAGTTTAGTCTAAATACTTCTGTGAACAATCGTATGAACTATGAACTGAGATTAGAAAAGGATGATACGATGAGTATGTTGATATATGAATATTGGATAAGATTTGCATGTATAGTTTGTATGAATCTGAAAAGTATAGAGTATGTGATAAGAAATTTGGAGTCGAAATTATAACTGTAAGAGCATGTTTGAGATGTATGTTAAGTTTGGTGCTAATGCATGAAAGGTCTGTTACGTGAGTTTGTGTCTGTTCACCGTAATGAAGTTTGAAAGGGGTTTGTCAGGACTTTAAACACGATCTCTAAAAGAAAAAGTCTATGGCCATGGCACCATATTGTGTAAGATCATAGTTGAGCTATGACATTATATAGAAAAAAAACTAAATGAATGTGATTACCCAAAAGGGGTTCTCTGCGTGACCCAGGACGATGAAGGGCAAACCTCACGAAATATGAGTCTATGCAAATCCCTTTGGTAAACACGCTAGAAAAGGAAGCCTTTGTGGCAATCCATGAAAAGGAATCCTTTTGTGGCTATCTATGAAAAATAAGTTTTTATGGTTATATATGAAAAGGAAGCCTTCATGGCAATCTATGAAGAGAATGCCCTTATGGCGCACTCTGAAGAATTGTATTCAAGGTGAACTCTTAAGGAAATGCCTCTATGGTTGACCCTGGGGGAAAGTTATGGCATTCACGGTGAACTTTGAAGGAACGATAGTTGTAATGAACTTGAAAGGAAAATCCCATGTGGTGCATCATGTTATACCTTCGATGAGATATTCTAATGAGCTTCCTTTGTGGCGAGCTTCGTATAAACTGTTATGGCGTATCCTACATGGTCTTAAGATAAGAGTAAAGAAACTGTAATGCGCCAAAGCATGTGGCAAATTCAGAGTATGGGTTAAATAGACTTGAAGAACCAATCTGAATAAGGGTTATTTTGGTAAATTGAAGAAGGTTATATGTTTGTAATTATTAGAAGAAAAAGGGTACTCTCCAAAAGGATCAAATCGTATAATTAAAAAATGTATCTTCTGTCGTAACTATTTTTTTGAAAACGGGGTCGACTTGGATTTTGAAAATGAAAACAAATGTGGGAGTCGCCACCAATCTTTTTTGATGAGGTGTGATCGGGTCCCCCCGTAAAGCGGTTGTTTTTAATAAATAGTTTGATTTATCAAAACAACGACTTTGGTCTATGAAACTCAGAAAATGAATTTGGGAGTTGGTTACGTACGAGGAAGGGTTAGCACCCTCGATACGCCCAAAATTGATACCTAATTGATTAATTAATGTCTTAATGTCAAAAATTGGAATAGATTTTAAAAATATGAATCCTTTTAGAAAATTTTTGGATAATTCGAATTGGATATCGAAATTTTCTTGTTCCGAAGAGATGAAATACCACATCCAGTACGTTAGGACACGATGTTTCAACCCTCGACACCAAAATCATTTCATGATTTCCGAAATTCATACATTGTAATTTTAAAAGGGTATTCCACTATTTGGCCAAACCCAAAAACTGAAACCCAGCACGATTGGGCACGATTCCTCGAATTTCCAAATACAGAATATTGCCTTGGTGTAGAAAATCTCATCTTGAAATAACGAAATGTCACATCCAATACGTTAGGAAACAACATATCGAATTCTCGAGAATAAGCTTTTATTTATTTAAAACTTTATTGCTTAAAAGGATATTTTGATATTTAGGTTAAACAAGAAGAATCGAAACCCAATAAGTTAGGGCACGACTTTCCCGAATTTCCAAAACGCGAAACGTTACCTTATTTTGAAAATCCTTATTTTTGAATAATAGCGAGTGCAACATGTAGAGGCATACATTTATTTTGTTTGACAGAATGAAGCGATATAAGTTGGATAAATATGTTAGGATTTAACACGCGATGTGATGGCACAATGTGAAAATAGTAACAATCATGGAATAATAATACATGGATAAAATACTATACGAATGAACAACAGTGATATGAAAATACGAATGAGCGAGCTATAATACACATACGCATGACATCCACATAACTTGCACTATTTAAATATCAACAATAATAATCAAAAGACAAATAAATTAAACAATATATATAGCAATTTGCAATAGGTAAAAAGTTGGAATAGATAAAATGTATAAAAAAAAAAACATGCACTTTGAAATGTCAATAATTAGTTTAAAATAAATAATGTAAAAAGGTTTTAAAATCAATAATATACAAAACAATTTTTAAGAAATGATGTATAAAAACTTTAAATAGGATCGTGCACACACACACACACATATATATATATATATATATATATTTGTATGTAAAAGTATAAAATAATAATGTGAAGAAATCTTAAAATAAATAATGAATCAATTTAAATAAATAATATATGGAAGATTTTGAGATAAATAATTGTATGAAAAGAATCTTAAAATAAACAACATATATAAAAGGTTCTTAAAAATAGAATGTAAAAGCTTATAATAAATAATAATAATAATAATAATAATAATAATATGATTTTTAAAGAAAACAAATAAATAAATAAATTTATTTTGCAAATCAAGGACTATATTGAAAACAAAATAAAGATCCAGGGGTTAAAATTATAATAAATCAAGAAAAGGGGGAACAAGGACCACATCGCTACGCGCGTAAACTTGTGAGGGCCAAATGGGTAAATAACCCACCCTGATGCACAGCCTTTCGGTGCAGGACTAAATCAAAAAAAGCGCGTAATGTTCGGGGTAAAATTAAAAATTAAAAAAATAAAATTTGGTACGATTAAACGATGGCGCAACGTGGGAGGACCAAATGCGGAATTTACCCATTTAAGGTAAAAACTCGGTGGCCGACGGTGTGCCAAAAGATGGGCCCTTAGCTCTGTTTGATACCCCAAAAATCGAGAGAAGCAAAAGGAGAGAAAACTCCTCTGTTTTCGGTTCGATCACGATGACGGAAAGGAGGTTCCGACGATGCGCCCCAAGATTCAGGTCCGTTTCCTTTCTCTTTTGCTCTTCTCTTTTATTTTTATTTGTTAAATATTTCGAAAATAGTAAAATAAGAAATAAAAAAATAGTAAAATAATAACAGAAAATAAGAACGGAATCAACCTTGCAATTTTTGCTTTTGATTTAAGATAGTTCGTAAAAAATAAAGCCCCCCCAGCCAGCCGAAGCTAATACAATATTTGTTTCGATTTTTATAACCGATTTACAAAGATTCGGTTTTGTTTTCTTTCGTTTTGTTTCTCTGTTATTTTGTTTTTTCATTTTGTTTCCTCTGCTATTTTTGTTGTTTTCTTCCTTGTTCGTGGTGGTTGCGTGTCTTTGCTTCTTTGTTGTAGGTGACGTGAGGCGTCGTAAGAGGCGATTTAACAGAGGGCACCGATGGGCGGTGGCCAATGGAAGAGGCTACTGAGACACTTAGGGATAGGGTTCTAAAATTTTTAAATTTTTAATGATATAGATTGGGCTAGGGTTTTTAATTTGGGCTATTTGTTTAAGTGGGCTTGGGGTAGATTGAGGTTTAGTGGGACAGAATTTGGGTTAATGGTTTGGTTTTAGTTTCTGTTGTAATTGAACATTTATTTTTGGACATTTTTGGGTTTTAATCTTTTTTTTGGATTAGGCCAAAATTGGCTACTACAGCTGCCCCTCTTTGATCATTGTTGTGTAATGAGAATTGAGCAAAGACTTCAAAGGAGCCAATTTTGCCTAGTCTTGCCGAATCTTGACTTCTTTGGTGGTTTTGACCTTCGAGTGGCCTCGCTTTAACTCACTGCAACTTCAGGGGTAATTTTAACCTGCTTCACTGCATCTTCGGGGAGATAAAGTTTGTAATGATCTACTCTACTACAACTTTAGAGAGATAAGATCTGATAATTCAGCTTTAATCTGTTTCACTGTAATTTCAGGGAAATAAGATTTGCTATCTTCAGTCTGCTCCACTGCAACTTCAAGGAGATAAGACTTGTATCTTCAACCTGCTCCACTGCAACTTTAGAGAGATAAGGTTTGTTTTGATCTACTCTACTACAACTTCAGAGAGATAAGATCTGATAATTCAGCTTCAATTTGTTCCACTGCAACTTCAAAGAAATAAGATCTGTTATCTTCAGTCTGCTCCATTGCGACTTCAGGGAGATAAGACTTGTATCTTCAACCTGTTCCACTACAACTTCAGGGAGATAAGGTTTGTTTTGATCTGCTCTACTGCAACTTCAGAGAGATAAGATCTGATAATTCAACTTCAATCTGTTCCACTACAACTTCAGGGAAATAAGATCTGCTATCTTCAGTCTGCTCCACTCAACTTCAGGAAGATAAGACTTGTATCTTCAACCTGCTCCACTGTAATTTCAGGGAGACAAGGTTTGTTTTGATCTCGCTTCTCGCAACTTTAGAGATAAGATCGATAATTCACTTCAATTGCTCCATCAGTAACCCGTGGAAACAAGATCTGCTATCTTGATCTGTTCCACTGCAACTTCAGGGAGATAAGACTTGTATCTTCAACCTGCTCCACTGTAACTTCAGGGAGAAAAGGTCTATTTTGATCTGCTCTACTGCAACTTCAAAGAGATAAGATCTGATAATTCAGCTTCAATCTGTTCCATCGCAACTTCGGGAGATAAGATCTGCTATCTTCACCGCTTCCTCTGCAACTTCGGGAGATAAGACTTGTATCTTCAACCTACTCCATTGCAACTTCGGGGAGATAAGGTTTGTTTTGATCTCGCTCATCGCAACTTTAGAGATAAGATCGATAATTCACTTCAATCTATTCCACCGCAACTTCGTGGAAATAAGATCTGCTATCTTGATCGCTTCCACTCAACTTCAGGGAGATAAGACTTGTATCTTCAACCTGCTCCACTGCAACTTCAGGGAGATAAGGTTTGTTTTGATCTGCTCTACTGCAACCTTAGAGAGATAAGATCTAATAATTCAGCTTCAATCCATTCCACTGTAACTTTAGGGAAATAAGATCTACTATCTTCAGTCTGCTCTACTGAAACTTTAAGGAGATAAGACTTGTATCTTTTACCTGCTCCACTGCAACTTCAGGGAGAAAAGGTTTGTTTTGATCTACTCTATTGCAACTTTAGAGAGATAAGATCTGATAATTCAGCTTCAATCTGTTCCACTGCAACTTCAGGGAGATAAGATCTGCTATCTTCAGTCTGCTCCACTGCAACTTCAGGGAGATAAGACTTGTATCTTCAACCTGCTCCACTGCAACTTCAAGGAGATAAGGTTTGTTTTGATCTGCTCTACTGTAACTTCAAAGAGATAAGATCTGATAATTCAGCTTCAATCTATTCCACTGCAACTTCAGGGAAATAAGATCTGCTATCTTTAGTCTACTCCACTGCAACTTCAGGGAGATAAGACTTGTATCTTCGATCTACTTCGCTCAGGAAGGCAAGGTCTGTAATCTTCACCGATGTTGCTACACCGTCATCCTGGGGACATGTCCTGTAAACTCGATTTCATATGTTTATGTTTATGCCAAATGATTAGGGCACTATGATCGGAATGAATCTAATGCTCCTAACTAAATGTATTATGGACGACATTTGCATGAATACAGAATGTCATGAGAATGATCCCTCGTGTAATGATTAGGATGTAGTGATCAGAATGAATCAAATACTCCTAACTGAATGATATTATGGATGACACTTGCACGAATGCATGAAAATGATCCCTTTTTAAAAGCTTTTTCCAGGTTGTATCACTTGACGTAATGTCCTATCTTCTTGCTTGGGTGATATTCTGACCGAAAACCCAAAGAAACAATCGTATTTTGCTCAACCAATTTGCCCTGCTGTAATTTTCAGAGTCCTTTCCACTGTACCTTCTGGGATATAAAGTTTGTACCTCCCACTGCAACTTCAGGAGAATAATATTTGGTTTCTTTATCCATCCTACCGCAACTCTGAGGTATAAGATTTGTATCATCTTTAATCAATTTGATCTATTACACCATTCGCTGGGTATAATAACCAGATGTATGTGCTTAATACTTTTGTACACTTGGGTTGACATTGCTATTCATTTGTCGAGGTTGTATCACCGATGAAATGTCTCATCTTTTATTCAACTGATACTTTTGACAAAAAATCTTAATAGGTAATCTCAAATTAGACTCATTTCCAACCCTTAGTTCTGGTGAATTATGAACAATAGACCTGTGTCAGGTTCTCGTATCATTTAGAAACTTTCAAAGTAATATTCGAAACTCCTTTTATGAAAGTGTTATTAGTCCACTAATCGTTATTTCAATGCAAAATGCTTGAAAAAGATCATAATGATGGACGAAATGAAAATTTATTGGGAGCATAACTCGAAACAAACAAGTTAATCAAAGCTAGCAAATGCAATGAAGAAGAAAGTTTATTAAGATTGTATTTTGAAAAGAATAAGGTAATCAAAGATAATAAACTCAAAATGGGTAAAACAGAAACTAGGTGCCCCAAATATCGCAGCCTGAGCTTCTCTGTACAATCCTCTTTAGGACCATTTTGAGCTCAATATGTGCTGAGAGGATCTAGAGTACTCTGTTGATGCCCCCAAGACGTAACATCTCTCCTTCTTATTAATTTTGAGAAAGCGAGACTATAGCATGCCCCATTTTTGATCAAAATTTGAGCTGCCCTTTTCGGGTTTTCAACTCAAATCCCTTTGGTCTCAAGGCGCCCTTTGAGGATTTTCGCCTTGGCCTCTCCTCTTTTTTTCTTTCTTTTCTTTTCCTTTCTTTTTATCTTCTTTTCTTTTCTTTTCTTTCTTTTTTTTTTTTTGAAATATTTCTTGATTTGAAATCATAGGATTAGGCAAGTCCTGGTTATCCCTCTTAGTCAAAATCAACACCTTTCTAGAGAAGGCATTCTTTACCCCATACGGTCCTTCCCAGTTTGGTATCCATTTTTCTCATAAGTTCTTTTGTATGGGAAGGATCCTTTTCAAAACTAGGTCTCCTTCATGGAATTCTTTAGGGCAAACTTTTTCGTCATAATTTTGGATAGCTTTCCACCTCTTTCTTCAACCAGGTTTACTTGATCATAATGAAATTAGATCTATTCTGTTTTATCCAACTCAAACTCTATCAAAACTCGGAGGGAATAAATCTTGACTTCAATAGACAAAACTGCCTCTATTCTATAAATCAACGAGAAAAGCGTTTCCCCGGTGGGGGTCCTAACAGATGTTCGACAAGCACAAATGTTGATCTTCATGAGTCTCAATCATTTTCCTGAAGATCTCTTTTTTTTGACCATTTGTTTTGGGTCGATACGGTGTTTAATCTTGAACAAACTGTAAACTTCTGATGTCGCACTGTTGTTCAAATTTAATGCATTGTTAGATATGATCTCTTTTGGGATTCCATACCGACATAGAATTTGCTAACTGTCGACTTTGTGACATTAGCATATGAAGTAGCTTCTGCCCACTTGGTGAAGTAATCGATGACCACAGAGGTGAATCGATACCCGTCAAAAGCTTTTGGCATGATTGGCCCACTGCCATCCATGCCCCACATATAAGAAGGCCATAGAGATGTCCTATGAAGAGACGAATAAGGCACAAGAATCTTATCTGCCATTTTTTAGTATAATTGATGTAATCCCCTTCCATGGTGGACCAGCAATACCCGAACTTCATGATTTGCCTAACCATTGTAAAGCCATTAGCATGTGTTCATCTTCTAAGATTTCATTAGCTTTAACCACATCCATACGTCTTAGTATCCATGGCATATCCTAATACAATTATGCGAAAACATCTTTGATCTCAATAATGTCTCGCTTTGTCTTTGTGGAGATACGGGCTCCGATCTTCACCTCTATCCCTTCTTCTAGACTCACAATGACGTTTTATAAGGTAGGATCTATTTTTCATCTTGTTCTACCATCCTTAACAAATCAAGAGGTAGGTTACAATCTCTGTCGTCTCCAAAGTCCTGAGATCCCTCTAGGTACATATCTTACTCAAAAGTAGACTCAGAGTCAGTAGCAGCGTCGCTCATGTCGTTGATATCTAGGGACCTATTGTAGGTATAAAAGAATATTCAAAGAACAAATGAATATAAGAATAATTATTTATGTGGCATGAACATGAATGAAATAAAGGACTAAAAGAATATTTGCTCAAAGTGAAACGTTAAAATGCATTTTCATTGAAAATATAGATGTTGAACATAAGCCTATTTCACAAAAAGGTTCTTATTTCTCCTAGGCTTAGAGCAATAAGCGTGTTTTGGACATTAATCTGAATCAGTTCTAAAAATACAGGGATCTCTTCCACAATCCCATTGTTCAAAACACTCCCAAGTATGTAGGGGCTATGAAACTTTAATTCCTCGGTTCACTCTTCAGATACATCGTTAATGTTCAGATTCCCCAATATTAGGTTTTGTACTAGAGCCCTGAACTTGATATGCTCCTGATCTCATGCCCCCATTCATCATGGTACTCACAATATTTATCCCTTTAACAGCATAGTTGGGTAACGGATTTTCTGCACTAGAGTGATCATCGAATTTTATAACTCCTATTTTGATGAATCTTTCAATCAGTTTCTTGAAAGCAAGGCAATTTTCCATTGGATGTCCTGTAATCCCGGCATGGTACTCACATTGAGTATTTGAGTCATACCATTTGGGGTATGGGGGTTGTATTGGTTTCAGGTAAAAAAGGGCTACAACATGTGCATCAAACAACATTTGGTACAACTCCCTATACATGATTGGGATAGATGAGAACTGGAGTTTTTTCGAGTTTGATTTTGGATTGAGATCTTGTCTTGGGGAGACCTGATAGCTAGTAGCTGTTGTCTTTAGTTGGCCTATTGTAATCGACTTCGAATTACCCTTCTTATAATTATTTGTATTACTCACTTCTTTTTCTTTCTTCTTCAGGGCCTTTAAGGTCCATTTCCCTTTTCCTTTATTTTAGCTAAGCCATGTACCACAGGATTGACTCGATCATCCCCCGAATTAAAACCTGAACCTATTGAGAGCTTCAACAATACCGAGGTATCAGTCTGGTATCGGGGTTTGATAATGACAGGTCCCCCTTGCGAATGCACGTCTGGTTGGACTAGGACACTTATTAGGGAAAAACTTGGGGAATAAACGATGTCTTCATCATCATCCACACTGTTGACCACTGGCCACTTCTTTTTTCAAGTCCTCCGACTAGTAACTGGGTTAGCTGGCTCATCACATTCATTTGATCTCCATATCCTGTTGGATTTCGGCCAATTGCTCTTGCATCTGTATTTGCCTTTGTTCTAATCTCTCCAACCTTTGTTCCATGTCATCTAGGTTAACTAAAATAATTCACCAAATTAGGGTCTTTTACAAATTTTAATGTATGTGATATAATGTAATGCAAATGCATGAAATGCAATACAAATGCATGGAATGAATGCAAAAAGAATAGAGGCATTGATTATGAATTCAATCCCATTAGCAAAACTTTTCTAGAAAATAAATTTCTTTACATAAAACGGATTGCATATACGGCTTTGTCATCATAGTCCAAGTGAAAAAACCAATCCTTTTCTTCGTATCCGGATGTTATGGTCGTGTCCCGTGAAATTTCTCAATAGTTGCCTCCTCTAGCTCCTTGTTGCTTGGTCCAGGCCGTACCTCTTCACTCACTTATCCTCCACGATGTTCATAAGCTTCTTTAAGAAAATTGAGACATGATGACTCTCTAATAATCCTTGTCGGCTTGAATCCTCGGGCAAAGTCTTGTATTCTTCTGCAGACTATCAGCCCTCTCTCGTTGTTTACCTGGACTATGTTTGAACGGCCGTATTATAATCCAATTTATCAAGTAACCCATTTCCTTATGACAAACTCTTCTATTTAGCAGTCGAATATGAATCAACACCTCATTTCTAAGATGATGCAGTGTGATGCAATGCAATGCAATCATAAACAAAACAAAACATTTTAGCACAGGAGAAATAAACAAAATAGAGTACCTATCCAGGTGACCACTAGGGTTTGGAACAATTCTACCTAGGGTAGGCTCTTAGGGCTCACTATATGTGGTTCGGTTCTAAAGTAAGGGTACCCGAACCAGCAGATTCCTCGATCCTCACCCATTATAGGCTCATATGGACCGAGTTCAGTTTAGGGGAATACATTTCCCTATGGCTACACGGAGATAAAAATCTCACGAAGACATAGGTACGGATGTATCCCGAAAGCGATCTACTATCCTGCACGGAGGTAAAAACCTCACGAAGGAATTGTTTCTCACTTCCACTTAAAGGGTGTGACTATACAGTCATGCAATGTAATGTGTTGAGATATACAAAAACTTGAAATCCAAAAACATGAATAAAATGATGACAAACCGTAAAAAAATGGATGAAATGCAATGAAAGGACTGTATGTTAAAACCAAATTTTCAATTTTCGACAAAAAGACAAAAGTTAATCAATTCACGGCTTGACTCTCTTTTGGGTCCCCAGTGGAATCGCCAAGCTGTCGTAACTATTTTTTTAAAAACGGGGTCGACTTGATTTTGAAAATGAAAACAAATGTGGGAGTCACCACCAATATTTTTGATGAGGTGTGATTGGGTCCCCTCGTAAAGCGGTTGTTTTTAATAAACAGTTTGATTTATCAAAACAACGACTTTGGTCTACGAAACTTAGAAAATGAATTCGGGAGTCGGTACGTACGAGGAAGGATTAGCACCCTCGATACGCTCAAAATCGGTACCTAATTGATTAATTAATGTCTTAATGTCGAAAATTGGAATAGATTTTAAAAATATGAATCCTTTTAGAAAATGTTTGTATAATTCGAATTGGATATCGAAATCCTCCTGTTCCAAAGAGATGAAATACCACATCCAGTACGTTAGGACACGATGTTTCAACCCTCGACACCAAAATCATTTCATGATTTTCAAATTCATACATTGTAATTTTAGAAGGGTATTCCACTATTTGGCCAAACCCAAAAATCGAAACCCAGCACGATTGGGCATGATTCCTCGAATTTCCAAATGCAGAATACTGCCTTGGTTTAGAAAATCTCATCTTGAAATAACGAAATGTCACATCCAATACGTTAGGACACAACATATCGAATTCTCAAGAATAAGATTTTATTTATTTAAAACTTTATTGCTTAAAAGGATATTTCGGTATTTAGGTTAAACAAGAAAACCGAAACCTAGTAAGTTAGGGCACGACTTTCCCGAATTTCCAAAACGCGAAACATTACCTTATATTGAAAATCCTTATTTTTGAATAATAGCGAGTGCAACATGTAGAGGCATACATTTATTTTGTTTGAAACAGAATGAAGCGATATAAGTTGGATAAATATGTTGGGATTTAACACGCGATGTGATGGCACAATGTGAAAATAGCAACAATCATGGAATAATAATACATAGATAAAATACTATACGAATGAACAACAGTGATATGAAAATACGAATGAGAGAGCTATAATACACATATGCATGACATCCACATAACTTGCACTATTTAAATATCAACAACAATAATCAAAAGACAAATAAATTAAACAATATATATAGCAATTTGCAATAGGTAAGAAAAGTTGGAATAGATAAAATGTAAAAAAAACATGAACTTTGAAATGTCAATAAATAATGTCAATAAATTACTTTAAAATAAATAATGTAAAAAGGTTTTAAAATCAATAATATACAAAACAATTTTAAGAAATGATGTATAAAAATTTAAATAGGATCCTGCACACACATATATATATATATATATATATATATCGTATGTAAAAGTATAAAATAATAATGTGAAGAAATCTTAAAATAAATAATGAATCAATTTAAATAAATAATATATGGAAGATTTTGAGATAAATAATTGTATGAAAAAGAATCTTAAAATAAAAACATATATAAAAGGTTCTTAAAAATAGTATGTAAAAGCTTAAAATAAATAATAATAATAATATGATTTTCAAGAAAACAAATAAATAAATAAATTTATTGAGCAAATCAAGGACTATATTGAAAACAGAATAAAGATTTAAGGGTTAAAATTGCAATAAATCAAGAAAAGGGGGAACAAGGACCACATCGCTACGCACGTAAACTTGTGAGGACCAAAAGGGTAAATAACCCACCATGATGCACAGCGTTTTGGTGCAGGACTAAATTAAAAAATCGCGTAATGTTTGGGGAAAAATTAAAAATTAAAAAATGAAATTAGGTACGATTAAACGATGGCGATTGGGAGGACCAAATTTGAATTTACCCATTTAAGGTAAAAACGCGTGGATCCCCTGCTATACGGGTCGGGTCGCACGGGTTTCCCCAAAACGACGCCGTTTTGGCGCCTGGGGAGACCCTTGAAACGGTTTCGTTTTGGTGGGCATATTTAAGCCCAAAATTTCCTTTTTGTTTCAGAACTCCCCTCCTATTTTTCAGACCTCCATCTCTTCAAAAGAAAAGAAAATGGCCTTTTTTTTTTTTTTAGGAATTCCTCATATCCAAGGCAGCTTACCACAAGCCCCACCCCATACGACTAGTCGGGGGGGGCTGTTCGCCTTTTGAATCAAACAAAGTAATTTCTTGATTTCCATTTCAAATTGTTCTCTGGACTTTTTATCAATATGAGGTGATCGTAACACAGTATATAAGACTCGTGATTCAGGCAATCCAATCTTCCGTGTGTAAGGCGGAATAGTAGGTATAAAGTAAATTGCCCAATGTTTCCAAATTAGTCCAACTTCGTACCTTTACGGCATAAACCGTATATCTCAGAGAGGTCGTATTTCTTTGGGTTGGTAGTAATGGAATGGTTTCATTATCTAAAATGAAGAACATTTCCCACCAAAAGATCAGTCAATAATAATCGCAGGAAATCTTTTGATAACATGGATTCCTATTTCTCAATGATATCCCACGATCAAGAAAATTGGCTGAATCCCGTGAAACCATTTCATAGAAGTTCATTGATATCTTCTTTTTATAAAGCAAATCGACTTCGATTCTTGAATAATCCATATCACTTCTGCTTCTATTGTAAAAAAAGATTGCTAGCTCCCTATGTTGGTTGCCCCTTTCCCCTTTTCATACATAAAATAAGGTAAGCATTCAAGCCCCTCCAGAACCACCAGTTGAACCTCAGTTGAGAAGATCTACTAGAGAGCAATGGCAATAAAGTGTTGGAGACTGAAGCAAGATTCACCGTTCTATAGGGAATTCCCGTCAACAGAGCCAGCGGAATTCTAGTCACAACAGGGAATTGCGTGAACTATAGGGAATTGCCGCCAACGGAGCCAGCGGGATTCTAGGCTACTTTACCATATTGCTTGTTCGGTGTGGTACACATATCTTTCAATGTCAATCAAGTAATAGAAAAAATTCCCCCGAAAACGTGAAGAATAAAAATTTTATGAGCTTGTAAGGCCCAGTCGAAATAAGGTTTATTTGCTTTGAGATGGTCACGTATATAAGGAATAAAGGATGATGAGTCTCCCCGGCGAGACTCGGGCAAGGAACTCAAACGATACGTTGTCACTCGGCGCGTCCCCGTTTTCACGACTTGTTTTTGGTGAGGTATTGCCCTGCTGTCGCATTCTTCCTTTTTCATCATGCTCTCTCGTAATTTCTTTGCGACCGTATCCCGAGCTAACTTCTGATAAACCATATGCAGAGGTCGCTTTCCTTGCTGCCAGATGGATTTACCTTCTATAAGATGTCTACTTTAGAAAAGAAAGATTCTTATGTAATCGAGAAGATCTTTCCTGTAGCTTTGTTTATCGCTCCGCTAATGCTATGTGATCCGACTTCATGTCTTCGGATCTTTCTATATCAATGCTCAATCTAAAGCTCCCAGTCTGGTACACCAAATGTGAATCTCATGAAGTTGAAGCCAACAATTTGGAATCACGGAGGGCACCTGTTTCTAAAAAAGCCCTTAGCGCCGGGGCCGAGGAGGGAAGCTACCCTACTGCAGCAACAAGAGTAACCGGCTCCACGAAGTCAGAATCGAATAATGACAGCGTCCTTCTTTCGGTCTTGATTGGATTCTTCCATGGGGTATGGAGGTTGCATGGCGGGACTCCCAACTGATTGAATAGGTGATAGTTAAGAGAAAAAAAAAGAAGCAAGACTGGTCTTTGCCAGAAAGTCGGGCATCCTGGATCTATGGGGACATCAAGATCAAGTCGTCCAGTAAGCGCTTAGTTTAGTGGCCAAAAAACCTCTTCTAAGAGCAAGCGTCAGCTTTGGTTTCGCTGGTTAGAAAGCTATCTCAAAGGGCTTCCATTCAGACCAACTCACAGGGATGGGATACCTAACAAGGGCAAGGCCTATTGGGTGAGGGCAACTGGAATCATGCGCATGGCTCCATCTAACCAAAATGTGAGTCTAATCCTCAACTCTGGGTTTCCACCATAGTTTTTTCATCACCCACAAGATACATGGAAGTAATGCTAACTTTATCTGCTTCCGGTATATGAGCCACTCTGAAAAACTGTTAGACATCACAAAAACATAAATACACTAAGAACGTTACCCCTCCATACCTCCCTCGAGGAGGCTTAAAGGAAAGACTCTCTTAAAGACACAACCTTTGAATGTCTCGACCGTTGGCGGGCTTATAGATGCTAAAAACCACATAGAAACAAACAAAAAACATCTATAGGAATGAGGCATCCTCCTCGGGCTCGGGCAGTTGGAGGCAATATCTAAACCTCCCTTCAGATAACGAGGGAAATGCCTCCGCTGCACCATCGACCGACCGAACCCCTTCGCATCCTGCCTCTGAGGGCACACACTGTCCTCCTCTGTCAGCAGAGCTACCAAGAGTTCCGAAACTAGAGAGATAAGAGATAGGATTTGTTCTCCATACGAGGGAAAGTACTTTTCGTCTATCTGATCTCTTTAACTTAGTCTCGGAGTCTCGGTTTTAGCTCCTATTTTGATGAAACCCAAGGATGGCACGAATTGCCCATTAGCCCCAGTTGAACAAGAGAGCATTGAATTCTTCTTTCTCTCGGCTTAGCCCTGCCTTAAAGCTTAAAGATAGAAGACCCATCTCTGTAATAAGTAAATGCCTCTTTTTCTCCTGAAGTTGTCGAAATTATTCGTAATAAGATATTGGCTACAATTGAAAAGGTCTTATCAATAAAATTTCCATTTATCTGCGATCTAGGATAAACTCCTAACTAAAAAAAACCTTTTGGATAGCACGTGGGATCAACTTGTTTAAGATTTATAATACCAGCAAACTCAACTGCTTCCACTCAGAGAAGGTGCATTGCCCTCCCCCTTTGGCCTGATTTCCTTCTCTCTCTCTAAGTCCATGGGCTAAGGAGCATTCAAAAAATATTTGTATTAGTGTGGTTCGCTTTCCCTTGTGACTATGGTAGGATGGTTAAGTTTTTTTTTTACTTTTTTTAAAGGGGAATGATGGCCTTCCTTAGAAGTTTTCGCTCGATCGAAAGGATATAACACATACGAAACCTTAGCTTCGCTGACTTTCTGAGGTATAACCTTCGCCACGACATTAGTGGCTTAGCTCTTCGCGCTTCCCGCAGGCTTTTTTTAATTTTGCTGTTAACACAAATTTTTCAAGGTTGGAAGCAGGGATACGGGCGGCTAGAAGGGACCTCCTACACAAGGAATAGAGAATAGAGAGGAGGACCTTTCCTTTATTAGAGTAGATCCGGGAACGACAAAAACAGAGATCGGGGCATAGCACAATTCCTTTTGGAGGAGGGTTGGTTTGCCTGGGTGACTGATCCTGCCATAATGTACTCCTACCTATAGCACCGGCAACCGAAGTTGAGCATACATAGGACGATCTTCATGCGTGAATAGCGTTGAAGGAAGTTAATCAGAATAAGCTGTTTTCAAATTCAAATGGGTTGCAACAACTAATAATAACAACTTATTTTATTCTCCACCAGACAAGAACCCTTCCCTCAAGGCCACACCTCACTCTTCTTACTCGTCGACGGAGGCTAAAGCTAGCTCTTTAATCTGCTCTCTTTGTTTAAGCTCCTAGGGAACCTCTCTCTGTTTAGGGGTAGCTCTCTTCTTTCGACTTCGACATAACCAAGGCTCTCGTGCTAAAGGACAACAAGAATGGAAGAAAGTTCTAAATGTAAGACTCCGTCTCTTCCAGAGACCAAAACCAGTAGAGTGACTTTTGAGAAGCCACCAGAAGAAATGACTTTAAACAATAAATAAGAAATAAGGGGTTCTCTTGAACTAAGAAGGGGAAAGAAGAAAGCGAGTCGGTGTGATAATTCCTCATCCTCAAATTAATCCTTCCCATGGAGAACATCACTCAGCTTGGTCTTGTTAGTGATGAATTCCACCAACTACTTCATTTTTTAAATTAGGTGGCAGGAGGCGGTTTTGGTTAGCGCCGTTGCGTTGGTTAACAACCAAGTTCCCCAACAGCAGCTTAGCTTAGTAGCTTAACTCTTTCTACTGGTGTGCCCAAAGTGTTGATACCCTAAAAATCGAGAGAAGCGAAAGGAGAGAAAACCCCTCTGTTTTCGATTCGGTCACGAAGACGGAAAGGCGGTTCCGACGACGCGCCCCAAGATTCAGGTCCGTTTCCTTTCTCTTTTGCTCTTCTCTTTTATTTTTGTTTGTTAAATATTTTGAAAATAGTAAAATAAGAAATAAAAAAATAGTAAAATAATAACAGAAAATAAGAACGGAATCATCCTTGCAATTTTTGCTTTTGATTTAAGATAGTTCGTAAAAAATGAAGCCCCCCCAGTCAGCCGAAGCTAATACAATATTTGTTTCAATTTTTATAACCGATTTACAAAGATTCGGTTTTGTTTTTTTCATTTTGTTTCTCTGTTATTTTGTTTTTTTTTCATTTTGTTTCCTCTGCTATTTTTGTTGTTTTCTTCCTTGTTCTGTGGTGGTTGCATGTCTTTGCTTCTTTATTGCAGGTGACGTGAGGCGTCAGAGGAGGCAGACGAATAGAGGGCGCTGATGGGCGGTGGCCAATGGCAGAGGCGGCTGAGGCACTTAGGGGCTAGGGTTCTGAAAATTTTTAAAGTTTTGGGCCTATATAGATTGGCTAGGGTTTTTAATTTGGGCTGTTGGTTTAAGTGGGCTTGGGGTAGATTTAGGTTTAGTGGGATAGAATTTGGGTTAATGGTTGGGTTTTAGTTTTGTTGTAATTGGACATTTATTTTTGGACATATTTTTGTTTTAATCTGTTTTTTGGATTAGGCCAAAATTGGCTACTACATCTTCTATCTAAGTACAAAATCATTCATGGATTGCGAAGAAACGATGGCTTAAAGTATGTATGTAAGAATAATAGTATTTTGTCCTATAAGGCTCTAAAATGGGTATGGTTAAGAAATCACGACAGTGCTGAGTGAAGAACATGAGTAATGTATCAAAGATATGGAAAGTAAGGCATGATCTCAAAGTCAATGGTACATCTAGAGTACGAGGAATGAAATTTTGGGAAGGTATTCGTTAGAGACAAGTTGAAGAATAAATAACAATAAGATGATGAATTGAATTACCAAATGCGAAATACAAAAACACTTCAGGTAAATGGGTGTTTATCTCACTAAGTTCTCATGAACTTACCTCTGTGCCTTATGTTGCAGGTAAGTTGATTTAGTTCTATGCCAAGAGGGACGACGCTAGGGCTACGCCAAATAAGTGGTAGGGTGGGCTATTATGCATACAGAATAAGTTAGTAGCATAAATGTAGTCAGTAATATTATTTAATATTTACACTTTGAGATAATGTAATTAAGTTATGAGGCTCGTTTAAAAGTCCTTAAAGTAAAAATTCTTGTACAATAATAATAATTGTCCAATGTATATTCAATTGAAATTTTGGTTGAGAGATTATTTTAATTAAGTTGTATTAGTTATGAAAGTCAGGTATGAGTATATAAGCATAAGTTTGTATTTGTCTTGTAACACCCAAGATCCAAATCCAGTGAATCAGATCGAGTTGAGGGCATTATAATTAAATAGTTTTTTTCTATTTGCAGGGGCTTGTAGAAGCAATATCCATGTTGTTTCCTAATACAGAAACAAGACATTGTGTTAGACACCTACATGTCAATTTTAAGAAAGCTGGTTTTCGAATAAAGGATTTGAAAGATTTACTTTGGAAAGCTTCCAGAGCAAGCACTCCAAGAGATTTTGAGGATATAATGGTTGAACTGAAGAATACCAATCAACATGCTTATGATTGGTTAAAGGAAAAGAACCCTACTCAGTGCTCAAGGTCCCACTTCTCAATGAGGAGCTATTCTGACATGTTGGTGAATAATATTTTTGAATACTTTAACAAGGTAAACCCTTATTTATTTTCTACATGTAGTTCATTAAGGACCTTATCTCACTAATCATTTATGTTTCTTAGTAGTAGGTGATATTAAAAGCAAGAGGGAAGTCCATTTTAACCATGATGGAAACAATTAAGACCAATATTATGTTGCTAATTGTCAAGAAGAAAGAAAAAGCTGAAAAAATAAAAGGATTCTTGTGTTCAAAGATCAAGAAAAAGTAGGATGTCAATATAAAAGATTCACTGAGGTGAATTGATACTTTTTTAATATATTTATGCCTTTATTCTACCATCACATGCTGGTAAGGTTGACACATGTTGTTTTTAATACATGTATGCCTTTATTCTGCCATGACTTTACTTAAGTATGATATGATATGTTTTAGTGACTTTTTTTAGGTGTGTTCCATCGCATGCTAGTGGGGGACATATATCAAGTTGAATGTGGTCCAAGCACTCAGCATGTGGTAAACCCTAGTTGAGAATTCCTTCTCCTGCTTGGGATCTCATTGGCATCCCTTACATGCATGCAGTGGTTTTCATTCATCAAAAAGATGAACACCCTGAAACTTATGTAAAAACCAGGTACACTAAGCAACCCAGTTCCATTTACTCTAACTTCATAAGGCCAGTAAGGAGTCCTATGCAATGGGAGTCTATGCCAGATATGCTGCCAATATTGCCTCTTACACTAAGAAAGCCACCTAGCAGACCTACTAAAATGAGAAGGAAAGAATCTGATGAACCACAAACAACATAAAAGCTGACCAAGAGAGGGGTGGAAATAAGATGCAGCAAATGCAAGAAATTAGGCCACAATAAGAGGAGTTGCAGAGGGGAAAACGATCAAAACATTTTAGTAAGTCATCTGCCTTGGCTTCATTAGATTACTTATATATGCAATGTGTTTGATGGATTTCACTTTTACGTGTAGGTCAAAAGACACAAAGTTGGTGTTCATAACCAAGTAGTTGCCCCAACTCAGCAAAAAGTTGCCCCAACTCACCAACAAGTTGTTGCCCCAAGAGAAAAGCTTCCATTAAAGAGGAAACCAACCACTGTTAGATAGATGCCTTCTACTCAAGAGTCATCTGTGTCAGACTCATCGATGACATTGTGAATTGAGCATTTTTTTGTTAACTTTTTGAGCTTGTGTAAATTTACCTATTACTGCTACTGATTTCTTAATTTAGGCAAATTATTTTTTGTAAATTTGCCTATAATTGCTACTGTTATCTAAACTTAAGCATATAGTTATTGATTTTTCTTTTTTTAAAATTTGCCAACAATTCAAATTTGTTCAATTGTATTAAATTGTTAGCCCTTCTTTTTGTAAACAGTTTGGCCTTAATTTATGAATGAAGTTAATGCTAACCAATGTTTTATACTTTTTTTCATTTGTTTTGTCTCTTTTACCATTCTGAGCATTGATCCATACAATGTAAGAAAATGAAAAACAATAACCAAATACTTTTCAAGTCCTAAAAGTAGATTAAACATTCCACATGGTATTCAGAAAATCAAATGGAATGAAATACAAATGTATGAGATTGGAACTAGTCTTTCAACTTTCAAGTCTCAACTAAAACATACAAGCAAACTAATACCCTTTACAGACCATGACATTTAGGTTTGTAAGCTTCCAGTCACTATGAAAGAATACTCTCCCAATACCAGCAACCATATAAGCTAGTTTTCCATTTCAACAACAACAACAACATCAGCTATCACATAATCTGGTTTTTCATTTAAACAACAACATTACAAATAACAGCACTAAACACCATGTTTTTCTCCCCCTCCTCCTTGCATCCTCCAATGTCCTCACTTTTTTCAGAAGACCCAACAACACAATTAGTGAACGGGGGGCGTCAATGGTGGATCAAACTAGGCGAAAAAATGGCATGGATTTCAAAACCCACTCCCATTCTTCTTACACTCCAAAAAGGGTTGTCATTGGACCAAGACGTCTTTAAATTAGTTGAATTTCCACAATAACACACCAGAATCACAATCAATATCTCCATTTCTTCTGTTATTTTTCTTTTATTATTTTTCTTCTTTTACTATCTAAACCCCTAAACTCTTAAATGAGACTATTTAAACTGATGTTAACTGTCCAGCTAGCTGATTAATGACAACAAGGACTCCATTAAATGCCATGTTACTTTTCCGTTACATCTGTAACGGAAAATAATTAAAAGGGCTGATTTGTTATTTTCAAAAGTTGACTAAATTGAAATCAGGGTGACTGTTTTGCCAGCTACATCAAAGTTGAGTGACTATTGATGTAATTTACCCAAATTTTAATTAAATCCTACTTTTTAAAAATTTCATTAGATCCAAAAATTTTGAAATTTTAAGTAGACCATAAAGCTTAATACTAAGATGAACCACTAGTGATTAATCATAAATAAAAAAAATCCACCCCTTCGACATTCCATTATGGGTTCCTCATTCATGCTTAACCTCCACAAGAAAACCTAATTGCTTCCTCATCAAGACCCTTGTGGTACGTGGTCTTCATGGATAATTGCATGATTTTTTGTTCTTCCTATAAAAAATGTAAGCTTGCATGCATAAAACTTTGATGGAATGTTTGCATAAAATACTATCTTCATATGTTGATTGAGTAGTTTGAAGAGTTCTTTTGATGTTAACTTTCATTTAATGAGACATTTAAATTGTTCATATATAAACATATGTGTATTTTTAATTTGATTAACGTGTTTTAAATGTACTTCCTATTATATTTGAACAAGTATTTAATGTCTAAATTAATGATTAGGTGGCTGTAAGACCTAATTGGCAGAATACTCAAGATTTAATTAAAACATTTTGAAATTTCAGGGCCAATTTAGAACTTTGAATGGATTGTAGATTGGGTCAAGCAAATGTGTTCGATGTTTGTTTGTTCTATCTTTTTTCTGATCCAAATATTTCTTTTAAATTTTTAACTGCAGTTTTGACATTATTAATTCATATTTATTTTCGAATGATGAATTAAAAGTTTCAAGGAAAAAAATTGGGATAACATAGATATTAAATAAAAGTTAAATGATTCAATGATAATAATAATAATAATAATAATAATAATAAATAATATGACAGAAGAAAAGCAAATTATTTGATTGCCATAACAAGTAAAGATCATTACAATAAATCGATTATATTACTACCGCCATAATAAGGATCAACCTCCACAACAGGAAAAGTCACAACAAATTACCATCCACGGCTGCTAGTGTCGCAAGTAAAGTCTTAAAACTATTCCGCGAATCAGAGTGTGACCAATGGATTTAATTAAATATTAAAATCTCAGCATCCAATCCCAATATACTTTCCCTATTAGAATATGTTCTATTAGAATGCTATATAGCTTTGTTGCTTATCAAAATTTACACTTTCAGGCACAGACAGAGAGAGTGTGTGTCGGATTTAGTGGAACAACGGCAATATTCCCCACTGGTGCAGAAATCCCTCTCCAGTTGTGACCTCCAGTAGCAGCAGCACAAGCACTGCCAGCATGGCTGCTCTGCCATTCCAAGTTTCAGCACTTTTCGTCCAACCCCATTCCCAAACGGTCACTGGTGCTGGGAGCTCCCTCCGTTGCGAATCATAAGTTGCCAATAACTCTTCCACACTTCCGAGTGGAACTAATGACTGCAAAGAAATCAAACACATCTCCCACTCAAGCAAAACAATGATTGGTAAACTATGGTGGTCTTATGCAAGTGAAACAACACAATAACATTGGTGGAAACTGGAAAGTTTCAAGGTACCTGTCTAGCTTCAAGATTTGAAACTGCCATAGCTCCAACATATGGAAGACTCTCAATTACAGCATCTGCCAAGTCTGAAATGAACATTGGTTCACATCCTAATGCAGGAACACGACCCCAATTTTGTATACCGGATTCTAAAGCCAATTCTTTATACTCAACATCAATCTCTTCAAGAGTTTCAATATGCTCGCTGACAAAGCTGTGAATCAAATATCAAAGTTTTAGCAGGCCAAGGAGGAAAAGTTGAATCAACAAAATACGCAACACTTATGGCTAGAAGAAGTCAAATAGGAGCTATGTGATGTCATTACATTATTATGAGATCCTAGTTCCCTTGTGAATCCAACTCTTTATACTCAACATTAATCTCTTCAAGAGTTTCAATTACTGGCCTAAGAAGCAGTGAGTCAAACCTCAAAGTTTTGAAAAGACACTACGACTTCATATTTTGCTTGGATAATCAATACCACAGCTTCAAAAGCCAGAGAAGTTATGACTGAAGTAAAATGCAACATACATATAGCTAGAAAAATTGTAACTAGAAGCTATTGGATTTCATATATCATCATTGTGATAATCATAGTACCTAATTGGTACAGCCAGAAGACCTTTAACTCCTTTTCGCCCTAGGTCAACTATTGTGTCATCAGTGTAGGGCTTCAACCATTCCACAGGCCCAACTCTGCTCTGCAGGAACATTAACCAACCTTTAAGAAAAGAAGGCACCATAGAAAATTTGTTCAAGATATGTTACAAGTAAAATCATGTGGGAAAAGATGATGGTTAGGAGATATAAAACATACATTAAGTCGGGGGTGGAAACCCTTGATCATCATAAACTCCAACCTAACCTAATTCGTATATATGGAGCAATAAATATTTTTTGCAACCATAAAACCTGAGAATCCCAACCTGACCAGATTCACTAATTCAGCGAGACCCAACATGGATCCACCAAAAGGAGGTTACTACCAATACACAAAGTGACTCATTCAAAACAACCTAAAATTTATCATTTGTTCAACAAATAGATTTCTATAGTTTTTGAAACACAGAGAGGAAGTCTGAAGGGGAGTAAAGGTTTGAACCTAAAACCAAAACCCCTCTAAAGAGGAACAACAACTGCTAAAAATCTAAAAATACCTATACTCATATGAAGTAGAAATTTAACGGAAACAACCTGTAGCTGACAAAGAATTGTAAGGCAACTTTAATTAACTTCAAAGTCAAATATAGTTATAGGGTACATTGTCTTCAAGTTTTTTTTTTTTTTTTCCTGACACTAGAAATTTCAGATTGTAGTATTTCTCAAGAATCTAGAAGACTCTGGATGATAAATCTCATTTATGCTTTAAGTATTGTTATGAGTTGTGGCAATCAATTTCCAAAAGAATGGTAGAATTCTTTCTTCCTTTCCCAAATAAGACTCAATTTCAATTGTTAATTCCCAAAAAAAAATCCTGTTAAGGCTTTCCAGACATGTAAGCAAAAAGGAAGTGAGTTTGAATCCCCAGAGAACACAGTTCATCATTAATCCTTTATCCTCTCATTGCTGAAACAAATGCTAGTCTACCCTTTTATCCACTCATTATAAGCTTTTATGAAGTCTTGTCCTCCATCATATTCAAAATTGTTGAACGCTATTTAACTAGCTCTTCAAAGCGCTTTTGGAAAAGGTTAGACATCTTACCAAGGATAAAATGCAACCATTTCTGTAAATCTAGATTAATTACAAAAACAGCAATGACTGGTAGCTGAATACATCGAAAAATGTCAATATAAGTACAGTAGAGGCTTATTTATAGAGGCTTATTTATACTGAGTATTAGCCCTCATCAAGGTAAATAACATTGCAACAAGTGAATTAGCCACAGCATTATCCCAACAGCACAGGCATCTTCGGAAGAGAAAATTAGAATCTCTGTAAGCATTTACATTGGGACTTTACTACCCATCCACATAATTCCAGAATCCAGACTTCGCACATATCAAAAACCCATAACTTGAAATTAAGAAGTGAAATACATAAGTCAGGAGTAATATCCCAACAAGAAGTACCTGATAAGCAAGAGTGTATGCATTAGTGATCTTCCTCTTCTCTAATTCCTCTATTATCAAGTCCACACATTCTTCCATCTCTGCCTTGTAAGGATCACCTGCCTCTTCTACATACGCAAGTGGCACCCCGTGTGCACTAAAAAATATTACCACCTGTAACATGTACTCTCATTTAATATGCAGATTTATTGTAAGGTGACAAATTTTAAATTTTGGATAGGCAAAAGCACCTAAATAACTAGAAAATCAAGGAAGCAAAAATCTAAGAAAAAATTGCATCTTGCAACTGGATAATAGCCAAGGCCCTCTTCACCACACACAGCCAAAGAAACTTCCCACGTGATCACTAAAAGTTCAAGAGGTTTAATAGAGAATAATATCAACAGAAACATAGTTTCTTAGTTCGTGATACAGGATTCTTTAAATGTAAATAAATAGACAACAAAAATAAAAGGAAGAGGTCACTCGACACCCCAATAAATACATAATGATTTCAAACTAACTTGCAATTTAAAATCTGGTTCTCAAATATTCTAAAAAAAAGGCACAATAGAAAGGCCAAAGCTAAGAAGCCAAAAAGGCAGGAATCAAATCCAAAACTGCTATCTACCCGTGCAAATTCAGATGACAACAAGACATGTTCAACATTTCAAAGAGTTCATGATTTTGACTAGTCAATCAAGACCAAAATCAAACTTTAGTAATCAGAAACAGGAACTTTTTCATGTATTATTATGCTGCTTACAGTCTTAATGTACAAATTTCTGAAGATATTTTAATAACTAATAAACCGTAGCTCTAGCAGAGATAATGAGTGAGGGCTATTGCTGGAGAGATCAAGAGGGACACTATAATATCCTAATCAAATGGTCATCAGAGTTTCCGATTCTCCAGGCCTTCTAGATGATTGATACCTTCTACAAATACAAAAGACCCAGCCATTGAAATTCGACTTGTCCTTGGAGATGACATATTTAACTCTAAAAAACTGAACATGCGTAGCAGTAATGGCTCCTATGACAGACTTACCACAGTAAAGGTCAGTAACATATTTCGAAAATTTATAATTTAACATGTAGCATCAGATTCTCAATGAAAACCCTTTGAAATCCCGCCACTTGAAAAGACTGTTGGGTAAGAAGATTTTCAGAAATTGACCCCACAACATCCCAAAAATAAGAAATCTTCTTTACCCAGAACTATACCTTAAGATTTCCTATGCATTATTTACACAGCAATAAGCTTGACCTCTCCAACATTTACCTCAGGTTCCTTTTAACCACAGTAGCCGCTTTCCTGCATTATTGCAGACAAGCTATTCACTAGACATTTTGTACTGGGCTACATAAATTTTGGAGATTTCATTTTTCACCATCAACAGACAACATGCAAATTTTTTACAGTAATCCCTGTTCATTCAGCCACATTCAAGATTTTAGTTATATATTCCCAAACAATTACCTTATAACAGATTGCTTAAGTTAATTTCTGCTAGTATTAACAAAAGGCATAAAAGTGCTAAAGAAAAAAAACTGTTTGTATTTAACAGTATAGCTATTCTTTTAATAAACACAAGAAATTTCAAAGCTATGATAAACTCACTTAGGCTGAGAACATATAAAAAATATATGATCCACTTTGTTTTCTTGATCGGTCTTAAAATAAATAGAAACTAGTAACTTTAACCCCCATCATCCAAAGGCCTAGCCTGAGCACCTAGGCAATAATATCTATCTCACTGCTGCATGGAAGTTTTATTTCAAGCAAGAGAATCAAACACTCCAAAACTTAATATGTGTGCTTTTAGCAATCAATTACTAACCAATATTCTTGCTATGTCGCGATATTATAAAACAGAAATAATAAATCCAACTGCTTGAGCTAAAATTTCCAACATTCGTTAAATTTCTGCAATAGGCAATTTTGGAAAAATAGACTACATTCTAAGACAAAAGATAGATTTAATTGCCGGGGACTTATTTCTCCTCCTTATATTGCACAAGTAATAAACCAAGCTCTTTCTTTTTTCTCCTTTTTTGGTACAAATAAAGCTAACCATGTAAGATATTTACAAACCAACAATAACCAGGCAATTCCCATGAGTAATAATACTAAAATCCAATAATGCAAAAGGTCAATAGTTTGAAAACCATTTTTAAAGGTAATATTTAAACTGGCTGTGCTTATTTGCTTACTCAAAATAGCATTCCTCAACTTCAAAAGGATAGTTTTCTGAAGATCAAGAGGAAGGAAGTCAACCACATCCATTCAGGATTGTCATGAGGTAGCTTCCAAGTTTCAAGTACTAGATAGTGAAGCAAAACTTGACAAGAGAATTAGAAACTCGCTTAGGAACACTGCATCAGTTCCATACAAAATTTAGATTCAACAACCTTTCTTCTCACGTGAAAATCAAAAAGTATATAGCACAACTACCTCACGTATTAATTCAGATAATGACCAGCCATGAAAGAAAAAATTGCCAAAACTCAGTCAACAAGATTACAAAAAAGGTTTTAAGGACATACCTTTTCAGGACGGTCAAACTTTTGCAACTCTTTTTCAATTAAATTTGCCATAGATTTTATATATCCTTCACGTTGATACCAAGAAGGTATGACTGTATGCTGCATGTTCACTAGATACTCATCATCGCTGATGAACCAATTGATTACGTGGTCAGAGGAGTTTAAGATTATATTTTAAGATTACATCAAGCAATGTAAGAAAAGTGTCCTTCCTCACCGAAATATACTTTCCAAGAGTCGAAGGCTTGAACCGCTAGTTGATATTGAAAATTGAGGATAAAGTGGAAGTACAACAAGCTTTGTTATTCCATCCTTTTTTATCTACATTATTGTTAGGAGGAAAGTAAAAATAATTATGAATCACCAGAATCAATGTTCAAATAAGAAAAGGCAGAGGGAAAAGGATTTTCTTTTAAACGAGATTTATGCATTCAGAGGCCACCAGATGGACAGCAGAACTACCAAAAGAAACAATCAGATCATTATAAGTAATACCTGAATGAAACTATATACATATATATTTATATATAAAAGCAATATTATCTGCGAAAAAGTGGACTCGTTTTAAGAAAAGAAGAAAACAAGCAGACACCTAACCTCAAGTCAGTTCAATCTAATTATAAAGCATTCATATGGTAGCAACCCATAAATTTAAAAAGTAAGGTTTAAAATGTGCACATATAAATAATAACTTACAGTTGAAACATTAAAAATACTTAAACAATACTTTTGTTATTTTTCACTTACTTCTGCATAAGGAAAAATATTAAAGAAATTTCATATCGAATCAAGATTGAAAAAAGTTCATCATGAAACTTCAAAAATGTAAAGCAATACCCTCATCCAACAAGTTCAAATGATTTCAAATCAGAGACTAAAGTTAACTGCTTCAGGAGACATACAGAAACTGCATATGCACCATCCTTCTTCAGTCCTCATCAAACAAGCAGGAAAACAACACAAGGAAACACGCATATTGGGCCATCCTTAAATATAGTTCAAACTTCAAATTCGTTACTTACACAAATAAATCCAATAATTACTTTTCACTGTTCCGTCCCAATATTAGCAGGTGGCAATAGACAGAAGAACATCAAAAGCTAGTTTTCTGACATGTGTTAGCCAATATGAACTAACATTAATTTGGGATACAAAACACCATATGGAGGATCTAGGAAGAGCCTTCAAATTTCCAAAGACCCATGTGATCGTTTATCTGAATATATATACATATATATATATGCTACATCACATTCTGATTGTAAATTACCATCAAAATGAAGTTCTGTCAAGTACAAAGTTTCAACTATCATTGACATGCCCAAAGTCAAGTGGAAAAGAAATGGAAGTGGATTAATAAAATAAGAGAAGGCAGACACATCAGAGTTTCAGCCATCCAAAAAAAAGACTAAAACTAACCAAATACCTGCTCAATTGCTTCTTCAGTGAATGGATGCCAGTAACGCATACCAACGTACACTTTTGCAGGGACATCCTTCGCCCAAAGTGACTTTCTTAATTCTTCAGCCTGAAATGAATCATGATAGGCGATACATATTAAAGACTGGCAGAAGAGATACTAACATGAAGAAGATCAGGATTGCTTAAGCTATATATTTCCGTTTTGATAGCCTAGGAATCATCCAAACCATCAGCCAAAATAATGCCAATTATATATCTACTCTATTAAGGAAGAAGTTAAAATCCAACCATAAACAAATAAACTCTAGAAATGACAATTAATCAATTTCCACAACTTGGACTTGTCAATTTTTCAGTTACATATAAAACAATATATTTTAAAAAATTAATTGGCTGTCACAATGAACAGAGCTATAAAAGTCAAAACTAGAAGCAGTACCCTCTAGGTTGATAGTTTCCATTACCAGTTCCAATGTTTAATTAATTTCATTTTAAAATTTCTAAAACTCTTTGAGTCAAGGTTGCAAGATAAAGGATACACGTCTCTGACAGAACTTATTGAGTGGGGAAAGGGAATAAAACATTGCCATTAAAGGTAACATCAGATAACAGCATAAAAGAATTAGCAAAAAGTGAATGTTTATGGCACGTGTCTGTGCGTGGTGACGTACTCAAATGCCTCAAAATTACTTCAGAATAGTTCAGGTGCTATTTTGATTTTTTCTCTTCCACATTACTTAATGAGCATCGTAGTAAACTGAAAATGGTAGGTTTTATAACATATAAATGTGTCCATAAGAAACTGTAATGATAACAAAAGCAATCGTGCCTGATCATCAGTTATTCGTCGAAGAGGAGAACCACCACCAATCGAAGCATAGCCTTCCTTGCTCTTAGGTGCTCTAAGAACAGATATAAATTGTGCCAACGGCTTTTGCAAAAAACAGAACAACCTCGGTAGCCGTATAATATCCTGTCCGAAACAGAACGGAATGAAAAAATTGTCTAAGTAACCTTGATTAGAGGGAAAAGATATTACCAAATTCAATTTTTTGGTAACTAGACATGGAAATAGCTAAGGATCTTCTTGTAAATAGAGGTTATGGGATAACTGTATTAATCTCTTCTTTTACATATGATAACAAGGATCTAGGGCTGTTCAAGTTCTTTTAAGAAGTGCTGCAGTACTTGATCCACCATACTAAGAAACCACAGCCTTAATATAACTACATTTTTGGCTCATGATGAACTTAGTAGCACAGCAAAGCAAGTAAAACTTGAAACAAAGGATCTAAACTTTTAATATGATACCCAAATCGAAAAGTGCTGTTATGCAGGCATTTAGGATTTGTTGTGGCTTTAAAGATGGATCTCTTCAACACTTCCAATTGATTCTGAGGTACTTTTGTATAACTAAGTTCTTTTCACTCACATGATAAGCTCAATTGAACTTGTCTGTGTGAAAGGGAGTAATATACTAGTTATCATATTGAAGAAGGGTCAAAATAATTACTAAAGAAGAAGAAATTGAAGCAAAATAATGCAACGAACCGGGTCGGCAAAAAGGTTAAACAAGAAGGGTTGCACATCATCAAGGGTCTCGGGACCTCCAAGGTTCAACAACAACACTCCAATCTTTTCCTCGGCAACAAGAGGCCCAGTGGAGATAGCTTCAGTGTTTGAAGTCACCAAAGCTCCCACGTTCACGGGAAACAAACGTTTCTTATTGGTACTAGACTGTTTAGAAAATGAAAACTGAGTTGTCTCAGGGACGAGGCAATTTCTGGACACCCTTTGAGAGAGAGACAGAGCTCGAGGCGACAGTCTGGAAACATTCCAAAGTATCAAAGAAAACAAAGACTAAGGGTAAAGAAAAGAAAGAAAGAAAAACAAAAGGCAGTGTAAGTGGATAAGAACATACAGACGAGGGAACTTGCAATGGCGAGAAGCAGAGGAGAGGCATGGAGGATGAGGAAATGTGGAAGAAGATGAGGCTGAGCAGGAAGCAGAGCTCTGAATTCTGCCACTTCTCATTGCTTTCTGTTGAAGTAAATGAAAACCCAAAACAATCGATAATTCTGAGCAACCAGAGATGAAAACTGTAAACCAAGCCAACCACTTTATTTAACAAATAGTAATAATTATGCTGAGTCTAGTCCTCCATTTTTAATCGAAGCGAAGGAAAGGTGTGGGTAAGGAATTGGGAGAGAGACACTTGAGAACTGAATGGAACAACCACACTAATCTTCTATCGTTTTCATCCTCATCCTTCACTTTTATTCACCGCCTACCATTTTTTTCTTCTTCTTTAAAATACCTAAAAATATCAAAAATAAAAAAAATAAATTACTTACCTAAAAGGCCTAATTTCAAAAATATTTACGTAAAAGGTTATTTCACCTAAATTTGGGATATGTGAGCAAAATATGTCTCCAAGGGCGCACTTTAACCCTCAACGGTAAAAAAAAAAGGCTAAATTTTTTTAACCGTTAGGGGCTTAACAGTAAAAAAACCTATAAAAATCCCTCCAACCCTTTTATTTTTTTCACACTTTAATCCTTACTCATTCTTCTCTCAAATTTCTCTCAAATTCCTCTCAAAATTCTCTTTAAGTCCTTCAAACTTTCTCTAAAATTTCAAAATAGTCATTTAATATTTACAAAAAAGTCCTTTTTAATTTTTTTAATATATTTTTTTGAAACTTTTAAAACTTTCGATCATATTACAAATGACCGGAGAATTACTTCATCTAGACAACAAGCACATCTCTCATCGAGCAATTGCAAATGGTAAGTTTTAATTTTAATTTTTCAATATTATTTAATATTTTTAGTTAGGTCTATGCAATTTTAATTAATTTTTATTTTATAATTTTTAAATAGTCATAGATCGGTGTTGGAATGTTATATTCATAACATGCATGGTCCCCATCGCCATTGATCGAGAATTACTGCGGAAGCGGGTTTTTGGCACGGCCACGATAGTAGAAGGTTCAAGTTGGAGCCGCCTTTGATCGGTCGTTGATAGAGAGGTGGAGACCCGAGACGCACACTTTTCATCTTCCATGTGGAAAGTGTACCATCTGGAAGATGTGCGATTCTGATTGGAATTGCCGATGATTTGGTCGGTAGTCACCGGGTTCGTAACCGGTGATTGGGGAGCCGTATGCTACGAGCTTCTGGGTCCTATTCCGGATAAAATTCAAGGAGCTCGGATCGAGATGGCCTGATTACGAGACATATTCCCGGAGCCTAATGAGGGTTCGACCGAAATAGAAAGAATACGGTATGCTCGGGCATACATTCTTGAGATAATTGGAGGCTATCGATCTGGGACCTTTTAGAAACCTCATACACGAGATGGTCTGCTGAAACTTGTTGATTTGAAGCGGTAGGTGAATTGAGTTGGGGTCTGCCGTCTTATCGAGGTTGTATCGGAGATATCTTGACGTGTACTGTGAGTAAAGCGAAAATTAGAGGTTGCCTATCGCTACTGTAGTCATGGGAATGGTTTTGATTTCTATTTTTACGACCTCGACTCGACCACCTATATTTATTCCCACTGATAACGAGGTAAATTTAATATTATATTTTACAATTATTTCGTAGATTTATAGTATAATTGTATGCTAAAAATTTATTTAATTAGGTGGAACCATTCATGAGTCATGTTGGAATACCTACCTCACTTGAAGATATCTGACTTCTATTGGACCAACTAGTCGGAATCACAAGTAAGTTTCAATTTCGTATTTATAATTTAGTATTTTATATTTAGTGTCTAGTATTATGTATATAACTAATATTTTAGTAATGTTAATATAGTTTCAATGGACATCGTACGAGGATCCAAAAATTCGGGCAGTAATTCCGGAGGAGTTCTTCCAAAATCCGAACAGTTGACACGTGAAGGTCCCATTGATCACCTATGCGACCGTGGAGATGCACCAGTCAGATCGGGTTCTGCGATAATTTGGATTCCGGCAACCTATTCCCGTGCCACCTGAGGTGTTCGATGATGAGCACAAAGTGGACTTACGGCAGCTGCACACGGATTGGCCAATATTTTGTTCAGCACATATCGAGACGTGGGAGAACCGGTATGACTATCTTTCTATCCAGGAACCGATCATCGTTCCTAAGTTAGCGTGTGTGCCGGAATACATGTCATGGTTTAAGATCCATGGTAAGCCGTATCTGTTGTCGGAAGAAGAGAGGTGACGGTAACTTCGTGAACGAAGGGAACATCGGGGCCCTTTAAATCCAGAAGAAGGGGTGATGAGACGGAGCCATCAACAGCGTCGACACGATCCATTGAGCCCATCGATTCAAATTAACGACACCGACGTCACGACCTTTACCCTTTATGCCGGTCGTACCCTACCCCTTATATGTATCCTCCTAACCCATATATGTTTCCTTTTCCCAGTCCCACCCAGGTTGGAATGCATGGTAGGGTTCAAGTCCGTTCCCTACTACTCCCACTGCCCAGTCGATCTTTAGGCTGTCGTCGCGTGAGGGGTCATAGGAGGCGCCGTCGGGGAGCACTTCTTTCTACCACCCACCTTCGCCATACGGGATTCAAGCACCCCCGCCGTGGTTTATGCAAACACCTCCAAGGTCTTTATTTTATCAAGGTGGGTCATCCTCGCAACACCGACAATCAGACTCAGTGCCGGAGGAACTGGAATCCCCCCCGAGGTTCCACGACCCCTGCCGAAAGCTAGACGAAGGAGGAATCCGTAACGTAACAAACCGCCCCGTGTGGCATGATTTCGACCAAGCATCAACACTGATTGGACCGACTTTTTTATTTTTTAATTGTAATATAATTTTTTTAATTTTAATTTTTTATTGTAATTTAGTTTTTATATATTTAATAAAATAACATTTTTTTATTTTTTATTGTAATTTAATTTTTTAATGTAATTTAATTTTTTAATGTAATTTAATTTTAATATCTTTAATAAAATAGAAATGGTTTAATTTTTTATTGTACTTTAGTTTTTATATATT
Organism: Gossypium rotundifolium; assembly: GCA_025506655.1. Classification (NCBI taxonomy): domain Eukaryota; kingdom Viridiplantae; phylum Streptophyta; class Magnoliopsida; order Malvales; family Malvaceae; genus Gossypium; species Gossypium rotundifolium. The sequence goes on along the minus strand of CP106725.1, from coordinate 9,335,853 downwards.
TAATAAAATAACAGTTTTTTATTTTTTGTAATTTGATGTTTTATTTTTAATGTAATTTAATTTTAATACCTTTAATAAAATAGAAATGGTATAATTTTTTATTGTACTTTAGTTTTATATATTTAATAAAATAACAGTTTTTATTGTTTATTGTAATTTACTTTTTTAATGTAATTGAATTTTAATATCTTTAATAAAATAGAAATGGCTTAATTTTTTATTGTACTTTAGTTTTTATATATTTAATAAAATAATGATTTTTATTTTTTATTGTAATTTAATTTTTTAATGTAATTTCTTTTTTTAACGTAATTTAACTTTAATATCTTTAATAAAATAGAAATGGTTTAATTTTTTATTGTACTTTAGTTTTATATATTTAATAAAATAACAGTTTTTATTTTTTATTGTAATTTGATTTTTATTTTTAATGTAATTTAATTTTTTAATGTAATTTAATTTTAATATCTTTAATAAAATAGAAATGGTTTAATTTTTTATTGTAATTTAGTTTTTATATATTTAACAAAATAATGTTTTTTATTATTTTATTGTAATTTGATTTTTCTTTTAATAAATTAAAACTTGAATAAAATAAAAGTTCTTGTACAAATGTTCACCGTTTTCATAAAAAAAAGAAATTACATAGCCACGAAGAGACAAAAAGCTAAGAACACGGTCAACTATTTCGATTTGGACACGGCGAGATGTATGCCGGGTTCCTACACCATCCGCACAGTCTACTTTGGTTGCTCGTTTCTCGGATATCCATATTGTTGCGTATTCTACTCGAGAAAGGTCGATCTTTTGGTTTGTGCCTCAATTGTCTATTCGGCAACAGCTTATATGGTGCAAGTGATATCGACGGCCACTTACGTTCATCTGGGACTGGTGGGAATACGTGTCTCCATACGTTGTACATGTTTTCTAATTTATACACTTCGTCGACATAGCTCATGGGATCAAGACGGAGATTCTGACAAGCCGCAAGTACATAAGCGCATGGGTAATGAAGTGTATCAAATATCCCACAGTCGCAGGTCCTATTTGTCAAGTGTACACGATACTACCTGCCAACAATACCTTACTTTGGTCTGTCAAACTCCGTGACACGAAACCATTGGCTGTCGCGATCGTGACACAATGTGTGTATGGTGTTGGCCCGTGCCTTCCCCCTGTTTATTTCTTGCAAGACCTTTGGGCTCCATACATGGCATCCTTGTATCTGCCCTCTATAACTCGCTACTCGCTTCGAAAATAGTGCCGCTAAACAAAAATATGTCTCTCGCACAATCGATGTAATCGGCAGATGACGGGTTCCTTTTAGAACAGAATTTATACATTCAGCAGGTTTGTGGTCATATGGCCATATCGTAGGCCACCGTCGTATGCTTGTGTCCACTATTCGAAAGAAATATTGCACAGGTAGTTTGCGCCTTCGTCATTATCTGAGTGCAAACTCGCAAACATCTCCTAAAAACGGTTCTTATTAATCTCGTACCCTACTAATATACGTTGATAGTGAATATTACATACCACTCTTCAATTGAGAATAAATTGAATATTACAAACGAAATTATATTAATAAATATTACATACCCATATCAGTCACTTGCCGTCGCTGACTTTTAGATCGATGTTACCCGTAGTAGTTGGATGTAACATGCCTTAGGCAATATCGATGGTGTGTGCGATGCCACAGGCTTCCTTGGCGCTCTATTGCGGCTAGTATTCCAGGGCCCCGATCCGATATAACGTATATATCAGTTTGGGGGCAGACATGCCTCATTAACCTATATAGGAAGAAGTCTCAGTCATTAGCTGACTCTTCTGGTGTTATTGCGAATGCAATCGAAAAGATTTTCTCACAGCCATCTTGTGCTACAGCTAGCAATAGCTAATCCGTATATCTACCATACATAAAGGTACCGTCAATTTGTACCAATGGCTTTCAGTATATAAAGGCATCTCGGCATTGCTTAAATGACCAGAACAGACGCTTGAACACTGCGCATCCACGGAGTAAACGATCGTTGTAGTACGCCGGTTCCGTTTCAAGGTCTGTTATGCTGCCTGGGACATATCTCTCCAGCACTTGACACCATTGCCACACTTCATTATATGAAGCGTCCTACCGACCATGCAACTTTTCTAACGCCTTCTGCTTGGCTATCCAAACCTTTCTGTAAGAGGGCGTGTACCCCAATTGGCTACGAATATTGCCAATTAAGGCAGGCACTATAGTCTTGGGATCGGCCTTTACCGTCGAGATTATTAAGTCAGCCAACATATCTGAATCCATCTTCGGATGATCTTGTGTAACACCTGTCAACGAAGTACGTTAAATAATGCAACATTACATAGTGTTAGTATTATTCAAAAATATTGAACACATAGTGGTACTGTACCGGCAAGATATGTATGTGGACCTTTGTACTTTTTGATCTTCCACAAGCCTATACTTTTCCTCAACGAGGCCATGATTTTCCATAAACATGTACCGTCTTGTACTGCACACTTTGCCTCGTACTTATCGAGCTTGGATTTAACCACGTTGTAGTTAACTCCGTTCCTAATACTGTATTGTTTCAATGCAGCAAGAAAAGTATTCTTGTTGAAAAACTGGTTACCAACTTCTAATTGGTCCGAATTCAACGAAGAAGTTGTACAGTCACGCGTCCGGTGTGGTAGCTCAGGAAACTCCAATGCATCATCTTAGATAGATCGACATTATGCATGTGAGCTGGAGACGAGTACGCCCTGAATAGCGGAACTTTTTCTTCTTCGTCTGAACCGTCCTCAACATCTTCAGGTACAATTGGAACAGGCTCTGATTTAGAAAATAATCCAACTTCTGCACCATCGGGTCTGGGCTCCCGAGGTGGATCCACATCGGATTCATCATCCGACCCTCCATAACTTGCAACAAACGAGGGCCCTTCACCGATGGATGTCGTGGGGAGTACATTATCCCTCCTTAAACATCTTTCATAACGTTCCCAATCATATGTAGATTGCCAACCAGTAGAAGTTGATGATGTCCCCCAATACATATTTCTATCATCGGACATTAAAGGACGGATATGCATGTCCTATCCACTAACCGAGTGTCGTGCAGGGGTTATGTTTTCCATACTACCACCAAACACGGGCACTTCCGTGTTTTGCCTCCCACTAACAAAGTGTCGGCTTGGGGTCGTGTATTCCCAAACAATGAGAGATGTTGAGGTCGCAAAAGATCACTTGGAGATGAAAATTGTACATATACCTCGAGATAAGGTGATCCATTGGCAAGATGAGCTCCACCATTGCCTCAAAGCTCCGAGGACCTTTGATGTCGAATGAGTCATATCTCACCGGATCAACCGAAGCGCAAAATCTATACTTAATAGACTGAACTTTCATTGGCGTTGTTCCAAATATTTTACGCTTAATTCTTTTGCGAAGTTCTACCAAATCGACGTTCCGATTAAAACTCAATCGCGCTGTGTTCTCTGATAAGCAAACAACAACATTTTCGGTGTCACAAACCTCACCATCGTAGTAAATAACAGCATTAATACGTTCACTCATTTTCACTTTTTTTTCTTTTGCCTCAATTTCCCTTATGCAACCTGAGAATGAAATTTGGCTGATTTATAGTCTAATTTTCCCGAAGAATACTGTAGCAAAAGAGCATCCACGTGGGAGCTCTTTTCAGTACTCATGCTGACAGTGCACCCTACTGGAAGCGTTTTGGCCACTGTTTGTTCAGAAACGTCTTCTCAAAATAATTTTCCATCCACGTGACTCTTTGTAGTGAAAAGAAGCGAGACTTGTTTGTAGAAAGCGTCTTCTCAAAATAATTTTTACGGGAGCTCTTTTCAAAAATACTCATCTTGACATGGGAAGGCACCTGATGCATTTGGAAGCGTTTTGGCCTTGTTTGTTTAAACGTCTTCTCAAAATAATTTTCCGGAGACTCTTGTAGCAAAAGAGCATCCACATGGGAGCTTTTTTGATACTCTTCTTGACAAATGCATCCTTCTTGAAGCGTTTTGGCCTTTGTTTGTTTAGAAACGTCTTCTCAAAATTATTTTGCCATATACAACTATCAAAAAAATTCAATTAATTTTTGGGCTAATATATTTTGCCCCAAACCCTATATATATTTTTACCGTAGCCGAAACCTTAATATCATCATACGTAATTGGACGGGAGAGAGGGCAAAAATGCGTCCACGTCAGTCGCGTTTTCTGGTGACTCATCAGTAAAGCGCTCTCCTAGGGACGCGCTTTGTTAAGATATCCCCAAAACGCTACCGACTTGGGACGCGTTTTGGGGTGAAAGGCCCTTTTTCCGTAAATATTTTTAAACCGGCCCTTTTCAGTAAATAAATTATTTTTTTGGTATTTTTAAATATTTTACCCAAAATTAACAACATAATCAATTAAAAATTAAAATATTTATATAAATTTTCACTTTTATATACTCTCCATCAAATTTATTTTCGATAAGATGAAATATCATAGAATTTTATATTTTTGTAAGTTTGTTTTATTAAAATAGACTTCATTATCAACTTTAATTATTATCTATTGCTGTCAATTTTTTATTAATATATAATATAAATTATGTAGTCAAAATTTTTAAAAGGATTAAAAATTAAAGATGTTTAATTTCAAAAAGAAAATATAAATAAAATCAATTGAATTAAAAAGTAAAATCTCCCACAAAGTCAAACTTGAGCGTAGCTTCAAAAATATTGGTGTAAGGATTAGATTATATTAGATGTGAGGACCATGCGTTAGTTTATTTGTGACTTTTTTTTTTTTTTCTATTGGAATTACTTTTTAGGGTTTCTTTAGATTTTTTTCGAAAGCATAAAACGAATATATCAACCAGCTAAAATTAATATTTGGTATAGACACATTATGATCAGTTAGTAATAAACCTTACATCGAAATCAGAGTTCTACAAGTAATTATAAATTTAATTTCCAATCACATTACATTTAGTCATATAATCGATAATCTCATTATGATTCTTCAGTATATAGCTAAAAGTTGATATAACAAACATAGTTTCACTGAACTGCTATTAGCATCTCCACCAGCCAAAAGCGATTCCACCAAAAGTGTATTATTATAATCTACTTCTACCTTTCTGAATCTATTTTCCCAAATTATGAAAAGGCTTTCCAAAACTATTTTTACCTTAAGTTTAAAAACAAAATCCTTATAAAATGCCAACAAATAACCATATAACTAATTTGTATATGAGTCTCTAAGTACAACTTGACAGATCACGCAAAGTCTGCTATATTTCAAAAAAGATTACAATAATATTTAATTTTTTAAAATAAAAATCTATATTTAAAAATGGTATAAATACTTCAATTTAAATTGATTTTTTAAATTTTTATAATTAAATTATATATATAATTGGTGATATTAATTAAAACAATATTATAATAAAATAGATATAGAATGTATCATCTGAAAAAGAATATTGGCCCACAATGATAAATTTAAATTTGTTGTTATATGAAAATTATTTGGAAAAAAAAAAAAACACTTAAGTTTTCTTGTGTTATTTTGGTTGGTTAGAAGGGCGCACACGTTGTTGGGTTAAGCTTTGTTGTTTAGCTTGAAGTTGAAGCAGAGCCTTAAATGCAGGAAAAGGTGTCAGCGTCATTAAATGTATACTTATATATTAATTGCATCATTACAAATGTGTGATTGTAAGTTTTAGAATTCCCTATAGTGTATTTTTTAATTCATAAATATAAAATAATACATTTTAATAAATTTAAATTTAGGTTCTTCTATATTGTTACTAATATTTTTGTGACAAATGATAATGTGATGATAGATTTATTAAAGAGCCTGAACTTAAACTAGTATAATACTTGACGAAGTAACTTTCTTGATATAAGTAGGGCTTGAATTGTTAATACGGTACATTTAATTTATTTTTACCTCGCGTTATAATATTTGATATCACCATCACTATTATATTTACAATAACCATAGATAAACGTATTATCCATCTAAATTTGACAAGACTTTTCTCTTAAACAGAAACTTTAAGCTATGCATAACAAAATTTTAAAGTGTTTTATATTTATAGCATATTGGAAGTAAAAAAATTAAACTAAATTTTATTAGATATAATTATTTTTATTTGTAACATGTAATAATGTTATCTTTTGGGGGATAAATGTAACCGAAGCATAATACAACCAAAATACAGTAGATTAGTATAGAGGTGTACGAACGGATTAGATATAATTAGTAATAGCCCTGTGACAAGCGAAATTGTAGAGCTTTGGATACAGCGTTTGTCGAGAGTAAAAATGTTTATGAGTGATTGAACTTAAGTATAATATTAATATATTTTATATTTATTTAAATTTTACTTGATCTGAATTTAAACTTATTTTAAGTTTATTCATATTGTTTTTAATTTTTTAAATATATTTATATTATTTTATTTTAATATTTAATAATTTTATATATTTTTATTTATTATTTTTATATAATAATTTTAACATTATTTTTAATATTTGCATCATAATAATATTATATATTTAGTATGAGAGTAACTTACATAAAATGATCCTAAAATTAAGGTTTATAGGAACCAATAAAATTTGCCACATCATCAAAATTTAAATATATGAAATTATTCTGACGCCGAGAGCAGGGTTAACTACACCATGGTTAAATCAAAGCTCGATAGATGCGAGGCGAAGTGTCTTTGTGCAAGGCGGCACATGTGCATGGAAAATCATGGCGTCGTTGAGGAAAGGGCGAGGGATGTGGGAGGTGAAGAAGTACAAAGTCGCATACATGTCTTACCCTAGATGCAGTACTACTATGTGTTCAATGATTTGAATAACACTAATATTATGTAATGTTGCATTATTTAACGTGCTTCGTTGTGGTGTAACACAAGATCATCAGGATGGATTCGGACATGTTGGCTGATTTAATAATCCCGACGGTGAAGGCCGATCCCAAAACTACGATCTTCGGCCTTAATTGGCAATATTCGTAGCAAATGGGTACACGCCCTCTTCTGAAAGGCTTGGATAGCCAAGCGAAGGCGTTGGAAAAGTTTTGCGGTCGGTGGGGCGCTTCATATAATGAAGTGTGGCGGTGGTGTAAGTCTTTGAGAGATATGTCGAGCGGCAATGAGACATTGAAGCAGGCAGGCAATTCTACAATGATCGTCTGCTTCCGTGGATGCGCGGTGTTCAGCGCTGATGCGGACATTTAAGCAATCTTGAGATGCTTTTACATCTGCAAGTCATTGGTACAAATTGATTGGTACCTTCATGTATGGTAGATATACGATCGGCTATTGCTAGGCGTGGCACAAGGCGGTTGTGGGAGAATCCTTCGATTGCGTTCGCAATAACACCGAAGTCGGTGATGGTAGGACTTCTTCTATCTAGGTTAAGGAGGCATATGCGCCTCAACGACATATCGTTATATCGGATCGGGCCTGGAATACTTGCGGCAATAGAGCAGCGAGGGAAGCATGTGGCATCGCACACACCATCGATATTGCACGAGGCATGTGGCATCCAACTACTATGGGCAACACCGATCTAAAAAGCGAAGCGACAAGTGACCGATATGGGTATGAAATTTCTATTAATATAATTTCTTTTGAAATTTTCGATTTATTCATAATTTGAATAGTGGTATGTAATATTCGATATCAAGCGTATATTGGCGGTGCGAGATCAATAAAGACCGTTTTCACGAGATGTTGGCGGTTTGCGCGAAGATAACGCGGCGCGGACTACATGCAATATTCCTTTTGAGCAGTGGACACAAGCATATAATGACCTACGATATGGTCATATGACCACAAACTGGCGAATGCATAAATTACATGCTAAAGGAACCCGTCATCTGCCGATTCTGATGGTTTTGTGGGAGACATATTTTCGTTTAAGCGGCACTATTTCCGAAGAAGCGGCGAGTTATCGAGGCGATTCAAGAGGCCATGTATGGGCGAAGGTCTTGCAAGAAATTAACAAGTGGGAAAGGCAGGCGAACACTATGCACCACAGTTTGTCACGATCGCGACGACCTATGGTTTGGTCACGGAGTTTGAGCCAAGAGGCAAAGGTATTGTTGGCGGGCATTATCGTGTACTTGACAAATAGGACATCGCGACCGTGGGATATTTGATGCGCCGTTACCATGTGCTCATGTACTTGCGGCTTGTCATAATCTTCGTCTTGACCCCATGAGCTATGTCGATGAAGTCTACAAATTAGAAAACATGTACAGCGTGTGGAACACGTATTCCCACCGATCCAGATGAGCGTAAGTGGCCATCGGTATCGCTTGCCGTATAGTACATTCTTGGGATAGAGAATTGAGAGCGCCAAACCAAAAGGTCGACCTTCCTCGACTAGAATACGCAACAATATGGATATCGAGAGCAAACCAACCAAAGTCGGTGATGCGGGTGGTGTAGGAACCGAGCCATACATCTCGCTCGTGTCCAAATCGGACTAGTTGACCGTGTTCTTAGCTTGTTTGTCTCTTCTTTGGCTATGTAATATACATTTTTTTGGAGGAAAAGCGGTGAACTTTTGTACAATAACTTTCAATTAAATTACAAAAAAATTAAAAAATTAAATTACAAAAAAATTAAAAAATTAAAAAATTAAATTAAAAAAACAAACTCAAATTGTATTAAAAATAATACAACTTAATTAAAAAATAAACCAAACATATTTTGTCAAAGTTATTAAAATTAAATAAATTAAAAAATTAAATTACAAAAAAAAACTCAAATTGTATTAAATATATTACAACTTAATTACAAAAAAAAAATAAACCAAACCTATTTTGTCAAAGTTATTAAAATTAAATAAATTAAAAAAATTAAATTACAAAAAAAACAAACTCAAATTGTATTAAATATATTACAACTTAAGTACAAAAAAAAAAATCAAACCTAATTTGTCAAAGTTATTAAAATTAAATAAATTAAAAAATTAAATTACAAAAAAAAAACAAACTCAAATTGTATTAAATATATTACAACAATTACAAAAAAAAATCAAACCTATTTTGTCAAAGTTATTAAAATTAAATAAATTAAAAAATTATATTACAAAAAAACAAACTCAAATTGTATTAAATATATTACAACTTAAGTACAAAAAAAAAAATCAAACCTAATTTGTCAAAGTTATTAAAATTAAATAAATTAAAAAATTAAATTACAAAAAAAACAAACTCAAATTGTATTAAATATATTACAACTTAAGTACAAAAAAAAAAATCAAACCTAATTTGTCAAAGTTATTAAAATTAAATAAATTAAAAAATTAAATTACAAAAAAAAACAAACTCAAATTGTATTAAATATATTACAACTTAATTACAAAAAAAAAAATAAATCAAACCTAATTTGTCAAAGTTATTAAAATTAAATAAATTAAAAAATTAAATTACAAAAAAAACAAACTCAAATTGTATTAAATATATTACAACTTAATTACAAAAAAAATAAATCAAACCTATTTTGTCAAAGTTATTAAAATTAAATAAATTAAAAAATTAAAAAATTAAATAAAAAAACAAACTCAATTTTATAATATATATTACAACTTAATTACAAAAATTAAACCTTAATTACAAAAAAATTAAACTCAAATTATAATTTAATTTACAATTACTCAAATTATGGGGTTTAGGGTTTAGTGCGGATGTCGGTGGGAACCCGGTGCCACCTGAGGCGATTCGTGATTCTACTGGATTCCTCCTTCTTCTAGCCCCGTGGGGTTGTGGAACCTCGGGCGGAATCCGTCCTCGGCGGTGGAGTGCAGTTACAGGTGTTGCGATGATGACCCACCTTGATAAAATAATGACCGGAGGTGTTTGCATAAACCACGGCGGGGGTGGCGCATCCGTCGGTGAAGGAGGCGGTAGAAAAAGCGCTCCCAGCGGCACCTCTCTAATCCACACCCGATGTCGGCCTCACGATCGGTGGCTAAAGGAGTTGTCGGAGCGGACTCGAACCGACCATGGATTCCAACACAGGGGGACTAGAAAAAAAACATATATGGGTTAGGAGGATACATGTAAAGGCGGTGCACTTTGGCATAAGCGTGAACGATTGTGTTATCGGTGTTGTCAATTTGGCGATGGGCGGTGATTGTATAAGTGATGATGGGCGGTATATGTATAGTGCCGTTGATGGGCGATAGCGTATAAGTATTTGTTGATGGGCGATGTTGTGTAGTATTTATTCTTTGGGCCGTCTCATCACCCTTCTCCTTGGATGTAAAGGGCCCGACGTTCCCCATTTCATGAATTTTGTCCGCTCTCTTGGTAAGACAACAGATCTGACTTGCCATGGATTCTAAACCATGGCATGTACTCACGACGCACGCTAACTCGGGAACTACGATCGGTTCCGGTTAGGTAAAAGTCATCTGGGTTCTCCCACTTCCGATATGTTCGACCAAAATATTGGCCAATCCAGTATCTTTGTAGTAAGTCCACCTGTGCTCATCATCGAGCACCTCGGGAACCACGAGAATCGGTTGTCGACATCAAATTGCTTGCAGAACCCGATCGGTGGTGCATCTCCACGGTCGCGTAGGTGATTAGCGGGACCTTAACGTGTATAGCTGTTTGGATTTTGGAGGAACTCCTCTGGAATTCTTGCCCAATTTCGGGATCCTCATCGGTGTCCATTGAAACTATATTAACATTACCAAAATATTAGTTATATACATAAATACTAAATTATAATAACGAAATTCGACACTTACTTGTGATTAAATAGTTGTTCCAATAGGGTAGTATATCCTCAAGCGAGTCGGTATTCAACATGACTTCTCGGATGGTTCCACCTAATTAAATAAACTCTTAGCATGCAATTATACTATAAATCTCGACATAATTGAAAAATATAATATTAAATTTACCTCGTTATCAATGGGAATGAATATGGTCGGTCGAGTCGGGGCGTAAAATGGAAATCGAAACCATGCCCATATTTGCGGTAGTGATAGGCAACCTCCGATTTTTGCTTTATCCGTGCAAATCGCCCGCACATCTCCGATACAACCTCGATATACAGCGGACCCCAATGAATTCACCGTTGCTCACGAAATCAACAAGTTTGAGAGCCATCTCGGTGGACGAGGTTTCTAGAGGCGTCCGACATCGAGATAGCCTCAATTATCTGAAGTATGTATGCCGTGCATACTGTATTCTTTCATCTTGATCGAATCTTCATTAATTTGCGGGAATGTGTCTCGTAACCAAACCATATCGATCCGACCTCCTTGCAATTTATCCAGGAATGGCACCCGGAGCTCGTAGCATCTGACCATCAATCGTGAGATGTTCGGTCCGGTGACTCTGGGCAGATCACCGGTAATCAAGCTATGCTTGCACATCTTCTAAGGTGATGCTACACTCTCGCATGGCGGATGGAAAAGTGTCGTCTGGTCTCCACCTCTCTATCATCAGCGCTTATCAAAGCGGGTCCAACTTGAACCCCAGACCTATCGTGGCTCGTGCCAAAAACCGCTTCCATAGTAATTCTCGATCAATGGTGATGGGGACCGGGCATGTTCGAATATAACATTGCAACACCGATCTACAATTTGTTTAAAAAATAATAAAATTCAAAATTAATTAAAATTGCATAATTAAAAAATTTAATAATATTGAAAAATTAAAATTCAAACTTACCATTCTCAATTCTTTGGGCCTTGATGTGATTCTTTGTCTGGCGATGTAAATCTCCTACCATTGTACTCGATAAAGATTTTTAATTTTCCAAAAAATAAATATATTAAAAAAATTATAAAGGGCTTTTAAGTAAATGGTAGAAGACTATTTGAAATTTAAAGTAAATTTCAAGGGCTTTGAGAGAAACTTGAGAAAATTGAGAGCAAATTGAGAGAAAATTGAGAGAAAAATGAGAAAGGATTGAAGTGTGAAAAAATGAAGGGTTGGGGGTATTTATAGTTTTTTTTTACAGTTGGTTTTTTGACCGTTAGGGTCCAACGGTCACATTTTTTTGAATTCTTGACTAAAAAGCGCGTCCACGGCGCTTTAGGTAACGTTAACCTAAGCGCTCCTCAGTGGGCGCTTTAGGCGATTTCTAAAAAACTGGCGTGGACGCGCTTTTGGAAAATTACTTCAGTCAATATTTTTGAAACCCGTCCTTTCGGTAATTTTGTATTTTTTGGTATTTTTGGGATATTTGCCCTATAGAATGTATCATCTGAAAAAGAATATTGGCCCACAATGATAAATTTAAATTTGTTGTTATATGAAAATTATTTGGAAAAAAAAAAAAACACTTAAGTTTTCTTGTGTTATTTTGGCTGGTTAGAAGGGCGCACACGTTGTTGGGTTAAGCTTTGTTGTTTAGCTTAAAGTTGAAGCAGAGCCTTAAATGCAGGAAAAGGTCTCAGCGTCATTAAATGTATACTTACTTATATATTAATTGCATCATTACAAATGTGTGATTGTAAGTTTTAGAATTCCCTATAGTGTATTTTTAATTCATAAATATAAAAATAATACATTTTAATGAATTTAAATTTAGGTTCTTCTATATTGTTAATAATATTTTGTGACAAATAATAATGCGATGATAGATTTATTAAAGAGCCTAAAGTTAAATTAGCATAATGCTTGTGAAGCAACTTTCTTGATATAAATAAAGTTTTAATTGTTGATATGGTACTTTTAGTTTATTTTTATCTCGTGTTATAATATTTGATATCACCATCACTATTATATTTACACTAACCATAAATAAAGCGTATTATTCATCTAAATTTGACAAGACTTTTCTCTTAAACAGAGACTTTAGACTATGCATAACAAAATTTTAAAGTATTTTATATTTATAACATATTGGAAGTAAAAAATTAAACTAAATTTTATTAGATATAATTATTTTTATTTGTAACATGTAATAATGTTCTCTTTTGGGGGATAAATGTAAGCGAAGCATAATACAACCAAAATACAGTAGATTAGTGTAGAGGTGTACGAACGGATTAGATATAATTAGTATTAGAGGTGTCTTAATGGTATTAGTAGACTGCTGCCATTCTCTATAGGATTTAGTAATAGCCCTGTGACAAGCGAAATTGTAGAGCTTTGGATACAGCGTTTGTCGAGAGTAAAAATGTTTATGGATGATTGAACTTAAGTATAATATTAATATATTTTATATTTATTTAAATTTTACTTGGTCTGAATTTAAACTTATTTTAAGTTTATTCATATTGTTTTAATTTTTTAAATATGTTTATTTTATTTTATTTTAATATTTAATAATTTTATATATTTTTATTTTTATTTTTATTTTTATATAATAATTTTAACATTATTTTTAATATTTACATCATAATAATATTATATATTTAGTATGAGAGTAACTTACATAAAATGATCCTAAAATTAAAGTTTATAGGTACCAATAAAATTTATCACATCATCAAAATTTAAATGTATGAAATTATTATTATTATACACTCATCCATAGATAAATTATTTTATAGACATTTCTCACCTATATTATTCATGCTCTTTTTTCAATTATTTAATCACATTTTATCAAATTTTTACATGCTCTTGACACATAATTTTAATAATTTTTATCCTAAACCCTGAATATAAAATCCCAAACCTTAAATTAAAAACCTAAAATACTAAACACCAACCCATAACCTCGAATCTTTAAACAATGAACCTCAAACTCATAAACAGCGACCCTAAACCCTTAAACATGAATCCTGAACCTTAAATCTCGAACCATTGAATCTTGAATCTTAAACCCTGAGGTTTAAGGTTCAAGGTTTGAGTTTAAAATTTGGGGTTCTATGTTCGGGGTTCGAGTAAAATAATTATCAAAATTATTTGTTAATAACATAGAAAAATTGCATAAAATTACTAATTTTTTAAAATTGGTTGCACAAAAATTAAGAAAATTAATTTATGAAAATGAAAAAAATGATTAAAATTTGTAAAAAGAAAAAATGTTTGTTTATAATTTAAAAAATAATTATTTTAAATAATTTAGTTAAAGTTAAATTAAGTTAGAGAATATATTAAATATAGATGAGTGTAAAATAATACTTTGTTTTCTTTAAAATTTAATGACATGACACTATTTTATTGGTGCCTAAAAACTATGCTTTTAGGATCATCATAATATAATTTATTCCTATTTAGTATAGGTTTATTTTTAATATGTTCTAAATTACATAATATATAAAAATAACATAATATAAAATATTATAAATTTAAAAATGGCCAGGCTTGAGCCTTGAATATTTAAACCTGAATCGACCCACATTTTAAATGGGCATAATTTGCCCAAACTCATTTTTCAAGCTTAATATTTTTACTAAAATCGTCCTAATATTTGAACGAACCTTTAGACTTGTACGGATAACTTGACCCATAAACAAGTTTAATGTCGAGACAACGAACTGGTTAAGTAAATCTCGACTGGCACTAGTATGGGTGCAAGTTTCCAATGACCGTGTAGACTTCCTCGAAACAGTTTTTCTATTTCAATTGCAAATGACAGTCAATGTTTGGGAGCGTTGGAGTTCCATTAATATTAATCTGGTTAGGGGAAGTTCGCAATGGAGTTTGGAGAGTCCCATGTAGGATGTAGCCATAATTAGAAGGGAGAGGACAGGTCCCGTGATTGTGGCGGCACCACCAAACGCCTTCGTGTTGCTATGGTATGTGAACGCAATGATGATTGAGACTAAGGGCCAGTTTGGCAATGCTTTTGAGAAGTGCTTTTGAGAAGTCTTTGTGGAAAAGTGCTTTTGAGATGTACTTTTGGGAAGTGCTTTTGAAAAATTTAAGTGTTTGGTATTCTTTGTCAAAAAGTCTTTTGAGAAGTAAAATGTCTATTTTATACATGATATTATAAAGTAACAAATATGTATTTAAATAATGTTCAAATTAGTTAATATTATGATATTTTAGCAAAAATATAAAAAATAATTTATTATAATTTATTGTTAATATTTTATAAATAATTTGAATTTTAATTATTTATAAGTAATTTTAAATCGTTTCTAATCCAGCATATTGATAATTTTTTTTATCAAATCAAGTCAACAAGGGCAGAATTTTGGATTTAAGTCGGAAATGAAATGATAAGCAGAAACAAATTGCCCAACCAACCCAAGAAATGATCAAATTTATGGCAAGATGGATCAAACATCCAAATACAGAATAAAACCAAAACAAAATATGGTATAAGCAACAATCTTAAACGAAATTAACTCACAAAATTCCTAGTACACAAGTCAGACAACAAAGGAGGTTCCGAATTTCAGAATAAGATCCCTTTAACATCAATGTTTCTAGAAACACAAAATAAATATAAACAAAATTGGAACAAAACCTAGTATGATGTGTCGTCCGCTATTGCTCAATGATCTCCGGGCATGCTCTTAATAATATCAGAATTGCCTCAAAAAAACACAATATTACCACAATAAAGAAGTATACATCTAGAGAGTGTGTAAATTCAATACGTTATAAAACTCCTATACTTACCGAATTCGATAATCTTTGAGGCAAAGACACTCGAAATATTTGCCACGAGCGGTGCCAAGTCGACATTATGCGAAAAACCAAACAACCACATTTTCAAAGGAATGGTCTTCTATAACAAATGTTGTATTACTAGAAAACTTAAAACAATCAAGTAAAATCCATTACTCTATTAAACTAGGAATAACAAGGAAGGTGGCAATCAATTCATTAAAGAGCATAGGCAAAAGTTCAGTTATTCATTCCATTGTATCGAAGTTCACAGAATATCGACCAATTTTGTCTAGATTTCCACAAATATTTTCAACTATAAGTATTACTATTAAACTAAAGAATCTAAGGGGGCAGGGGTGAGGTGATTAATTTTGTAGATAATCCGTTAAACAATAACAGGATAGGTGGCTTCCATTAAGGCACAATATCATAGATATAAAGAACATACACCATAGACCTTATTGATCAATTAATTAAACGGCTTAGATGAACATCATTCTTTATTCATTATATCATTTCCATCAGCCGTAATAGAAAGCACAATTATGCCATGCCTTTTGCAAGTATCTTGAACTAAGATGAATTAATTTTGTCGATAACCTGTGAACTACAATAACTGAAAGATAGTTTCCATCAAATTATCATCGCCAATGATGATTGATTCATCAAAAGGCTTCAACAAACATATTAGTTATTCATTCTACCATTTCCATCAGTGTAACACCCCTACCCGTATCCATTGCCGGAATAGGGTACGAGGCATTACTGGAGTTTACTGAACATTTTCAAATAATTCCGAGTCATTTATTATTCAAATTCTGAAAATAATCATAACGTCCCTCTATTGGATCCTCAAAGCCCAAAACATACATTAGGAACCAACCGGTATTAAATCGGGATTATAGGGAATTCTTCGCAAAATCCTAAAATTTTCCTACATTGGTTAGCGTACTTTAATATTAACAAACTTTTTTTTTATTTTTTTTTTCCGGCATGTCTTACTTGAATTTTTTACTTATCCTAATATACATAATTTTCCTTATAAAACATATCAAAGATAGTCTTATATTTACATGTCATGATACATATCATTCTCTTGCTATTTCTTCATAAATATAAATTATTCAATTTATTATAACAATATTTCATGTACCATCATTTTCATGAGTTTTATATATATTTGTTCTAGTTGTAGTTCATAATCTTGAATATGCATAATTATCGGCAAATTTCACATACATGTATTTTTCATGTCGTATTTCAATATGTCAAATAATTATCATTTCTATGTATTTCAAGTTTAATTTCATGATTTCAAGTACTTGCCATTTTCTATATTTATTAGTTGAATTTCTCGAAATTTTGATGGATTTTCGAGAGTACACTTATAGTGTACAATTCGATCCGTCAATTCATATTCATGGCGCACATTTCCATTTAGAGAGCACACTCCCATGAACCTCATCTTTCAATGGGATTGCCGGTCGAGCTAAATCCCATGTAATATAAACTCATAGAGTATTGTGGGATTACCGGTCAGGCTAAATCCTTGCAACGACAATTACTCTAATGAGCTTGGATCGAATTACCGTCTAGGCTAAATTTAGACCCTAATTGATTACCGTCGAGCTAAATCCATTATCCACATATTCTTGGAGGCTATATCGAGATAGGATCACCCGTCAAGGCTAGATCCTTTTATCATCAATTCCTTTTAGAGATCCATCGAATTTTCTTTCATTCAACAGGATTTCTTCCTCCTTTTATCAAATATATCAAATTTTCATCAACAATAACATACATTTCAAGCATTTAAGAATATAATTCAAATTACACGAACTTATCTGTTCATGTTTATAGTTTCACTGATTCGATGACTTTTCTTTTCCACGTTCAAGTCTCGTATTTGAGTTATCTGGATCTTTATAAATAAATTTGATCATCATTTTCATTCATTTCAGATTCTGATACATTTAATTAATGTTTTAGGCAAAATTACCATTTTACCCCTAAGCTTTTAATTAATGACGATTTCATCCTTAGGTTCAGAAAAATAAAATTCTTGTAATTTAATCCTTGTTTCAAGCCTAATTATTCTCATATATATTGATAACAGCCCATGAATTCTATGAAATATCAAAATTTTTCATAATTTCAACACTTTTCAATTTAGTCCCTAAAACATATTTTCACCGATCTTGATTTAAATTAATAATTTCATTCAATTTTATAACTTAAATAATAAAATAATCCATTTCATGCAATTTGGTCATTTCTTGACATTTTTACAAAATTACCCATAAAATTTTACTTTTATTCAATTTAGTCCCTAAGCTTAGAACATGCAAATTAGCCATGCTAGTTGAATATTCATATATATTTTCCTTCTCCTCCTCTCCATTCCACATCCTTAATTTATATAACATGTTTACAAGTAACATTATCTATGATTTCACTATTTACTCATAAATTTATTCAAAGCTATCTATTTGCATCATAGTCACTAAATTATTTATATCTTGAGCTACAGAATTTCAATTTAAGATCCGCTAATTTTCCCTGAAACTAGACTCACATATATTCTTACCATAAAATTTTCAGAGTTTTTGGTTTATCCAATAAGTACAGTTTATTCTTTAAATTCACCCCTATTCTGATGTCTGATAGTTCTGACCCTTCTTCACTAAAAATTAATTATCTCCTCATAGGGGATTTTTATGATGTTCCCGTTTGTTTCTCTTGAAAATAGACTCATTCAGAAATTTAAAAATATAAATTTAAGCCCCTAATTATTTTTCTCAAATTTTTTATGATTTTACAAATTCAGAATAGGGGAACCCGAAATCATTCTGACCTTTCCTAACAAAACCTATTATATCTCGTGATTTAAAATTCCATTACTTACAACGTTTTTTCTATTATAAACTAGACTCAATATTTAATTCCATATTTTATTAATCCTCTAATTAGATTTCTACAATTTTTAGCGATTTTCTAAAATTAGACTACTGCTGCTGTTCAAAACTGTTTTAGTGCAAAATATTAATTACCAAGTTTATAACACATTTGTTTCCTTTCTCTACAATATTTCCCATCACTTTCTCTTATTTTCCTTCACTAACATATCAAGAATATAAAACCTTATATAAGAAAACTCTACATTAACATCAATTCCATGCTTTTTCCACAATATCAAACTTAAAAATATATTGAAAACTTGATGTTCTTACCTAGTTTTATTGATTTCAATCTTTAACTTGATTTTCTCTCTCCTCCAGCTTCTATTTATTGAATCTAACTTGATATTCTTGCTCCCCATAGTCTCCTTGTCATCTTTCTCTCTTGATGGCTATAGAAATTCTTTTGAATTTTAAGTGAAAATGGTGGATTTTTGGTATAAAAATGGTGGATTTTTGGTAAAAGGACCAAATTCTAAAGAAAACAAAACTTCTTTCTTTTCTCTCTTCTTCTCACGTTGGTGCATAGGAAAGATGGATGGTGTGTTCTCTCCTTTTTTTTTTCCCCACACACACATATATATATATATACTAAATAAAATAATAAAATAATAATAAATATCTTGTTAAAATATTAATAAAGTAATATTTATCTAATTAATTAATTTAAAATATCATCAACATAATCATTACATTCTAGAATTCTCTCTCTTAATTAATTGACCATTTTACCCTTCATGATCTTTAAATCATCACTTAATTTGGAAAAATTACAATTTAGTCCCTCATAATTCTTCACCTATTCAATTTGGTCCTAATTCATCCATTTTCCTTAGTTTCTAGATTATTCCACCCCTAAAATATTTACACTATTGGTCCTTTAAATTTTTCATATTTGCACTTTAACCCTCAAATTTTGAGTATTTACTCTTGGGCAACAAAACTTTTCTCACTTTTACAATTTAGTCCTTTCTTGAATTAATAATGTGATATATCATAATATACTTCCCAATGTTGACATAATCCAAAATTTTCCTTTTTGTCACTTTATTTCTTTCCTTAACTATATCAAGGATAATATTTACTTTCTTACTGTAGTAAGTTTCGGGGTATTACAATCAGCCGTAAAATGGAAAAAGCAATTGTCTGGCTTTTCACAAATAACTTCAACTACATAATGCTCTACCATTTATACAAACTTATAATCGATATTCAATTCAATGTGATACAAAAAAACATAATTCAATAAACAAAGTGATTGAATAGGTTAAGGGACATACTTCCATTATAGTGGTGAACTCCAACCTTGGTGAACTCCAACCTTGCACAACATGGCATAATATTCAATCTCTGACTTCCTAAGACGAGGGCAGTTGTTGGCAATTATAATCAACTTACCTACAAAGAAATTAAAATAGAATTACAATCTTCCAATTCTAAAAGATCAATGAACATTAGATTACACATCGGTGACGAGAAGAAATCCAATATCAAACTAAATCAACCAAAAAACACTAGTGTTGAGCAAATAAAAGAAAACCAAAAGGCAATCTAAACCATGGTATTTGGTGTAGTTCCGGTTCACAAGTTAAAAAACCATAATTATCCAATAGTTCAGTTTTCCCAACCCGACCCAAGCTAAACCTTTATACCCCTAAAAAACACCAATGCCCTTGTCCTAATTAAGCACTATTTTAACCAAAACCAGAAGGAAATTCATTCTACTTCAATTCACTATCAAAACCAATAGAATTATATAAAACAATTTTCTCATTATCTTGGTCAACATAAACGAATATATGATAATCAGTTGCATTATATTAGTACCCAAATTTCTACAAAGCTCTATCAAATGAGGAGAAAATCAAAAAGATGCAAACGAATCATTCAAATGCAGACCAAGTGAAAAACGAACTAAGAACAGAGCATCAAAATGAGAACAATTTTAAAGAATTAAAGAGAGAAATGAGTTTTACCATTTTGGATTGAAGATTTTGAGTATTCTTCAATTTGCTATAATCCAAGCACAAAAAGGCGCTACAAATTTCCCCAGAGGAAGAGAAGCGAAAAATCACCAGAGTAACCAGAGGAAAAATCAGACAAAAGAGAAAAGAGGAAAAAAAGAGAAGTGTTAGACGTCTATTTGGAAGAAGACCCCAAATCAAACCAATAAGTTTCAACCCAACAGAGAGAACAAAACCTAAATTTGCCAAAACAAAATAGAAAATCGAAACAAGCAATCACCAGGAACAACTTACCGATTGATCGAATCCAATGGCGAGAGATCGAAGAGAAGAGAAACGGAAGTATAATAGAACTATAGAAGAGAGAAAGGGAAAATCATCTGGAAGTGTTCACGTCTATTTGGAGAAGAAATAATAAGGATAAAAAAGTAAATTGGCTGCCAAAAGTCCTTTTACTCTGAGAAAAGGAGAAATTTTCTCCTCTATCAGCTTATTGCTTATTGCTTTTTCATCTGGCCAAAAGTACTTCACAAACGTGAAATTTTTTTTCATTGGCCCTTTTCTTTATTACTTTGTACTGAAAAGGACTTTTGGCTAAAAAAGTCCATCATAGATGGAGCAAATAACGGGCCCTAACAACAGATGATGGAAACTGAGATAGTCAAAGAATGCGTGAATTGCAGTGACCTTAATAAGTGGCTATCTTTGGTTAGCCCTCGACGAATGTAATAATTTTATTAATATATTATTAATTTTTTTATTGGTTATAAAAATTAAGTGTAAGATTTTGTATAAAAAAAGAATTAAGTTTAATATAATTTTTAATAGCGGTACTAATATTAAATTAGTATGCAAGTTAATATATGAATAAGTTTTTTAGATATATCATTTATAAATATAATAAATAGTCATTTTATTTATTTCAGGTTACATTTTAGTCACTTATGTGTGAAATGTTACGTTTTAGTCACTTACGTTATTGCGTTGTAACATTTTAGTCACTAAACTGTTAATTGTCATTAAAGGTGTAATGGTAAGCTGACGTGACACGTTAAATCATTATTTCAAACGAAAATTTTAGGTCAAATTCTACAATTGGTCCCTTTTTTTTTTTTCATTTTGAACAATTTATTTTTGCTTTTATGTTCTTTTAACTTTCATTTTTTTCTATTCTCTTCTCCTTCTCCCTCTATTTTCATCATTTATTCATTTCTTTTAACATAGTTTTTCTATGTTTTTCATTTGTTAAAACTAATCCACAAGCTCGCCTCACTCAAAAAATTAAATTGTTCAAAAAAAATGAAAGTATAGGGACTAGTTTTAACAAATGAAAACATAAAAAAACTACATTAAAAGAAATGGAGAAGGGAGGAAAATAAAAGGAGAAACAGAAGATAATGGAAAATAAAGAAAAAAATTAAAGTTACAAAACATAAAAGAAAAAAATTAAATTACTCAAAACGAACAAATAAGGGGACCGATTATATAAAGTAACCTAAAATTTTTGTTTGAAATGATAATTTAATGTAACGCAAGTGACTTGGTGACTAAAATGATACAACTCGATAATGTAAGTGACTAAAATGTAATATGAGGTAAACAAAAGTGACAATTTTGATAGTTTACCTATAATAAAAATATTATTCAGGTTAGTATAAAAATTAAATGTAAAAATTCATCTTTGAAGACAACATTGTTGAAAAGAACGACCACAAATCTTAAATATACTCTATTAAATACAATAAATAAATAAATCGAACCACAAGTATAGTATATATAATCTTATTTACTTTGATAGAAAAATCAGTTCACTAATTTTTATTTCAAAATATAAGTAAATCTAATACTTATTTCAAAATAACTTGCAAGTGAACCTGTAATTTAACCATTTTAAATACACTATTTAAACTAAAATAAAAATAAAAATATTAAATATTTTAACTTTTTTTATCGAATTTGGATCATAAATCAATCCTAGCATGTGAAATAATTATTTTAAAATATTATTTAAAAATAAAATTAAAAAATTAAATTGAATATATGAATTTTTATTTAAATGATTTTTATATTTTATTAAGTTAACTATATGCTTCTAAAAACACAAACAACGACAGTATTTAAATATTTTTTATATTTTAATATCTTAAGTGAATTTATGGTTAAATACAAGAATACAAACACAAACTTTTATCTAATTTAATTTTAATGAGAAAACTATGAAAAATATGAAATAATTTAATATTGCAACAAAAACATAAAATGTGATATCCAAAAATAAAATATGAAATAAATTAATATTGCCACACAAGGTCTGAGCTATTTAAGCCGCGTGGGTTTAAAATTCTGAATTTTCCCCTATAATTGTATATGACGTTCCAATCAATTATTGGCCTTCCATGGGGTCCATTTGTGATCTGATAAGTTATAAAACATAAAATTCGATCATTTGTTAGCACTAAGTCTATTATTTGTTGAGTATTTGAAACAATATATAATTAGTAAACTTTAGCTATGTAAAATATGAGAAACTATTATATATGCTCAGTATCTGTTATCTTATACATGTATTCTGGAAACATGTCTGACATTTGTCATAATCTATATCTATACTTAGGATGGGTTATGATATGTGGAGAAAATGCTTTTGTAAAAGGCCATAACTCGTCTATTTATCTAGCAACCCAACTGCAACTATTCTATAAAGTTTCATATCGGTACTAAGTGATGTGTAGGGCTGGATGGATGTTTTATACCCATATGGTGTGTTGGGATAGTTAGTGTTGGTGTATAGCGGTTGGGGGTAGGATTATATATGTATTTGTTCTGCTCTGTTAAGTATATGTTTCTGATAAATTTGCTTGATATGCATTAATTGTTTTAAGTTATTTGTTATACACTGAGTTTTGAAAAACTCACTTTTTATTTTACTGATATTTTCAAGTAATCCTCAAAATTAGGTGGGTCGGTGTGACAAAAGCTCGATTATATAAATTTAGCTTTTATTTTAATTATTTTAAATTGGGATTTATGTGTTTTGTAAATTTTAGACGTTTTAGACTGTTTGGGGTTTTTAACATTATTTATCGTTTCTGTATTATACTGTTTAAATGTTTTTAGAGATCCTTTGTAAAATAATAAGTTTTTTGAAACATAAACAAACAATGCTTTCAGTAAAATTGTTAAAGAATATACGATTTTGAAAGATTTGGAATTTTAAGAGTTATTGTCAATTTTGAAATTATACGAAAAATAAATCATCAACCGTTCTATATAGCAATTTCAAATTCGACCATAATGTCTAGGCTAAATTTGAGGTGTTACACTTTTGTTATGTTTTTAGACATGTTTTAGATATATACATATATGTTTGAAAGGTTGAGAAAGTATGTTAAAAGGATTTGGAAATAATCATGTGTTTGTCATACATGTCTTTTTCTTTCTGACATGTTTTATTTTTATTTTGTAATTACGTTATATTCAATATTATTTGTAAAATTTTCATTAAATTATATTTTATTTTATTTACTTAAAAAGTGATTAAAATAATTTTTATACGATAGATTAAAGAGTAAATTGATTATTTCTATTAAAATTTCATTTATTTTTATTGTTAGAAAACCAATGTGGGTAATAAAATAACTAACAAATACTTTTAAAATAATAACAAAATTAACAATAAAATAAGTTTTATATAATATCTAAACAATAACAACAAAATAAATAATAGTAAAATGGTATAAAGAGAAAAACAATAAGAAAATAATATTAAATTTTTTTTTGCCTTTAATGAACATGCCAAGAAATTCTTACTTGAGGGGCCCATGTAGCCCATTTTTGGGCCTATATTTTTACCCGAACCTCCCATTTTTAAGGCCTTGGTAGTAGTGGTGGCGACCATTATGCTCACTCTACACATGATGTACAACGTGTACCTCATAGTGACGTACATGGACCAATTTTTAATAGAAATAATGGATGAAAATTTTAACAAGAAAACTAATTTACTCTTTGATCAAACATACAAAAATGAACTTGTCCATTTTTAAATAGAGTGGATAAAATGAAACACCACTATCTTTATGATACTTTATATATTTGTAAAAGAATGAAAATTAAAATAAGAAAAAAAAAATATCTTGTAATGGTTTTAGAATTTTATAGGAGAGTGAAAATGATAGGAGTAGGTTAAAAGAGATAATATTTTATTTGAAAAATCAAATCATTAATATAACATTATTATTTATTTTATAAATTGATTTTTTTCACCTTTTTTACTCAATAAAACATTTTATAATAGTATGTGTTATATTTTAGGTAGCAAATATTGTGAACCTCATATTGTACTTTGCGGATATCATAACATGTTTATAGAAGAGTTTGACATGCGACCTTCAATGAAACTAACAATACTACGAACCCAAAGTTAACCTGAGCCCTAGATCTAGTTTACAAACCTTTGCTTAGTGAACTTCAAAATAGGGCATCTCCGTCAAGATTAAGTAAAGGCCACGTGGAGAAATAAAGTAATTGATTGCCAGTTGCCTTAAGATATCTCACCTTAAGACATAACATTGCCATCACTGCCAAGATTATCAAATCAAACTTCCACGTCAACAACCTTAAGACACGTATCCAAATTTGTCCCTACTATAAAATAGCCATGGAGATGTAAACACTCCACTTCTAGAACCATATAACTCTCCCAAAGTAGAAAATTCTCCCCAACCTACACTCTATTCTCCTCCGTTCAATCATCATCTCGTTCTCTTGTTCACCTCACTGGTTAACAATTGGTGCAATGAGTATGAAGAGACATGGCGCATCTAGGTAGTAGTGATCCTCCTAGCATTGAGTTTGATTCTCTCAATGATCAAGTTATGAACCCATTGATCATAAAATCAGAACAAATACGGAGTAAACCAGGAAATCAAACCAAGACCCATTGTATGTTGGTTAGTATTATCCCTCACAAAACCAAAATCAACAAAACCCTTACCAAAAAAATCCACACCTCTAGTTTTACCAATATCCTCATAGTATTAAAAACCCCAAAAACCTACACCACACCGGAGCATCACCAATAAACCAAGGGTCTCAACATCATCAGTCCAATAATCAACATTATCTAGACATGCAAGAGAGAATACGGGTTATGGAGGAGCAAGTGTCCTCTTAGAAAAAGAGATGCGAAGAGCAACAAAAGTTTATCTAGGAGCAGATGGATAGGCAAAACAAGCAGATAAAAGAAATGAATAGCTCATTAAGGAGCTCAGAGCAAATAGGATGAACCAAGACCAAAATCTCAAGCGTAGAAAGGAAGAGTTCATTCATTCTGAAAATGATTGTCAGCATGCAAGTCAAGGTAATGAAAATTTAGTAGATGAGGATGTTGATATGGATAATAGAGATGATAACTATGATGAGGACTATGATGATAATTATAGTTGCTCTAGTTAAAATACCTTGGAGCAAAAAGTAGAGAAGTTAGAGAAACATTTATAGGATTTTCAAAAATTAGAATCTTCCGGATTAGTGAAGAAGTATAAAAATTAGCCAATAGCATGTTTAAATTTCCCAAAATGATGTATGATGGTCAATGAGACCCTTAAGAACATTTGACCCATTATATAAATTATATGAATATATTTGGGGTTTCAAATGAAGTTAAATGTAATGCATTTTCAATGACATTAAAAAACTCAGCTCAAGTGTGATATCTAGAACTGCCACAACATTCCATCACGAATTTTGAACAATTGGCGAGCCTATTTATGAGCAGGTTCTTACAAATAAGACATTAAATCAATCTCCCACGTACCTTATGTCTATCAAGAAATGTGAGGATAAGCTTTTGAGAGATTTTGTGAAAAGGTATATGACGACTATGGTCACAAAAGATGTTTCTAAGGAATTTGTTGTTCAAGCTTTCATGTCCAAAATAAATTGCCAGTTTTTGAAATATAATTTGATTGATAAACCTCCAGCCAACTTCTCATCATTATATGAGAAGGTTTACATTTTTTCTGAAAGTGATAAGTCAGAGAAAGCTAAAGTGTAAGCACAATAAACTAATGCACGAACCTTAGGAGATTTTCACAAATCTCTGAGAGACAGCCCTCATTGCATAATAGAGTTGGAAGAATTCATTCTCAACATTCGTATCCGGGTGTACGAATATTGAAGTATTGTGTTAATCTTAGGGGGCGACGTCTACTACACAATTACACAAATTAAGGTAGATTTTCTTCTAAGGCAGTGGTTCTTCTATGACATAGTGATTATTTTATTTGTTTACGCTCAATTTATTTATTCCGTCAGTGCTAACTATTTTGTTTCGCAGTAGTATATTCATGTACAAAATAAATACACTTATAAAAGATCTAATACTTAAACATAGACTTCAATACTATTATGAACCTTCTAACAGGCTCTGAAGGTCTCTTTATAACTTTTATTCGCCCGGGAGGAGGGAGGCAATTGTTATACCTTAGGCAACGAACCTTCTGAACCTCATAGCATATCTCACAAATATCATAAGATACCCATAGAAGAGCTTGGCACGTGTTCTCCGATGAAACCAACAATATTGCAGACACAAAGTTAACTCCAAGCCTCATGGCTAGTTTGCGAACCTTTGCTTGTCGAACTTCGGAATAGGGCATCTTCGTCGAGATTATGTGAGGACCACATGGAGAACTAGAGTAATTGGTTGCCAGTTGAACGTAACATCACCATTACTACCAATATTATAAAATCAGACTTCCACGTCAGTAGCCTTAAGAAACATATCCATATTTGTCCCCCGCTATCAAAGAGCCATGCAGACAACTCACATACACTTGCATAAACACTCCGCTTCTAGAACCCCATAACTCTCCAAACAAATAATTGTCTTTAACCTACACTCCATTCTCCTCCATTAAATCATCATCTCCTTCCCTTGTTCACATTACCAGTTAACAATATGTATAGAATCGATGTGTACATAAAATATTATAATTAAAAATATAAAAAATATGTATAAATCTAACAAATATAAACACAACAAATTTAATTGTATAGAAATATATAAACTTAACAAATATAAAAATAACTAATTAAAATTAATATTTTTGAAAAAAGTAATACCTACAAACTTTGGGCAAGAGAATGAGAATGAGAATTTGTTAAGAACTTCAGAGGTATATAGGAAGCATAATATTAAAACAAACTATAATTCAATTCTCTTACGATAATACTTACAATTCTTAATATGATAAAAGAAATGTATACAAATATGATTAAGAATCATAAAATAAAACTAAAGGAAAAATATTAAAAATTATTTTAAAATAGAAAAAATAAAGTAATTAATAATTCATATTAGAAATATTATCAAACTTGTAAGCATTTGAAAAAAATGTATTTAAAATATAAATTTAAAATTTAAAATAACATACAATAAAAATGAAACATATGGCTTAAAACTAATTAATAACAACACATGAATTGGTTATGATATTAAAATAAAAATTTTAGATTAAATTGTGAGTAAAATGAAATTTAAGCGTAAATACATTATATTAAGAATGCTAAATGTACTACAATTGTTTATCATTGTATTGTCATCCATATTGAGTTAGTGTCAAAGTTGACTTGTGACACTAATTCAATTAATAACATTTTCAATATTAGAAATTTTATCATATAGGTATGCACGTGGAAACCACTATTTAGAATACACATATATGTGTTTAAAAATAACATATAATAAGTAATAAAATGTATGATTGAAACTAATTAATAATAATACATATATTATGTTCTTATTTCAAAACACCAACTCAGCCAATGCATGAATAATAGAATATATTATTTTCTTATTTTCATTCAATAATGTATTTTAAAATAAATGTTTTGTCATTTAACTCACCAAGTTGATTTTAAATCCAATTGAATTTAAGGTATTTGTTGAACCAAGCTTTATTCGACAAATTATTTTGATATACAAAAAACATTTTAAACAAAACTTGGTAAAAATTTTTATTTTAAATGATATCTAAAAAGAAAAATTGTTGAATTTATACTAGAAAATCTTTTAAGGCCAAGTTAGTTAAACAAACTTTCAAAAAATTTTCAAATAAGTTAAAAATACTCTAGGCCAAAAAGTATCGATTTGGTATCGATACTTTTTGTCAAGTATCAATAAAATTTTAGTTGAATATCGATAGATTCGTAGTTTTATCAATAACTTTTTCGGTATCGATACGAAAGTGACATTTTGTCTTTCAAAGTATTTATCAAGTATGGATACATTATCGATACCTTTTGCTTGGTATCAATAAATTTCTTCAAGTATCGATAGTGGTACACTTTTATCGATACCTTTTTACATATTGATACGAAATTGATATTCTGACTTTCAAAGTATTTATCAAGTATCGATATATTCTATTTGATATCGATAAATTTCTCTTGGTATCAATATTAATGGCTCTAACTATCACTAAATTGGGCATTAGATGCTAATAGTATTGATACTTGTAGAAAAAGTATTGACACTTGTTTTTGCAGGTGACATTAATGCACTGTTTATTTCATCCTTAACTACTCTATTCAATATTCCAACAATCACAATGATTGGAAATCAATTTAGGAGTATAAATACCATTTTCAAAAGGTTCTACAACAACAAGAGAGATTATCCAGGTTCATATTTCCTCAAACAACCTTTGTGCTTAACTTTTCATACTTTTTCTTGTACACATTTGTGAGCTTTCATTGTTATTCATTTAGCTCAAGTGTTTTCTTGTTTCATTTGTGCTCAATTGGCAAACAATCCAATCTTGTAAGGGTTAATTCTTAGTTTGTTTATTTGTTTCACTCTTTGAAAAAGTTATATCTTAAGGTTTGGGTAGAAAACTTAAGGGAGTTGTAAGGTTAAACCTTGTCCTCTAAGGTAAGGTATGAGAGTAGGCAATTGGGGTTGAACCACTCTAAATCGTTGTGTTCAATTGTTCTATTTTTCTTTCAAGCTTTCACAATTTTTTTAAGAGTCAATTCATTCCCTCTTGGCGATTTTGGATTGAATATTTGAGCTAACAATATTGGGTTGTATAATTTTTTATGGCTAGGTTAGGTTTAATATACCCTTTAAAATCAAATTGAATATTGATGTTAAATTTAGATACTTAATTGGGATAAAAAACTCGAGTATTAAATTGAAAAAAAATAATACAATCACCAAATTGAACATTGAAGTTAATTTTAGGAGCTAAATTGAGACAACAAACTCAGGTACCAAACTGAGATAAAAAAATTTATGTACTAAATTGAATATTGAGGCCCAACTCAAATACCAAATAATGTATTGATCCCTATATTAAGCTGACATTTTAAATTTTTTATAATCAAATCATAAGTAGTTATTTAGAGGTGCCAATAGGTTGAATCGGGTTGGATTTGGGTTAGGTCAATGTATGATATTAACACAATTCATACTTGTCCAAACTAGACCTATCTCAAATATGAAACTCAATTTTTTTAAACCTGTCTATATTTGTAAATAGTTAACTCATGCTTGTTTTAATTTTGCCCATATTATTATTATTTTTTAAAATCATGCTATTCTTTGATTTAGTTCTTAAAATTTTATATTTTTTTGTTGGATGAGTCTTAGCTTGGTTGATATCAGTATTGTTGTCAATGCACAAGACGTGAGTTTAACTGTGCTAGAGCATAATGAGGGGTTATGAGTAATTTTAAGCAGATAATTTATCAAATTTTTTTATATGTATACATTATAATATTATATAGGCTTGCCCACAAATTAGTACATAAACTACTACATAAACTATACTCATTTTCTATCTTAGTACCTAAACTTTTTTTTGTCATAAGTAGTACCTAAACTATTTTTTACTTACGTTGGCACCTCTATTAATCAAACTGTTAAAGATTATTTTAAAAAAAGTTTTAGCACAAAAATTGGTACCACCTTTAATACCAACAACAACAAAAAAAGTTTTGGTTTCAACTTGAGAAAGTGGTATAGTTCAGGTACTAATTTACGAGTTGAGATTTTTTTATCCTTTTTAAAAATAAACTTAACGATTTGACTAACCAACGTACCAACTTGAAAAAAAAAAGTTTAGGCTAGGGCAAAGCAGGATTATGATATTGAGGAGCCAAAATGAGGTTTTAAAAGTTTGGGGAGCTAAATGTTAAAAAAAGCTTAAAAAGGACTTAAATTAAATAATTCATAACTAAAATAGACTAAAATTATTATTTTAACCCTTAATTAAATTAAATTGGTGAAGTCCATCTCCATTGTGGCTTTACCCAAAAGCTTAGGGTTGTTCCATATTTTGTGGCCCGAAACAAATTGAATTCCATTTTAACAAAAATACCCTTTTATTTTAAAACACCAACCAAAAACGCCCGGGCTAAAACTCTTCAGAAAAATATTAAAAAAAAAAAAAAAATGGCCAAGGAGCTTTGCTCTGGGGTAACAGCTTTGTTATCCATAAACACTTGGCAAGGCCAGCAGCAGCACCACCATTGGGCGAGGTCCCAGCTGTCCCGGCTTCCCATCTCAGCCACTCATCGACACACTAAGCACTCCCGGTTTCGAGTAGTCTGCCAGAGCGTCGAGACACAGGCCAAGACCGAGATATATGACCCGGAGTTTGGTGCCAAAGTTGGGCAAGACCGTCTCTTGAAGGTCCCTGTTTCTAACATTAGGAATTTCTGCATCATAGCACATATTGATCATGGGAAATCAACTTTGGCTGACAAGTTGCTTCAGATGACGGGTACTGTACAGAAGCGAGAAATGAAAGAGCAGTTTCTCGATAACATGGACTTGGAGAGGGAAAGAGGCATTACAATCAAGCTTCAGGTGACTTTTCGGATTGCACAACTTCTTTTGCTATTAAAACCCAGTGCTGCAAAGTGTTTTGATGGATTTCTACACCCTTATTTCTTGTCAGTATATTACTAGGCGTAGCTTGGTTCTACTTACAAGGGGGGGATACAGACATGCTTCTCTCTTGTGCTTATAAGGGTTCGATGGGAAGAGTTTATACAATTCTATTTCAAAACATCCATTTCAGTGGGTTGAAGCTCTAAGCAGTCCCGTACCATAGTGAAAAGGGAACTGAGTAATTTAATCTCTATACATTTGATATTTGTGCAAACAAATAAAATTGATAACAGTGTTAGTGGAAAATCATCCCACGTGAGCTTTTGAAATGTAACAAGTATATGAGCTGGTATCTTACAAAGCATATGTTCTTAGTATAAAAAATTCTTTCATTGTTTTAGTTCTACCTATAGGTCTAGATTGTCAGATTTCAGAAGTCCACAGTTTTCTATCAACATTGTTATCAATTTTACTCATTTGGATAATATTAAAATACAAGTGCTAAATTACTCAGTTGTATTGTATATGGACTAAAGTGCATCTTTGATTATATTATAGGAACTAACTCTACTTTAATTGCTTCAGTGTATCTTTCCTATCTGCACATTTGTTCTTACTTCTTGCTGACTGTAATTTGAGGAGAAGGTATCCTTGTTATCATTAGAATTAAAGTTCAAAGCTGCTTCAGTTTTCATTTTGAGCTGCCCAGTCTGTGCATATTGCACGTTGCATATAACTGCGTGAATGTGTCTCTGCTAGTGTGACAATTTAATCATATGATTGGTTTTGTTATCCTTAATGTTTAACAGCATCATATTGGATGTTCTATAGGCATGAAAATGGGAAGAGGGATTTCCTTACTTCTAATAATGCATCCAGCTGCTTTTCAATTTCTTATTTGAATTGGTTGACATTGGAAAGTGCCACTGCAGAAATGTATAAGGAGACTTGGCTAAGTACAAGAGCTTGATAAAATCTAAAGCATCTAACATTTCCATGCACAAAAACGCTACCTTGTTAGGAAATTTCTCTTCCAATTTAGTTTCCAAAGCAAGTTCTACTTAGTTTTGTTCTGTACTTATTAAACTTTTTTCGGGTCACAAAATAGTTTTACCAAGTCTCCATGTAAGGCTGTCCTCTCTGCTCAAATCACCCATCTTATTGTAGAGCAAATAAATGAAATTGGAGTTTGACTCTTTTTATCAATCTTGCACATTTCCTAAAACTTCACATTCCAATCCAAGCCAACCTCCCATCAGGCCTGGATAAAAATACTTGACTTTGAACTCTTATTTTTCATGCACTCTACCACATTGAATGTCTTCTCTAAAGGAGATAAGATTTCTCACATCAAAAGAAACACAAGCGTGAACAGCATCTTATTTTTCATGCACTCTACCACATTGAATGTCTTTACTAGCCAACTCTCAAATTTCAACAACTTACTTTGTGAGAAGCTTTGTACTTGAACAGCATCTTGCCTTTATGCTTCTTACTTTTTCTTTATGCTAATGCTACAAATTATTAGTTCCATCAATCCCTTTTTCTTTTATGTATAAATAATAAAAACAAACTAAGCATTTTCTCTAGGTCAATTACAATACCGCCTTGTATGTGTTTGAAAATTGCATTTATATGGTTATATCTTTCCTATCTTCGACATCTCCTTTATCATAGTTGCAAGAAACTTCATGCCTATTAAATTTTTCTTTCACATCCCTTCCCACGAAGTACAGCCACGCTTGAATGAGACAAAGATCTCTGTAGAATTCAGAGTAATTCTCTGTATTTTTCACTTCATAATATAATAGAGCATATCACATCTTTATTCAAACTATGTCTCTAATTTAGGAAACTTTAAGATAGGAAAGAAACTAATAGAGATATGATTCCTTAGAATAAGAGATTGTAAAATATTTAGAGAATCCCTTGACTAAGGAATGATAATTCCTATAGAATCCCTTTACTAAAGGGATGATAATTCCTACTCCCCTCAAGTGGAGAATATACATTGTATAATCCTAGCTTGAATAGGAATTATTGAAAAGCAGTGCTTTGGCAAAGCCTTAGTAAGAATGTCTCGCAATCTGTCCTTTTGAAGGAATGTATGAAAGAGTGGTCATTTTTTGTTGACTTGGTCGACAATAAAATGCCTATCAATCTCCACATGCTTTGTTCGGTCATGTTGGATTGGGTTTTGGCAATCTGAATAGCGATTGATTATCACACAAAACTTCAAAGTGATCCTCCGATTAGTGTCAAGTTCTTTTAGTAATTTAAGTAGCCAAATTCCTTCAGATATTCCCAAAGCTAGTGCTCTAAATTCAACTTGACTAGTTCTTGAGACAACAAATTTTTTTTACTTCTCCAAGTTGTAAGGTTACCCCAAACAAAAGTGTGGTATCCACTAGTGGATCTTTTTTCGATGAGATCTCGCCCAACTAGAGTCTCAAAAATCTTTCTGATTCATCTTGTGTCTTCTTAAACAATAAGCCGTGTCTGGAGTTTTCTTCAAGTACTTGAGAATTCTATTTTTCACGCCATATGCTCTTGATGGGATTAGTCATGTGTTGACTTATCACATTTACGGGAAAGGCTATATCTGGTCTTGTCAAGGATAAGTAAATAAGTTTCCCAATTAATCTTTGAAATTTCTCTGTCTACTAAAGACCCATCTTCTTTGTTGAATCTCAAGTTTGCCTTCATTGGTGTATCAGTTGGCTTACAACCAAGAAAACCAGTTTTTTGAGTAAATCAAGTACATAGTTTCTTTGATTAATCACAAGTCCTTCTTTTGATCTTGCCACCTTCATTCCTAGGAAATACCTTAGCTTTCCCAAGTCCTTGGTTTCGAATTCCCTATTTAACAACTTCTTCAAATTGCTAATCTCTTCCTCATCATTTCCAGTAAGAATAATGTCATCAACATACACAATTAGGATAGCTTTCTTATTTGTAGAAGTTACCTTGATGAAAAGTGTTTGATCGGCAAGAGACTGCTTGTAGTCGTTTTTAAGAATGACTTTAGTGAACCTCTCGAACCAAGCTCTGGGTAATTGTTTTAGCTCGTATAGAGACTTGTTGAGCTTGTAAACCTTGTTGCTAGCTTCAATAGACTTTAAGCCAGGTGGCAATTTCATATACACTTCTTCTTCTAGCATGCCATTAAGAAATGCGTTCTTTACATCAAGTTGGTGTAATTGCCAATTGCAATTTACAGCCAAACTTAAGAGTACTTGAACAGTGTTAAGCTTTGCCACAGGTGCAAATGTTTCTGTGAAATCTATCCTATATGTTTGCGTAAAGCCTCTAGCCACTAGTCTAGCTTTGTATCGTTGGATATTGCCATTGGAGTTATACTTTATAGCAAAAATCCATTTACAGCCAACAGCCTCTTTTTCCTTGAGGAAGGTTTGTAACGGTCCAAGTAGCATTTTTCTCTAGTGCACAAATTTCCTCTTCAACAGTCCTTCATTTAGGATCCTTTAGACCTCCAGCTATGCTTGTGGTAATCTGTTTTTTATCCAAGGTTGCTGTAAATGCTTGAAAAGAAGGCATCAATGAATTATAACCAACAAATTTTTCAATAGGATGCTTGGTGCGCTGCCTAACCCCTTTTCTAATAGTAATAAGGAAGTCATTTAGAGTAGTAGACTTACTGATTTCTTCTTACGTTTCGGCAGTTGGACCCAAATCCAATTCTCGGCAAGAATCAGATTGCAAAACAGTCTCAGGGATATGTTTTCTTTTTCTTGTGTAGACACGAAGCTGTTTAGGTGATTGTGTTTTTTGAAGATTTTCAATAGGAATAGGTGTATTTTCAGGAAGGGTGTTTAAAGTAGGTGTGGGTGAATTAGTGATAGGTATTACAGGAGAATCAATAAGAGTAGTCACAGGTGACAAAGTTGGAGGTAAAGGCGAAAATAGTGGCAATTCTGAAGGTTGAGAACGAAGATTAGGAGTAGATACCTTATGTGGCTGAAAATCACTCCATGTCTCCCCCTAAATTTCAGCCTGAGTGAAATAGGGATCTTGTTCATAGAATGTTAAATCTATAGTGGTAAAAAATCGTTTAGAAGGAGGATGATAGCATTTATATCCCTTGTTAAGTGAAGAATACCAACTAGAACACATTTTAAAGACTTAGGGTCTAACTTGGATCTATTAGGAGCAATATTTTAAATAAAAACAGTGCAACCAAAGATTTTAAGTGGCAGGATAGAGGAGATAGGTTTAAAATGGGGAAAGTGATGCAAAAATATAGATTGAGGTGTTTGAAATTTTAAAACCTTACTAGGCATTCGGTTGATTAAATATGTGGCCGTTAATAAGGCTTCCCCAGATATTTGGGAACATGAGTTGTAAACAGAAGGAACGAGTAATTTCGAGGAGGTGCCAATTTTTCCTTTCGGCAATACCGTTTTGTTGTGGGGTTCTAACACAAGAACTAAGCTGAACTATGCCCTTTTCCCTAAAAAATTACCCAAAGACCTAACAAAAAATTCACTGCCATTATCAGATTTAAAGAGCTGGATTTTAGACCCAAATTGAGTGAGGACCATGTTATAAAATTGCGCAAAAATACTAGCAGTTTCAATTTTATCTTTTAGCAAATAAGTCCAAGTTATTCTACTATAATCATTAATGAAAGTGATAAACCACTTACAATGATCAGCATTCTTCACTCGAGAAAGGCCCTAAATATCACTATGGATCAAAGCAAAAGGGTGAGAAGACTTGTATGGAGAAGGAAAATAAGATGATTTAGTATGTTTGGCAAGAGAGCAAACTTTGCAAAAAAAGAGTTTGGCCTTTTATTAATGAATAGATTAGGAAACAATTTTGCAAGGTATTGGAAACTAGGATGGCCTAAACGAAAGTGCCATAACATAACAGTATCAACTATATTTAAAGCTGTGAAAGATTTGGAGATCTCGATTTTAGGAGAGAAAGAGAGGATGTAGAGACCATTTTGCAAGCTAGCCTTACCAATCATCTTCTTCGAGTTCAGTGCTTGCAAAGTACAATCAAGCCTGTTAAAAATTGCGGAGCAGTTCAAGTCCTTGAAAATATTACTTACGGAAATGAAATTGCAAGCTAGATTTGGTACAAAGAGAACATTTCTAAGTGCAATCTGTTCATTGAGAATAACAGTGCCATGTCCTTCTATTTTGCAAAAGGAACCATCAGTTGTTTTGACAACTTTACCAAATGTTTGGAAAAAAATTGTGAAACAAGGCCTTATTACTAGTCATATGATCCGTAGCACCAGAATCGAGGATCCAATTAGGAGTTAATTGGGAGGAAAACAATGTTGTAGAAGAAGGGTTACCTTCTGGTTCTTTCATGACCAGATTACGATAAGACCCTGAAACTTTCCAAGCAGCTTTTTGAAGTTCAACAATCGCTCTTTGGTGAAGTTGGTGATGATGTTGCAATGGCACAACTTGATTTAGTATCTCTAGAGTTCTTTGACTTCCATCCGAGGCTTACCATGAAGCTTCCATCACTTTTCCTTGGAGTGGCCGGGCTTTTTGCAATGATCACACCAAGGTCTCCCCCGCTGGAAGAGGAGGTGATTGATGTGTCACTAAGGCGAGATCCTTCAAGAGTGGAATTTGGTTCATCAAGCGACATCACACTCCTTCGACTTTCTTCCTTCTTGACCATAGAAGGCCTCTCGAAGGGAGGGAAGAGGAGAAATAGCGAGGACCTTGCCGTGAACCTCGTCCAGTTCCTTGTTTAAGCCTTGTAGAAATTGAAATAACCTTCTCGGTGACAATTTTTTGATAAAGGCAACATCTCTTGAAGCGCCTAATCATGCTATGCATACAAATCTAATTCTTCGCCAAAGAGCGGTAAGGGTATAGTAGTAGAGTGATGGGCATGGTTCCTTGCTTAAAGGTGGTTGCTTGATTTTCAACATGATATAATTCGGCAATGTTATTATTGCTAGAGTAGGTTTCGCAGACAGCAATCCAAATTTCAACAGCTGTGTTGTAAAGGAGAAAATTTCTGCTTATATTTGGGGTCATGGAATTAAGGAGCCAAGTTATAACCTGACCATTGTCACGATCCACTTAGCAAAACTAGTGCTTGATTTCACCAAGAACATAGCCCAATCTGTCTCTTCCCAAGAGAAAAATCTTAACCGATTGGGACCATTCTAGAAAATTGTTGCCATTTAATTGATGGCAGGTGATATTTAGACCAGACGAGTCTGATTGAGCATCAGAACCAGAAAAAATTTCTGGATTTGAGGTAATCTCCGGAGTAGGAGAAGGATATGTAGAAGAAGTTTCTGACATGGTCTAGGGTGGAAAAGAACCGTAACCTAATCTGATACCATGTAGAATTCAGAGTAATTCTCTGTATTTTTCACTTCATAATACAATAGAACATATTACATCTTTATACAAACTATGTCTCTAATTTAGGAAACTCTAAGATAGGAAAGAAACTAATAGAGATATGATTCCTTAGAATAAGAGATTGTAAATATTTACAAAATCCCTTGACTAAGGAATGATAATTCCAACATAATCCCTTTACTAAAGGGATGATAATTCCTACAATCTCTCTCTCTCTCACACGCGCACACATAGACATTATAATTCAATTAAACATCTAACTGGTTAATTGCCAAACCTTTCAAAGTAAACACCAAAACCTTGCTTTCCCATGTGACTTTTTTTGTCTTTGCTTGAAACTCTACTCCTTCTGTGGAAAGGCTTCAATACCATGTCAAGCTAGAAGAACCGAGCTAGCCTTTTGCAAATTTGATGGGACCTCTCCTTGTACACTTCTGTGGTACTCTCATATCTCTTAATTTCTTATCAATGTCACTGTTTAGTGAGACACAGTGGGATGCTGTAATTTTATACTTTGACTTCAGGTGTAGCAGTATTGATGTCTCCCATTTTATCCTTCTATATGCCTTATTGTGACACGATAACAATCCAATGCAGAACTTCCTTTCATATAATTTTCTCAAGGAATATATATTATGCCTTGCAACAATTTTTGAATGTTGACTTGCTTTTTAATATTGGAGAACTCATGTGTCTAAGCTAAATTGTATCAAAAAGGTCAGATTAAGCATTCTTGATTTTGCATGCTTGCTGTTCATGGAATCTGTTATGAGGTTATCTCTTGATTATATATATTTTTTCCTGATAGTTGATGTTCCAGCTAATTTATCTATTTGCAGGCATCTCGAATGCGTTATATGTTTGAAAATGAACCATATTGCCTGAATCTAATTGATACTCCTGGGCATGTAGACTTCTCTTATGAGGTACTCATCTACATTTGATATAACAGATACAGACAAAACTTGTTACTGCTTCACATTTCAATGTATAAGTGCCTTTGTTCATTTGTAATTCAATGTCAGGTCTAGAAGTTTTTTTCTCCCAAGTTGTAAATATAAACTATTTGTACCACATTTGCATGATCAGACCATATTAGGTAATGAGCTATAGCATCCAAGGTGGAATAAGGTTGTTATCTTATTGAACTAGGAATTTGATGAGTATAGGTACTTGTCATGGCTTATTTATGGTTAGTTACAACTTTCAAGTCTAGAAAAATTTTCAAATGATGAGGTTATTGTTGTTATGAAAGATATATAGGAACATTCTTCTTTTTGCATGTGGGGACTGACAAACATACATGGCTACTTAACAGCAACTCCTTTACGATTTACATATGTGTAGATTCTCTGGTGGAATGATTCTTTTTATAATTTGACCTGAATTTAATAACTATTTGGTTTCCTTTCTTCCTGACACACATTTTTTATTTAGGTTTCCAGATCACTTGCTGCATGTGAGGGTGCTCTACTTGTTGTAGATGCTTCTCAGGTTACTTTATGCTTGCCACTGCTTTGAATTGATAATTTAATCTCTTTAAATGATTTCAAGTTATGGTTCATACTTAATTTGACCTTTTATTTTGAGGATAGTATGCTGGAACTTAAATATAATTATATCTACCTTAGCACTGTTGCTGCTGCTGCTGCTACTATTATTAGTGTTACTGGACAGCATGTATTCTGTTGTAGGGTGTGGAAGCACAAACTCTGGCTAATGTATATTTGGCCTTGGAGAACAACCTTGAAATCATCCCTGTAAGTTGAGTCATCCTTTGTTTTGTTGTTCAACTTAGTAAATTTACATTCTGAAGTTAGCTCATTTGTTTGGTGACCGACTTATTAAAACAACAAACATAATTGTTTTAAGTAACCATGCATGTTTTGTGGCTATTGTTACTATTTTCTTTCATAGAGTACTTAGGTTTTCCCATATTCTTTGGTCTTGGAAGCTGTTGAATATGATGTGTGATGACGTGGAAGGCAAACTAGGTTACAAAATCTGATATAGGTGTTGGAGAGATTGGGATAAGCCGTTCAAGCTATTAGGATCTGATTAGTCTATACTTTAGACAAATGATACGAAAAAGGGACAAAGCAAGCTGTTTGCCTCACACTAATACATTTACAAGGTTAAAAATACTAAAATAGCCCTTGCACTTTGCAAAAGTTTCCCGTATAAGCCACTATTCTTTTATTGTACCCAATTTAGTCCTTAAAGTATCTGTTGGAATTCCTAAAGTTAAGGATAGATTACTAGAAGATCTTCTGTAAATAGAAACTAATCCTAAATTAATGATTCTTAGGCTGTCATTATTTTCTTAGGATTATTTCCCACCTTAGGATAATTACTCTCTATATATTTGTAAGCTAACTAGTAGAATAATAAATGAGAAAAATCTCTAATCTTCTACATGGTATCGGAGCTTTAGTAATCATTCGATCTCTTTTTCTTTTCGAAAAATCCCTTCCTAAAATTTCCTCCGGTTTTTTTCCCATTGGTGACCTCAATGACACTATGTCCGAAACTGAGATCTCACAAATATCTCAGACTGTCAATCAAGGGATCAATCAAAGTGACCTCAATTCTTCACTGATAATCACTAGTCATCGACTAGATGGAAAAAACTTCCTGCAATGGTATCAATCTGTTCTTATGGTGATTCGTGGTTGTGGCAAGTTAGGGTATATCAATAGAGACCTCCCACGTCCGAACGTAGCTGACACGACTTATGCTACTTGGGAACTCAACAACTCCATTGTTATGGCGTGGTTGATTAACTCAATGGAATGCCATATAAGCCGAACCTATATCCTCTTCAAG
The DNA here is from genome assembly GCA_025506655.1 of Gossypium rotundifolium. Lineage (NCBI taxonomy): Eukaryota > Viridiplantae > Streptophyta > Magnoliopsida > Malvales > Malvaceae > Gossypium > Gossypium rotundifolium. Next base: position 9,295,257 of record CP106725.1, on the reverse strand, counting down.
ACTGCAAAAGACATGTGGGATGCAGTTAAAGAGAACTATTCTGATCTTGGAAACGCTTCTCAAGTGTTTGAGATCAAACTCAAGTTAAAAGACATTCGACAAGGGACACTCGAGGTAACTCACTACTACAACAATCGAAAATCTTGTAAGGGGAGTTAGACATGTACTACGAGGCAGATTGGGGTGAAGGCTTAGAACACTCTAGGTTCATGACTCACCTCAACAAAGAACGGCTCTATAAGTTTCTAGCTGGACTAAGGAATGAATTAGATGAAGTTCGGGGCAGAATTTTGGGTAGATCACCCTTTCCAACCATTGGTGAAGCTTTTTCCGAAGTGAGACGAAAAGAAAAACGTCGTCTCGTCATGATTGGAGAACCTAAACCAATAATCTCTTCTGAAAACCAGCCTACTGAATCTTCTGCTCTAGTCTCCAAAGGTCCACCAACTCAAAAATCACGTGTTGGAAGTGATTCTGGATCAAACAGACCGATATGCAGCCACTGCAACCGTGTTGGTCACACTAAGGAAAAGTGTTTTAAGCTTCATGGTTATCCAAAAAAAAACAGAAAGATAAGAAAAAAAAATAGGTGCCTAAACTGCAGGTTTACTCTCGACGAAATTGCCATCCTGAAATTGATACAGCAGTGCCTATTCCATCTCCACTCGAGAACTGTTTTGAAACTACTGAAACTGAAGTATCACCTCCATCACCGTCTATCTACCTTCCAATCGCAGTGAGAAAGGGCACAAGGAGCTACACTCAACACCCTATTTCTCGGTTTGTATTCTATGGTAACTTATTTAAGTCCTATAAAGCATTTGTGACTAATGTTGATTCTGTAAAAACTCCAAAAACTATAGAGGAAGCACTTGAGTCAGATGAATGGAGACAAGCTGTAATGGAAGAAATGGAGGCCCTCAAGAATAATGGAACTTGGGAAGTTTCGGATCTGCCTAAATGGAAGAAAACAGTAGGTTGCAAATAGATTTTTACTACTAAATTCAAACCTGATGGCCATATTGATAGATACAAGGCTCGACTTGTGGCTAAGGGCTTCACCCAAACTTATGGGCTTGACTATGAAGAGGCATTTGCACCGGTTGCCAAACTTAACACCATTCGAGTTCTCCTATCTCTCGCTGTCAATCTTAATTGGCACTTGACTCAATTGGATGTTAAAAACGCTTTCCTCAATGGGGAGTTAAATGAAGAAGTATACATGGATTTTCCTCGGGATTTGAAGAAAGTAAGGACCAAGTGTGTAAATTGAAAAAGTCGTTGTACGGCCTGAAACAATCTCCAAGGGCGTGGTTCAGTCGATTTACAAAGGCTATGATGAGCAGACATTATACTCAAGGACAGGCAGACCACACCATGTTCTACAAGCACTCGGAGCAAGGGAAATGTTGCATTCTCATTGTCTATGTGGACGATATTATCGTGATAGGAGATGATACCAGTGAAATTTACAGATTGAAAGAATTTCTTGGAACAGAATTTGAACTTAAAGACTTGGAAATCTTAAGTATTTTCTTGGCATTGAGGTTTCAAGGTCTAAAAGAGGTATTTCCATCTCAAGTTGGGTACTAATGATGATGGAGAAGAAGTTGATAGGGGGAGATATCAACGACTAGTAGGTAGACTTATCTACCTAGCTCACACTCGTCAGACATTGCCTTTAGTGTGAGTGTTATAAGTCAATATATGCATGCCCCAAGGGAGAAACACCTAGAAGCTACATATCAAATACTAAAGTATTTAAAAGGGACTCCTGGCAAAGGCCTATACTTCAAGAAGAATGACAACAGGAATGTGGAGGTTTATACGGATGCTGATTGGGCAGGTTCTATCAACGACGGACGCTCTACCAATGGCTATTGTAGCTATGTTTGGGGTAATCTAGTGACATGGAGGAGTAAAAAGCAATCTGTGGTAGCACGCAGCAAGTCTGAGTAGAATATCGAGCACTAGCACATGGTATTTTGAAGGAGTTTGGGTACAAAGACTAATGAAGGAACTAAAAGTTCCTTATAATAGGCCTATGCAGTTGTTTTGTGACAACCAAGCTGCTGTCAGTATAGCTCACAATCCTGTGCATCATGATCGTACCAAACATGTTGAGATAGATCGTCACTTCATAAAGGAGAAAATACACTCAGGAGAAGTCAGTGTTACCTATCTACCTACCGCACAACAAAGTTGTTGATGTGTTAACAAAAAGCTTGAATAGGAATATGTTTGAAGAACTTGTTGGCAAGTGGGTTTGATAAACATCTACACTACTGACTTGAGGGGAGTGTTGGAATTCCTAAAGTTAAGGATAGATTACTAGGAGATCTTCGTAAATAGAAACTAATCCTAAATTCTTGATTCTTAGGTGTCATTATTTTCTTAGGATTATTTCCTACCTTAGGATAATTACTCTTTATATATTTGTAAGCTAACTAGCAGAATAATAAATGAGAAAAATCTCTAATCTTCTACAGTAACATTTTTTTTGAAGTAATCCTTATTTTGGATGGAAGCCCATCAAAATCCATTTTCTCTGCCATTTTAGGGTTTACTTGGCCATTACTTTGCTATATCAGCATTTGCCTGATCATTATCTTTTCCATATCAGCACACACGGGGTACATTTTGAAAATTCATGCCGACTTGGTGCTTTTATGGCATGCCACATCAGTTTTGCAGAGCCCTCATTTTTCCATCTATGTGCCCTGTCGGCACCTATGTGGCACGTATAAAGTCCATTTTTACCTTGATGTGGCAAACAAAGTGGGTTCCAATGTTTTCCATCCAAATAAGGGCTTAATTAAACAAAAATGTTACTTGGGGCTCAATTGGGTACTATAGAAGGATCTGAGCTTATTTGGGAAATTTGAGAAAGTAAGAGCTTTTTTTAATATTTTAGCCTTTAAGAAACCAGTTTGAAGTTTCTCTTTAGGGCTTGCAACATAAAGTTGATAAATTCTATTGATGTTCTATTGTGTTGCAGAGAAAGCAATTCAAGCGTTATATAGGCTGAAATATATTTATCTTTCAGAGTAAACTTACTTGGACCATAAAGTATAGATTAAATTAAACTTTTATTAATGACTCAGACTGGCCCTTGTAATTGGACGATGAACTTGAAAAAGTGAAGGGAAAAATTTAAAGCTGCTATAGTGCTGCAAACATAAGCAAAGTTTACCATGAAAAATATACACATGCTTTGTGCAGCAACTAAGCAGCAAAAACAAGATGGTTCCTCTTCAGCCCTGAATTGAATAAATTTACCAAATCAGTGTTTGAGGCTTGTGACTCTGTTATGTTTTATTCCTTTTCTTTTTTACTATAACGGACATATTCCTCTGATTTCCATCACCATACTTACGAATTTATGTTTCCTCTATTTTTAGTTCCTTTCTCAATGAACTATAAATTCTATCTATGTCTGATTTTTCATGGTTGTCTGATGTCTGTTCATATTTCATCATCCATTATTCATATATATTCATTTGGTTCTATGCTACCTTCATCCAATCTTTCAATATGCTTTTGCTATCTACCCTGAGAACTAGCAATCTGTTTCTCCATTATATATATGGATCCTGTTTTGAATCTGGTTTACTTTATTTTCTCTCCATCGGTGTTCACATCCATTTTGCCTTTGGATAAGTGATGTGATTTATAGGATGATTTGGTTTTGTCTTTCTGCAGGTTTTAAACAAGATAGATCTTCCAGGTGCTGAGCCAGATCGTGTTATTAGGGAGATTGAGGAGGTTGGTCAGTTTAGACATTAATGCATTTGTGCAGTGTGTGAGCGTCTGCTCGTGTCTCTTTGTAAATCTGTTGAAGCATTTGCATTGCATCCTCTCATAGTTTTCTGTAAAATTATGGTGCTTTTCTACTGTTGTAATTTTGTAAACTGATCCATCTGCTGGATTTACTAATCATAAGAAATGATTATCATTCTGAGTGTTTTGGACTTACTGCTAAGTTGAACTTCTTTGTAGGTTATTGGTTTAGATTGTAGCAAGGCAATACCCTGCTCGGCAAAGGTTAGTTCACGACTTCTATTTCCTTTATTTACATGCTCAAATAGTTTCTTGTAGCATGTGGTAGTTCTGAACATAGGTTGTTTTCTCTGTTAGGAGGGAATCGGTATAACAGAAATTCTTAATGCCATTGTTGAAAGGATTCCTCCACCTCGTGATGCTGCTATGAGTCCACTAAGAGCTTTAATATTTGATAGGTATAATTCAGGCTTTGTTTTATTCATTGAACTTGTTGGTTATATTAACTTATGCTCTACGGATCATGTCTCACATCTAGTTGGCACATATTTGGATGTAATATAATTTTTCTCCTATATTGTTTCTATGACCTTGAGTTCTAATGCTTGGATCTAAATAAGTTCATAACATAAATGTCAATACTGAACTGTACTGTCCTATGCTATTTTCAAATTGCTTTTCAGGTTTCAGTCATGTGATGCATGGAAATGTTTATTTTCTAGTCTGATAACTTCAATTTTTTATTTTTCCATTTATGTTAAATAATCAATTCAATAACGTGCTTTGCAATGAAATTTATATAGTTCTGTTCAAGGAATAAGGCCGCTACTATGTTGAATCAAAGTGTATGCATGCCATTTCTTTTATCCCAACCATTTGTTTCTCTTTCCGTTTTATTTTCACTTAACTTTTTCTTTCTCCCTTCATTTGCTATTTTCTTTCCTTCGTCCTTCCATTTTGTGTTATATTATTTTTTTAATTTTTAGCCAAAATCTTCCTTTTTATTTATCCATTTTGTTTCCTTTGTTTTTCCTCTCACCTAGAATTTAAAATTTCATCTTTGAACTTATTTATTTAGTTTCTAACATGCATTAGAAAGGAGCAAGAATCAAGTTGTAATAAAACCTATTAGTTGAAAATGTATTTAAATATTCAGATATTAATATAAAGTATCTCTTGTTATATATTTATAAGTTTAGTATTTTAATGTTTAATAAAATATATTTTAAAATTTTAATCTTTTAAATAATAAATATTACACCCTTTTCCTCTTTCTTTCCATGTCTATATCCTGCTTCTATCCACAGTCCCTATTACATGCCTTCTTAGACTTCCTAATGTAATAATTGGTTACTAAGTTCAGAAATGTCTACTTCTTGGCAAATAACTCATTTCTTATATAACACTTGTGGACATTGCTGCCATCATTGTACGAAGTTTTCTTTTCAGGTTGCATAATGTTTTCTTGAACTGCCTTGAATTACTTAAATTGCTTTGAAATGTCTCCACAGCTACTATGATCCTTATCGTGGTGTTATTGTCTATTTTCGGGTTATAGATGGGAGGATAAAGAAAGGTGACAGAATTTATTTTATGGCCAGTAATAAGGTAAAGCATTATCTGTCTTATTCTTTTTGTTCCTTTCTAAATAGAATGTACAATTTCTTTCACCCTTCACATAAAAGTTCTTATAATACACGTCTTACATGCAGGATTATTTTGCTGATGAAGTTGGAGTCTTATCTCCCAATCAATTACAAGTGAACGAATTGTATGCGGGTGAGGTAAATTGATTTTTATTGATGGTTATTTTTTCCTACTAGCATTATTCTGTTTTCTGCTTGCATTCTGTCTCTCTCTCTCTCTCTCTCTCTCCTCTCCCTCTCTCTCCTCTCAATTTAACACTAAGAAGCAAAATATTGAAATAAGCAAATAACACAGGAACATAAATAAGCAAACAATCACGGAGTCAATTCACAAAAGTAGTAGTCAGAAAATCTTTCGGTTAATGACATTTAATAACCTAAGTCAGACAATCACTAATCTAGGCATAATAAGTCAGATGGTCTCAAGATATAGGTTACTGGAGTTGATGTATAGCTTACAGGCTCCTAGTTATACCTGAGTTGGTGTATAACTTATAGGTGGTAACTAGAACTTAATTGTCACTCATCATCATTCTCTCACTAATCTAAGTTAGCCAATATCTTATAGGCTAGTCTTAACAATTGGTGTATATCTTAGTTTGGGTGACTCCAACTAATCAGCTAGGGTCAACTCCTGTATCTTCCCTAGATTTTTACTATTTAAGTGTCACTTAGATTAGCAATAGCTAATTGATCCAGTTAATAGCCTAAATTAGATTTTACCATGTATGAGTTATTGAACAAGTTAGCTTATGGTGGAAAGCTAATCAGCACAAGTAATTATGAAAACATAATTAAATGAGAGATCAAAACAAAGGATAAGAAAAATCCTATTCGAAATGAAGAACAGCTGAAGATCCATTTTATTGGAATCAAGAATGTTGGTAGCATCCCCTAGTGAAAATCCTTCAAAATTGATTATAAAAGCATAATAGCTGAAAAATTGAACTAAAATCCCAAAACCTAAAACTAAGAAATGTCTAAAGCCTAAAAATTTTGTACGGTAGCTTCTTTCTAGGTTACAAAGTGATTACTTTGTTAAAAGCATGAAATGGATGGGAAAAGACCTAAAACCTTCATGCAAAATGCAGCATTTCAATAATCAGTAAGCTGTCGCAGTGCCATGGCTCTAACTTCTGGTACCACAACCCACAGCCCTCATCCTGCACAAATATCTTTGCTTCGCTTCAATCGCTGCGTTTTTCTACATCCAACTTTTCTCATTCAAACTCCTTAAAACCAACAAGAAAACTTTGTAAAAATCTTATTCAAATAAAAGTAAATAAAAACATTATAAAAGCACTAAAAAATATGTATAACAAACACTAAAAAGTTCAAATTAAAATGCAAATTAAAAAAAGTAAAATAAACTAAAATGACTCTAAAACATACAAAAACAACTTAGAAACAAGCTAAATAAGGCCTACAATGGACCTAAGATGAGGACTCATCACTCTGGTTTGGGTCATTTAGGGTTCGGATCATTTTTGTTTGGGACATTTGTGTTCAAGTTGTCGACTTTTGTATTCAATTAGGTTAGTTTCAGGTTGCTTATACTGGGTTGAGTTCAAGAACACATTATGTTAACTTGTGGTTGTGGCACACCTCCAACTTTTACTTTTATACCATAAAAATAAATTAATAAAAGAAATAGATTTCATGCTAGCAGTCTTTGATCTAGCTAATATCTCCCTTTATGGTTTTCAAGGCAAAGCTTTTTTTTTGTTTCTTCACACTTTTGAATCTAACTACTTAGGCATTTGGTGTCATTTCTCTTTCTTTTCTATTTCATTTGTTGACAAGCCTGTGATATCATTTTGAATGGATTGCCTACTTATCATAAGAACAATAATAAGAACTATTTTTCACTGCATTCACTTTCAAGTCAACTTGTACTAATATTTTTAAATAATAGGGAAGTAATAAGTTTTTCCTTAACTCATGTAATTTGGGAAATAACATCATTTCCCAAATCCCAAACCCTCTCATTGATAAGCTATAGATCACCTTCAAAGCATGTGTTGAGCATATTTGATCTATGAAAATGTGTAAAGAATACAAATTGAAAAATAAACTAGGGTCCTCATACCGAATTAAAGCAGTCTACCTAAAACATATTTGAAGTGTAGAAATTTAGTGATTCAATTACTTTCTGCTGGGTAGCTTACAAATATAAAGAGAGATTATCCTAAGGTAGGAAACAATCCCTAAAAAACAGTAACATCCTAAGAATTATTAACTATGATTAGTTTCTATTTACAGAAGATCTCCTAGTAATCTATCCTTAATTCTAGGAATTCCAACACTCCCCCTCAAGCTGGAGTGTAGATATTTATCAAACCCAGCTTGCCAACAAGTTCTTCAAACATGTTTCTGTTCAAGCTTTTTGTTAACACGTCTGCAACCTGTTGTCTGGTAGGTAGATAGTCTACACTCACTTCTCCCGAGTGTATTTTCTCTTTTATGAAGTGACGATCTATCTCAACATGTTTTGTACGATCATGATGTACAGGGTTGTGAGTTATACTGACAGCATCTTGGTTGTCACAATACAACTGCATAGGCCTAGTATAAGGAACTTTTAGTTCCTTCATAAGTCTCTGTATCCAAACTCCTTCGCAAATACCATGTGCTAGTGCTCGATACTCTGCTTTTGCACTGCTGCGTGCTATCACAGACTGTTTTTTACTCCTCCATGTCACTAGGTTACCCCAAACATAGCTACAATAGCCACTAGTAGATCGTCTGTCATTGATAGAACCTCCCCAGTCAGCATCTGTATAGACTTTCACATTTCTGTTATCATTTTTCTTGAAATATAGGCCTTTGCCAGGAGTCCCTTTTAGATACCTTAGGATTCGATATGCAGCTTCTAGGTGTTTCTCTCTTGGGGCATGCATATATTGGCTTATAACACTCACACTAAAGGCAATATCTGGACGAGTGTGAGCTAAGTAGATAAGTCTCCCTACTAGACGTTGATACCTCCCCCTGTCGACTTCTTCTCCATCCTCATTAGTACCCAACTTGAGATTAAACTCCATAGGAGTTTCAGCTGGTTTGCAACCCATCAAACCAACTTCGATAACAAATCGAGAACATATTTCCTTTGGGAGATGGAAATACCTTTTTTAGACCTTGCTATCTCCATGCCAAGAAAGTATTTAAGATTCTCCAAATCTTTAAGTTCAAATTCTGTTCCAAAAAAATTCTTTCAACCTCCCAATTTCACTTGTATCATCTCCTGTCACTATTATATCGTCCACATAGACAATAAGAATGCAACATTTTCCTTGTTCCGAATGCTTGTAGAACATGGTGTGGTCTCCCTGTCCTTGAGTGTACTTTCTGCTCATCATAGCTTTTGCAAATCGACTGAACCACGCCCTTGGAGATTGTTTCAGCCCGTAGAACGACTTTTTGAACTTACACACTTGACCTTTGCTTTCTTCAAATCCAGGTGGGAAGTCCATGTACACTTCTTCATTTAACTCCCCATTGAGGAAAGCATTTTTAACATCCAATTGAGTCAACTGCCAATTAAGATTGACAGCGAGAGATAGAAGGACTCGAATTGTGTTTAGTTTGGCAACCGGTGCGAATGTCTCTTCATAATCAAGCCCATAAGTTTGATTGAAGCCCTTAGCCACAAGTCGAGCCTTGTATCGGTCAATATGGCCATCCGGCTTGAATTTAGTAGTAAAAATCCATTTGCAGCCTACTGTATTCTTCCCTTTAGGCAAATTCGAAACTTCCCATTTCCATTATTTTTGAGAGCCTCCATTTCTTCCATCACAGCTTGTCTCCATTCAGCTGATTCAAATACTTCTTCTATAGTTTTTGAAGTTTTTATAGTATCAACATTAGTCACAAAAGCTTTATAAGACTTAGATAAGTTTTCATAAGATACAAACCGAGAAATAAGGTGTTGAGTGTAGCTCCTTGTCCCCTTTCTCACTGCGATTGGGAGATAGATGGATGGTGATGGAGGTGAGACTTCATTTTCAGAACAGTCCTCAGTTGGAGATGTAATTGGCAATCAGTCGCTTCGTGGACTACGATTTCGTCGGGAATAAACTTGCGATTCGCACTTTCCGTTGTTGCTTTCCTTGATCGGGGCATTCAATGATGGTGGTGTTATTAGGTAGTATTGTGCTAGTTTCTTGCGGCATAGGAGGAACAGTAGCAGTATCTATATTGAGGGTAGGTTTAGTGATGGTGGTAGTAGGGTCTTGAGGTATGATGAGGAGAGTATTAAGGTTCTCATCTTCATTAAAAGTCTCCCCCTGAAGATGAGAATCTCCAAAGTATGGTTCGGTTTCAAAGAAGGTAACATCTCGAGAGACAAACATCCGGCGTAAGGTTGGTGAGTAACATTTATACCCTTTTTTAGTGGGGGAATACCCAACAAATATACAGAGATGGGTTTCGCGGATCAAGCTTGGATTGATTGGGTTGATGATTATGGACAAAGGCCTTGCAACCGAATATTCTTGCTGGAAGATTAGGAACATGAAATAGAGGAAATGATTTTAGAAGAGTGTTTAGGGGTGTTTGGAAGTTTAGGACTTTTGATGGCATTCGATTTATGAGGTAGTAGGCAATAAGGACAGCTTCTCCCCATAAGTACTTTGGGACGTTCATAGTGAACATTATGGCCCAAGCTACAGCAAGGAGATGACGATTTTTTCTCTCGGGGATCCCGTTTTGTTGAGGAGTGTTAGGACAAGAGCTCTGGTGTATGATTCCGTGGTTTGAAAGGTATGGACTTAGGACAGAATTAAAGTATTCACGCCTGTTGTCAGTGTGGAGAGTATGGATGGTAGAGTTGAATTGGGTTCGAACCATTGAGTGAAAATTTTGAAAGACTTCGGGTGTTTCAGATTTTTATTTTAATAGGTAGACCCAACTGACTCTAGTATGATCATCAATAAAGGTTATAAACCACTTAGCACCAGTAATGTTTTTCACTCGGCTAACTCCCCATAAGTCACTGTGGATTAATGAAAAAGGTTGGGACTGAGTATATGGTTTTAAAGGGTATGGTATACGGGTATGTTTGGACAATTCACAAATTTCACACTTCAATGAATTTATTCTTTTATTTCGAAATAATATGGAAGATGCTTTTTTAGATACAAGAGATTTGGGTGTCCTAACCTACGGTGCCATAGCATAATAGTGTCCTCTTTTGAAGTAGATAGAGCCAATCCCCCTTGTGTGCTGTCTTTATTCCAAATATATAATCCATCAACTTTAGCAGTGCCAATCATCCTCCCCGATTTCTGTTCCTGTATTACACAACTAATTTCAGAAAATTCAGCAAGCATTTTTCCATCTTTAGTAAGTTTACTTATGGAAAGTAAATTACAAGATAGGTTTGGGACATGTAAAACTTTATCGTGGGAAAAATTTTCTGTTATTTGTACTTTTCCTACTCCAGCCACATGTGAGTATGAACCATAAGCTATGCGGATTCGGGACTTGTTATGACAAGTGGTGTAGGTTTGAAATAGAGTGGAGTTACCTGTCATGTGATCCGAGGCACCCGAATCTAGTATCCAAGAGGGTTGGTTATTAGATTCAAGGGCAATATTAAGGGCAGTACCTTGAGTGGCAAGAGACCCATGACCAATAGAGGTATTAAGAATCTTGTGGAGATTTTCGAGTTGAGTTTTGGTTAGGCTAACATCGAGCACATAATCACCTGCAGCATTGGAGGATAGCAGGGCAGTCTTTTTATCTTTCTGTTTTTTATCTGGATAACCATGGAGTTTAAAACATTTTTCCTTTGTGTGACCAACACGGTTGCAGTGGCTACACAACGGTTTGTTTGATCCAGAATCACTTCCAGCACGTGATTTTTGAGTTGGTGGACCTTTGGAGATGAGCAGAAGATTCAGTAGGCTGGTTTCCAGAAGAGATCATTGGTTTGGGTTCTCCCATCATGACAAGACGTTTTTCTTCTCTTCTCACTTCGGCAAAAGCTTCACCAATGGTTGGGAGTTCATCTAATTCATTCCTCAGTCCAGCTAGAAACTCATAGAGACGTTCGTTGTTGAGGTGAGTCATAAACCTAGTGTGTTCTAAGCCTTCACCCCAATCTACCTCATAGTACATGTCTAACTCTTGCCACAAGATTTTCATATTGTTGTAGTAGTGAGTTACCTCGAGTGTCCCTTGTCGAATATCTTTTAACTTGAGTTTGATCTCAAAAACTTGAGAAGCATTTCCAAGATCAGAATAGTTCTCTTTAATTGCATCCCACATGTCTTTTGCAGTCTTGAAGAGGAGATAGGTTTCACTTATATGGCCTTCCATTGAATTAATCAACCACGCCATAACAATGGAGTTGTTGAGTTCCCAAGTAGCATAAGTCGGGTCAGCTACGTTCGGACGTGGGAGGTCTCCATTGATATATCCTAACTTGCCACACCACGAATCACCATAAGGACAGATTGAGACCATTGTAGGAAGTTTTTTCCATCTAGTCGATGACTAGTGATTATCAGTGAGGAATTGAGGTCACTTTGATTGATCCCTTGATTGAGAGTCTGAGATATTTGTGAGATCTCAATTTCGGACATGGTGTCATTGAGGTCATCCATAGGAGAAAAAAAACGGAGGAAATTTTAGGAAGGGATTTTTCGAGAAGAAAGAGATCGAATGATTCCTAGAGCTCCGATACCATGTAGAAATTTAGTGATTCAATTACTTTCTGCTAGGTAGCTTACAAATATAAAGAGAGAAATTATCCTAAGGTAGGAAACAATACCTAAAAATTGTAACATCCTAAGAATTAGTAACTATGATTAGTTTCTTTTACAGAAGATCTCCTAGTAATCTATCCTTAATTCTAGGAATTCCAACATGAAGTATCTTGAGAAGTGCAACGTGAATATAAAGCTACTCACGCAAATAATGTATAATATGACCACTTAAGCTGAACAATGTTGACACATTTGTGTCTTCTCTATCTTAATTGAACTTTTCCCCCAATTCTCTTTCTTTCTGTGTTCAACCTTTTATATTATTTGAATGCTTTTAGGTAGGATACCTTTCGGCATCAATAAGGTCCGTTGCAGATGCTAGAGTGGGTGACACTATTACTCACTATGATAGGAAAGCAGAAAGTTCATTACCTGGATATGAGGAAGCCACTCCAATGGTCTTTTGTGGTCTATTTCCTGTTGATGCAGACCAGTACATTCAGTTTTCCTTTATCTTGAATTTCAAAAGCTCATTGCAAGTGCCTGTCTGTGGCATTATTCATTTTTATGTAACGTATTGCTGGCAGGTTTCCTGAGTTGCGTGATGCTTTGGAAAAATTACAACTGAATGATGCTGCGTTGAAGGTAATTTATATAACTAAACATAATATCTAACAAACTCTTGTTACTTTTTAATGCTTAATGCATTTATGTTTTTTTGTTTCAAACAGTAGGATATCAAAATCATTGTTATTTTGAAAATAAGATTGCTGCTGTAGCTGTCTAGAATTTGTTTTTGGTACACTTCCACTGCCTTTATTGCATAGTCAGAGAGGCATATGTTTCCACTTAAAATAACATATATTCTTCATACCACACTGCTAGGATTGACAAAATGAGTCTGAGCCCATAAACCAGACTGAAAAAGTCTGAAACTTGATTTGATGAAAGTGTCGAAGACTAAAACCTGAAGAACCCAAACTCATGTGGCTTGATCCCTAAACAGCCCAAGCTCAAAATCACTTAAGCCCCAAATGATCCAGGTTATTGAGATCTACTCAATCATAAAACATGTAATAACTTGAATTTATTATTAAAATATGAATAATTGAAAAAATATTTGTTACAGGGCAAAACTTTAATTATCAATTTTTTATTTCTTCATCTGCTTTAGTTGCAAACTACATCAATCTTACCATATATGTTAGTATTGATAGTTTTTCTGATGAATTACTTCAGTGTGATAATATCTGTTTCTTATTCTTTTGGTCTTATATTTATAGTTTGAGCCTGAGACCTCAAGTGCTATGGGTTTTGGCTTTAGATGTGGCTTCTTGGGTCTTCTCCACATGGAAATTGTTCAGGCATGATTCTTTTGCCCCTGAAGTTCTTTTATATATATATATATAATATAAATGCGTCTTGCTGTTGCTTCTTACTACAAGTTCAAATTCTGGATAATTTTTGAATTCCGTGTTGGCTCTAAAAATTTTTTTACAGGAAAGACTTGAAAGGGAGTACAATCTGAGCCTTATAACTACTGCTCCTAGTGTCGTGTACAGAGTGAACTGTGTAGATAATGAAACAGTAATTTCTCCTCAACCCTATAGCACTTTTTATTTATATCATATTTCAAGAATGTTTCCAAGAAGCTGACGCTGTGTTATAGCTGATTATGCCTTTGCGTCAAAAAGAAACTCAGGAATTTTGAGAAAACAGTTGTAACCAATTTGCATTGTCATGCTGATTTCCCTTTGTATGGCATACTTCATCCATCATGTTTTGCATTGAACGGAATGATTTCTCTCCATGAAAAAAAAAAAGACAATATTTGGGCAAGTATTGAGATGAAACCTAATATCTTATAATTTCTGAAAATGCTCTATGTGTGTGTGTTTGCACCCCATTCTCTTAACAGAAAACGGAAGACTATGTGAGTATTTGAATCTGACTATGCCTGCATGGAACTTTTGAATAAGTTAGATTGAAATTTTAATGGAAAAGATTCGTGTGTTTTATGGACAATATGGACATTTTTCTCAGATACACTTAGGAAATTAGTACTCCAGATAATGTAACATGCTATAGAACCTGAGAGAATCCCTTAATGTTCTCTATGTAGAAAAATTGTTCTTTATCATTTGATTTCTAGAGGTACCAAATTTTCTATGTTGTTTCATTAGTTCATGCTAAAACTGTACAAGGAAGCTAGTTTAGGAGGATTCTTTGGTTTCATCCTGAAGTAGCTATGCTGTCTTTCTAACCACAAAACTCTGATCCCACTATAAAATGAAAAATAGCAAAAAGTAAATGTTAAAATCAGGCTTGATTTTAGTCACAAGAAATTACACTGATATATATACAAACAGTGAGCCTAACTTAGAAAACTCTATACTAGGAAACAGACTAATTCTAGGAATGTTGACCCTAAAAACAGCCTTAAAGTTAGGGATAACAATCATTAAAATATTTACAGAATTCTAGATAATACACACACAATATTCTTTATTTAGGAAACTGTAATTTGACACTCCCCCTCAAGCTGGGAAGTGGATATCATCCATTCTCAGCTTGCTTACTAGTTTCTGAAAGAACTTCCCAGACAATCCTTTGGTAAGTATATTTGTCAGTTGACCATCAGTGGACACAAATGGAGTGCAAATTAAGCCACTGTCAAGCTTTTCTTTTATAAAATGTCTGTCAACCTCAACGTGCTTCGTAAAAATCATGTTGAACTGGAATATGTGCAATATTGATAGCAGACTTATTATCACAATACAACTTCATTGGACCTTCCCACTTGATCTTCAAATCTTCCAAAATGATTTTCAGCCATAATAACTCACAAATCTCAAGTGCCATCGCCCTAAATTTAGCTTCTGCACTAGATCTAGCCAAAACATTTTGTTTTTTACTCCTCCAAGTCACAAGGTTGCCTCCTAGGAAAGTGCAATAGCCCGAGGTTGATCTTAATCAACAATAGACCCTGCATAATCTGCATCAGAATAGGCTTCAAGGGTTAACTTCTCCCCTTTCTTAAATAAAATTCCTTTGCCTGGCGTGCCCTTTTTAGTACTGTAGAATCTGATACACGGCTCTAAGATGTGATTCTTTGGTGTTGTGCATGAATTGACTTACAACACCGACTGCATAGGCAATATCCGGTCTAGTATGTGACAAGTAGATGAGCTTCCCCACAAGTCTTTGATATGAACCTTTATCAACTGTTGCATCTTCTAGTGCATCTCCAAGTCTGTGGTTAACCTCTATGGGCGTCTTTATTGGTTTGTATCCCAACTTGCCCGTCTCTGTCAACAAATCAATTATGTATTTTTGCTGAGATATGAAGATTCCTTCTCGAGAATGTGCCACTTCAATACAGAGAAAATATTTTAACTTACCGAGCTCTTTGACTTCAAATTCTTTTGCTAGGCATTTCTTTAAATTCTCCATTTCTTCAAGATCATCACCAGTCACTATAATGTCATCTACATAGACTAATAAAGCAGTCACTCCCCTTGAAGACGAGTGCTTTACAAACAGAGTGTGATCTCCTTGGCTCTGTTTATACCCCAACTTGAGCATTACTTTGGTAAACCTTCCAAACCAAGCTCTCGCGGACTGTTTTAGTCCGTACAAAACCTTTTTTAGTCTGCAAACTACCTGTCTTGTATTTGGATCGAATCCTGGTGGAACATCCATATAGACTTCCTCCTCAAGATCACCATGTAAAAAAGCTTTTTTTATGTCAAATTGCTGAAATTTCCAGCCTCGGTTGACAGCTAGTGACAACAACACTCTCATAGTGTTCATCTTTGCAACAGGAGCAAATGTATCAAGGTAGTCTATTCCATACATTTGAGTGTACGCTTTAGCAACCAATCTTGCTTTGTACCTCTCCAAAGAACCATCTAACTTATATTTCACTGTGAACACCCATCGACATCCCACTCGTTTCTTTCCTCTCGGTAATTTCACCAAGTCCTATTTCTTTTTTTTTTAAGGGCTTCCATTTCAACCTTCATGGCATTTTTCCAATTCTCATCATCTAATGCCTCGGATACGGTTTTGGGAATGGAGATGGAATTTAGGCTAGTAAAAAGGCTTTGTGCTTATGGGAAAAATTTTTGTAAGACATGAATAACTACAGGGGATGTCTTGTGCAAGCTCTAGTCCCTTTTCTAATAGCAATGGGAAAATCATAGTCTCTCTGATCTGAATTTTCAGTAGTATCAGTATTAGTATTCAAAATAGGTTCAACAATTACCTTGGGTTGTATAGTAGTAGGTTGTATAGAAGAAGAAGATGATTGAACTTGCACCGATGCCTTCTTCCTTGAGTAAACCAGTAAAGGACGAGCAGTGTCCTGAATCTCTTTTTGTGATTTGGGTGTATTAGGCTCTTTTTGGGTTGCATAGTTTTAAGTTGGGCAAGCTGGTTGGTAGGCAAGGACTGAGTGTGAGTGTTTGGCTGGCAAGGAACTGGAAAGTCAAGGAGAAGGATTCTTTGTCCTTATCTTCTGTGAATGAGATCTCCCCCCGAAGATAAGGACTAGTAAAGTAATTCTCTTATTCTGCAAAAGTAACATCATTTGATACATAATATTTTTTTCTGTGGCTGGATAATAGCATTTGTACCCCTTTTAAGTGGAAGAATAACCGAGAAAGACACATTTGACAGCTCGTGGATCAAATTTTCCCTTATTTTAAGAATGTACATGTACAAAGGCAATACAACCAAATATTTTGGGAGTAATGTTATTTGAAGTATTGAAATTAGGAAAGAATTTTGCTAGAACTTGCATAGGACTTTGAGATTTAAGGACTTTTGTAGGCAATCTATTTATCATATAAGTAGCAGTTAAAACAACCTCCCTCCAGTATTGTTTAGGGACATTTTTTTGGAACAAGAGGGCTCTTGTAATAGCTAAAATGTGACCATTCTTTCTTTCCGCAACACCATTTTGTTGGGGTGTGCTAACACAAGATGACTCATGTATAATGCCTCTTTCTTGTAATTATGGTGAGAGAAATTGATTGAAATAGTCCTTGGCATTGTCTGACCTAAACCTTTTTATTTCAGCACCAAATTGTGTTTTCATCATATTGTAAAAGGTTGGAAAGACAGACCTTACATCAGATTTCTGTTTTAAAAGGAATATCCAAGACACACAGGTACAATCATCAATAAAGGATACAAACCACCGAGCCCCAGAAATGTTTGAAACAGTGGATGGTCCCCAAACATCACTATGAATAAGAGTAAAAGGAGCGGATGTTCTTTTATTGCTTAACGGAAAAGAGGTACGTTTATGTTTTGCAAGTTCACAGACTATCACAATGGAATTTCTCAACAGTTAACCCTTTGAACAATGAAGAAAACATAATTTTAATGACTTTAAATGATGGATGACCAAGGCGGAGGTGATGGAGCCAAATTTGGTCTTTATTGGTTTTAACAGATTATGAGATGAATGATAAAGGTGAGGAATTCAGAGCACTAACTTGTCTACTAGATTCTTCAAGATAGTATAGGCCATTTACTTCCTTAGCATGTCCAATCATCCTTCTCGTATTCTATTCCTCAAAAACACATCGATTGGGATAGAAAACCACACTACAATTAGAGTCTTTGGTAATTTTTTGGATTGATAGAAGATTGGTAAACAGTTTTGGAACATGGAGGACATTTCTAAGAGTAAGAGTTTTGTTTATAACCATATCACCCTGACCAGCCACTGTGATCACAGAACTATCGGCTACTATTATCTTTCTATTACTAGGGCAAGGTGTATATGAAACAAATTTTTGTGAGGAATGGGTCATTTGGTCTGTAGCTCTTGAGTCAATGACGCAAGAAATTTTGGTGGGTATATCCGAGACTTTAGAATCTTGAGAAGAGGATATACCTGAAAAAGCCAAACTACAAGTACCTGTTGAAGAAGATTTTTTCAATAATCCCAGTAGATTCAACTTCTCAATTTCTTCTTTATTGAACTCAACAGATGATTCTTGAGAATTCCCTTCTCCAGCCAGCTGTTTTGCTGTATGTGCTTGCCCTAGTCCCTTTGGTTGTCCACTTTTTTTTGAAAAATTTTTATTCATTGTCTATGGCTTCCCATGGAGTTTCCAGCATCTTTTTTTAATGTGACGGGGTTTTTTGCAGTAGGTGCACCATAAGGAATCCCTGTTAATAGGCATTGTAAGTTCTGTCTGCCTACTATCTTCTCTAGTTGGCTGCTTCAGGCCAAATCTCCTCTCATTTACAGCTTTTGTAACCAAGGCTGAACTATCCACCTGACTATTCTCAATCATAACTCCTCTTCTTCCTTCCTCAGCACGAAAAATCTCAATTGTCTCATTTAGTGATGGTAGATCCTCTTTTTCAAGTATTTGAACTCTTACTGCATCAAACTCAACATTTAATCCAGCAAGAAAATCATAAATTCGATCCTTTTCAATGAACCTTTTCAGGAGTGCTACATCTTCACTGCACTTCATCTGAATGCATTGGTAGTGATCCATCTCTTGCCATAAGCTTTGCAACAAATTTGAATACTCCGTGATTGACCGACTTCTTTGCTTGGTAGATGAATTCTTAGTCTTGATTTCATAAATTTGGGCAGTATCTCGAACTTTAGAATAAGTCTGCTTCACAGCTTCCCATATTTCTTTGGCTGTGTTAAGAAACATGCATGTCTTACCATAGAGTCTTGTTCATCCCAAGCATCAAACCTAGGATCTCCTTCTTTAGGTCCAGTTCCGAGTAGGTGACTCAGCTTTCCTCTTCCCTTCAAGAACGTGCGAACCAGTTGAGACCACTTCAAGTAATTTTTCCCATTTAACCTGTAGGCTGCTTGGATGTTCTGCTACTCACTTGTTGGGTTTGAGTTGTTCACAGAGACTTTTGAAATATCCCCAGTGTTGCTGGTCTCGACAGTTTCAGTCATGTTTCTTTTGAACAAATTCTACAGGCTTGAGGGTTGATTGGGAATGAGAAGAAGTTGCCAGACAAAGAATAAAAAGAAAATCCAGAAATTGAGCTAAAAAAGGCTCTGGTACAATGTTAAAATCAGGCTTAATTTTATTCACAAGAAATTACACTGATATATATATATATACACACAGTGAGCCTAACTTAGAAAAGGAAAGACTAATTCTAGGAATATTGACCCTAAAAACAGCCTTAAAGTTAGGGATAACAACCATTGAAATATTTACAGAATCCTAGCTAATACATACACAATATTCCTTATTTAGGAAACTGTAATCTGACAGTAAAATTAGTGGCGTTTCAGTTTCTTGACAATTTCTTTCATTATGGATTTCTTTGTCCTTAGCCAGCATACTGGTCCTATTCTCTTGGGCAAGCTTTTAGCCTTTAGATGCTTGTTAACTTTATTTGAATTATTGTTTCTAGTACCAGTGGCATCATTTTTCTGTTGGCAACAAGTTGATTGAATATCACAGTGTTACTAGATGATTTTCACAGTATTTGGTGATGGAGAAATATGTATTGTTAATATTCCACCAATGGAAGGCTTGTATTTGTTATTTCTGATTGATAAGTTGGTTTTTCCTGTGCAAGAAACTTGTTTAATTATCGGATGTTTCATCTCATACTTATCGCTTTTCAAATATGAATATTACTGAAGGTTGAGTGCTCAAATCCATCTTTGCTTCCTGAACCTGGACAACGAAGGTCAATTGAGGAGCCAGTTGTTAAGGTTATTTCAATTATCTTGAGTTATTTATTACTTAATTATTTTACATGATACCGTCTGTAACTTGCAATCTCATATGCTATTCTTTATCATTTGACATTTACAGATTGAGATGCTTACGCCAAAGGACTATATTGGTTCTCTGATGGAATTGGCTCAAGACAGAAGAGGAGAGTTCAAAGAGATGAAATATATCACTGAGAATAGAGCATCCATCATCTATGAGTTACCCCTTGCAGAGGTGAAATTGTCCTGCTTTATGTTCAGCCAAAGATCTCTTTATAGATGGCATCAACCACTTTTATGTATCATTTTCCATTATTCTTTCACTCACTCTTCATTTCACAGATGGTAGGTGACTTTTTCGACCAATTGAAGTCCAGAAGTAAGGGCTATGCTAGCATGGAATATACTTTCATTGGGTGAGTTCTTGCAAGAGTAGCTGTTATATTCTTATTTCTAGGGTAATAAACTGCTTTCCTTGTCTCACTGGTAGTAAACACTTGAGAAGTTTATCTAGTGTGTTTTTTTCTATATCACAAAAACTTATCTTGAATAAGAAATAAAGTGTAATATACATAATAAGGGAGAATCTGGGAATTCAGCTTTGCGATTTGGCATCCTTTACATTTTATCTCTATAATTTATTGCAGAGGCTTTTATCTTTATATTCTCATTTTGCAAGAAACAATGACTTTTGAGTTAACTCCATACTACTTTTTTTTCTGAGAGACTTGACATATTTTTCAAATATTCAATTCATTTTGCCTAATTATTCTTCTTTTTTCCCTAGGTTTACATTTTTCCCATTCTTTTCATCTCTCCACTATAGCTTTGGCATTAAATAGTAATAATTTGAATTGATGTTTTGTCTTGAAATTTAATTGCTTAACACTCTATTAAAAGAAAACATTTCATGATTATGCGTTGATGTTGGAAAGTTATTGAGCTCTTAAAATTAATTAGAAATATTTTATTTTGGGAAATCAAGTATTTCAAAGTTGTGTTTGCACCATTGTTACAATCGTGTAATCATTTCTTCTTTCATTACCAGGTATAAGGAAAGTGAATTGATAAAGCTCGACATTCAGATTAATGGTGAGCCCGTGGAACCATTGTCCACTATCGTGCACAGGGATAAGGTAAGGCT
Organism: Gossypium rotundifolium; assembly: GCA_025506655.1. NCBI lineage: Eukaryota > Viridiplantae > Streptophyta > Magnoliopsida > Malvales > Malvaceae > Gossypium > Gossypium rotundifolium. Next base: position 9,274,248 of record CP106725.1, on the reverse strand, counting down.
CATCTTTCATTATGTTTTAACTCTTAGGAGAAATAACCTTTTCTTATGTTTAAATTCTGTCATTCTTGGTGGGATTTTGTCGTTTGAAATAAGTGCAAATTTCTGATAAATTGAGTCAACACATTTTTTTTTTCAAAAATTTTAGTTCCAATAAGATTTCCATAAAAGGAAATGACTTCTTGATCAACTAAAAGACACCCTACGCGACTTTTTTTGTTTGACTTAATCCTCTCTCTCTCGGTAACTAATTCTTGTACGAGTTATCAAGTAGGAAAGTATATATATTTTCTTACTGGAAAGGGAGTAGATAGCTTGTATGGATTGCGAATGTGATGGAAGAAAGGTTGATGTGCTAGCATTGATGGTGGGGTTTTAAATGTGGCAAAAAAATTGCCCAAAGATTACGTTGTTTGAACAAGGTAATTAGTTGGTTGATGGGAACGCTAAAGATAGATAGGATGTGACTAGTGTGGCTGAATGAAAATGATTCCCCATTAAATAAGAAGCCTAGTTACTGTGATTGAATGAAAGTGTAATTACTAGGTTAGTAATTACACTCTCTTGTAATTATAAAGAATTGTAATAACTTAGACGTGTTTGGCGATAGAGTGTAATTACATCGTAATTCTCTATATCATGTTTGGTAGTACAAATTGTAATTACATAACTACATAATTTATATTTAAAAAAATTAATTACCATAAAAATTATTAGTATGATTAAAATAATTTCTAAACAAGTAAAAGAAAATTAAAATCAAATCATTATATGTATTATGTTAGTCTAAAAAGTAGATAATACGATTACTAATAAAAATAATAAGAAAAATAAACATCATATGAAAATTTTATCTAATTGTTTTAGTGCATATTTGTTGGGTTATTCCATCTTTATTATTTAACATGTGCTTCTAAATTCTTATCATCATCTGTTAGTCCTTCACCAGTTTATCATCATTTGAATTTGAATCTACATTATTAAAATTATCAAGATCTCCTTCTTCCATGTACTCTTCGAAGTACATTGATCATCTCAATTCCACCTATGATTGAAGTTATAAGATATTCTACATGTTAGTATGATACACATTTTTTAATGCTATACTAAGATGATGTTAATATGAGAAATATTTTTTTTAAAACAATAAATATCTTTTCAACCACATTTGGAAGCCTTGAATGTGTCAAATTAAAGAGTTTACAAGTTGTCTATGATGCTTCTTGTGTCTGACACCTTCTCTCAACTGGAATCATACCCCATGATATGGTGTAAGAAAACATTTTAATTTGCATAATTAGCATCAACCTTATAATATTTAGGTTCACAGTTCAAATAGTTTGTAGCTTTAATTATAAAAACTTAATTTGGAGAAAGATTTATGCTATGTTATATCCTTTTTATAATATGTAAAAATCAAAATAATATAAAATTTATAATAGTTAACCTTTATAAATTGTCTAAAACTTTCATAATACTTCTTATAAATAATATAATTTTTGCCATTACTTTTAAAAGTTTTTTAATAAATAAGTTATGATAAAAACTATAGCCTTTTAAATGAATAAGTATATTGTTTTTTTTATAATATATAGTATGGGCACATAAATAAGTTATGTCCATAATAAATAAATATAGTATAAAACTTTCATAACATGAAAATTATTTTTATAATAAACATTTTGGTCATAACTTAAGAAATTTTTAGGATTTAAATAATATAGTTTTTGTTATAACTTTATTAAATACATAAATTAAGCCCAAGCCTGAAAGTTCATCCAAATAGGTATTGATCCGATTGGAGTTGACTTAAAAAGTGAAAAGCCCAAATCTGAAAAAAATGAGCCCAGAAGTTCAAATCCTAAAGAATCCAAACCATAAAAGCTCGAAATTGACATGATCCATAACCTGCAAAAGCCCCAACCAGTTGCAATCAGAGCCCTAGGTCAAGCTGTCTAGTGCTCCTTTTTTTTTTTTTTTTTTGAATTGTTACAAATATTTACCGGTATTTTTTGAGTAAAAGGTTATATTCCATTTATATCTGTGATTTCAACTTTTACCTCGTGGCACCATGTGGTTCTTTTTTTATTGCTTTTGGTTATAATTATCATCCTGTATTTAAATTCTATAAACTCAGGGAGTTATGCCACTAAATTTATCTGCTAAATTATAAAAATACCCTCAACTCAAAAGTCATCTATTCACATTAAGGTTCTTTTCATAATTTTATTAGATAAAATTGGCTAGCTAATCCTCTATGTAACTGAAACTTAACTACAAGGTTTTAATTGGAAAAGAAAAATCATAAGGTACTATGCGGGAATGGTTGAAATAGGAGTTGTATGGAATTTACCGCATATATTTTCAGCCTATGGTGTTCATACGGCCTATCTGAGTCGAGTAATTCAGGAGTGTCTCAGTATATGTATATCAGGTGAGATTGTAATGTAAGTAATAATGAGCATTTTGTGAACACAAATAAATTATACAAGTAAATTGCTAACCTAAGTAAAACTTAATGTGTCAAAGTTGGTATACATTTCTATTGGTCTAGTCTTTGTCTAAACTGTCATTCAAATCTTACAGGCTAAAAGCATATTAACAACCATGGTCCAGATTGTTTTCTTGAATTTTCTTCCAACCTAATTTGTATAATGCTTTAGTATGTTATTATTTGAGAATGTTTTGCTAGTATTGATATGTGTTCGCTTGCATTCTTAATTTCTGGTTTTAACAGTTGTGATATTAAACTAGTGTAACTCCTTTCTGAATTTAGGCAACTTTTTATGAATTTCATATTTTGTATGTTGAATAAGCAGTTTAATCAAATATCAGCTAACTTTTTGTAGGCATATTCTGTTGGGAGGGCTTTGACTCAAAAGCTGAAGGAGCTTATACCTAGACAAATGTTTAAAGTACCAATTCAAGTAAGATGCGCACACTTGAAATATTATTGAATGTATCCCCATATGATGATTGATTTTCATTTTAACCAATTCTTTTTAAGTCTGATATATATTACCATTTAAAGACTACATAATGCGTGGAAGCTGCTTTATTGTTACATTTATCTGTGAATTTGATTCCATTGGATGAAATAATATGTGGTTCAGTATTTAACACTCTAAAAATTATACCCTTTAATATATTTATAGTACCATAACAGTTTTGCTGTCATTATTAAACTTCTACTGTTAATGCTGGTGAGTTTCTTTTTGAAGTCGCTTTGAAACAAAGGGTAAATCAGACTGATCTTTTCATTCAACTACTAAGTAGGGTTGAGTCATTTACCTTTTTGAAACAAAGTTTAAAATAATTTAATGTGATCTATTCAACTCTTCTATTTTCTATTTGAGGGTGCAAGGATTGATCCTTGGATATTGAAACTAAGAATTCATTCAAAACCAGCAGTGCTCTTCTCCGCCAGTATCCTAAGACGAAACAACAAAGAACACTGTTTTTGATTAACACTGTTGATCATGGACTAATAACATTGAACTAAACCGCTGCAGAAGCAAATATACTATGTTCATGCAAGGTTACTATGGAGTTTTTCTTCTGTTTTTGTCATATATTGTGATTAAACATATCTTTTGAGGTGCTTGTGTGTCCAGTATCTACTATTTATTATCATACATTGCGGTTCAGAAATGTCATCTTCTGTTAACTCTCATTATCTACAATTAGAAACAAGAAAAGGAATGGGAAAAGAAGAAAACCTTTGCCCTTTGGGAACGTTTTTCATTTTGACTGAAGTATCCTAAGGACGAAACAACAAAGAACACTGTTTTTGATTAACAATGTTGATCACGCACTAATAACATTGAACTAAACCGCTGCAGAAGCAAATATACTATGTTCATGCAAGGTTACTATGGAGTTTTTCTTCTGTTTTTGTCATATATTGTGATTAAACATATCTTTTGAGGTGCTTGTGTTGTCCGGTATCTACCATTTATTATCATACATTGCGGTTCAGAAATGTCATCTTCTGTTAACTCTCATTATCTACAATTAGAAACAAGAAAAGGAATGGGAAAAGAAGAAAACCTTTGCCCTTTGGGAACGTTTTTCATTTTGACTGAAGTATTTTTATTTTTTCACCCATCATTAGATTGATGCTAACTCAATTCCAATTTATGTGCTGCATACTCATTTCAGGCATGCATAGGTTCAAAAGTAATTGCTAGTGAATCTTTATCTGCAATTAGAAAGGATGTTTTGGCCAAATGTTACGGTAAGTCTATTTTGGAATGGATTTTTCTATGTGAAACATTTCCCTCTTCACTTATTGTAGACACTCTTTCCAACAGTCTTAAGCTTGGACTTGGATGTGGGGATGAGTGGGGTTTTTTGGTTTGCATATTGCCTTAATTTGAAGCGATGAGGATAGAAGTCCTTAAGGGCGTTGGGAATCTTTATATCTTAATAATGTAGTATATGTTCATCTACATAAATTTTGATTGATATGTTTGATTATAATTATCATAGATGTTGGAAGAAGGAGACTTTGGATAATAATGGATTTATTGTTAAAAAATTCTTCTACAACATAATTGTTCTGAATTCTGATTATAGTTAGGCTTCAGAGTTACCTCAGTTCCAATTGTTGAGAATCTTTGATTTATTTGACAGCATTGAATAGCTAATCTTTAGGTATTATAGCTGATTTTTAGAGATTCTAATTAGAGATATTCTTTCCTTATATGATTCAATGCTTCATGTATATGTATCTGTACATATTTCTAAGAAATACATAGTTTTGAGTTAGTTTTTCCTCAATATATTAGAGTATTCATCTCTAATTTCATCACCAATTTTATTCTAATGATTCATTAGTGTCTTTTTATTGCATGATGACAAGATTTTGTTTAACTTCATAGGTGGGGATATATCAAGAAAAAAGAAACTCCTCAAGAAACAGGTACTGTTTTTTCCTTTTGCTTCTGAGAATCGGACCGTGATATGGTTTCTTATCTTGTCTTACCCTCAAACCAAAAATATTTGTGTTGGGTTGCAATAGTGAAAGCATGCTTATTGCTAGTTACGTAGTCATCCTGTTAGCTCTTTATCATATCAAGATGATTTTCATTATAATGAACTATTACAAAATAATGATTAACTACAAGTGCTTGACAGACATTTTCATCCATAGTGAAGAAGATAGCAAGAACATTTAGGAGCTTATCACAATCATGTTACATAGTCATCTTGTTAACTCTTTTGAACTGATAGACAAGATCTGGCTAGTCAATTGCTTCATCTAGAATTGTAAAATCGAACAACTGTAACTTGACAATGTTCAGGTGAAACTAATCAAGCTTCATAACAATAAGTGAGGTCGATTTGGACAGTGATATTCTTCAATGCTCTAAATTAAATGATTCATTACAGTTCAACATTAAGTCAGAAGTGGTAGATTTGGATATTGATGCTTCAAATATGTAAACTGATTTTACTCTCGTTGAGGGTTACTTTGGTATGTAACCAGTTAAGAGTGTAAATAGTCACTCCAACCTAAAAGTTTTAACTATTAGAAATAGTATCCATTAACAAACCTTTCTACAACAAACCCAAAGTTGCAATTGTTGGCAACTATGTTACCTTTTCAAGAACCACTTTAACTTACCTGAAGTTATAGGGTGAATGTTAAAGAGTAGTTTGTTTTCATTAACAGTTATATAAAAGATTGAACTTTTATATGCTTGTGATTAAACGCATAGTGAAGAGTTTAGAAAGAAATTACCAAATATAAAGGAGTGATTCCATAGCTTTAATCTCAAGCCATGTAATCACATGATTGTGCATCCTAAAACACTTTGAAACACATTATCACTTGATGTTGTTAAGGTCCCAAAAGCATTACACTATGAGCTAGGTTGCTTCGAGTAATTGGAAAAAATAAGTATAATTGCTGCTGGAAACACTTCTAAACTGACATCTACTACTTCAAAAGAAGTTACATGTGGATATTTAGAGTTAATTACTTCTAGAATAACCAGTTGAATCTATTAAAAAATATTGAAAGTCTTAAAACAAACACCTAATATGATATAAGACTCAAAAATAAAGTAGAATAACATCATTGGCACTGGATCAACAAAACATGAATCTCTCCAAAATCTTATTTATTTTGCCTCTGAAAAATCAATTTCCTTTGTTAACATAACAGGCTGAAGGGAAGAAAAGAATGAAGGCAATAGGTAAAGTAGATGTACCACAAGAAGCCTTCATGGCAGTGTTGAAACTTGAGAAGGAGGTCTTATGAATTGACCATCACACAGTACACTACGATACAATACAATTGTATCTTGTAACTTTCTCAAATTATTTCTGATAAAACATTAATTAAATGTTCAGTTTGTTGTGCCTGAAGTCCTGTGGTAAATTCTGATATTTAATTGAGGCCAATTACGATATTAAATTGTGCAGAAAAAGATTTCAATTTATGATCTTTTCAACTAAATTTCTTGCAAACCTTTTTGTTTTGTTACATGCCATATATATATATATATATATATTAGTTTTGCTATCTTAGTCTTCTTTACTAATTTAACTGTACCTGTGATATATCTAATTTAAATAAGGTAGTAGGTAAGGTTAAGTCATAGAAAATAAAGAAATACTCGAGATTTCAAAATTGAGTATAGAGGGATATAAAATACAAGGAAAGTAAGATTGAAAAGGACGAGGACAACATTTTCCATTACTTTCAGTTCAAGTCTTGAGATAAATTATTTAGTTCACGTGATTATTATGATTAATTTAATTCTAAATCATAAAATATATTCTATCTATTTAATCTTATTTAAAAAATCAACAAATTTAATTATGATATTTATAAAATTTATTATTTTAAATTTTAAAATTATATAAATATGTCCTTAATATTTACAAAAGCTATTAATTTAATTTTAATTTTAAAATTAAAAAAATGGTATATAAATATGATGTAACCACCGATGTTGCATCTGCGATCCCCCCTTGTCTACATCGCTTGCCTACACCGGTGAATCCTTTACTATCACGTGCCTGCACCGGCGGTCTGTAAATAACATTATAGATTGAAATGGTTGATATGCTATACATTTATGTGATTTGATTATTAATTTGATTGATTGATTCGATTCGCTTAAATAAAAATGATAATAGGAAATTTAATTCATATATTTAGTTTAACTAATTTTTATTCAATTCAATCAGTCTATATAAATTTTCAAATTAATCGATTCAATGTTTTTTTATATTAATACCCCAATTGATTCTCAATTCTATTTGTTTTCACAAATTTGATGAACTTTTAATATGTTTGTGTGAGAAAATATTTTAATTCATTATATATTTATATATAAAAAGGTTAAAATATGTTGTTAGCCTTTGTATTTTGACAAATTTTGATATTTAATTCTTGTACTTTAAAAGCAAAAATTCCAATCATCATTTTTAATTTAAAAATCTTAATTCTATCATTATCATTATCATTATCATCGATGATAATTTCTGTCAAAATTTGTCAACTTAATATATATATATATATATATATATATTTGTCAATCATAGCCAACCCCGTATGAAGACATCCTAATTAAAATTTTAAATTGATAAATTTTGATAGAAAATATATACAATTTTAATGATTAGAAAAATATTCAAATAAAAAAATATAAAGATTGAATTTTTAATTTTAAAAAATAGGACTAAATCTGAAATTTTGCAAAGTACAAGAACTAATAGCAGATTTTAACCCAAGAAAACCGCGGGAGTTCCCACCGGTTTTCGTCTCGTGTCCTAAAAAGAAAAAAGAAGCCACTGCTGCGCCGAACCCATTTGACTTTCTCTTTAATATTTCCTTCCAAACTACTTTTTCACCCAACTCACGAAAACCGAAATTTTTTTTAAAAAAAACGACGGCGTTGAAAATGTGCCAAATTTGACCACTCCTCTCTTCAACTTCCTATTTCAGCACATAAATATGGACATCATGAATACAGAACAAGACTTGTTGTTGTTCCAGAGAAGATGGCGAGGAAAGCCGCCGAGACTGCGTTTCAGTCCATTGGATTGGGTTACGATCTCACCGTCGATCTCAAGCTCAAATTCTGCAAGAAAGCTTCTAACTTGATTACCATCGCCGACCACGATCACGTCCGTGACGTCGCCGTTCCTGGTGGTGTTTTGGTCCGTAACGTTCCCAAATATATCAAATGCGATAAGGGAGAGCGGATGAGGTTCGCATCTGATGTCCTTTCTTTTCAGCAGGTATCTATTTACCTTTTCTTTTTTAAATGAATTTTATGTTTGAATCAGATATGTATCTTTATTAAATTCTACCTAGGTTGAGATTTAGTCCTGTATAAACAGTTACTAAAAATTAAAAATTAAGTGGTCTTACGTTTTATTTAAAAATCTTAATTCAATAACGGTTTAAATATGCTCCAAATCCTAGTCTTTCTACATTTGTTTCTAGTAATTTAATTTCTACTTTTCAGATTTTTAATATTGTTAAATTTGCTGGTGTCGCATTTTGAAATAAAAAAAAGAAAGAAAAGAAATTACTTGGTAGCTATGATGTTGCAATGAATTTGAATTTAAGCGAAGAATTTTAATAGTGTTAACAATTGTACTTACTTTTTTAGAGGGACTAAATTTCTAAAATAAAAATAGGACTAAATTCCAAATGTATGAAGAGTACTAGGACTTGGAGCATATTTTAACTTCAATAATTGGCCACTTGAGTATTTTCTATCAAAAAAGTGCGGGGGCTTAAATTTCAAACTTCAATAAGTAAAGGGACTGACAGCTTATTTTGACATTATTTTTTTGGTTACTGTGAGTTGTGGGTGATGTATTTTTTGCTTGTAGATGTCAGAGCAGTTTAACCAGGAAATGTCTCTGTCGGGTAAAATTCCATCGGGACACTTCAATGTTGCGTTTGAATTCACAACAGGTTGGCAAAAAGATGCTGCCAACACTAAAACGCTTGCTTTTGATGGCGTTTTCATTACACTTTACAACGTTGCATTAGAGAAATCCCAGGTCATGCTATGTGATCATGTCAAACAAGCTGTCCCTTCGTCATGGGATCCTCCTGCTCTAGCTAAGTCAGTATCACTCTTCCTTCCACCGTTCTTATTATTACTTTAATTTTTGGTCAATATAGCTTTCTGGTTGTTACTTGTTATTCTTAGTTTCATTATTCCACAATAAGTTCTTGCATTTTCTTTTCTCTAGGTTTGCCTCTGTATCTTTTCAATTTGGATAATTGTATAGAGGAAGTTCATGTCTCATAAAAGCCGATATATACCTAATTATTCCCTTGACGAGATGATAGTTTTATTATTGTGGAGGTTAAATTAATTGATAAAATTTGTTGATTGAAGGCTAAAGTAATTCTTTGTTATAAATTGCACCTTATGGCTCTCTATTATAGGAAAAATTGCCTTTTATTAAGGGGTTTTTTTAGTTTTCAAACAATTCTTTGATGAATCTTTACTGTTTTATTTGACTTCTGGAGAGATGAAGTATTGCTACAAATCACGGTTGATTCATGACATTTCTAAGTCTGATTGAAACTTTATGTTGTTTTTGTATTTTAGATTTATTGAGACGTATGGAACCCACATTATTGTTGGTGTGAAGATGGGTGGAAAAGATGTTGTATATATGAAACAAATGCATTCATCTGGTCACCAACCAATTGAACTACAACAGAAATTAAAGGAGTTGGCAAACAAAATGCTCTTAGAAGAAACTCAACACAAGACCAACTATGATAAATTAAACAAGAACGAAAAGGTTAGCAACATCTAAACTTCTTCTTGTAAATTGGAATCACTTGATGTCCAATGAAATGTAGAGAGAATATTGATTTTAGCTCAAGTTCAGATGATGCTGTGCTGATGTAGAAACAGCAAATGAGAACCAAAATAAATTCTAAAATTGATGCAAAATTGAAGTTGAGACGAGAACACTAGTTTTTGGGGTTGTAGAACTACTAATTAATGATATCCAACCATAACACAGCGGATAAAAGTGTCCAGAAAACTATTTATATTACTTCTCAACAACTCTTGACCTAAATTTTGGGTACAAATAAATCTCAAATAATCCAAGTTCTTCAGTCTCTTTAAAAGGTTTTCACTTTCTAGTCAAATAACAGCATAATAAGAATAGGAACGTAATAATTGACCTTAGACTAATGTGAGTGAATTGGATTATCACAATGAACAACTTGATCAAGTATGAAGATTTGAAAATTAATTCTAATTATAAGCAAATGAGTGCAATACGTGCAATAACTACTCAAATGTTTTAGATCTATGGTATTCAGATTTGGGATTACTGTTGGATATGTATGACATGGGTATGCTCTATTTTTTTTCTAATATTTTTTCATATATCCCTATACTCTTGTCAAAATATATGTTTGACACGTGTTTCAGGAAAAATGAGTCCAAGTAGCATAGCTCTTGATAGAGTAAGGATAAATAAACAAAACATAGAGATTTTAAAGAGGCTTGGTCCTTTCCTCAAGACTCCTATGTTTTCTCCCTCTTGGTATACTGTTATTAAGGATATTAATTCACTAATATTCTGCAAGATTATCCGAACTAGATTTCAGGGCTAGGATATAACCTCTACAATTATTATCTATGATGGTTGAGGTTTGATCTCTGCATTAATTACTTTTAAGACCGAAGTATAACCTTCATAGCCAAGCAGTTTTCTCTTTTCTTGACAGATTTACTCAATAACTTATTAAAACTCAGTAAAAAGTAAGTCCAGAATTGATATATACAAATATTTAAACAATTGAAGATATAAGAACTTTGAAAGCCAGGACTCTTGGTCATTTGTTGAGTAAATGCCAAAGTTGTCGCTATACTATGACTCAATGTTGGATTTCTTGTGTTTTAATCAAATTGCATTAAACTTTGCTTCCTTCAAATTTGATTGATCTTTGGAAAGAAATTTTGTGAAATATTTTGTTTATGCAATTAAAATAAGTTCTCGGAAAACAGACATTACTGTACTGAATTTGACATTGGACAATTCTTCTCATGTGTTGGATGATTACTTGAATGCTTTTGAGAGAGCAAGGATAGAGAGATTGGCAATAGAATTTTAAAGATGTTTGGAATGTACGTTTTCTTCTTTTCTGTTGTGAAGAAGTTTAATTCACTAATAATCAGTGAGATTACCAAAATAGATCTGAAGGTGAAGATATAACCTCTATGAGAATTGCATGTAAAGGTCAAATTATATTTTGTTTGGTCATTTAAAATAAAATCAATTTAAGGTTGACAACAAATAATGATACTTCTTTATTAGAACAAATCCAGGTTATATTTAAACCAATTTTAGTTTGAAAATCCTATTAAAGTTTTGTCTTCTCAAAATCAGTTTTAGGTGAACAACCAATATGATACTACTTGTTTTTATGTAAGCAAGGAGAGAGTTTTAACGATCATTTATTTCCCCATTCATCAAGTCTATAGCCTTATTTTATTCTTTTTATATAGACTTTGGGCTTGAATTAGCCTCAAAGTCCTAAAGTAGGTTTACTTATTGGTTATTATGCATGAATCATGCTGACTTGATAGTTTTGAAATGACTGAAATTTATTCTCTTAAATTTCCAAACTGATCTGCAAAGATTTAATCCTTCCCAATCCCTTTGTCTGCTGTGAGTCTGCTGACTGTTACAATTTTTTAACTCAATTCTACTTCAAAGTTGTACAATGCATGCCATCTCAGCCTCGAAAGGTTGTATGCATCTGCTTTCACTCAAGTGTGGTTCTCTTCAGTTATCTTTCATTTTAGACAATAAATATAGAGCCTCAAAAACTTGACGGGCATGGATCTTGTAACAAGACGAGACTTTTGGGGATAGATTTTTAATCGGCTTCATTTTTCTTTGTCTGTTTGTGGATGTTACTTGATCAACAAAATGAAAACTTTCATGTACCCTAGGCTAGGAGGTAGTCATGAACTTGATCAAGAATGTGAGTTTTTATTACAAGAAGTTTTAGCATATTCTTTTTCCCAACTTATGATAAATCCAGTCAGTCAAGGATACAATTGGGAAACCTATAAAAGTTTGCCATTTTGATTCATCCTAACCAGCTTCTTGACAAAGACAAAGTCTAAAATCAAGCCTATACCTGTTTGCTGGCTACAAACAGAGTTCATGTTGAAATAACTAACCTGCTAGATCTGCTTGTTAGCACTTTATATTGCATTAGATGCAAAAGCACACATGAATACATTAAAATTACTTATGGTTCATCTTTCAGATTTTTAAAGAGCATGGGCTAGCTTCCATGGACATGTTTCAAACTAGTTCTTATTCTGAAGTGGAGGTACGTTGCTTGAAAATAAGTTTATATTAGAAATTTAATGTTTAGAGAGTGAATGAACTTATGCATCGCTTGTTTTAGTACATGCCACAAATGCTCTTAATAGCCTCTTAATAACCTCAAATTCTTTATTATCATCAAATGTAGCTTTCCAGTTAAGAGCTTTATATAAACATTTTGCAGTTTCAGGGTATTAAATTCATATGCAAAAGGAAGGGAGGGAAGTTGAATTCAAATTTGTCACACAGTGAATGGTGTCAAACTGTTCAGTCTGAACCAGATGTGATTTCCATGTCTTTTATCCCAATCACATCATTGCTTTCTGGAATTAATGGGAGTGGATTTCTGACACACGCCATCAATCTATACCTTCGTTGTACGTACAAAACTTAATTCATTATTTGCCTATTTCTTTTAAACAAATTTGTGGTTACCATCTGAACAATGATTGAAATTTCCAACAAATTTTGACTAAATAAGTTGTTCAAAAAAAACCATAGCTCATTGTTTGGTTGACAATGTGTTTCATTATCATTTTCTTGATGGGTATTGTCTATATTAATCATTCTGTTCATGATGAATTTGTCTTTCTAGTCTCCGGTTGACTTGTCTTGGCCATAAAAATCTTTTGTAAGGAAATGTTCTCCATTGTGCATATAAGCTGCATTTTTTAAAAGCATCATCCATCGTTAATAAGCCTTTTGGCTAAGCATTTCTAGAAACCTGATCTAGGGAAAGGTGTAATTGCTTGGCATCACAAAAGTAGGCACTTCAGATAGATACTATACACTTCTGATCAATATCTACTATTTCTGTTGCTTGATTTTTTGAAATTAGAGTAATGTTTTGGCAACATATTGTAGGGAAGGACTATTTACTGAAATAAAGTCTGGTATAAAAGTGAATTTGCTTTCTCAGTTTGCTCCTAAGAAATTAGTTCAATGAGTGGAAATTCTACAATTTTATTAATTCTCACTTCTTGCAATCAAATATCCAGAGCAATCTCCATTAAACAGCTCTCGCTTCCACTTTTCATGTTTGGAAGAGTTTCCATTAATAGATCTCTAGTCTTCCTTAAACTTTCAAAGGGATGCTCACATCATGCTCTCCATTGATGATGCATGGCTCCCTTTCATTTCTTCTGTGAAAAAATTTAGGAATTGACCAAAATTTTCTTAGTCTGACCATGTTCTCTGCTTTGATAAGACAAGTAGGTTTGCTATTATTCCAAGTACCATTTCCTTCCTTTATTCATTAGTATTATATCTTAATTGCGTATGCATGCATACTTCATTTTGTGGCGAATCATCTTGTTGCATCCCTTAAATGACAAGAAACTCTATCTTTATATTATGTGGAGGAACCAAATAATCTAAATGAGCAGTGAGGGTGTTTTTAACATCAGAGTTAGTTTTAGTATACAAGTCATCTGTTAATATGAAGCAATTTTATCATGAATGATAATACAAGTAGCATTGGCTTTTAAGGACCTTGATGTGATAAATTTAAAAGCATGATACTTGCAATCAAGAAAAGGTATCTAGCCTAGTTCAATTCATGGTACGCTGTTACAAGCTTTTGCATGAACTTCAAATCTCCTATTCATAATTTCAGTTTTGGGATTTCTTGTGGCTCGTTTCTTAACTTTAAAGTCCCCCATTTAAGATATTTGGAAATTCATTTGTGTTTTAACTCAATGGCCAAATTTGCCCCTATGCAATGGGTGAATGTTGTATTTTCAATTGCATTAAAATTTTCCATTATACTTTAATTTTAAGTGAGCAGTGGATGTGAAGTTATGGAGATCGAATATTCTGTTATTGTAGAAATTCTCAGAAATTTCCCTGCTCTGTTACATTTTTGTCCTAAAATGATAAATTAAATTGTGGCGAGATTCACATTGATTCATAATATAGTGCCAAATTTGGCTTTATTCCTCGGCTTTTTCTTTTATGTTTTCTTGGAGGATAGAAGTTTGAATGAAAAAAACAACATCACAGCTGTATATTTTAATAGAAGCATTCTTGCTTTGTCCTATAACTTGATTATTCAGGTTTTTTTGTCCTTGTGTTATTGTGTCATTATCAAGTCATCATTTCATTTTGACTTGACATGGTTTGTTAATATCTGATGGTAATTTCTGTTAATGTAAAAGTTATAAATATCCTCAAGCTTTTCTTTGGATACAAAGGTTCATTTGGGATTTTAATATGTATATGCATGTATCAATCCTTGTCGTTAAGATTCTGATCACCTTCATAAGCAAGAAAACAACTAACACCTACTTCTCTAAATAAATATCTATATCATTTTCGGCTTATTTTCTGAAGCTAAACTGATTTGTTATTTTTCTTTTTCAAAGAAATAGAAATTAAAGATAAATGAGTTGCGAGATTTATGTTTGTCTTCATTGTGCTTTTTGTTTGGCATTTCCAAAATTTGATTCTGCTATCTAGGAATTGAAGCATTATCCATTTATGGTTTTTCCTTTTACATACAGATAAGCCTTCAATTGATGAACTACACCAGTTTTTGGAGTTTCAGCTTCCAAAGCAGTGGGCACCAGTATTTGGTGAGCTTGCCCTTGGTCCTCAGAAGAAGCAACAAAATAGTGCATCATTGCAGTTTAGCTTCATGGGCCCTAAGCTTTATGTTAACACAACACCTGTAATATTCCCTGTCTTTTATGTTACCTTTCTGCCTTTTCCAACGTGAAAACTCAGTGTTACGCTTGATAAAAACTAAAGCAGACACTTTGATGTATTGTCTCTGTGCCTATGTGGCATGTTAATGCATTAGTTGCCACAAGGCTTTGCTTGGTAGAGTGGAAAGAAAATTAGAAGAATGGAAAATTGAAGGGGTAGAAAACTAGAAGGATGGAAAACATAATTTTTCTTTCCATAGGTGTGCTTGGTAGGAAAGATGGAAAAATGGAAAGAAAGTTACATTTCCTTTCCATACATTGCTTGGTGGAGTTGAAAAATGAAAGGAAAGAAGATAAAACTTTCAAAAAATGCATAATTTTGAACTAACATACTCATCTCTCTCATTTTCTCTCCTCTCACCATTCCAATTTGGAAGGATTGATTTTTATTATGCATTAGGATGGAAAATAATCTTGTCTCCTATTTTCTTTCCTCTTACTTTTCTTCCCAACCAAGAACACTCAAAATTTATTTTCTTTTTCCACATTTTCACTCCCTCCTCCAATTCCTACACTTTTCCACCCAACTAAGCACACCCTAAGTGCATGTCTTTGATGGAGCTTAAATGTGAACCAAATTAGAAAGCAAAAATGCTGTATCATAGTCTATTTCTGTGCTAAGTTAATATGCTATATCCACAGGTATTGTTAAATGTTGTAGTTTCTCTCAAAATGTATATCCTTACTCCCTTGTATGCTCTTTGATAGAAACCCTAAGTTACTTTAGATGTTATTTGGCCATAAAAGAGAAAAGTCCTGAATCCTAATGTAAGTTAAATAGGGTAGAACTGATTTTGGAGTTGAACTGGCTGTAAGACATCCACATGACCAAAAATGTGATATCAAATTTAGAACTATATGTTTAAGTTCAGACAGCAGCAAAATAGCTAAAATATATATAATAATATATAGGCTGATTAACAATTGTTGGAGGATAAAAGAATTTAATTACACTCTAAAATCAGTACTCTGTTATTGTTGTTATAGGCAAGTTAAATATTTGGTAGACTTTGTGCACTAAAGATTATAGGCAAGGAATTTGTTTGATGTTAATTTATTATCAAATTAAGGAAGCTCGGGCCTCTAGTCTTAGTTGTTTTTCCTCTATTTTTATTATGAATTTGATTTTGCATCTCGAGTTTGCTCTAAATAACATTTTGTTGTCATTATCAAGGGAACTATAAACTATCTTGAAAATAACATTTTTTCCTCCTCTTTTCCTGTAAAATATCCTTTCTCTTAAACGGGTTTTGTACAAAAATAAGAAAATGCTTGTGAGTTTTGTCAATTCATTGAAAGTCAATAAGGCAATGCCACCGATGTTGTCAATAAGCTATGGTTATAACTATTGTTGTACTCATTTACTTTGCTTTGAGTTCCTTTGACAGGTTTATGTAGATAAAAAGCCTGTAACTGGCCTTCGGCTTTATTTGGAAGGCAAAAGAGGCAACCGCTTGGCAATTCACTTGCAGCATCTTTCCTCACTGCCAAAGGCGTTCCAGCTTGAGGATGGACCAAGCGTCAGTGTCTCTGATCCCTTGTCTGAACGCAAGTACTATGAGAAGGTTCAGTGGAAGAGTTGCTCCCATGTCTGCACAGCACCCGTAGATGTTGATGATGATGTCTCTATTGTTACTGGTGCTCACTTTGAAGTTGGAGTCTATGGCTTGAAGAAAGTTCTACTCTTACGGTTGCATTTTTCCAAGTTAATAGGTGCAAAGGCCATCAAGCAGCCTGAGTGGGATGGCTCTCCTGGCTTGGCTCAAAAATCTGGGATTATCTCAACTTTTATTAGCACTCGCTTTACAGGTGCACAGAAACACGCTCCACAGCCAGCTGATGTCAATATAAATTCCGCGTTGTACCCTGGGGGCCCTCCAATGCCGAGCCAACCACCAAAAGTTCTGCAATTTGTAGACACAACAGAGATGAGTAGAGGACCCCAGGATTTACCTGGGTACTGGGTTGTCTCAGGTGCAAGGCTGATTGTTGAAAAGGGGAAAATATCATTGAAGGTAAAATACTCTCTCTTGACCATGATATTACCGGATTAGCGGATCACAAATCCAACAACTTAGATCAGCAGTATATAATAGGTCTATTGTTTTGGTTCATTTCGCCTATTGAATTTCCCTTCCCAAGCAATTTGGGTTAAAAGGTGAAATTGGTAGGCACTGGCTTGCAAGGATTGTCTGCTTGATGAAGATATGACAGGCTATTAAGTAGTTTTGGGATAAGATTGAAGATTTTTCCTTTATTTCATTTGTTATGTAGTAGGATTTGCAGAAACATTTTAGGATCATAAATTGCTTGCATTGGGTTTCTGCTCAAAGATTAAACTTGGTTTGGTAGTTGTATATATATATATATATATATATTTATTGTTATGAATATAATAAGGTATTCCCCAATCAATACCATTCTTCTATTTTCCATTTTCCATTGTTTCTTCTGACGTAGGAGATAAAATAATAATACTATCATAATAATTTTGTTTCTTTATTGTTATTATTGATGTAATTATTTATTGTTTATTTTAATAATTATTTACATTAATCCAAGTGTATTAGTAATAATTATCTTATAAGTGTTTTTAATGATATTTAACAAATAAAATTTTAATAATTTCATTTTATGTGTTTATATAAATATTTTAATTAATTAGTTTTACTATCTAGGGATAAAAAAAACTGAAGTCATTTTTGTCTAAAATGGTTAATAAACTCGCTACTCTTTACTCTAGATTTGAGCCCCAACGAGAAATTTGAATCTGAAGTGAGTTTGTGTTTTAATCTATATTGTCGGATTGGACTGGTCGGTTGGATAGGAGTTGATTGGGTTATCAGTTTGGAGAGGGGCTTTGAATTGATTGGTTTGGAAATTGATATGAACTTATTTAACTAGATTTTTAAATAATATATATTTATTTATTTATTTTAAATTTTTAATAATTTTTTAATTGAAAAATTGATGACTTGATCGATTTGACTACTGATTCAGTTTAAAAAACATTGATCATAACTCACTTGTTTGCTTATTGAAATTTTTGAAGAATCTAGAGGTTTAAGGAGAATATAAGAAGATGAAGAGAAAAGTTTTGATAATTCATTCATGATAGAGAAAGAGTCGTTACAACAATCCTTATACATGAAATTGTTGTAACGAAAATGTACTATCAAATTATTTTTAGACGGTTGGCATCAGCATTTTAGGGATTTTATGCTTAAAATCGTTCAACGATGGATATCAAGGCTTTTCCTTCCATAACATGAAGATTTGTTGGCCCTTTTTCTTTTCCCTTTCCCGTTTCTTTTGCGTTCATATTTGATCCACTCTTCAAGCCCATTAGTTATCCCGCCCATCTGTTTCAGTACTTTACCCAATTTCTTGGCCCTTTAATTCTCGACCTTTCCCAATCATAATTCAAAATCCTTCATTTCTTTTAGACTCATGGCAATACCCCCTTATTGATTCAATCCTTGTCCCCAGGGATCAAAGTCAATAAATTGGCTTTGCAAAACGGCAAAGTCCTCCCCAAGTAGCTTGTTCAGGTCCCAAATTGATCCATTGGATTAACAGTATAGCTTGATTGTGACGTTTGATGATGCGAGTATCGAGAACCACTATAGGATAGACTTTGTGTTACCTATCCTCTCCAATCTTTAGTAATGTCTCATAGGTAATGACTTTGTCCCCCACTCGTTTCTTAAGCAAGCTTACGTGGAAGACCAGATGGATTTTGGCATCATCTGGTAGCTTGAGTTGATAGGCCACTAATCTTATCTTCTTTTCAATTGTATAAGTCCAAAATAGCGTGCAACCAACTCTAGATTTTTTCTCAAAGCCATAGATGACTATCTGTAAGGTTGCAGTTTTAGGTAAACTTGGCCTCCCACTTCAAATGTTCTTTCGCTTTGATGTTTGTTTGCATATACTTTCAGTCGATTTTGTGCCTTTTGTAATTGTTCACTTAAAATATTGTTGAGTTTTTCCTTGCCTTACATCAACTACTATACAATGTTTACTAGGAATTGATATCCGAGTCGAGAATAAGGGGTTTATACCCATAGAGGGCTTCAAAGGGAGTCCATACCAGAGCTGTGTGGTGGTGGTTAAAATTCTACCACCACTCAGCTTATGGTAGCCAATTAGCCCAATTTTAGGTTTGAACAAACACATGCTTCTCAAATATTGTTCTATTCGTTGGTTTAATATCTTAGATTGACCATCAGTCTCTAGGTGGTAGGTTGTACTGAATAGCTTGAAGAGAGTATGAACTAAATTTTGGAATTTAGTTATGGCATGTACAATAGAATGATGTTAAATGTATTTTGGGTACATGTTATGAAAACATAGGTGCCATGGCTTATATTGTAAACTTTGCATTTTGGGATTTAGGCTGGTAATTGGTATATTTGAATGTGATATTGGATGTTGTAGGTTATATGGCATATGAAAGTGGTTTTAGGCATCAAATAGCAAAAATGTGCAATAAGTGAAATTGCCGGGTTGACGTCATGACAAGAAATTTCGCGTAGTCATGACAACTGATGTCACGATGACGAGATATTAATGTCACCACGAGGCAAGTCAGAGAGTGAAGTCGTGACGAGGGATTTCCTTGACGTCATGATGAAAGACCGACATTGTAACGAGCTTCTAAATGCTTGAGTTTTCATCCTTTTGTCCCGAATTAAGTTTTGTTTTGTCCAAATATTTTCTAATGTAACAGCTCGTTTTCAGTGAAATCGGAACAGTGATTTCGAGACCACAAATCTGAGTTCGAAAAAGTAATTATTTTAATATTATTTTATAGTCTATAGTATGATAGGCATATCATATGAAAATTTCATTAAGAAATTTTACCGATTGCATGTCTAATTTGATAAAAAGGTCTAAATTGAAAAAGGAGCAAAACTTGCTAATTATAAGAATTAAGTGATTAAATGGCTTGATTAATAAATGAGAGAGGACTTAAGGAATAATTATGCCTTAATTGATGGATGAGGTGGCATAAGTAAGAAAAAAATAATAAAATAAAGCCATTAATGGAAAAATAGTAAGTAAATTGAAATTAAAAACAAACAAATTGGAAATAAAAGATTTTCTAGACATTTCTTCATAAAATTCGGCCAAGAATAGCCATAGGAGAAAGGGCTTAAGTTGGTCCTTCATATTTTGGCTTCATATGAGTTCAATTCTTACCCGTTTCTTGTAATTTTTATGTTTTTGAGATTGTTACAATTAGGCCCAACTACATCTTACCTTAGTTTTTGATTTTATTGAAAATTTTGGAAGTTTCCATTTATGAGTTTATATTACTTTAGTTATTAAATGATGAATTTGACATGTTGATGGACATTTAAAATGTTTTGTAAAATGAATTTTGATAAAATTATGATTTAGGGACTAAATTGTAAAGATGAAAAATTTATAGAAAAATTCTAAATTTCATGAAATAAATGGGCTGCTATTGTTATATATGAAATTAGATTAGGCTTGGAATAATGATTAAATTGTATGAATTTCATTTTCCAAGCTTAAGGGTAAAATCGTAATTAATTAAAAGTATAGGGGCAAAATAGAGTTTTGCCAAAAATGTGTATTGGACTGAATTGAATGTGAATTATATTCAATTGAGCTAAATTCATTCGTATAGATCCGGATAAATCTAATACGGTATTAGATCGAGGAAAAGAGAAAATGTCGGATTAGTAGCTTTTGCATACACAAACACTTGTCGAGGTAAGTTCGTGTAACTAAATTGTATATTTATATGTTTTTAATTGAATATTATTGTATGGAATTTGTATAAATTACCATGTGTATTTATGGATCACATAACCGAATATATCTGATAAGTACTAAGTCCCGTTGAACCTAAGAAATTTGATGGATATAAATGACAATGTCATTAAGGGTTCCTGATTGGTTGTGGTCCTACATGTGTTTGGACACACCACAGCTAGCAAGAGCGTCCCATTATTTAGTTCTTATGAGCATCCCATTATATGGCTTTCATGAGCTTCCCGATAATTGGCTTTCTTGATCTTCTCGTTTATTGTTCGCATGAGCTTCCTGATTAATGGCTCTCCGGAACTTCCCGATAATGGCTCACATGAGCTTTCTGATTACGGCTCTTATGAGCTTCCTGCTCCATGGCTCATATGAACTTCCTGTTCCATGGCTCGGAAGAGCTTACCATTTATATGCTCACATGAGCATACTTGTATATGAATTGACGGATTATAGATTTATACACTTCGTGTGTACTACCCGTGTATCCAATGATATTTTAAATGGTTCAAAGTGCAAAGTTTTGATATGAGACAATTTGGATTCGAGATTAATTATTACGAAAATATAATTGAAATACATAGATATGGTTGTACTTATTACAAGGACACATGATAAGGAAAGTGTATGAATATAGAAATTTGATTATTGTGAGCTCATACATGTTTCTGATATTCATATGAAATACATGACTAACATGATTGTTGAGGATATGTGTTTAGGCTTTTGGCCAAGTTGTTTGGAATATGTTTTGTATGCTTACCTTATATGTAAAATAATGGTAAGTTAAATTCCATGTTATACGAACTTACTAAGCATTAAATGCTTGCTCTGTTTTATTTTCCTTGTTTTATAATAACTCGGAAGCTCTTTGGGTTGGAAGCTTAGCGGAGATATCTCACACTATCCATCAGCTCATTTCGGTATATATACAACAAACTAAATTTTGGTTATAATGACATGTATAGACTAAATTTGGCCAATGATGGCATGTATGTGTTTGGTTGAAATTAGTCATTGGTATGGCTTGTGATTGGTACATTTTGATATGTATATATATAAGGCCTTAACATGTTTGATGTTTGATTGAAATGGATAAATGATGAAAATCACATAGGTATATTGATGAGTAGTTTGAGATAGTATAATCAGTAAAATATGCATATATGTGTGTATGGTTATTTTGGTAAGTTTGGATTATTGAACATATGTGATGATATGTTATGTATTAAGCTTGATTTTGGCTTGGATTGAAAGTCTTGTTATGGTTTATGAGTGTGCAAATTGATGTGTTTAGGTTGAAATCAAAATGGATGAGAAATGTGGCTTGGAAAATAGCCTATTTTCGTCCACACGGAAAGAGAGACAGACGTGTGTCCCCTGCACCGTGGAAAAATTTTGATGTTTTCTAAAAAATTTCTAAGCACCCGGTTTAGTCCCAACTAATTTCTAACACGCATTTTGGGCCTCGAGGGCTCATATAAGGGACAATATGATTTATTATGATTGATTTCTGATATAAATGTTAAATGTTATGAATTGTCTATATTTGATTTATAAATTTGGTAATGCTCCATAACCTTGTTCCGGTGGGTGTTACATTTATTAGTATCAGAGCTACAGTTTAGTCGATTATTGGACTAACGTAGTATATATGAGTCTAGCTATACATGCCAATATATAACCTGTGATAGTGTGATATCTCCTGACCATTTTAAAACATGTTTTCATATAGCAATGTCATCCAACCGAGCTGACTTCGAAGAATCAGAAAGTAATGCTCAAGCTTTTGTGCAAAGAGCAGCCTCAAGTAGTAGAAGGCCCGTATCTGAGGGCCGGGGTGGAAAGTCTAAAGAAGCCTTCTTCCAAATGATGAATGAATGATGTAGAGGCCCATTTTTGCCCAGGTTTAGAAATAAACCAAAATAAAAAACAAAACAAAAATTATAATGTCCAGCACAGTCCAAAAACTAAGACCCAAATACAAGCCCAAAACCAAAATGGCCCAATGACTAAATAGAAACCTAGGGTTTCCTGAAACCCTCGCGCCGTAAGTAGCTCCGACACCAAGCCACCAACAAGTCGCGCCGCAATCCTCGTGCAAGCTACGCTCTATCGTCGCCAAATCTTTCATTGCTCGCCTGCAAAAGGAAAGAAGCGGGATAGCAAACATGGAAAATAGGCATATTTCCTATTTTATTTTTTATTTTAAGGGCTATAAAAACCCTACATAATCTGTAAAAAAGGACACGATACACAGATACAAAAATACACTGAAATAAACAGAGAAAGCCAAATCAGCCAAGGTTTTGTTCTTTTTATTTTTGAATGTTTTATTTTTTATTTTTATTTTTTGAAACAATATATATATATATATATATATAAAATACATTTTTTTAAAAAAAGGAAAAAAACTTACTTTTTTTAAAATTTTGGCCACTGTGTGCGGTGGCCGGCGATGGTGGTGACCGGCGGCACTGGTTCTGGAGCTTCGCCGGAGGTCCTGGTCGAACCAGAGGGCCACAGAGAGAGGAGAAGTTTTTTTTTTAAGAAAGAAGAGAGAAATGATTTTTGTTTTAAAGAAAATGGCGCTTTTATAGGGAATCAAAACGGTGTCGTTTTGCACCAGGCCTTTTTGCGCCAAAACGGCGCTGTTTCATGGCGACCCGCGTGTTGACCCGACCCGCTCCAAGGATCCGTGTGTTTTTTATAAAATGGGATATTTTCACTTTTTGCCCTTCCACATTTTTTGTTTTTTAAATTAAGTTTATTTTATTTTTTAATTTTGCCCGATAATTTATAACGTTTTTAATTGGGTCCTCCCTACTGCTGTGCGTTTTGGAGGGAGGGAATATTTCCTCATTTGGTCCTCCCTTGTTGTGCGCGCATTCAATAAGGCCCCTTTCCTGCCCATTTTCTTTTATTTTCTTCAAAATTCGCCCCCAAATTTACATTTCAAGTTCAATTTCATCCCCTTTTATTTTCTTTTGTAATTTTTTTATTTCATTATTATTTCATTATTAACATCATTATTTTTTATTATTATAATTATTATTTTAATGTTATTATTATCATTTTATTTTTAACATTACAATTATCACTATATTCATTTGTATTATTATTATTTTTATTATAACCATTATTATATATATATTATTATTATTATAGAAATATTTATTATATCTATATTTATTATTATTATTATTATTATTATTATTATTATTATTATTATTATTATTATTATTATTTTAGTATCACCATTATTATTATTATTTTCATTATCTCTATTTTTGTTTTATTATTATTTGTACATTAACATATATTATTATTTTTATTATTATTAATATATTTTTATTTTACTACTATTATTATTTTTATACTATTGTTACTATTAATTTTAATATCCTTACATTATTTTATTATTATTAATACTATTTTATTAGTGCTATTACTTTTATCATTATTTTCATTATTATTTCTATTTATAAATATTTTATTTTTATTTATTAATATATTTCCATTATAATTTATTATTTTTATTATTACTATTATTATTATTTTATTATCCTTAAATTATTGTATATTTATTAATTTTCTATTAGCTTTATTTTTGTTATTATTTTATTTTATTT
This sequence comes from Gossypium rotundifolium, assembly GCA_025506655.1. Taxonomy (NCBI): domain Eukaryota; kingdom Viridiplantae; phylum Streptophyta; class Magnoliopsida; order Malvales; family Malvaceae; genus Gossypium; species Gossypium rotundifolium. The sequence continues at coordinate 9,249,761 of CP106725.1, read as the reverse complement.
ATTTATTTATTTATTATTATTATTTTTACTTAATATTTTTTATTATTTTTACTTAATATTTTTTATTATTTTGTCTTCATTATTGTTATTCATATTATCACTCACACTTTTATTCCATTGAGCACATTAGCATTATGATTTATTTTTCATTTTATCACAATCATATTATATTTTCTTTGATGCATCAAAATTTGGGTTTTGAAATAAGCAAACACTCCGTGTTCTAAAGGTTTGAAAGAAATCGTACCCTAATTTATTGGGTTTCGATTTTCTTCTTGAATCCAAAGAACCTATTACTTTTCTTTTAAAAGTTAAATAAAAAATTTATTTTGAGAATTCAAAATTATCGTGTCCTAACTCACTGGATGTGATGTTTTGTTATTTCGGAATAAGAATTTCAGAAAATAAGGCAATGTTTCGTGTTTGAAAGTTCGAGAAATTGTGCCCTAACGTGATGGGTTTCGATTTTTGTTCGTCCAAATAATTAAATATCCTTTTAATAAATTTTGTAAATCATGATATGATTTTGATTACGAGGGTTTAAAACATCATGTCCTAACGTGTTAGATGTGATGTTTGTATGCTTTCGAAACAAAGGAATCTCCAATCCCAACTCAAATTATTTAAGTTTTTAAAGAAATCATGTTTTCAAATCTTTTCAAATTTTCGACATTAGGACAATAACTAACCAATCCAGTACCAATTTTGGGCGTTACAAGGGTGCTAATCCTTCCTTGTATGTAATCGACTCCCGAACCCTTTTCTTGAATTTCGTAGGCCAAAATCAATATTTTGAAATAAAATGTTTTATAAGGTGATCCGATCACACCTAAGCAAAAATGGATTGGTGGCGACTCCATTTTCGTTTTCAAAGTTGATCCTCGTTTTTTTACAAAACCTTTTAAAAAAGGTTTCGACAGCTTGATGACTCCACTGGGGATTTTAGAGAGTCAAGTCGTAAAATTGATTATTTTCTGTCCTTTGTCAAAAATTTAAAAATTTTGATTTGAACATATAATTATTATCTTCTTGCACATATTGCATTGCATGACCGTTGTGGTCGTACCTTTAAGTGGGAGCGAGAAGCTATGATTTCGTGAGGTTTTCACCTCCGCATGGGCTAGTGGATTGCTTCCGAAATACATCTGTACATATGTCTTCTTGAAGTTTTCACTTCCGCATGGCCATAGGAAAATGTATTCCCCTGAACCGAACTCGGTTTGTATGAGCCTATAATGGGTAAGGATCGAGGAATCTGCTGGTTTGGGTACCTCAACTTTAGAATTAAACCGCATATAGTGAACCCTAAGAGCCCACCTTAGGTAGAACTATGTCAAACCTTAGTGGTCACCCAGATAGGTGTTCTATGTTATTTATTTCTCTTGCGCTAACATGTTATCTTTTGTTTTGATTGCATTGCATTCACATCATAGAAAAGAGGTGTTGATTCAAATTTGATTGCTAAATAGAAAAGTTTGTCATAATAAAATGGATTTTTTGATAAAGTGGATTATAATACGGTCATTCGAATATAGTCCAAGTAAACACAACGAAAGAAGATTGATAGTCCGTTAAGGAATACAAGACCTTATTAGGATTCAAGTTGACAAAGACTATTCAAAAATCACCATGTCTCGGCTTTCTTGAAAAGGCTAACGAGCATTATGGAAATAAGTGAGCAGTGAGTCGCGGCCCAAATCAAGCAAAAAGAAGCTAATAGGAGGCATCTATTAGAAGTTTGTAAGATTTGACCTATGCGAAAAAGGGGATTGATGTTTTTACTTAGAATATGAGGGCAAGGCCATATATGTGATCCGTTTTATGTAAAGAAATTTGCTTTCTAGAAAAGTTTTTCTAATGGAATTGAATTCTGAATCAACACCTTTTTTTCTTTTTTTTCTTTGCATTCATGCATTTGCATTACATCACATGCATTTAAGTCCATAGAGAGAGTCTAATTAGTTGAAATTATAACAGAGAGAGAAAAGAGAAAGAGAAAGGAAAAATATGGAAACTGAACATCACTATGGTACGCGTGCCAAGACAAGAAAAATGGATCAAAGACTTGAACAATTCCAGAGGGACATGAAAGACCAGATACAAGAGCAAATGGAAAAACTCCAACAAGAGATGAGGGACCAGATGTTAGAGGCTCAAAAGAACATGATGACTCAAATGGCCTAGATGCTGAGTAGGGCAATGGACAAGGGAAAGTGTCCCATAGTTAACACTGAAGACAATGAGGATTTTCTAGGGGATTCACTCCACCACACGTGCAAACACAACTGAGGAATATCCCAGAAGGCCACCTGTCACAATTAGGCGTCGCAAGGGCAAGCTGATACTAGAGTGCCCATGAATTTTCAAGTTGGCACAGGATCCAACCCATGGGATAACCCTGCTAATCCTGTTATTCTTGACCTAGACATAGCAGAGAGAGAGGGGATTAGAACTAAATCTTTAAGATAGTTGGAAGATCGTTGTAGATGGTTGGAAAAAATTCAAGGCTTTGGAAAATGCCGACCATCACCATGGTATTGATGCAAAAGACTTGAGTTTGGTTCCAGATTTGGTGCTTCCTCATAAATTGAAGATGTCAGAATTTGAGAAGTACAATGGGACTAGCTGCCCTGAAGCCCACGTCACTATGTTCTGTAGACGAATGACTGGCTACGTGAACAATGATAAACTTTGATTCATTATTTCCAAGACAGTTTAGTGGGGGCAACATCCAAGTGGTACAACCAACTCAGTCGTACTAGGATTAGCTCTTGGAAAAACCTAGCCCATGCCTTCATGAAGCAATACAATCATGTCACAGACATGACGCCTAAAGAATCACTTTGTAAAACATGGAGAAGAAGTCAAATGAAAGCTTCAGGCAGTATGCGTAAAGATGGAGGGAGGTCGCCATGCAAGTTCAGCCACCACTCCTAGAAAAGGAGACTACAATGCTCTTCATCAATACCTTGAAGGCTCCATTCATCACTCATATGATAGGAAGTACCACCAAGAGCTTTGCGGATATAGTGATGGCAGGAGAGATGATTGAAAATGCCATAAGGGATGGCAAGATTGAAGTAGGGGAAACCACTAAAAGGTTTGCTCTTAGGAAACAGGATGACGAGGTGAATAAATGAGTACATACAACAAAGGGTACTCAAAAGCAATTACTATTAACCAGCCAAAGCTAATCACTGCTGGGCATCAAGGGTCGATGAGACAAGAGTCGAGCACAAGGCAAAACTCTAAAGAGCTCTAATTTACGCCAATTCCAATGACGTATAAGGGGCTATATCAAAGTTTGTTTAACGCACATGTGGTGTCCCCATTTTATTTGAAACCGTTGCAACCTCCATTCCTAAAATGGTATAATAAGAATGCCCAATGCGAGTACAACGGGGGAATAAAGGGTCATTCAATTGAAAATTGTACTACGTTTAAAAAGTTGGTCGAAAGGTTCATTAAAATGGGAATTGTGAAGTTTGACGATTCATCAAAACCTAACCACTTTGACGAGGCAGTAAATGCTATAATTGAAGGAGGAGACGAGAAAGTTGTGACTCCTTGAAGAAATCAAAAGTGGAGAGGGAAGCGGGGAATGAAGTTTCCAAGCCTTTACGTATTTGGGAGTGTTTTGAATAATGGGATTATGGAAGAGATCCCTGTGTTTTTATAACTGATCTAGAGTAATATTCAAAACATGCTTGTTGCCTTAAGCCTAGAGGCAATAAGAATCTTTTTCGAAATAGGCTCGTGTCTGAAATTTTTATTTCAATAAAATGCATCTTTTAAGTAAATATTCTTTTATTGTTTCCATTTCATATTGTACATTCTTTTTTTACAATATTCTTTCATTCTTTATTCATGACCATACCATACAAATAATCATCCTTAGAATCATCTATTCTTTGGATTTTCTGCCTTCGTACCTAGGTACTCAGATATCAACAACATGAGCGATGTTGTTACTGACTCCCTTTTTGAATGAGATATGAGTCTAGGGGATCTAAGGACTTTGAAGATGACAGAGATTATAACTTATCTTCTAATTTGTTAATAATAGTAGAACAAAGGGGAAAAATGGATCCTACCTTATATAGCGTCAGTTGACATTGTGAGCCTAGGAAAGGGGTAAAGATTGAAGCCCAGCTCACCACAGAAATAAGGCAAGACATCATTGAGTTATTTTCAAGAATTCAAAGATATTTTGCATTATCATATCAAAACATGCCTAAGCTACTAGGACAGGAGGTTTGGGCACTGTTAATCTACATAGAAGAGGATGGTATCAACTATGCCGTATTTAAAGAGACAAGATTCATGTGTCTTCTCCATTTCTTCACAAATTTTCCATATGTGGGGCATGGATGTGATGGGGCCAATCTCATCAAAAGCTTTTAGTTAATATTGATTCATCATCGTATTCATTGAGTACTTCACTAAGAGGGTGAATGTTGCTTCATATGCCAATATTGCAAAGTCGACAATCATCAAATTCAAAAAAAAAGGATCAGATGCCAGCAAAGAATGCCAGAAAGGATCATGTTTAATAATACATAACTGTACAATGTAAAAAATATAGTTTGCTCAGAGATCAGGCAGCATATCACAGGGCAGCAAAGGTTGTCAAAAGAAAAATACAAAATGAAAAACAACAAAAAAGATAAAAGGTGACCAAGACTTGCAAAGATTGGCATAAGAAGCTATCATTTACTCTCTATGATTATTAAATATTGGCCAGAACCTTCGTTAGGGCAATACATTGGAATAAAATAGTCTTGCCAATTGAAACCGATCGAAGAAAAGGTTAAAAGCTATCCATCACGGTTAGATGATGCAAGCTTAGGACAAAGAGGTTTATCCTAGATAATTCCACGAGAGAAACTTGATGTTGAGGAAGATCATTCTTATACAAAAGGATTTATGAGGAAAGAAGATGTCAAATTGGGAAGGACCTTTATGTAGGGTCTGTTCTAGAGATATTCATCGAGACGGAAGGTAAAGACTTGCCCAATCCGGCGAATTCAGGCTCAGGCAAGAAGTGCTTTACTTGAAAGGGGAAAGGCCAAAGTGAAAACCCGCAAAGGGCTCCTTGAGATCAAATTTTGAAAAAAAAGAAAGAAAGAAAGAAAGAAGGAAAAAAAAGAAAGAAAGAAATGAGGAGAGGCCAAAGCGAAAACCCGCAAAGGCGCTTTTGATACCAAAGGGGTTTTGAGCTGAAAACCCAAAAGGGCAGCTCAAATTTTGATCAAAGATAAGGCATGTGGTAGTCTTGTTATCCTTGGATTAATAATGAGAAAGTATGCTACGTCTTGGGGCATTGACAAAGTACTCTAGATCCCCTAAACACATATTAAGCTTAAAATGGTCCTCAAGAAGTTTGAACAGAGAAGCTCAGGCTGCGATATCTAGGGCACCTAGCTTCTATCTTATCCATTTTTGAATTTGCTATCTTTGATTGCTTTATTCTCTTCAAGATAATCTCAAATCAATTTTCTTTTATTGCCTTGGTTATCTTTGATTAATTTATTTGTTTTGAGCTATGCTCTTGAATAATTTTTTTCTTGTCCATTGGTGTGATCTTTTTCAAGCATTTTATATTGAAATAACGATTATTGGATTAATAATATTTTCATAAAAAGAGTTTCATATGTTACTCTGGAAGTTTTTTTAAAATAATATAGGAATCTGAAATAGGACTATTGTTTAGAACACACCAAGCCTAATGTTTGGAAATATTGAAAGGCACATATATCTGGTTATTACACCCAGGGGATGGTGCAACAGATCAAATTGATAATAGATTGGATGAAAGAAACCAAATGTTATTCCTCTGAAGTTGCAGTGGGAGGTACAAACTTTATGTCCCAGAAGGTACAATGGAAGGGACTCTAGAATTACAGCGGGAGAAACTTGTTGAGCAGAATATGATCATTTCTTTGGGTTTTCTATCAAAGATAACCAGCTGAACTAGAAAGTATGGTAAAGCATCAGTGATAGAAACTAGATGAACTATGAGCAGTGACAACCCCAAACATTAGAAAAAGGGATCATTCTCATGCATTTATGTAAATATCATTCATACACTTCTAATTAGGAGCATTTGATTCATTCAGATCACTGCATCCTAATCATTGTACATTTTGGGATCATTCGCATTCATGTAAATGTCATCCATAATGCATTCGAGTCTACAGGACATGTCCCTTAGAGGACGGTGTAGCAAACCAAAAAGTTCAGAATTTGTTCCCTAGAGATGATAGTGGAGCAAACTGAAGATTGAAGTTTTCCTGAAGATAATAAAGAAGCAAACCAAAAGTTCAGAATTTGTTCCCTAGAGATGGTAGTGGAGCAAACTGAAGATTAAAGTCTTCCTGAAGATAGTAAGGAAGCAAACTAAAAAGTTCAAATTTTGTTCCTTAGAGATGGTAGTGAAGCAGGCTGAAGATTGAGGTCTTCCTGAAGATAGTAAGGAAGCAAATTAGAAAGTTCAGATTTTGTTGCATCGAGATGGTAGTGGAGCAGGCTGAAGATTGAAGTCTTCCTAAGATAGTAAGGAAGCAGACTGAAAAGTTCAGATTTTGTCCTCTCGAGATAGTAGTGGGGCAGACTGAAGATTGTAGATCTGGCATTTCTGAGATTACAGTGAAGCAGATCGAAGATACTAATCTGGCATCCTTGAGTTTGTAGGGAGTAGATTAAAATAGTAGATCTGGCATTTCTGAGATTGCAGTGAGCAGATCGAAGATACCAATCTGCCATCCTTGAGTTTGCAGGGAGCAGATTAAAAATAGCAGGTCTGACATTCTTGAAGTTGCAAAAAGCAGATCGAAAACATTAGATTTTGTCTCTCTAAGTTTGCAGTGGAGTAGATCAAAAGATAGTGGATACTACCTTCATGAAGTTGCAGTGAAGTAGATAGAAGCTATCAGACTTATTTGAAACCAAGATGAAGTTCCAATACCATTGTAGTGGAGTTGAAAGTGGTTTGAAGAGGATGAAGACCAAGAAGTCGAGGCTCGGCCAAGACCGGGCAAAATTGGTCCTTTTATAGTCTTTACTCTATTCTCGTTACACGACAATGAGCAAAGAGGGGCAGCTGTAGAGGCCCATTTTTGCCCCAGTTTAGAAATAAACCAAAATAAAAAACAAAACAAAAATTATAATGTCCAGCACAGTCCAAAAACTAATACCCAAATACAAGCCCAAAACCAAAATGGCCCAGTGACTAAATAGAACCTAGGGTTTCCTGAAACCCTCGCGCCGCAAGCAGCTCCGACACCAAGCCACCAGTCGCGCCGCAATCCTCGCGAGCTATGCCATATCGTCGCCAGATCTTTCGTCGCTCGTCTGCAAAAGGAAAGAAGCGGGACAACAAACATGGAAAATAGGCATATTTCCTATTTTATTTTTTATTTTAAGGGCTATAAAAACCCTACATAATTTGTAAAAAAGGACACGATATACATATACAAAAATACACTGAAATAAACAGAGAAAAGCCAAATCAGCCAAGGTTTTGTTCTTTTTATTTTTTTTTTTCGAATATTCGAATATTATTTTTTTTTTTTTTATTTTTATTTTTTGAAACAATATATATAATATATATAAAATGCATTTTTAAAAAAGGAAAAATTTACTTTTTTTAAATTTTACCACTGTGCACGGTGGCTTGATGATAATGGTGATCAAGACCTTGGCGTTGAGCTTCTTGGAGGTCCTGGGCGGACTAGAGGGCCACAGAGAGAAATGAGAAGTTTTTTTTTAAGAAAGAAGAGAGAAATGATTTTTTTAAAAGAAATGTGGGCTTTATAGGGAATCAAAACGGTGCCGTTTTGCACCAGGCCCTTTTGCTCCAAAACGGCACTGTTTCATGGTGACCCGCGTGTTGACCCGACCCGCGCCAAGGATCCGCGTGTTTTTTATAAAATGGGATATTTTCTCTTTTAGCCCTTCCGTATTTTTTTGTTTTTTAAATTAAGTTTATTTTATTTTTTAATTTTGCCCGATAATTTACAACGTTTTTCAATTGGGTCCTCCCTACTGCTGTGCATTTTGGAGGGAGGGAATATTTCCTCATTTGGTCCTCCCTTGTTATGCTCGCATTCAATAAGGCCCATTTCCTACCCCTTTTTTTTTATTTTCTTCAAAATTCGCCCCCAAATTTACATTTCAAGTTCAATTTCATCCCCTTTTTATTTTCTTTTGTGATTTTTTATATTTCATTATTAATTTCTTTTTTTATTATTAACATCATTATTATTTGATTATTATAATTATTATTTTAATGTTATTATTATCATTTTATTTTAACCTTACAATTATCACTATATTCATATGTATTATTATTATTATTTTATTATATTATTATTATTATAACCATTATTTATATATATATATATATTATTACTATAGCTATATTTATTATTATTATATCTACCATTATTAGTATTATTATTATTATTATTTTAGTATCACCATTATTATTATTATTTTCATTATCTCTATTGTTGCTTTTATTATTATTTGTACATTAACATATATTATTATTATTATTATTATTATTATATTATTATTATTATTATTAATATATTTTTATTTTACTACTATTATTATTTTTATATTATTTTTACTATTAATTTTAATATCCTTACATTATTTTATTATTGTTAATACTATTTTTATTTGTGCTATTACTTTTATCATTATTTTCATTATTATTTTTATTTTATAAATATTATTTTATTTATTTATTAATTTATTTTCATTATAATTTATTATATTTTATTATTACAATTATTATTATTTTATTATCCTTAATTTATTGTATATTTATTAATTTGCTATTAGCTTTATTTTTGTTATTATTTTCTTTTATTTATTTATTATTATTATTTTTACTTAATATTTTTATTATTTTTGTCTTCATTATTATTATTCATATTATCACTCACACTTTTATTCCATTGAGCACATTGGCATTATGATTTATTTTTCATTTTATCACAATCATATTATATTTTCTTTGATGCATCAAAATTTGGGTTTTGAAATAAGCAAACACTTCGTGTTCTAAAGGTTTTAAAGAAATCATACCTTAACTTACTGGATTTCTATTTTCTTCTTCGAATCCAAAGAACCTATTACTTTTTTTTAAAAGTTAAATAAAAAACTTATTTTTGAGAATTCAAAATTATCGTGTCCTAACTCACTGGATGTGATGTTTTGTTATTTCGAAATAAGAATTTTAGAAAACAAGGCAATGTTTCGTGTTTGAAAGTTCGAGAAATTGTGCCCTAACGTGCTGGTTTCAGTTTTTGTTCGTCCAAATAACTAAATATCCTTTTAATGAATTTTGTAAATCATGAGATGATTTTGATTACGAGGGGTTAAAACATCATGTCCTAACGTGCTGGATGTGATGTTTGTTTGCTTTCAAAACAAATGAATCTCCAATCCCAACTCAAATTGTTCAAGTTTTTAAAGAAATCATGTTTTCAAATCTTTTCAAATTTTTGACATTAGGACAATAACTAATCAATCCGGTACCAATTTTGGGCGTTACAAGGGTGCTAATCCTTCCTTGTACGTAATCGACTCCCAAACCCGTTTTCTTGAATTTCGTAGGTGAAAATCAATATTTTGAAATAAAATATTTTATAAGGTGATCCGATCACACCTAAGCAAAAAGGGATTGGTGGCAACTCCATTTTCGTTTTCAAAGTCAATCCCCGTTTTTTTACAAAACCTTTTAAAAATGGTTTCGACAAATGGTTTACTGAATTTGTAAGAACAAATCCAGCTGTGCAACAACCTCCACCCCCTATTGTTTCTCAACCGGTTCCCGATATGCTTCAAGGTACAGAACTTATTAGAACTGGTAAACGTCCTGTTGATAAAATACGTAAGAACGGGACAAAAGAATTCAAAGCTACAGCTGAAGATTGATCCTAAAAGAGCTGAATTCTGTTTGAAAACACTAACAAAGTTCTTAACGAACTATCTTGTACACCAGCTGAATGTTTAAAATGTGCGGTGTCCCTGTTAAAAGATTTGCTTACCAATGATGGAACACACTAATTTCTGTTGTACCAAAAGAAAGCGTTACTTGGGAATTCTTTCAAACTGGGTTCAGAAAGAAATAAATCAACCAAATATTCCTTGATCAGAAATGTAAAGAATTTTTGGAGCTTAAACAGAGGCATATGACAGTATATGAATATGAACAAGAATTTGTCCGACTGAATAAATATGCTAGAGAATGTATGCCGACTGAAATCACAATGTGTAAGTGGTTTGAAGAGGGTTTAAATGAAGACATAAAACTGTTAGTTTGGATTCTTGAATTAAAAGAATTCATTGACAAGTTGATCGAGCCCATAAAGCTGAAGAGCTGAATAAAGAAAAAAGACAAGCTGAGATGGAAGCCAAAACTTCAAGTAAAAGATTTAAAGGAAAGTCATACCAGTCAGCCTCGAAAAAATTAAAGAAGTATCATGACCGTTCTACTACCTCTGTGGGGTACTCTAGGAAAGATAGAGGTATTCAACGCTCCAGTCCAAGATCTCGGGCTACATCTGTAGCGAGTGCGGGTAGTGTTAGAAACACCAAACCCAGATGCAAGCACTGTAATAAGATGCATTTTGGTGAGTGTTGCATGAAAAACGGAGTTTGTTTTTGATGTGGTTCCTTTGACCACTATCTTAGAGACTTCCCAGAAATGCCTGAAAAAGATACCGTTCAAATTTCAAAGCCGAGCAACCCCGCTACAAGAGGTAGACCACCTCGTAATCCCGACAATGTAAGCGATAGCCGGGGTACGAGATTCAACCATAAGATTTGAAGTATGAGCACCAACCAGAACTTATGCTATTCGTGCACGTGAGGGTGCCTCTACACCAGATGTTATCACTAGTACTTTTTCTTTTATTGATATTGATATAACTACTTTAATTGATCCCTATTCAACTCATTCATATATTTGCACGAATTTAGTGTTTAATAAAAATTTACCTGTCTAGTCCACTAAATTCATGGTTAAACTATCGAACCTCATGGGCCAGTATGTGATGGTTGATAAAATTTGCAAGAATTGTCCGTTAGTGATACGGGGTTATTGTTTCTCGGCTGATTTGATGCTATTATCGTTTGATGAATTTGTTGTGATTCTGGGTATGGATTGGTTAACTCAGCATGATGCCATGGTAAATTGTAAACAAAAGCGTATTATGTTGAAATGTCAGAATGGTGAAATGCTCTGTATTGAATCAGATAAAATAAATGGGCTGCCTAATGTGATATCAGCCATATCAGCACAAAAATATGTTAGAAAAGGTTATGATGCTTACCTTACTTATGTGTTGGATACTAAAGTGTCTGAATCAAAGATTAAATAAGTGCCAATTGTTTGTGAGTATCCTGATGTGTTTCGCTAAAATCGGAACAGTAGTTTAGGACCACAAATCTGAGTCTGGAAGAAAAAATTATTTTAATATTATTTTATAGTCTATAGTATGATAGGAATATCATATGAAAATTTTATTAAGAAAATTTACCGATTACATTTCTAATTTGATAAAAAGGTCTAAATTGAAAAAGGTGCAAAATTTGCTAATTATAAGAATTAAGTGATTAAATGGCTTGGTTAATAAATGTGTGAGGACTTAAGGAATAATTATACCTTAATTGATGGATGAGGCGGCATAAGTAAGAAAAAATTAATAAAATAAAGCCATTAATGGCAAAATAGTAAGTAAATTGAAATTAAAAACAAACAAATTGGAATTAAAAGATTTTCTAGACATTTCTTCATGAAATTCGACCAAGAACAGCCATAGGAGAAAGGGTTTAAGTTGGTCCTTCATATTTTGGCTTCATGTGAGTTCAATTCTTACCCGTTTCTTGTAATTTTTATGTTTTTGAGATTGTTACAATTAGGTCCAACTACACCTTAGTTTTTGATTTTATTGAAATTTTTAGAAGTTTCCATTTATGAGTTTATATGATTATAGTTATTAAATGATGAATTTGAGATGTTGATGGATATTTAAAAGTATTTTGTAAAGTGAATTTTGATAAAATTATGATTTAAGGACTAAATTGTAAAGATGAAAAATTTATGGAAAAATTCTAAATTTCATGAAATACATAGGCTGCTATTATTAAATATGAAATTCAGCTAGGCTTGGAATAAGGATCAAATTGTATGAATTTTATTTTCCAAGCTTAAGGGCAAAATCATAATTAATTAAAAGTATAGGGGCAAAATAAAATTTTGCCAAAAATTTGTATTGGACTGAGCTGAATGTGAATTATATTAAATTGAGCTAAATTCATTCGTTTAGATCCAGATAAATCTGATATGGTGTTAGATCGAGGAAAAGAAAAAATGTCGGATTAGTAGCTTTTGCGTGCACGAACACTTATCGAGGTAAGTTCGTGTAACTAAATTGTATATTTATATGTTTTTAATTGAATGCTATTGTATGAAATTTGTATAAATTACCATATGTATTTATGGATCACATAACCGAATATATCTGAAAAGTACTAAGTCCCTTGAACCTAAGAAATTCGATGGATACAAATGACAATGTCATTAAGGGTTCCCGATTGGTTGTGGTCCTACATGTGTTGCGAACACACCATAGCTCGCAAGAGCATCCCGTTATTTAGCTCTTATGAGCATCCCGTTATATGGCTCTCATAAGCTTCCGATAATTGGCTCTCTTGATCTTCCCATTTATGGCAAGCATGAGCTTCCTAATTAATGGCTCTCCGGAGCTTCCGATAATGTTTCACATGAGCTTTCCGATTACGGCTCTTATAAGCTTCCCGTTACATGGCTTACATGAGCTTCCTGTTCCATGGCTCGGAAGAGCTTCCCGTTTATATGCTCGCATGAGTATACCTGCATATGAATTAACAGATTACTAATTTGTACACTTCGTGTGTACTACCGTGTATTCAATGGTATTTTAAATGGTTAAATAGGAAAAGTTCTGATATGAGATAATTTGGATTCAAGACGAATTATTACAAAAATATAATTGAAATACATGGATATTGTTGTACTTATTACAAGGACACATGTTAAGGAAAGTGTATGAATATAGAAATTTAATTATTGTGAGCTCATACATGTTTCTGATATTCATATAAAATACATGACTAACATGGTTGTGGAGGATATGTGTTTAGGCTTTTGGCCAAGTTGTTTGGAATATGTTTTGTATGTTTACCTTATATGTAAAATAATGGTAAGTTAAATTCCATGTTATATAAACATGAGTTGACCGTTAATCAAACTGCAGGTCAACATAATAACCCATGTGGCATGCCACATAAGATCACGACATCATAGATGATCTCATCTATTTAACAAAATTTTTTCTCTCATTTTCTCTCTTGCTAATAAACCGTAAAAGTAACATATTTTAACCCCATATTTAGCATGCTTTTGGATAATTTAGCCCTTGATTTATGTAAATAGGTGCTCTTAATCCTTTCTTTTCATGTTTTATACTCAAGAAAGCACCCGAGGATGAAAAGAACAAGAAACGAGCTTAAAATGGGCTAATTTGGGCCAAAGTGGAAATCGAAACGGCCTGGACTTCAAGCCACATGGTCGTGCCTCGTCAATTAACTAGAACACGGCCTAACCACGATTTACACGGCCGTGCCTCCATCAACAGACCCTAAACATGGCCTGAAGTCGTGCTATGGTCGTGCCCCTATCATGGAAAAGAGAAATTTTACTCAGATTTGGATACTTTGAGGCAAAGAAACACATTCCAAAGTCTATTCAAACACCTGAGTAGGAATTATACTTGAATTAGGACACTTAGGGGACAAGTAAAGCATTCCAAAAGTCTATATAAACACCCTAAGTGTAACCTAAAAGAAGGTGGTCAGTTAGGCAGTCAGCTAGGCCAAAGAGTCGAGCTAGAAGGCCATATTTGTGGGAATCACTCAAAGATAGCCAGTTGATCCATCTCAAGAAGCCGGAATTATACTCAAGACGGCGGATCTCTCCTTCAATTCCTTCAGGGGGTTTTAGGGATTTCTTATGTTTTGTTTTATCTTTTCTCTTGAGATATTTTCTTTTATCATTATGAACTAAACCCTTTAGATACCTGAAGGGGATGAAACCTAGATGAATCTTGTTATTGTTTTCTGAACTATATGATAAATACTTAGTTTGTTCTTAATTATATGTGCTTAATTCTTGTGTTGATATTTCTGGGATATTGATTCAAGTATGATGTGCTTAGGTGGTGGAGCAAAAGTCCCTGCTTAAGAGTAGATCTAGCATAATTAAGCGGAGTTGATCGCGCGCTTAGAGATAGGGTGACGAGATTTTTTCGGATTAGGGTGAAACCTAATATTGGAGTCCATAGATCGAGTTAATACGATTCTAGAGGTTTTAATTAGAAAGAGATTTCAATTAATCAACCTAGGGTTAGATGTTATTTGCCTCGAGAGAGGGTTTAATATAAACTAGGGAGTCTTACGGATCAAGCTAAGTGAATAAATCGTCTGGTTCAGTGTTAGATAACAAGTGAAGTCTAGGTGGATTCCTTCTAGAGTATCGTCGTAATCAACTGAGTTTTTCTAAAAGATATTTCTTCAATTTGTTCTTTTTGTCTTTGTGTCTTAGTTTAGTAATTAGTTAGTTTTTAGTTTAATCAATCAATCACTTCATACTTAGGCTAAATAATAGAAAGAAAGTGAGTGTTAGTACTTTTAATTCCTTTGGGTTCGACAATCCGATCTTGCCTAAGCTATACTACTGTTCGATAGGTGCACTTGTCTTAAGTCGTTGTCAGAGTTAGTTTCCAGGTTTGATCATTCTCTTTATAAATTTTAAAACTCGACAATTCAGACGATCAAGTTTTTGGCGCCATTGCCGGGGAATTAAAATATTAAGAAAACTCTATTTTTATTACTTTAGCCATTATTTTTACTTTTATTTTTCGCAATTTATTTTATTTTATTGTTTTTGCTAATTTTATTTCTTTCTTTTCCTAGTAGGTACCTCTAGTTTATGACTAGAAGGAACCCGACAGGACCTCTAATATAGGACAGTGATATTGAAGCTACCACTCGCAGGAATCGCAGAGAAATTAGGCGAACCCTAAATTACACAGAAGAAGAGTGAGAAGGCAAATCCAATCCTACTGAAGGGATGGATGAGAATAATCCACCACGAGATGTGGCAGATGCTCCGTGTACTATGTATGATTATGCTAAACCTCAATTAGCAGGAGTAGGATCTAGTATTGTTAGGCCTGCTATAGCTGCTAATAATTTTGAATTAAAGCCTAACACTATACAAATGATTCAACAATTTGTTCAATTTGATGGTTTGCAGGATGAAAACCCTAATACTCATATAGCTAATTTTCTAGAGTTCTATGACACCTTCAAAATAAATGGCGTTTCTGACGATGCCATACGGCTTCGATTATTTCCCTTTTCATTAAGGAATAAAGCTAAACAATGGTTAAACTCATTACCACGAGGGTCAATAACCACATGGGATCAAATGATCGAGAAATTTTTATTAAAATATTTTCCACCGACCAAATTATGGAATGATATTTCTTCTTTTGTGCAGATGGATTTAGAGACATTATACGACGCATGGGAGAGATACAAGGATCTCTTGAGAAGATGTCCACACCACGGATTACCTTTGTGGCTACAAGTCCAAAATTTTTACAATGGTGTAAATCCCTCAACGAGACAACTAATAGATTCAGCCGCTGGTGGAACTCTGAATAACAAAACTCTTAAAGCAGCCTACGAGTTCATTGAAGAGATGTCGCTAAACAACTATCAGTGGTAAGTTACAAGGACAAAACCAACGAAATCGGTCGAAGTTTTCAACCTCGATGCAGTAACCATGCTATCAACACAGGTAGAGATGATGAATAAAAAACTTGATAGTTTGTGTTCTTCGCAGGTACATCCAGTAATGCAGTGCGATGCAAGTGGAACTGTGGCGAATCCTGAGTATCCACCCTACCAACCGAGCATAGAAAGCGAACAGATGAATTATATAGGTAATAATTTCAGATCCAATAATAACCATTATAGTAATACCTATAATCTAGGTTGGAGAAACCACCCAAATTTTTCGTGGGGAGGTCAAGAAAATCAAGGAAATCAAAGACAACAACCTCCTCCAAATTTCCAAAATCAGCCCTATCCACAGGAAAGGAAGCCCAACCTTGAAAAGATGTTGACAAAATTCATGGTAGCCACAGAAAACCGTCTCCATGACACTAAGGCAACACTTAAAAACCAACAAACATCGATGGAAGGAATCAAGAACCAAGTTGGGGAACTTACTAAGTCAGTCGGGGAAGTTACAAAGTCAGTTGGACAACTTGCAAAGTTAATGTCCGAACGACCGCAAGGGCGTCTACCAAGCAACACCGAGATCAACCTAAAGGAGCAAATCCAAGCCATAACAGCTCAGGAAAATATAAGGTTAGATGAACCCAATTCAATACAAGAAAGTGAGGTAGAAGAAGGTAAAATTAAGATAACCCAAAAAAAGACAAAACCGGTAATCAAAGAGTACCAACCTCGCATACATTATCCCGAAGCGTTGAAGAGAGACGATACAGAGGAACAGTTCAGTAAGTTTCTTAAACTTTTAAAGAAATTACATATTAACTTACCGCTTCTTGAAGCTCTATCACAAATGCCAGATTAGAGGAAATTTTTAAAACAACTCTTGACGAACAAGCGTAAGTTAGATGAGGAGTCGCATGTGGAGCTAAACGCAATGTGCTAAGCAATTATACAAAATAGACTACCACGGAAGCTAAAAGATCCAAGGAGTTTTACAATTCCATGTTTAATTGGTAGTTTATCTATTGACAATGCCTTAGCTTATTTAGGGGCAAGTATAAATGTCATGCCTTATAAAATGTTTAAGAAGCTAGGTCTAGGGAAACCCAAACAAACTAGAATGAGTATACAATTAGCTGATAAAACTGTTAGAATTCCTTGGGGTATTATTGAAGATGTTCTCGTAAAAATTGAGAAATTTATTTTCCCAGTAGATTTCGTTGTTTTAGACATGGATGAGGATAATTCGATTCTTTTAGTTTTAGGAAGACCCTTTTTAGCAACTGCTAGGACTAAAATTGATATTGGCACAGGAGAACTCATTCTTCGTGTAGGTGATGAATTGATCAGTCTACAAGCTCTTGACTCGACCAAGACATCAATTGATGAAGGTAAGAAAGTAAATTTAGCTGATAACAAATCTATTCAAATTTCACCACAGGAAAAAGCACAAAGCTACAAACTTGAGTCGGATCATAAACTTCATCCCAACAAAGAAGAAATATATGAGGAACGAAGCCTTGAGGTCGACAAACTAAGGGAGTGGAAGACCCACTTTAAAGAAGAACCAGATCCACACAAAAAAAACTGAAAGAACCTCTAGAAGAGCTCGTAGGGACATTGAATCACTTCAAAATAGGAGATCAGGTACGGTTAGATAAAGCAGATCCTCGCATCACCATACCAAACCTGAATTCAAACACAGACATCCCTCTCGAGGTACAAAATATCTTCCCATACAAAACAGTCGAGGTGAGTAATCCCATATTTTTCACTTTTAAGGTTAATGCTTCCGACTTAAAATTTATCATGAAAATAAAACCGATAACATGAGGAAGGATATTCAAACATTTAAACCACCCTGATTTTTGAAAACAAGGAAAGTCTAGCTTAAGAATCTAAATGAGTGCTTCTCGGGAGGCAACCCGAGCACTATCACTATCTCTTTATTTCTATTCTATTTTTATTTTTCTCTTTCTCCAAAATTTTAATAAATCCAAAATGCAGATTTCCAAACCATATGAACTAGCACACGGCCTTGGCCGTGGCCGTGTGGGTACTCGAATCACCGTACTGACATGAATAGAGGCGATACGAATCAAATCCCAACTAATTTTCGAAATCACAGACACAACAACCCCTCCACGGCCACCGACAAAGTGCCACGGCCATGCTACGCGGCCGTGGGCGACACTGACTTGCCAAACACAGGCTAGACACGCCCGTGCTACCCAACCGTGCCAACATACTGACTTTTCACCAACATGCGTGGCTTGCTAAAAAATGGGCATGGAGAATCAACATGCCTAGACACATGGCCGTGCGAGGCGGCCGTGTGAAACAACACACCCTCGGACCACGGGCATGGGAACGTATCAGAATGGAGCCCCTATTTAAACACCAACCCCCTACCCATTCTTCTACTTTCCACCTCTTTTGTTATTCCCTTTTCTTAGATTCACCTCTTCATAACAAATCTCTATAACCCTTGAGCAACACCAAAGCCATGTCGAAGAAGCATAAGAGGCCAACCACAGTCTTCTCAAAGGAGACCGATTCAAATGAGTTCATGCCGGCAGTTTCAGCTACTCGACAAGCCAATGATCTTTGAGACCTTTTCGATTTTATTTTTCTTTTCTCTTTTACTTCAATTTCCTTATCTTTACTTCTTTTCTGCTTAATTTAGTTTATTTTACTTTAGTTTCTTTGTTTTAGATTCCAAAGGCTGCTAGCGAATCACGCACCACAGCTTTAGAAATCACACCCACCTCGCGAACCATCTACCAATAAGGACTCCTTAGTCCATTAATCTTTTCTTTTAATTTCAGTTTTCTTCTTAGTCTCCTTTTCTTTATTTTTCTTGTCCTTAATTATATAATTAGTTTATTTTAAATACGTATTATAAATTCTTGGCTAATTCTTTACAGGCTCCCCAATTTCTTCATCTAGTACAAAGATTGTCGGTAGCCACCCCACCAAGACATAGAAAATGCCACCATCGCCTCCTCCAACTCATCTTTTACCACGACCACTGCCAACTCCCAGAGTCATCCAAAATTTAGGAAGTGTTACTTTCCCCCATCTTTTTTGATTTTATTATAACATGATTATCTATCTTTGTACATTGAGGGCAATGTACATCTTAAGTGTGGGGGGTAAAAGTACCTAACTTTTTGCATTATTCTCAAATCCCTGAATTTTAAATTTGTTCTTAAGTATTTTTTCTCATATTACTAATTAGGGTAAAATTTCTGATAATTTATGATCTTTATTAATATGTTTTGGATTAAGTCATTGATAATTGTGCATTGATAATTAAATTTGAAGAATACTAGAGAATCAAGCATGATAAGTCTATTTTTCAAAATTAAAAATTTTCTAGGTTGTTGAACTGAATTTGAATATCACCTTGAAGTTTGAAATTTACAGGGATTGATGTCAGATAACACATAATTTTTGTGAGATTTTGAGCCTTATAGAGCATATATTCTTTTTCGTGCTCACTTTATTGATTATGAGTGTGTCAACACTGAATTGTTATTCTAGAACTTGCCTCGATTATACATGTCAAGACCACATTATTGATTTGATATACTGAGATGATAAAGACACTTAGGTTTTAACCCACTCATTCCATTAAAAAGCCTACCTACATAATTAACTCCTAGTGAACCCCTTTCATCCTAATAACCCCTTTTTTTATTGACTTACCCACTAATATTAAACCAAAAACCCTTTGTATTTGTTATCACCATTCCTTTGACTACCCTTCTATCGAGAATTGATTTGATCAGTTACCTAATTAGTTTATTTCAGTTGATAAAGTTCTTTCTTTATTATGTATTTACTTAGTTTGTTCTTTAAAAAAAATCAAATCGATCAAAGTATATTCAGTATTAATAGTATAAAAAGAAAAAAAATGAAGTATATTAATTATTAGTTCTATGTTCTAAAAAAGCTTACATGTTTAAAATCAACATCTTGAAGAAGAAGCTCGTATTATTAGTATTTTAAATTTTCGTGTGATTATTCAGGTTATTAGTTCATTTTTCTAAAGTTAGGTAATTTGTCAATTCAATCTCGATTATAACCTTCTGTTTCAGCCTTTATCCACACCTTTAACCTAAGCCCCGTTACAACCCTGTTAAAGACCTTTTGATTTGTGTATCATCTCATTTTACAGTGGTGGAGATTTGATTTTCAGGCAAGCCTATGGGATTAACTTTTTAGGTTCGACTTATGAGTGCTCTTTTCCTGAACCTTAAACATTTGAGTGATTTGAGTGAATCTTTTGTGAGAATGTCAATCCTTGTCGGTTTTGAATTAAAGGTAATCATTTAGATAATAGGAGACACCTATGTTTTCACGCTACAAACGTATGACTTAAAATTGTTTGAATCTTTAGGAGTCTTTGAGTTAAACTATCCATGTATGAATTATCCATGAATTATGATGAGGCATTATTGATAGGAGTTATGAATTATGAAAAGTTCTGAGAATTTTGCTTGAGGACAAGCAAAAGTTTAAGTGTGGGGGTATTTGATAAATCGTAAAAGTAACATATTTTAACCTCATATTTAGCATGCTTTTGGATGATTTAGCCCTTGATTTATGGTGCTCTTAATCCTTTCTTTTCATGCTTTATACTTAGGAAAGCACTCGAAGACAAAAAGAACAAGAAATAGCTTAAAACGAGCCAATTTGGGCCAAAGTGGAAATTGACACGGCCTGGACTTTAAGCCACACGGTCGTGCCTCATCAATTAACTAGAATACGGCCTAACCATGATTTACACAGTCGTGCCTCCATCAACAGACCCGAAACACGGGTTGAAGTCGATTTACACGGGCGTGTGCTATGGCCGTGCCCCTGTCATGGAAAAGAGGAATTTTGCTGAGATTTGGATACTTTGAGGTAAAGAAACACATTCCAAAGTCTATTCAAACACTTGAGTAGGAATTATACTTGAATTAGGACACTTAGGGGCCAAGTAAAGCATTCCAAAAGTCTATATAAACACCCTAAGTGTAACCTGAAAGAAGGCGGTCAGTTAGGCAGTCAGCTAGGCCAAGGAGCCGAGCCAGAAGGCCAGATTTGTGGGAATCACTCAAAGATAGCCAGTTGATCCATCTCAAGAAGCCAGAATTATACTCAAGACGGTGGATCTCTCCTTCAATTCCTTCAGGGGGTTTTAGGGATTTCTTATGTTTTGTTTTATCTTTTCTCTTGAGATGTTTTCTTTTATCATTATGAACTAAACCCTTTAGATACCTGAAGGGGATGAAACCTAGATGAATCTTGTTATTGTTTTCTGAACTATATGATAAATACTTAGTTTGTTCTTAATTATGTATGCTTAATTCTTGTGTTGATATTTCTGGGATATTGATTCAAGTATGATGTGCTTAGGTGGTGGAGCAAAAGTTCCTTCTTAAAAGTAGATCTAGCATAATTAAGCGGAGTTGATCGCGTGCCTAGAGATAGGGTGACGAGATTTTGCCAGATTAGGGTGAAACCTAATATGGGAGTCCATGGATCGAGTTAATGCAATTCTAGGGGTTTTAATTAGAAAGAGATTTCAATTAATCAACCTAGGGTTAGACGTTATTCGCCTCGAAAGAGGGTTTAATATAAACTAGGGAGTCTTACGGATCAAGCTAAGTGAATAAATCGTCTGGTTCAGTGTTAGATAACAAGTGAAGTTTAGGTGGATTCCTTCTAGGGTATTGTCGTAATCAACTAAGTTTTTCTAAAAGATATTTCTTTAATTTGTTCTTTTTGTCTTTACGTCTTAGTTTAGTAATTAGTTAGTTTTTAGTTTAATCAATCAATCACTTCATACTTAGGCTAAATAATAGAAAGAAAGTGAGTATTAGTACTTTTAATTCCTTTGGGTTCGACAATCCGATCTTGCCTAAGCTATACTATTGTTCGATAGGTGCACTTGCCTTAAGTCATTATCAGAGTTAGTTTTCAGGTTCTATCATTCTCTTTATAAATTTTAAAACTCGACAATTAGACGATCACTTGCCGAACACCAATTTTTTCTTCAAAACACATGGTTGTTGCCATTTTTTTCTCATTCTCTCTTTTCCCAAAGATCATTTTTCTTCTTCAGAACATATGGTTGGAGTAACTGGAGATGAATGAAACAAGGTTTCAACAAAAAACCCAAACTCGAAATCCATTTGCTTCACTAGCGATGCTGAGTTTGTGGATCCAGATCCAGGTCACTTTTTCGAAGCTATTGAGCAATAAGTATATGTTAGATTTGTAAAATAAATTTGAAATAAAACTTAATAAACCAGGATCTATCATGTCAAATCATCAAGAATAAATCAAGAACAAAACTAGATGCGAAAGCGTACCTGAATCCATGAATTCCTTAAAGTTTTACCGGGTTTTGGGGATTTGATCTTCCAAATTATCACACAAGAAATTTAAAGAATATATGCTCTCTCTTTCCTAATGATGGGATATTAGAAAAGATATCTTATGTGTAATTTGGGGACCAAAATCCTAATATTTATAACCTTAGCATATTAGTTCTAATCAAATTCTAATCAGCCCATCATTAATTAGAATTTGATTAGAAGAGTATCTACACATATTTAACCCATACTTTATTTAATAATTTAAAGCCCAATAAAATTCTAACCAAATTAGATCACTTTTAATTTGGGCTAACCTATCATGATAGTAGATAATAACATGTAATTATCCTTATTATATATGTGATGTCCAAATTTTCCAACAATCTCCCACTTGGACCACATATATATATATATATACTAATTTATAATTACATGTCATTATATAACCTTATGAGCTCAAAATTTTATTATCATATCCAAAAGGTATTCCGAACAATCTCGTCCATTAATTATGTTAACATAGAACCAAGGCGACTTTTGTTACATATACCGTAACTAAATCCATCCATGATCACGTATATTAATACAACCAAATGACATAGATCAAGTATGGATGTGTAGCATGGAAATTATATGCAATATGATCTAAACATGTATATTTCTAGCTGGTCCTCTTTAAACTTAAGTGAGGTCAGTTTCAAAACAAAAAAACTGAGTGAATAAACTGAATACTTCATTTTTGATCAGAAAGTAACCAAATACATAAATGTTTGAAAACAAATAAAATATAAACTCCCACTAAATCATGATATCCTCAAACAATGTAACACCCATGTGAGCAGTGTGCTCATGAAAGACCAGTTTTTGTGAGCGGATCCTCTATCATGGAGTTTGTCCCAATATGCTCTATGGATATTTGACCATTTTGCACTCTTTCTTTTACAACTAGAAACTTTATGTCAATATGCTTTGACTTAGATGAATTCCTATTGCTATTAGAATATAGTACTGCTGACTTATTGTCACAAAATAATTTGAGTGCTCTTTTACATTCTTCAAAATATGCAGCCCTGTGACAAAATTCCGTAACCAGATTCCATGGTTTGATGCCTCATAGCATGCTACAAACTCTATCATGGCTGGTATTCTTTTTGTGAGCGGATCCTCTATCATGGAGTTTGTCCCAATGTGCTCTATGGATATTTGACCATTTTGCACTCTTTCTTTTACAACTAGAAACTTTATGTCAATATGCTTTGACTTAGATGAACTCCTGTTGCTATTAGAATATAGTACTGCTGACTTATTGTTACAAAATAATTTGAGTGCTCTTTCTACATTCTTCAAAATACGCAGCCCTGTGACAAAATTTCGTAACCAGATTCCATGGTTTGATGCCTTATAGCATGCTACAAACTCTACTGCCATAGTGGATGAAGCTACAAGTGTCTGTTTGACACTTTTCCAAGATAAAGCTCCTCCAGCTAACAGGTAAACATAGCCTGATGTAGATTCCTACTATCTTGGCATCCAACAAAATCAGAATCAGAATACCCAATGACCTCCAAAAGATCTGATCTCTTATAAGTAAGCATGTAATTTTTTTATTCTCTGAAGATATCTCATAACCCTTTTGGCTGCTATCCAATGGTCTATACTAGGGTTGCTTAAATATCTACCTAACATCCCAACAATGTACGCAATGTCCGGACGCGTACAAACTTGAGCAAACATTAAACTCCCAACAGCTGATGCATAGGAAATCTTTTGCATTTCCTGAATTTCAAGGTTACTTTTAGGGCATTGAGTAAGACTAAATTTGTCTCCTTTAGCGACAGGGGTGTCACTTGGTCTACAACTCTGCATGTCAAACCTTTTGAATACTTTATCGATATAGCTCTTTTGTGATAATCCAAGAATACCTCGAGATCGATCTCGATGTATCTGAATTCCTAAAACAAAAGAGGCGTCCCCAAGATCTTTCATCTCAAAATGCTTAGATAAAAAACTCTTGGTTTCAAGCAATAAGCCTATATCATTAGCGGCAAGCAAAATGTCATCAACATATAGAACCAGAAATATGTACTTACTCCCATTGAATTTGTGATACACACAATCATCAACAATATTTATCTCAAAACCAAACGAGATAATTATTTGATGAAACTTATGGTACCATTGACAGGAAGCTTGTTTGAGTCCATAAATGGATTTTGTCAATTTGCAAACCATATTCTTTGAGTCTTTTGACTCAAAATTTTTTGGTTGCACCATATAAACTTTTTTTTCAATGTCGCCATTAAGAAACGCATTTTTAACATCCATCTGATGTAACTCAAGATCAAAATGAGCAACAAGTGCCATAATTATCCTAAATGAGTCTTTCGATGAAACTGGAGAGAAAGTCTCTGTAAAATTAGTACCTTCTTTTTGAGTATATCCTTTAGCTACAAGACGCGCTTTATACCTCTCCACATTACCATTTGCATCCCTCTTGGTTTTAAATATCCATTTATAGCCAATTGGTTTTGCACCTTCAAGCAATGGGACAAGTTCCCAAACTTTATTGTCTCGCATAGACTTATACTCATCTTTCATGGCATCAATCTACTTTTGAGAATTAGAACTTTTCATGGCCTGATGAAAGTTGATTAGATCATCTTCCATCATTCCATTATCATCCTCATGTTCTTGGAGAAATACAACATAATCATCTGGAATAGCATTTCTCCTTTCTCTTGTGGACCTCCTTAATGGCACTTGTTCTTGAGGTTGTTGAGTTTGTTCTTCTGGAACAATTATCTCATTTTGAATGGGGAGTTGTTCAACATTGTCTGGCAGAGGTTCTGGATTCACTTTTTGATCAATGATAGGTATAAGAACCTGAACATCATCAAAAGTGATAGTAGGAACTGAGTTAAAATCCAATTCCTCTTCAAAAGAAATGTCTCTAACCTTATTTCTCCCCCCAAACTCAACATCCTCAAAAAATGTTGCAGTTCTCGTCTCAAAAATATTCCTTATCATTGGATCATAAAACTCATAGCCCTTAGATCGCTCAGAATTTCCTTAACCCTTAACTTTATAGACATCAAAGAAGTCAGAAGTGATGTCATTTCAACCTTATCGTTTTTTAGCAAAACATTTCTTAATTTCGTCAAGGAAACCTTGGCCTGAGTAATCTTTTCAAATTCTATGCCTCTAAAGGCTTTTGGAATGCTGTGTTTCATGATCATAAGACTCACGCGATTTGAACAATCCCACCTCTCAAAATCCCTCTTAACATCAGGGGTGCTTTCCGCAGTGGGAGGTGCAGGTTGTTCTTCCTTTAGTGCAAGGTCTATGTCCATACAGCCAAGCACTATAAGTAATTGTCTTTTCCATTCCTTAAAATTAGTCCCATTAAGCATTGGTATAAAATTTATATTAGTAGATATTGTGGCAGCAGAAGATGAATTAGCTGAATATAGAACAAAAACAAGCTTAAATCAATATTCATAAGTAAACAATAAATTCAGGATAAT
Organism: Gossypium rotundifolium; assembly: GCA_025506655.1. Lineage (NCBI taxonomy): Eukaryota > Viridiplantae > Streptophyta > Magnoliopsida > Malvales > Malvaceae > Gossypium > Gossypium rotundifolium. The sequence goes on along the minus strand of CP106725.1, from coordinate 9,223,996 downwards.
GGTTAATCCCATCTCAAGATACCAAAAACAAAATTAATATCAAGTCTTTGGACAGTAATATTAACAGTAAGGGGTACTCTTGTTATAGTAATCAAACATTGACAATCAATTATGTCAAACAATGAATTAATCTTTGGACTAACTTATTGCTCACATAAAATATCTTATAATTGTCACACATTTATCACCACAGATGTCGTTGAAATTCTGCCAAATATTAACTTACATTTGGGTCAATTAATAAATGCATGAATCACAAAAATATATAATCATCTTAATATTTCAAATAAACTAATCTACACAGTCACTTTGGCGGCATTTTGTTTCAACTAATTTATTTAAAACATGCATTAAACCAATCAAAGCATGCATATATTATATAACAAAACATATATATGAATCAATATATATATATATATATATATTTAAATGTCATATAGGATTAAAATAATAATCACATGCCTTGTAAATATGAAACTAGATTATATTTATAAAACCTTAAAACTTTATTTAAAGAACCAAAATCTAAAATTATCAAGAATCTCAAAGATTCAACATAATATATAATTAAAATATCAAATCCATAAAGAGTAAATTCTTTCTCAATGATTCAACATGACAAAACTCGGATGCCAATTGTTAGATTTGTAAAATAAATATGAAATAAAACTTAATAAACCAGGATCTATCATGTCAAATCATCAAGAATAAATCAAGAACAAAACTAGATACGGAAGCGTACCTGAATCCATGAATTCCTTAAAGTTTTACCGGGTTTTAAAGATTTGATATTCTAAATTAGCATACAAAAATTTAAAGAATATATGTTTTTTTTTTCCTAATGATGAGATATTAGAAAAGATATTTTGGTGTAATTTGGGGACCATAAACTTAATATTTATAACCTTAGCATATTAGTTGTAATCAAATTCTAATCAGCCCATCATTAATTAGAATTTGATTAGAAGAGTATCAACACATATTTAACCCATATTTTATTTAATAATTAAAAGCTCAATAAAATTCTAACCAAATTAGATTACTTTTAATTTGGTCACATGTAATTATCCTTATTATATGTGATGTCTAAATTTTCTAACAGTATAAACCACGCAAATCCATGATTTAGCTGCTTAAATGAAAAATGTCTCCCAAATTTTTTAGTTTTACATTAAAAAACAACGATCGCAGTTTGAAATTTTGAATCGTTTAAAAATAACGATTGCAAAAACAGCAGATGAGATCTGAAAAAAAATAAGTAAAAGTACCTTTTTGTGAGAATCCATGGAAGAAACAGGAAAGTAATGACGCTTAGGAACTTTAACAAGCCTCAAGGAAGAAAAATCAAAATCCTGAATGACAATATCAGCCGTTGATACTTGTGATTGTTTTTGAGTAAGTGTTAGAGTAGTAGAGGATGAAGAAGAAGTATCATGATGATCGATGATAATGTTATTATTTTGTTGATTCGAAGAAGAAGGAATCAAATGGCGACGTTGAAACCAGACTTCCACTTCCCCCCATATACTCTTTTTTACTTGGATTCACAGTCAACCAATATCAACATTAATAATTCCCTTAATAATTTTCGTCTCGACAGCATAGCCAGCTGTGGTGTCTAGGTTGTCAACATCGTAGTCAAAGCTGAATTTTGTTTCAAGTGGAAAAGGGGCAATGTCCCTTTTAATATTGTATATATGATTATAAATACAGTTGCTATCATTTTGGAAGCCTGATAGAAATTGTTATTTGAGGCTTCGTCTGTAATCCTTAAGTTTCTACTGACCATGTTTAGGTGGTAGATTTATTTTTCATCTTAGCTAACCTGAAACTTAAGTATCACTTCTTTTTGTTTTTACAGTAGTTCCAATGATAAAAAATAAGAAACAGTTAGCCCATGGCTACCCACAAAAAATAATCTTTGACAAGAGAGAAAATGAGAGAAAAAAATAGCAGCCGACAGTGGAGGAAAAAAATTAATGATTTTAAGTTGAAAGTGTGGTGTAAATTTACAAAATTTACAAAAAAAATATGATTATAATCATGGTAATGGAGATTCTTGTAGATGAAATGAGCTAACCATATGCTTTGAAGAAGAAAAATAGTGTTTGGCAAGAGAAAAAAAATGGCAGCAACCATGTCTTTTGAAGAAAAAAAGTAGTGTTTGGCAAGAGAGAAAATAAGAGAATTTTTTTTTAAATAGATGACATCATAGATATATCATGCACTTATGTGGCATGACACATGGACTATTATGTTGACCTACATTTTGACGGTCAACTCACATTGATAATTAAAATTGGGCTGATTTCTTAAAAAAATCGTAATATTGAGAGTGTCAATTAAAAAATAAAAAAGTCAATGGTACAAAATCAAAAGTCCCTAAACGTTGAGGATTTTTTTTTTAATTATATCAATTTTAAATTTATAAAGAGTATAAGAATTTATAACATATTTTAACTTGAAATTTCCTTTCAAATGAAGGATATTTTTACAAATATAACCCCACTTTCAACATTTTTTATTTTATATAAAATAAAAATTACAATATAATTGAAATCTAAATATAATAATTATAGAAAGTTAATACATTATAAATCTTGTTATTATATACCAATTATATAAATTGTTTTATGTAATTATTTAATAAATATATAAATTTAATGATTTTAAATAAATTCATTTTTAATATACATATGGTTTTAATATTTTAATTATTATTTAATAAAAATTAAATTATTATATTTAAAAAATTTAAGTTAATATCTTTAATAGCCATTTTCATTCTCACATTTATGCTACAACTGCTTTTGAATCTAAACACATATCTCATCACTAATTTTGATATCAACTTTACAATATTTAATCTCCACGCTATAGTAATTAATATTATTACCACTGTTATTTTTAATCTTAATGAAGCAAATCCCATTGTTAATCCAAAGGCACCCGTAGAGTTTATTTGGATGGACGATGAGATTAAAAGAGAAAGTGAAGTAAGATTAGTTACTATAATAGTGAAATTTATTTATGATAATAAGATTAAAACTAGTGATAAGATATGTGTTTGAATTTTATTATTACTTCAATCATAATGGTAGCTGCAAGATGAATCATAGTAAAAAGAAAAATAACCATTAAAGACATTAGATTAAAAGATTAAAATGTGTATATATATAATGAAAATTTTAATTTATGTTATTTTATATACTTAATAAATAATTAAAATCTATTAAGATTATTTTTATGTAAAATCATATTTTAATAATAATTAAAAATAAATAATATTTTGTATTTATTTACATTATTTTTAAGTTAATAAATATTAAATTTATAATAATATTTACAACAATTAAATTTTATATAAAAATAAAATTCTAAAATTATTAATATATAATAAAATTTATTACAATTTAATTTTAATTTAAATAATTAAAATAAAGGGTTAAGATAGTAAAATAACCTTTAAAATGAGATTTTTTTCTTTTTAGTGGAACCTAATCTAAAGATGCCTCACCTTTAGTGAACCAAACACCAAATAATTTTCCTAGAAAGAGTATGATAGGTATAGCACCCCAAGATTCCTTCTACTTTTTTATGCTGCTTTTTTAGCCCTTTGTATTAATTTTCTTCAATATGGGAAAATTTAAACTGTAAAACGAATGAAAACACTTATGATAATATCAAAAAATAAATATAATTTTTAAAAAATGTTTTTACTTTAATGTCTTTAATTATCATTTTGGTTATCATTTTATTTGCTACCATTACGTTTGAAATCAAACATATGTCATAACATTAATTTTAATTTTATCGATACATTAAGTAATTAAATCATTATTATTATTTTTAAGGATTAATATTTGATGCATAGTTCTAATATACTATCAGTTAATAATAGGCTTAGTTCATAATTTGGCCTTTAAAGTATATTTGTTTTCTCACTTTGGTACCTAAACTTTTGTGTCCCAATTTGATACCTAAAATATTATACGTTATATTTTTAGTTCATTTTTATAGACGTTAAAAAAATTTATAGTCAATCACAAAGAGTCACATAGTATATTTATGTAAAATAAATATTTTATTAAATGTATTTACACATTAAAAAACAAAAATATAAAAATTAAGAATATATATATTCTAGAAAAAATATATAAATTCTAAAAATAAAATTTACAAATTAGTTAAAATTAATAATATTATTAAAAACAATAAAATAAATTGTAAAAAATTACAAAAAGGTTTAAAACAATTTTTTATAAAATTCTAAAATATACAATAATAAAATTTTAAAAGATATTTAAATTTAAAGTTATTTTGTAATTACTTGAAATTTAAATATTTTTTATTTTATAATATTTTAAATTTTATATATTATTGACTTTTCAAAATTATAATTATATATTTTAGAATTTTATAAAAATGTTTTAAACTTTTTTCAAAAAGAATTATATATTATATATTTATAGGTTTTGGCTTTATTCAAAATTGGTCGATGAAGTATACCTATCGTTATTTATGTTTAACAATTTTTTTTTTTTTTTGTTTCACACCAATAGCAATGTATCATTTTATTATGGATTAATTCACGATTTAGCCCCTAAAGTATACTCATATTCTCACTTTGATACCTAATATTTTTTGTCCCAATTTAATACCTAAAGTATCAATTTCCTATAGTTTTGGTCCATTTTGTAAATGCAGTTAAGAAAAATCTGCTAGGCCACTTTGGCCAATGGAAAAGTGTCACGTGACTTATTTTTTACCAATAAAAAAATCACATGATAATTAGATTTATTTAAAATAAAGATATTAAATATTTAAATGTTAAAAAATATTGTTGACTTTAATTGGCCATTAATTAACAATTGACTAGTGTTGATTAGGCATTGACCTACCATGTGGCGCTATTAAAATATGCAATGTATCTTTTTTAATATTATATATTATATTGAGTAAAATATAAAAAAATCATATATAATATATAAAATTAAAACTTTTATTATAAATTTATAAAATATATAATTCTAAAATTCTAAAATATTATTAATTTCAACTAATTTCTTTTCAATTATCATTTTTTGTAATTTTTTATAATTTATATTTTTCTTAATTTTTATATATATTTCTAAATTTTATATATTTATTTTTATTTTCATATATATAATAAAAATATTTATTTTTTACGTAAAAGCAACCACATGGCATTTTGTGATTGACTATTAAATTTTCTTTTAATATATGTAAAAATATGAATTAAAAATATAACAGAAACATACTGAAAAGTGAATGCAACTTTAAATACCAAATTGATAAAAAATTAGATACCAAAATTAAAAAATAAATAAATTTTAAAGAACAAATAGTAAATTTAGTACAAAAAAATTATGCCTAATTTATGCCATCCTTATACATTAAAAAAGTTGATGTGATTGGGAGCAATTTGAATATGGGTGGAAATGAATCAATAGTAAAGTAGTTAAATGAAAGAACCACGAAAAAATCAAGGCCATGGACTTTATGGAGTAAACTTTGTCAAACATTTGGCACATGTTTTCACAATCAGACATATATGGTGGGCCAATCTAATAAACCTTGTCTTCTCCTTCTCCATATGTGACATGGTTTACACAAATAACTTCGACGACACCAATCAATCAAAAGCATACTAACACCTTAAAATCAACGTTAATCTAAATATTTATCATCTTCCTATCTGTCACAAAAATGGTGTTTTTTAAAAAAATTAAAAAGAAAAAGAAAAGCCAAGTAAAAAGTGCCTCAACATAATGATTAAAAGGAGGTTTCGTAAGAAATCCAACTCGGGTTGTTATCTTTATCTCTTATAGACGTCTCTGTTCATATCCTCTTTATTTATTTATATTAATAACAGTCTCATAATCTAATAAACTTCTTCTGTACCCTGTATGGGATCTGGGGCTTCTTTAATTTCTCAAAGAAAAACAAGTACCCAAGCACACACCTTTTTCTTTTCCTGCTCTCAAAGATGACAACTTTTCATCATTAAAGCTCAAGGCCTTCCTTTGATAAATGAGTTTCAGTCCCATCTCTTGAGCTGTGAAGCAGATTTTCAAATCTGGGTACTTCTCATTTTTTTTACAAAACCCGACAAACATTTGTTTTTATATGTATTAACTTGTAGGTTTTTACCGCAGATCTTGCAATGGTCTGAGACTCTTGAGTAAGCTGTTTTTTCTTTTGTTTGGGGGGGGTCTTTATAAAGGGTAGAAAATGGCTTATAGCTTAGAGAAAAGGTTTTGGTGTCAGCGAGTTTTAAGGTTTGGGTTTGCATTTGTATGTGTGTGTTTGGGTGGTTACATTGTTGGTCCGACATCACCGTTGTGGCGTTTGAAGGACAAATCAAGACCACAGGTCTCATGTCTTCCTTGTGTTTGTGATTGCTCCTCCCATACAGATGACTTTTTTCTAACACCAGGTTTGTTTTTATCTGATCATTTTCCTTTCATTTCACTCCACCATGTCCTTAATTTTCATGTTCAGTATATGCATATTCGGATATGGTTATAAGAATGCTATATATGTGTGTGTGATATGAGTTGCTGGATTTGTAAGCCGTCCATTACTCAGTTTTATAGCATAGTAGGTTGACAGTAACAATTAATCCGGTTAATTAGCATTGTTTTGATGGTACTAAGGTATCTCCATATCTGTTTTTTTCCGGGTTCGTGGTTGCCTCTCTCAACAAAGTTGTTTTCAAGTTTCAAACACCTTTCAGGGTTAATTAGCATTTTGGGAACACCTTTACCATTGAGGCCTATTGAAATTCTGTATTGAAGGTTTCAATTTTAATATATAGGTAGTGTAGTTTTAAGGTGGAAGACATATGTTTGGAACACTCTGCATACTGAGAAACATAATGTTTCCTCCTGGTTAAACGGCCAGCAAAGTAATTAAATTTGCAGTTTTGGTTACTGAATTTGCAATGTCTGCTAGTCTCGGATCGATATCTCTGAGGAAATCTTTGATATGTAACTCAAAAAACTTGCATTGAGTAATACTGTCTGTGATGCTTCTATAGGGGTATTGTTTGCATTTTGTCCCTCAGGTTTCACTCTATTAATTTGTGAGTTTATCATTTATTTATTTATTGCAGGATTAGCTGACAACACATACTCAGGTCACTTCATTTGCCTATGCTTATGTTTTCTTGACATCATTAGAAACATTACACTTTGGGGCTTCATATATATAATTCCATATCCAATTCCATGTTATTCAAGCGATGTTCTTTTGTAGTGCAGGTTGTGGCCAAAACGATCCTGATTTGAACCAAGAACTGGAGAAGGATACTGTGGCCTTACTCTCCGAGGAGATTGCATTACAGAAGATCGTAAGCAAAGAAACCATGGACCGCACCTCGGCACTAACAATGGATGCCAAAAGAGCCTCCTCACACTACCAGAAAGAAGCTGAAAAGTGCAATGCAGGTGTAGAAACATGTGAGGAAGCCAGGGAATGGGCTGAAGCTCAACTCAGAGAGGAGCTTAAGCTGACTGCCTTATGGGAGCAACGAGCTCGGCAACTCGGCTGGAAAGATCGAAAAAGGGTATATACTTGACTGTCTATATATATGTACAAACTCATTTTTTGTTCAGTTTCTATTAGAAATGCAAATGCTTCATCCTCTTCCACTTGCATTTAATGTTGTTGGCTTCTTTAGTTAAAACAAAGGCAGTGAAAAGCATTCTAGATATTTATTTCCCCCATGCAGTCTTTATTTTGTGCTCTTTGTCATCAACATATAAGCTCAAAGCTTAATGATGGTGGTTTTGATTTTAAGGAGTTTGTTTCCCATTGTTTTCTTAGAAAGTAATTTGATTTTAAGGTCAGATTTGATGTTTGAGAAATCCCGAAAAGAAGGTAGGGAAACCGGAAAAATTAGGAAAATAGGCACTTTTCCTACCTCCTAACCACACCTTATTTAAATAAAATAATAATAATAATAAATCGATGGATAAATAAAAGAAATAAAACAAAAATTGGTTAAAATATTACATAAGCACATGTGATCTTGATAAATTTGGAATTTACTTTTTATATTTTTATTTTAATAATTTAATTTTTCTATTTTTGAATTTTAAAATTATAAGTTTAACTATTAACACTGTTAAAATTATTTTATTAAATTTAGTTTCATTACAAAAACAAAAAAATGTTAACAATTAAACCTAAAATATGAAATATAGAAAGACTAAATTCTTAAAAAAATTATAAGGACTAAATTCTAAATTTATAAAAGATAGAAACTTATAACATATTTTAACCTAAAAATCAGCTCTATACATCTTTTCTTATTGATCCAAAATGAGGTGTTTAGACGTTTATGAAACAAAGTTAAAAATTGTGATTATTCGAATGGACCTATTTTTATTTAAATTAGGTGTTTTTTCTAATAGGTTTAGTGAATAAATTAATGTTTCAATTTTCTTTCTTTTCAAAAGGTTTCAATCTTAATATATTATTTATTTTATTATTTTCACATGTAATTATCTTATCGAGTTATCTTAATAATAAATTACATTTCATCAAAATATTCACATATGAAATTTCACATCATCTCGGTTAACTTTTTAACAGTAAAATCATTAGAAAAGCAGATTGAAAAAAAAAAAAAATGTTGATGGCCAAAAAAGGTCCAAAAATACAATTAGGACTTTTTTGACAAAACATGCAAACGTTAGTAACTAAATTTATCATTAAGCCTTTAATTTATAATTAATTTTAATTTTTATAAGGTAAAAATATGTTATATTTAAAATAGCAAAATTAACTTAAAAGACACTATGTAAATAATGGTTTTTTACAAGAATTATTGATTATATTTTATTTATTTGAAAATTTAATTTTTAAAGAATTTATAAAAAAATTATGAAATTTTTTCAAAATAAATTAAAAAGAATTAAAATCTAAATTAGTATGAAAAATATTAAAACCGAATTGAATTATAAGAAATGGAGGAAAACAGAATGTTAGAAGCTTTTATTTTTCATTCCAAATACAAGCAAAACGGGTGAATGGTCCATGCACTTCGGCCAATTCAAATAGAGTCAATAAGGGCTTTAATATGAAACCAATCAAAATTAAAGGGTTCAATCCCACTCTTTTTACTATAATCATCAAATATATTAATTTTTGGACTCACCAGTCCATTCGGTTTTATTCCATGATGCTCATCATCTAACAAATAGATTTAGACCTCTAGAGTGGTTTGGCACCTCTACATTATATAACTTTTTTTTGGTAATTTGGTTTTGAAATAAGATATATTGAATTGAGTTTTATTGATATTGTGTGTCAATAGAAGAAAACGGGGTGGAAGAGTGGTGTTAGTTCACCCACATGAGTAAAAAGTTGTAAGAGAAAATTTGATAAGTGTTTATTATTTTCTAATGAATTTTTATATGTGGGATTAAAGTGTAATGTGGAAGCATAAAGTGAATTAAATTATTGTCTCTTAATGAAGGCGACAATCATATGATGGTGATGCAATATTATAGATTAAGTTAGTGATAAATGATAATTGTCTTTGTGAGTACAAAATCTTGCAATCACCATGCTGGAGTGATAAGTAAAGAAAGTGCATTGGTAGGTGGTAAGTGGCGTTTCACCTGTGCGAGGCGAGCCGAGCGGAGCCGAAAACAAATAACGTGTGGCTCCAGCTCTTTAAATATTAAGGTAGTGGGAAGTGCTTAAAAGACACAGAAGGGGTTAACTTGTGGAAATTGACTTGGTCTTCGCCATTTTTTTTCTCCCTAAACAATCCCATTTCTGCATTTGATTTTTCATTTCCAGTCCTCAAAAAATACACCATGGATTGGCAGTCTCTAGAACTCAAACTTGTCTCCTGCCGAGATCTCAAAGCCTTCAATTTCTTCAAAAACTCTCTGCCTACTCTGTAGTTTCCATCGTCATCATCAACGAACAACCCAAGAAGAAAGAAGAACACCCGCAAAAGAAGCATCTGCAGCGCCAGAAGACTGGTATCGCCAAAGGAGGCAAGAACCCAGAATGGAATCACGTGTTTGAGTTCGACCTCGAAAGCTTACCCCCCGAGGAATCCGATCATCTTTTCCTCAAGTTCGATTTGCGTGCGGATGGCTTGGTCAATAGAACAATCGGCGAGGTGCGTGTTCCTTTGAAGGCGTTGATAGATGATTTTTGTGGGGTTGTGAGGTTCGTCAGTTACCAGGTTCGTGACAGTGATGGGAAGCCTAATGGGGTGCTTAATTTTTCGTATAAGTTGAAAGGGAAGGTGAAAACAAATGGAAATTACGATGATTCTCCACGTCTAATCCAATCATCTTCGCCTGAAAAAAGCACCCAATGTTCCTCTGACAAAATCGTTTACCCCAAAGTGGAAGTAGATGATAATAATAATCAATCATGGCGACGGGAAATTGTTCGGTACCCTTCACTGGACGATGCTTGTAATACTGGACCAGTGTTTCAATGGCAAACAGCAAGGACAGGGAGCTATTACAGTAGTAGGAACATGGTAACTTTGGTTCCTGGAGGATATCTTGATCCATATTCAAGATCATCACCAGTGGTGCAGCCTTCTGTTACATATTGGTACACGGTGGAGCCAACTATGCTCCAGTGATGATGATGATTATTGGTATATATATATATATATATATTGATGCCTAGAATATCTGACTTGTCTTCTTGATGCCAGTGTAGCACAATATGTCTGTTGTTGTATTAATTTCTCAGATTTTCTTATATAAATGAGGAAAGATTAAGCAAAGCTGGAAACTATTTTAGAGTAGTCCAGTTTGGTAGGTTAATTTTTGCCCATAAGTTTTGGTGCCATCATAATTCTGAAAAGGAAGTGTGCTTGAAGGTGGCCAACAATATGAATATCAGATAGATGCATCGAACGATGGCTACAATTGAGAAACTTTTTTGGTATACTACTGCTCTATAATCATGCCGTTTCGGTCTTCAACCTAGCTTAAATTTTCATCATCTATTTCTATTAATTACATTTCAATTATTGGGTTAAACTATAAATATAGTCACTTTTATTTAGTTCAGATTATATTTTAGTCTAAAATGTTACATTTTAGTTATTTACGTTATCACCGTTAAAATCCGTTACCTCTCTCCTTAACGGTTGTCCTACGTGGTAGCCTAAATGGGTTTTAAATGCTAACTTAAATATTCAATTGTTGGGATAAAAATAAGTTTTTAATTAAATAAATTTAATTTGAACTGCTACATAGAATATTTAAGTTGGCATTTAAAACCCATTTAGACTGCCATGTGGGATCGTTGTTAAGGAGATAATAGAGTTTATCGGTAGAATGATTATATCGTAACAAAATGATAACGTAAGTGACTAAAACATAATATTTTAAATATAAGTGATTAAAATATAATCTGAAGTAAATAAAAGTGACTATTTTATAGTTTACTCTAATTATTAATTTAAATTATTAAACATATTTAATAATTTATTTAAAAAAAATGATGCATTAAGCAGGACAGGTGGAACTACCTTGCTTATAATATCAAGATTTGAAACTTAATTTCTGGGTGGCAGCTTCAACAATTGCTTAAACAAAGTGTTGCGCAGTTGAGGAATTAAACGGCAAATTTCTTTTAAGGGTGAAATTTTGCTATAAATAAATTGTAAATTTAGTCTATATATTTTATTTTTTAATTAATTTTATTTATTTTATATTTTGAATTTTAAAATTTTCCTCTTAACCTAAACGACAACAATTAAATCAATTACGTTAAGTTATGCTTTTAATTTTTAATTTAATCATTTTTAATCTTTATATTCTTTTAAATTTTATAATATAGTAATATATAATAAAAATATATTTGGTGTAAATAAAATTGAAAAATAAGATTGAAATTGAAGAAAGGCAATTGGTAGTGTAAAGTCCAAGTCAATTGTAAGGTTTGAATGGAGGTGGGCCTCAAGGAATATTATATTATTAAATGTCATGAAAAGGTCCCATGTCAAAGAGAAAGCATTGAAATATTAAGGGGCTGAGGGAATGCGGCACCTATGAAAGCATCGCCACTTCAAGACTTCAATGCCTTTTACCGTCTCTTCTTCTTCGAGATGCTTTTTCTAGAATTACACGTAATTGTACTCCCATTCCAAATTTTTGGTTTTTTTTTTCTAATAAATTTATTTTCTAATCACATTAATTTTTTTAAGTAAATTATACTAACAATCACTTAATTTTGATGCAATTGATAAAAAAGTTACATTAATTTAAATTTAGTCACTCAACTTTTAAAAAATAAAAAATTAGTCATTAATATTATAAAAAGTGACAAATCAATTACTTATAAATATTTTTATTACAAGTCTAACGAGATAAGTAACGTGACCAGTTAATTAGTTACGTTAAACGAAGAACCAAAAGGTCTAAAATTTAAACGGATTTAGAGAAAATAAAACAAAAGATAATTAGTTTAGGGTAAAAAGAAAAAGGAAGGAATGGGTTTTACCTTTCTCGTTCTTTTTCTTCTTATCTTTTTCATCTTTTTCCTTAACTTTTTCTCCCAATGCTTCTTTTTTTTCTTCTTCTTCTCTTCTTTTACCACCTCTTTATCCTCGTGTTTTTCTTCTTTTTTCATCTCCGCCTCCTTTGTCTTTTTTTTTCTCTGTGTTCTCATCATCTTCTTCGTCTTTGTGCATTTTCTTATTTTTCTCCTATTGTTTTTTTCATTTCTCCAAGTTCACTATCCTCATGTTTTTCCTTTCTCTTTCTCTTTATGTTTCTCCCCCTTATCCTCCTTATGCTTTGGTTTTTCCTTCACTAATTTGGTCTTCATTTCTTCATGGTTTTGCTCCATATCCTTTCCTTTGCTTTGAAATGCAGTTCATCCTTCTTCAACCTTTTTCCTCTGCTAACAATCGATTCAAATATACCTTGTAACTCAGAATCCTTTGCCACAAATTGAAACTCGAATGTAAATCCTTCCTAATTTTTAACAAATTCCTAAAAGAATGTCAGAAATAAATAAGCACGGACAAAATACAACCAAACATGAATAGACTAGACCTGATCATGGGTTGAGCTGGATCCGAAAGTCCGCCCAAAAAATGGGAGGGTTCGGGCCAAAATATAGGTCCGAAAAATAGGCTTGGATAAAAAATGAGGCCTGTTTAGAAAACGGGCCAGGCTTTGGGTAAGATTTTTTAGCCTGGGCCCGATCGGCCTAAATTATATAATAAATATTTTATTTTATTTTAATCATTTTAAATTTTTAACTTTACTTTTTAATTTCACTTTCACTTTCAGTTTGTGTATTGTTTTAAGAATTGTTTTAGTATCATTTTTTAACTTATTTTATTAAGTAAAAAAATTTTAATGTGGATCGGGACGGGTCGGGCTCAAGCTTAGAAATTTTATTTTGGGTTGAACTTAGATAATTTTTTAGGCCCATATCTCGGGTCGGGCTGGGCTGGGCTGGCCCGAGCCTAAAATTTTGCTTGGGCCTGACCTGACCCGACCCATGATCAGCTCTAGAACAGACTATAAGATTCATTAAAAGACACAACATGATGGTTGGTATCTTACAACTAATGGCATTACACAGAAAAGCAAATTTAGCACAAAATTTAGTAGAAGCATGATGTTCAAAGTTTCAAACATAAAAGTGATCCAGCTTTTATGCAAGGATGAATTTGTGCCCTTCGACTAACTTGATTCTGAATACTTTCACTACCATCATATGTTGACAGGAAGAGAAAAATAAACCACAAGGAGACCTCAAAAAAAGTTGTACTAATTTGATTCAACTGAATGAGAAAACCGACATTTCAAGCAAATATGATAGCAGGAAAAATAGTGGTAGCATAAAAGGTTTCAATGATAAATCGACACTAGTTTTTCCATACCTTTAGCATTTTTTTTTACTCTCTATACCTATTTCACTTCCAAGAAGAAGGTTAATATAGACTGGTGACATACGCATGCGTATAAGAAATGGATATAGATATCATAAACATTTGCCAAACCTGATGCGACATTGTAACCTTGCACAATTAATCACACTATACTACTGCGAGGAGCAAAAACTCCACTGCTACCAAATTCAACCACTCTCCAATCATCATTACAACCCGTACGACCTAAAGCACAAGCCATTACAAACTTGAATTATTGTAAGAAGAAAGAAATTAAGAAGTTGCTGCTAGACCTATACAAAGGAACAATTTTATGAAGATGATTTAAAGGAAATGAAAGAGAAGCACATACTTCCTGAAATATATTGATCATTTTCCTTAGATCTAAACAATAATTATGCTATTAACCAAAAGAATAATAGAACTTGTTATTCGTTCTTGGAAGAGTATCTAAGATTATTTCATAAACCAAGAAAAAAAGAACAAGATTCAATTTCCCAAAGAAAGGATCAATAAAAATGGAACCTTTATACTAGCAAGCAATCAAAAAAATAAATGGGTAGAATAGATAAACAATAGAAAGATGTTGAAACATCCAAAACCAAATACAAAGAGGTATGTACCTTGAGGGGCTAAGATAAGAAGAAAAAGAAGAAGAAAGACAAGGAGAATGAGAAAAGTAAAGACCCTCCAACTGGCCGGTTAAATAACATCAAGGAGCAAGTTAAGTGCCAAGTCACTTTTCCGTTACTTCTTTAATGGAAAATGGTTAGTAGGACTGATTTGTCATTTTTGAAAGTTGTGTGACTGAATTGAAATTAAAGTGATTGTTTTGTTAATTACGTCAAAGTTGAATAACTGTTGGTGTAATTTATCCTTCTTTTTTTCGATGGCAATAACAAATGAATGAGGCCATCTCCTTTGGAGATTTGTTGTTGAATTGTATTTTATTTTTTATTTAAAAATAGGTAAAATAATTTTTGTATATTAGATTAAATAGCATATTGAACATCTTTATTAAAAAAAATTATTTATTTGTACAGTTAAAAATTAACGTAATTAATGGAATAATTAGATAGTGACATGTGAAGTATCAAGCGTGCTTCATGCTAACGTACAAAGACCGCTTTTTAACAATATTAATGAATGAAATTTTTAAAAAAATGGATCAGGTTGCTCTTTAATTTAATGCGTAGCGACTAATTTACCTATTTTTCGAATAGAAAAAATAAAATGCAATTTAACTTCTAATATAAAGACTCCATAATAGTGGACATCTCCTATTTTTTTTTTTTTTTGTTATATTATAGTAATGTTTTCTTTTAATATTTAATAAAATATAGGTGGGTTTTCAAAGTACAACTCCCAATGGCCCTTAACACCAAACGAGAACCTATATAAGGGTCAAATATCTAAATTCAAAGCTCAATTAATTTTATTGTCCATAAGTCTAAGATTTTGTTTAGTCGAAAGGAAAAAAGGATAGAAAATTCAAAGGATGGAAAAAGCATTTTGGTAATGAGAGATTAGATTTGGGAGAATTGTTTTGAGATGGTTTACCAAATGATGCTATAGGCAACATTACACAAGCTAATGGGTATAAAGTGAGTTGGGTTGAGTATGAGAAGTGAGTTTGGGAATAAGGAGAATGACAGCTTTATTGACCAAGACATCCAAGTGAAGGAAACAAGATGGTTACCCAGAAGGTCTCATAGAACAGCCCAGTTTTACCATCAATACCTGATGCTTTAAGAGCAACAATCTGGAAAACACCAATCCTTTACTTCTTTTGTCAGCAGGGGTTGGTTGAGGCAAAGGATACCATCTTGAGAGATGTGGGGTATATCCAAGTCCCTTGGGCAGTTTTGAATGACTTCTCTGCTCATAATAGTAGGATCACAAAAATGAAATTCAAAATAGTTGACAAAGATATGTTTTATAATCGTAGGGTCATTCACCCAATTGTTGTTGAGGTCCATGATACCCCCAAGCTTGGCCCTAAGATTGAGCAATAATGAAAGCATTTTGTAAATCCAGCTTCTTCTTTTGAAGACTTGCTTGTTCCATCTCTGTGATGAGCTTGTGATTTTGATTTTGCACACCAAGTTGAAAGAGGGGGATCCCTCAGTTCGGGAGTTGTAAGCTTCATTGCATTGCAGATGCAAAGTCCACATAGCTTGAAATGTTCTGTTACTTGACACAATCATCAATACATTATCAGAGTAAACAATTGGAATATTTAAAACGGAAACATTGATGCATTGGAAAAAGTTTTATCAAGTCGTTCCCACACAACATCATCATGTTATTGTAATTAGATAAGTCGATGAAGTTTGGGTACTTGACTAACACTGTTAAAATATGTTGACGTGACATTAATGATCAATAGTATGGCCACACATAGCATGTTCACATTTTGACACAGTAAATTTTTTAATATATTTTTTAATTGTCACATGTCAAAATGTGAGGCTGTCATGTGTCACCATGCTATTGGTCGTCAAGGTCATGTGAGCTTATTTTAACTGAGTTAATTAGGTACCTAAAAAAAATACCAAGTTGGCTTATGGTTTCCAAGTTTAGGTACTAATTAGGTCCAAACAAAGTTTAGGTACCAAATAGAGTAAAAGTTACTAAGTTCAAATACCTCCATATATATTAACCATCCAATGCACTATGCCCTTCTTTATGTCACGAAAAATAAAATAAAATAAAAATAATTTTAACAAGTATTATTTGAAATAATAAAGATTTTTCATTGCTCAAAAGTAGATGTGTTCATGGGCCAGGTCGAGTCGGGTTCAAAATACGCTTGAGCATAATATTAACATACTTTATGTTTGTCCAAGCTCAAATCAACCCAAAATATGGGCTTAAAATTTTGCTCAAACCTATCCATATTTGCAAAAGACTAACCCAATCTCATTTTAAACTTGCTTATATTATTTTTAATTTTTTTAAAAATATTTATATCATTTTATTTTTTATTTATTGAATTTTTTTATATAGTCATCTTAACATTATTTTTTCGGTAAAATGAAACAACATAAAGTATTACATCAACCTATTAACATTAATCAGGCAATGACACATTACAATCAGCAAATAATAAATCTTGTCCCGAAACCAGAGGTTCTTCAAACAGTTATAAAATTTAAAAATCAATTGCAACACACTTAGCCACATGATCTGCAACCCTATTATGCTCCATTGGGATGTGGCACACTCTTATGTTCCATTTGCTTATGCAGGAGTTGATGCAAAAGTCTTAACTCCACCAAGCTGCTATTAGCGCCACTAACTGCTAACAGTAATTCTATCAAAAGAGCATTATCACATTCCACCTCAATCCTCCTAAACCCTTTTTCCCATGCTATAAAAAGGCCTTCCACCATTGCTCTAGCTTCAACTTTGAAAACGGAGTCCTTACCCAATGACATCGAGTAACCACACAATCATTATGCATTTGAGTCTCTATGAACACCTCCAATGGACGCATGAAATCCATTATTTGACATTGCCTTATCTGTATTAAGCTTTATCCAATCCTTCCCCAGACGAGACCAATTCAATGAAATATTAAATATTTAGTATAGATTCATTTTTTTATGTGTTATAAATTACATAATATATATAACAAAAAAACATAATATAAAGTATTATAAATTTAAAAACAGGCCGAGTTGGGCCTGACTTGGGCCTTGAATGTTCAAGCACGAGCTCGATCCATATTTTAAACGAGCCTAATATTTTTACCTAAACTTTTCCAAATTGGACAAACCTTCAAGTTTAAATGAATAATTATACCCATGAATAAACTCACAAGCATTCATCAAATCATTGAAAATAGTTGAAAATAATCCTTTTAACAAAATTAGAATTTCATTACTAAACTAAAATCAAAGCAAAAGAACCAAAAAAAAAAAAAATCAACTAATCACCTAAAAAAGATATTTATAACAATATAATCATATTTATTGTGATGTTCATGTAAACTTTTATAGCCAAGGTAGGTAAAAGTACTATAGAGGTTTTTTTTTATTAGGAATCAAATTTCATTTTGCCTTTTTACTCAAAAAGATGAACAAATTACTCCTTGTACATCAGATTAACAAATAAATTGATCCTTTTGTTAAAATTTTCATTCATTTATATTGTTAAAAACTGGTGTGGTTGACAGAATAATCAGACAATGACATGTGACGTGCCACGTGTACCTCATGCTGACGTACACGGATCAATTTTTAACAACAGAATTGGATCAAATGTTTAACAGAATGACCAATTTGCTCTTTGATCCAATGTATAAAAGCTAATTTACCTATTCCTTTATTTAAAAAAAATGTAATTTAACTCCAAATATAAAGACTTTGATGATAATTTTACAGTCACTATACTATATTACATATTAGAAGAGATAATACCTCATCAATTGAGATATGCAAAATAATTATACATATATTTTTCTTCAAAATTAGTGACAAACTAAGAAATTAAAGTTTTGTTATTGCTATACCAATTCTTAGTTTGAACTATTGTTTAAAATTTGAGGAGGTTAGAATAAAAATAATAATTTTAAAAATAAAATTGGACAAAAAATTAGACTTGTTTAAAATATGGGTCAAGGCTTGAACTTAAACACTTAAGACTGTTGGAGCATTTTCAAATATTTATAGTGTTCCAATAACTATAAATGAATGGGTATAATTAATCAAAAGATTATATTATTTGATTTTTGAAAATAATTATAACTATTTAAATAATATTATTTGAATAGTTATAATATTAAATGAATAATTATGTGTTTTTTTAAAGACATTATTATTCAAAAGATACCTATTGATGAAAGAAGTCTTTATGAAGAGACATCAAAAGTTATATATGATTTGTTATGTGGTAATCTTAAAAGTCACAAGTTGTGTTTTGGAAGTTGATATAAGTGATTGTTGAATATGTTTGGATTGAATCGATTATGTCTTACTATTGAGGTGTAAAATTGAATATGAATAAATTTAGAGTTCATTTTTTATTGTAGCTTTTATATTCGACAACATGATGTAATTATATGTTTGGGTTGGCATATTCGGTCATATATATATATATATATATATATATATGTTCTTGTAGGATTATAATTTAGGTTTTTATATCTTGGATTATGAGAGTTACATTTTTTATCTTGTCGATTCGATTATATTTTATAAATGAACCGTATATATATATATATATATATATATATATGTATGAATAATGTCATTAAGTGATATCATGCTTTAATAATGTGTTTGCAAGCATGTGTATATTGACTAGATGATGAGAAAATATGTTATGTATTTTGAATTGACATATTAAACTTATGGTACATATATATGCATGTATCTTAAGTTTAAATTTAGATGTTCAGGCTTTAGAAGACATATTTGGTATAATTGGATGTGATTATGTACATCTAGATGTTGTGATTTAAGTTTTGTATAGATGTGTGAGCAAGTGGTATATTTTGAGCATGATTAAGTGAAATCCTATTCAAAAATATATATGTTTAGTTTGGTATTTGACAACTTGCTTTAGCAGACTAAAAATGAGCATGTGCAGGTTCAAATACTGAATCTTATTTGATCACATGAGTTGAAATCTTTGTATTTGATGAAAAATGTTTAGATGAGAATTGGTTAATGGTTATGAGATATGCTTGAGATGGGTTAAGTATACTAAGATTAAGTATTATTATTTACAATGCTTTCGGTTTTTACTATATGAGTAGAAAAATTTTTGTCATGACTTGTGTTATTTTCGGTAATGCCTTATAACCCTAATTCGGCGACGGAAACGGGTTTAGGGTGTTACATTTGATTGGTATCAAAGCTTATGGTTTAGTCGATTCTAGGACTACCGTAGCACATGTGAGTCTAGCTATACATGCCTTAATTTATACTACAATAGCGTGATGACTTCTGACATCTGAATTGTGTTTTTATATAGTAAATGGATCCCGATAGAGCCGTAGCTGATGATGTTGACAGCGTAGCGCATAATCCCGCTCAAGGGACAGCGCCAGTAGAATCTTGACCTATCTCGAGTAGCCATGAGGGGGAGGCTAAGCAAGCCTTCTACCAGATGATGAACGAATGGTTTACTCAATATGTCCGGACTAATCCGACTGTACAACAACCTCCACCCCCGAATAATCCATCTCTGATACCTATGATACCTCCGATGATAGATCCAATGAGATTTAGTTGGCCTTTTGTAGATAAAATCAGGAAACATGAGGCCGATGAATTTAAAGCTAATGATAATGATGATGCGGAACGAGCTGAGCTGTGGCTTGATAATACTATCCGTGTGTTCGATGAGCTATCATGTACTCCAGAGGAATGTTTAAAATGTGCAATATCACTATTGAGAGACACCGCATATCACTGGTGGAATACACTAGTATCGGTGGTTCCGAAGGAGAAAGTGACCTGGGAATTCTTTCAGACTAAGTTCCGTAAGAAATATATCAGTCAGAGATTCATCGATCAAAAGCGTAAAGAATTTCTAGAATTGAGACAGGGTCGTATGACCGTGACTGAATATGAACTGAAATTTGTGAGATTGAGCCGATATGCTCGTGAATGTGTTTCAACCGAGGCTATTATGTGTAAAAGATTCGAAGACGGTTTGAATGAAGACATTAAGTTGCTGGTCGGCATACTTGAGATTAAAGAGTTCGTAGTACTTTTCGAACGAGCCTGTAAAGCCGAAGAACATGGGAAAGAGAAAAGAAAAGCTGAATTTGAAGCTAGAGACATCTATAAAAGATCATTGAGTAAGGCTTTTCATTCAGTATCAAAAAAGTTCAAAGATGAACCCAGTCGACATAAAGCTACTTTAGACTTTTCTAGACGAGACCTAGATCGACCTCCTGCGGGTTCCCGAGCTACTTCGATGGCTAGCGTTGGTAATGTTCAGCAGAACCGGGTCGAGTGCAAGCATTGTGGGAAATGGCATTCTGGGAGTTGTAGATTGCATGATCTGTCCTATTTTAAATGTGTACCGATGGACCATTTTATTCGGGAGTGCCCGATGTTAGCAGAGCAAAACACTGTTACGAATGTAAGATCGAGCAATGTATCAACACGAGGCAGACCACCCAGACATTCAAGAAATATAGGCGGCGGTCAGAGAGGGATAAAGGATACTGCGGTTCGATCAGATGCTCTCGCACCTGCTAGAGCATATGCTATACGCGCTCGAGAGGATTCTTCTTCTCCAGATGTTATTACCAGTACTTTCACTCTTTATGATACTACTGTTGTTGTGTTGATTGATCTTGGTTCGACTCATTCTTACCTGTGTGAAACGTTAGTATCCAGTAAGACTCTGCCTGTTGAGCCTACTGAGTTTGTGATTCGAGTATCAAACCCCTTGGGTCGGTACGTTCTGGTTGACAAAGTGTGTAAAAGTTGCCCGTTGATGATTCGGGATTCATGTTTCCCAGTCGATTTAGTGTCGTTGCCTTTCGATGAATTCGATATAATTCTGGGAATGGACTGGTTGACTTTGCACGATGCTGTTGTTAATTTCAAAAGAAAGACCATTGATTTGAGATGTTAGAACGGTGAAATTATTCGGATGGAATCTTATGATCTGAATGGGTTACTAGCGGTAATATCTTCGATGTTAGCTCGGAAGTATATGAGAAAAGGGTATGAAGCTTACTTTGCCTATGTGCTTGACAGTAAAGTGACTGAAAAGAAGATTGAATCTGTTCCAGTCGTGTGCGAGTATCCAAATGTGTTTCTTGAGGAATTACCGAGTTTGCCACCTATTCGAGAGGTAGAGTTTGGTATTGCATTAGTACCAGGGGCGACTCCGATTTCGATAGCTCCATATCGAATGACACCTACAGAATTAAAAGAGTTGAAAGCACAGTTGCAAGAGTTAACAGATAGGGGCTTTGCACGACCGAGTTTCTCTCCCTGAGGTGCACTAGTTTTATTTGTGAAAAAGAAAGATTGGACTATGCGAATGTGCATTGATTACCGACAGCTCAATAAGGTAACTATAAAGAATAAATACCCGTTGCCACGAATTGATGACTTGTTTGATCAGTTGAAATGGGCTTTAGTGTTTTCAAAGATAGATTTGAGGTCGGGTTATTATCAGTTGCAAGTCAGAGATTCCGATGTACCAAAGACTGCTTTTGAACGAGGTACGGGCACTATGAGTTTTTGGTTATGCCTTTCGGACTCACTAATGCACCTGCTATTTTTATGGATCTGATGAATCAAATTTTCAGTTAGTATTTGGATCGGTTTGTAGTAGTGTTTATAGATGATATTCTGATCTACTTCAGAGATGAAACCGAGCATGCTGAGCACCTGAGACTTGTGCTACAAACTTTTCGAGATAAACAGTTGTATGCAAAGTTTAGCAAATGTGAGTTTTGGTTGAGTGAAGTCGGTTTTTGGGCCACGTTGTTTCAGTATCAGGTATTCGGGTTGATCCAAATAAAATATCGGCTATACTTGATTAGAAACCACCGAAAAATATTTCTAAAATTCGAAGCTTTCTAGGACTTACTGGTTACTACAGACGATTTGTGAAAGGTTTTTCTATAATAGCTACCCCGTTGACAAAGCTATTACAAAAAGATGTTAGATTTGAATGGTCGAAAAAGTGTCAGAAAAGTTTTGATCAGTTGAAAGCTCTTTTGACCGAAGCTCCAGTGTTAGTCTAGCCTGAATCGGGTAAAGAATTTGTTGTTTATAGTGATGCATCTTTGAATGGTTTGGGTTGCGTTTTGATGCAGGAATGCAAAGTCGTAGCTTATGCTTCGAGATAATTGAAGCCACACGAAAGAAATTACCCGATGCATGATTTAGAGCTAGCAGCCATTATGTTCGCGATAAAGATATGGCGTCATTATCTATTCGGTGAGAAATGTCATGTTTATTCAGATCACAAGAGTTTGAAGTATTTGATGACTCAGAGAGATTTGAACCTGAGACAACACAGATGGTTATAGCTGTTGAAAGATTACGAATTAGTGATTGATTATCATCCGGGAAAAGCTAATACTGTTGTGGATGCTTTAAGTCGAAAGTCATTATTTGCTCTTCGTGTGTTGAACTCGCATATGGTTATGTTAGATGATGGTTCGGTAGTAGCTGAATTAAAAGCAAGACCGTTGTTTATTTAACAAATTTTTGACGCTCAGAAAGTTGACAGAGATTTGTTGGCAAGACAAGCTCAGTGTGAAAGCAACGTTGAGTCAGAGTTTCGAATTGATGAGAATGACTTCTTGAAGTTCAAAGATCGAATATGTGTTCCAAAAAATTCGGATTTGATTCAGATGATATTGAATGAAGCTCACAGTAGTCGATTATCTGTTTATCTGGGTAGCACGAAAATGTATAACGATCTGAAATAGTTTTATTGGTGGCCTAGTATGAAACAGGACATATCTGAATTTTTCTCAAAGTGCTTAGTTTGTCAGCAAGTAAAGGCCGAACATCAGGTGCCTTCTGGGTTACTTCAGCCGATCATGATACCTGAATAGAAATGGGACAAAATTACTATGGATTTTGTATCCGGCTTGCCTATTTCACCGAGCAAGAAAGATGCAATTTGGGTTATAGTGGATAGACTAACCAAATCAGCTCACTTTTTTCCAGTTTGTACGGACTATTCGCTTGATAAGCTTGCTGAGTTGTATGTATCTCAAATTGTGAGATTACATGGTGTGCCGATTTCCATTGTTTCGGACAGAGACCCAAGATTCACGTTGCAGTTCTGGAAGAAATTGCAAGATGCTTTAGGTACTAAATTACATTTTAGCACAGCTTTTCATCTGCAGACAGATGGTCAGTCTGAACGAACCATTCAGATACTTGAGGATATGTTGAGATGTTGCGTCCTCAAGTTTGAAGGTACTTGGGAACGATACTTACATCTGATTGAATTTGCTTACAATAATAGTTTTCAATCTAGTATCAAAATGGCACCCTACGAAGCTTTGTACAGTCGTAAATTTCGTAGACCATTATAGTGGACCGAGCTCAATGAAACTAAGATACACGGGGTTGATTTGGTTAAAGAGACTGAACGAAAAGTGGCAGTGATCCGTGATAGTTTGAAAGTTGCATCAGATCGTCAAAAGTCATACGCGGATTTGAAATGTAAAGACATTGAGTTTCAGTTCGGAGACCGGGTATTTTTGAAAGTTTTCCGTGGAAGAAAGTGCTTCGATTTAGACGTAAAGGCAAATTAAGTCCGAGGTTCATCGGACCGTATGAGATCATTGAACGTGTCGGGCCTGTTGCTTATAGATCAAGGTTGCCTTCTAAACTAGAAAAGATACACAATGTATTTCATGTTTCGATGCTTCGTAGATATAGATCTGATCCGTCACATGTGATTGCCCCGTCTGAGATTGAAATTTGATCTGATATGACGTACGAGGAGGAACCGATCCGTATCTTAGCTCGTGAAGTGAAAGAGTTGAGAAACAAGAAAATTTCGTTAGTAAAAGTATTATGGAATCGACATGGAATAGAAGAGGCTACGTGGGACCTTAGGATTCAATGACACAACAATATCCGACTCTGTTTAATGGTAATATTTTCGGGGACGAAAATCCCTAAGGGGGGAGAGTTGTAACAGTCCGAATTTGACCCTAATCGGAACGGTTATTTTGGGACCACGAATCTGAGTCCAAATAATAATTAAATATTATTTTTTGTATTAATTATATATGAATTAGTATGTGTAAAATTTTCGTATAAAAATTTGACTGTTTGTGTGTTTAATTTAATAAAAAGGATTAAATCGCATAAGTGGTAAAAGTAGCCATTTATTTAATCAAGTGGCTAAATTGAATTGTTTCCTTTTGCATGTGGATTTATGTGGAAAATAAGCCAAAAGTTTGTGTTAGGGGACGGTAACATGAATATTTTGTGCTTATATATGTGTAATTTTATAAGTTATATTAATAATATATTATAAAAACATTATAATAAAATATTAAAGGCATTAAAAAAAAGAAAGCCATAATTTTATGCTTATCATTCTTTCAAAACCGAAGCAAAGAAAAGAAAAATAAAATTAGAAAAACTTAGGGCATTCGGTCATCTTTAAGCTCAATCCAAGTTATGTTTGATTTCGGTTTTTGATAATTTTTCCGTTTTTGAGATCGTTGCTATGAAATGTACAAGACCCATGCTTTAATTTTTGAGTTTGATGAATATTTTGAGTTGAGCTATTGTTGATAGTTCATTGTTTATGTTGTTTAAGGATGAATTATGAAATATATGTGTTAGATTAATATGTTTTGTCTTTGGATTTTTGATGAATTTGAGTATTTTGGGCTAAATTGCAAAAATAATTTTTGGGGACTAAAATGTGAAAAAAATTTAAATGCATGGACTGATATGATTATAAGGAAGATTCGGCCTAGCTATGTTGTTGTGAGATTTTGCATATTTTGTGTTTTGTGCAATAGGGACTAAATTGTAAAAATGTAAAAATTAGGGGTAAAAATGTAATTTGCCCATTAGTGTGTTTTTGGACTAAATTGAATGAAAATTTATTTGAGTGAGCTTATTTTGAACATGTTTAGATCAAGAACAAAAGAAAACGGACTTGAATCGGGGAAAAGCGAAAATAATCGAATAGCCGATTTCTATTGTCCGACGATATCCGAGGTAAGTCTCTAAGCAAATAATCATCGTAAACTATTTATGTAATTGGGTATGTGCTGAAATTTGGAATCATCATAATTATATATGAATTAGCCGAATTTGGCTAAGTATAATATTCGATTCGGATAGGTTACTGGATGATATGTGTTATTTGAATGTACGTACAATAAGTTCGAAATGAGTAAAAGGTTCGATATATGAAATGATTCATGTGAGAAATCTTAAAGTATTATTATTCAGGCTTTGAGCCTAGCAAGCCTTGGGGTGGTGAACTTATCGGGCTTTGTGCGTAGCAGGCTTATTACCGGTGTGTGATTCAGGCTTATGCCTAGCAAGTTTTATACCGGTGATCTATAATATGAGTTTATGTTTATGAAATGATTGAGTTATGGTGGCCATTGAACAAGCAAAAGCTTATTTAAATGAATTAGATTACATTCGGCCATAAGGTATGTATTTACATAAGTACATGTTATATGTGATGATTATCGAATAAGTAAGTTGATAGATAATGTGTTGGTATATTTGGCATCTTGGATATGTGGGATTACTTTATATGTACATAAAAATTGTTATTTGGTTGTATATGGAAGTATATATACATATAAATATTTATTAATCGATGTGCCTTTGATAAGTTTTACATTTAAAGTAGATATTGATGAATGTATTGGCTATGAAAGGATATAGGCATTCGGCTATAATAATTTATATGTGTTATGTTATTAATTTAATGTTACAATTAGTTCGGTTTAATTTGATTGATTATCCAATTGATTTATTAAGTTTGCTTAAGGCTTACTAAGCTAAGTTAGCTTGCTCTGTGTGTTTGTTATTTGGTTTTATAGATTTTGGTCAAGCTACGAGCTCAGGGGATCATCAACGAAATCATCTACACTATTGACTTATTTTGGTACCTTTAAAGTTTAGATTTAGGACTTAAGGCATGTATGGGCTAGTTAAATAATAGAAGACATTTTGATGTTGTAATTATAGGCCATGCGAAAATGGCTTGATCTTAATGTCAAATGTTCTAATGCTTATGTTTTAATCATGTTATATGTATTTGTTTTGCTTGGTTTAAAAGTGTGGTTGCTATGTGAATTCATTATAAGCATAAATATATATATATATATATATGATTTGTTATGTGGTAATCTTAAAAGTCACAAGTTGTGTTTTGGAAGTTGATATAAGTGATTGTTGAATATGTTTGGATTGAATCGATTATGTCTTACTATTGAGGTGTAAAATTGAATATGAATAAATTTAGAGTTCATTTTTTATTGTAGCTTTTATATTCGACAACATGATGTAATTATATGTTTGGGTTGGCATATTCGGTCATAATATATATATATATATATATGTTCTTGTAGGATTATAATTTAGGTTTTTATATCTTGGATTATGAGAGTTACATTTTTTTATCTTGTCGATTCGATTATATTTTATAAATGAACCGTATATATATATATATATAAAAAGGATATGTATGAATAATGTCATTAAGTGATATCATGCTTTAATAATGTGTTTGCAAGCATGTGTATATTCGGCTAGATGATGAGAAAATATGTTATGTATTTTGAATTGACATATTCGCTTATGGTACATATATATGCATGTATATTAAGTTTAAATTTAGATGTTCAAGCTTTGGAAGACATATTTGGTATAATTGGATGTAATTATGTACATCTAGATGTTGTGATTTAAGTTTTGTATAGATGTGTGAGCAAGTGGTATATTTGAGCAGGTTTAAGTGAAATCCTATTCAAAAATATATGTATGTTTAGTTTGGTATTTGACAACTTGCTTTAGCAGACTAAAAATGAGCATGTGCAGGTTCAAATACTGAATCTTATTTGATCACATGAGTTGAAATCTTTGTATTTGATGAAAAATGTTTAGATGAGAATTGGTTAATGGTTATGAGATATGCTTGAGATGGGTTAAGTATACTAAGATTAAGTATTATTATTTACAATGCTTTCGATTTTTACTATATGAGTAGAAAAATTTTTGTTATGACTTGTGTTATTTTCGGTAATGCCTTTATAACCCTAATTCGGCGATGGACACGGGTTTAAGGTGTTACAGTATTATTACATAAATCCTTCATAGAAATTGAGTTTCTTGTCATACATTGCTCAGTGTGTAGTGGACTATTCTGGTCAGTGTAAAACTCAAATAGTCATTGGCTTCATTGTATCCTCGAGGTTAATTTGCTTGGAACTCATTTGCACACCGATGATAGGTGGGGGCGAATATAACCTTAAAGATAGTAGCTTGATACACACATTGGAGCCTTGTCGTATTTCTTCTTCAGTTCGAGTTCCGTTCGTGTGTTCGAAATTTTCTTCACCGGAGATTTGTACTAACAATTTTAAGGTTATAATTCATGATGACTACCACAACACATTAAAGTGGAACACTAAGAGAGTTGGCTTCCAATTTTGTCAAGCTTGATCAGTTTGATGGTGGCAATTTTCAACGATGGCAGAAAAAGATGCACTTCTTATTATCAACTTTGAATATTGCTTATGTTTTGGATACTCCAAGACCTGAAGAGACTGAAAAAGAACCTGTTGCTGAGAAAGACCAAAATGGGACAATGCTGATTACATGTGCATGGGCCACATATTGAATGGTTTATCTGATGGTTTGTTCGACACCTACCGAAATGAGGTCACTGCTAAAGAATTATGGGAGAAATTGGAGACAAGATACATGACCGAAGATGTTACAAGTAAGAAATTTCTTGTCAGTCATTTCAATAATTATCAAATGGCTGATGGTCGTTCTGTTATGGAAAAATTCTGTGATATTGAAAAGATGCTGAATCAATTGAAGCAATATGATGTGAACATGGATGAAATGATTATTGTATCCTCTATAATAGACAAACTTCCTCCATCTTGGAAAGACTTTAAAAGAAGTCTAAAACATAAGAAAGAAGAAATATCTCTTAAAGCTTTGGCAAATCATCTTCGTATTGAAGAAGAATATCGAAAGCAAGATCAGAATCTAAATTCTGAAAATGCTAAAGTACATGTTACGGAGGAAGTACAAACTACTAAACCATTTAAGAGAAAATTCAAACAGACTAATAAAGCACCTAAGTTCAAAAAGAAACAAAAGAGCTCATGCTATCATTGTGGTAAGCCGGGACATTTCAAGAATGAATGTCAATTTTTAAAGAAGAAATCATTTTCTAAGGCTAATAATAATGAAAATTTCGTTGCAATGATATTTAAAATTAATATGGAACAAGATGATAATACATGGTGGATTGATACAGGAGCAACCAAACATGTGTGCAAAGACAAAAGCATGTTCACAAAGTTCACACAATGTAAAAATCACAATGTCTTGTACATGGGAAATTCTTTAACCATAGCAATCAAAAGCAACGGGTCTGTTGAACTACAATTCACTTCTGGAAAGGTTTTAACCTTAAATGATATATAATATGTACCAAAAGTTAGAAAGAATTTAGTGTCTGGAAGCCTGTTGAACAAGTTTGGTTTCAAACTTGTTTTTGAGGCTTCTAAGGGAGGAATTTTTGTAGGGAAAGGATATATGTATGAGAGTATGTTCAAAATGAACATTATTAATAAGAATAAAATACTATTTCATTTATATGGTTGAATCTTTTTGTTTATGACATTATAGATTAGGTCATTTGAATTATAGAAAATTGAATGACATGCATAAGTTAGATTTAATTCTTGTTTCAATAATAATATTGAAAAATGCAATACATTTATGTGACTAAAATACAAGAAACCCTTTCCTAAGGTTAAAAGAAAAACAAAATTGCTTGATTTAATACATAGTGATTTATGTGACATGCATAATACTCCTACATTAGGTCGAAAGAAATATTTTGTTACTTTTATTGATGATTGTTCTAGATATTGTTATGTATATTTATTGCATTCAAAAGATGAAGCGCTTGATAAATTTAAAGTTTATAAATCTGAAGTTGAAATTCAATGTGAATCATTTATCAAGTGCTTAAGATCAGATAGAGGTGGAGAATACTATAATCCAAGTTATTTTGAATCCACTGGGATTGTCCATCAAGTTTCAGTGTAACACCCCTAACCCGAAATCGTCGTCGGAATAGGGTTAAGAGGCATTACCAAACAATTAGAACATTTCACTTTAATTTAACGACACAAAGTCAATCATCAATCAAACATATTCAAATACTAGCATATAGTCCCTTATCGAGGTTTACGAGACCTTAAACACGTATTAGAAAGAGGTCGGGACTAAACCAAACACTTACGAAAATTTTCAAAATTTTATATATTCTTCAATACTAAAAAGGTCACACGCCCGTGCAGTCAGGCCGTGTGCCTCACACGACTACCAGACACGCCCATGTGTCCAGGACGTGCCAAAACAGAGCCTATATACTGACTTGTTCCCACGGCCACTAGGCACGCCCGTGTGCCATGGCCTTGTAAAATTAAGCTAGC
Source organism: Gossypium rotundifolium (assembly GCA_025506655.1). NCBI lineage: Eukaryota > Viridiplantae > Streptophyta > Magnoliopsida > Malvales > Malvaceae > Gossypium > Gossypium rotundifolium. The sequence goes on along the minus strand of CP106725.1, from coordinate 9,193,886 downwards.
TACTGACTTGGTCACACAGCCACCAGGCACGCCCGTGTGCCACGACCGTGTAACCTGCCCAGGCATACATCGATGTGGCCCTTGAGCCACATGGCAGAGGCACACGCCCGTGTCTCTAGGTTGTGTATGCAAAATAGGCCATTTGGAAGGCCAATTTGCCACCCACATAAGGGTCATCTCTACAAGCACAAATCTCATGTATTTAAACATCAATTGGCAACCAAAACATACCATCATATACACCAAATAATCATCAACAACATCATCCATTTCCTTACTCAAAATCAACACAAATAAGTCCCTCCAAATACCAATTTCACAACCTAAAGTATACAAGTTAAGCATCATGTAATTCTTACTACAATTCGCATTTAATCCATCATTCTCATCAACCAAATAATCATGAAATATACCATATTCATGCTCATTAATAAATATAACATCATTCAACTTCCAAGCCAAATCACATGGGAAGGATTAAGCATTTCAAAACATGCCATAACTTCTAGCCTATACATGTTATATTTCAACTATATACATCTTTCCAAAAGTACCCAAAAATAGATTGCCAATAGTGTGATAGTGATACTGACGATTCCTTAATCTGAGCTAGCCTTACTGACACTGTAAAACAGAGAAACAAATCACACAGTAAGCTTTCAAAAGCTTAGTAAGTTCGTAATATAATACATATTACTCAATAATACCACATCAATACGTAATTAAACCATCACATAGATAAATTGCACAATTAGGCTCAGACGTCGAAATATCGAAACGGTCGATTAATCAAGCACTTTGTCTTTGCCTCGATATCGATCCGAACTTCTCCTTTCTTAGTCTATACATATTCAAATTTAATTCATTCAATTTAATCCAAACACACACATTTAGGGAATTTACAAAATAACCCTCACATTTTTACATTTCGACACTTTAGTCCTTATTTCACAAAATCATCAAATTCACATAATTTCTTTTCATATAAGCCGAGCTGAATTTCCTTTGTGTTCATACAAGCCCACACATTTTATTTATTTCACATTTTAGCCCTACAATTTATACTTTTCTCAATTTAGCCCAAGATACTCAATTTCACCAAAAATTCAAAGACAAAATATGTTTATTCTTCACATATCTTCCATATTTCGCTATCAACTAACACATAGCTCAAGCATTTATCAATGGCATATCTCAAATCACCATCAATCTTTAAAATTAAAGCATGGGCTAGCTAGAGCATAAAGCAACAATCACAAAAACGTAAAAATGATCAAAAAATGATCAAAACACATACCTTGATTAAGAACAACAATGGCCGAATATTTTAGGCCCTAACTCTTTCTTTTCTTCTTCAATTTCGATGGATGGATGAATATAATGGGCAAAATTTTATGTTTTGTTTTATTATATTAACATTAAAATAAAGTTTACCATTTTGCCCTTCATTAAAACATTATAAATTCACCTAATATATACCCATTTATATCCATCTCCTCTATTAATGGTCCATTTACAACATAAGGACCCCTCATTTAAAAAGCCATGATAATTTAGCACTTTAACAATCAGCACACAAGTTTTACAATTTACGTGATTTAGTCCTTTCTCACAATTTGACACACAGTCGATAAAATTTTCACACGAAACTTTCACACATGCTCAATCACACATTATAAACATCGAAAATAATTTTAAATTATTTCTCTGACCTCAAATTTATGGTCTCGAAACCACTGTTCTGACTAGGGTCTAAACCGGGCTGTTACAACTCTCCCCCCTTAGGGATTTTCGTCCCCGAAAATCTTACCAATAAACAGATATGGATATTGCTCTCTCATAATGTTCTCAGGCTCCCACATAGCCTCTTCAACTCTGTGTTTGTGCCACAACACTTTCACTAAAGAAATTCTTTTATTTCTCAACTCTTTGATCTCTCGTGCCAAAATTCGAATCGGTTCTTCACTATATGACAAATCTAACTGAATTTCAACCTCAGTAGGAGCAATCACATGAGACGGATCAGACCTGTATCGTCGAAGCATCGATACATGAAAGACGTTAGGAATTTTCTCTAATTCATCTGGTAATGGCAATATACAAGCAACCGGCCCAACTCGTTCAATGATCTCATACGGTCCTATGAACCTCAGACTCAACTTGCCTTTTCGGCCAAATCGAAGTATTTTCATCCACAGAGACACTTTCAGAAATACTTTGTCACCAATTTTAAATTCGATATCCTTCAATTTCAAGTCTGCATAAGACTTCTGATGATCTGAGGTCGCTTTCAAACTGTCATGAATCACTTTCACTTTCTACTCAGTCTCTTTTATTAGATCAATCCCGTGAATCTTATTCTCACTCAGCTCAATCCAATACAATGGAGCTCGACATTTTCAACCGTAAAGAGCCTCATACGGTGCTATTTTAATACTAGATTGAAAATTGTTATTATATGCAAATTCTATCAACGGTAAATGGTTTTCTTATGTACTTTCAAACTCAAGTACACAACACCTCAACATATCTTCAAGAACCTGAATGATCCGCTTAGATTGTCCATCCGTTTGTGGATGAAATGCAATGCTGAAATGCAATTTTGTGCCTAAAGCCTCTTGTAATTTCTTCCAAAATCGCGAGGTAAATATCGGATCTCTGTCAGATACAATAGATAGTGGCACCCGTGCAATCTTACAATCTCAGTAATATATAATTCAGCCAATCTATCAAGTGAATAATATGTTCTCACCAGAACGAAATGAACTGATTTCGTCAATCTGTCAACTATCACCCAGACTGCATCTTTCTTTCCCAGAGACAAAGGAAATCCGGACACAAAGTCAATCGTGATTCTCTCCTATTTCCACTCAGGAATCATAAACGGTTTAACAAACCGGATGGAACCTGATGTTCATGTAATACCCCAAACCCGGCCCATTCGTTACGACCGAATTTGAAATGCCAGTGCGAAAAACGTTTAAAAAATATCCTGACTTGTGGTGGAACTTGAAAATTTTGTTCTTATTCAAAATCCATGTCCATTTAAAAATTTTAAATAATATAAGCTTGATAAAAATATCCGAATTAAAACTTTGTTATATATATAGATTCAAGAAAAATAAAACCCTTTTGCGAAAGATATCTCAATTGTCAATCCATATTAAAACATAATAATAAAGATACTTAAAAAAATACTTAAATACTTTAACTGGGCCTTATTACAATTAATAATTGATTCAAAGTACTTAATAATAAACTGATTGAAATAATCAAAACGTCTTCTGCATGGGCCACCTCGTATCCACTCCAACCCGGTCCGATCATCATATCACCTGCGATGTTTGATAAATAATTGGGTGAGTCATACAGACTCAGTGTGTAATTAAACCACTGAATTCCACCCACATGTTAACCCCATATTAACCCATATATCAGATAACAAATATTATATTCATATATTACCACATTCTGGGCTTGGCCCACATTCATATCACATTCATATAATAGTGTAAATAACCATATGTTTCCACATACTGGGCTTGGCCCATTACCACATTATTCCACATATCATATACTGGGCTGGGCCCATTTCTCATTAATACCTCATTTCACAGGTCACATAGAATTATGCAAAGTGCGCCCAACCCAATCCTAGGGTCCATCCGCTACACACCCCCTTATCCAGCCTACCACACACCAGGGGATTAATAAATCACCCTCTCCTTTTCACTTCAAAAGGCAATCAATGCCGTCCACGTGCAATTAAGCACAATAATCCACAACGCACCTCAGTCAGCGCCAATCCACGATGTAGCCGTAGCTAACACCAAAACCACAATGGGACACATAGTCACTCATCAACCACGATATGGCACATAGCCTATATCAACCACGATGAGGCACAGAGCTACTCATCAAGCCACGCGAACTAAATCGCAAATAATCCACAACGTGACCTCAGTCAACGTCAATCCACGATGTAGCTCAAGGCTAACATCAAACCACGTACTCGAAGTACACCCGCACCTTCTTTCATATCCCAACCCATGCACATGTAACATAAATAATGATATAATGTAATGATGTATGAGCACGTTCATCAAGCATAGTCAAAACACATATTCATATTAATAATCACATATCATCAGGTTTGGTACTTACCGGATTATCGACATAACCCTTTAAGGGTATCCATCTCATAACTTTTACTGCACTTGTTAGTACATAATCAACACATACAGATATAGCAAAAAACCCCAGAAAACAGTGGGTTAATCACACACCTGACTATTTAGCGAAATCCCGAACTATTTGATTCTAACACGATGAACGGGGTTTTTCCTCCTCTCTTAATGCCGATTTGGTCTCCTACCAAATCCCGGAGGCTTTGGTTATCTCTGCCGATTTACCCCTAACATCCATAGATAGAATCGGTCATCCATTAAATACTAAATATGGCCTATGGCCGAATATTACTCACCACCTACCAAACTTACTCGAATCCCAAAACTGCACTTGTCTTATAGAATTGTCGAGATCCCTATATGTCACATATTAGAATCGGCTATTAACAATAATCCATAACAATTGGCCCTTGGCCGAAACTACATAGGCTTACCTTGATTGCTCCAAATCCCGAAAACTCCTCTAATGCTCCTCTTGTCTGCTATATACAAAAGATACATTGGTAAGGCACTATGAACATTCGGCCATGTTCTAAAAAAAACCAAGGCCTCCCTCACTTGGTTTCGGCACACTAATAGAAAAGAACCCAAACTAATTGCTTAAAGAGAGCATACTTACCAACGATTAAGACAAGGAAAGAGTAATGATGACCCTCCTTAGAGATTCAAATAGCTTGAGAATGGTACCGGTATTTCGGCACTTTAATGGTGGAAAGAAAACGAATAGAGAATGGGGCTATAAGGTTTGGCTATGGCTTCCAAAAGAAGATGGAACATTCAGCTATCAAAAGGGTAAGTATTCACAATCGGCTTATAGATTTCAAAAAGAGAAGAGAATAAAAAGAGACTTATGGCGTATAGCATTTTGGCAAAGAAAAGTAGTAAGGAAAAGATGAAAGAACCCACCTTGATAGCCTCCCTAAATTAGGCTAATGACCAAAAGAAAATATGTTGAACATTTGATGGTTTTCGGCACAGAGGGAGAATGAAAAGAGAGGAACAATTTTCAAATAAAAGAAAATAAAAGAAGAAAAGAATAGCCAAAAGATGGTCACCCCTATTTAACAAATTCGGCACACCTACCTCTTTCACACTTCCAAGCCGAAATTTGCTACCCCAAGGAGTCCTATATTCGGCCATTGCTCATCCAATATCAAATCCCAATTTAATCTCTTATCTTCCCATTAAAATAACTCAACCTTTATCACTTCATTAAAAAAAATAATCAAACAACCATTATCCCTATCTACCTATTTAAACTAAATAAAATAAATCTACACTTATCCTACTTTTTAGCCAAATTAAAAAATAAAGCAAGCCTTATCTTTATCCTCTAATCACCTACTCAAAATAAATAAAATAAACAACAACTTATCCCCTATTCTTAGCCAATAATAATAAAAATAAAACCAAGCATTATCCTTATCATTTGAGAGTCCATATGCCGTCCCACTACTCACCCTGCTGTTGACGTCAAAAGCCAAAAATAAAAGCCTCAAAACTTTCGCTTCCCACGCGACTCGAACTCATGACTCGCACCCAACTTGTGGCGTCATTTCCAAAGCTTTAAGTGGCGCCTTGCAGCCACTTTAACAAGCAGGTTCTTATGCTATAGATCCCTTACAAATTTTCTTAAGACTTCCTTGACTAGCTTCCCCTTTTTACCTCGGCGCAAAAGCAAAATAAAAGCCACCCATTGCTGCCCCCGAGTTTCAAACACGAGACCTGCTGGAAACACCACACGCTACCAGCCACTTTACTGCTAGCTCCTTTGCATCATAAACTCCTAACAATTCTTTTTAAGACCTTCTTCTCCCTTAACGCCAATCTTGCAAAAATAAAACACGCCCACGCCACCAACGGGATTCGAACCAAGGCCCTTGTCCAGGCGTCATCCCAGGCCCTTAAGTGGCGCATGGAAGCCACTTTACCAAGGCACTGTTTTATGCCAAACACGCCTAAGATTTTTCCCTTAAGGCCTCCCAGCCTTGCTCCCTTCAGCACGTAAAAAGAAAAGCCCATTGCTTCCCACGCTCGAACCACGTCCGGCTAGCTCCTTGAGGCGTCACTCCCCAAGCACTAAGTGGCGCCTCTAGCCAATTTACCACTTGGATTTCTTGTGTCCTAAACTCCCCAAAAATTTCTTAAGGCCTCTTCACCTAATTTCCCTTTTCACTTAAAATTCCAACATTTTCCAAAGTTTTTCCCTTCACCTAAAGTTCTCAAAACTCCTAAAATATATCCAAACACACTCCAAGCCTACTATCACTTGAATTATGCATTAAATGCATAACCCTAATCTAGGATGTTACAGTTCTACCTCCTTAAAAATAATTTCGTCCTCGAAATTACTTACTAACTAATTTGAACAATCCTACTCATCACACGACGCTTACGCTGCGCACTCTGATCTTAATAAAACTTTCTTACCTTCTAGGCACAGTCTTAAAGTTCACATCCAAGGTTTCATACACTTCACTAGCAATACAACAATGAACTATCTCTAAAGTAATAAATAATATTCCAAAAATAAGGAACTTACCCGCTATCACATCCTTGGTTGTCTCACATTCGAACCTTCAGCTCCTCTACCGGGTGTTCCACAACCTTGGCCGGAACCATTTCCTCCATGGTTTGGACCACGAACCTTCGTTTCTTGAGGACAATTCTTAACCAAATGAGCCATAGATCCACATCGAAACATACCTTACTATTACCCCAACACTCTCCTGTGTGAGTTCTCCCATACTGAGCACATAGACTACTCCGATTCTCAGAAACTAGCACAGGTGCACGTATAGAATTCTCGATCCTTGGTCTTTTCTGAACATCTCCAAATAATGCTGACGGTCTAAAACTTCTCTTATTCTCGTTCCTATTCTTTTCTCGGTTTTCTCTTACAGTCTTCTTAACTTCTTCAGCAATCCGAGCTTTCTCCACTAGAATGGCAAAGTCTCTTTCTCTGTGCGGAGCAATCAACTCTTACAACCCATCTCGTAGCCCATCTTCGAACCGGATACACCTTTCGTAATCAGTAGCCACGATCCCTTTGGCGTACTGACTTAACCGCACAAATTCAGCTTCATATTCTGCTACCGACTTGCTTCCTTGAACCAAGTTTAGAAACACCTTTCTCTGCGAGTCTAAGTAGCTAGCTCCAACGTACTTCCCTTCAAACTTAAGCTTAAAATATTCCCAATCCACTCGGTCTGTCGGGGCACTTTGTCTGACAGTGAACCACTATCGATAAGCTTTATATCGGAACAACGAGACAGCACCTTTCAGCTTCCTCAGGAGTACAGTCCAAATCGTCCATGATTCTTTCGACTGCCTCAACCAATACTCCGCTATTCGGAGCTACTCCGGATACTCCTCTAAAAACCTCAGCTCCGCTCTACCTAAGTCTTTTCGACACTGATTTTCGAGCTCTATTTCCCACACTAGCTCTTACCACTCGTTCGAGCACTCGTAGCATAGCCCGCGATACTGCGTCATCTTTTCCTATCTGATCTTGTTCCTCCGAGCCCACTGCTAGCGGCGGCACTTCATTTTTTGACCCATGGCCAGACCCTACTAGTTCCGACACAGCCATTCTACCTCTACCGCGTCCACGACGACCACGTCCCCTAGGACTCATCTCTAACGTCGCGATTTAATCTGATTAAGAAGTTTTATTCATTAGTATTTGTTCCACTGTTTAACCGCGAACAATTTTATGAAAAGAAATTCTAGAAGTGGTTCTTTCGATCGAACAAAGTTTCAGTTCAAGTTCACTACTCTAATTCAGAGAGTCACATCCATTCCTCAATGGAGGCACATTCATTCATCAACAAGAACACATTCATTCAGTGGTATCTACCACACACATTCACTATTCAGACATTTCTGCCTGTTTCTATCCCAGGGGTATTTTCGTCATTTATCCTACAGGGTATTTTGGTAATAAATCAAGATCAATTTAAAAATCTTTATAAACCAAAGGTATTTCAAAAACTCAGGGTAATCTTGAAAATTTGTTTTCCAAATCAGAGGTATTGCCAAAAATTTCAGAAATCGGGGTTATTTCGGTAATTTTAGAAGTTAGGGGCATTTCCGTAAATTTTCCAAATCAGGATATCTTGATATTTGTAAAACAAAAGTTTTTGGTATTTTTTTAAAGTAGAAACATTTTAGCAAAAGCCGAGGGTATTTTTGAAAATCTTAAAAACTAAGGGCATTTTAGTAATTTACAACACAGAGGCATTTTAGTAATTTTCCCAAATCAAAGTACATTGACTTTTTGCAAAATAGAGTTTTTTTGGACACTTTTGCAAGATAGAGAAATTTTATTAAAATCAAGGGTAATATGGTATTTTTAGAAACCAAGGGCATTTTCGTAATTCTTCCACCAGGGGCATTTTAGTAATTTGGCAATTCGAAAAATTTTTCGAGAAATTTTTCAAAATAGATTTTGTTACAAATCGAAGGGGTAATTTAAGCATTTAAAAACTAGGGTTTTTATAAAAAATTTACGGCTAGTCCCTTTCGGGTTTTAGTTTCTGGGTTTAGCCTATGAATAAGTCCTCTTGTTAGGGTGAACCGTAGCTACGCACCAGGTAGGATTCGAGTAAAGAGGAGGTGAGTCGCTAGGACTGCTTAAGTACCAAGCTCTTACTGAATCCACTCCTAGACATGCGCACAATGGTTGCCACACCTTAACTCAGCGACTTACTTCACAGGTTTGTTTAATAGTCCTTAAATCTTATGCATGTGTTTGAGTGCACTAGCCCTAGGGTTCAATAGCCCTAATATTCTAATCTACGAGCCCAAATAAGCCCATAACAATTCACATAAACAATCACTTCAATAATTAGAAGTACCTACCCGGTGGACTTGGTAGGAGATCTGAGTGCCATGCCGAATAACTCAAATAAAAGTCCATATTTTGAAAAGCCTATTTTTGAAAACATTTTTGGACCCAAAACCCTCAAAGCCGAGTTTTGAATCGGGCTCTAATACCAAACTGCAACAACCCAAACCCGGCCCATTCGTTACGACTGAATTTGAAATGCCACTGCAAAAAACGTTTAAAAAATATCCTGACTTATGGTGGAACTTGAAAATTTTGTTCTTATTCAAATACCATGTCCATTTAAAAATTTTAAATAATATAAGCTTGATAAAAATATCTGAATTAAAACTTTGTTATATATATAGATTCAAGAAAAATAAAACCCTTTTAGAAAGATATCTCAATTGTCAATCCATATTAAAACATAATAATAAAATACTTAAAAAATACATAAATACTTTAACTGGGCCTTATCACAATTAATAATTAAATCAAAGTACTTAATAATAAACTGATTGAAATAATCAAAAGCGTCTTACAGATGGGCCACCTCGTATCTAATCCAACCCGGTCCGATCATCATATCACCTGCGATGTTTGATAAATAATTGGGTGAGTCATACAGACTCAGTGTGTGATTAAACCACTGAATTCCACCCACATGTTAACCCCATATTAACCCATATATCAGATAACAAATATCATATTCACATATTACCACATTCTGGGCTTGGCCCATATTCATATCACATTCATATAATAGTGTAAATAACCATATGTTTCCACATACTGGGCTTGGCCCATTGCCACATTATTCCACATATCATACATTGGGCTGGGCCCATTTCTCATTAATACCTCATTTCACAGGTCACATAGAATTATGCAAAGTGCACCCAACCCAATCCTAGGGTCCATCCGCTACACACCCCCTTATCCAGCCTACCACACACCAGGGGATTAATAAATCACCCTCTCCTTTTCACTCCAAAAGGCAATTCATGCCGTCCACGTGCAATTAAGCACAATAATCCACAACGCGACCTCAGTCAGCACCAATCCACGATGTAGCCGTAGCTAACACCAAAACCACGATGGGACACATAGTCACTCATCAACCACGATATGGCACATAGCCTATATCAACCACAATGAGGCACAGAGCTACTCATCAAGCCACGCGAACTAAATCGCCAATAATCCACAACGTGACCTCAGTCAACGTCAATCCACGATGTAGCACAAGGCTAACATCAAACCACGTACTCGAAGTACACCCGTACCTTCTTTCATATCCCAACCCATGCACATGTAACATAAATAATGATATAATGTAATGATGCATGAGCACGTTCATCAAGCATAGTCATAACACATATTCATATTAATAATCACATATCATCAGGTTTGGTACTTACCGGATTATCGACATACCCCTTTAAGGGTATCCATCTCATAACTTTTACTGCACTTGTTAGTACACAATCAACACATACAGATATAGCAAAAAACCTCGGAAAACGGTGGGTTAATCACACACCTGACTATTTAGCGAAATCTCGAACTATGTGATTTTAACACGATGAACGGGGTTTTTCCACCTCCCTTAATGCCGATTTGGTCTCCTACCAAATCTCGGAGGCTTTGGTTATCTCTGCCGATTTACCCCTAACATCCATAGATAGAATCGGTCATCCATTAAATACTAAATATGGCCTATGGCCGAATATTACTCACCACCTACCATGCTTACTCGAATCCCGAAAATGCACTTGTCTTATAGAATTGTCGAGATCCCTATATGTCACATATTAGAACCGACTATTAACAACAATCCATAACAATTGGCCCTTGGCCGAAACTACATAGGCTTACCTTGATTGCTCCAAATCCCGAAAACTCCTCTAATGCTCCTCTTGTCGGCTATATACAAAAGATACATTGGTAAGGCACTATGAACATTCGGCCATGTTCTAAAAAAAAATCAAGGCCTCCCTCACTTGGTTTCGGTACACTAATAGAAAAGAACCCAAACTAATTGCTTAAAGAGAGCATACTTACCAACGATTAAGACTAGGAAAGAGTAGCCACAGCCCCTCCTTAGAGATTCAATACTTGAGAATGGTACTTGGTATTTCGGCACTTTAATGGTGGAAAGAAAACGACTAGAGAATGGGGCTATAAGGTTGGCTATGGCTTCCAAAGAAGATGGAACATTCGGCTATCAAAAGGGTAAGTATTCATAATTTGACTTATAGATTTCAAAAGAGAAGAGAATAAAAAGAGACTTATGGCATATGGCGTTTTGGCAAAGAAAAGTAGTAAGGAAAAGATGAAAGAACCCACCTTGATAGCCTCCCTAAATTCAGCTAATAACCAAAAGAAAATATGCTGAACACTTGATGGTTTCCAGCACAAAGGGAGAATGAAAAGAGAGGAACAATTTTCAAATAAAAGAAAATAAAAGAAGAAAAGAATAGCCAAAAGATGGTCACCCCTATTTAACAAATTCGGCACACCTACCTCCTTCACACTTCCAAGCTGAAATTTGCTACCCCAAGGAGTCCTATATTCGGCCATTGCTCATCCCATATCAAATCCCAATTTAATCTCTTATCATCCCATTAAAATAACTCAACCTTTATCACTTCATTAAAAAAAAAATAATCAAACAACCATTATCCCCTATCTACCTATTTAAACTAAATAAAATAAATCTACACTTATCCTATTTTTTAGCCAAATTAAAAAAAATAAAGCAAGCCTTATCTTTATCTCCTAATCACCTACTCAAAATAAATAAAATAAACAACAACTTATCTCCTATTCTTAGCCAATAATAAAAAAATAAAACCAAGCATTATCCTTGTCATTTGAGAGTCCATATGCAGTCCCACTACTCACCCTACTGTTGGCGTCAAAAGCCAAAAATAAAAGCCTCAAAAATTTCACTTCCCACGCGACTCGAACTCATGACTCGCACCCAACTTGTGGCGTCATTTCCAAAGCTTTAAGTGGCGCCTTGCAGCCACTTTAACAAGCAGGTTCTTATGCTATAGATCCCTTACAAATTTTCTTAAGACTTCCTTGGCTAGCTTCCCTTTTTACCTCGGCGTAAAAGCAAAATAAAAGCCACCCATTTCTTTGAGTTTCAAACACGAGACTCATTGAACACCACATGCTACCACCACTTTGTTGGTAGCTCCTTTAAATCATAAACTCCCAAAAATTCTTTTTAAGACCTTCTCCTTAACGCCAATCTTGCAAAAATAAAACACGCCCATGCCGCCAACGGATTCGAACCAAGGCCCTTGTCCAAAGGCCATCTCGTGCCATTAAGTGGCGATGGAAGCCATTTACCAAGGCACTTTTATGCCAAACACGCCTAAGATTTTTCCCTTAAGGCCTCCCTAGCCTTGCTCCCTTTCAGACGCAAAAAGAAAAGCCTATTGCTTCCCACGCTCGAACCACATCCACCTAGCTCCTTGAGGCGCCACTCCCTAAGCACTAAGTGGCGCCTCCTAGCCAATTTACCACTTGGATTTCTTGTGTCCTAAACTCCCCAAAAAATTTCTTAAGGCCTCTTCAGCCTAATTTCCCCTTTTCACTTAAAATTCCAACATTTTCCAAAGTTTTTCCCCTTCGCCTAAAGTTCTCAAAAACTCCTAAAATATATCCAAACACACTCCAAGCCTACTATCACTTGAATTATGCATTAAATGCATAACCCCTAATCTAGGATGTTACAGTTCTACCCTCCTTAAAAATAATTTCGTCCTCAAAATTACTTACTAACTAACGGCTGAACAATCCTACTCATCACACTACGCTTACGCTGCGCACTATGATCTTAATAAAACTATCTTACCTTCTAGGCACAGTCTTAAAGTTCACATCCAAGGTTTCATACACTTCACTAGAAATACAACAATGAACTATCTCTAAAGCAATAAATAATATTCCAAAAACAAGGAACTTACCCGCTATCACATCCTTGGTTGTCTCACATTCGAACCTTCAGCTCCTCTACCGGGTGTTCCATAACCTTGGCCGAAACCATTTCCTCCATGGTTTGGACCACGAACCTTCGTTGCCTGAGGACAATTCTTAACCAAATGAGCCTTAGATCCACATCGAAAACATACCTTACTATTACCCCAACACTCTCCTGTGTGAGTTCTCCCACACTGAGCACATAGACGACTCTGATTCTCAAAAACTGGCATAGGTGCACGTACAGAATTCTCGATCCTTAGTCTTTTTTGAACATCTCCAAACGATGCTAACGGTTCTAAACTTCTCTTATTCTCGTTCCTATTCTTTTCTCGGTTTTCTCTTACAGTCCTCTTAACTTCTTCAGCTATCCGAGCTTTCTCCACTAGAATGGCAAAGTCTCTTTCTCTGTGCGGAGCAATCAACTCTCGCAACTCATCTCGTAGCCCATCTTCGAACCGGACACACCTTTCGTAATCAGTAGCCATGATCCCTTTGGCGTACTGACTTAACCGCACAAATTCAGCTTCATATTCTGCTACCGGCTTGCATCCTTGTACTAAGTTTAGAAACGCCTTTCTCTGCGAGTCTAAGTAGCTAGCTCCAATGTACTTCCTTTCAAACTTAAGCTTAAAATATTCCCAATCCACTCGGTCTGTCGGGGTACTTTGTCTGACAGTGAGCCACCATCGATAAGCTTCATCTCGAGCAACGAGACAAAGACCTTTCGACTTTTCCTCAGAGTATGACCCAAATCGTCCATGATTCTTTCGACTGCCTCCAACCAATACTCCGCTACATTCGGAGCTACTCTTGATACTCCTCTAAAAACTTCAGCTCCGTTCGACCTAAGTCTTTCCGACACTGATTTTCGAGCTCTATTTCCCACACTAGCTCCTGCCACTCGCTCGAGCACTCGTAGCATAGCCCGCGATACTGCGTTGTCTTTTCCTATCTGATCTTGCTCCTCCGTGCCCATTGCTGACGGTGGCACTTCGTTTTCTGACCCATGGCCAGACCCTACTGGTTCCGACACAGCCATTCTACCTCTACCGCGTCCACGACGACCACATCCCCTATAACTCATCTCTAACGTCGCGATTTAATCTGATTAAGAAGTTTTATGCATTAGTATTTGTTCCACTATTTAACCGCGAACAATTTTATGAAAAGAAATTCTAGAAGTGGTTCTTTCGATCGAACAAAGTTTCAATTCAAGTTCACTACTCTAATTCAGAGAGTCACATCCATTCCTCAATGGAAGCACATTCATTCATCAACAAGAACACATTCATTCAGTGGTATCTACCACACACATTCACTATTCGGACATTTCTGCCCATTTCTATCCCAGGGGTATTTTTGTCATTTGTCCTATAAGGTATTTTGGTAATAAATCAGGATCAATTTAAAAATCTTTATAAACCAAAGGTATTTCAAAAACTCGGGGTAATCTTGAAAATTTGTTTTCCAAATCAGAGGTATTGCCAAAAATTTTAGAAATCGGGGTTATTTTGGTAATTTTAGAAGTTAGGGGCATTTTCGTAAATTCTTCAAATCAGGATATCTTGATATTCGTAAAATAGAAGTTTTTGGTATTTTTGTAAAGTAGAAACATTTTAGCAAAAGTCGAGGGTATTTTTGAAAATCTTAAAAACTAAGGGTATTTTAGTAATTTACAACACAGGGGCATTTTAGTAATTTTTCCAAATCAAAGTAGATTGACTTTTTGCAAAATAGAGTTTTTTTTTGGACACTTTTGCAAGATAGAGAAATTTTATTAAAACCAAGGGTAATATGGTACTTTTAGAAACCAAGGGCATTTTCGTAATTCTTTCACTAGGGGTATCTTAGTAATTTGGCAATTCGAAAAATTTTTTGAGAAATTTTTCAAAATAGATTTTGTTACAAATCGAAGGGGTAATTTAAGCATTTAAAAACTAGGGTTTTTATAAAAATTCTGACTAGTCCCTTTCGGGTTTTAGTTATTGGGTTTAGCTTTATGAATAAGTCCTCTTGGTTAGGGTGAACCAGTAGCTACGCACTGTAGGATTCGAGTAAAGAGGAGGTGAGTCGCTAGGACCGCTTAAGTACCAAGCTCTTCTTGAATCCACTCCTAGACATGCGCACAATGGTTGCCACACCTTAACTCAAATGACTTACTTCAGGTGTTTGTTTAATAGTCCTTAAGTCTTATGCATGTGTTTGAGTGCACTAGCACTAGGTTCAATAGCCCTAATATTCTAATCTCTGAGCCCAAATAAGCCCATAATAGTTCACATAAAGAATCACTTCAATAATTAGAAGTACTTACCGGTGGACTTGGCCGAGATCTGGTGCCATGCCGAATAACTTTGAAATAAAAGTCCATATTTTGAAAAGCCTATTTTTGAAAACATTTTTGGACCCAAAACCCTCAAAGCCGAGTTTTGAACCGGGCTCTGATACCAAACTGCAACAACCCAAACCCGGCCCATTCGTTACTACCGAATTTAAAATGCCACTGCGAAAAATGTTTAAAAAATATCCTGACTTGTGGTGGAACTTGAAAATTTTGTTCTTATTCAAAAACCATGTCCATTTAAAAATTTTAAATAATATAAGCTTGATAAAAATATCCGAATTAAAACTTTGTTATATATATAGATTCAAGAAAAATAAAACCCTTTTGCGAAAGATATCTCAATTGTCAATCCATATTAAAACATAATAATAAAGATACTTAATAAAAATACTTAAATACTTTAACTGGGCCTTATTACAATTAATAATTAAATCAAAGTACTTAATAATAAACTGATTGAAATAATCAAAACATCTTCTGCATGGGCCACCTTGTATCCACTCCAACCCGGTCCGATCATCATATCACCTGCGATGTTTGATAAATAATTGGGTGAGTCATACAGACTCAGTGTGTGATTAAACCACTGAATTCCACCCACATGTTAACCCTATATTAACCCATATATCAGATAACAAATATCATATTCACATATTACCACATTCTGGGCTTGGCCCACATTCATATCACATTCATATAATAGTGTAAATAACCATATGTTTCCACATACTGGGCTTGGCCCATTGCCACATTATTCCACATATCATATACTGGGCTGGGCCCATTTCTTATTAATACCTCATTTCACAGGTCACATAGAATTATGCAAAGTGCACCCAACCCAATCTTAGGGTCCATCCGCTACACACCCCCTTATCCAGCCTACCACACACCAGGGGATTAATAAATCACCCTCTCCTTTTCACTCCAAAAGGCAATCAATGCCGTCCACGTGCAATTAAGCACAATAATCCACAACGCGACCTCAGTCAGCGCCAATCCACGATGTAGCCGTAGCTAACACCAAAACCACGATGGGACACATAGTCACTCATCAACCACGATATGGCACATAGCCTATATCAACCATGATGAGGCACAGAGCTACTCATCAAGCCACGCGAACTAAATCGCAAATAATCCACAACGTGACCTCAGTCAACGTCAATCCATGATGTAGCTCAAGGCTAACATCAAACCGCGTACTCGAAGTACACCCGTACCTTCTTTCATAGCCCAACCCATGCACATGTAACATAAATAATGATATAATGTAATGATGCATAAGCACGTTCATCAAGCATAGTCATAACACATATTCATATTAATAATCACATATCATCAGGTTTGGTACTTACCGGATTATCGACATACCCCTTTAAGGGTATCCATCTCATAACTTTTACTGCACTTGTTAGTACACAATCAACACATACAGATATAGCAAAAAACCCTGGAAAATAGTGGGTTAATCACACACCTGACTATTTAGCGAAATCCCGAACTATTTGATTCTAACACGATGAACGGGGTTTTTCCTCCTCCCTTAATGCCGATTTGGTCTCCTACCAAATCCCGGAGGCTTTGGTTATCTCTGCCGATTTACCCCTAACATTCATAGATAGAATCGGTCATCCATTAAATACTAAATATGGCCTATGGCCGAATATTACTCACCACCTACCAAGCTTACTCGAATCCTGAAACTGCACTTGTCTTATAGAATTGTCGAGATCCCTATATGTCACATATTAGAATCGACTACTAACAATAATCCATAACAATTGGCCTTTGGCCGAAACTACATAGGCTTACCTTGATTGCTCCAAATCCCGAAAACTCCTCTAATGCTCCTCTTGTCGGCTATATACAAAAGATACATTGGTAAGGCACTATGATCATTCGGCCATCTTCTAAAAAAAATAAGGCCTCCCTCACTTGGTTTCGGCACACTAATAGAAAAGAACCCAAACTAATTGCTTAAAGAGAGCATACTTACCAACGATTAAGACTAGGAAAGAGTAGCCGAAATGACCCCTCTTTAGAGATTGAAGACTTGAGAATGGTACTGGTATTTGGCACTTTAATGGTGGAAAGAAAATGAATAGAGAATAGTATGTAAGGTTCGGCTATGGCTTCCAAAAGAAGATGGAACATTCGGCTATCAAAAGGGTAAGTATTCACAATTTTGGCTTATAGATTTCAAAAAGGGAAGAGAATAAAAGGAGACTTATGGCGTATAGCGTTTTGGCAAAGAAAAGTAGTAAGGAAAAGATGAAAGAACCCACCTTGATAGCCTCCCTAAATTCGGCTAATGACCAAAAGAAAATATGCTGAACACTTGATGGTTTTCGGCACAAAGGGAGAATGAAAAGAGAGGAACAATTTTCAAATAAGAGAAAATAAAAGAAGAAAAGAATAGCCAAAAGATGGTCACCCCTATTTAACAAATTCGGGACACCTACCTCCTTCACACTTCCAAGCCAAAATTTGCGACCCCAAGGAGTCCTATATTCGGCCATTGCTCATCCCATATCAAATCCCAATTTAATCTCTTATCTTCCCATTAAAATAACTCAACCTTTATCACTTCATTAAAAAAAAAATAATCAAACAACCATTATCCCCTATCTACCTATTTAAACTAAATAAAATAAATCTACACTTATCCTACTTTTTAGCCAAATTAAAAAAAATAAAGCAAGCCTTATCTTTATCTCCTAATCACCTAGTCAAAATAAATAAAATAAACAACAACTTATCTCCTATTCTTAGCCAATAATAATAAAAATAAAACCAAGCATTATTTTTATCATTTGAGAGTCCATATGCCGTCCCACTACTCACCCTGCTGTTGACGTCAAAAGCCAAAAATAAAAGCCTCAAAACTTTCGCTTCCCACGCGACTCGAACTCATGACTCGCACCCAACTTGTGGCATCATTTCCAGAGCTTTAAGTGGCGCCTTGCGTACCACTTTAACAAGGTGTTCTTATGCTATAGATCCCTTACAAATTTTCTTAAGACTTCCTTGGCTAGCTTCCCTTTTACCTTGGCGCAAAAGCAAAATAAAGCCACCCATTGTCGCCTCGAGTTTGAACACGAGACCATTGAACACCACACGCTACCACCACTTTGTCGCTAGCTCCTTTACGCCATAAACTCCCAACAATTCTTTTTAAGACCTTCTTCTCCTTAACGCCAATCTTGCAAAAATAAAACACGCCCATGCCGCCAACGGATTCGAACCAAGGCCCTTGTCCAAAGGCCATCCAGCCCTTAAGTGGCGCATGGAAGCCACTTTACCAAGGCCTGCTTTATGCCAAACACGCCTAAGATTTTTCCCTTAAGGCCTCCCCGGCCTTGCTCCCCTTCCAGACGCAAAAAGAAAAGCCCATTGCTTCCCACGCTCGAACCCTGTCCAGCTAGCTCCTTGAGGCGTCACTCCCCTAAACACTAAGTGGCGCCTCCTAGCCAATTTACCACTTGGATTTCTTGTGTCCTAAACTCCCCAAAAAATTTCTTATAGCCTCTTCAGCCTAATTTCCCCTTTTCACTTAAAATTCCAACATTTTCCAAAGTTTTTCCCCGTCACCTAAAGTTCTCAAAAACTCGTAAAATATATCCAAACACACTCCAAGCCTACTATCACTTGAATTATGCATTAAATACATAACCCCTAATCTAGGATGTTACAGTTCAGCTTTAACTTGCTGACAAACTAAACATTTCAACACATAGTCAGAGATATCTCTTTTCATACCGTGCCATCAATAAAATTGTCTCAAATCGTTATACATTTTCGTACTCCCCGGATGCACAGTCAAATGACTGTTATGAGCTTCGTTTAAAATTAACTGCATCAACTCTTAATTCTTCGGAACACAAATCCGATCTCTAAATTTCAAACAATCATCACTATCAACTCGAAATTCTGAATTCGAATTCAAATCACATTGAGCTCGTTTTGCTATCATTTCAACATCACTTTTCTAAGCATCGCAAATCTGACGTACAAACATCGGTCTCACTTTTAACTCAGCCAAAACTGAACCATCACACAGATCTATCTGAGAATTCATAGTTGGCAAAGCACATAAAGATTTTCGACTCAAGGCATCAGCAACAACATTAGCTTTACCCAGATGATAATCAATCACAAGTTCATAATCTTTCAGCAATTCTAACCATCTTCTCTGTCGTAAATTCAATTCTTTCTGACTCATCAAGTACTTCGAACTCTTGTGATTGGTATAAATATGACATTTATCACTAAATAGATAGTGACGCCAAATCTTTAATGCGAATACAATCGAGGCTAATTCAAGGACGTGCGTCAGATAGTTTTTCCATGCGGCTTTAACTGCCTCGAAGCATAAGCAATAACTTTGCCTTCTTACATCAGCACACAGTCCAAACCATTTAACGATGCATCATTGTAAACTATGAATTCTTTGCCCGATTTAGGCTGAACTAACACTAGCGTTTTTGTCAACAACGCTTTCAACTGCTCAAAACTCTGATGGCACTTTTCTGACCACTCGAACTTAATATCTTTCTATAGCAACTTCGTCAACGGAGTCGCAATCATCGAGAAGCCTTTCACTAACCGTCTATAATATTATGTTAGTCCCAGAAAACTACAAACTTCAGACACATTTCTCGGAGGTTTTCATTCTAAAATAGCTAAGATTTTACTCGGATCAACTCGTATTCCCACAGCTGACACAATATGCCCTAAAAACTAACCTCACGCAACCAAAACTCACATTTGCTAAATTTTGCATATAATTGCTTCTCATGTAGAGTCTGTAAGATAATTCTCAAATGTTCAGCATGTTGCGTCTCATCACAGGAATAAATCAGAATGTCATCGATGAATACCACAACAAAACAATCCAAATACGGTCTGAATATCCGGTTCATCAAATCCATAAACACTACAGGAGCATTCGTTAGTCCAAAAGGCATCACTAAGAATTCATAATGTCCATACCTCATTTTGAAAGTAGTTTTTGGCACATCGAATTCTTTGACTCTTAGCTGGTAGTAGCCCGATCTCAAATCTATCTTAGAAAATACTGTTGCTCCTTTCAGCTGATCAAACAAATCATCAATACGAGGCAATGGATATTTATTCTTTATCGTCACTTTGTTCAACTGTCGGTAATCAATACACATTCTCATAGTGCCATCTTTCTTTTTCACAAATAACACAGGAGCACCCCAGGGCGAGAAACTCGATTGTGTAAATCCTCTATCTGTCAACTATTGCAACTAAGACTTTAACTCTTTCAATTCCGTTAGTGCCATTCTATACGGAGCTATTGAGATAGGAGTCGTTCCCGATACCAATTCAATTCTAAATTCAACTTCTCGAATCAGAGGTAATCCCGGTAACTCTTCAGGAAACATATCTAGAAACTCACAAACCATAGGTACCGATTCAACTTTCTTCTCAGTCACTTTTATATCAATCACGTATGCCAGATAAGCTTCGCAACCCTTTCTCACATAGTTTAAAGCTTTCATCACAGATACAACAACTAGTAACCCTTTTATATCATTGGATTCAATTCAAACTATCTTACCGTTCTGACTTTTCAATTCAATACTCTCTCTTTGATAATTCACAATGGCATTATGCAAAGTAAGTCAATTCATACGTAGAATAAGAACAAATTCATCGAATGGTAGCAACATCAAATTAGCCGGAAAGCATATATCCCTAAACATCAATGGGCAATTCTTGCACACTTTATTCACCAAGACACACTTGCCTAAGGGGTTCGACACTCTAATCACAATCAACAGGTAGAGTCTTACTTGATACTAGATTCATACACACATACGAATGAGTAGATCCTGGATCTATCAATGCAATCACATCAGTATCAAATATATTAAAAGTGCCCGTGATAAAATCTGGAGATGATGCTTCCTCTCGTGCACGTATAGCATCGGCTTGGATAGGTGCTCTCGCCTCTAATCTCACAGCTGTATCGGTAGTCCTCTTTAACTTCCACTCACATTTTTAGTATTTCGGGGTGGTCTACTCCTAACCGTCGCATTACTCGGTTTCATATTCTGAACATTTTCTTTCTCAGCTAACTTTGGGCAATCTCGAATAAAGTGATCTCGTGATCCACATTTGTAACAAGTTCTATTATTATTTTTGCCCCAACATTCTCCCACATGTCATCTTCCACATTGTCTACACTCAGGTTTGTTACTTTTGGCACTTCCAATACTTGATTTAGTTAGAATTTGATCTCGTGAACCGATGCTTTGTCATACACGATCTCTACTTGGATGTCCAAACGAAGCATTTGATCGATTGCTTACATCTCTAAATCTCCTCGTCGAAGGTTGAGACATCTTACTCATCAATCTTTTTCTTTCATCTCGAGCTTCAGAATCGGCTTTCTTCTTTTCTTTACTAAGCTCCTCGGCTTTGCAGGCTCTTTCGACTAACACAACAAATTCATTTATGTCAAGTATCCCAACCAACAACTTAATATCTTCATTCAATCCTTCTATAAAGCGTTTACACATAATAGCTTCGGTCGAAACAAATTTCCGTGCATACTGGCTCAATCTCTCAAATTCCCACTCGTACTCAGTAACTGACAAATGGCTTTGTTTCAACTCAAGGAACTCTTTACGTTTCTGATCAATGAATTGTTGACTGATATACTTCTTTCGAAATTCAATTTGAAAGAAATCCCAAGTGATTCTCTCTCTTGGAACCACGGATATCAACTTCTTCCACCAGTTATACGTAGTATCCCTCAACAACGATACAACACATTTAATACATTCATCAGAAGTCAACGACATCTCATTAAATACCCGAATTGTATTATCGAGCCAAAACTTGGCTCGCTCAGCATTGTCATCAGCTGTTGCCCTAAACTCTTTGGCCCTATACATACGAATCTTATCCACAGGAGGCTTATTCAGTCGGATCGGATCTATCACATGTGGCACAACAGGTACTTGTGGGGGTAAAGATTGTGGAACAGCCAGATTCGTTCGAACGAATCCTGAAAACCACTCACTCATCATTCGGAAGAAAGCTTGCTTAGCCACTCCTCCCTCACTTCTAACATTCGGCCTAGCTGTGGCTGGCACTGTCCCTTGAGCGGGAACAGGCGCGTTACTCTCAACATCGTCAATAACTGCTCAATCGGAATCCATTACTATATGAAAACACATTTTCAACTGTCAGAATTCATCACACTATCACAATTCCATATATGGCATGTATAGATGGACTCACACACGCTACGTTAGTTTGAGAATCGACTAAACCGTAACTCTGATACCAATAAAATGTAACACCCCTTACCTAAAACTGTCGCCGGAATAGGGTTAAGAGGCATTACCGAACAATTGATATATTTCCCTTTCATTTTACAACACAAAGTCAATAATCAATCAAACATATTCAAATACTAGCATATAGTCCCTTATCGAGGTCTACGAAACCTTAAACACGTATTAGAAAGAGGTCGGGACTAAACTGAACACTTACAAAAAATTTTCACACGCCCGTGTAGTCAGGCCATGTGCCTCACACGACTACCAGACACGTCCATGTGTCCAAGACGTGCCAAAGTAGAGCCTATATACTAACTTGTTCCCACGGCCACTAGGCACGCCTGTGTGCCATGGACGTGTAAAATTAAGCTAGCTACTGACTTGGTCACACGACCACCAGGCACGCCCGTGTGCTACAGGTCGTGTAACCCAAGCATACTTCGATGTGGCCCTTGTGCCACACGATAAAGACACATGCCCGTGTCTCTTGGATGTGTATGCAAAATAGGCCATTTGCAAGGCCAATTTGCCACCCACATAAGGGTCATCTCTACAAGCACAAATCTCATGTATTTAAACATCAATTGGCAACCAAAACATACCATCATATACACCAAATAATCATCAACAACATCATCCATTTCCTTACTCAAAATCAACACAAATAAGTTCCTCCAAATACCAATTTCACAACCTAAAGTATACAAGTTAAGCATCATGTAATTCTTACCACAATTCGCATTTAATCCATCATTCTCATCAACCAAATAATCATGAAATATACCATATTCATGCTCATTCATAAATATAACATCATTCAACTTCCAAGCCAAATCACATGGGAAGGATTAAGCATTTCAAAACATGCCATAACTTCTAGCCTATACATGCTATATTTCAACTATATACATCTTTCCAAAAGTACCCAAAAATAGATTGCCAATAGTGTGAGAGTGATACTGACGATTCTCGAATTCGAGCTAGCCTAACTGACACTATAAAACAGAGAAACAAATCACACAGTAAGCTTTCAAAAGCTTAGTAAGTTCGTAATATAATACATATTACTCAATAATGCCACATCAATACATAATTAAACCATCACATAGATAAATTGCACAATTAGGCTCATCATCAATCTCAGCCATATGCTCAAGTATCTATTTATTCAACTCTTAAGGCTATCATCAACCACATAGGTTCAAACGTACCTTGATCAACACATAGTTACTCACCATTCATGCTACTCAATTGCTCAATATTACCTCTCGTTCAACCTTTTCTATTCCTTTGATTTATTCACACACTTAGTGCCAATTTCATAATCAAAACATAATCGTAATTGCACACTTAGTGCCAATATATTAAACCGAACTTCTATTGGTATCGCACACAGAGTGCCTATTCGATAAGTCGAAGCTTCTATCTTTCCACACACACAGTGCTAATCATTAAAGCAGTAGCTTCTATCGTTTCGCACACACAGTGCTAATCAACTCTATATCAACTCAATTTCACACACTTAGTGCCTCAATACTCTAACTCGTACATAACACATTCTATTCCACTAATATACATTTATTCATTTCTTATCAGATGGATACTAGTTTAATAGCAAGTATTATATCCGAACTTACCTCGGACATCGAAATATCGAAATGATAGATTAATCGAGCACTTTGTCTTTGCCTCAATCTCAATCCGAACTTCTCTTTTCTTGGTCTATACATGTTCAAATTTAATTCATTAAATCACAAATTCATTCAATTTAATCCAAACACACACATTTAGGGCATTTTACAAAATAGCCCTCACATTTTCACATTTTGACACTTTAGTCCTTATTTTACAAAATCATCATATTCACATCATTTCTTTTCATATAATACTAGGCAAATTTCCCTTGTGTTCATACAAGCCCACACATTTCATTTATTTCACATTTTAGTCCTTCAATTTAGACTTTTCTCAATTTAGCCCAAGATACTCAATTTCACCAAAAATTTAAAGACAAAACATGTTCATCCTACACATATCTTCCATATTTCACTATCAACTAACACATAGCTCAAGCATTTATCAATGGCATATCTCAAAATCACCACCAATCTCTAAAATTAAAGCATGGGCTAGCCAGAGCACAAAGCAACGATCACAAAAACATAAAAATTATCAAAAACCGATCAAAACACATACCTTGATTAAGAACAACAACGACCGAATATTTTAGGCCCTAACTCTTTCTTTTCTTCTTCAATTTTTGTGGATGGATGAACATAATGGGCAAAATTTTATGTTTTGTTTTATTATATTAACACTAAAACAAAGTTTACCATTTTTCCATTCATTAAAACATTATAAATTCACCTAATATATACCCATTTATGTCCATCTCCTCTATTAATGGTCAATTTACAACATAAGGACCCCTAATTTAAAAATCCATGACAATCTAGCACTTTAACAATCAGCACACAGCTTTTACAATTTACGCGATTTAGTCATTTCTCACAATTTGACACACAGTCGATAAAATTTTCACACGAAAGTTTTACCACAGGCTCAATCACACTGTAACATCCTAAATTTTTGGGCCTATGCGTTTAATGGGTGAATATGTGGAATGAGTTAATTTAAGTGTTAGGGGTCCAAATTGGGTTCAGGCTTAGGTAGAGGCCTTGATTAAAATTATCTGTTTGGGCACTATAGGGTTTAAAAGGTAGTATCTATGTTTAAAATACCAAAGTGGGCTTGTGGCCCAATCTTAGGAGGTGACGCCACACACAAGGAGTAAGGGGCCCAAATTTAAGTTTCATGGAGCCCAATTCTTTTAATTAAGTTAGCTAAATTTTGGGCATTAGGATTAGTTGGAGTGGATGGCAACAAGGCTAAAATTTAGAGGTTTTAATGTTTAAAATATGTGGATAATAAGCAGATAAAGGCTATTATTTAGGAATTTATTTTATGTGGATAATAAGCAGATAAAGGCTAAGATCTAGGGATTTTAATGATTAAAATATGTGGATAATATGCTGATAAATGAGGGAGGAGTTAGAGATAATTAAGTCACTTTTAGATGAGCTAGTAGATTAAGATAAAGGAGAAAGGTTAGGAATTTATCTACAAAGAGAGTGATGGCCAAGAATCCATCACTGAGAGGAGTAAACAAACCAGCTACTACATAGCAAAGGGTTGCCGAATTTCATATAAATAGAGGGGGCTATCTCCTTGTTTCTGACATTAAATCCTCTCCCTTTTGTGCCGAAATTCCTAGCTTCTTTTCTCCAAATTTCTTTCTCTAATTTCTTTAAAAGTCAAACTTTTCCCCACTTTCTTTTCCCTTGTGCGATTTCTCTAAAAGTCAAGCATCCATCATTTTTTTCTTTTATTCATCCTATTTGAGAAATTGTTCTACGCTTTAAGATTTAAATCTTCCATCGGCATTACCGAATCCTCTCCCTAGTGCTAGTGAATCTCCTAAGCTAAGGTAAGAGTCAAATTTTGATTAGTTCTCATAATCTATTTTAGAAAGGCAAAAGCCGAAAGCTAATAGTTAATGGTTTTATGATGGGCGGCAATTCGGGATTTGAAGGAGGCTTAGTCGACTAGATCTAAAAGCTAAAAATCATAAGTCTCCAATTTCGGGATTTCAAGGTAAGAAGATTATCCCTAGATTTTTATTAGATTCGTTCAATATATATATGATCTTAACTCTAAAAGGATGATTAACGATTAAATATTGTTATAGTAGCTCTGATAAGTATTTGATGGAATTAAATATGGATCAGGCAAAAGAAAGAATCCCTAAGTTTAAGAAACGAAAAGATATTCTTGTTTAAGATTGGCCAATTGGTTGTGGACCAAACCGAACAACACCTTAAGCGAGATAGCGGTTGTGTCGACTAAGGATAGCGTCGATATAAAAGCCTCGTTTTATCGGTAATCAGGTGTGTAGATCTCTAACACACTACCAATTGACCTGTATGTAAATCTATTTATGTATGTCATGGGCTAAAAGTCGAAATAAGGTTTGTATAAGCAATGAATGGAACCTAAAAGGGCTAGGCAAGGATGCAGCACGTAAACATAGAACTCCCTATGTGTATCGAAAAAATATATATGATGACATGATATTTTCTTTATGTGTGTATGCATGGGATAGGATATTGATATGATGAAGGGAAGTGCATGATAGGTCACGCAGTGATTGGTGGTAGAAAACCCACAAATATAAATGCTAGGTCGTATTGTGATCGGTGGCTATGCCACGCTTAATGATTCCTACTTAATAGGAATAGGAAGTACGGCTGTCGTTTTGGTGTGTAGCAGATGAAGCGTTGATTGTAGAAATCCCCAAGGTGTGACGATTGGTACGGGTTGGTGTGTAGAGGATGGAAACCTAGGATGGGTTGGGTTATTCATTCTTTATTGTTTATTATGTGATTATGATTGATGCCTTCTGTATGGGCGGGGCCCATAATGTGTTTAATGGGCTCAGTCGATATGTTTTTGAAATTTATACACCGAGTCTTTGTGACTCATGCTTTCCTTTCTCTACTCTTCCGGATGAACAGTAGATCGTGGACATGGGAGCCGAGACGGACTCGAGGGGCCATCAAGTTCTATTTGTAACATCCCAAAAATAGGGGTTATTCGTGATTGGATTATTTTGCTTGTGTTTAAATTTATGTGATATTATTTGTGGTGTTATAAGACTTAATTAGGGGTCTTGAGTAAGCTCGGTTTAGTAGGATAATTTTTAGTTTGGCTTAATTGATGAAGGGGATTATGTGAGCTTAGCACTTAAGTTAAATTAAGTAGCAATAAGTAACATAAGTTAAGTGCATGGCAAGATGGTTAAAGGGCTTGAAAAGTAATTTGAGGTCAGAGGTTCGAGTGGTTTGTTTAGCATTTTAAAAGTTTATTTTTGTGTATTAGCATTGATGGCCTGGTCAACTTATTTATGATAGGTGGACTAATATTTTGGAAGGTTGAATGGTTGATTAAGGAAGCATGGATTAAGGGATAAGATTCTTTAAGTTATGGAAAATATCTTGGAATTATGGTAAATTGAGGGACAAAGGCATGGAATAGGGAGTATGTTTTGAAACAAATTCATGGCCTTTATGCCATGAACTTGACAACAATGTGGCTAAGGGAGGGTATGGCTTAATATGCTAGTTGTTGGGAGAGGCTTAGGCATTGTTTTGGTCATTCTTTCATTTGGTGCAAAGTTGCAAAGCATTTTTCTCTCAAACATTTTCTTTTTGGCCGAATTCTACATTGTGGTAAGCCTAAGCTCTTTTGACCATTTGGTCATTTTAGATCAATTGCTATTTTCTTCTTTTTCTCCCAAAATCGAAAAACACTTTCCTTAGACTTTTCTTTTCTCTTCTCAACTCCTTTGACCAAACTCCTCTTTCATTTCTTCTTCTTCCTCTTTCTTTTCACTCAAAACCTAATCTTAAGTGTTGTCTTCAACCATAGTCGAAACCTCTTATCCCATTATTTCTTTCTTCATTAGCCGAACCTACATCCTTGGTGTGCCAAAATCTTCTTTTCCTATTTGGTGTAGTCTTGGCGAATCTCAAAACAAAGGTGCTCTCCTTTCTTTTCTCCAATCGGTTGGTGAAGTAAGTGCTTATAATTAAAGGCTATTTATTTTCTCTGGATTCCTTGTCAATTTGGATAAATGGAAGAAACAAGATATGGCATTCGTGATGGCTAACTATTTCTCCTTTTAATCGATTCTATCTAGGTACTTGGGATTTTAAGTGATCAATCCAAACTCCTCTCCTTTAGCAAACGATTTTGGTAAGGTGGTAAGGATCCGTATTTCTAAGTTCATTAAATCTTTTAAAGTAATAGAAAGCCAAAGGCCATTAACAAGTGATTGCCTAATATAGGAAAGCCGAAATATTGGTGTGTGGTGACCAAGATTCAAAGGCGTGTAGGAAGATCGAGGATAACCTTTTGATTTATTTGGTTTGGCCGAATAGGCCATGTTACTAATATCCAAGTTTGACCGAATATAATAAGGCAAGGAAAGCTTGTGTGGCCGATTTGTCTACTTTGATTAGGATTTTGTTAGTATCGTGTGTCCTAGGACCAAGTCACCGAAGGTGTGGTAACCTTAGTGATCGTAAGAGCTTGGTATTTAAGCAGTCCTCGTGGACATAGCTTCGGGCTCACCCTAACCAAGAGGACTCATTACAGTAAAACCCTAAATAAAACCCGAAAGGGACTAGTCACGTTTTAAGGAAAACTTCGGTTTAAAATCACTAAATTATCTCTTTTAGATAGTAGGACAAATTTATTTTCAAATTATCAAATATTTTTGGTTTATCAAAATTACCAAAATGCCCCTCAAGTGGCAAAATTACAAAAATGCCCTTGGTTTTAGAATCACCAAATTACCCCAATTTCAATAAAATCTTCTTACTTTGCAAAAGTAGCCGAAAAACTTGTAATTCAAAATATATACACTGACTTTTGGAATTTACAAAATTTCCAAAATACCCCTGATTGATAAATTACCAAAATACCCCTGGTTTCAAAATTTTGCCATACCTTTAAATTGAAGAATTTTTCGAAAATACTCCTCAATTTTGTTGAAATTACAAAATGATTTGATTTATTAAAGTTTTCAAATTTCCTTGGTTTATTATAAAAATACCCTATAGGAAAATGACGAAAATACCCCTGGGTTAGAAACGGACAGAAATGCCCGAAGAGTGCATAGGTATGAAAGGTATTAGGGAATGGATGTACTTTTCTGTGAACTAGATAGAAGACTTAAAACTCGTTTGATCGAAAGAATATCTATTAAATTCTTTTCATAAAATTTCTTCATGAATAACCAAGTGAAACATGTACTAATTCATAAAATTTCCTAATCGCATTAAAGTACGATAGTTAGAATGAGCTTTAGAGGACGTAATGCCGTGGGACGTAGAAGGGTAGGATGATAGTATCGAACACGTCAGTCGTCGGGGATCGAGAACGACATACCACTACCACCACCCCGACTTTTTGAGCCAAGAAGCGGATCGACGGTGATGACGCAGGTCACAAGCGATCCGGGTTCGGAAAGGGTAGTTGGAATGGGTGGAGGTGGAGGAGCTCAAAATCGGACTGAAAGACTTCGAGCTAATCTACTGAATTTTTCCGAGGTGTATCTGGGTAGCACCAAACACTACCGAATATTGGTTAGAATCGATGAAAGAATCATGGATGAGATAGATTTGACAAATGAGGAGAAACCGAAAGGCGGTGTCACTTCTCAAGGATGAGTCATATCGGTGGATCACGCATTGAATGGTGTCAGAAAGCGTAAGATCTCACTGGGACTTCTTTAAGGCAAGATATCAAAAGAAATATATTGGGTCTAGTTACATCGATGCACAACAGAAGGCATTCTCGAGTTTGGTCCAAGGAGTAAATCAGACGTAATATGAGGTCGAAGTTCTTAAGATTGAGCCAATATCTTTGGAGGGATTGTGGTTTTGAGCACGATCGATGTGTTCGATTCAAGACGGCCATCAAGCCTTGGGAACGAGATTGGACTTCAAAGATGACTTTTCATCCGCAAACCGACGGACAATCGGAGAGAGTGATTCAGATCTTAGAAGATATCTTTGAGAGGTTGTGTTACGGATTTCATGGTAGGTGGGAAGAATATCTCTGTTGGCGGAATTTGCTTATAACAATAGTTATCAGCGAGCATTCAGATGGCTCCATATGAACCTTGATGGACGAAAATGCCGAACTCCTACTTGTTGAATGAGTGGGTGAACGACAAGTTTTGGGTCCAAGTTGGTGACCAAACCGAAGATAAAGTTAAGGTAATTCGGCTCGTCTCAAGGAGGCGTCGGACGAGCGTAAGTCCTATGCCGATCTCAAGCGCAAAGAAATAGAATATCTTGTGGGAGATAAAGTATTTCGAAGGTGTCACCTTGGAAGAAGGTGTTACGATTTGGGAAAAAGGAAGCTAGCCCTAGGTTCATCGGGCCATATACTGATGTTAAAGCGAGTGGGACCGGTAGCTTATCACCGAAATGCCGAATTGAATCGATTCATAACGTCTTTCATGTGTCGATGCTTAGACGATATCGGTCGGATCCATCACACATTGTACCGTGGCGTAGATTGAGGTAAGTTCGGACTTATCTTTTGAGGAGGAGCCATTCGGATCTTAGATCGAGATGTTAAAGTTCTGCGAGGAAATCGGTACCTTTGGTGAAAGTATTATGGCGAAATCATGGTGCGAAGAAGCTACGTGGGAACCCGAGAGTGTGATCTGCGACAATACCCCCACCTTTTCGATCGTGTAATTTCGAGGTCGAAATTATTTTAAGGGGTAGAAGCGTAACATCCCAAAAATAGGGTTATTCGTGATTGGATTATTTTGCTTGTGTTTAAATTTATGTGATATTATTTGTGGTGTTATAAGACTTAATTAGGGTCTTGAGTAAGCTCGGTTTAGTAGGATAATTTTTAGTTTGGCTTAATTGATGAAGGGATTATGTGAGCTTAGCACTTAAGTTAAATTAAGTAGCAATAAGTAACATAAGTTAAGTGCATGGCAAGATGGTTAAAGGGCTTGAAAAGTAATTTGAGGTCGAGGTTCGAGTGGTTTGTTTAGCATTTTAAAAGTTTATTTTGTGTATTAGCATTGATGGCGGTCAACTTATTTATGATAGGTGGACTAATATTTTGGAAGGTTGAATGGTTGATTAAAGGAAGCATGGATTAAGGGATAAGATTCTCAACTCCTTTGACCGAAACTCCTCTTTCATTTCTTCTTCTTCCTCTTTCTTTTCACTCAAAAACCGAATCTTGAGTGTTGTCTTCAACCATAGTCGAAACCTCTTATCCCATTATTTCTTTCTTCATTAGCCGAACCTACATCCTTGGTGTGCCAAAATCCTTTTTTTCCTATTTGGTGTAGTCTTGGCGAATCTCAAAACAAAGGTGCTCTCCTCTTTCTTTTCTCCAATCGGTTGGTGAAGTAAGTGCTTATAGCCGAAAGGCTATTTATTTTCTCTCTGGATTCCTTGTCAATTTGGATAAATGGAAGAAACAAGATATGGCATTCGCGATGGCTAACTATTTCTCCTTTTTAATCGATTCTATCTAGGTACTTCGGGATTTTAAGTGATCAATCCAAACTCCTCTCCTTTAGCAAACGATTTTGGTAAGGTGGTAAGGATCCGTATTTCTAAGTTCATTAAATCTTTTAAAGTAATAGAAAGCCAAAGGCCATTAACAAGTGATTGCCGAATATAGGAAAGCGAAATATTGGTGTGTGGTGACCAGATTCAAAGGCGTGTAGGTAAGGGTTCGAGATCGAGGATAACCTTTTGATTTATTTGGTTTGGCCGAATAGGCCATGTTACTAATATCCAAGTTTGACCGAATATAGGGCAAGGAAAGCTTGTGTGGCCGATTTGTCTACTCGGGATTAGGATTTTCGTTAGTATCAGGTGTGTACATACACACCTTATAACTCTTTAATATGCTAAGTGTTATTTTATGTCTAATCAATTTGTGTAGACATGGATGTAATACCTTTATGGTATTAGCAAGGACTCGAGGTAAGTCTTTATTGCTATGAGATTATTATTTGATGCTTTTGGGAAGCATGACATATTTGGTATGTGTATTATTTGATTTATGGCCTATGATAATCGATTGGATCTTGTTAAATAAATCAATCAACATGATTTTTGTATATGCATATAAATGATTGGTAAGGGTTGATGAGAGGAGGCGAAGAATATTCGTGTCGACGGACACGGTGTTTTGGTAACACAATGTGACTACGGTCACCGTGAGGTTTGGTACCTCCAGAGGTTTGGTACCTCATAGCGACTTGTCCCCTGTGGTTTACACCACCGTGGGTTGGCCCCACTTTGAGATATGGGATTGTCGCCGGTGATTTGGTATCACACGATGGGTTGGCCCCATCACTTGATTTGTGACTTCGGTCACCGGTGTTTTGGTAACACAATCGTGTCTTGGACACAGTGATTTGGTATCACATCTTCTTCTCTACTCTTCCATGAATGAGAGCGGGACATGGGAGCGGACTCGAGGGCCATCAAATTAAGCATGGTTTTAAACAAAGACATATAAATTGAATGGCATTTCAACAAATTTCAAAATCGGTCTTAAAATGGTTTCCAAAATGTTTTCTCTGTGGCATACCAAATTCATCATAATGTTGGGCGGGTTTGGGGTGTTCTATTTCTACAAGTTAATTTCTTTTGGGATTTCTTAAAGTTTATTTTATTTCATTGTTTTTTCGAGAATATTTATATAATAAGGTCCCTAGCTTTCATTCAACTCGTGATTATCAATGTTAAGCAACTTATGAATTTTGTGATAAGGTTTATTTATACTTAATAATGAAAATACAAAGAGGTTTATTTTCAAAAGTCTCTCCTTTATTCAAAATTTAATTAATTTAACTTGTGTTTTCAAAATGCGATAAAATGTTATGTGTTCGATAACATGCCGATCTGGTCGAACGCATTGGCGGGTTTGGGGTGTTACATTTGGTATCGAGCCAGTTCAAAACTCAGTCAAAATGGGTCTAAGTCTTTAAGTTATGGAAAAATATCTTGGAATTATGGTAAATTGAGGGACAAAGGCATGGAATAGGGAGTATGTTTTGAAACAAATTCATGGCCTTTATGCCATGAACTTGGACAACAATGTGGCTAAGGAGGGTATGGCCGAATATGCTAGTTGTTGGGAGAGGCTTAGGCATTGTTTTGGTCATTCTTTCATTTGGTGCAAAGTTGCAAAGCATTTTTCTCTCAAACATTTTCTTTTTGGCCGAATTCTACATTGTGGTAAGCCTAAGCTCTTTTGACCATTTGGTCATTTTAGATCAATTGCTATTTTCTTCTTTTTCTCCCAAAATCGAAAACACTTTCCCTTAGACTTTTCTTTTCTCTTCTCAACTCCTTTGACCGAAACTCCTCTTTCATTTCTTCTTCTTCCTCTTTCTTTTTCACTCAAAACCGAATCTTGAGTGTTGTCTTCAACCATAGTCGAAACCTCTTATCCCATTATTTCTTTCTTCATTAGCCGAACCTACATCCTTGGTGTGCCAAAATCTTCTTTTCCTATTTGGTGTAGTCTTGGCCGAATCTCAAAACAAAGGTGCTCTCCTCTTTCTTTTCTCCAATCGGTTGGTGAAGTAAGTGCTTATAGCCGAAAGGCTATTTATTTTCTCTCTGGATTCCTTGTCAATTTGGATAAATGGAAGAAACAAGATATGGCATTCGCGATGGCTAACTATTTCTCCTTTTTAATCGATTCTATCTAGGTACTTGAGATTTTAAGTGATCAATCCAAACTCCTCTCCTTTAGCAAAGCGATTTTGGTAAGGTGGTAAGGATCCGTATTTCTAAGTTCATTAAATCTTTTAAAGTAATAGAAAGCCAAAGGCCATTAACAAGTGATTGCGAATATAGGAAAGCGAAATATTGGTGTGTGGTGACCAGACATTCAAAGGCGTGTAGGTAAGGGTTCGAGATCGAGGATAACCTTTTGATTTATTTGGTTTGGCGAATAGGCCATGTTACTAATATCCAAGTTTGACCGAATATAGGGCAAGGAAAGCTTGTGTGGCGATTTGTCTACTCGGGATTAGGATTTTCGTTAGTATCAGGTGTGTACATACACACCTTATAACTCTTTAATATGCTAAGTGTTATTTTATGTCTAATCAATTTGTGTAGACATGGATGTAATACCTTTATGGTATTAGCAAGGACTCGGGTAAGTCTTTATTGCTATGAGATTATTATTTGATGCTTTTGGGAAGCATGACATATTTGGTATGTGTATTATTTGATTTATGGCCTATGATAATCGATTGGATCTTGTTAAATAAATCAATCAACATGATTTTTGTATATGCATATAAATGATTGGTAAGGGTTGATGAGAGGAGGCGATAATATTAGGTGTCGGCGGACACGGTGTTTTAGTAACACAATGTGACTACGGTCACCAGAGGTTTGGTACCTCCAGAGGTTTGGTACCTCATAGCGACTTGTCCCTGTGGTTTACACCACCGTGGGTTGGCCCCACTTTGAGATATGGGATTATCGCGGTGATTTGGTATCACACGATGGGTTGGCCCCATCACTTGATTTGTGACTTGGTCACGGTGTTTTAGTAACACAATCGTGTCTTGGACACCAGTGATTTGGTATCACATTTGTGACTATATGTCACCGGTGGTTTAGCACCACCAAAGTGGTTTGGTACCACACGGGGTAGAAAGGTGTTTGGTTGGCTAGGTTGGGTGCATATTTTAATGCATGTTAAATTGTTATATATTGTGTATGTTGTTGAATTAAACCGGAAAAAGGGTTACACATTGGGTCTTGATGACTCACCTTTTCCTTTAACATTTTCAGTGATTAGTAGTGCGGATAAGGAGTCGGATGAACTCGAGGTGGCCATGCAATAAAAATAAGGACTAGGTGGATTTTGACCATTTTATTTTATTATGGGTTTGATTTATTTTGTAATAAGGCCTCCTAGAATTATATTTGGTTATTTATCTGTTTTGGATAATCTGTTTAACAACTTAATGACTTAAGAAAAATGGTTACACATGTTTTATGAAAATTAATCGTAAAATGTTTTATTGTGCCATCTGTACACTTGAAATTGTAAACAAAACGATTTAACAAATATTCTTAAATAAAATTAAGCATGGTTTTAAACAAAGACATATAAATTGAATGGCATTTCAACAAATTTCAAAATCGGTCTTAAAATGGTTTCCAAAATGTTTTCTCTGTGGCATACCAAATTCGGTCATAATGTTGGGCCGGGTTTGGGGTGTTACACTATTTCTACAAGTTAATTTCTTTTGGGATTTCTTAAAGTTTATTTTATTTCATTGTTTTTTTCGAGAATATTTATATAATAAGGTCCCTAGCTTTCATTCAACTCAGCAGTTATCAATGTTAAGCAACTTATGAATTTTGTGATAAGGTTTATTTATACTTAATAATGAAAATACAAAGAGGTTTATTTTCAAAAAGTCTCTCCTTTATTCAAAATTTAATTAATTTAACTTGTGTTTTCAAAATGCGATAAAATGTTATGTGTTCGATAACATGCCAGATCTGGTCGGAACGCATTGGCCGGGTTTGGGGTGTTACATTTTGGTATCAGAGCCCAGTTCAAAACTCAGGCTGTAAAATGGGTCTAGAAGTATTTTTTTTTTAAAAATGAATTTAAGAAAAAGATTTTGGTTTGAAGACATGGCCTTCGAGTCTACCGGCACCCGATGCACCCAGGTAAGTATTCTGAACTCCCGATTGTGATATAAATGTGGGCTTAATGGGCTTTATGGGACGTAGACTATCTAGATGAGAATTTGATGGACTCTAGGCTTAGGCAAACAACTCTTCAATTCCATAAGACTTAAATTCACTAAAATAAAACCCGTAAACGAGTCGCAAGACTAGGGTGTGGCAACAGGCATACGCATGTCTAGGAATAGATCCGGAAGAGCTTGGTATTTAAGCAGTCCTAGTGACTCACCTCCTCTTTGATGGAATCTTACCTGGTGCGCAGTGGCTGTTCACTTTAATTGTGAGGACTTGTTAACGGGCCAAAGTTCTAACTAAAACCTGAAAGGGACCAGCCACTCTATTTTCACAAAAATTACTAGAATGCCCTAGTTCTATAAAATTCCTGAAATACCCCTGATTTGTAAAATTACCAAATTACCCCCAATTTGTAAAATGACCAAATTACCCCTAATTTGTAAAATGACCAAAATACCTTTAATTTGTAAAATTATCGAAATACCCCTATCTTGAAAAATCACTAAGACACCTTATTTTGAAAATTACGAAAATACCCCTATAGGTTAAAATTACGAAAATACCCCTGGGTAGTGAAATGACGAAAATACCCCTAGGAGAGGAATATGAGTTCATGGATGTTGCTTGTGTGGTTGATCCGTGTATGTGATGTTCTGATTGATGATGATTGAATGAGAATTCTAGAATTAGGAAATATAGACTTGAGAACTAAACACAGTAGATAGAATTGAATTGAAAGAACTACTATCGAAATAATTTTACATAAGATTGTTCGCGGTTAATAAGTGGGAAGAATTAATTATTCATAAAATTCTTAATCAGATAAATGTCGATCGAGAGAATGAGTACAAGGGGACGAAGACGCTTTAGATGGGAATAATGGTGCGTACCCTACCATAGTATACTAAGTGTTTATTTTGGCTTTAGAATTAGAGTGCGCAGCGAAAGCATAGTGGTGAGACTCAGGTAGAATGATTAATAGTTACTTGGAAATTTCGAGGACAAAATTTCTTTAAGGAGGGTAGAACTGTAACATTCTAAATTTTTGGGCCTATGCGTTTAATGGGTGAATATGTGGAATAAGTTAATTTAAGTGTTAGGGGTCCAAATTGGGCTCAGGCTTAGGCAGAGGCCTTGATTAAAATTATCTGTTTGGACACTATAGGGTTTAAAAGGTAGTATCTATGTTTAAAATACCAAAGTGGGCTTGTGGCCCAATCTTAGGAGGTGACGCCACGCACAAGGAGTAAGGGGCCCAAATTTAAGTTTCATGGAGCCCAATTCTTTTAATTAAGTTAGCTAAATTTTAGGCATTAGGATTAGGTGGAGTGGATGGCAACAAGACTAAAATTTAGAGGTTTTAATGTTTAAAATATGTGGATAATAAGCAGATAAAGGCTATTATTTAGGAATTTATTTTATGTGGATAATAAGCGAGATAAAGGCTAAGATCTAGAGATTTTAATGATTAAAATATGTGGATAATATCTTGATAAATGAGGAGGAGTTAGAGATAATTAAGTCTCTTTTAGATGAGCTAGTAGATTAAGATAAAGGAGAAAAGTTAGAATTTATCTACAAAGAGAGTGATGGCCAAGAATCCATCATTGAGAGGAGTAAAGAAACCACTACTACATGGCAAAGGGTTACTGAATTTCCTATAAATAGAGGGCTATCTCCTTGTTTACGACATTAAATCCTCTCCTTTTGTGCCGAAATTCCTAGCTCATTTTCTCCAAATTTTTTCTCTAATTTCTTTAAAAGTGAAACTTTTCCCCACTTTCTTTTCCTTGTGCGATTTCTCTAAAAAGCAAGCAATCATCGCTTTTTTCTTTTATTCATCCTATTTGAGAAATTGTTCTACACTTTCGGCATTTAAATCTTCCATCGGCATTACCGAATCCTCTCTCTAGTGCTAGCCGAATCTCCTAAGCTAAGGTAAGAGTCGAATTTTGATTAGTTCTCATAATCTATTTTAGAAAGGCAAAAGCCGAAAGCTAATAGTTAATGGCTTTATGATGGGCAGCAATTCGGGATTTGAAGGAGGCTTAGTCGACTAGATCTAAAAGTCGAATATCATAAGTCTCCAATTTTGAGATTTTAAGGTAAGAAGATTATCCCTAGATTTTTATTAGATTCGTTCAATATATATATGATCTTAACTCTAAAAGGAGGATTAACGATTAAATATTGTTATAGTAGCTCTGATAAGGATTTGATGGAATTAAATATGGATCAGGCAAAAGAAAGAATCCCTAAGTTTAAGAAACGAGCGATGATCTCATTGTTCGAGATTGGCCAATTGGTTATGGACCCGACACGAACAACACCTTAGGCGAGATAGCGGTTGTGTCGACTAAGGATAGTGTCGATATAGAAAGCCTCGTTTTATCGGTAATCAGGTGTGTAGATCTCTAACACACTACCAATTAACCTATATGTAAATCTATTTATGTATGTCATAGGCTAAAAGTCAGAATAAGGCTGTATAAACAGTCAAATGGAACCCTAAAAGGGCTAGGCAAGGATGCCAGGTACGTAAACATAGAACTCCCTATGTGTATCGAAAAATATATATGATCGCATGATATTTTCTTTATGTGTGTATGCATGGGATGGGATATTGATATGATGAAGGGAAGTGCATGATAGGTCACGCAGTTGATCGGTGGTAGAAAACCCACAAATATAAATGCTAGGTCACATTGTGATCGGTGGCTATGCCACGTTTAATGATTCCTACTTAATAGGAATAGGCGATCTGTTGTCGTTTTGGTGTGTAGCGGATGGAGGGTTAATTGTAGAAATCCCCAAGGTGTGACGGTTGGTACGGGTTGGTGTGTAGAGGATGGAAACCTAGGATGGGTTAGGTTATTCATTCTTTATTGTTTATTATGTGATTATGATTGATGCCTTCCTGTATGGGCCAGGGCCCATAATGTGTTTGTGGGCTCAGGTCGATGTGTGTTTTGAAATTTATACACTGAGTCTTTGTGACTCACGCTTTCCTTTTCTCTACTCTTCCAGATGAACAGTAGATCATGGACATGGGAGCCGAGACGGACTCGAGGGGCCATCAAGTTCTATTTCTACAAGTTAATTTCTTTTGGGATTTCTTAAAGTTTATTTTATTTCATTGTTTTTTGAGAATATTTATGTAATAAGGCCCCTAGCTTTCATTCAACTCAGCAGTTATCAATGTTAAGCAACTTATGAATTTTGTGATAAAGTTTATTTATACTTAATAATAAAAATACAAAGAGGTTTATTTTCAAAAAGTCTCTCCTTTATTCAAAATTTAATTAATTTAACTTGTGTTTTCAAAATGCGATAAAATGTTATGTGTTCGATAACATGCCAGATCCGGTCGGAACGCATGGGCCGGGTTTGGGGTGTTACACACACATTATAAACATCGAAAATAATTTTAAATTCTTTCTTCAACCTCTGATTGTTGTCTTGAAACCACTATTCTGACTAGGGTCTAAAACGGCTATTACATTCAGCCCCTTACACACTACAACAAAATGGTGTAGCTGAAAGGAAAAATAGAGTCTTGACTGAAATGGTAAATTCAATGTTATCATATTCAGGTCTTGGACAAGGTTTTTGAGGAGAAGTTGTTCTAACAGCTTGTCATATATTGAATAGAGTTCCTAATAAGATAACCCCTTATGAACAATGAAAAAAAAGGAAACCAAACCTTAATTATTTGAAGGTTTGGGGTTGTAGAGCTATTATCAAAGTTCCAACACCTAAACGTAAAAAGTTAGGTGAAAGAGGAATTGAATGCATATTTATAGAATATGCACATAATAGCAAGGCATATAGGTTTGTGGTAATTGAACCAAATGATTCAATTTCAATTAATATTGTTATTGAATCAAGAGATGTTATTTTTGATGAAATTAGATTTAATTCTATATCAAGACAATTACAGCCACTATAATTGATTCATTCTTCAAATGAGAATGAGATTCCATTGGAACAAATTGATAATAATGATGAATTTTGTCAAGAATTAAGAAGAAGTAAGAGGATTAAAAAGTCAAAGATTTTGGACCAGATTTCATTATGTTTCTTGTTGAAGGAAAAGGTGAAAGTATATGCAATAAGATACCTTATTGTCATAATACGGAGTCTGATCCTATTACATTTAAAGAGGCAATGAAATCTCAAGACTCTAATTTTTGGAAAGAAGCAATAAATGATAAGATGGATTCAATAATAGGAAATCAAACTTGGATCTTAGTTGATCTTCCACCGGGTTCCAAACCAATACGTTGTAAATGGATCTTCAAAAAGAAAATGAAGGTCGATGGAACCATTAATATGTTTAAAGCAAGGTTGGTAGCCAAAGGTTTTACACAAAAATAAGGTATTGATTACTTTGATACCTATGCTCCAGTAGAAAGAATTGCTACAATTAGACTCTTAATATCACTTACCTCTATATATAATTTGGTTGTTCACCAAATGGATGTTAAAATTGCATTTTTAAATGGTGAATTGGAAGAGGAAGTGTACATGGAACAACTGGAAGGATTTGTTGTTCCAGGACAAGAGCATAAGGTATGTAAGCTTGTTAAATCTTTATATGGACTTAAACAAGCACCAAAACAATGGCACCAAAAGTTTGACAATGTTTTTTTAGCTAATGGCTATAAAATAAATGAATCTGATAAGTGTATATATAGCAAATTTGAAAATGGAAAAGGTGTCATAATTTGCTTATATGTAGATGACATGCTCATTTTTGGCACGGATTTGGAACAAATAGAAAACACAAAGAAATTCTTGTAAAACAACTTTGCTATGAAGGATATAGGTGTAGCAGATGT
Organism: Gossypium rotundifolium; assembly: GCA_025506655.1. Lineage (NCBI taxonomy): Eukaryota > Viridiplantae > Streptophyta > Magnoliopsida > Malvales > Malvaceae > Gossypium > Gossypium rotundifolium. The sequence goes on along the minus strand of CP106725.1, from coordinate 9,153,001 downwards.
TATTCTTGGGATTAAAATAACCTGAGATGAAAGCACTATAGCTTTATCACAATCACATTACTTGAAAATGTGCTTAAAAAGTTTGATCTTTTCAACTGTATACCAGCATCTACACCCATGGATCCTCAAATAAAATTAGTATCTAATGCTGGAAGGAAAATTGATCAATTGAAATTTGTAAGTCTAATTGGTTGTCTTATGTACATAATGACTTGTACAAGACCAGATATTGTATATGCTGTTGAGAAATTGAGTAGGTACACAAGTAATCCAAGTAGTTTGCATTGGCAAGCTTTGAATAGAGTACTTAGGTACTTAAAGAAAACTATTAACTATGGATTATGTTATAATGGATATCCTCCAATTTTAGAAGGGTATTCGGATGCTAGTTGGATTACAAGTTTGGAAGATTATGCACACTAGTGGATGGATCTTCATTCTTGGTGGAGGAGCCATTTCTTGGGGTTCCAAGAAATAAACATGTATTATTGAATTCTACTATGGTAGCAGAATTTATTGCATTAGCCGCTGCATCTAAAGAAGCAGAATGGTTAAAAAATTTGCTTTATGATGTACCTTTATGGCCTAAGCTAATTTCACCTATTTCTATCCGTTATGATAGTGAGGCTACTCTAGCAAAGGCATATAGCCAAGTATATAATGGAAAGTCTAGACACATTGGATTAAGACATAGTTATGTCCGACAATTAATCTCTGATGGAGTGATCACTATTAATTATATAAGGTCAAGTGAAATTTTGGCAGATCTTTTGACAAAAAGTCTTGCTAGGGATGCAGTAAAACGGACCTCAAAAGGGATGGGACTCAAGCCTATTAATTAGAGTCACCCATGATGGAAACTCGACTCAACACTTGGTATAACGTCAAGTCTTGAGTTCAATGAGACAAAGTACATTATTAGTATGTGACTGATAGCACTATAAATAAATCCATCCTAAGATTAAAGTTTTAGGTACCTGTAATGATAAGGGAAAGATGAGTAATGTACTTTTAATGGACCCATAACATAAATATGTTAGAGTGTTATAATTACGGGAACACTCTTGATGGGATCTACTTATGTGAGTGGAAGTGTGGCCACTTCTAGGAGATTAAGGGCTTGGCTCTGATAACACTCATGAAAAGAGGACACAGACACATGGCCATAATAGTGTCCCTAGATACTATGCATTGACCGATGTTGAAATCATTATGTGAGATGTGTTCAGTTAATCAAATGAAATAGTTGGTTCAAAGTTTCGTCTACCATGCAATTCCGATTAACTTTAACATTTTTCACTAAGTGAAGGTTCAATCGTAAGATACCTTCATTTATGCAAATTGATTTCCAAGAATATCAAAATCTAAAATATTTTGAAAATGGGGGGAGATTGTTATAACATTTCCAAATATTTATAGTGTTCTAATAACTACAAATGAATGGGTGTAATTAATCAAAAGATTATATTATTTGATTTTTGAAAATAATTATAACTATTTAAATAATATTATTTGAATAGTTATAATATTAAATGAATAATTATGTGTTTATTTTAAAGACATTATTATTCGGAAAGATACCTATTGATGAAAGAAGTCTCTATGAAGAGACATAAAATTCCTATAAATAGGAATTAGATTTCATTTGGAAATCATACCAACAAATTCTAATAATCTTTCTTTCCTTCCTTCATTTTCTAATATTATTAGATTATTCTATAAAGTATTACTACAAAATCATTAATAGAAATTGAGTCTCTTGTCATACATTGCTCAGTGTGTAGTGGGCTATTCTTGTCAGTGTAAAACGTAAATAGTCATTGGCTTCATTGTATTCTCGAGGTTAATTTGCTTGGAACTCATTGCACACCAAAAATAGATAAAGGCGAATATATCCTTAAAGATAGTGGCTTGATACACGCCTTGGAGCCTTGTCCTATTTCTTCTTCAGTTCAAGTTCCGTTCGTGTGTTCGAGATTTTCCTCATTGGAGATTTGTACTAACAAAGACTCAAGTTCGATCCAACCCAAATGTTTTCTAAATTTATAATAATATTATATTTTGTTACTTTATATTTATTATATAATTATACCGCATAAAATTTAAATCTACCTAGTAATAAAATTTTAATAAATAAAAAATATGTGTATAATTATTAAATAATGTCACATTTGGTAATTGTACTTTCATAAAATAATCTAATGTGATACATGAACTATTAATATGTGCTTTATTATTATACATGTACTTTCATAAAATGTCTAATGTGGTACCTAATGTTAACACCATTAGTGAATTGTTAAACTAACCAATAAAAATTGGACACATAAAATTTTCCCTAAATCATCAAATTCAATTTAAATTAAAAAACAAATAATTAAACATATGGTTAATAAAAAGTAAATATTAAACTTAATAATCAAAAACCATTTTCCATTTAAATAAATGGTCGTCTTCTCCAAAAAGTTTTTTTTAAAATAATATTTTTTATTATCCATGAAAGTACATGCATTTTCATGCAAGTTTAGTATTTACTTCTTCTTTCATTAACCATATGATTAGTTTTTTATGTTTTTAATTTAATTTAACTTATTTTATTTTATTTTATTTAGATTTCAGCATAATGTTATATTATTCATGTGGTCTTAATGATTTGGAAAAATTCTACGTGTCAAACTTTCATTGATTGGTTTAGCAATTTATGTACCAAAACACATATTAATAATTCTAGTACCGTAAGTACAAGTATCATAATAAAACACATATTGATAGTTTAGGTACCACATTGAACATTTTCAAAATACAAGTATCAAATGTGACATTATCTCAATATTAAATTAAAATTTATATGAATATCTTTAGAAAATAAAAATAAGGGTGGATCTAAAATAGGTTTGGGTTAACCATTTACAAATATAGATATTCGACAAAATTTTAGACTCACATTTTGGGATGCGTCGAATTTGGGCAAGTATAAAATGTGTTACTATCATACTTAAGCCTAACCCAAATTCAATCCATAAATACCTCTATTTGTAGTTATCATTTATTCAATTATTGTTAAATTTGATTATTCAGAATAATCAAATATTCAAGTTTTTTTTTTAAGTATTAATCATTTTCAAAATTTTTGAAAAGATTAATTAGACTCTTTAAAAATTGTAATTTCTAATTAAGCGTTTTAAAATTTTAAAAAAATTAAGTATGCATCCAAAATTTAATGGCATCAAATATCCTTAATTTTTGTTTAGATTACAAGTTGGTCCATGAACTTTAAAACATTTTAATTGAGGTGTTCAAAATATCAGTTAATCAAATCTTTTTATTAACCTAGACATTAAATGCTATCTCAAGTATCATTGGAAACTCATGTACTTAGATTCAGAGGCGAAGCTAGGGGGGCTGGTAGGGCCCGGCCCTCCCTAAAATAAAAATTTATTATTTATACCCTTTAAATTTTTTTAAAATTTTAAATTAATAAAAATAAAATTATTCTTTGGCTCTCCTAAAATTATAAAAATTTAATTTAATCCTTTAAAAATTGTAAATATATAGACTATAAAAAAATTAAAATTTCATTCAGCCCCCTAAAAAATTGTTCTGGCTTCACCCCTGCTTAGATTCTGTGTAAAGGAAAAAAAAAACTTTTAAAATTTTATTGACACTATTTTTTTTTTTTTTTTTTTGTAATGTGTTTTATCCAAATTATCTATGCAATAGATACATATATGATTACAATTTGATCCACATGTTTTAAATATACTCTGCATTAAATTCGAAGTGGTATTTAACGACTAAATTGACGGCTAACGAAAGGACTTGATTGATACAATATTAATACTTGAAGGACTTAATTAGAATATTTAAAATTTAGAGAGGATCTAGAATTTTCATTTTAATGAGAGAAAATTGAGGACATCACCTAAAAAGGGTATGTTGCATGGTTTGATACTTTTCTTTGCAGGTTCCATACTTAGAATAAAAAAATGGCATGCCGCCTTGATATATACTTTTCTTTAACATCCTCAGTTTTCTTGTTGCAGCTTGTTCCCTCTTTTTACTGCCTTTCCCTTCTCTTCTTAACGATTCCATTTATATAAACAAATAAGGAAGAAAGGAATTTCAGTCTCAATATATCCATCTCACGTTTGGGCACAAACAACAAAGCTCTGAGGTTGTCGTCTCTGTCTTGTTTGTTTGTTTGTTTCTGCCCCTACAAGACATGCTATGCCATTGCCTGCAACAAGGGACACATTGTAACACAAATGGCGGAATCGAATTGGGTTATCGAAGTTAGTCAAAAACTAGAGAACATGGTGGATACTGAGGCAGAGAAGGAGCATTGGATGAAGCAATCAATCTACAGAGTGCCTGCTGCCATTGCTGAGCTTAACAAGAAAGCTTACATGCCTCAAGTTGTGTCCTTCGGTCCTTACCACCATGGCGAAGACCGTGTAAAGCCCATGGAGGATCATAAGAAACGAGCACTCCTTCATTTCCTTAAAAGATCCAACAAGCCTTTGGATTTGTTTGTGGAGTCTTTGAAAAAAGACTTGCAGAAATTGAAGGAATGCTATGATTTGCTTGATCCTATATGGCGAGATGACGACGAGTTTTTGCAGCTGATGATTGTGGATGGGTGTTTCATGCTGGAGATTCTACGCTCTGCTACTCATACAATGGATGATTATGCTCCAAATGACCCAATCTTCAGCAGCCATGGGAAGATACATGTTATGCCGTTCATTAAACGAGATATGTTGATGCTTGAGAATCAATTGCCAATTCCTGTTCTCTACAGCTTGGTTTCTGTAGATAGCAATGGAACTAAGGTTTACAATTTGGTAACTTTTTATTGAATATATGTGTGTGTGTGTGTGTGTGTAACAGGTTTTACAATGTTGCAGGATGGAGAGTTCGTGAATAAACTTATACTCAAGTTCATTTCCCCACATACGCCCATCTTGAACATGGGGCCTTGTTTGCACGTCTTGGATGTGTATAGGAAGAGTCTGATTCAAGACATACGGCCAGCACGTAAACGGAGAAAACGACTCCTTAAATATCGAAGCTCTTCGCACCAGGATGGTGACGACATCATTCGATCTGCAATGGAGCTTCAGGAAGCCGGAATCCGGTTCAAAAAAAGCAAGACCATGAGCTTCAAGGACATCTCGTTCCGCAGCGGTGTTCTTAAGCTTCCAGTTATCATCGTAGACGATGCGACAGAGTCACTGTTTTTAAACCTAATAGCATTCGAACGTTTCCATGTTGGGGCAGGCAATGAGGTGACATCCTACATCTTTTTCATGGATAACATAATTGATAATGAGAGGGATGTGGCACTTTTGCATTCCACCGGGATCATTCAGAATGCACTTGGAAGTGATAAAGCAGTGGCTCACCTGTTCAACTCGCTGTCAAAAGATATAACGTTGGATCCAGAGAGCAGCCTGGATGAGGTGCAGAAGAAGGTGAATAAGTACTGCAAGAAAGCTTGGAATGAATGGCGAGCTAACCTCATCCATACCTACTTTAGAAACCCATGGGCTATGCTTTCCTTGATTGGTGCCATCTTTCTTTTTGCCCTCACTATAGTACAAACTGTGTACACTATATATCCTTACTACCACGACTCTTCTCCCTCACCCCCTCCACCACTTGCTCCGCCACCTATGGCTCCTCCACCAATTGCTCGGCCTCCTACAGCTCCACCAATGGCCTCTCCGAATCATAGGGTTCCTTCACAATCCAATCGAACTCACCATTGATATATGATATGATATAATATAATTCCCTTCCTGCTAATAAGATATGCTGTTTCTGGCTACCCCCATCATGCGCAGCTTGGATTCATTGCAGATTTTTACAAGAATTTTTTTTTTTTTTGAATTAATTTGATTCATAATATTGATGACATTATAATATGTGTATACAAATAAGAAATAAGTGGATTTTGCTCTTTTACTGCATGATTCAACACTATTATAAGAAGTGGTTATACATGCACTATTATAACCAAAGGGGATTTCACTTCTCTTCAAATCCTTGATATACCCTGTGAACTAATTCAATGTTATGATATATTTTTATGTCAGAAATTTGTAAAATGTAAAGGGCTTTAACAGCAGAGTTAAAAGAATGACAGGAGCAATGTTGTCATTTGCAAAACTGAGTAGAGATATTAGGCTTTTTGTCTGTGGGGTTGGTCATTGAAAGAGGAATGGATCAAAAAAAGGCTCCATCCCAGTTCCTCTTCTTCCCTCCTATATAATCCCATTAACCAACCATTCTATCCCTGCCCCTCAACCCAATGTTATTTTCATACTAATAACTACTAAATAAGGCACCGGAGTTTAGCTATGTGTATCCAACTCAGAATATATATTAATCTTCTTTCCACTTGTTCACATACTTGAGGAATGCATTAGCAGGATTTTCCCTAGGCGGTGCCCGTACACGAGTTGATCTCCGCAGCACAGCCTCTTCCAAAGCAATCTTCTGAGCCAAATCCTTTGATCTTTTTTGGAGTTCCAAGCTGTAATGTCAAAACTCAGAAACCTCAGTTAGATTGGGGATGAAACTAAGACCATTTGTTCTACAAGGAAAACTAGTTGACACACTCACCTGATCCTAGGATAGAATTTTTCCAGCTGTTGTTGAAGAGCTCTCTCTCTCTCACCCTTTGGATTAAGTGAGCTCATAAGTGCATCAACCTGTCCATCAAGTTTTGGTTATAACTTTAACTGAAGAACCCTAAGAAAAAGAATCATTTTAAATATGTCACCTACCTCTTCCTTGGCACAATAATAGCCCCACTGCTTTGAATCAGAACTCTCAACAAATATCCTCCCATCTCGCCTAAACCACCAATACCTGTTATAGTCTCTGTCTTTACCTAAGGGATTGGTCCGGATGCTTCGTTTCTCCATCTCACGTTTAAAATATTCCTTCTGTTATATAAATAATGTTAATGAAACAACAATAAAGCAAAATATACATGAAAATCACATAAATTGGAGAGCAAGGATATGGGATTGAACCCTCTGTTCCCTCTTTTCTTTACTCTTCTTCTCCTGATCTTCCTTTTTTTCACCAGTTAGCTGTTTCTGTGCTTCCTTCTCATTTGAGTTTGTTATATTTTCAGCTTCGACTTTTGGATCCAATTTTTGCTTCTCTCCTTTCTTGGATTGCCCGTTTAATTGCTTCCTGCTACGGTTACAAAAGAGATACTTCTTCAAACAACATAACTAAGGTGCATCCCTAGCTCAAAATAATACTTGATCAAAAAGGGAAAAAAAGGATTAATCTAAGATCCATTTGATTGATGATTTTACCATTTTCTTCGCACTTACTTTAATAAATAGAAAACAAATGGAAAGTAACAAATGCATCAAGTAAGCAGATCCTTGGTAATAATCTCAATGTTTAAAAAATAAGCACACGTACCTACTAACAAATGCATTGCTTTGTCTAGATGAAATAACCTCCTCCACCATATCACCATTCTCTTCTCCATTTTCTGCCGTATGTGGATTGCTTCCTGTGCTCTCCATACTATTTTCCTTTACTACTAATCCATTAGACTCACCTTTCAACTGTTCTTTTTCTTCTCGTTTCTTTCTAGCATATTCCAAAGCTTCCCCTCTTACTGTGGCTCCAAGGGCCCGTCGCTGCTCAATTAGATCATCCAACTTATCCCTGATAAGATCGGTTTCAAGGGCATGACAAACCAATTCGCGCAAAATCCCTAACTTAGCATTAGCATCCAGAAGGCCATAGTGCCCTCTCTTTATAGTGGTCATACAAGAGCATAATTCAGTAACATTGATCATTTCCAAGAAATCAAAGACATACTCGGTCCAAGTGATGAGTGAAATCTGAAACAAAAACAGTCAAAAAACAAAGCATGAGCAAGGGAAGCCCCACATGGGAGGAAAATAAAGAGATTTTCAAGCAAGAAAGGAAAAACATCTATCTACACATCTATGCGAATTTCAACAAGATTCTGACCTTCGACTTTCGTTTTTTGTTCTGTAAAGCCAATGAATATTCACCATCATCTTTTATGAGTATACGAAGTAGAGCTGAATGTGTTTCCACAATGAGAACCAAATTACTATCCTTGTGACAGATGGCATTTTCAAAATCTTCAAGAGAGAATGGCCATAAATTGAGCACCCTGCTAAATGAAGAGCAAAAATCCCAAACCATCAAAAGATCCCCAATACAATCCATTGGAACATTGAAATCCCTTGAAGGAGAGGGGCGATCAGTAAACAGTGGATCATCAGGACCAGGCTTCACCAGCAGGTCATCAATTGGATATTTGACAGGTTCGTCCTCAGGCTGATTATTTTCTGTAAATTAGCATTAGAAGCAAGAAACAAAATAAGTGAACAAATAAACACAGTGCCATTGAATTGCATACTGAAAAAAGGTGTGACTTTGCTCTTGCATAACCCAACACCCCCACCCCCAAGAGAAGAAAAGCACTCAAAAGAAATAAAACCAAGAGGAAAGAAATGTAAAAACTGAAAACTGTCAGGCCATAATCTCCACAACTTAATACAAGAAACTAAGAAAAGAAAAATGATGTTCAACTTGCACCAAGATTAACTATACCTTCCTCACTAGCATCAGGCTTCCCAGTTTCTCCTTTATTCCTTTTGGATTTCCCAGATTCTCCGTTTGCTTCCTGGACATGAGAATTTATGAGCCAAAATATAATATCATAAAATAAATATCTTAAAACGAATACCATAAACATGCATAATTACCCCAACATTGTTTCTATTCTCATTTTTCCTTTTCTTCGTTCTGTTAACCAGCTGTCCACCTTGAAGGAAGAATTTGCTACGCAACTCCTCTGGAAGATCCGTTGAAATACCATGTTTCTGCGCCAGTTTTTCATGAAGCACCCAAGGAATACTTCGGCATGTGGACTCCCGAATAAAAGACTTCAAAATTTTTCTGTTGAAGGGTGTTTTCTTCCACACCAGATCTTCTCCATGTAATATTGCATTTTCTGTTATTTTCTTATTTTCTCCAAGCAATGCCACCTCATATTGCGTTTTGCTAACACCATTCTCCACAATTTTTAACACTCTGCATGGGTAAAGACCATCATCCTTCTTTCCATACAATTCAGCACCCACAAACAGATCTTTCTGCAATTTTTTAGTCACTAGATCAGCAAGATCTCTCAATGATAGCAAACCTGTGAGAAAACCACAGGTTATTTGACAGAGTTGCACAAAAGCAGTGAAAAGATTAAACAAGGAATTGAAAATACTGAAATGAAAAATAACAAAAGCACCAATTCAGAAAGCTGAGTTTTTTAAAGGCAAATGCATAAAGCTCTTTTTCTTTTTTTCCCTTTTAAACAGCAGTTGAATTTTTTTAGTTTTCCCTAAAAATCTGAAGTTAAGATCCCCTGATCATTCATGACGTCGTTTCTAGATTACTCTCAGCACCACAAACCTTTGCCACACAAGGATAGTGGCACATACAAAACATCATGCAACGATCGACTTAACTCAAGCCTAGAGAAGATATCTGTAGATCATGTGCAAGGGAATATATCCCTAAATCATAAGAACTTCAATAGTCACAATAATCAGAAATGAACCAAGAACAATCCAATCGCGTATATTTATTGCAGCATTTTCTCATTGATCAGATTCTTGGAGAAGGAAAAAAGATTTTGGTTATAGTATATCTCACCAACTAGTTCTTCTAACCCCTAATAATTAAAATGCGAGAATTAGAGCAATCAAATATATCTTACATCTTATCAGTGTTAGTACACCTACACTTTATAAATTTATATGCACTAGATAAAAATCAGTGCGGTGCATCACATCTACCTCAACTGAAATTATAACAGCTCAGACAAGTTTTGTAGCATTTATGAGTGACACAATTTTAGCAACATAATCATCTTCGACCATTATAAAATCTTTTTACTTCTATTCTTCTGTGTTCTACCTTCTACAACACCAGATGTACAACCCAAGTATACTTCCATTTGATAAAAGAAAACATGTCAAATCACAACATTCTAAAATTCAAACGCTTCAAATTCCTAAAAAAGAAGATTTTATAATTAAAGTGTTCTAAAATGTAAGCACTTAAAATCCCTCAAAAGTTTAAAGCACTAACAACCCTAGATATTATGAACTAAAGGATAGTAAAAAAAAATCATGTAATCAACCCCAAGTACTTTGGTATTATTGAAGTTATATGATACATTTGGTTGTAAATAGTATTAGACTCTGAGGATTGTATCTCTTCTCTCTTCTTTCTCTCACTTTCTTTTATTATTTTCCAATTAATAATTTTCATCGATCTTGATAACTTGAAAATACTATTTTAAGAATCTCAAACTTTTATATTTTCAAACCTTAACCCCAAATACAAACGAATAAAAAGAATTAACTTTTTTAAACACACAAAATTTTGGTAGAACAAATAATGTTAATCTCGCAAAATCAGAACACTGAAAATTGCTCCTAAAAGCTTACAACATCAAACTGATATATCTTTTATTTAGACAACTAAAACAAACAACATAACTGTGATACACAGATATTTCAAGTAAAAGCAACAATCATCCGATCGCTACTTTCTAATAGCTCAAACTTAAGAATCTTAAACCATCCCAAAGCTCATACTTTTTAAGAAAGCCAAGGTTTGAAACAACTAGACTATTAAAACGAGAAAGGTTCTAAAAGGTACAATTATCAAAGTTCCCCAGACCGTACCTGTATTACAATGAAATGCACCACTAAAGACTTCCCTATACAATATTTACAAACAAATCCATTGAAGCTGCTTTTCAGTAAAGGATACAACTGTTGTTACCAGATTGCAAGTGGGTTGCTGTTATGAAAGCATATTAAACCCATTTCCACCAGTTCACTAAGGGACTCAGGACTTCAATCAACTATGTGCTACGACTACAATCCAATTAAGGTTTAAACCACATAAAAGAACGATAAGTGGTTCAAGATTTAGATCTGAATCAAGAGTATCTCTCATGTCAGGGTAAATCAAATATTTCTAACTATAACTTATCCACTTAAATCAGTAACCGCAAAATACAAGCCAAAAATGAAGGTAGAGGCAAGCAAATAAGAATAACTACTAAAGCTTTAGTCAACAAAGTGGTTGATTGGTTCTTACTAAATTGTATAATACGCAATGCAGGTGCCACAAGATCATTGGGTAGCTGTTGAACCTTTTGAATTGCATGTTTTTCCGTCACCATGGCTTCTTCATAAGTCAAGTTAGATTTTCCAGTTGATTTGCACATCCAAACTCTCTGACGATATAAATTTATCCGGTTCAGATACTCCCTGATCTATGTTAAGGAAAACAAACATGCAATGACACCTCTTTTCAAAGATGGCTAGCTCGAGAAAAGCAAAAGTTTAGAAAAAGAAAATGAAGCATTTGCTTCTGGTCATTAGGAAAGAGAAGGCCTCCGATCTTGACAGAGTACAACATAACTGGAGTGGTGAGTGGTTACAGAACTTAATAAAATTCATCGACGCAAACTCAAGAAAGCATGATACATACTTTTCCTTCTCATCTGGGTAAAAAACTTGCATTTCCTTAAACTGCAATAAGCTTTGCAAGAACTAGACAGAGGATAACATAAAACCCCATGAAAAAAAAAATAATGATTATAATTATTGAAGTACTTCAACTTAGGATACTGATAATCTCGAAAAATCTCTTTGGTGAATCGAACTTGGTATACAAGCTCAGAGGGCTCCAAATCTTCTGGTGGCTTTGCTAAATCAAAAGGCTTCCTCTTGAAGAGAGGCATTTTCCAAATTGCTTCCTCTGACAAATGCACCAAGACCACAGAATAAGATATAATTCTGTGTCTGCCACCAAAGTCAACTAAACAAGCAGAAGACAGCAAAAATAACAGTCAACAAGCTTTTATTTTTCTCCATGATAAAAGCACCTAGCCTCGGATACAACACATTACCAAACCAAAGATACATAATTTTGAAATTGCAGTAATGCAAATCTTATTGGATGGAAATAATTAAATCAAAAGGCTTAAGTGATTTTTGCACTCAATCAAAATGTACAAAATGTACAAGACAAAATACTAAAAAGAAGAAAATGTTGTGAATCGGAATTTTCTACAATAAATAACGAGTGAAATTATGTAGAATAGTATTTTATTTTTCTACAATAAGCAAATCTTATTGGATGGAAATAGCAAGCGCAATGTAGTGTGGCGATGGACCCAGTAATGTACATTAGTATTTCTCCATTTTTTTAATTATAAAAATAAAAAAAAAAACCCAAAACATCGTTGAATACTTGAATTCCCAGTTTTCCTTCACATCTTCCTTCAAAAATCAGAACCCAGAAAGACCCATTGAAGAAAACAACAATACCGCTCACAAGTCAAAGCCGGAAACCCTAAAATGTTCGTTTCGAATTTTTAAAAATAAATAATAATCAAAAGTATTCAACCGACCAGAACAGGAATAAAGCAATTACTTACCAAGCAATGTCATCTAATAGAATATGAACACTAAAATCTATGAAAACCCAAATCAAATAAAAAAAAAGAACATATAAATGAACCAAAAAAACAATGAAATTGGCCATAGTAGAACAAAAACTCAGCTTCCCGCCACAGCATAAATAAATAAATAGTAGAAATGGAAAAAGAACAATACTTTTGCAAGCAAAAAAATCAATTGAAAATGCCAAAGAGGAATCAAAAGAAATAGAAATCTTACAAGGAATGTATTAAGCAGTGCGGTCGCAGTTTTTTTTTTTTTTTATTAAAGCTTGGTTTTTTGGTTAAATTTTAAATTTTATTCGAAAGGAAAGAGAAAGTTCTCACGTTTTCTTTTCTCTCTTGCTACACTCCTCTCTCCTTGGAAGGCCGACGCTCTCCGTGGAAAATACATATATTTATTTAGACAGATGCCATATTATTAAATTTGCATTTAGGTCCCTTAAAAATCATATAATTACTATATACCCACAATATGGGCTAAAAACCTAAATTTATATATTTATTAAGTTTGGCAAATCACGCAGTTTTATAGTTGGTTTTTTTGCTTCAAATTCGTCTAAATCAACTTAATTCTCAAAAAATAAAACTAAAATGGAAGCAAATTTAAAAACGGAATGAGCAAGGAAAAAAAAGCCAAAAGAAAACAAAGATAGAATACAATGACAATATTACAAATGAGGGGAAAGCCTCAATACAATCGAACTACATCAACATTGAGATTAGTGTCTATTTATAAGGTGAGCGTCTTAGGGGATTTAAACAATATACATCTTTATCCCTTAGTATTTACAATAATTACTCTGGTAATTCTAATTTTACTGGAGTGTTTTATTGGGCCATTAATGCTTCAAGTAAATGAGTTTATCCATATCTTCCACAAATCAGATCAGTTCAAGTGGTTCAAATAAGTCTCATTTAATCAGTACCTCTATGGGACACTATGTGTGCATTCGTCATGGGCTTTAATTCGCGGCCAGTGACACTTAGACACCTCATAGTAATTGGATGAAAATGTAATTACCGGTAGTTTAATTACAATAATTGTAATTTTCTAGATATGATTGATTGACAAAGTGTAATTAAATTATAATTTTCTATGACGTGTTTGATACAAATTGTAATTATATAGTTACATGTTTTTAAAAAAAGCTATTAATTATTGTAAAATTATTAATAATACTTCAAAAAATCTAAACGAATAACAAAATTAAAATTAAATCATTGTATGTAATATATTTTCTAATAAAGTAGTCAACAATACAATTACAAATAAAAATAACAAGGAAAATAAATATTATATGTAACTTAACCTAATTGCTTTAGCATTCCATATTTAGGCTATTTTAGCTAAAAATGCCCATTTCCAAAATTAATTACAGAAATGAGCCAATTTTTTTATTATTTATCGGAAAGGGCCGAATTTTGCTAAATCGCATCCACGTCAGTGCGTTCTTAGGTGATGTGTCAACAAAACGCATGCCTGAATGAGTGTTTTGTCCACATCAGCACAAAGACGACTACTTTTTTTTGACCATTTAGGCTCCAATGGTAAAAAAAAAAAAAAAAATCTATAAAAGGCCTCCTTTCATTTTTTCACACAAAAGTCCTCCTCTCAAATTTCTCTCAAAATTTCTCAAAGCTCTCTTTAATTTTTGCAAAAAAGCTCTGTTTAAAATTTTTTTGAATTAGTTTTTTTTTAAAATTAAAAAATATTCGATCGTGTTAGCAGTGGCCGGAGAATTAATTCGTCTCTATAATAAACACATCTTCGTCGATCAAATTACAATGGTAACTGATAATTTTAATTTTTCAATACTATTTAATATTTTTTTCATTTATGCAATTTTAATTAATTTTTTATTTTATAATTTTTTATAACATTCTATAACTCGAGTGTTGCAATGCTATATTCGTAATATGACTGGTCCTCCATCGCCGTTGATAGAGAATTACCTACGGGAAGCAGATTTTTGGCACGTGGCCACGATAGGCCGGGGGTGCAAGTTGGACCCGAAACTAATCAGTGCGTTGATAGAGAGGTGGAGACCCGAGACGCACAATTTCCATCTTCCATGCGGAGAGTGTACTATCACTCTGGAAGACGTGCAGTTGCAATTGGGATTGCCGGTAGATGGATACACAGTCACCGGGTCCGCTAAATCTGTTGATTGGGGAGCCGTATGCTACGAGCTTTTGGGTTCTATTTCGGATAATATTAACAGAGGTCGAATCGAGATGGGCTAGTTACGAGACACATTCCCGAGTCAGATAATGATTCGATTGAACTAGAAAGAATATGATATGCTCGGGCATACTTTATTGAGATGATTAGAGGTTATCTGATGCCGAACTTGTCACGAAACCTCGTACATCTGATATGGCTGCTGAAACTCATTGATTTTAGAGCAGCTGGTGAATTTAGTTAGAGGTCTGCTGTGTTAGCAACATTGTACCGGGAGATGTGTGGGGCGACGCGACCGAACAAAGCCAAAATCGAAGGTTGCCTATCACTACTGCAATCATGGGCACGGTTTCGCTTTCCATTTTTACGTCCTCGAGTGGACCACTCATAACAAGGTAAATTTTATATTAAATTTTACAATTATTACATAGATTTAAAATATAATTGTATGCTAAAAATTTATTTAATTCGGTGGAACCATTCGGCGAGTTATGTTGGAATACCTACCTCTCTTGAAGATATACGACTTCTATTAGACCAACGGTTGGAAGCACAAGTAAATATTAAATAAAATATATATACATAATAAAAGAGTCGTTTCGTATTTAGTATTATGTATAGAACTAATATTTTTATCATGTTCATATAGTTTCAATGGACACCATATGAGGATTCGGCAATTCAGGCAGTAATTTCGGATAAATTCTTTCAAAATCCGAACATTTAGCATGTGAAGGTCCCATTAATCAACTATGCTACCATGGAGATGCACCAGTCAGATAGAGTATTGCGGCAATTTGGATTCGACAACCGACTCTCATGGTACCTGAGGTGCTCGATGATGAGCACAGAGTTGACTTACGGTAATTAAATACAGATTGGCCGAGATACTGGTTAGAATATATCAAAATATGGGAAAATTGGTATGATTATATACCTACTCGGGACTGATCATCGTTCTTGAGTTAGCATGCGTGCTAAAATACATACTATGATTTAGGATCTATGGTAAGCCATATTTACTGTTGGAAGAGGAGAGGCGACGGCAAATTTGTGTCCAAAGGGAACGATGGGGCCCTTTAAATCCAAGAAAAATGGATGACAACACGGGCCTATCAACAGTGCCCACACAGTCACCGGGCCCAACATTTCAACCGACGACACCCATATGACAACCTTTTCAGATTATGCCAGGTGCGTATCCTAGCCCTTATATGTATCCTAACCCTTATATGTTTCATTTTCCCAATCCTCTGGAAGGTTGGAATGTATGGCCCTGTTCATCTCTGTTTTCGATTACTCTGAGTCAACTGCCGATCTATAGGTCGTCGTTGCATGAGGGATCGCACGAGGCGCCGTCGGGGAGTTCTTCTTTTACCAATCCCTATTGCCTTATGGGATTCAAACACCTCCGCCATGGGTGATGCAAACACCTCCGCGATCATTATTCTATCAAGGTGGGTCATCCTTCCAACATCCACAACCAAATCCCCTGCCGAAGGAACCACAATCCCCGCCGAAATAGCCACAACCCCCGTCAAAAGCTGAACCAAGGAGGAATCCAACGCGTAACCATCGACGACCCCATGTGACACTAATTCTGACCGGTACCAACATTAATTTTTGTTAATATATTTGTACAAACTTTTTTATATTGTTTCATTTAATAAAATAAAAGTTGTTTTTAATATTTTAATTGTAATTTACTTTTTATATTTTTAATAAAATAAAATTATTTTGAATAAGGCAATATTTTTATATTTTTAATAAAATATAAATAATGCAACATAATTTTATCACAACAACTATCAGCTATTCCGATTTGGACATGATCGAGTTGTATGGCCTAGGTTTCTACACCATTCGCACAACTTCTGTTGGTTGGTTGTTTCTCGGATATCCATATTGTTACGTATTCTAGTCGAGCAAGGTTGACCATTTGGTTTGCGATGCAATTCTCTATCTGATAATAGCTTAAATGGAGCAAGCAATACAGACGGCCATTTACGTTTATCTGGGCCTGGTAGGAATACGTGTCTCTACACATTATACATGTATTCTATTTTGTACACTTCGTCGACATAGCTCATGGAATCCAGACGGAGATTTTAACAAACTACAATTACATGAGCGCATGGATAACGAAGCGCGTCAAACATCCCACAGTCGCAGGTCCTATTTCTCAAGTGTACACGATATTGCTCGCCAATAACACCTTGGTTCGGTCTAAACTTCGTCACACGAAACCATAGGTTGTTGCGATCATGACACAGTGTGTGCATGGTGTTGGCCCATGCCTTCGCCTTATTAATTTCTTGCAATACCTTTGCGCACCATACATGGCCTCCCTACATTTGACATTTATAACTCGCTGCTCGCTTTGGAAATAGTGCCGCTAAATGAAAATATGTCTCTCGCACAACCAATATTATCGGTAAATGACGCATTCTTTTTAGAATAGAATTTATGCATTCAACTAAGTTTGAAGTCATATGACCATATCGTAGGCCGTATTCATATGCTTGTGTCCACTGTTCAAAATGTATGGTACAGAGGTAGTCTACACGTTCTTCGTTAACTGAATGCAAAACTGCTAACATCTCATGAAAACGGTCCTTACTTATCTCATACCCTGCCAATTTAAGTTAATAGCAAAAGTTATATACCACTCTTCCATTAAGAATAAATTGAATATTACAAATGAAATTATATTAATAGAGATTAAATACCCATGTTGGTCACTTGTCGTCATTTAGTTGTAAATCGATATTGCCCGTAGTAGTTGGACGCAACATGCCTTAGGCAATACCGATGGTGTGTGCGATACCATAGGATTCCATGTCGCTCAATTGCGCTAGTATTCTAGTGCCCTGATCCGATATAATACAGATATCAGGTTGGGGGCAGACATGCCTCATTAACCTAGAAAGAAAGAAATCTCAGTCATCGGTTGACTCCCCCGATGTTATTGCAAAAGTAATTGGAAGGATTCTCCCACTGCCATCCTGTGCCACAACTAGCAATAGCCGATGGGTATATCTACCATACATAAAGGTACCGTCAATTTGTACCAATGGCTTGCAGTATAGAAATATGTCTCGGCATTGCTTAAAGCTCTAGAACAGACGCTTGAACACTTGGCATCCACGAAGCAATCGGTCGTTGTAGTATGCAGGTGCCGTTTCAAAGTCTGTTATGCAACCTGGGACATATCTCTCCAGCACCTGACACCACTGTCACACTTTATTATATGAAGCGTCCCACCCACCATGCATCTTTTCCAAAGCCTTCTGCTTAGCTATCCAAGCCTTGCAGTAAGAGGGCGTGTACCTCAATTGGCTATGAATATTGGCAATTAAGACCGGTACTGAAGTCTTAGGATCCGCTTTCATCGTCGGTAGTATTAATCTAGCTAACATATCTGAATCCATATTGGGATGATCTTGTGAAACACCTATCAACGAAGTACGTTAAATAATGCAACATTACGTAATAACAATATTATTCAAAAACCCTAAACACCTAGTGATATTGTACCACCAACACATGTATGTGGACCTTTGTACTTTTTTATCTCCTATAAGCCTGTCATTTTCCTCAACAATGCCATGATTTTCCATGAACATGTACCGTCTTGCACTGCACACTTGGCCTTATACTTATCGGATTTGGATTTAACCATGTTGTAGTTAATCCCATTCATGATGCTATATTGTTTCAATGCACCAAGAAAACTATCCTTATTGGAAAAATCTTTACCAACTTCCAATTCACCCGAATCCAATGATGAACTTGTACGGTCACGCCTTTTGTGTTGTAAATCTGAAACTCCAACACATTATCTTGAGATAGATCAACATTATGTATGTGGACTAGAGGCGGTACACCCTAAATCGCAGATCTTCTTCTTCTTCATCTGAACCCCCTTCAACATCTTCAAGTATGGTTGGAACAGGCTCGGTTTAGAAAATAATGCAACTTCTGGACCATCGGAGTCGGGCTCGAGGTGGATCCACATCAGACTCATTATTCGACCCACCACCATCTGCAATGAACGAAGTCCCCTCGTCGGTGGGCGTCGTAGGGAGTACATCATCCCTTATTGTAGACGTTTCATAACGTCCCCAATCAGATGTGGATTGCCAACCACTAGAAGTTGATGTCACTCCCCAGTACGTATTTCCAGTATCAAACATCGACCCACCGAGGTGCATGTCCAATCCACTAACGGAGTATCGTGTAGGGGTTGTGTATTCCATACTGCTACCAAACTTGGGCGCTTCCATGTTTTGCCACCCACTGAAGGAGTGTCGGGCAGGGGTCGTATATTCTTCTTGAACAATAGTAGATGTTGAAGTCACAAATGCATCATTTGGAGATGAAAATTGTACATATAACTCAAGATAAGGTGATCCATTAGTAAGATAAGTATGCACCATTGCCTCCAAGCTACGAGGACCTTTGATGTCGAATGAGTCATATCTCATGCGATCAACCAAAGCACAAAATTGATACATAATAGACAAAACTTTCATTGGCGTCGTTCTAAAGATTTTACACCTAATTCTTTTACGAAGTTCTGTCAAATCTATGTTCTGGTTAAAACCAGTCTCACTGTGTTCCCTGATAAAAAAACAACGCCATTCTCGGTGTCACGGACCTCACAATCATAGTAAATAACAGCACTAATACGTTCACTCATCTTCAATTTCTATTCTACTTTAGCCTCAATTTCTCTTGCTGTAACTTATGCAACCTGAGAATGAAATTTGGTTCATTTATAGTCTAAGGCCAAATAGGAACTACTGTAGAAAAAGAGCGTCCACGTGGGAGCTTCTTTCAGTAATTTTATTGACACTGCATCCTGCTTGAAGCGTTTTGGACACTATTTGTTCAGAAACATCTTCTCAAAATTATTTTTTAAGATACTACTGTAGAAAAAGAGTGTCTACGTGGGAGCTTTTTTCAGTGATCTTGCTGACGGTGCATCTTGCTTGAATCGTTTCGGACACTATTTGTTCAGAAACGTCTTCTTAAAATTTTCTTTTAAGATACTATTGTAGAAAAGAGAGTCCACGTAGGAGCTTTTTTTAGTAATCTTGCTGACAGTGCATCCTACTTGAAGTGCTTTGGACACTATTTATTCAGAAACGTCTTCTCAAAATTATTTTTTCAGATACTACTGTAGAAAAAGAGCGTCCACGTGGGAGCTTTTTTTAGTAATTTTACTAATAGTGCATCCTACTTAAAGCGTTTTGGACACTATTTGTTCAGAAACGTCTTCTCAAAAATATTTTTTCAGATACTACTGTAGAAAAAAATAATTTTTTTTATATTGCTAATATATTTTTTTCAAAACCTTAAACACAAAATTATTTTTAAAAAATTAAAACATAATTTAATTAATTAACCCTAAACCCTAATTTAATTAATTTTTCTTAAAAACCCTAAAATCAAGCAAAAAACCCTAACCCTAAAAAAAAGCGGCAAAATGCATCCCTGGGGGAGCGTTTTGTCTACGTCATCAAGGAAGCGCTTTGTGCTGACGTGGACAAAACGCTCTCCCAGGGATACGTTTCGCTGGCACAATACCTGAGAACGCGCTGACGTGGACGCGATTTCGTGGAATTCGGACATTTCCGATAAATAATCAGGAAATTGGCCCATTTCTATAAATAATGTTAGAAATGGGCATTTTTGGATAAAATGGCCCCATATTTATTGAATTATTCCGTCTATAACAATTAACATATACTCGTTAATTTATTGTTCATTGACCAATTTCTTGACTATATTATCAAGATCATTCTTGACTAATTTGTTCATCGTCTGAATCTATATAATTAAGATTATTAGGATCTACTATGTACTTTTCAAAATTGAATCATTATAACTCCACTTATGAATCAAATTATGGGCCAATTTAGTGTTATTGTTGCAGTTGAAAAATGCTTTTGAAAAACTCAATTTGCAATAAGTGTTTTTGAAAAGTGTTGTGAGCAAATGTAATTTATTAATTTAAGGCGTTTAGCATTGCTGTAAAAAACAATAAAAATTTTTAATTTGATTTGAACTTGTGCTTATCAAGCTCAATAAAACATTCACTTTACCACTAAACCAAAGATATAGTTTAATATATTATTTACATTTTATTGTATATTATTTTTAAGCACACATTCGTGTTTTAAATTTGTTATTTCCACACGCATATGCGTGTGATAAAATATCTAATATTAATAATATATTTGATTGAACTGGTATCACATGTTAACTCAACACCAACTCAAGATTGATGACAACACCATGATAAACAATTTAATCTATTTTTTAGTAATGTATATATTTCACGTGTTATTATTAATTAGTTTCAAACCATAAATTTTATTATTTATTATATATTATTTTTAAACACATATTTATATTTTAAATTTGTGATTTCTACACACTTATGATAAAAATTTTAATACATTTATTAATAGTATAGATGGGTGACATCCTCACTTTATGAAAAACAAAAAGTTGAGAAGTTAAAAGTATTAATTTTTGGTAATTCAATTTTCAAAAATCAATACAATCCAACTATAATCTCCTTTAACAATCAATTCAATTTAATTGTTGCTATTCAACCTTGGTATTGTCAACCATGTAAATTTATCTATTTTCTTTAAAAATATTTTAATATTACGATAATAAAATATAAATTTTAAATATTTTTAAAAAGTTAACATAAATTATGTGTAAAATTAATGATAAATAAAAATAGTCCAAAATTCAAATATAATGATAAATGATGGTTAAATAATTTAATATAATAATACATCAAATATAAATTAATCTAAATATTTAAATAATTAATATAAATAACGATATTTTGATAATTTCACTTTAATACACAAGTTCATTGCTTAACTTAGTGTATTTGGCATGATATTTTTCTTGCCCAATCTCTTATGTCTAACCACATGCATCAATTGGTGGAACCTAAAATTTGTGGTCCAATCATAAAAGCGGAAAGTTGAGCAAACCGATCATTTGCAAATCATTTTATTCTTATTTTTTGTTTTGTCATGGTTGTATTGGAGTTTGCTAATATTTTATGCGAAATCGTGGTTTATCATGTTTACTCGATTCATCGAATCGAAGTTGAAGGATTGGCTAAGTCTAGAAATCGGGTGAACGAACCCTTTAGAAAACCCTTCCATGTCGTGTAAGCTAATTACGAATTGTGAACATATTATTAAATAAAATTAATTTTGATGGTTAAATGACAACTTGAACCCAATCAAATTGGACAAATATATGGTACGTAACCCCAATAGTTAACGGTTTCAAATTGGAGGAGGGTTATTATGGAACAGGTAAATTTCGATCATGATCAAGCTATTAATATATATTCGTTAAAAAAGAATTAAAAGTTGTATTCAAAATATATTCATTTAAATTAAATGAATTTTTTGAGGCATGTTTTGAAAAATGAAACATTTTTTTTTTACTTTAGATATAAAATAATCAAACAAAAATATTAATACTAAAACCCCAAAACACTTAAATCCTAACTCTTGCGATTGGATGAGGAAACACTTTTCCACCATAATTTTTGACTCCAAAAGCTAAGCATTCTTCGTTACTTTTGTAGTTGAAAAATACTTTCCCAACCTCAAACGCAATGAAATGCAGGTCTTAAAATTTGTAGGGTCTATTTGTAGTACATGAGCTTTATCTCACAATTCTATACGCTAAATTAATAATGCTAATTATAGATAAACAAATACCTCATATAATCATACAACAAAACTAATGTTTATACAACTCAAATATCATGTAGGTGCTATACAAACAAATCTCGACCGGCTTGTAGGGCTCCCACCAACAATTTTGTCACTTTCAACATTAACAGCTTCACATAAACCATAAACTATTCACTTTAAACAACAATTTTACCTAATGATTGTTTTCCTCTTAAGAAAGAGGTGGGAAGGTTTAAACCCCCTTCTCCTTGGCCCTAACCCTTGTACCTCTCATATGTACCAAATGAATGGCAAATTCAAGTCTGCTACACTTAATTAAAAGAAGTTCCCAAATATAGCCAAGAATCCTACCTAAATGAAGCAAATGATTTTCAAATGGTAGAGCTTGTCAAAATAAATAGCTCAGATGATTTAACCTATTAATCTATGGTCCATACAAATCTATGAATGTCAAGAAACTAGAGCTTTTGAAACAAGAGTATTAGCATGTCATAAACTGAAGCAAAATTATCAAGGTGTCATTACAACATTTATAATTTCAGCATGTAATCCTGATTCTTGAGTTAGTATACTCTCTAGCAAAGTTTTGAAGCAATTCGAGTGAGAGTTGCCAAAAGTATTGGTTGTACATGAATCACAATGCACAAAGAAGTATGGCCTAGAAACAGATTCAGACCCTATACCACTAAGAACTTTAATACAATAAATGCAGTAAAGCACAAAATATTTAAAGTAGAAGTACTGTGTGAAAAGCTCACAATGACATACCTCCACTCCGATCTAATGTCTCATCTCATCTACTCATGTTCATATTACAAACTAAATGGACATATGAACTTGCAAAAGTAAAAAAAGCCAATCAACCTACTTAGAAAACTGAAAAACTGATATGAGGCGAAGAAAACAATGTTATGGGATTATAAGTTTCTTGCCAGCATAGATGGTATCCCCTGTAAGGCCGTTGGCCTCTTTGATGGCATCTATTGACACCTGAAACCAGATTATCAAGTCAGAATTTCATCTTGGATTTTATTGGCGAGGCTGGAACTATACAAATTTTGTATCAAAGTTCAAAATATCAACTAAAACTATCTTTTGTTTCATTGAAAACTTTTTCTAGATTCAAAGTTTAGCCCTTTAAAGCTAATTTTTTGTTGTTAAAAAGCTGACCGAAGTAAGTTTGATACCAAAATCTTAATCTAATACATTTGGATTTAGAGCACCAAATGCTAAGCAAAACAGAACATAGCAAATTTGAAGTGGTTGTTTGTCAGGTAAATTCCAAATCATGTGAATACGTATTATCTCATTTGGCACTGTTTGCTGTTGCAGCAACTTAGATATCTTGGATTTGAGCGCGCTTAAGCTAGTGACATCCTCCAATTTAGAGGTTTGGGGGTTATGAATAATTTTAAGAGTTGTATAAAAAAAGAAAGGCAATAATACCCCATATTTTCTGTACAGACCCCACAGAGTATCTCCTTTCACAATGTCTATCACTCTTTGCGAGTATTCTGGTGATCTTTGCTCCGTATAACCACCTGCTTCCTACAATAAACGAA
This sequence comes from Gossypium rotundifolium, assembly GCA_025506655.1. Taxonomy (NCBI): domain Eukaryota; kingdom Viridiplantae; phylum Streptophyta; class Magnoliopsida; order Malvales; family Malvaceae; genus Gossypium; species Gossypium rotundifolium. The sequence goes on along the minus strand of CP106725.1, from coordinate 9,128,950 downwards.
GACACCAATTAGAAAGTAAACAAGAATCCTCAAACATGCTTGAATTAAATTCTCCAAATCTAAAAATGTTAATAACAATTGAAATGCGGGTTCTAAAATACGTTGGTGATAATAGGTTCTGAGACAGGAGGAGGTGGGGAATCTCGAATCGGCTGAGCCGGAGAAGGCTCAATCGACTCAACCACTGGCTGTTGAGGTACTGCAGTTGCATTTCTCTCTTTGTTGAAAGGGTTTAGGGTTTTAAAGATGCTCATAGCGATTCCGGAGAAGACGATGAAGCCAGCGATTTTAGCCACGGCCGCTTCCTTGCTATTGCCGGACGGCTTATCGTCGTCGTTGGAGGGGCGCGTGGGCTCGACATCCGATCGTAATGCAATCTGCGGCGATTTCTTGGAATGAGATAGTAATCGTGTTCGGTGTAAAATGGGAGTGTGATCTATGGTACAAGGCACGCCCCTCTAAATGAGAGGGAAAATACATTTGATTGCGTCTAAATAGCGAGTGTGATCAATGGCACAAGCCGCCTGTCTAAATTTAAAAATAGGGTAAAATATGTCATAGGTCCTTGTGCTTTTTACAAATTTGAAAATAAATTCATCTACTTTTATTTTTTTGGGATTTATCCCTCTATTTTTTAAATTTTAAAGTTTAAGTCTAATTGTAAACAATAAAATTAGTAAGTTTTCTCTTCTATCGGCAATCATCCATACTTTGAAAAGTCAAATATATGGGTATCAAAATGTTGGCACTAGAAATTTGATATTTAAGGTACCAAAAGTGGGATTGAGATTTGGCATGAGATAATTGCAATTTTTTGGTCACTAATTGTATAGTGACTTTGCAAGTTGATCCCTGAACCTCAAATATAAATAGGCCTGACCATTTCTCATTTTCATTAACCAACATTTGCCATTCTCTACTTAAGGCATTGTTCTCTCTCTTTGTAAATCTTCACTTGTATTTTAGAGTGAAATATATTTGGTAGTGCCCGAGGACGTAGGCAAAATTTACTGAACCTCGTTAAAATTCTAGTGTTCTTTATTATATTATTTTGCATATTTTGTGAGTGTGATTGTAGTGATTTATTGTGCTATTAAATTACGATAGAGGGATATTCTGGCTAGGAAAGACCTGGTATTTAAGCGATCCTTGTAATCCAACTCACTTTCCTGGGAATTGAGCTTAGTGTGATTTTTTAGTACAATAATTTTACTTTTTTACACGCTTTCGCATAACAATTGGTATCAGAGCTAGATTCGTACTTGAGGAATACAATTGTTTACGATACTATTTACGTATACGGTATTGTTCATCCACAGTACTATTCACGTTGACGGTATTGTTCACGTATACAGTAGTTGAGATTGAGGAGAAAAATGGTAAATGCATCGTCATCAGCAAAGACTACTGTGACCAATGCAAAATTTGAAGTAGAGAAATTTGATGGTACCAATAATTTTGGTTTGTGACAATGTGAGATCCTGGATGTCTAATGTCAACAAGAGCTGGATATAGCCCTTGAAGAAAAACCTGACAAGATAGATGACAAGGAGTGGGCCAAGATCAATGGACAGGCGGGTGGTACAATCCGGCTATGTTTGGCCAAAGAGCAGAAGTACTCTGTCATGAGGGAGACATCAGCGAAGAAGTTGTGGGATACACTGAAAGAAAAGTTTCTAACGAAAAGTCTTGAAAATAGGCTTTATATGAAAAAGAAACTTTATCGATTCACGTATGCACCCGGTATGTCGATGAATGACCATATGAACTCATTCAATAAAATATTAGCAGACTTGCTAAATTTGGATGAGAAATTTGAAGATGAAGACAAGGCATTATTGTTGTTGAATTCTCTTCCTAATGAATATGGTCATCTTACCACCACATTGCTTCATGGGAAGGATACGATCACATTTGATGCAGTCTTAGTGCGTTGTATAGATCTGAGACTCGAAAGAAAGATAAAAGATATCATAGAGATACAACTGCAGAAGTCTTAACAGTAAGAGGCCGTTCGTATAGCAACAAATATGGTAGAAGGAGTAAGTCCAAAGGGAGACCTGCCAAAGATGAATGTGCTTTTTGTTGTGAGAAAGGGCATTGAAAAAAGAATTGTCCTAAGTTACAAAAGGGCAAGGCTATTTCTGATGCATGTGTAGTGAAGCATGATGAGGAGTCAGACTTTAGCTTGGTTGGCATGGCAATAGCATGTCACACAGATAAGTGGATTTTGGATTCGGAATATACTTACCATATGTGTCCTAATAAGGACTGGTTTTCTAGTCTTAAAGAACTAAAAGGTAGAGTTATTTTTATGGGCAATGATAGCGCTTGTAAGACAATGGGAGTAGTTACAATCCAATTGAAGAATCACGATGGCTCAATCCAAGTCTTGACAGATGTTCTCTACGTACCTAGCTTGAAGAAAAATCTCATCTCATTAGAGGTTCTAGAATCTAAAAGGCTCACAATCACTTTGAGAGATTGATTACTAAAGGTAGTAGCTGGGGTATTGACAGTGATGAAAGGCACAAGAAGGAATAACCTGTATTATTTAAATAGAAGTACAGTTATTGGATCAACTTCAACAGCTTCTGCGAAAGATGTAGATTCAGAGACTACCAGGTTATAGCATATGCTATTGGGACATGCTGGTGAAAAAGCTTTGCAGAATTTGGCGAAGAAAGGCTTGTTGAAAGGTACAAATTCTTACAAATTGGAATTCTGTGAAAATTGTGTTCTAGGCAAGCAGACGAGGGTAAAATTTGGTTCAACAATTCACAATACGAAAGGAATTCTAGACTACATTCACAGTGATGTGTGGGGACCCACCAAAGTGGCTTTTGTGGGAGGTATACACTATTTTGTTACTTTTGTTGATGATTATTCAAGAAAAGTATGGGTGTATATAATGAAAAGAAAAAGTGAAGTTTAGATGCATTTCTAAAATTGAAGAAGATGGTGGAGACTTAGACTGGTCGAAAGGTCAAACGACTTTAATCAAACAATGGTACTGAGTACAAGAATTTGCAGAACATATGAATCGAACTATACTGGAGAAAGTTTGATGTATGTTATCCAATACTGGATTGGGCAAGGAATTTTGGACTGAGGCAGTTACATATGCGTGCCATCTAATTAACTGGTTGCCATCAGCTGCAATAAATGGAAAAACTCCTATGGAGATGTGGACTGGTAAACCTGCTACTAATTATGATTTTTTACATGTTTTTGGTTCCACTGTATATTATCATGTAAAAGAATCTAAGTTAGACCCAAGAGCAAAGAAAACATTATTCGTAGGTATAACTGCTAGACTAAAAGGATACCGTTTCTAGTGTCCTGATACAAGGAAGATTATTTTAGTGTAGATGTGACTTTTGATGAATCAACCATGATGAAGAACAAAGATTCACAAAAGGATGACAAAACCAGTAGTACTTTGCAGCAGGTGGAGCTTGAAAAGGTTATTGATAATCCAGCTAATATTGAAAGAACAAATGATGAAGAAGTTTCAACCCAAGAACTTTTATAGCAACAAGATTCAATTACATATAGGAGGCCAAGAAGAGAGATTCGTATGCCTGCTCGCTTTGATGATATGGTGGCCTATGCACTTCCAATTGCAGATGATGATGTTCCTTCTACTTACACAGAAGTAATAAGTAACCTTGATGGTGTAAAGTGGAAGCAAGCTATGAATGAAGAAATGCAGTCTCTTCATAAAAATAGGACTTGGGAGTTGGTGACACTGTCCAAAGGAAAGAAGGCAATTGGATGCAAATGGGTATATACAAAGAAGGAAGGATTTCCTGGTAAAAATGAAATTCGATACAAGGCTAGATTGGTAACAAAGGGTTACGCTCAGAAAGAAGGGATAGACTACAATGAAGTGTTTTCTCCAGTTGTGAAGCATTCGTCTATTCGGATTTTGCTAGCCTTGGTTGCGCTATATGATCTTGAACAATTCAGCTAGATGTGAAGACTGCGCTTTTACACGATGATTTGGAATAGGAAATCTATATGACTCAGCCAGATGGATTCAAGGTTGCTGATAAAGAAAACTGGGTTTGCAAACTGACAAAGTCACTTTATGGATTAAAATAATCTCTGAGGCAGTGGTACAAGCGATTTGATCAATTCATAAAAGGGCAAAGGTACACAAGAAGTAAATTTGATCATTGCATGTATTTTCAGAAGCTACAAGAAGGAATTTTTATATACTTGCTCTTATATGTTGATGATATGTTGATAGCATCTAAGAGTAAAGTTGAAATTGAGAGATTGAAGACTCAACATTTAGCTTGATGTATTCTAATGCAGTTACAAGTTCCAAGTTCCGTATTCTAATGCAGTAGGTAGCTTGATGTATGTAATGGTGTGTACAAGACCCGACATTTCACAGGTAGTTAGTATAGTGAGCAGGTATATGCATAATCCTAGAAAAGAACATTGGTAAGCTGTGAAATGGATTCTACGGTATATTCAGAAGACCATGGATGTTGGATTACTGTTCAAGTAGGATACTACACTTGGTAAATGTGTTATTGGGTATATTGATTCTGACTATGTCCGTGATTTGGACAAACGAATATCAACCACCGGTTATGTGTTTACACTTGCTGGAGGACCAATAAGTTAGAAGTTTACACTGCAGTCTACAGTTACGTTGTCAACCACAGAAGCCAAATACATAGCTGTAATAGAGGCTGTAAATGAAGCTATTTGGTTCCAAGGTATGGTTAAAACCTTGGGATTGGTTCAGGAGCATATTAACGTGTAATGTGATAGTCAAAGTGCTATTCATTTAGCAAAGAATCAAGTCTATCATGCATGTACAAAACATATCGACGTACGATTCCATTTTGTACGGGAAATTATTGATGAGGGGAAAATTCATCTTCAGAAGATTAATACTGCAGATAATCCCGCAGATATGATGACCAAGATGGTAACAACAACCAAGTTCGAACATTGTTTGAACTTGATCAATATCCTACAAGTTTAACAGTTGAAAAAGGCACTATCAAGTATTGTTGACAAAGGCAGGAAGAATTGTGTGAAGATAAGATTATCCTAATCAAATCTTCAAGGTGGAGATTATTGGAAATCATCCATACTTTGGAAAGTCAAAGATATGGGTATCAAAATGTTGGCACTAGAAATCTGAGATTTAAGGCACCAAATGTGGGATTGAGATTTGGCATGAGATAATTGTAATTTTTTGGTCCCTAATTGTATAATGACTTTGCAAGTTGATCCCTGAACCTCAACTATAAATAAGCCTAACCATTTCTCATTTTCATTAACCCACATTTGCCATTCTCTACTTAAGGCTTTGTTCTCTCTCTTTATAAATCTTCACTTGTATTTTGGAGTGAAATGTATTTGGTAGTGCCCGAGGACGTAAACAAAATTTATTGAACCTCGTTAAAATTCTAGTGTTCTTTTTTGTATTATTTTGCATATTTTGTGAGTGTGATTGTAATGATTTATGTGCTATTAAATTACAATAGAGGGATATTCTGGCTAGGAAAGACCTGGTACTTAAGCGATCCTTGTAATCCACCTCTCTTACCTAGGAATTGAACTTAGTGTGATTTTTTAGTACAATAATTTTACTCTTTTACATGCTTCTGCACAACATCCTCAATTTTAATTCAAATATTATTAATAATGATAAATAATAGTAGCCAAATGTTTAATTAGAGAATTGATAAGTTATTATTTGAGTTTTGATGGTTGGAATCTTAAGTAAATTTGAGTGAGAAGAGTTTGAGTTCGAATTTTAAATATCTTCTCTAATTCTTAATTACTTAGAGCATGATTAATATATTTTTGTGTGATTCGTTAATATGTAATAATGATCATGTTTGATATAAGTTGTTTTAGTTAAGGGTGAGTATTCGATCAAGTCGAGTTGAATTGAGTTAAAAAAATTCTAGTTAGTTGAGTTGCTGAATCATATTTTAGCAACCGAACTCAATTTCAATTTTTTTTAAAATCGAATCGAATCGAGTGAAAAAAATTTGAGTTTAGTCGAGTCGAGTTAACGAATCATATTATTTATAGTCAATGTTGCGTTTACATAGATCGGTTATTTAACAAGTAGACGAAGTACAAGATTAGCATTAAGCAAACCAAAACCGAGGGGTATGGGGTTTAAAGATTTGGTTTTGTTTAATAAATCCTTATTAGCAAAGCGATTTGGCGTGTTTTAACTCAAAGCCTAATTGTCTTTTAGCTAAAGTCTTAAAAGCACGTTACTTTCCTCACTCGATATTTTATCTGCTAATATTGGATCTTACCCATCCTATACCGGCGTAGTATTTGCGGTACGCGGGAGTTGATTGAGAATGGGTGTTATGGCGAATTGGAAGTGGCTCGACATCAATATTTGGAATGATCCTCGTTACCCGCCAAGCGAATAATAGAGTTTCGATTCGTATTTCTCCAAATTAGACTATCAGAATCGCTTTTTCAATTGTGGCACCTTTACCTGGAATGATGAGATCCTGAATAGTATTTTTGATGCTGATACGGTCAATCGTATTCTTGCTATTCCAATTGCAGGAGGTCAGTCGGGTGATTTACATGGGTGTGGAAGTGGGATGGATCGGGCGAATACACGGTAAAAAGTGGATACAGGGTCCTATATACAGAACATTTACAAACCTCTTCTATAGCTACCTCTGATGATATGATTGATCCTAAATTTTACAATTGCTTATGGAATTTAAACATTCCTGCGAAAATTAAAATTTATGTCTGGAGGTTAACTAATAATTTATTGCCCCATCTTTGTAACTTGGCACTCAGGAAGTTGTGTGTGGACGTGGTTTGCCCTCTTTGTAAGAATGGCTCGGAGAATGCTGATCATCTTATGTGGCTCTGTCAACTGACACAAGATGTTTGGAAGTCTCTGAATATCATGGTCCCTCCTTTTGACCCATCGACAGGTGGTAAGATCTGCTTCATCAATACATTTTCTACTGCAAATGAACAACAACGACAGGTGATGGTCCTTTCCTTATGGGGGCTGTGGACTCGAAGGAATAAATTAATTCATGAAGGGGTCAAATTCTCTAAGCAGGAATTATTAGGGTTTCTTAAAGGTTACAATCAGGAGCTGAACCTTAACAAAGCAATATCTTTTCCGTCCTCAACATATTTAGGGAATCAGAAGTGGAAACCCCCTAACGCAAATTTTATTAAACTGAATTTTGATGCATCATTTCAAATTGATACAAAAATTGCTATCACGGCGGTTTTAACTATTAATTCAGAAGGAGAAATAGTAGGAGCGAGACTTATACATTTGAGCCGTGGTGCGATACGCTTGTGGTAGAGGCGAGGGCATGCGAAAGGACCCTTATTCGCGAAAAGCTTTGGGCTTCGACGGATAATCGTGAGAAGGTGACTCTTAATCGTTATTAAGAATATTCGAAGAAACAGAAAGACAAGTCCTTTATCCGACCGATTACAGTATATATTCTCTATGAAAGATGAATTTGATGAAATCTCTTACCGCTTTTGTACCTGAAAGCGAATAATACAGCTCATACATGGCGATGGAAGGTAGGAAGACACGATTTTAAAAGGTGGAGTGACGGGTTCCGCACTCATTCGGTGTCGACTTTAAAGGAGTGGGAGTTTAACTACATAAACAATATAATTGTTTTACCATTTAACTTAATGAGTAAATATTTATCAAAATAACGTAATTTTGCCTTTTAACTTAATAGTTTTGACTTTTAACTTTAGAAAAGGTAAACATTTATCAAAACGACATAGTTTTACATTTTCTTATTCGGATTTTCGGATAACTTGAATTGTGTAATTCATATTCGAGTTAAACTGTAACACCTCTAACCTGCATCCGTCGCCGGATTAGGTTTATGAGGTATTACCGATCAAATCATAACCTTTAACCTTAATATTTCATACAACATTAAATCATAATCACTCATCGTCACTAAGTCCCTTTATAAGGTATACGAGACCTTAAACATGCATTATAAGGGGGTTGGGAGTAAACCTAGCTCATAATTTTTTTTTCCAAAACTTAACATTTTTCAAAGTTACAGAGGTCACACGCAAGTGTGGGTAGGCCGTGTGCCTCACACGGCCTCAGGCACACCCGTGTGTCCAAGTCGTGGCAAAATAGGGCATACATACTGACTTGTCCACACGCCCGTGTGCTTAATCCGTGGTCGACACTGACTTATTTCACATGGCCAGTCACACGCCCGTGTGTCCAGCCCGTATGCGAGTTTGACTTGCTTCGATTTGCAAACTTAAGAGACACGGTCGAGCCACACGCCCATGTGCTCAACCGTGTGGGCAAATATAGGCCATTTGCAAGGTCAATTTTCCACCCACACTTTGGGTCACAACTACAAGCATCAAACCATTCCAAAATCATACCTCAAATACATCCAAAACATACATTTTCATATTCTCTAATTCATACCATAGTAACCATTCACACAACCACATTTACACATTATAACCACCATCTTCACATATCCAAAATATATACTAAAAGCATTTAACTTTCAAGCCATATCACATGACAAGAACTATACATCTCAAACATACCATATTCTCTAGTCTATACATGCCATATACCAAATATACAACTTCCAAAAGTACCAAAATAGATGACTAATAGTGTGATTGAGTTGCTGACGATCCCCGGATCCGAGCTAGCTCTAATAACACTGTAAAACAGAGAAATATTTCACACAGTAAGCTTAAAAGCTTAGTAAGTTGGTAATATAACACAATTAACTCAACAATTCAAATTCAATATACAAAATTACCAACACCTAGTTCAATTCACCTCAATACTCAATTTTCATCCATAATAATTCCTCACTTTCATACATAACTATATGTCCAATGTACAAACTTTTACCAAGATGTTTAATCTCATTCATTCCATCATTCATTCACATAACTATCCATTTATATCAAACACAACTTCATCAACCACATAACTTATGTATGTACCTGTACCATCACGTATTCAATAACAACATTTACCATTCAATGCTCCAAATAATTAGCCGAAGCCACAATATTATCGCACACTTAGTGTCAATTTCTTAGCTGAAGCTTTAATATCATTGCACACTTAGTGCCTCTACATTAAACCGAATTTAACTCGGTATCGCATGCACAGTGCCAATTAATATAGTCGATGCTTTCTTTACTTCGCACACATAGTGTCGTTCACTACTGTATCAATTCTATTTACGCACACTTAGTGCCACATCTCTCAAATCCACATATAGCAATACTAATTCATCAATCATATATTCATTTATTTCATAACACATGAACATGATTTAAACAATTCGTATTATACACAAACTTACCTCGACTATAGAAACACGATACAAGTCGATCAATCGAGCACATTGTTCTTGCCTCGATCTAAGTCTGAATTTCTCTTTTCTTGATCTATACATATTCAAATATAACTTATTCATTCACCAAATCATTCAATTTAATCCAAATACACATATTTAGGGCATTTTACAAATTAGCCCTCACATTTTCACATTTTGACATTTTAGTCCCTATTTTATAAAATCATCAAATACACATAATTTTCATTTACACATGTTTAGCCGAATTTTCCCCTAGCTCATACAAGCCCACATGTTTCATTTATTTCACATTTTAGTCCTTCAATTTCTTATTTTCACAATTTAGCCCAAAATAGTCAAATTCATCAAAAATTCAAAGATAAAATATGTTAATCCATCACATATCTTTCATATTTCATCATCAACTATCACAAAGCTCAAGCATTCATCAATGGCACATCTCAAAATCATCATCAAATTCTAAAACTAAAGCATGGGCTTGATAGTATGCTTAGCAACGATCACAAAAATGTAAAAATTATCAAAACCAAATAAAACTCATACCTTAATCAAGAACATCAATAGCTGAACCCTTAAATGCTTCAAAAGCTATTTCTTTTCTCTAATTTCAGTGAAGAAGATGAGAATATGAGCTTTAAAATTGTTTTTGTTTTATTAATTATACATTAATGCTTATTTTACCATTTTACCCTTAATATTATCATTAAAATTTCCATTAACTTAATTCCATTTTTGTCCATCCATTAAGCATGTGGTATAATAACAACATAAGGACTCACATTTAATAAGGCATAGCATTTAAGCACTTTAACAATTAGCACATAGCTTTTGCTTCTTATGCGATTAAGTTCTTTTTCACAAATCGACACACAAACGATAAAATTTTCACACAAAATTTTCACACATGCTTAATCACATACTGTAAACACTAAAAATAATATTAAATTATTTTTAACCTCAAATTTGGGGTCTTGAAACCACTATTCCAACTAAGTCTAAACCGGGCTGTTACAACTCTCCTCCTTAGGGATTTTTGTCCCCGAAAATCTTACTAGTGAATAAATTCAGATATTGCTCTCTCATAACATCTTCAGGCTCCCACGTAGCCTCTTCAACTCCGTGCTTGTGCCACAACACTTTCACTAAAGAAATTTTCTTATTTCTCAGCTCTTTGATCTCACGTGCCAGAATTCAAATCGGTTCTTCATTATACGATAGATCAAATGAATCTCAACCTCAATAGGGGCAATTACATGCAATGGATCAAATCTGTATCATCTAAGCATCGATACGTGAAACACATTATGAATCTTCTCTAGTTCAGGTGGCAACAACAATCTATAAGCAACTAGCTCAATACGTTCGATAATTTTGTACGGCCTGATGAACCTCAGACTTAATTTGCCTTTTCTGCCGAATCGAAGTATTTTCTTCCATGGAGACACTTTTAAAAACACTTTATCACCGATCTTAAATTCAATATCTTTTCGTTTCAAATTTGCATAAGACTTTTGACGATCTGATGCTGCTTTCAAGCTGTCACGAATCACTTTCACTTTCCGCTTAGTCTCTTTAATCAAATCAACCCCGTGAATCTTATTTTCACTAAACTCAGTCCAATATCACGGAGTTTTTCATTTACGACCGCAAAGAGCCTCATATAGTGCCATTTTAATGCTTGATTGAAAACTATTATTATACGCGAATTCAATTAACGGCAAATGTTTTTCCCATTTACTTTCAAACTCAAGAATACAACATCTCAATATATCCTCAAGAATTTGAATGATCCGCTCGGATTGACCATCCGTTTGTGGATGAAAGGCAGAATTGAAATCTAGCTTCGTACCTAAAGCATCTTGCAGTTTCTTCCAAAACCGCGAAGTAAACCTTAGATCTCTGTCAGATACAATAGATAATGGTATTGTAACAACCCTAACCCATAACTGTCGCTGGACTAGGGTTAAGCGGCATTACTAATTATTTCTGAACATTTCATATCATACCACATCCAAACATAGCAATTCACATTCAATGAGTCCTTTAATGAGGTCTACGAGACCTTAATCACATGTTAGAAAGGGGTCGGGACTAAATCGAACGCATACACAAATTTCTAAAAATTTAAAGATTTTTCAAAACTGTAGAGGTCACACGCCCGTGTGGGTAGGCCGTGTGCCTCACACGGCCTCAGACACGCCCGTGCGTCCAAAACCGTGGCAAAACAGGGCATACATACTGACTTGTCCACACGGCCTGAGACACGCCTGTGTGCCTCACCCATGGTCGACACTGACTTGCACCACACGGCTAGTCACACGCCCGTGTGTCCAGCCCGTGGTCGAGCCTGACTTGTTTTTGAAACACATCCACGAAGGACACGGTCGAGCCACACGCCCGTGTGCTCAACTGTGTAGGCACTTATAGGCTATTTTTAAGGCCAAATTACCAACCACACTTTGATATCATCTATAGACATCAAAACATTACCAATTCATGCCTCAAATGCAACCAAAATATACCAATACAAACACCAAACAATCATCAACTACATCATTTACTTCCATGTTCAATTCCTACTCAAATAAATCCATTCAAAAACATCATTTTCACAACTCAAATCATATAAACTAAAAATCACTTAGTCATACCACGATTTCACTCTTAAACCACCATTCTCATCAACCAATCCAAGCATGAAATATACCATTTCCATTCTCACTATTTCATACCACAATAATCATTTTCATAACCTACATATATGTACCAACAACATTCAACTACCAAGCCATATCACATGGCAAGGTCCAAACACTACAATACATATCATAACTTCTAGCCTATACATGCCATATACCAAGTATGTACATATTGCAAAAGTAACAAAATAGATAGTCGATAGTGTGATTGAGTCGCTGACGATCCCCAGATCCGAGCTAGCTTTACTGACACTGTAAAACAAAGAAACATATCACACAGTAAGTTTTTAAACCTAGTAAGTTCGTAATACAATACATTTAACTCAATAATTCAAATCAATATACAAAACAAATCATCACATAGATCAATTTCCATGAATGCACAAATTTCAACTATAACCATGTGCTCACATCACAATTCATTCATCATCTACAAGTTCATCAACCACATAGGTTTTCATACATACCTTTGCCAATACCTAGTTTACAACCAATTTTGGTACTCAATGCTCGATTCCACATTTTGATCAATCTTCATTATTTCTTCGATACAATCACACACTTAGTGCAAATTTCATAGCTGAAGCTTATGACATCTCACACTTAATGCCTTTACATAAAATCGAATGTATCTCGGTATCACACATACAGTGCCAATCAATAAAGTTAAAGCTTCCATTTCTTCGCACACACAGTGCTATTCATCTCCGTCTCGATTCCAATTACGCACACTTAGTGCCACATTTCTCAAGTTCATATATAACATTTCTAATTCAATAACTATACATTCATTCATTTCATATCACATAGATATAAATTTAACAACTTGTATTATATCCGAACTTATCTCGGACGTTGAAATATCGAGACTAGCCGATCAATCGAATACTTTGTCTTTGCCTCGATCTCGATCTGAATCTCTCCTTTCTTGGTCTATACATATTCAAATTTAGCTCATTTAATCACCAACTCATTCAATTTAGTCCAAACACACATATTCAAAGCATTTTACAAAATAGCCCTCACATTTTTATATTTCGACACTTTAGTCCCTATTTCATAAAATCACAAAATACACATAATTTTACTATACCATGCTTAGGCTGAATTCTCTTTATACTCATACAAGCCCATATATTTCATTTATTTCACATTTTAGTCCTCCAATTTTTCATTTTCACAATTTGCCCAAATTACTCAATTTCACAAAAATCCAAATACAAACTATGTTAACCCAACACTAAGCTTTCATATTCCACCAACTAACAACACAAAGCTCACATATTCATCAATGGCACAACTCAAAATCACCATCAATTTCTAAAATTTAAGCATAGGTTTGATAATACACTAAGCAACGATCATAAAAACATAGAAATTATAAAAAAACCGAGCTCAAAACATACCTCAATCAAGAATAGCAATGGCCAAATGTTTCAAGCCCTAGTTCTTTCTTTTTCTTCTTCAAGTTTTGCAATATCAAGGATGATAATGGCTTTTTAATGTGTTTGTTTTTATTATATTAACATTAATATGCTTTTTACCATTTTGCCCTTTTATTATTTCATTTATATTTCCACTAACTATGTCCAATCTTGTCATTTAAAGCATTCAATGTTTAATAACAACATAAGGGCCCCTCATTTAAAAACCCATGACAAATAAGCACTTTAACAATCAGCACACAACTTTTACATTTTACGCGATTAAGTCCTTTTTGCTAATTAAGCACTCAATCGATAAAATTTTCATACAGAACTTTCATACATGCTCAATCACATATTATAAACACAAAAAATAATATAAAAATATTTTTCCAACCTCGATTTGTGGTCTCAAAACCACTGTTTCGACTAGGGTCTAAATCAGGCTGTTACAGGTACCCCGTGTAATCTCACAATCTCGAAAATATACAATTCAACTAACTTATCAAGCGAATAATCTATTCTTACCGGAATAAAATGAGCTGATTTCGTTAATCTGTCAACTATCACCCAGATTGCATCTTTCTTTCTCGGAGACAAGGGTAACCCTGACACCAAGTCCATCGTAATTCTCTCCCATTTCCATTCAGGAATCATTATAGGTTGTAACAAACCAGATGGAACCTGATGTTCAGCTTTAACTTGCTGAAAAACTACACATCTAGAAACAAATTATGAGATATCCTGTTTCATACCATGCCACTAATAAAACTGTTTCAAATCATTGTACATTTTTGTACTTCCTGGATGAATAGACGTAAGACTACTTGAGCTTCATTCAAAATCAACTGAATCAATACTGAATTTCTTGGTATACAAATCCGATCTCGGAATCTCAAACAACCATCATTATCAACTCGAAATTTTGAATCAGAATTCAAACCACACTGAGCTAGTTTTGTCATCATCTCAGTATCACTTTTCTGGGCATCACAAATCTGACGTATAAACATTGGCCTCACTTTCAACTTAGCCAAAATTGAACCATCATCACATAGATCAATCTGAGTACTCATTGCTTGTAGAACAAATAAAGACTTTCACTCAAAGTGTCAACAACAACGTTAGCTTTTCCCGGATGATAATCAATTACTAATTCATAGTCTTTTAGTAATTCCAACCATCTCCACTGTCTAAAATTCAATTCTTTCTGAGTTATCAAATATTTCAAACTCTTGTGATTAGTATAAATGTGACATTTCTCACCAAATAAATAATGACGCCAAATCTTCAATGCAAATACAATAGCTGCTAATTCAAGATCGTGAGTCGGATAGTTCTTTTCATGCGGTTTTAACTGTCTCGGAGCATAGGCTATAACTTTTCCCTCTTGCATCAACACACAACCTAAACCATTCAACGATGTATCACTGTAAACTATGAATTCTTTACCTGGTTTAGGTTAAACTAATACTGGTGCTTCTGTCAACAATGCTTTCAACTGTTAAAACTCTGCTGACACTTTTCTAACCACTCAAATTTAACATCTTTCTGTAGCAATTTCGTCAACGGAGTCGCAATCATCGAGAAGCCTTTCACAAACCGTCTATAATATCCTGTTAATCCCAGAAAACTACAGACTTCAGACACATTTTTGGAGTTTTCCAATCTAGATTGCTGAATTCTTGCTTGGATCAACTCGTATTCCCGCATCTGACACTATATGTCCTAGAAAACCAACTCACGCAACCATAACTCACATTTACTAAAATTTGCATACAATTGCTTCTCACTCAGAGTCTGTAACACGATTCTCAAATGCTCGGCATGTTGCGTCTCATCACAAGAATAAATCAAAATATCGTCAATAAACACAATGACAAATCGATCCAAATACGGTCTAAATATCCGGTTCATCAAATCCATAAATGCTGAAGGAGCATTCGTTAGTCCGACAGGCATAACTAAAAATTCATAATGTCCATACCTCGTTTTGAAAGCAAGTTTTTGGCACATTAGAGTCTTTAACTCGTGGCTGATAGTAGCCCGATCTCAAATTTATCTTAGAAAACACTGTAGCTCCTTTCAACTGATCAAACAAATCACCAATTCGTGGCAAAGAATATTTATTCTTTATAGTCACCTTGTTGAGTTGTCTGTAGTCAATGCACATTCTCACAGTTCTGTCTTTCTTTTTCATAAACAACACTGGAGCACCCCATTGCGAGAAACTCGGTCATGTAAATCCTCTATCGGTCAACTCTTGCAACTGAGACTTCAACTCTTTCAATTCTGTCGGTGCCATTCTATATGGAGCTATTGAGATAAGAGTCATTCCGACACTAAGTCATTACCAAATTCAACTTCTCGTATCGGAGGTAATCCCGGTAGTTCTTCAGGAAACACATTAGGGAATTCACAAACCACAGGCACAGATTCAACTTTCTATTCTGTCACTTTTGTATCTATTACATATGCAAGATAGGCTTCACATCCTTTTTTTCACATAACTTTCATCGAAGATATTACAGTCGGTAGCCCATTCAAATCACTAGATTCAATTCAAACTATCTTACCATTCTGACTTTTCAGATCAATACTCTTCCTTTTGCAATTCACAATAGCATTATGCAAAGTTAGCCAATCCATACCTAGAATTATATCAAATTCATCAAAGGGTAGCAGCATCAGATTAGTCGGAAAACAAATATCTCGAATCATCAACGAACAATTTTTACATACTTTATCAACCAGGACACACTTGTCTAAGGGGTTCGATACTCTAATTACAAACTCAGTAGACTCAACAGGTAGAGTCTTACTAGATACTAAGTTCACACACACATATGAATGGGTAGATCCTAGATCTATCAATGCAATCACATCAATATCGAAAAGAGTAAAAGTACCAGTAATGATGTCTGGAGATGATGTTTATTCGCGAGCACGAATAGCGTAAGCTCGGGCAGGTGCTCTCGCCTCAGATCACACAACTGTATCTGATGTTCCTCTCAAACTACCACTCATATTTCCAGTGTTTCTGGGTGGTCTACCTCTAGCTATCGTATTACTCGGCTTCGCACTCTGAACATTATCTTTCTCAACTAACTCTGGGCAATCCGAATAAAATGATCTCGTGACCTACATTTATAGCAAGCTCTATTGTTATACTTGCCCCAGCATTCTCCGATATGACGTCTCCCACACTGTCTATACTCAGGCTTATGGCTTTTGACACTTCCAACACTTGATTCCATTGGAGTTTGAGTTTTAAGACCAATATTCTATTTCACACGATCTTTATTCGAATGTCCAAACGAAACATTTGAGCGATTGGTTGCATTTTTGAATCTCTTTGACGAAGAATGATATGACTTGCTCATCGACCTTTTTCTTTCATCTCTAGCTTCTGAATCCGCTTTCTTCTTTTCTTTACTAAGCTCTTCAGCTTTGCAGGCTCTTTCAACCAATACTACAAATTCATTCAAATCAAGAATTCTGACCAAAAGTTTAATGTCTTCATTCAATCCTTCGATAAATCGTTTACACGTAATAGTTTTTGTCGAAACACATTCCCGTGCATACTGACTCAGTCTTACAAATTTTCGCTCATACTCTATAACAGACATATTGCCTTGTTTCAGCTCAAGAAACTCTTTACGTTTCTGGTCTATAAACCGTTGACTGATATATTTCTTTCGAAATTCAGCTTGAAAGAAATCTCAGGTAATTCTTTCTCTTGGAACCACAGGTATCAATGTTTTCTACCAATGATATGTCGTATCTCTTAACAATGAAACAACACATTTTAAACATTCATCAGGAGTACACGATAATTCATCAAACATTTTTACGGTATTCTCAAGCCAAAATACAGCTCGTTTAGCATCATCATAAACTATGGCTCTAAACTCTTTGGCCCCGTACTTTCAGATTTTATTCACAGGAGGCTTACTTAATCGGATTGGATCTGAAACTTGTGGCATTACAGGAACTTGTGGGGGTGGAGGTTGTTGAGTAGCCGGATTCGTTCGAACGAACTCCATAAACCACTCACTCATCATTTGGAAGAAGGCTTGCTTTGCCTCTCCCTCGTGACTACTAGCAATCGGCTTAGATTTAGCCGGCGTTGTCCCTTGAGCGGGAGCAACGCATTACTCTTGATATCGTCAGCAACTGCTCGATCAAGATCCATTTGCTATATAAAAACATATTTTTAACTGTCAGGAATCATCACACTATCACAGGCATATATATGGCATGTATAGCTAGACTCTCACACGCTATATTAGTCCTAGAATCGACTAAACCGTAGCTCTGATACCAATAAAATGTAACACCCTTAATCCGCATCTGTCATCGAATTAGGGTTATAAGGTATTATCGATCAAATCATAACCTTTAACCTTCATATTTCATACAACATTAAATCATAATCAATCATCGTCACTAAGTCCCTTTATAAGGTCTACGAGACCTTAAACATGCATTAAAAGGGAGTCAAGACTAAACCGAGCTCATACAAAATTTTTTCAAAAACTTAACATTTTTCAAAGTTATAGAGGTTACATGCCCGTGTGGGTAGGCCATGTGCCTCACACGGCCTCAGATACACCCGTGTGTCCAAGCCGTGGTAAAACAGGGCATATATACTGACTTGTCCACACGGCTGAAGACACGCTTGTGTGCTTAATCCGTGGTCGACATGACTTATTTCACACGGCCAGTTACACGTTCGTGTGTCTAGCCGTGTGCGAGTCTGACTTGCTTTGGTTTGTAAACTTAAGAGACAAGGTCGAGCCACACGCCCGTGTGCTCAACCTTGTGGGCAAATATAGGCCATTTGCAAGGCCAATTTGCCACCCACACTTTGGGTCACACCTACAAGCATCAAACCATTCCAAAATCATACTTCGAATGCATCCAAAACATACATTTCCATATTCTTTAATTCATACCATAATAACCATTCACACAACCACATCTACACATTATAACCACCATTTTCACATACCCAAAATATATACTAAAAGCATTTAACTTTCAAGCCATATCACATGGCAAGAACTATACATCTCAAACTACCATAGTCTTTAGTCTATACATGCCATATGCCAAAGATACAACTTCCAAAAGTACCAAAATAGATGACTGATAGTGTGATTGAGTCGCTGACGATCCCCAGATCTGAGCTAGCTTTAATAACACTATAAAACAGAGAAATATTTCACACAGTAAGCTTAAAAGCTTAGTAAGTTCGTAATATAACACAGTTAACTCAACAATTCAAATTCAATATACAAAATTACCAACACCTAGTTTAATTCACCTCAATACTCAATTTTCATCCATAATAATTCCTCACTTTCATACATAACTATATGTTCAATGTACAAGCTTTTACCAAGATGTTTAATCTTATTCATTCCATCATTCATTCACATAACTACCCATTTATCTCAAACACAACTTCATCAACCACATAAGTTATGTACGTACCTGTACCATCACGTATTCAACAACAACATTTACCATTCAATGCTCCAAGCCATTACTCATTCAATTCTCTTTAAACATTCGATGAATTCGCACACTCAGTGCCAAATAATTAGCCGAAGCCACAATATTATCGCACACTTAGTGTCAATTTCTTAGCTGAAGCTTTAATATCATTGCACACTTAGTGCCTCTACATTAAACCGAATTTAACTTGGTATCGCATGCACAATGCCAATTAATATAGTCGATGCTTTCTTTACTTCGCACACATAGTGTCGTTCACTACTGTATCAATTCTATTTACGCACACTTAGTGCCACATCTCTCAAATCCACATATAGCAATACTAATTCATCAATCATATATTCATTTATTTCATAACACATGAACATGATTTAAACAATTCGTATTATACACGAACTTACCTCGAACATAGAAACACGATACAAGTCGATCAATCGAGATCTAAGTCTGAATTTCTCTTTTTTTGATCTATACATATTCAAATATAACTTATTCATTCACCAAATCATTCAATTTAATCCAAATACACATATTTAGGACATTTTACAAATTAGCCCTCACATTTTCACATTTTGACATTTTAGTCCCTATTTTATAAAATCATCAAATACACATAATTTTCATTTACACATGTTTAGCTGAATTTTCCCCTAGCTCATACAAGCCCACATGTTTCATTTATTTCACATTTTAGTCCTTCAATTTCTTATTTTCACAATTTAGCCCAAAATAGTCAAATTCATAAAAAATTCAAAGACAAAATATGTTAATCTATCACATATCTTTCATATTTCATCATCAACTATCACAAAGCTCAAGTATTCATCAATAGAACATCTCAAAATCATCATCAAATTCTAAAATTAAAGTATGGGCTTGATAGTATGCTTAGCAACGATCACAAAAACGTAAAAAAATCAAAAACCGAACAAAACTCATACCTTAATCAAGAACATCAATAGTCGAACGCTTAAATGCTTCAAAAGATAGTTCTTTTCTCTAATTTTGGTGAAGAAGATGAGAATATGAGCTTTAAAATTGTTTTTATTTATTAATTATACATTAATGCTTATTTTACCATTTTACCCTTAATATTATCATTAAAATTTCCATTAACTTAAACCCATTTTTGTCCATCCATTAAGCATGTGGTATAATAACAACATAAGGACTCACATTTAATAAGGCATAGCATTTAAGTACTTTAACAATTAGCACACAACTTTTGCATCTTATGCGATTAAGTCTTTTTTCACAAGTCGACACACAAACGATAAAATTTTCACACAGAATTTTCATAGATGCTTAATCACATACTGTAAACACTAAAAATAATATAAAATTATTTTTTCACCTCAAATTTGGGGTCTCAAAACCACTATTCTGATTAGGGTCTAAACCTGACTGTTACATAAACCAAAAAACTTAATTTTTTTTTATTCGAGTTGATCCGAATAACTTGATTAACTCAAATAACTCGAACTATTTAATTCAAAATTTGAGTTTTTTGTCGAGTTTTTCGAATCGAATCGAATTTTGCTCACCCCTAGTTTTAGTAATACAATGTGATGTCACACATTCAGATTCGACAATCGAGTCAAGTGTGGGGTTTTATATTAAGGGGATATTTTAAAGTTTAAAATCAATTTATAAACGACATAGTGATAAATTTAGTCTTCAATGTTTACATTTTCTGTCAATTTGACCCTTGTTCTTTTTTGAGCTAAATCTAACATTTAACCTTCCAAAAAACAGTCAAATCATTTTTTTAACGAAAATGATGACCAAAACGTTAATTTTTAACATTGTTGGCATGACAACTCATATGACGGTCAATGTACATATCATACTAACATAATATTTATCTTACATGTCATGTCAATAAATAATTCAAAATTATTCTATTTGAGAATGTATTTCCACTTTGAATTATATAAATATTTTTTAGACCATGACTATTTAATTTCACTATTAAACTCATTTATATTTTCTTTTGTAATTCCATTTTGAAATATTATAGGATTTATTTAAAGTTCAAAACTATTTAGTTTACTTTTTTTAAGTCGTGTATTTCTCCATTCTTTCAATTTAATCCTTAAATTAGGTTTTGATTTTCATAAATAGATCATTATGAATTATAATTTAGGTTTTAATTTTTCTTTATTTTTAACCGATTTGTTTGATGTATAACTATATTTATTAATATTTTACATGTTTATTTACTCTCTCTTTTTAATTCACATACAATATATATCATATTAGGATAATAATGTAATGATTCATTTATATTAAATTATAAATAAGTGTGAAACAAGACTGAAATAAATGGTTTCAACAATTGAGAATGTACCAATCCACCACTATAAATAGAGAGCCAATTCACCTGCTGCTCTTGCTTTAATCTAATCCTTTGAGCTGCACAGAAACTTATACTTGTTTCAAAATATAGTACAAAAGGGTATGAACTATGAAATGAAATTCAAAACAATGCAATCTTCAATTGATTTTCCCCAAAATTTAATATCCCCCACCCTCTTAAAAAAAAGAGATTTTCCCCAAAATTTGTACTTAAAAAGTTCCAAAATATGGTTAAATAAATACCCATTGACACTCAGGGTGGACTGAGTTCATGAGGCTCAAAGTTAAAATAGATGTTTTAAAACCATTAAGAAGAATCGTGAAGTTAGCTTGCAAGGATGGTGGAGAAACAATAGAATTGATAAAATACGAAAGGCTCCCAAATTTCTGCTACGTGTGTGGGACGATTGGACAAACCATAAAAAAGTGTCAAAACATTAAGGAAAGAGCTATAAAAAGCGACTTAAACCTCCAGTATGGAAGCTGGCTAAGGGCACCTACTTTGATCCCGAATCAAGACAAGGGCATGAGAAGAAACAGGGTTGAATTGGTTAAGAGGATGGTTAACTCGAACAAAGACAAGGACGAGAGTGAAACAAATACAAGAGAGGAAAGTGGTCAAAATGGTCAGGAAGGAAAAGGGAAGATATGAGAAGAAGACTCGATAGTGAATTCGTCCATGGAAAAGAGAAGCCATAAGATTATAAGATTATTTGCTGAAACTGTCGTGGGGTTTGGAACCCTGCGACCGTTCATGATTTAAAGTAACTCCTCATTGCTAATGATCCGGATGTTATCTTTTTATGTGAAACTATGCTAAATGCTAATAGATTTGACTCTGTTTGTAGGAAGTGCAAGATGGAGGGTTGTTTGGCAGTAAGCGCAATTGGTAAAAATGACGGTTTGGCTATGATGTGGCGTGAGAGCAATAAGGTTGATATTGAAACTTAATCGAACAACCATATTGATTCATTGATACATATGGAGAATGAAGATTCCATCTGTTTTACGGGATTTTATGGTAATGCCGAGCCTAGTAAAAGACAAGACCCTTGGAATATGCTTAGAAGGGTTGGCAGAGCTGGGAGGGATAAGTGGATCATTGGTGGCGACTTCAATGCCATCCTCGACAATGCAAAGAAAGATGGGGGCAGGAGAAAACCAAAGATCCTTATGGATGAGTTTCGCGAAATTATTGATGAGCTTTCTTTGGAGGACCTAAAGACTAGCAACGGGTGGTTCACTTGGGTTAACAACAGAGAGGGCACGGCTAGGGTAAAAGAAAGGTTGGACCGTTTTCTACTGACTGCTACAGATTTGATCCATTTCCCCTTTCTGGGAACTAAGGTCATCAGGTAATCTAGCTCAGATCATGAAGCGAACCTGTTGGACACTGATGGCAGAAAGCCGAGAGACAGAATGCATGACCATAGGCTTTGTTTTAAATATGATGCTTGCTGGTCTAAGAATGAAGAAGCGAAAAATATCATCAAGGAAGCGTGGCAGAGAGGAACTCGAGACACTATGGAAAAGATTAAAAGCGTGGGAGTTGAGCTGGGAAGGTGGCAATACGAGAGGCAAAAAAGATCATAAGCGATTGGCGATTCTTGTGCTAACATTAATAGATTGGTTGATAGGCAGGGGAGCAATGACGAGGGCAGCATGCTTAAAGACATGGCGGTTGAAACTGGGCAAATTGCTGGATACTGAAGAAAGATACTGTGCTCAGTGGTCAAGGGTTAAATGGCTTAAGGAAGGGGACAGGAACACTCGATTTTTTCATGTTAAGGCTACTAATAGAAAGAGGAAGAATAACATCGCTAGACTTAAAGACATGAATGACATATGGAGAGAGAACACAACCGACATTTGCAAGGCTATCAGGGAGTATTTCCAAACTTTATTCAAGTCTAGTCTAAACTCTAACAACGAGTTTAATTTGGATTATATTGAGAGCTGCATTTCAGGGGAGGCAAACGATAAGCTGCTGAAGGATTTTACGAACAATGAGATTAAGGAGGTTTTCAACCAAATGGATTCGAGGAAAGCCGGTGTCGATGGCTTGTCAGGGAGTTTCTTTAGAAAAAATTGGGATGTTGTAAGGAATGATATCATTAAGTTGTGTCAAGATATCCTTAGGGGGAAAAGATGTGGAATGTTTAAATGACACCATTATTGTTCTAATCCCTAAGATTAAAGAGCATGTGGATATGACTAACTTTAGGCCTATCAGCCTGTGCAGGGTGGTGTACAAGATCACTGCTAAGGTGCTTGCCAACCGGTTGAAGGAAACTCTTCCTTATGCATTAGCCAAAATCAAAGTGCATTTGTCCGGGAGAATGATTCATGATAACATCTTGATTGCTCATGAGATGGTCCATTACCTTCAAAGTGCAAAGAATGGTCCAAACAAAGGGTTTGTTATCAAGCTTGACATGAGTAAAGCTTACGATCATGTGGAGTGGGCTTTCATTGAAGAGGTGATGGAGAAGATGGGCTATGCAAATGAGTGGGTGACGAAAATTATGAGATGTGTTCATTCGGTCCGTTATGTGGTCAAGTGCAACTCAAACCTATCCGAGACGATAGTGTCGGAAAGAGGCCTTCGACAAAGGGACCCCCTCTCACCTTATCTTTTTTTTATTTTGCATAGAAGCTTTCTCCAAGTTATTAACTAGAGTTCAGAATAATAACATGATTAAAGGGATTCGGGCTAGCATAAACGGGCCTCGTATTAATCATCTTTTCTTTACCGATGACGCTCTCTCTTTTTATTCGTAATAAAAAACGAGATATTGAGAAAATCAGTAATATTTTAGCTATTTTCAGTCGGGATTCGGGCCAAGAGATTATTTAGGATAAGTCCATGATTATGTTTAGCCCAAAAACCTCGGATACTAGTAGGCAAACTTTTAGCTCTATGCTTGGCATGCGCATTGTTTATAGATTAGATAATTACTTAAGCTTACCTTTACATGTTGGTAGGAAAAAGTCTTTTGCTTTTACTAATATTATCAATCGGTGCATATGTAGAGTAAGGGGCTGGTCAAAGCATTTGCTGTCGTATGGTGGAAAAGAGGTCTTCCTAAAGGCCATCATGCAGGCCATTCCTACCTATGCCTTCTCGGTGTTCCTGGCCCCAAAAGGCATCATCGAAGAGCTTCAAACGCAAATGAGCCGCATGTGGCGGAATAATAAAGACACTACTCGAGGGTGGGCTATGACGGTGTGGGATAAGATATACTATCCCAAAGGGATGGGGGCATTGGATTTAGGGATCTTCGACTTTTTCACATTGCTCTGCTAGGTCGGCAAGTTTGGCGCCTCATCAATTGTAAAGACACTATTTGCTACAAGGTTCTGAGCGCAAGATATTTCTCTAACGGGGATGTCTTTCACCCCAAGAAGGTTGATAAGCCCTCTTTTACTTGGCAAAGCATCGCTAAGACTGCTAGTAGTTTGAGTGAGGGTTTTGGTTGGAATGTGGGAGATGGCAAGAGCATTGATCTCTGGAACGACAACCTGGGTTTCGAAGGCCTGTCGGGATCTACTATTCGACGAGAGGAGACTAGTGCATGAAAACAAAGTGTTTGAGCTGATTAGAGAAAACAGAGATGGGTGGAAAGAAGATAGGATCCCTGAGTGTACGGGGAAAGCATGACGGACCAAATATGCAAAATGCCCATTGTCTATAATAACCATGTCGATCAACGTATTTGGTTCCATAATCCTTGGGGTTTCTTCTCCACCAAAACAACTTATTCTTGGCTGATCCTTAAACAGGTCGAGTTTAGTCTTCATAGAATTTTTTGGAGACTTATTTGGAAACTAAAAACACCCCTCAAAATTATTATATTCTGCTGGAGATTAGGACACGATATCCTGCCAACTTACGACAAGATTGCGAGTATCCGTGAGGGTTCAGTAGCGTGTGTCCGAGGTGCGAGGAATGAAAGGGAGACCCTCATTCATGCGATGAAAGACTGTCCTAAGGCAAGGGCAGTGCTGAAACATATGGGGTTTAAACAACAGATTGCTCGACGAGAATTTTACCCGCTATATCGATTGTTTGGAAGAGGCGATGTGAGTGTTGGACAAAACGATTGCTGTGGACTTTGAGACGGTTCTTTAGAATATATGGAATAAAAGGAACAACCATGTCTTCAGGGGGGTTGAAGATAATGCCAGAGCCATATGGGAAAGAGTATCGTGCCTGAGTCATGATTTCCGGATCTTCAACTTGATGGAGAAGCCGATGCTGCTGAGACCGAGTGTGGACAATGGTTGGAAGAAGCCTGAGCCGGGCATGATAAAAGTTAACTTTGATGCTGCGATTTATGGTAAACAAGTGTGCTTTGGTTTGGTTGCTAGAGACAGTGACAGGTTTGTGCTTGGAGGCCGAATGGGCGAAATTGAGAGCATGGGAAAAGAGCATTATTTACGCGCATAGAAAAGGCTGGAACATGATGATGTTCGAGACTAATAATGCCAGTCTAGTCAACTATTTTAATAAAAGAAACATTGATTTGACTACTACGGGCCAGTTCTTCATTACTTTTCAAAAACACTTCTAACTCTAAAAATACTTTTAGAAAAAAAAAAACTGTGCAGAACAAACTGTTTTTGGCTAGAATTTTTGGCTTTTCAAAAATACTTTTGAAAAGCATTTCTAAAAAGGAGAAACAAAAATTTTTAACTTTTCTTCTCCTAAAAATATTTTTAGTGCTTAATTAGGTTCTTAATTACAAATGTGTTAAAATCATTAATTAAAAATAAAAAAATATTTTTAAAATATTAATTACAAATATTTAATGGTTTTATTTAAATATTTAAAATATAGTTTATATATTCTAATTAAATTTTATAAGTAATTAATATTTATTACTTAAAAATATTTAAAATTTATATTTCATATATTAAAATACTAACAAGTTATAATAATTTTTATTTTCTTACTAAAATATAATAATATTAACTAATTTAAATTTTATTTAAATGTACATTTGTTACTTGATAATAACATATCTAAAATAAACATTTTATTTCTCAAAAGCACTTTTTGACAATAATACTAAACACTCAAATTTTAAAACAAACTTTTCAAAAGCACTCTTAAAAACACTTTTCCACAGCACTTTTCAAAAGCTTTGTCAAACTAATCCTAAGTCTTTCATTTTTTTCATGTTTAAATGGGTCCCTAGAACGTGTAATAAAGTATCTGACAAATTATGTAAATTGGCTAAAGATAATGCTTGTAACATAGATTTTAATATAAACTACCCGATGAAAGCCCATGATTTTGATTTTAAAGGATGCAATAAATTGATGCGACCGTTTTGGGTCGTTTTTAAAAAAAAAATACCCATCGACACTCACCCTCTTTTATCCATGAGATACTAAGATAAGACAAAAATGATCTGAAAAAGTACACAAATCATTAGAACTTACCCTAAATCAATACCAGAAATGACAATCTGTTTCATTCATTCAAATCCTTCGCCTTGTTCTTTGAATGGACTCGATGCTTCTCCTTTTTCCTCCCCATGCCTGATACACTTTTCTTGGAAACCTTGCGCTCGGAGGGCAGTTGAACTTGCTTTAACTTCATCTTCACTGATCTCACCATCGAAGACAAGTTATGCTTCTCCTTTGAAGGTAAAATATCGGAGTTCTCATGCTCAGCTTTGTACATTCCAGGATCATCAGTTGAGAGCTGACCATCGGTGGGTATTTTTGTGTCCTCTGCAGCCAATTCTTGCTGTTCACCTTTCTGCAGCTTTTTTGCTATTTGTCGAGCATAAGTTGCACTCCTGCAACAAAGAACAAACAAGCTTTTTAGCCAAGCAACAACCCAAACAAAAGACCCAGAAACCCTCGGAATTAAAATTCAATGCAGTGCCAATGATGTCGGTAAATCAACATACCTTGAGTGACCTAGTTATTTTTCTTACATCTCTTCTAAATCACACAAGAACATATATATATTTGCTTTTTCATGATTAAATTACAAGTTTACTGTTACCTTTTGTACCGCGGGTCAGTGGGATCCAAAGCAAAAAGAGGTGATGTAAAGAGAGCAGAAAATCGAGGATCATCTTCAACAACTGGTATTTTTTCCACATCCAACACTTCTTTTTGCTTTTTCCCTTAGCCTTTTTAGCTTTTAGATTGTATCCCTTAAGACCAGTATCAGCTCCCTTGTCATCAGTGAGTAATAACTCAAGTTCTGCTCTACTTGCTTCAGCTTCCTTCTCCGTATCTTCATGTTTCTTCCTTTCTTTCTTACTCTTTTTAGAGAAGGCTCTTCAACGAAAAAGTCATCAGCTTCTTCTGTAGTTTCTTCCATATCAGTATTGTCAGTCTCACCCTCTGATGAATATTTAGATTTATTTTTCTTGGCCTTCTTTTTCTCCCGTCTTTTCCGGAGATAGGCCTCCCAAACTGTTTCTGCTTGCTTATCTTTCTTCTCCAGAATACGCTTACTTATATCCTCCAGGCCAGTATTGAAAGTCACTTCCATATCCTGGCCAACCTCCCCACCATCTCCATCAGAACCATCACCAGACTGGAGTAAGGCACGGTATAAATCTCTTTTCTTATTTTTCTTATCAGGTTGATCCTTAGTGGTGTCTTCATTCTCATCATCATCATCATCACTTTCACTCTCATCAGAAGCCAGAAACTCCTTTAACTCCAAGTCAGCCAGCTGCATGAAAACATAAGCAGTATTAAGTTAGACAAATGTCGAGGAATTCCAAAAAGAATGGAGTGCAAAAAGCATAGATGATATTTTCTTCTTGCCACGACTGTTTCACTGGTTTCAACTTCCTGAGTATTAGTTGATGTCAGAAGTGAAATTTTGCCATAGCACATAAAAAGAATGAAATCCAAGAAGCATAAAGACTTTAAATCCAATTTAAACACAATCATAAACCATTGACCACCAAATTAACTGCTAAAATTTAAAAAACTGAAAGAAAAGAACAGCCAATCACTTGGTCAACAAAACGAAGAAGCATTTTGAAATCTCATATTTGGAGAAAATTCTGAAAGCACCTTCTAGAAGGACCTCCAAAGCCAAATAAAAAAAGAACTGAGTGGATTCATTTTGCTAAAATTTCATCCCAACTCATATTTAAAGCACCTCCTACAAGATAACTCCAAAACAAACCAAATAAAAGAACAATATAAAGGACTTCACAAGAAATGTTTAATTGGATTTCTACCACTATGTCAGTAGAAAGGACTACCAAACCAAAAAAAAAAAAGGGGGAAACATACGTCTTAGAATGAATTTCACAGACAACAGATGAACCATTAAAAGTAGCTTTGGTTACAAACTATGCACACTAACCTGTTCATCATTGAGTTTTCGTTTCAAAATCTTCCCTCGTTGTGGTTCATCTTCATCCCATGAAAGATTAATTTTACTTTGCTGCAGTGCTTGGGTTTGGAAATTTAAACCCTCATAATTTGCAGGCGCCTGAGCAAAAGAAGATATTTACATTATGTGGTAACTCGTAGTTTTAGTTAGTGCAACAGATACAAATTAGTCAACATTTAATAATAATGGCAGCAATAGCAACATGGAACTAATTTCTAGTTGCCTTCAATTTGTTTAGATCTCAATAAAATCATGCAAAAACCTTAAATCCGTAAGGAGGATGAATGTAATGGTCAAAGTGACATACCTCAACTGCTACATCACGGGGTTCATGTTTAAATTCCATAGAATCAGGAATGAATCTCAAATCAAGCACATTTGATGACCTTTCAAACTCAGCTCCATCACAACTCTTGTACAAGTAATCTGCTGTTGCACTAGAATCACATTCTACTACTGCATAGTAGTATCTGGAAGGACAATAAGTAATGAATATTAAACAAAAGGAATTGTCAAACACCAGTTTGAAACATATAAATATCCATTTGAAGAGATAGTCACAATAAGAACAAACACCTAAATAGAAACTAAGCTTAAGAAAAT
Source organism: Gossypium rotundifolium (assembly GCA_025506655.1). NCBI lineage: Eukaryota > Viridiplantae > Streptophyta > Magnoliopsida > Malvales > Malvaceae > Gossypium > Gossypium rotundifolium. Next base: position 9,099,561 of record CP106725.1, on the reverse strand, counting down.
ATTGTCCAGATTGGACAAGTCAGTATTTCAACAATTCACTGACCATCAAAAGAGTCTTTAACAATTACTAACGAGACAGAAAAAAAAAAAAAGAAGAAAGAGAAATATAACAGATAGAATGGGACCAGTAAATTGATAATTAGCAGCAATCACCTTAGCCTACTTCTCTCATATTCACGCAATTTTTCATTATCAATTTCATCATCACCATCTTCATCATTATCCTCATTTTCACCATCAAATAGGCCTACTGGTCCGTGAATTTCCTCCTCTTTCATGCGCTGAAGTCCAAATTCAGATGGATAAACAGCGACTAAAATAATTTGTCCATCTTTCGGGAGAAATGAGCTTAACATTACATACAAGTCAGCAGCCTACATATAAAAAGGGTCAGATAATTAGTCAGAACTCAAGCCTATATACAGTTTGTTTACTAACAAATTACAGACCTTGAGACCCTAACTGATCATAAACAAAGTGAGAAGATGAAATTCATAGGTACAATTCAGCTCATTAGTATCCAGTACAATAAGATCTCTACAATTCTAAATCTCAAGTTTTCACCAAAAGTAAAGAAAAGAGATAGTATGTGAGAAATGAAAACCAATATTGAGATCAGAGAAGCAGCAATGCCCAAAATCCTAGCATGATAACCACAGGCTAGGATTCTGAGCAATCTTTTTCCCGAGAAAAGCTTAATAATTACTCTCTGACTTCAATGTTGAATCGGAAAGAACTAGGAGACACCATAATGCAAAGAAAACAATTCTTATGATCAAAGTGTCATGATTAAGCAAAGTTCAATGAACTTCTTTTCCTTTCTTTTTTTTTTTTAATTCAATTTTCATTTAGTCAATCACTTCGAACTGATTGAAACAGGTATCATTCTATAAAAATAACAACAGCTTTTAAAAATCAAACCAAAATGATACTTATTCAAATTAAGACTCAATAAAAAGAACCAATACAATGAAAATATTCAACGAAGGTAAACATGACACTAAGATTTCTTTAATTGGATCTATCATTTGCAATTATGTAACCTCACCCTACAGCGACGTATAAAATCGAATTAACATAAGTTAAATACAAACGCAGGTACCATGACATACTCTAATTAAATTACATAAACAGGACAAAATACCAAGCAAATCCCTTCCCTCAAAGAAATTATAATTTCAAAAGAACAAGGAAATACACATGCATTTAAATAAATAACTCAAAGATAAACTTTAATAGTTATTAATTGGAGTAATATATCAACTTACTATATTTCATTGGCAATCAGCATTTAGAGAACGGTTTAAGCTATTGCACCATACCTAGCTTTGAACAAACTACAATGACATACCTTAACATGCCTCCAATCCATATTCACAACTGCAATCCTGCGGGTTTCCTTTTCAATCATTGGGATATTTTCTTCCTGGAAAAATAATCAATATAAAACAATACGATTTTAGTAAAATAAATGAACACCAATAACTAGCAGCTTTTAACTTAGCAGATTAGTTTATGACAAAGTTAAAATTCTGCTACTTCATATCTTAATTCTTGTACCTTTTAACTAGAAAACACCAGTTATTAAGCTTAGCAGCAAAATCAAACTAAAACAAAGATAATCAAGATCAAATAAATTCAATACCCTAACTCATTTCCTTAATCCATAATCAATTAATTGAAATCAAAATAGAATAACCAAATCTATTAGACAAAGGGTACCTGTATTTCAGGCTCTCCATCCTCGTAATCTATATCAATATCTTCCTCTTCGGTAGTGGAACCGGATTCTGATATTTCCTCCTCTTCCAACTCCCCATCGCTGTCCATTTGAGGCATTTCAGTAGTATCACTTTCACTAGTATCACTCTCCTCCTCTGTACCATCCTCTTCACTCAGAGCAGCTTTCTTTCTCTTCTCCTCTTCCCCTTCTTCTTCTTCAAGGTGATAATAATGGCGAAGAGAGCTCTGGGTGTTTCCCTTCTTGGGCTTCCCTCGCTTATCCAAAGGCGCTGAAGATGAAACAAATCTCTTGTCCGTGAACATCCGATTGAAACGAGAATCAATGACAACCTTTGTCTTGCGTTTCGGGACCTTCTGAAAACGAGGGTCCGAGTGTAGAGAAGCAAATCGAGCATCCTTAATTATCTTGCCACCGCCGCTTTCCTTATTGTTGTTGCTATGGACAGAATCAGGTTTGTTCTTGTTCTTAGTTTTGGCCTTGTGGCCTTTGGTTTTGGATCCCATGCTTGATTCTAATTTTAAGATCGCTCCACTCACCGGATTTTCTTGCTATGGTTCATAACAAGGGGTTTCCCACAAATACTTCAAAAGAGCAAAAAGCTGAATTTATTTAAGGGTATATACGAAGATGAAAAACCCTAATATTCCTCCAAACTTTTATTTAAATTAAATAAAATTCATCTATATAACACTATTATTTAAATTATAATTAAATTTTTATCTTTTATAATTGTCGCCTACATTTATAATTTTGTTGATAGAGCTAGTGTCATTGAACTTGCATGTTAATATTTTATTAACTTTGTTGATATAGGATCTATAAAAGTTAGTAATTAATTATTTTTAAAACATAAAATTATTAAAAAATATCTTTTAAAATTTTAAACAATTTAAACAATCTTTATTTTTAAAATATTTTTTAAAAATTATTTATTTATTAATGTGGCATCTACATATATGTCATGTTAACAAAGTTAACGTGCATTTAGAAATCTTTTTGAACTCCTGACCATCAACACAACAAAAGATTACATTAAGGGCATTTGAGTTTGTATTATCAAGTCTCTCTTCTTCAATGGTCCAAGTAGTCTTAGCTTTGGGAGTTTTGACACCATAAACATCAACGGTAGGGGGCTTTTAACTATTGAGAATTGATTTCCATGCCCTTTCATCCATAAACTTTACGAAAACATTTATTCTTACTTTCCAATAAGCATAATACGTTGCATCCAATATAGGAGGTTGTAACAGTGAAAAACCTTCCATCTCAAGCAAGTATCACCACCAGGAACACCACTAGTTATGTTAAGTGGGAGGCTTTCATTCCAATTGTTGGAATCTACACTTGATAATTGTTTATGAAAACTAGAGTGTGTAAGTGATGACTACAATGATCACTTTCACTATGATAACATAGAGAAAACAAGAACATATCAAGTTGTTTATGTAGTCCTATTTTCCTACATTTACGGAGTCTGATTCAGTGAGTAAATTTGTTATCTTTAATTTCAATACAACAAATGATTTAAGTCCTATCACACTCCAGTATAACAATCTCTCTTCTATACCTAAAGATCTAGATTACTCAATCTGAGTTCTCCTTATGAGAACTTAGGTTGTAAAACCAAACAACAAACTTGTTTTACACTTCCATTGCACTCTCAAATACACTTTTCTCAATAAACAAATAAGTGCTATAAAAACTATACTCTTCTAACTTATACAAGCCCTCTAATATAAGAGTTTAAGGCTTGCTAAGATAAATATCAATTACACCCACTAAAATAACATCATAAAAAGGCTTTACAAATATGTCTAGAAAAAATCAAGGATCTTTAAGATAAACCTTAAAATCAATCAAGTTGATTTCCACAAAACAAGAGATTCAATTTTCAAAGATTTGTTGCTCCACGTGAAAAATATTATGTCAGTAATGACAAATATATCGCAAAGAAAAGAGAAATAAAAATAAAGAACACACAGATTTTACGTGGAATCCCTTTCGGGAAAAAACCACGGGCAGAGGAGAAGAAAATTCACTATGTCGAATTCAAATAATTATAAGAAGAATAGACTATGTCTATTTAGAGGCTTGTAAAGCCATATTCTAATAGGAGTGAAGTAAGATTGAAACACCTTATTCTAATCAATATAAAATAGATGGAGTTTAATAAGATTTAAAAAATCTTATTCTAAAATAAAATAAAAGAAGTGTAGTTATATATGGATTTTACTTTTATTTTATTTTACCACTGTATTTTGTTTAAATAAGGATTCGGGTCACTTAATTCTAACAATCTCCACCTTGACACAAATTCTCAATGAACAAGTCCTCCAATTCTTCCTAAAACCCCTTAAGGGTTTAACTTCAACAATGAACACCAACCAAGTCTAAGCAATGCTCAAACTTGGTTATAGGAAGTGACTTAGTCATCATATCTGCAGGATTTTCATGAGTACTAATTTTGCTCACATCAATATCACCACTAGCAATAATATCACGAACAAAATGATACTGAACATCAATGTGTTTTGTTCTCTCATGAAACATTTGATCTTTTGTAAGGAAGATTACATTTTGACTGTCACAAAATACTGTACTGATTTGAAGGTCTTCATTGAGTTCACTAAAGAGTCCCTTCAACCAAATAGCTTCTTTACAAGCCTCAGTAATCGCCATGTACTCAGCTTTAGTGGTAGACAAAGCAACTGTAGTTTGCAAAATGGCTTTCCAATTGATTGCACAACCTCCGATTGTAAAGAGATAACTTGTGAGAGACCTTTTCTATCAAGGTCTCCAACAAAATCAGCATCAACATACCCAATAACTCTATCTTTAGTTCTTCCAAACTGTAAGCAAACATCAGTAGTACCTCATAAGTATCTTAAAATCCACTAAACTGCTTTTCAATGTTCTTTACCGGGATTCGCCATGTATCTGCTAACTACATTGACTGCATATGATAAATGTGGACGTGAACAAACCATAGCATATATGAGATATCCCACTGCACTAGAGTATGGAACATGTGACATGTACTCAATCTCATCATCTGATTGAGGAGACAAAGCCGATGAAAGTTTGAAATGGGTTGCTAAAAGAGTACTAACAGGCTTAGCACTTTGTATATTAAACCTACAAAGAACTTTCTCAATGTACCCCTTCTAACTTAGGTACAATTTACTTTCTTTTTATCTCTAAGAATCTCCATACCAAGTATTTTCTTTGCTTATCCCAAATCTTTCATCTTAAATTCTTCACTTAGTTGGGCTTTGACCTTTCTTATCTCTCATTTATATTTCGCTGCTATCAACATGTCATTAACATAAAGGAGTAGATACACAAAAGAACCATCACTGTTTTTCTTAAAGTAAATACAACTGTCAAAGCTACTTCTTTTGAAATCATGAGAAGTCATAAAGGAATCAAACCTTATGTACCACTGTCTTGGTGACTGTTTCAAACCGTAAAGGGACTTTTTCAGCAAGCAAACATAGTTCTTTTTTTCTGGGATTTTAAAACCCTTTGATTATTGTATGTAAATATCCTCCTCAAGTTCTCCATGTAAAAATGTAGTTTTTACATCTAACTGCTCAAGCTCCAAATCATGCATGGCCACAATACTAAGCAAAGCTCGAATCGAACTATACTTCACAATTGGAGAGAACACATTTGTGAAGTCCACTCTAGGAATTTGACTGTAACCCTTTGCAACAAGCCTTGCTTTATATCTTTGCTCTTCAACTCCTGGAGCCCATTTTTCTTTTTAAACACTCATTTACAACTAACAACCTTTTTACCTTTCGAAAATTTCACAAGATCACATGTTTTGTTTTTGTGGAGTGATTCAATTTCCTTTTGCATAGCAAACATCCACTTTTCTGAGTCTGCATAGCTAACCACCTCAGAATAATTAGATGGCTCTTGGTTTGCATCTATATCTTTAGCCACATTTAAAGCATAAACAACTAGATCAGCCTCGGCATACTTCTTTGGAGGTTTAATTTCTCTTCTAGTTTTATTTTTGGCGATAGAGTATTATGGTGAAGAAGCAACTCTATTATTAATTCTTATACTGGCTTGAGGAGTCGACTCTGTATTAATCTGATGCTCCACCTGCTTTTGATTTTATTTACTGTAAGAGTCTTTAAGAGATAGGTTAGGTAGCATAGCAGTTTCATAAAAAACAACATCTCTGCTAATCACAACTTTTCTATTTTCAGGACACCATAACTTATACCTTTTACACCAACTTTATAACCAAGAAAAACACATTTAATGGATCTCGGTTCCAATTTTCCATTATCAACTCGAGCATACGCAGGACACCCAAAGATCTTTAAATTAGAATAATTAGCAGGATTATCAGACCATACCTCTTGTGAAGTCTTTTTCTCAATGGCAATGGATGGAGATCGGTTGATAAAAAAACATGTAGTAGAGGCTGCTTTGGCCCAAAACGACTTCGGCAAGTTAGCATTCAACAACATACATCGAACTTTCTCCATTATCGTTCTGTTCATTGGTTCTGTAACACCGTTTTGTTGCGGAGTATGACGAACTATCAAGTGTCTCACGATCCTTTCTGACTTACATAGTTCATTAAACTCATTAGAATAGACTCTAAGCCATTGTCTGTGCGAATGTGTTTTATTTGTTTTCCGTCTTTTTTTCAATCATAGTTTTCCAAGACTTAAATGTGAAAAACACATCGCTTTTCTGCTTCATGAAGAACGCCCAAACTTTTCTAGAAAAATCATCAATAAAAGTTAGCATATAATTAGCTCCACCTCTCGAAGGCACTCAGGATGGCCCCCATAGATCTGAATGAATATACTCCAACGTTTCCTTCGTGTTATGGATTCCTCCGGTAAATCGAACTCTCTTTTGCTTTCCAAAAGCGCAGTGCTCACAGAACTTTAGTTTTCAAATTCCTTGCCCATCAAGAAGTCCTCTTTGCTCAATTCTGCCATGCCATTCTCACTCATATGCTCTAGGCGCATATGCCAAAGTTTAGTAATATCATCATCTGACAAGAAAGATGAAGCGACAACTGCATCACCCGTAACAGTTGAACCCTGCAAAACATATAACTTGGCAGTCTTTCTTTGCCCTTTCATCACAACGAGGGAACCTTTGGAAATCTTCAAAACCCCACTTTTAGCTTTGTATTTGTACCATTTTGAATCAAAAGTACTCAACAAAATTAAATTTCTCTTCAAGTCCGAACATGTCGTATGCCACTAAGTGTTCTAACAACTCCGTCAAACATATTAACTTTAATCGTTCCAACACCTACAATTTTACACGAAGTATTATTTCCCATCAAAACAACACATTCAGGCACTGTTTTGTAAGTTGTAAACCAATCCCAATTGGGACTCATGTGTAGAAGGTGTAGCCTGAATCAAGGATCCACTCCTAGCTCATTTTAGAATTGTTGATAGAAGCGACTAAAAGTTCACCATCGCTGTAGTCTTCTACAATATCAGCTTCTTCGAAATTTTCTGGTTGTTTTCCCTTGTGATTCAGAGCCTACCTTTTGATCTTATTCTGTAGCTTATAGCACTTAGATTTAATGTGCCCTTTCTTCTTACAGAAGTTACAAATTTTACCTCTGTTTGAAGACTTTGATCTACCCTTAGAACTACTGCGAGGATTCCGTTCTTGTGTCATTCCACGAAAATCATCAGCATTTCGATCTTATCTCCTACGAACAATGAGACCCTCACCCTGAGATTCAGTTAACCACAACATGCTTTATCTTATCATACGAGGTCAAAGAATCAAAACCTCATCAATTGTGAGAGACTCACAGCTATATAAAATCGTGTCTCTAAAGGTTGAATAAGACGGGGGCAACGAACAAAGTAGAATCAACCCTATATCTTCCTTATCATACTGAACCTACATGGCCTCCAAGTTTAAGAGAATTTCTTTAAACACAGTTAAGTGTTCGTGCACAAACTCACCTTCCTCCAAACGATAAGCATAAAGACGTTGCTTCATATGTAACTTACTGGTTAGAGTTTTCGACATACATATTTGCTCCAGCCTCTTCCATAATGCAACATCAATCTTCTCCTTCATCACATCCTGCAAAATTTCTTTAGACAAATGCAGATGTAATTGTGTTAACGCCTTTCGATCCTTACGCTTCTTCTCTTCATCCGTTAATGTTAAAGGCATCTTATCTATCCCTATCAGGACATCCTCCAGATCTATCTGCGTAAGAACTGCTTGCATCTTAATCTGCCACAACACAAATCTGGTATTGCGATCCAACAGCTGAATTTCATACTTCAAAGACATCATTATCGTAATCGAGATAAACAACCCGAAAGCTCTGATACCAATTTGTGAAAAATATAACATCGGTAATGACAAATATATCGCAAAGAAAAGAAAAATAAAAATAAAGAACACACAGATTTTACGTGGAAACCCTTTCGGGAAAAAACCACGGGCAGATGAGAAAATTCACTATGTCAAATTCGAATAATTACAAGAGGAGTAGACTATATCTATTTATAAGCTTGTAAAGCCATATTCTAATAGGAGTGTAGTAAGATTAAAACACCTTATTCTAATCAATATAAAATAGATGGAGTTTAATAAGGTTTAAAAAACCTTATTCTAAAATAAAATAAAAGAAGTGCAGTTATATATGGATTTTACTTTTATTTTATTTTACCACAGTATTTTATTTAAATAAGGATTTGGGTCACTTAATTCTAACACTCCATAAGATGAACCTTCGAATATGATCTAGAACTTGTCAACAAAATCATCCCAGTCATTGCCTAATTGATTTTGTTGAAAATGACAAATTATGTTGCCTGTCGGAATACCAATCATAGTCTTAGTGGCCACTAATGATAAAACATCTATTAAGATTGAACAAGTCTTCCATATTTAGAGCACGAATCCAATTTCACTAAGAAAACTTTAATCAATCATGATTTGCCCAAATCTTATCAAATCAATTACCTTTATATAAGGATACAATATATTGAGATAAATCTTCATAAAGTTAAGACTATATCATCTTGTATTGCATCTCAGTATATAAGGTAAGTAGATCACAAAAAAATTCCTTGAAAAGCAACATTGCTTTTTATTTAAAAATTGGTAAACTTCCATTTTAAAATGAAGGGATATCTAATATTTTAAGTTCTATGAGAAAAATCACAACCCAATAAGTTAGGGCACGATTTTTCTCAAAAACCCCCAAATATCACATATCACCGTTTAAAATATTTTAAAAGAATAATTAATTTAAAGGGTATTTTTATAAAAATGGTATGAGTAAGGCATTGTAACATACATATCAATTACAATTCTACTGAATTATATTAACAATAAACAATAAAAGAATAATATAACATGAATAAATATAGTATCATATTAAACAATAACAAACAATTAAAATAACATAAATAGACATGCGATGTAAAATAAATAACAATTAATAAAACTTTAACATTTAAACAAAAGGGAAGCGATATATTTAAACATTTAATAAAATGATTTAATATATATATAAAATAACAAAAATTAAAAATATATATACATAATTTAGTAATTTAGTACATAGAATAAGAATAATTAGTAAATAACAAATAATAATTTTAAATAAATGCATATATATATAATATATTAATTATAAAAACATGTGATAAATTTATTATATAATTTGAATAAATTTTATACAAAATAAATTTTAATAATATATGATATAATATAATATTATATAATGTAAAAGAAAAATAATGTAATAATTAATATGTATAAATATTAAAACAATGTGTAAAAATATAAAATAATAATAATATTAATATATGTATCTCATAACATTAATAAATATAGAATTTTAATATAATAAGTAATTTAATACTAATTTAAAATATATGTAAAAAAAGGTTAAATTAAAACATAAATGATTTTTAGGGTCAAATTTTAAAAATAAAACATTAATTTGGATGAATTTAAATTTAATAAAATAGCGGAGGGACTGAAGGAATAATTTTCCCTTTTTATAAAACAGGCGGACACTTATCGGGTTTTCGGGTGTATGCGCGGACCCTGTTAATCAAAACGGCGTCATTCTTCTTCGCTTATAAAAGTCAGTTTTAATAAAAAAAATCATTTTGAATTTGTTTTTAAAAAAAAAACTTCAAGAATCCTCTGGAAGTCCTTTTATCCCCTTGCCTGGTATCGGTCGTTGGACCTCTGGACTACTACCTCCACGCGCTGTCACCTTCGACGGCGTACAGGAAAAATTTTTCCCTTTCGTTTTTTCTTTTTTAACAATACATATAAAAACGTAAGTTTAAAAACATAAAATAACACTAAAATTACCTCCACAAAATTTCGTATCTTTATTTCCTTGGAATATTTTGGTATTCTTTTGCAGTATTTGCTCTCTGTGCATTTTTGTGTCTGTGCTTGGATATTTGTGTGTAAAATCTCTGTGTAAAACCTGTGTAAAAAAATACCTCCCTATTACAGGTTTTTGATGGGTTTTTATAACCCCGAAAGAGAAAAAAAAAAAGGAAATACTATATTCTTGACATTTTTACAGCGATTCCTTCCTTTTCTATGCAGGTCGGCGAAGATCTCGGCGTTGATGGCGGCGCGACGATCGGGTTCCTGTTGGGGTGCTTGTGGCGCAATGGAAACCTAGGGTTTCCTGCGTCCGCAAGCTTTTAGGCTACTTGGGCCGTGCGTAGGTTTGGGTAATTAGGGTATTGGGTCAGGTCTGAGTATGGGTTCTGAGTATTGGGCTATTTAAGGTAGACAGCTTTAGGTGTTAGACTTAATTTGTTTGGGCCATTAATTTGGAGTACTCTATAAAAGGACATTGGACATTATATTTATTTTTTGTTTTGGTTTTATTCTAGCCCAGGTGAAATAGGTTATTACAACGATGTTTCTAATCCAAAGAATGTCTATATAAGAAGGGAGTACTTTGATTTTTATCCTCCTTTTATTTGTGAATTTTTTTTAAAAAAATTCAGAGCAAAAAGATGCCTTTGTAGCTGATTGGGATAAAATCTGTACTATCTTAATTGGTGCCATTTGAAAAACTTGGAACAAGATAATAGGTATTCCAAGTTCAAGCCTTAGCAAATTTTATATTACCTTGCACAAGTTGGCGATTTGCAACTAGATGCCAACCTCATTTGATGTACCAGTAAGCAAAAGATTGGATCTTCTGCTATTCAAAGTTGGTAATGTGATTAAAGTTAATCTTGGTGCTATTATATCAACTCTTCATGCGATAGTAAAACATGTAAGCTAATGATCTTTGAGAGTCTCATCCACATGATTTGAAATATAATATCCAATTTGATACCAGAGCCATGATGATGACGCCATCCCAACTGATACTTTGATTATTGAAGAACATGAAGAAAATCTTACTGTAAAGGAAGTTGTTGTGCCCACAGTTGGTGCCATAAATAATCTACTTTGTCCGTGAAGAGTTCAAACATTGAAGAATCTGTGTGCTGAATTGGATTTTTTAAACCCTATTGCTGAGCACCAACAAAGGAAGCTCAATGGATTGCAATACATTCGGGACTTGAATGCTGAAGATCCTCTATGGATTTTTGCCAAAAAGGGGAGTAGTGATATAGGGGGATTTTTTGTTGTAGCACTAAACCAAAACAGACTTTTAGCGGCGTTTTTTTAGGCTTTTAGCGGCGTTTATAAGCGCCACTAAAAGTGTTTGCGGCGCTTTTTGAAGCACCACAAAAAACGCCGCTAAAACAACCGCAGCAAATTTTTGCGGCGTTTATAAGAAAAAAATGCCGCTAAAGATCATGACTTTTAGCGGCGCTTTTCTCAAAAACGCCGCTAAAAGTCATGACCTTTAGCGACGCTTTGTCCACAAACGCCACTAAAGCCTTGGCTTTTAGCGGCGCTTTTCCAAAAACGCCGCTAAAGTTTGAGCTTTTAGCGACGCTTTCTCCAAAACGCCACAAAAGCTAGACCTTTTAGTGGCGCTTTTTCAAAACGCCACTAAAACATGATCTTTAGCGGCTTTTTTTAAAACGCCGCTAAAAGTCGTGAAAAATAAAAAAATATTATTAAAAAAGATTAAAATATTATAAAAAATTTAAGGGAAAAAAATAAAATTAAACATTTTTCAACCCATAACATTTAAACCCAAAAAAAAAAATTAAGCCAATCAATATTAGTATTTTAATTAACAAATTAAGTCACACAGTAAAACCAACCAATAAAAGAAATGGGGGAAAGAATAAAAAAAATAAAAAAATAAACAATAAGGATGTGATAAAATTTCATCAGCAAAACAAAATCACGACGAGTTTGAGTTGACTCCTCATTGTTCATCACTTTAGGTTGTTGCTTCACAACTGGGGCAATCAACTTCCACACTGCATATTAAAAGAACAGAAGATATTAAAGCAAATTCCAAAAGAATTGCATAACAGGGATTTGGGAGCAAATGTCATCCACCACTTTACTTGATTCATGTACATATCTAAGTGATGAAAGAAAGCTACATCAGGTGCATGATAAATAGATATCAATGAAACGATCCTTGTAGTAGTATAAAAGGAATACATGTTTCATTGCATAGAGACTCAAATTTGTCCGAGACATTGAAGAGGAAAACAAGAAATAAGACATACTATGTAATGGTTAAGAGAAGTAAGTGAGGCACCAAATAAAATTGACAAAATCCTCAACTGGACACCTAAGATGGTCATGTATAGAAAAGTAGTGACTTAAGCACTACCTAAATTAACACCGAAAGTGGTACCAACTTTGATACGGATATAGTAGCTCCTACTACTGCTCCATTACATTATATTATCATTGTATTCACTAATCAACTTAGTTCCATATGGCCAAAACCTTCCATTAGAATTAACATTATCCAAACAAAGTAGCAGAGTTGAAAGCGATTGCTTTATGTGTAAAACATCACTAGCCGAGGAGTGAATGTGGTGACTAAATTATAGAAATTAAAGGGCGATTACATTACAACACCGCAAAATAATAATCGAAGAAAAGAAGGCATGATAATCTGAAAGACAATGCATACCTCTATATTCCCATGTAAAGAGGTAATGGCACGAAAGTTTGCCATAAATTAGCACCAAAATTTGAATTATCAAAATAATTAATATTTTTAATTATTAGTTTAAATAATGATTACATGCAGTAAAATTAGAATGTACATTGAGCGTATAGTACAAATTATTAATTATGATTTGAATTTTTAATATTGTTAAAAAATTATCGATCTACAAAATATCAATATTTTAATATGATATTTAAAATTTAGTATGAATTTTTTAATATGAATTTTTTAATATTGTTAAAAAAAATTACTGATCTACAAAATATCAATATTTTAATATGATATTTTAATATATCAAAAAGTTCATGATGGAAAAACAGAAAAAAGAACTTGGCCTGTAGTATGATGAATGTCTTATCTAAAGCAATTCTAGACACCATACAAAATCTAATAGGATAGAGATTGCTTTGTTTCTCCAACCAACAAGGCAAGTTTAGAACCAGTAAATACAATCTCAAAAAATGTATTTCACTATCAGAATTTGAGCCTAGTTTGATGTCAAATCAGCCCAATGCATTTTTATATGTAGAAAACCACATGCCTAATGCCACCATTCAAGTTCAAAACCTAATTATAAGATATCCACATAATCAAGGGATTTAAAGCACCAAAATTGCTTAATTATAAGTTCAAAACCTAATTATAAGATATCCAAAATTTTAGAGCACCGCTTAAAATTGCTTCAACATGCACTAAGCCTTGCCTTCAAGTGAGCCAAAAGTTTTAGAGAACCTCATGCCTAGAACACTATCCAAAGATCAAAAATTATATTTGCACAAGAATAATATAATCATCTATGTGATCAAGGCAGAGTAAAAAATAAATGGCTTACTTACATGAAAATCACAAGAAAGAAGCACAAGTACATAGACAAGTGAAGCAAGTCTCGGATGAGCTCCAAGTAGAAGGTATACACAGCTTTTTTCTCCCATTGTCCTTCCATAAGCATGTCACTCACATAGAAAACATATTTTACAAAAGTTGACACTATTGTTGTTGCCAGTATCATGTACCTACAACCCAAAAAAGAAAATATGAGTCCAAGAAAAAACAGATAAACTAGAAAATATGACACGCACATACAACACTTGAAAGAAATAAAGGAGAGGGTCAAACTAGTCTACTTTATGTAAATTGCAGTACAAAAAAGAATAGAACTTTATTCATTCAAACATATTTTCATGCTTTAAAAAATCCCTATTTTGAATCAAAACAAAAGAAAAAGAAATTCAAATGATTTTTCCTAAAATTCCTTTTTCCTCCCCAACCAAACAATCAAACCAGGAACTTCCAAAATCGGTTCAAAGTATCAAATCGAGTATGTATACCACGAGGCCTTTAAGAAATGAAAGTTGGAAAGCACCTACCTCAAAGATCGTGAACGAGACCTTGAAAGATCGTGGATCGACATGCCTTGGGCTCTTTGACTCTTGCTCACATGATCTCTCTCATCTTGTAGACTCGACCATTCTCCCTTGGACTAGGGACCCTCTGCTTGGTTCTGTATTCCCTGTCCCTGTCACTATGTGGAGAACGTAGAGAAAGAGACTCAGAAACAGATCTAGACCGCCAGGGAGCGCGATAATCATCTTTTGCCCCACGATCCCTTGATATGGATCTGGACTGACTGGGAGAGCGATAATCATCTCTCATAACACGATCCTGAGGAATTGATCTAGATCGCCTAGGGGAGTGGTGATAATATTTCCCCCTCTGATTGCTGTCTCTAGTTTCATGTGAAAAAGTAATGCATTAGAAACTAATACACCAAAAAAATTAACACATAATGACTATCGGGCAAGCAGATATATTCAGTTCATATAGAAAAATTAAAAAGAAAGTATAAAAGGAGCAATTAAATGTGAGTACTGGCTACGCTTTCTTAGTTTCCTACCAACCAATGTTCAAATTTTGCTTTCTTTTCTCAAGATTCGCCACCAAAGAGTGTTTATGTGGGAGGGAGAAAGCCTGAAAGCGGGAGATTCAGAACCCAAAATATAGGGTTTGGAGACTTAAAAATTTAGGGTTTGGGGAAAAAATCGGGGTTATAGGGGTAGTTTTTTAGCAGAGGGAAAACGACATCGTAATAGCTTTTTTTGTGGCGTTTTTAAACGCCACTATAGCCCTTTTTTATGGCGTTTTTTACAAAAACGCCACTATTATACAATTTTAATTTTTTTTATTTTTGAGTATTAAACTTTTAATTTTAATTTTTTTAATTTTAACCTATATTTTTCTATATTTTTTCTTTCAAAATTTTTGTACTGAGATTATTATTTTTTAAAATTTTTAATATTATTATATTTTGAGTATTGAACTTTTTAATTAAAATATTAAATATTAAATATTAAATAATAAAAACTCTAAAATAATAAAAATTAAACTATAAACTCGGCCTAAACCCTAACCTTTAATCTTAAATCCTAAACCTAAACCTTAAAATATAAGCCCGGACCCTAAACTATAAAGATTAATCCATAAATTATATACCTAAATTAAACCATAAACCCTAAATTATCATGAGAATTAATTCAATATTTTAAAATTAAAACTATCTCATTACGATTATATAAGAAATTACTTAATAATTTTTTCATTTTTAACAAATATTTTTCTATGTTTTTACTTTCAAATCTTTTCTAAGTGTCATTATTTTTTGATTAAAATAATTTATATTTTAAGTAAGATAAAATATTTATATTTTATATATTCAATTAAAATAAATTGTATTTTAATTAACATTACTAGTTAGGGTTTAAGGGTTTCGATAAAGCAAAACTTCTTAAGGGTTTAGTTATCAATTTGTAACATATTTTTCATAATTAAGTCAGTTAATTTCAAATAGCAAAATAAAATTAAAATCAAAACAAAAATAAGAAAAAATAAAAATTAAATCGAATAAAATCGAAATTAGTGTTTGTAGTTTAGGGGTTTATGGTCGAGTGTTTAGAGCTATGATTTAGGGTTTATAATCAAGATTTATGGTTTATAGTTTAGGGTTTAGACTGTGTAAGGTTTAGGGTTTAAGGATAAACAGATGCACAATCAGATTTTGTTAGGGGCTGAAATTAATTTGTAAGTAAAAATTGCAATCTCACCATTTTATAACATATATTTTTATAATTTTTTAATGATTAAATCAAATTTGATATTTTTTCTGCATTCAATAAACCCTAAATCCTAAACCTGTGAACCTTAAACCATACACCCAGAAACCCATAAACTCATAAACTCTAGCCATAACCCTAATCCTAAGACTAACCGTAAACCATAAACTGATAAAGTACACTAAATCTTGAAATGCTGCCCTCGAAACCCTAGTCAGCCCATATTAACATCTTTAGCGGCGTTTTTCCAAAAGCGCCGCTAGTGCCCAGACCTTTAGCGGCGTTTTTCCAAAAGCGCCGCTAGTGCCCAGACCTTTAGCGGCGTTTTTCCAAAAGCGACGCTAATGCCCAGACCTTTAGTGGCGTTTTGGAGATAAACGCCGCTATTGCTCATTTTTTTGCGGCGTTTTCCTTCAAACGCCGTTAGTGTATAATATTTGCAACGTTTTTCTTTAAAACGCCACTAAAAACGCCGCTAAAAATCTGTTTTGGTGTAATGTAGTTTTATTGGTAATGTTTTAAGGGAGTTTTTATTTGGTCATTCAACTCTAAACATTGTTTCTGAGCGAAATATGAACTTGTTTAATTAATTGCTCGTTGTTTTTAGTTGTAATTACTTTTTATTGTGCAGACACAATAGCTTAACTTATGACAATATTGGAAACCACAACATTTTGGCACAACACTTGCTTTAGTTGTTTATTTTTTACTTTGCCTTTGTATTAGTTTGTTTGATCGATGTAATACGTAACAGAAATGGTAATGATTGATAAATACAAATATTTAAAGAATTTAATCTTCATGTGATGAGAAAATAATGCATAAAAGAGTCCATTTGATTTGAAGTCCACATAAGACAAAAGTGTAAAGAGACTTGAAATTTTTGAAGATTGAAGAGAGATTTTAAAGATAAAACAACTTTGAACTAGAGGATATGATTAGAATTTTTTTAAACATATATTATCTATATTTAATATAGAAGATAAGGGAGCTTATTGATGACATTGAGTTGGTTATTTAAATGATCTACATACCGACTTAAGTGATAGATTTTTGTGAGTGAATGGTAGGATCATTTTTTTTTTTTTTTTTTGTGTGTGTAAGGAACTATTTTGTTGAATTGGCCATCTTCAAATGATTTTATAAAGTGATTGCTAAAGTGGGTAGCGAGAATCACACTGAGGTATACAAAGTAGGGAATTGCACCTTAAGAGTTGAGTTGGACAAATCATTATTTTTTTATATTATGCTAATATTTGTGAATTGATTCTCTTAAGCAAAACTTCACAAAAATAGGTCAAGTTCAAATTACACAATTGATTTGGTAAACATCCTATATTTGACAAGCTATAATGGAAAAAATGGAAGGAGGATCAACAACTCAATCACCATTGTTAGATGGATCTAACTATTTTTCTTGAAGAACAGAAATACAAATATTTATTAAATTGAGTTGTTTACTCTAATTTAAACATGTGCTGAAGTAGAATTATATAATTAAATTTAACCATCAATCATATTAATAATATATATAAATATTAGCTTTATTTAATTTATACAAAATATAAATATGGAATTACTTTATCTTTTTCTTTTAAATATTTAATATCCTTTACAATTTCAATCAATCTTACACGTATACATTTTAAATTTTTATACTCATTATCATTGAATTTTCTTTTGGTGAAATCATTATCATTGATTTTAAAATTGGTAAAATAAACTAGGTTTTTCCTTTAAAAAAGAAACCAATCTATCTAAAATTTATATCTTTCAATTAATAATATGCCCTATATAAATCAATCTCAAGGTAAGACAAGCTATATTTGATTGATACTTTCGTTTCTCTTAAAATAAATAGTTTTATTTGCAAATTGACCCTAAGCTATATCCAATTCTCAATTTGGGATTTAAAATTCTTTTTGTAAAAAGAAAACCTAAATTTTCAATTTTGTTTCCATTTATAAAAAAACTTTCTTATTACATTTTGGGATAAAATGATAGTTTAAGAACTATTTTTAACAAAAAAGAAAAGAAAAAACCCTTCAAATATCGCACTGAGAATTGGGGTATAATTTAGTGGTAAATTTGCTAATAAAAAGTAAATAGATGGAGGGAAAAAAAAATTCATCTACCATAACTACATTTAAACTGAGTTTCATGTAGTCTCAGTTCCATTCAGTGAGAAATGATGGCATTAAATATCTTCCACTTTTTTGGCATAAATGAAACCACCGCAAGCCAAGTATATATACACACACATACAAAGACAAAATACAGATATTGAGCTTATTGAAATTCACTTCTTAAATGTGATCACATAACCAACCGGACTACACCGTGATTCAAATCAAAATCTCACCATAGCAAATATGTATCATGAATTTCTTAAGAACAATGTCAGCCGAAAATGATGACAATCTAACTGACTGACATAAAACTGGGTATGTGATATCCTGTAGTTTAAGAAGAAAAAGGATAATGAGAACTTGATGAATCATTTCATACTGACTAGCTTACCGTTTTGCTTTAATTTGAGCAGCAAAATGTCAAAAACTTTGTTTCACTACTATTAATTCACCACCAACATGTTGGAGGTAAACTACGAGCCCAGCAGTTGTTGATGTGACGACCCTGAGAGATTAATGCTCAGTATTTCCACTAAATGACTGAATTTTTATCAGGCCGCCCTAAATGCGACATGCAACAATCTCACGAAATTGAGGTGTAATGTGAAAAATACCGATGGTGAATCCAGAAATTAGCGTACAAAGATGAATTCATTTTATCAAGGCATTAGAAAGGCTTACTAGGTTCATCTTTATGAACATCATGTGATCTTTAAAGCTCCGTAGCTACATCATCTTAATCCTCCATCTCGTCAAGGATGACATACTTAGCGGCATGATTAGCTGTGAGCGCTATTGCTGCTTCATCTTCTTCTAGTTTGCCCTTCTGCAGCTTTAGGTATCTTCAAAAGAGGATGAGAAAAACAGCATAGGTTAGCCACAGAAGGAACCAGAGAGCACAAAGTAGATCAATAAAAACACTCAGAAATTACTACAGTGAAATCTAAAAGTAGATTGGGCAAACAAATCCATGTTAAAAGGTAATGCCAAATGGAAACTGTATAGCTACATCACATAGTAGTAAATAGTTCAATTTCTATATAATTTCATATCTTTGGTTGAACTTGAATGCATAGAGAAAAAAACTTGACATGACACATCAATTGGTTGTAAATCCAAGAATGTCGAATTCATGACTCAGTTCAATTAAGAGACCATGATGGACAGTTACAGGAAGGTGAGAATTGAAAACGCAAATTTTCTCAGGGATTTCTGCGGGAAATTGGAAATAGATGCAATTAGTGTTAAAAATTTGGTATTCAGATCTAGTTAAGTATAAATTTGAAGTATTCACATGGTAACAAAATTGGTAATTCAAATCAGGCTGACATTTCAATTTCCCGAGAATACAAGTTGAAGAAGATAAAAGGGTTAATATGTAAACTCGCTCTAGAATCATACACCTTTATAGGTTGACCCAAGAAAAATTCACAATAGACCAATGCCATGATATAAAATGCTTAATGCTACATGGTTTGAGCAATACTACATCACCACGTCAATTCAATTTTTCTTTCTTTTCTAAACACTAAAATGGCAATGGCTAGACGCATGACAACTTAATATAGATCAACTAAGCCAGATCTGCATTTTATGTAATATCATTAGTCCATCGGGTTAACTCGCCAGAAATAAAAGCTTCACTGCCTAATTGAGTTTTTTTTTTTTTGTTCTTTTTTTCTTTAACCAAATAAGGTGCATAGTTTGAGGCAATTTACATATTAAACCAAGATAAAAGTAGCCTTAGTTGTTGTAAGCCCCAGAAATCCTAGGGACAAGATAGCCCCAATCCTTTCTGGTGGTTGGAGCTGCAAATATTCGTACCTCTCCTAATATCTCATATCTCATAGTTTATTACAAAGCATAATATGTTCTCCATGACTGTTCCCTAGCAACAATAAAAAATCACTCCAAAAATAAACTAAATGAATAAAATAAAGAACCCAAAATGTATTTACGAAGCTTGAGATTGATAGCGACAATAAAAGAGAAATTCTAAAGTTTGTACAAGTTAATTGGCCAAGTGTGCAAGTCAAGTATTCGACAGGTGGTGGAAATTAGACAAGAAACATAACAATTAAGTACACCAACTTAATCAATTAACTTGGTACACCAACTCATAATTGACAATAGATTCTGGCATAAGTTAAAAGCTTAAAGAAACACCCAAAATACCAAGACCAAAGATAAAAATTCTTCCTACAAATGACATACATCATTCCTAAACCCTGGAAAAGTTCAATACCTTTAGGGGTGGGAGCTCAAAAGTGCAAAGCCATCTAATTGTATGCCTTCACTTAATAAAGAAATAATTCCTTATGACTAAAACCTCCAAAACTTTGATTTTTTATATGAACAACGGCAGAATTTCAATAACTAATAAAATAATAAGATATCCAAACAATGAATTAGAAACATGTAAATGTGCTTTAATCAACAACACCAGACAAAGCTTAGGCTTCTGTAATACACAATCCAAGAAACATTGCCTTCGTATAAATTCATTATCTCTGCCACAAGTGCTAGACTATAAGTAAATGTTTTAGAACTTCAGAAAATTTGAAGGAATATAGTTAACTACAAGTTTTTGCACTGGAGTGAGTGCCTAAAGAAAGAAGAAACGGCAAATTCAGAAAGTAGATTTATTGACCACTTACTTGTACCAGTTGAATAAACTGACACCAACCATGATAGTGAGGAGTCCAGCACCTTTTAACCACGTAAACTCATCATGCAAGTAAAATACGGCAACCTGAATGAGTATTAGAAAATAATTAGAGTAAACCACTACAAATATATGGTAGGAAAATAAACAACAAAATCAGCACCAATAGTTAAATCAACAGGAAAATAACATTATGCATGTGAAGACTGACACCACAAGACTTGAGAAGATTTTGTTGGATAAAGTAAACGGGGTTAAGATTCCACTTCCAGATCCAATACAAGCCAAAATATTAGTGAAAATCAAGTGAGACCCGGAAACAAGCCATTAAACCATCCATCCCCGACCATTCATGACCAGGTTGTTAAAAATGAAATCTGATAAACAATTTCTCCTCCCTATAAATTGCCTCAATTAGGGAGGGAACTCAGTCATCACCCCGCATTTAAGTAAAATACTCGAGCAACTCTAGTCATTGCATAGAAATGAGACAGTTGAACAAAAAAATTTCTCAACTTTACTCTAGACTTTCTTAAGCTCATTGCATTAATACATGATTAGTCATACATCGGAAAATGGAGGAATGGAGTTTCACAAGGCCAACTAATAATATGTAAAATTTAATGGACTGAAATCCACTGGCATGGAGTAATAAATGTAAAAACAGGCAAGAAGTAATATGTAAGAAAATAAGATGTGTGACAAATGGACTGATATCTGCTGACATGGTGTAATAATTTCAAACTATTCTTTTTTGAAGAGGAGGTTAATAAAAATTAAGGTGGAAAAGCGAACCCTGTCAAAACAACTTGCTTCAAATCAAACTAGTCTAACTTGAATAGGCTAAAAGGTCTACCACCCAACCCTGATGCAATTTGAACTCCGTAAATTCAGAACTGATCCTTATCTGAAGTTAGGGTGTAAAAATAGAGCCGTAGGTTAGCCAAGATTCTAGCCAGGTTCAACTTGACTAAATATTATCAAGCACAAGAATTATTGATTGAACTCAGCTTTGGTTATGCCGACCTGGCTCAATTTGAACTGTGTGTGGTTCATTTTTGCCATTTCCGCATAACTTCTAAAGTTACATATTGATATGCATAATTATAAAACAACAAAAATAAGAGCCCCAAATGGTATGACTGCTAGCTCCAAGAGAGCTATCTGCAGCATGCACAGGTAATAATTCTTTGAACCAGCGGTGGCTCCCAACTGTATCTTATATTGATGAATAGCATGAACTACTCTATGAGTACCAGAGCAAAAAAAGAAAATGAGATTACTGACGAGACAATGCTTTCTTTCAAGGACTCACATATGCAATTTTAACAACTTTGGACTATACTCGGTCACAAACAAAAAGTCAGAATGCTACGTGAGCCTTTTAATAAAAAGTCAAGTTTTGCAAAACCGTTAAAAACAAATATGTGTGTGTATATATGTATGCATGTGCATGTAAAGAAAACTATGTACCAATATGGTGACAGCCTCCTTCACAACCCCAGCTATTGTCACTGTAACTGCGCTTGTTATAGAAACAAGGATGTACTCTGTTAAAACCTGCAATAAGAAGAAAGCCTAGCTTCTTCAAGCAACAAGAGAAACATTTTTTATTCACTATGTTACCTGTTTATTAAAATATTGTTTTTATTATAAAAATAATATTCTAATACAGAAGTTACGATATTATGTGTTAATCATCCATATGCAAGGCACGTGAAGCATAGATTACTATACTTAGAAAGGAAAATTAAAGGGAGAAAAAGGGGGTGCTTCAGCATAAGCATAGGTTCCTACCATAAAGAATGCGAGTGTTCCACCAAAAAGCATCAAAAAGCAGCTTCGAGCAATATGCCATGAACTATTAAAATAACTGTTCTTCGTGAATTGATCCCACGGGTCCAACAGGAAAGAAAGAAGAGCTGTCACAACAGCCATTACCGGAGTCACGTAGCTCATGAAGGTAAGTGGGTTCTTCAAACCTAGAAAAAATTAAATAGTTAGACCATGCTGTAAAATAAAATCAGAAGAACCAACAACAAGAAGAAAACCAGCTTATGTAAAGCAATCAGATAATTTTTAGTGACACCACTCATAATTTATCACTATATATAAATTGAACAAACTTAGAGAAAAGGTTATTGTATTCTGCTAATTAGTTTACAGTTATAAATAGAGGAATTAACACAATCAAAGAAATAATCCCTAAAAAACAGTAACTTCCTAAGAATCAGTGACTAACTTCCTAAGAATCAGTGACTGAGATTAGTTTTTATTTACAAGGGAACTCCTAGAAATAAAGTAAGTTTTCTGTCCTTAATCTTAGGAATTTCAACACTCCCCCTCAAGCTGGAGTGTAAATGTTTATCAAAACCAGCTTGCCAATAAGTTTCTCAAACATGTTTCTGTTCAAACTTTTAGTTAACACGTCTGCAACTTGTTGTCTAGTAAGTAGGTAGGTGATGCACACTTCTCCTGAGTGTATGGTTGTCACAGTACATCTTCATAAGTCTGGTGTAAGGCACTTTTAGTTCACCCATAAGTCTTTGTATCCAAACTCCTTCGCATATACCATGAGCTAGTGCTCGATACTCTGCCTCTGCATTGCTGCGTGCTACAACAGACTATTTTTTGCTTCTCCATGTCACGAGGTTATCCCAAACATAACTAAAATAGCCACTTGTAGAGCGTCTATCATTAACAGAACCTGCCCAATCTGCATCAGTGTAGACTTCCACATTTTGGTTGACAGTTTTCTTGAAATGCAGGCCTTTACTAGGAGTTCCTTTTAGATACCTTAATATTCTATATGTAGCTTCCAGGTGCTTCTCCCTCGGGGCATGCATGTACTGACTGATAACACTCACAATGAAGTCTATGTCTGGACGGGTGTGAGATAGGTAGATGAGTCTTCCTACTAGTCGTAGATATCTCCCCCTGTCAATTTCTTCTCCATCCTCATCAGTTCCCAATTTAAGGTTAAATTCTATAGGAGTTTCAACTGGTTTGCAGCCCATCAAACCAACTTCTGACAGTAAATCAAGAACATATTTCCTTTAGGAGATGGAAATACCGGTTTGGGACCTTACTACCTCCATACCAAGAAAGTATTTAAGATTCCCCAAGTCTTTAAGTTCGAACTTTGTACCAAGGAATTCTTTCAACCTCACAATTTCGCTTGAGTCATCTCCTGTTAATATTATATCTTCCACATAAACGATGAGGATGTAGCATTTTCCCTTTTCCAAGTACTTGTAGAACATGGTGTGGTCTGCCTGTCATCGAATGTAATTTCTGCTAGTCATAGCTTTTGCAAATCGGCTGAACCACGCCCGTGGAGATTGTTTCAGCACATACAAGGACTTCTTCAACTTACACACTTGGCCTTTGCTTTCTTCAAACCCGGGTGGGAAATTCATGTAAACCTCCTTATTTAATTCCCCGTTGAGGAAAGGATTTTT
The DNA here is from genome assembly GCA_025506655.1 of Gossypium rotundifolium. NCBI lineage: Eukaryota > Viridiplantae > Streptophyta > Magnoliopsida > Malvales > Malvaceae > Gossypium > Gossypium rotundifolium. The sequence goes on along the minus strand of CP106725.1, from coordinate 9,075,336 downwards.
TTACATCCAATTGAGTCAAGTGCCAATCAAGGTTGGCAGCAAGAGATAGGAGGACTCGAATGGTGTTTAGCTTGGCAACTGGTGCAAATGTCTCGTCATAGTCAAGATCATAAGTTTGGGTGAAGCCCTTAGCCACAAGTTGAGCCTTGTATCGGTCAATACGGCCATTGGGTTTAAATTTCATAGTGAAGATCCATTTGCACCCTACTATTTTTTTTCCCTTAGGTAGATCCGAGACTTCCCATGTTTCATTATTTTGAGGGCCTTCATTTCTTCCATCACAGCTTGTCTTCACTCAGCTGATTCAAGAGCCTCTTCTATATTTTTTGAAGTTTTTACAGAATCAACATTAGTCACAAAAACTTTGTAAGACTTAGATAAATTTCTATAGGACACAAACTGAGAAATAGGGTGTTGAGTGCAGCTCCTTGTGCCCTTTCTCATTGCAAATGGAAGATAGATGGATGGTGACGGAGGTGAGACTTCTGTTTCAGAACAGTCATCGATTGGGGATGCAATTGGCTTCTTTATGATCGGTTCAGGAGAATGATTTCGTCGGAGTAAACTCATTACTGTTTTCCTTGATCAGGGGGCTGTTGCACTTCGGTGGTGGTAGGCTGTTGCACTTCGTTTGTGGTATTATTATTGGAAAGGATCGTGCTAACTTCTTGCTGCACAGGGGAAACAGTATCTAAATCTGGGATAGCACCTTGGTTGTTAGGCTTGTTTGTGATAGTAGTGGTAGGATCATGAGGTAAAATGAGGAGAGTATTAAGGGTCTCATCTTCATTGAAAGTCTCCCTCTGAAGATGAGATGCTGCAAAGTATGGTTCATTTTTAAAGAAGGTAACATCCTGAGAGACAAACATTCAGCACAAGGTTGGTGAGTAATACTTATAGCCTTTTTGTGTGGGGGGATATCCAATGAAGATGCAGGTGTGGGCTCGAGGGTCAAGTTTGGATTGATTTAGTTAATGGTTATGGACAAAAGCTTTACAACCGAATATTTTAGTTGGAAGATTAGGAACACGGAATAGAGGAAATGCCTTTAGAAGGGTGTTTAGAGGTGTTTGGAAATTGAGAACCTTTGATGGCATTCGGTTTATGAGATAGTAGGCAGTGAGGACAGCCTCTCCACACAAGTATTTTGGAACATTCATGGTGAACATTATGGCTCGAGCCACAGTAAGGAGATGTCGATTTTTTCTCTCGGAGATCCCATTTTGTTGAGGAGTGTCAGGACAAGAGCTTTGGTATATGATGCCTTAGTCAGAAAGGTATGGGCTTAGGACAGAGTTAAAGTATTCTCTCCCATTGTCAGTGTGGAGAGTATGTATGGTAAAGTTGAACTAGGTTCGAACCATTGAGTGAAAATTTTGGAATACTTTGGGTGTTTCAGATTTTTCTTTGAGGAGATAGACCCAACAGGCCCTAGTGTGATCATCAATGAATGTTATAAACCACCTAGCCCCCGTAATATTTTTCACTCGACTGGCTCTCCATAGGTCACTGTGGATTAATGAAAATGGTTGGGACTGGATATATGGTTTTAATGGGTATGGCACACTGGTATGTTTGGATAATTGGCAAATTTCACACTTTAAGGAATTAATACTTTTATTTCAAAATAACAGCGAAAGATGTTTCTTCAAATACATAAATTTGGATGCCCTAACCTACGGTGCCATAACATAATCGTGTCCTCTTTTGAAGTGGATAGAGCCAATCCCCTTTGTGTGCTGTCTTTATTCCAAACATATAGTCCATCATTAACTTTAGCAGTGCCAATCATCCTTCCCGATTTTGTTCCTGTATCACACAACCAATTGCAAAAAATTCAGCAAAAACTTTTTCATCCTTAGTAAGTTTACTGATTGAAAGTAAATTATAGGACAAGTTTGGGACATGTAGGACTTTATCGAGAGAAAAATTCTCTGTTATTTGTACTTCTCCTACTCCAGCCACAAGTGAGTAAGAATTGTCAGCTATGCGAATTCGGGACTTGTTATGACAAGGGGTGTAGGTGTGAAACAACATGGAGTTACCTGTCATGTGATCGGAGGCACCCAAATCGAGTATCCAAGAGGATTGATTATTGGATTCAAAGGCAATGTTGAGGGCAATACCTTGAGTGGCTAAAGATCCATGAGTAATGGAAGTACCAAGTATCTTATGGAGAGTCTCAAGTTGGGTTTTGGTTAGGCAAACATCGAGAACATCATCTGTAGCAGTGAAGGATAACAGGGCAGTCTTATTATCCTTCTGTTTTTTTTCAGGATAGTCTTGGAGTTTGAAGCACTTTTTCTTTGTATGACCAACACGGTTGCAGTGGTTACACCATGGTCTGGTTGATCCAAAATCATTTCCAGCACGTAGTTTTTGTGGCTGTGGACCTCTGGAGATGAGGGCAGATGTCTCAGTAGGCTGGTTGCCAAGAGGTGTCACAGGTTTAGGTTCCTTTGAATCTCCAATCATGACAAGACGACGCTTTTCTTCTCTTCTAACTTCTGCAAATGCTTCATCGCCACGGACCTCATCTAACTCACGGTTCAGTCCTGTTACAAAATCATAAAGACGTTCATTGTTGAAGTGAGTCATAAACTTGGTGTGTTCTAAGCCTTCACCCCAATCTGCCTCATAGTACATATCTAGTTCCTGCCACAAAATTTTCAAATTGTTGTAGTAGTGAGTTACTTCGAGTATCCCTTGTCGGATATCCTTTAACTTAACTTGATCTCAAATACTTGGGAGGCGTTTCCAAGATCCGAGTAGTTTTCTTTGACTGCATCCCACATGTCTTCTAGTTTTGAAAAGGAGATAGGTGCGGTTTATATGGTCTTCCATCGAATTAATTAGCCAAGCCATTACAATTGAGTTGTTGAGTTCCCAAATAGCATAAGTAGGGTCAACAGTGGTTGGTCGTGGTAATTCTCTATTGATGTACCCTAATTTGTCACGATCACGAATCACCATGAGGATCGATTGAGACCATTGCAAGAAGTTCTTCCCATCTAGCCGATGATTGGTGATTATAAGGGAAGAATTAAGTTCACCTTGAGTGATTCCCTGATTGACATTCTGAGTTATTTGTGAAGTCTCAGTTTCAGACAAAGTTTCATTGACATCACCCATGGGAGTAAGACTAGACCGAGGGAATTTTAGGAAGGAAGATTAAATATGAATGAGTAGGACCGAATGAATCCTAGAGCTCTGATACCATGAACAAACTTAGAGAAAAGGTTATTGTATTCTGCTAATTAGTTTACAGTTATAAAGAGAGGAATTAACACAATCAAGGAAACAATCCCTAAAAAACAGTAACTTCCTAAGAATCAGTGACTGAGATTAGTTTTTATTTACAAGGGAACTCCTAGTAATAAGGTAAGTTTTCTGTCCTTAATCTTAGGAATTTCAACATAAATTAAAATTCTCCATTCAATAGGGATTAGAGAAAAAAATTCTAGAATATCATTATCAAAATGAGAACTAGAACTTCAGGATTGCCAACTCAGCATCTACACCAAACATATCCTCCTTATAAATTATATCAGTTCGAGACAGAGATTGTTATAACTAAATTACACCAAACTTTTTAGCATCCAGCTATTGTATGCAGAAATCAATTGATGCAACCATATCTCACATATATGACTTATCAACAAAAAGAATATAACCTAGGATATATTGTAGCATGCCCTGAGTACTAAATATTGCAATAGACAAATTTCTCTTATGGTACTGGTGATAAAAGATTTCTCATGTTTAAGCAAGCTCAAAGGAATGTTATTCCTTCTTAGACAAATTCCTTCTTAGACAAAGGAACAAATAACACAAACTCAGTCATCCACTCCAAAAAAATAAAATAAAGTACAATCCTTCTAGCAATAACAGTGAGAATGGATAATGATAATATCATGCGATGCAAATGTACTGATCAGAAAACATAGAAAAGGGTATTTAAATAACATGGTGATGTACAAATTAAAGGAGGAAAATGATGAGCTTAAAAATAAGGGAACAAGAGAGAGAGAGAGAGGGACTACCTACCATAGGCTTCTTTCTTTTGAAGGTAGCCCATTCCGGATAAAGTCAAATTGGACGCAATAAATAAAACAAATCAATGTAATTAGTAAAAAGAAAAAGAGAAGAAGAAATAATTTGAAAATAAGATCAAATAATTGAATTCTAAGTCTAACATATCATGTGAAAAGGAAATAAATCAAAGCCATACCTGCAAAAGTATTTGAGTCATGCACCAGCGGAATCCAGACATAACAGCCGCAAGCATGACAAAAACAAAACCCCAAAACTGAAAACCTGTCTCCTTTGAAACTGGAATAAGAAAGATCAAGTTTCATAAGTTTTGTAAATATTTGACACTGTAAGAGAGAGAGATGCAACGACATAAAAGAAACTGTCACAACATGCTCAAATATTAGACAAACTCTATGTAGAAAGTTATTTAGTCTGTCAGAATAATTTGGTCGATTAAGGACCAATTTAGCCTTGGAATGAGATTGTACTGTGTAGATAAAAGTGCAATTGTTAAAATTGATAATTCTTAAAAGAATGGCAGCAATGCAATAAGAAATAAAATGGCCATTAGAGATATAATGAAAAGGAGATTTTAATAAATTATATATGCATATCGTATTTTATTTGACATTTGAAATTATCATAAATAATCATTTAATCATTATATTAAATAAATGATTTTCTCAATATATTTATTAAATAAAATAAAAATAAGTAGTATGTACAGAACAAGAAACTAAATCATTAAAAAGATATTTTTTAAAGTGAGTTTTAAAACTGATTTCAGCATTTCTATCATTAATTTACACTGGTTACTACAAAAATTATTCATGATCACTTTCATTTCATTGGACTAGAAGCATAAGTTTATGAGAATTTTTAAGCAGCTATTATAGTTCTATGGATTCTATGAAGCAACCCTAGCCCATCTATGAAACCTGAGAAAATGTAGTCACGAATCCGAAGTTTCCTATCATTTTCTTCTTTCCTATCCCCTCCATCACAACAAATTGAATGCCATCTTTTTTTACAGGTATCACAAAAATGTCAACTTTCCCAAAATGGATCACGTTTTTCCAATGTTTCCCTTACTGAAATATGAAGTTTATATGGATCTCTCTAGCTTTTATAAAACTTAATGGTAAAAGTTATGAAGGAACATAAGCTTCATTCCTAAAATTTTGAGCTGTTTGGAAAGTGGACATCCAATTTGAGATGCTGGAAATATTTTTATTGTCACTTCTATTGCAGATTACAAATCATTCCTATATCACTCTTTTAAGGCTCAGAACAAACAGAAATCACTCCCTACCAAACTCATTCCGCACTAACTAAATAATCATCAAACTTCAACCCACTAACCTGCTTTTCGCAGGTTCATTCATAGTACCTAGATAGCCTTCTAAATCTTCAATTTCTCTCTTCAATAGTAACCCAGTATTAATAGCTTAAGGTCCCTAATTCTAGTCATCATCCCAATCCTTTCGACATCAACAAAGCCTCCTTTCAAATCTTACATCATTCATACAACCACAAGAACTCTAGTGAGTTATTCAAGTCAATAATGAAATGACAAGAATCAAAGGAGACAAAAAAAAATTCCACAATGTATTGCTGCATTGATTAGGATATAGTTTCCAAAACGCTTGAAAACTTTAAGAAAGGTGAAAATAAGGGGATACTCCAAAAAGAGAGAAGCCAAAAGATGAACATCTTTGCCTATAAGTGAGGCATTAAGTAAAATCTTTTCTTCAAATCTAATTGCCATCAATATGACTAGGACAGGTGCACATTACCCACAATTATGAAGCAAAACAGATATCTACTCACTATTGCCTTTCTCCTACTTCATCCTTAATAATTTAAATAATAGAAAAATACATACAACCAAAAAGGTGCTAAATATACACATAGAAATCGAATTGCTTGTAAGAAACATACAGAATGATGAGAATCCATACCTGTTAATAGAATCCCAACAGAGATTACCAAGATAATTCCTAAAAGGTTAAGGCTTGGAGACTCCAACCTTATAAATAAACATTCAACAATAATATCAGAACAACAAGGGGCATGGGAAAGAATACAATGGATTCTCAGAAAAACAGAAAATGGAGCAGCTGGAATAAGAGATATCTGAAGACAACTTGCAATATGTGGTTATTCAGAGCATGTTACGTGGACTCTTTGCTTTAACTACCTGTGTCTGACTGTTCTGACACTTCCCTATATAAACAAATCTGATACTATGATCCTCAAAATTAATGTAGAGTATTGTCAAAAAGATTACATACCAGTGTATGAGACTCTATTTCAAGTCCATGTAACATACCTAATCCCCAGGCTAAAAGTGAGTTAATCTTATAAATATAAAACAGCACAGGCAGATTGAGTTACCAAATTGATATGTTCCTTTTTCATCCCTAATAATTGTAAAAACAAACAAAAGCTCCAAACATGATCAAGATAAATCATACAAAGAAAATTTTAAAATATAAGATCAAAGTTCTAAGTGTGGTCTAGTGTAAAAAGTGAGAGTACAACAAACTCAAGGAAATTAACTGAAGTAACTATCTCAGAGTTCTGCAATAAAAATCTCAATAAAACCAACAAGACAACAGCCCTTTCAATCAAAATTGGAATCCAAGTTCTATTTTAGTCCATCAACCAATGTGGTCAGCACTTCAGCAAATAATAAAAGCTCAATAAAGCCTTAATTAAACACTTTAGGTAGATGCATTTACTAAGTCAAACTATGTTCTGGAATATTATTAGATCATTAACTTCACATTTTGGATGCATTCACCAGCATTTGGTGTAGACCAAATAAAAACATAATTTCAAAGTTTCATCATCCTTTTTTTGTTTCTTTAGATCTTTCAGATGATAAACCCCTTGACCAGACAATATGGATAACATAGGTTCAAGTGGAGGACTCCAACTTGCTTCAGAAAGGTAAAAATTACTTGAGCTGAGATCATATTGGTGCTAATTCAAATGCAAATTTAGGTCACATTGATTTACTATTTTGTTTTCATACATACATCTCAATGCCTCCAACAGATCATGAAGGAAAAGGAATCTGTCAATTACCCATCCTGTATTCTAAGCAAAATTAACCACACCATTTAATTCAGCTTGAAAATCAAGAACACAACCTATGGTGGTAAACCCCTGATCATTTCCGTGGAAAAACTTTCAGCAATCAAACTCTTTTGAACAACCCAAGCCATCACAAGTTTATAAAAGAGGCCAGTTTTCTGACAAGCAAAAAAATGGCTGTCTAGATAAAAGGGCGTGTTTGAAAATGGATAAGCAATGGGTTAAAGCCAACATAGGAATCAGTACGAACCAAACTTGTAGGCCCATTTCATAACGTCGATTAAAGGCAACGTCCAATGACTCCTGGGATAGGTTCCTGATAGAGTCAGTCCCTAAGGGCCCAAGCCAGTTGCTAACTAATATATATATATATATATATATATAACAATGCTTTCGATTATTTTTCTATGAATTCAATTCTGAAAATACGGTATCCCTCTTTTTTTAACCACCTAAGGTTTCGTTATGTTTTGAAATCAAGAAATTGCTACTGGAGCAGGTGGCATTCAAGAATAATTAGCCACTCTATGTTTGCGAGTTCTTATCGGTTATTTGTTGGTTGAATCGGAAGAATTAGGAGAAGTATGCCTCATGGATAATGAATAGGAAGTTCGAATGGAAGAATAAATGATTTTTTGGTTAGACACATGGAATTGGCTAAGCACTTTATTCAAACAAATATAAATACATTCTAATAAAAGTAGTTATGATATGTAGGTATCTTTGTTCTCGTGTCCGATATCCAAACATGAGCAATCGACATGATCAATTTGAAAACTCACCTGAATGCAAAAGCGAATAGGAGAAGAAATATAGGAGTTGCGGATTTACACTGTAGGGTACAAAGTAAAAAAAATTTGTCAACATAACCTAGAAAAGAAAAATAAAAAGACATATTCACAGATTTGGAGGAGGTAATTTAGTCAAGATGAGACTAAATATTCATCACAATATGGAGTATAGAAAAGTTAACAAACCATTGTGGCAAAAGTAACAGATATGAAAACCAGGGATGCGTTGCTCAGGTTAACATCCAGTGCTGTTGAAAGAGCCGTAGGTACAACTGTGAAAGGCAAAGTCCATCTGTACATTAGTTGATAGAAAAGTTAATAAGTTACAGAGAAACACACAGGTTTTAAACCATAGAAGAACAGAAGATTAGTAGTTTAAAACACTAACTCTAAGTGAACATATACACGCAAGTGCCAGTTCACATTATAAAGAAGCAGAAAGAATATATGCTTGATGAATTACCTTTATAGAAGTAATCTCTCCGTGTCATTGAATCAGTAGGAAGAAATTTATGAGACCAATACCATGTGATCAGTTTTGATAAAACAGCTTGCATGGTGAAGTGGACAGTATTCATCAACAAGGGAGCTGGAAACTTCCCAAGGTCATCTCCCAACAAGGTTTTGTTGTACCTGCTCAAGGAAAAATTATAAGAGGATATATGAAAAAGCTTCAAAACATTTGGTATTAAATTTAGCTATGATGCTGCTGTGATTAATTTAAAATGGACTTACAATGTCAAAAATGTGCTGAAAGTGTACCAAACAAGTATAAAGAACAAAGTCTTCAACACATCCACAAGAGAAATGGAGCTGTCATAATTCAGGGGCAATGCTTTTGGACTCCCAGTAGCAATGTCTCCATCATCACAAATATCTGATGATCTATTCAAAGCAGATTCATTTTCGATATCAAAAGGTACATATTCCCCAGCGCTATCTCCTCCTTGTATATTGTCCACGGTACTATCACCATTCAAGTGCATACTTCGCTCTGGAAATTTATTGAATCTAACCCCTTCTACAATCATGTTTTGTAACTCACTCTGATTAAGCATAGGCAACTCAAAATCAGAGTTTTCTGCAGTGGTACTGGTATTCACTGAATGGTGTTCCAAATGAATTGTCCCATCTTCATCAATACAGAGAGAGAAGGAAGAGTCCCTGTGAAGACCTGAAGCTTGATTTCCACTCAGAGTATCAGTTGTCCCTGTGCATTCAACTTTTTCTTTATTGAAACTACTCTTTACCATCTCCTTTGCTATTCTAAGTTAGAGCCATCTATGCACTGCATTAGAAAACAACGCGCCAATGTCCAATTAGTGCCTTGTTTTTTGATCAATTAAGCAAAGTGTGAACGATATTCCGGGCATCAGATGAACCAAGAATCAACCAAATACAATAAAAAAATTCTGCCACTCTACTTATTTTAGATCATCCAAATTCCAAAGACCTCAGTTGAACACCTATTGGAATAAATTATAACAGAAAAATATGAGAACCACATAGCTTCATTTAAAAGAAAAAGGTGAAGACAATACCCAAAATTGAAAATTTTTAATTTCCATCCACCATCAACCACCTCTTATTATTTTTCAGAAAGAAAATTCGGTATCATTCACAGCATTAAATCAACTTATTAGGACAACTAAAAAGAAAAACCTCCCCATCGTTTAGATTATCCTATACAATAACATTTAAGATATAAATTGAATTAAATTAAAAAAGAAAAGCTCAATAAACAAACCAGCAAAAGGAATTGAAAAAAGAATGTACTAAAATAAATCTGAAAAACAAAATGCATTGAATCAAATCCATAGAAGCCCAATGCAATGCAATTCAACAGTATTACAAATGGAAAATGCAACCTGATCAAGTGTTGATGAGATCCAAATACGTGAAGAAGAATGAGAAAGAGAGGATGTTCAACAAGAGATCTGATTTGGCGATGAATGAAGAAGGATTATGGATTATTAATGGGAATTAAAAGTTGATAATGGAGAATGTTGGTACACAGTCGTTTTTAGGCCTACGTTTGAGCGTTGTTGTCTGCTGTTGGTTTCTGCTTTGACTCCAAACGTAGATTCAAAGGCACAAATATAATTTTGGGTTAACTGCATTGGAGTCCCTAAATTATTCTCTTATTTTTAATTTGGTCTTCACACTTCATGATTTTTTGATTGAGTCTTTAAAGAATCAAAGTTGTATCTGTCGAAACCATTTTTTTGAAAAACGGGGTCGACTTTGATTTTGAAAATGAAATTAAAACAGAGAGTCGCCATCGATCTTTATTTGGTGTGATCGGATCACCTTTGTTTTAATAAAACGTTTAGGTTTACTAAAACAAAGTTTATTTTTGTTTGGTCTATGAAGTTTTGAGAAATCGAGTTCGGGAGTCGGTTACGTGCGAGGAAGGGTTAGCACCCTCTTCACGCCCAAACTTGGTACCAAATTGATTAATATTCTAATGTCAGAAATTAGAAAGATTTTAAAATACAAATCCTTTAGAAAATGTTTGGATAATTTGCATATCGAAATTCTCTTGTTCCGAAAAGATGAAATACCGCATCCAGCACGATAGGACACGATGTTTCAAACCCTCGATGTTAAGAGCATTTCATGATTTCCAAAATTCATGTATTGCAATTTAAAAAGGGTATTCCACTATTTGGCCAAGTTAGAAACCGAAACCCACACTACAACAAAACAACCCTACAGCGACACTTTTTTTGACCTAAGACGACGCAAAAAAGGTTGGCATAGGTTTCGCGACGCTTCCAAAATGGTTGTGTATAGTGCAGTTGGCATAAAAAGCGTCGCCATAAGTCAACATAAGCCGACCCTTATTGAAGGGTTGTGAAAGGCTTGGTCAATGCCGACCTTTAAAAAGGGTTGGGAAAGACCTAATCAAGGCCATCCTTTGAAAAAGGTTGGGATAGTCTCGTCTAAGACAACCTTAAAAAGGTTGGGATAAACCAGTCTAAGGCGACCCTTAAAAATGGTTGGTATAGACTCATTTAAGGCAACCTTAAAAGGTTGGGATAAACCTTGTCTAAGGCAACTCTTAAAAAGGTTGGGGTAGACTTGTTTAAGACAACCTTAAAAAAAAGTTGGGATAAACGTTGTTTAAAGCAACCCTTAAAAAAGGTTCAAATAAAGACATCTAATACAACCTTAAAAAGGTTGGAATATACCTTGTCTAAAACAATTTTTAAAAAAATTAAAAGAGACCCGTTTAAGACAATCTTAAAAAAGTTGGAATAAACACGTCTAAGGCATTTATTTTCTATTTTTATTGTTTCAATATTAATATATTTTCATAAACATTTACAGTGAATAGAAGCTTTAAATACAACTTAAAAATATTAAATTAAAATTAAAATAAAGGTTGAATATTCATTACAAAATTGATCCAATATCACAATACATTAATATTTAGCCAAAATGTATACCACCGACATTCTACCCAATGTACAGAAGTAAACAAATAAAAAAGTTCCTAAGACGATGGACATTAATGATATTGATGTTATATTACATAACAGCTAATGCAGTCTAAAATTGCAACTTCAATTCCAAGAAACTCTTCTCGGCAACTAAGATGTTATCAAACATTGTTCCGGATTTCACTTGACAAAACACAAACATTTGTCTCGTTATATAGCTCTAAAATGGTCCAAAAATATAATGGGCTAGGATTTAGACAAAAGAGTACCCGCCACAATTCAATACCGACATACTTCAAGTTGGGGAAAACATACAGATCTGGATTATCCTTGAAATCTGAGGGTCATTGAAAAGCACAGAATTACATGAATTAAGATAAAACTTCTTGTTGTTCATATAAAAGGAAAAAAAAGGCACAACAGAAATGAGCTAGAAAAAATATGGGTTGTCAATCATTGGTGCCGTCCACTTGCCCTTGTAGTTGGGATTCTTGATTTTCTGCAAAATGAGGAAAAATAGTTCCAAGTTACTAACTAAAAAATCATGATAAATGCAACAATTAGGTAAGGATATCACTAAACTTTGGCTTCCATATAATCCATTAGATTAAATTCATTAAAAAATAATCCGTTAGATTAAATTCATTAAAAAAATAATCCGTTAGATTAAATTCATTAAAAAAACAATTCAGTTGCATCGTTTATTATAAGTATAGATGAAGTAAAATTCTTTCCTAATAATAGCTCCTACCACAAGCAACAATATATTTACATGCAAATTATCATTAGATACTAAATTCCACTCTCTTATTTTTATAAGAGTAATACTTAGCACTGCATATTATACATACCAAGGGGGTTTAAATGTTGAACAGTGATTACTTTATGCAGCCTCTGCAAATCTAATTTGCATGTTTCCATAGTCGAAAACAGTATGGAACTTACCCATAAACACGTCACCCAAGATCCTGTATATCGATCGAATGGAAATATTAGTATGGTTTCGGATATTCTTTGCCAGCCTAGAATAAAAATCTAATATCAGAGTGGTGAAGTATATAAAGAATACCAGAGTGGTCTGCAAGGCGGTGGTACATCGAGAGCACCGAATCCGCTAATGCATTGAGCTAGCTCTGCGTCACCAACTTTTAGAATGTACTGATTTCAGGTCATCAAAAAAAAAAAAAAGGCAAGGCAAAAGGAGGTCAGGAACAGAATCCGTGAACACTAACATGATATTGCAGCTAGATCGATCGGTTTAAAATTCATTACTAAGTCCTATCCAAACCGATAATCAAGTAATTACTGATACGCACGGTGGAATCATTACTGGAGCTAATCTGATATGATGATGAACATTATGATCATGAATTAAATCGAAGGAAAAGGCTGGCATAATACATCATACCTGCTCAAGGGTAAGCTCAAGTATCTTTCCAACGAATGTGAAGGCGACACTAGGCAGAGAAGTAACATGAATTGCAACCATAATATCAAGAATTATATTCATCAATTATGCAAATATACATGGATCTCTGTCTAATCCTCTATCTTAATTCCCTCCTAAAACTTAGACAGTCCTCCTAGAAGATGAGAGAGTGTGGGGGGAGGGGGAAGGAGAAGGTAAAATGTCAAACAAGGGACTAATGTTCAGTGACATAGTTGCTCCACTCAAACTCTTTGAAAGAATAACAAATGTCAAAACAGTTAATCAATAGGGAGATGCAACTGCTAAAAGGAAGACTTCAAAATTTTCAAGATAAATGCAACCAGTTTGTCTGACTTCAACAGGACATTTAATTTGCAAATGTTGGCCCTCCTCCACACCTCTTCTATATTTTCCTTTGCAACAGGATCGATAGATGTCAGCTTCAACAATAACTGCTATTTACACTTGAAAACTCCAGCATAAACAACTGCAACAAAGTATTACAAGTTTTGTTAAAAAAAATAAAAAAACAGATAGGCAGAGATGATACAGGAGACACTACCACACAATTAACTAAAGCCCCTTAAAGATTCACATATTATAAACATCACCTGTCACGTGAATTTCCTCAAGTTCCTTGTTGCCGGAACTTATCAAAAGCTCTAAATTTAAGCAGTAAAACAGAGCAATATGTACTAAATAAATCATACATTCTCTTAATAAGTTTTCATTAAAAAAGGTATAGTTTTCATATATTTAGTAGAAAACTCTAGTGAAACCCAATAAAAAATAAGAGAAGAAATTGTTATACATTCCTAACAAAAAATGAAGAACAATAAACGAGATTTTCCAGAAAAAATTCGAAGGAAAAATTAAATTAAATTAAATTAAAATGAATATAACTGATCAATAATCATGCTTCTACCAAACATTCAATTTTTTAAATATTAAAAAATTATTTGTACCAAAAATTTATAGAACCAGACAATCAAACCAGCTCTCTAAAACCAAGTTCAAAACAAAATTCAAAAAGCAAGACAAAAAAATGAGAGAAATGCGAATAAGGTACCGACCGATCGGAGAAGGAAACACAAAATGTTCGATCAAGAACGGTGAAAAGCTCGGCTACTTTTACGCAACTAAGAATAAAATTATTAGAATAAATTTTTCAAAAAGGAGAGAAATTAGGATTTTTTTTGTAAAATACCCATTCTATAGAAATCAAGAACTATTCTCAACAATTTAAAAATCTAAAACCATCCTTCTTTGGATTAACACCGATCCAAAAGATCAAAATAAGAAAGTAAACCAAAAACTAAAACAAAACCCACAGATTTCACTGTATACTTGGACCTCTGCCTCATCTTTCGACGCTTTCTCTTCAATCTTCTCATACGCTTCTTCTTCCACTTGGCTCTCATGGTGATGTGATGACGAAAAGCTTGCAGTCGCGCGAAAAAGCTAAAGCTGGCAGAAGATAGGGATTTTGTTTTCTTTAAGTATAGAGAATTGAAAATAAAATTGACGATGCAGAGATGGGATTTTGATTTGGGGAAAATTTAAGGTTTGAGGGAAATTTTTAGAGGGAAAAATTTTAGGGGAAAATTTAAGGCTTGGGGAAATTTTTAGGGGAGAAATTAAGATGGTGCGATTTTGATTAAAATAAAATGATTTTTTTAATTTATTTTTTTATATTTGAAAGGTTTAATTATTTCTTAAATTCTTTTAAATTAAGTTTATTTTATTCAAAATAATATATTTAATTTGTAAATTTTTATAATAGTGTACAAAATAATTTTAAATAATACAAAACTCGAATTAGATATATCTTCTTGATGAATAATACATAATTTTTATATTGAAATTTGAAATTATTAATATATAAATTAAATAAAATAATTATTTTAATGACCTCATTCAATTAAAATGTTATTTCAATTAGACTCTTCTATTAATTTAAAATTTGAAATTATTTAATATATAAATTAAAAATAATATAAATTAAAAAAATAAGTCATATACTCAAAAATTTTAAAATTATTCTTAATAATTATATTATTTTAATTTTTTCATTTAAATAAACATATATAAATTAAAATTTAAAATTATTTAATATATAAATTAAATGAAATATTATTTTTAATGGCATCGTTCAACTAAAATGTTATTTTAATTAGAATCTTCCACTAATTTAAAATTTAAAATTATTTAATATATAAAATAAAAATAATATAAATTTAAAACAAATAAAATAATATAAATTTAAAACAATAAGTCATATAAAAATTTTAAAATTATTTTAAATAATTATAGTATTTTATATTTTATTTAAATAAATAATTTTTTAAAATTTAACTAATATTTAAAAGAATTAGATAAAATTTGAAATCTTTAAAATTACTACGTACAAGACAAAACTTGTGATTGGTAGTAAAACACCCATCCCTGTTGAGATCTAATTATTTAAAATTTGAAATCTTTCAAATTTAAAATTATTTAATATATAAATTAAAAACAATCATTCATATACCCAAAAAATTTTTAAATTATTTTAAATAATAGTATTTCAAATTTTTAACATATATTTTTATACTAATTAGTCTAAACCCTAAACCCCTATCCCTAAACTCCTAAGCACTAACCCTAAACTTTATACCACAACACTTAAACCATAAATCATAAACTATAATCCCTAAACCTATAATCCATAAACCTTAAAATAGTAACTCTTAAATCTTAAACCCTAAATCATATATCCTAAACCATAAACCCTAAATTATAATAATAATTAATTCAATATTTTAAAATTAATATTATCTCTTTTACCATTATATAAGAATTTATTTAATATATAAATTAACAAACAATCACCATATACCCAAAAAACTTTAAAATTATTTGTTATAAATTAGTCTTATCCAACATAGATAGTAATCTATCAATATCATTCTCATTACTCTTTTTTTTTATCAAGATAGTTATCTATCAATATCATTCTCATTACTCTCTTTTTTTTTATCAATGTTTTTTAAATCTAATATTTAAATATATCAAATGGTCTAGATTAAATCTTTTAAATGTAAAAGTATTAATTGATTGTATAAAATTTCATCATTTAACAAATCTCAAGTAAACTTTAAATCCTAAACCATTTAATATATATAATGTTTATCTATTATCTCTTAAATAATTTAAACTATAATCATAATTTTAATATATTAAAATTAATATTATCTCTTTACAATTATATAATAAATTATTTAATATATAAATTAAAAAACATTAATTAATTTAAACCCTAAATCCTTAATCCTTAATTTCTAAACTCTAAACCGTAAAACATGAACCCTAACCCATAGCCCTTAATCCATAAATCACTAACAACAAATCACTAAACCCTTAAACCTTAAAAACTTGTTTTGCTATAGTGTCTAAACACTAAACCCTAAACCCTTTAGGCATGCATATACCAACCCTTATACAAAGAGTTGGTCAAAGTGTATGTTGGCAAGTCTATCCCAACACTTAGGAAAATGTCGGCCCAAAAGTGTAGGTATAGTGTTGGACAAAGCCGACTCTTATTTAAGCATTGCCTTAAGCATGCATATCCCAACCCTTATACAAAAAGTTGACCAAAGCGTATGTCGGTAATTCTATCCCAACACTTAAGAAAATATCATCTTAGGACTAGACAAATCCAACTCTTATTTAAGTGGTGCCTTAGGCATGCATATCTCAACCTTTATACAAAGAGTTGGCTAGAGCGTATGTTGACAAGTCTATCCCAACACTTAGGAAAGTGTCGTCCCAAAACTGTCGTCTTAGGACTACAGAAAAGCCAACTCTTATTCAAGCGTTGCCTTAGGCATACATATCCCAACTCTTATAAAAAGAGTTGGCCAAAGCGTATGTTGGCAAGTCTATCCCAACACTTAGGAAAGTGTCGCCATAAAAGTGTCAGCTTAGGACTACACAAAAGCCAACTCTTATTCAAGCGTTGCCTTAGGCATACATATCCCAACCTTTATCCAAAGAGTTAGCAAAAGTGTATGTTCGCAACTCTATCCCAACACTTAGGAAAGTGTTGCCCCAAAAATATCGTCTTAGGACTAGACAAAGCCAACTCTTATTTAAGCGTTGCCTTAGGCATGCATATCCCAACCCTTATAAAAGAGTTGGCCAAAGCGTATGTTGGCCACTCTATCCCAACACTTAGGAAAGTGTTGCCCCATAAGTGTCATCTTAGCACTGTTTTGTTGTAGCGCCAGCACGATTGGGCACGATTCCTCGAATTTCCAAACACGAAATATTACCTTATTTAAGAAAATACGGATAAAATTTAAAAAAGGATATTTGGTTATTTGGTCAAATGAAGAAATCGAAACCCAGCACGATTGGGCACGATCCCTCGAATTTCCAAATACGAAATATTGCCTTGTTTTGATAAATTTTTAAATAAGCAATTGGAAAATTAAATCTCAAAATGCATTGGGTGATAATAATAACAATAGTGATAATAATAATAAAATACTAATGATAAAAGAAATATTAGGTAATAATAATAATACAATAACAATAAACAAATGATAGTAAGAATAAAAAAATAAAATAACTTAAACTAAAACAAAATAATAAATAATAAATAAAAAAAGATAAATAATAGTAATGATAATAGTAGAAGCATAATTAAAATAAATAAAAGAAATGAAAACATAATAAATAAATGAAAAATGAATAGTTAAATAAACAATATAAATAGCAAAATAAGTAAATGAGCAAAGGAATAAAGTAAGAGGATAATAAATAAATAAATAAATAAGTAAATGAACAAACAAACAAAATAAAATAGAGGGGTTTAATTGGCATTAAGAGAAAATTAAAAGGTATAAATCATAAAAATAAAAAAGGTAGCTGAGGGCCTAATTTGTAACGCGCTGGAACTAGAAAGGACTGCATAGGAAAATATCCCTAGTCCTTGTACGCTGTATTACAGTTAGCGAAGCTATGGACTAAATTAAAAATAAAACGAAATTACAGGGGTAGATTTCAAAATTTTAGGGCCAAACAAAAAGGCGCGTAAAAGAGAGAGGGTTATGAAATTATCCCCGTATTTTGAAACACAAAGCATCAGTTAGGGTCAAATTAAAAATAAGGTAAAATATTCGGGACAAATTTAAGAGGAAAAAAAACTAGATCGTGATAAAGGAAGAAAAGCGGAGGGATTAAAAGTGAAATAGACCTTCAAAGCTAAGGAAACACGCGGATCTTCCACCCTCGGGTCGGGTCAGCCCATTTGTGCGTCGAAACGACACCGTTTGATGCCTATGTTCTGAAGTAAAAATGACGTCGTTTAATAGGTATATAAATACCGTTTTAAAACCCCTAAAATTCATTCGTCCTACTGTTTTCAAAAAAAAAAAAAAACTTTTCCTTTTGTTTGTTTTTTTTTCTCTGAAAAACTCTAGGGCGGTCGAGGATCCGTGTCTTCCGTCGTCTCTCTCTATGGCTCCGCCATATATGGCGACCGGGGATATGAAATGCCAGCCCCTTTTTCGGCCATTTTAACCCTTTTCTCCCCCTTTTTTAAAAAGGCTTTAAATCTAGTTTTTGCTTTTTAAAAGTATGATATGCGAATACAAAAAAACTCTCGTCCTTATCCCTTTTTTTTTGAATCCACAACAGAACCCCTAGGGGTTCTTAGGTATTCGAACGCGGTGTTCGACGGAGGGTAAGGCGGAACGACATGTATCTCTATTTGTTCTTTATTTATTTATTTTGAAAAAGAAAAAAAAAAAAAACACCTTTAATACTTCGAATTCCTTTTGCTTGTATTCGATTTTTGTGTGTTTTTTTCTTCTTTTTTCTTTTTTTCGGTATCAAGGTTTTATAGCCGAGAAAAAGATACAAATATTATTATTTTTGCTTGCTGTTTCATCTTTGCTGTTGCCTGCCCTCTGTTGTTGCTATTTTTTTGTCTTGTAAGTGTTAGAGAGAAGGTCAACTGGGTCGAGGTTGCCATTTTGGTAATGGCGGTCCTCGGGCGACGCGCACGCCAAAGGTGGCACATGGGAGGGGGTACGGCGCCCGGGACTCAGAAACCCTAGGGTTTCTGAGTTGGTTTAGCTTCGGGCTTGTTGGGCTAAGAGAATTAGAATAGAATTTTTTTTGGGCCATTTATCAATTGGGCCTATTATTGTGTAATCTGGACTTTTGTATTGGATTTTATTTTTCTTGTTTTTCATTGTTTGTAGTAGGCTCGGGCTAAATTGGGCCTGTACAACATCAATTAGGTCCTTCTGTTAGATTAGCTATTAGTTTCAACTTTAAATGCCAGTTCAGGTCTAACCTATAGCATATTTAAAACACATAAATTAAAATTTAAATTAATTTGCACTTATCACATTGATAGTTATTGGATTTGATATGTTAAAAATAGTCCTCTTAAATTTCAATGTTATTATCTATTTTTATTAAATATATTAGATTTGGGATGTCTACATAGTAGATACAACATGTTTAAATTTTGATCTACATGTTTTAGATATGATCTCTATTAGATTCGATTTGACATTTAAAGCTTAAGTTGATGAAGTTAAATTAAAGAAAAGGACCTAATTGATAAGATGTTACTACATTGAAAACTTAATTAAAATATTTTGAAAATTTTAAGAAACCATTTAAAACTGAATCATATTTTAAGGACATTCCTTAGCCCAATTTTCACTTTTTCTTATTTTTTATAAGGGTAAACTACAACTGTTGTGGCTTGAACTTTGGTCAAAATTATGTTTTGGCCACCTAACTTTTAAAACTTACGTTATCTCTGTTAAAACGATAATAATGATGCGAGACATTAATTTAAAGGGTTAATAACTAATTTGATCTCTAAAATATAAATAAAATATTATTTTAATATTTTAAATATTTTCTTAATAATTATTCTAAAAAGGTTTTTAAAAATCTCCAAAATAAATTAAAATTACTAAAATATAAAATGTATTATAAAAATTATAAATAATTATTATAAAAAATTTACTTAATATTAAATAAAATAAAAACCTCCTCCTTCCCCACCCCACCCCAACCCGTCCCACTCCACTCCCCCACCGTCGCCCTCCCGCCTCACACCGAGGGGAGGAAAGGATGGTGAGGATTTTTTTATTTTATTTTTTACTATTTTTATTTAATATCAATATTTTTATTTAATTTTTATAATAATTATATATAATTTTTATAATACATTTACAATTTTAATACTTTTAAAAAATTAAAGAATAATTATTAAGAAAATATTTGAAATTATCAAAATAATATTTTATTTATATTTCAGGGACCAAAGTGGTTGTTAGCCTTTTAAATTAACGTGTCGCATCATCATTGTAATAGGCCCAATTTGTCCGGCCCTAAACAAAAAAAATTCACAGTCCAAATTACAAAATTACAAACAGCAGGCCCAATTTACAAATTAAATGGCCCAAAACCTCGCCCAAATCCTATGGCCCACTACCTTAACTATTTTCAGAAAAAGAAGAAACCTTAGCCGTATGCCTCTACCGCCACCTGCTCCACCAACTGCTCTGCCACCGTCGCCTGCAAGGAAAAAGGAAGAAAAGACATAAACCAAACATGAGCAGTTGAAACAGTAGGAAAAAAAATGTAAATCGGCTATAAAAGCCTGAAAACCAATTGTAAAGGTTCCTTTTTTTAAAAAACATAAAAAAAAAGATACAAAAAAGATTGAATAAAACAAGAAAGGTGACTTTTTTTACATTTTTTATCTTTTATTTTCGAAATACATAAATTAAATAAAAAAAAAGCAAATCTTTTACCTTTATTTTCGTTGCTTCTCCCTCTGTTCTGGAAGACCAATGGACCCTTAGGGGTTCGCCGAATGGTCACGACGGAAGTGGGTAGAAACAAAGGGTTCCTTGTTTCTTTTTTATTTTTGAGGGCTTTTTTGGCCATTTTAACCCCAAATCGAGGTTCTACTTGAAAAAAGGAATAAAAGGTGAGATTTTTGGACTTTCCGACCACTGTGGAAGGCGGTGCTGTCGTCGGTGACCGATGGCCGCCACGGTGGCCGATGGCCGGAGCCAAAGCCGACCAAAGGGGCTAAAGAGAAAAAAAAATAAAAAGGCTAGGTTTTTTTTTTTTGAAAGAGGGTTCAAATGATTTTTTTTGGATTTTTTGCATTTATATATAAAACGACATTGTTTTGGTCTTGATTCCCAGATGCCAAAACGACTTCGTTTTGAGGCCGAACCGAACCGACCCGACCCGTCCGTATAGGATCCGTGTGCTTTGCTTTAAGGGGTCTAATTGCACTTTTGGTCCTTCCACTTTTTACACATCTTGCAATAGAGTCCTATTTCCTTTTTTTTTGTTTTTTTTAATTTATCCAACTTAATTTTTATTTTTTTATTTTGATCCTTTAAAATGGTGCGCATAAGGAGGGCAAGGATATTTTCCTTTTCAGCCCCTATTCTTTTTTAGCTCGTTACAATTTAGTCTTTTATTTTATTTTTAACCCGACTTCTCCCCTAAAATTTTATTTCAGTTTCAATTTAGCCCCTCTTATATTCATGAACTTTTTTATTATGATTTAGACTCTTAATTTCATTTTAATGTCAATTAAGTCCTTTATTTAATTTCACCTTTTCATGAATTTTTTAGATCTTATTATTATTTGTTCATTTATCTATTTATTAATATTGCCTTGCTTATTTATTTATTTATTTCTAAAACTCATGTGGTTTATATTTGTACATATTATTATGTTATCATCTCATTTTATTTTATTTTTATTTTATGTGTTATTTTATTATACCTTTTATTATTTTTGGTATTTTTAAGTTGCATCTTTTCAATCATGTATTTTTATTTTATTTTACGTTATTTTATTTATTTATTTAAATTATGATATTATTATTAAAGTATACCTTTATTTATTTATATTTTATCATTTCAATATTCTATCTATATAGTTATTTTATATTGATTCATCATCACTACATCATGCATTATGTTTAGATATAATTAATTGTTTTATATTATACCCACATAAGATAAATATCCATCGATTTAAATATTACACTTGTTATTTTTCAAAAATAAAAATTAAAAATAGGCAATGTTTCTTATTTGGAGATTCGAGGAGTCGTGCACTAACTTAGGGGTTTTGATTTTCTTGTTGAACCTAAATAACCGGATATCCTTTTAAAATTAAAATACATGAGATTTAATTAAAAATAAAATGCAAGTTTATTCTCAAGGATTCGAGGTGTCGTGTCCTAATTTACGGGATGTGGCATTTTGTTATCTCGAGATAAGAGGGTCTTTAACATACATTTCGATTTATTCAAGCAATTTTTAAGTAAAAATAACATTAATACAAAGAGGAATCGTATTTTAAACTCTTTTCAAGTTTTTAACTTTTGACATTAAGACATTAATTAATCAACTAGGTACCAATTTTGGGCGTTACGAGGGTGCTAATCCTTCCTAGTATGTATTCGATTCCCGAACCTATTTTCTGGATTTTGTAGACCGAAAAATATTTTTTTAATAAATCAAACCTTTTGTTAAGACGATCAAATTACGAGATGATCCAATCGCACCTTATAAAAAAGATTGGTAGCGACTCCCTTTTTTCATTTTTTAAAATAAAAAGTCGATTTTCAAAAAAATATTTTCGACAATCATTTTAACGGGAATTAACAGCCAAGTGAAAAAAATGTAATAATTTGATTACATTAATGATTATTATGAAAGTTTTAAAAGTCGGATGGCCGAAACGTAATCTTGACCAAAGTTTAAGGACAAGGGGTAGATTACCCTTTTTATATTTACAAAAAAAATCTCTTAGGGTAAACTCCCCATATAGTCGCCCAAATTTTAGCGCATTCCTATTTTGATCATTGAATTTTTTGTTAATTTAGTTAATTATGTTAACTCAATTTCGCATTCTAGTCCCTCTACCATTAAACTGTGTTTGGTAAACAAACTGATGTGACTATGTATAATAATTAATTTAACCTTCAATATTTATCTATTTTATTAATTTAATCCTAATTTTTTTAAAAAACTCTTACGCATTCAATAATCCTCCAACCGCAACCAAATCACCTTTTATCTCTTCCACATCTCTTATCTCATAACATTTAACCTTATCCTTTAATTCATTTACTCATAAAACTACTGATTTTACTTGGCTTAGAATGGTGTATTTTGAGATAAATATTGGAGGTTTTTATCCTGGATAATTATGATATTAAAATGATAAATTTATCTTCTCAAAGTTGTTTTATTTTGTCCATAAATAGGCAATCTATTCGCATTATGGATGCCTCTTTTGGAAAGAGCGTTTGTGTTGCATTTGCTAGTATCTTTATTGTTAATTTTCACTTGCATTTAACATTCATTTCATAAGTTTTATTGGAGTGTTCTAAGTGAGGTGTTAGAAACTGTGTGACTAAATTCTTGTTAAAAATAAAATGCAAGTGGCAAAATAGGGGATCTACGAGGGCGAAGGCCGCAACCCATCGTAGATCCCCAATAAGCAAAATAGGGGATCTATAAGGGTAAGTGGTTATTACAAGTTGACTTCTTATGTAAGGGTAGATTGAGTTTTAGCCAATAAATTTTTGAATTAATTGTTGAATAAATCATTTATTGAGTAAGGCTCTACAAAATAGGATTGTTTCCAAACCACATTGACAAAACTTGTGTGCTTATCTCTCCATTTACTCTATTTGCTTATTTCCTTTGTTCACTGTCTTGTTCAAACTCGTGTCTGGACATTAGTTGGGACATTAGTTTGACTAGGAAGTAAACTAATTGCTTTTACATATTATTTGATTTTTAGTATCATGGTCAAATAGACTAAATTTGTAAATATATATTGAGAGTTAAATTTGTTGAATTTTAAAAAAAAAATTAAGAATAAAGATATCCGGTCTTTCGGTCTCGAACTTCAAAGACGAGATTGACTCAAAGGCATGTATTGCCGGAGCCGGATCCAAAATATTGAGTCGGGTAACACTTGATCCTTGACATCGAACTCGACCATTCCTTGTAAGACCCAAAACATTAGTGATAATTTTATTATAAATATACTAAAGATTAACAAAACTATCAATCAAGCGATGTATTTTCGGGACCCAAAACATCAAGAATAATTTCATTATCAATCTCCTCGAGATTAACAGAATCACGACGAAGCAACCGCTTCATACTCCGCCTTCTTCTCCTTTAGTTTATCCTAATAAATCAATAAAAAGTTAGAAACGAAATATATAATAAAAATAAATGGAACATAACTTAAAATTATAAATTTACAACTACAAACGATGAATTAAACTATTGTAATTAAACATTATAAATATTTATAATAAATCAAATTTTATTAAGTAAATATACCAAAATTTCGAGCCTCGGATGTCATCGGAGATCCATCCTTCTTCCTATCGTAATGTCAAAAGTCAAGGCGCCCAACTTTTGACTGACGAAACTTCCTACATTATGAAAAAATATAATTTAATAGTATAAAGTAATTAATATTTGAAAGAAGTAATAAATTATAATACCTTAGCCTCATTTACACGAGCAAAACTTCGAACTCGCTGTAATGCGTGAATTGTTGTTTCGTCATTGTTTGTTCCAACTCGCTCACGATCCTACATAATGGAATTTGAATTATGTATATAGTAAATCGATAAACCGAAAAATTTATAAGACTTTAAAAGTACGTAATACCTCTCATTTCTTTGAATTCGAGAATCTAACTTGATCTTCCCACGCCAACATCAAGCTTCAGATCCGATATGCTTTGGCCATGATTGTTTCTCCTTACCAACACGGCCGCTAGGTTCTAAGTCGATAAATCATGTAGTAATGTATCGCCCCGAGCTCGGTCGTCCCACCACCCTCAATTGAAAAATGATATATTATTATATTAAAATTGAAAAATGAATCAATAATAAAATTCAACATGCATGTAAAATAAACTTAACATTACTTTGGATTTGTCCATGCTCGTCATCTATGTCCAAGCAAAGTGTATCCTCATACACTATTTACTTCTTCGGATTTGGAGTACTGACAATATTTAAACCTCGTAATCATCTTCTAGGCATTATCCCTGCAATACACATAAAATAGTTCAAAATTTTAGTAACAAATAACAACAATAATAGGACATTTAAAACAGTTAAATTATGTAACATGACCAACATGAAAATTATAATATAACATATAAATAATAAATCGTTAAATCTTACTACATCATATTTCATAAATATCTTCGTCCACATCCCGACGAACCCATTGAAATTGTTGACTAGTACTAGGGATATTTTCGTTAAGTCTTGTTTCGAAAAGGAAAAGCTTCGATCTTTCGACTATGTCATCTCTACTTCCACTCGCCAATGTCGAACAAGTCTCTAGGGGTGTTTTGAAGTACAATGTACCAACCTCATCGTTGGATCTTGAGTAAAAACTTGTTTAACTTGAGAAGAAAACACATACGGCTCATCCATCGCTTGTTCTCCGGTGTGAACCAATCGAGAGAAATTTGCCATTGTAAAGTCATATTGATCGTTTTTAATTCCGCGAGCCGTATTCACATTAGCTCAATCACCTCAAAATAAGATAACTTTGCAATTGCCGTAATAATCCAACTCAATGATGTCAGGAATAAGTCCGTAATATTCCAAATTCCCCTCGATCGGACATCGTCCCTAGCACTAGCATAACTTGTAATCGAAGAATTAACAACAATTTCGCAATTTTGGGTTCTCCTCAATCTCTCGCGATACCTTGTATGAAATTTGTATCCGTTGATGAGGAAGCCACTATATCTTTTAACTATTCTGTTTGGACCTTGTGAAAGCCATTTAACGTCGTCATTTACTTCATTCACTCTAAACCTATTGAGTCGAAAGTAAATCAAGTAATTATGAATGTTATGAGAAAACATTATTACTTGTCAATGAAAATTTAAATTGCATACCATTTGGCTTAACCATTCATGGAATGATTCTACGAACAACTTATTAATTTCTCATCGATTTAATCTTCAGGATCGTGAACGAGCTCTCAATATATGTTTGTACTCACTACGGTAAAAAAATAATTTACTTTGTTAGAAGACAAATAAATTATAATTGATGAGTATTTATCAAATTCTAGAATTTATTTCCGAAATGGTTCCATTGAATCGTGATGAAAAAGAACGTATCGATGTGCTTGGACCCACGATCTATCATCTAATTCTGTAATTTTGACTTTGCCGATCGGTTCTCTGAAACTTTGAAATAAATAAGTTCCGCAAATTATGATCCGTGAGCCCAAAGATTTCTACTTGGTGCATTCATTCTTGTTTCAACATCTTCCAAATACCTCGAGCAGAAAGTCATACATTCCTCGCCAAGTAGCCTTGGCAATTGATCCTTCCGGATAACGTTTATTGCGGTAGTATGACTTCAATTTGGAAAGGAACCTAAACACGGTATACAACATTATCAAAAGTTGCAACTATTATGGGCATTGAAATGAACGAAGGAATATTTTGTAAATAAATTAAGACCTTTCAATGGGATACATCCATCGATAGAAAACAGTCCACCTGTAAGTGCTTCATACCGGAGATGAATTAACAAGTGCACCATAATAGTGAAGAAGGAAGGCGGGAATATCTTCTCAGATTGCATAAAGTCAATGCGGCTTGGTCTTGTAGTCTATCTAATTCTTGAACATTCAAAACTTTACCACAAATGCCTTTCATAATATTTGACAGTTCAATTACAGGAGCCGTCACCTTTTTCGACATACAGCACCGCATAGCAATGGCAAGAAGTCTTGCATCAAGATGTGATAGTCATGCGATTTTAAGCCATATAGTCTTCGATCCTTAAGACTCACACATCGCGATATATTTGATGCATATGCATCCGGGACCTTTATATCCTTCAACACCGTACAGAACACTTCTTCTTCGTCTTTGACATTGAAAAAATAGTAGGCAGCAACTGATATTTCATATTCGAAAGTGCTCGGGGATGAAGCTCACACCCAATTCCCATGTGGACTAAATCAAGTTGACTCTGAAGATTATCTTTCGATTTTCCATCGACATTCAAAATAGTCCCAACGATGTTCTCGCAGACATTTTTCTCTATGTGCATGACATCGAGATTATGACGTAAAATCTGATGCTCCCAATAAGGCAAATCGAAAAAAATACTTATTTTTTTCACAAGTCGGCCTCATTAGGATCATCCTCTTCATTAGATTCATCATCACATTCATCCCTAGATCTTCTATTTCTTTGCGGGTTGGCGGGTTGATTCATCTTCCATAAATAAAATTTATATCTTTCAACATTAAGAATATTTCGATCCACGTGGTCTGCGAAGGAGCTGGTCCGAACTCTTCAGCACCATCAAACCGAGCACTCGAAATCTAAATGTATAATTTTCGGTAACCACCGACGATGCCCCATGTAAGAGAACTTCTTCCCATTATATAACCATTGCGAACATGTTCTGCAAAGACAACACGGACAAGCATAACGCCCCGGTACTCCAACCGATAAATTAGCATAAGCCGAGAAGTCCTTAATAGTCCACAGAAAGTCGCACGTAAATTAAAGTTCTCTTTTCTCATTGCATCGTATGTCCGAACACCAGCCCATTGTTGTTTTAACTCACAACGAGTGGTCGCAAATATACGTCAATATCATTCCCCGCCTTTCTCTCCGTATAATCATAGACAAGATAAAGAAGATTGTTTCATGCAAACCCATGGAGGCAAATTGTAGGAACAAGCACCACAGCCAAGTAATCAGACGTTGTGCTCATGAGTTTGTAAGGTTAAATCCATCGGATGCTAGCCCAAGCCTCACACTCGAGGATCGTTGCAAAGCTTGGAAATTTGAGTCAAACAATTTCCAAGCTAAAGAATCTGCAGGATGCCTTAACAACCCATCATCTATTCGTCCATCACGGTGCCACGTCATTGATTCTATTGTCTTCGACGACATGAAAAGCCGTTGAAGCCTTGGTATTAGTGAAAATACCGTAAAACCTTAACTGGTTGCTTCCTTGACTGTGTATCGTGTTCATCCTCGTAACCGTCCTCTGTATTTCTATTAATCTAACGGATTGGCCGCATACATGACAAAGATGTTGATTTATCCGGCCGCCCTAATACAACATGCCGTCATTTGGGCAATCTGAATTTTGTTGTAGCCAAGGCCCAAATCCTTTATCAATTTCTTCATGTCTTTAGAAGATTGAGAGATTTTTACAAACGGGAACATTTCCTGCAGAAACTCTAACAGCATTGTCAACGATTTTTCGGTCCACCCTCCCAAACATTTCAAGTGAAAAGACGAATCTGAATGACAGCTTTGGAAAATTTTGATCATAGTTCTTCATTCATTTCACCAAGTAACGTGTAGAACCTCGCCGCTTCTTCATTTGGTCGTTCATCCAAGACATCGCTTGTTTGGTGAAAGTATTTCCACCAAAATTATGATCATCGGTTGCACCCAAGTGAGGTGGAAATGTCCGAAACCATCATCACAAGATATTAAAAGCATCCCGCAACATGCCTTCCATGTTATCGTCTCTAACATTCGATTGAAAGCACTATTAGGATACCCTAGATTCATCGATGAATATGCTCCACTAGATGTACACTCTCCATGAAAAACCACTTTTTGTACCCTTGGACAAAGCCATTAACAACTAGATGTTCGTAGACCACTTAACAAAAGATCCATTATATCTCATTGTGAGATATAAGGCAACCCGTCGAGTTTCAAACCTATATACTTTGAATCATTTTTTTTCTATACAAGTATTATGTAAGTTATGAAGTTTGATCTTAACTTAAAATTATGTAAGTTATGAGATTTGATCGTAAACTTATGTAAGTTATGAAATTTGATCTTAAAATTAGGTAAGTTTTGTATTCTTTTAGATTCATCATACGTGGCATTGTTACACCTAGGAGGATCCATTATATCTCATTGTGAGATATAAGGCAACCCGTCAGTTTCCAACCTATATACTTTGAATCATTTTTTTCTATACAAGTATTATGTAAGTTATGAAGTTTGATATTAACTTAAAATTATGTAAGTTATGAAATTTGATCGTAAACTTATGTAAGTTATGAAATTTGATCTTAAAAGTAGGTAAGTTTTGTATTCTTTTAGATTCATTATACGTGGCATTGTTACACCTAGGGTTTAGGGTTTAGGGTTTAAGGTTTAAGGGTTAGGGATTAGGGTTTAAGGTTTAGGGGTTAGGGTTTAGGGTTTAGGGTTTAGTGGTTAGGGTTTAAGGTTTAGGGTTTAAGGGTTTAAGGTTTTAAGTTTTAAGGTTTTAGGGTTTTAAGGTTTTAAAGTTTTAGAGTTTAGGGTTTAGGGTTTAGCATAAACCACAAATACAACTTAGCTTTGCATGTAATCAACCACCACATTCAAAAGCATTGCAAAGTTAAATAATATATGTTTTAACTCGGTTTCATATCTAATTAGACAATTCATTGTTTTTGCATATACTCTTCAAAAAGTGGTGAAGAATAAAAATAAAAAAATTTCATTTCAAATTTGATAATACTTTTATAAATATATATGTATTTATTTAGTACATACTTATTTTCAAAAAATGTTTAAAAAATTAGAACTTTATAATTATTTTAAAGTTTATTAAAACTGTTATAATGTTTCAAAATTTAAGAATTATATAACATGTTTAAAATTAATTATGATCTTTTTGAAAATAGGTTAAACTTCAAACATAATAATTGTATCTTAAAGCTGTTGTTTTATGGTAAACAAAGATTAGAAATTATAACTTATTCATGGTGTTGGTTTATGTTTGAAGGATAAAATCTAGAGATGAGCAAAGAAATCTGCACCTATAGATGATCATGCCTCGAAAACCGATGTAAATGTGATAAACATGCAACTTAGTCACCCATTGCTAGCACATCACATGCCCATCCAACATAATTTAGACAAATTCATCATGATATAACTCTTCTCGATCGAATTTTGAAGTAAAACGCACCTTTATAATAATAAATCACACCAAGAAACAGCTCTTTGTGAGGATTAAATACGTTTAGGGTTTCAATATTTACCTTATTTAATTTCTTTGGGTTTGTTGGCAACTTCAACGCAAGAGAGGATTAGATCGACCCCGGAGGAAGTGGGATAGAGAGGTGGCGACGCGGATGCGTTAAGAGAGATGAGAAGAGGTACTAAATTTTAAAGGAAATTAAAATATCAAAAAAAATTAGCTAAATCACTTCTACCTTTACTAAAACAGAAAACCCATTACAACGAAGCTTCAATTTTCTCAATTTTCAACCATTAAAAATTAATCGAAATGCAAATTGATGATAACAAAAATCAAAGTTATAAAAAACTTACCAATAAGAAAAAAATATACAACACTTACCGATCGGTCGATGAAGACGGAGACTCATGACGAGGCGATGGAGGCTAAGCGATGGCGAATGGACAATCGAGGCGAAGCGGGAGATGGTCGATTCGATTAGAGTTTCGATTTGGGGAAATTTTTAGGATTAGGGAAAGGATTTGGGAGAGATTTCGATAGGGGTAATTTTACGTTCTTTTGCGCTTAAGTTTAGGGTATAGCAGATGGAACAAAACGACAACGCTTTTGAAATAAAATCGAATCCCATTGGCCTTTTATATAAAACGCCACTAAAATCAAATGACAAAACGAAGTCGCTTTTGTAAATGCCTCTAAAACTAAGCGTAATAACGCATCGCTTTTGCAAACAAGTTAATATATTCGGCGTTTAAAATAAAACGCCAATAAAACACAAGCCTTTCATGCATTTTTGTATAAAACGCCACTAAATTCAAATAACAAAACAAAGTCGCTTTTGTAAACACCTCTAAAAACTAAGCGAATAATGGCTACTGCTTTTGTAAAGCAGTTAATATATTCGCGGTATTTTAAAATAAAATGCCAGTAAAAAAGAAGCCTCTGCGGCATTTTTGTATAAAACGCCACTAAATTCAAATAACAAAACGAAGTCGTTTTGTAAACACCTCTAAAAACTAAGCGAATAACGATAAAATATAATTTATAGTATAAAATTTGAATATTTTAATTATATAAATATATGTATCTGTTTAAATTATGCTTAACTTCATTTATCCCTTTCAATTCTAATGTGTCACTATCTACTCTCATATATGTAATTTAATTTATATTTTAATTAGGCATAATTTATATATGATATTAATTATTTATCTTAATATAAAATAAATATTGTTTGTCAAGGAAATGATAGTCTAATATTTTATAGTTAATATATTTATTTTGCATTTATTTCACTATCAACAACTTTTAAAAATTATTTCATGAAAATTTATCAAACAATCCGTAGAATCATCGAAAGATTAAAAATACCAATTTTTTATAAAATAATCAATCTAATTTTCAGTAATTATTTTCAGCAAAACAAATGCAACAATTGAATAGCTATTGTGAAGAAGTTATTTTATGGGTCATTCCCACCACATTATTTATGGTTTATTTCTAAATATTTAATGATATTTCAGTAATTTTTTATTTCATTTGATACATAATTTTAATAAACTTTTTACCTTGAACTCCAACTTCAAGATTCGAAGTTCAAGATAAAAAAAATACCAAAATTATATATTAATGATAAAAAATTATTTTAAATAATTGAAAAAGATTCATAAATGATATGGTGGGAAGGGTCCGTAAGTTATTCTGATTTTTTCCTTTGTTTGGTACCAAGCGTGGCTTGATAGTAATTCATCGACTCCCATTTTTTGAAATTCTCCAACTACCTATAGTAGATAACTTTAATTTTCTTATTGCCTAATTTTTAATTAGTATATCTCAT
This sequence comes from Gossypium rotundifolium, assembly GCA_025506655.1. NCBI lineage: Eukaryota > Viridiplantae > Streptophyta > Magnoliopsida > Malvales > Malvaceae > Gossypium > Gossypium rotundifolium. The sequence goes on along the minus strand of CP106725.1, from coordinate 9,043,606 downwards.
TTGTCTACTTTCATTGTATTCATGTTTGGTTTTCTCCAAGTAAATGTTTAGTTGAGGAATGAAGATTTGAGAATCAATACTTACATATCTGGTGGTAAACATGCAAACACCACCAACAATATAGTTGAATTCACATTTGGTCACTAGCGAAACGATATCTATACAGAAAGAATGTAACACCCCTTACCCGGGTTCTCCGCCGGAACCGGGCATGATGCATTACCGGACTTGACTTGTTTGATCACTCCACTTTAGGCTATAAAAAATTTCTCCAATTTAAAACTTTTCATTCACCATCGTAACATCCCTATCATGGGTCAACGAGGCCCTTTACACCCGCTCGGGATGTTGTGGAACCAAACCGGAATTTTATGAACGCTTAGAAAATTTTCACTTAAACAGGGGCCACAGGTCCGTATGGGTCTAGGCCCATGTGCCCCTAAGACATGCCCGTCTTCCACCCGTGGTCGACATTGACTAATTTCGTACGGCCTGGACATGCCCATGGCCCTAGCCCGTGTCCAAACCTTGGCATTCTGACTCATTCACACGGTCTATAAACACGCCCGTGTTCTTCAGTCGTGTGGCGATTCAAATTCCAAGTGCAAGGTGCAGACTTCGCACGACCTAGGCACACACCCAAGTGCTAGCCGTGCCTCCCACACGGTGTAGACACAAGCCCATGTGTCTACCCATGTGGACAATTAGCAGGCTATCTACCAAGCCCGTTAGCCACCCACACTTGCATACATTCATACACCATCACATAAACTTCCTCATCATCAATCATAACTCTTGAATTATCACATTTAAACTATAAAATAAAGTCTTCATGCCATAGACGAGGGAAAACTATCTCTGGTATAATTACAAACGACTTAAGCCATCATCTATGGCTATACACAATCGAACCATAAACTCTTTTAGGACAACATATTTGGCTATATCAACTATGACTTAATCAACATTAAATACTATCCCTATACATGCCATAACTTATAAGGACTTGAAGCCTTATACCAAATGTCTGCTCGACAGTGTGAAAACATCTCCTGCAGTCTCCAACCCGAGCTAGTAAAGTCAACCTATAAGAGGTGGGGAGGGAAAAGGAGTAAGCAATAATACTTAGTAAGTTCATATGCATATGATAGTCACTATTGATATTCATTGATTATACTCAACCACAAGGTATTTTAGTGAGTTTTACATCTTAAACTCATGGATACCTAAAATCATTATTGAAGCTTACTCATTCTGTCTCTTACTACATTCTAACCATGCCAAAAGCCAAATGATCATGTTAATTAGCATACATCCTTGCACTCATCACCACATGATCACATAAAACAACACATCAAACATGTAACAGCCCAATTACGACCCTAATCGAAACGGTGGTTTCGGGACCACGAATCCGGGATAGAAAAATATTTTTAATTATTATTTTGATATCTATGTTATGTGGTTAAGCATGTGTTAAAATATCGTTGATTAATTTGCATGTTTGGGTGATTAATTTAAGAAAAAGGATTAAATTGCAAGAGTGATAAAATTTGCCAATTGCTTGATAGGGAGGATTAAAACAAAGTGTCTTTTTACTTAAGGGATTTTATGTTATAATTATCCCTATTTTCCTTGTAGTGGACGGCAAAGAGATATTAAAATATGTGTTTGTTAGTTTTATGTATTAAATATATATATGTTATTATTATATTATATTATTTTAACATAGTGGAGTAAAAACATAAAAATAATTGAAAGGCCATTGCATGTTCATCTTTTTGGAGTTCCTTGGCCGAATATAGCAAAAGAAAAAGAAGAAAAAAGCTCCTTAGGTATTCGGCACACATCTACTAAAATTGGTAAGCTTAAGTCTTGGATTTTTAATAATTTTTGCATTTTTGAGATGTATATTCATCTTTTATCAAGCCCATGTGTTAATTTTACATACTGATCATGTATATGTGAAGAGCCATTGAAGATAAGATGAGCTTTGAGATGATTTTTAGCTTATAATGGAAGATTTATGTTAGATGAACATTTGTTGTTTTTGAGTTATTGATGAATGTTATTAATTAAGGATTTATTTGTGAAAATAAATTATGGAAGGGTTAAATTGAGAAAATATAGAAGTATATGGACTTATAAAGCCCTTGGGAAGATTCGGCCCTATGGAATGTTAGTCCAATTTTGAGTAATTCATGAGTTGTGTATTAGGGACTATTTTGTAAAAATCGTAAATATTGGGGGAAAATGGAAATTTGTGTAATTATGTATTGTGGATTAAATTGAATGGAAATTAATTTGAATGGGTTTAATTTGTAACTATTTAGATCAAGAACAAAGGGAAAAGGAATTGGATCGGGAAAAGGCCAAATTAAATGAGTAGCCGGGAAGCTTAAATTGTCGACTTCCGAGGTAAGTTATAAGCAATTGGATTAATTCAATTTTTATCTATATTATTAAACATAAGTTAAATGGAAGAAAATTTTGTTTAAAATTATTGGCCGAATGAGTTGTTGTTATATATAATATGAATATTTAAGCTTGATTATTTGAGATGGATAAAAGTATGTGTATATATATTTACATTGGGTGATAGTATATGTGAAAATAAATAGAGAAGAATTTTGGTTGTAATGAATTGGTGGTTAGGTTTATATATATTGTATGTTAGCGAATGTGTTGGCAATTGATAATTGACAAGAGTTATCCTTGATATGTGTATACATATATATATATATTTATATGTGTATTAATGGTTCTTTGAATATGATGGGTTGAGATGGAAGAATGAACTATGTATAATAGATGTTTTAATTGGGTATAAATAATATTGATAGTGAAATTATATATGTTTATTTGATTGAGGAAATGATCGGCTAAGGGCACTGTGTGTGCGGATTTATTCACCGAGCACTGTGTGTGAAAGATCGGTTGAATGGCACTGTGTGTACGGATTTATTCACCGAGCACTGTGTGTGCGAGATCGATTGAATGGCACTATGTGTGCGGATTTATTCACCGAGCACTGTGTGTGCGAGATCGGTTGAATGGCACTGTGTGTGTGGATTTATTCACCGAGCACTGTGTGTGCGAGATTGGTTGAATGGCATTGTGTATGCGAAAAATTTTAAGTAACGGCACTAAGTGTGCGACACGTTACGAATGTTGCACTGTGTGTGCAAGTTATCGGTTTTCCTTTTCCTCAAGGACAAAGACACCTAGTAAAGGTAAATAAAAGTGTCAGGTATGTACCTATTGAATAATAGTTTATTATCTTGGTAAAAAAAAATTAGGTAATTCATTTCGATATGGGTATGGAGCATATGAATACTTGGTTCGTTTGTTTGAGATTGAATGAGCATAATATTGATGAATGTTGACCTAATATGTGTTTCAATATTATGACTTATTCAATAGTTAGATCGATTATAATTAAAAAAAATGGTGTAATGCTTGGTTGTGCACCTTACCTTCTTGTTTATAACTTACTAAGCTATTTAAGCTTACATGGTGTGTTTGTTACATTGTTTTATAGATCTTTACAGTCGAAGCTCGAGCTCCGGGATCCTTGTCGAAGTCATACACACTGTCAACTATTTTGGTACCCTTTTTGAGAATGAACTTAAATACTATGGCATGTATAGGCTAACTATCTTAGAGTTGACTCAAATGTTATTTTATGAATGTATACTGAAATGCCATGCGAAAGTGGCTATATTCATATGATTTGGTCGTCTTGATTTTTGCTTAATATGATGTATATGTATGCGCATTATAGGTTTGACTTAAGCATGTTTTAAAAAGGGTAAGTCACAAAACAAGGCTAGTTAAGGGTAAATTATATATTAGATGTGGCTTATGTTATAAAATGATTCTATGGGATTTATGTGCACATGTATTAAAACTAGCCTATGTTATCTGTTTGGTATATGTTTAAATTATATCGTGCCATGAATATTGGTATGGGAGTTATGATAAGTGAAGTATACTATTAATGATAATGTTCATTGTTTTACATTTTTGGATGTGTATTATTTTATACATATAATCGGCCATTACATTTATCTTGTTGGATATTTTGAATTAATTCTTTGGATGTTCATAAGTGTGTCCGGCCATGAGAAATGAATGGTAGAATTTTGATTGTAATACCTAGCTAAGATGTGCCCATGATTTCATGTTATGCCTATGATATGAATATTGCCAAATGCGATATGTCACTCCTTGATAATGACTTGCTTTGAAACTCATGACAATGGTATATTTTAACGTTTACTAAGTAGATTAATAAATAAATTAAACTTATGTGAAATTGAAATGGAAAGCATACGCGATCAAAAGTGTAGCGTTTGTCTATTAACGATATATGCATGAATGTTTTGTGTACATTATATATATATAATGTTGAGTATTAAATGCCTATTCGGCTATTGTATTATAAGTGACTTTGTGAATAGTGATTTGCTAGGGGTTGTAATTAGATACTAAGTGATGTGAATGGTATTATTATTAACATGCATGTTAATGAATTGAAATTTGATGGAATATATATATATTTTTTTATGATGATATGAAATGGTATGCAATTTATCTAGTAATAGTTCTGATAGAGTGCATTGACTTATATTGGTTCAGTAATGCCTGTAACCCTATTCTGGCGACGGATACGGGTTAGGGGTGTTACATTTGATTGGTACTAGAGCTACGGTTTAGTCGGTTCTCAGACTAACATAGCGCGTGTGAGTCCAGCTATACATGCCATATTTTATAATGTGATAGTGTGATGACTTTTGATAGTGAAATGTGTTTATTTCTTTCATATTGTAATGGATCCCGATTCTAAACGAAGTATGTCGATGATGTCGAGAGTGTGGCGCTTTGCTCCGTGCGGGGACCGCACTGAGTAATCTCGGCCGGCCACGAGTAATCGATGAGGGGCGAGCAAGCCTTCTATAGTATGATGAACGACTGGTTCAGTCAATACATATGAACCAATCCGGCTGTTCAACCACCCCTGAATCCGAACATTCCTCCTGTAGTACCAGTGGTACTCTCGATTGTCAATTTCGAAAGAGTAAATAAGCCCCAGTTGATCGCATAAGAAAACACAGAGCTCAAGAATTTAGAGCCGAAGATGATGATGATGCAGAGCGAGCCAAATTTTGGCTCGATAATACTATTTGTATTTTCGATGAAGTCATCTGTACACTCGATGAGTGTCTGAAGTGTGCCATATCATTATTATGGGATTCTACTTACTATTGGTGGAATACACTCGTGTCAGTTGTTCCAAGAGAGAGGGTTACTTGGGACTTCTTTCAGATGGAATTTCAGAAGAAATATAAAAGCCAGCGCTTCATAGACTCTAAGCGCAAAGAATTTCTTGAGCTTAAACAGGGTCGTATGATCGTATCTGAATACGAGCACAGGTTTGTATGACTTAGTCGCTATGCTCATGAGTGTGTTTCGCCGGAGGCTGCTATGTGTCGGAGGTTTGAAGATGGTTTAAATGAAGACATAAAGCTTCTGGTTGGCTTTTTTGAGATTAACGAGTTCGTTGTACTAGTTGAACGAGCTTGTAAAGCTGAAGAACTGGGGAAAGAAAAATGGAAAGCTGAACTTGAATCTAAAAATTTTCGGAAGAGATCTACGGGTAAATTTTCGCAGATGGCAATGAAGAAGTTCAAGAACGATGGTAGCCGATCCAAACCTAACACTGGCATTTCTATACGAGAATAGCCACCAGTGAGTTCTCGAGCTACATCAGTGGCTAGTGTCGGTAATGCTCGATCGAGCAAACCTGAGTGTCAGCAGTATGGTAGACGGCATTTCAGAGAGTGCTGGGGTAAATCTTTCAATCGCACTTGTTATCAGTGTGGTTTGCAAAATCACTTCATTCGGGATTGCCTAGAAACTGTTGAAAAGGGTACTATTTAAAGTGAAAGACCGAGCGGCACTAAAGCTAGAGGCAGACCATCTCGTATTGGGGGAGGTAAGAGTGGTGCACAGAGGGGGACTACAGATGTGGTTATTCGATCAGATACCCGTGTACCGGCTAGAGCTTATGCCATCCGTGCTAGAGAGCAGGCCTCATCCCTAGACGTCATTACTGGTATTTTCACTCTCTTCGATACTAATGTAACTGCTTTGATTGATCCCGGCTCAACTCATTCGTATGTGTGTGACTCTACCTGTTGAGTCTACTGAGTTTGTGATTCAGGTTTCAAACCCCCTGGGTCGATGTGTATTAGTTGATAAAGTGTGTAAGAACTGCCCTTTGATGGTTCGAGACATGTGTTTTTCGGCTGATCTGATTCTTTTACCCTTCGATGAGTTCGACATTATTCTCGGTATGGATTGGTTGACAGTTCACGATGTGGTAGTGAATTACAGATGAAAAACTATTAATTTAAGATTCCGAATAACGAGATAATCCAAATTAAGTCTACGGATTTGAATGGACTACCTGCTGTGATATCTTCGATGTTGGCTCGGTAGTATCTGAGAAAGGGTTGTGAAGCCTATCTTGCGTATGTGATTGACAATAAGGTAACCAAAAAAAAGATTGAATTAGTACCGGTTGTTAGTGAGTATCCAGATGTGTTCCCGGAGAAATTACCGGGATTGCCACCTGTTCCTGAGGTAGAGTTTAAGATTGAGCTAGTGCCAGGGACCACTCTGATATCAATAGCACTGTATAGAATGGCACCTACTGAATTAAACGAATTGAAGGCACAGTTGCAAGAATTGACGGATAGAGGTTTCACCCGACCGAGTTTTTTTCCTTGGGGTGCGCTCGTTCTATTTGTGAAGAAGAAAGATGAAACATTAAGAATGTGCATTGACTACTGACAGCTCAATAAGGTGACCGTAAAGAACAAATACCCGTTGCCACGTATTGATGATTTATTCGATCAGTTGAAAGGAGCCTCGGTGTTTTGAAAATTAACCTTGAGGTTAGGATATTATCAGTTGCGAGTTAGAGAATAAGACGTACCGAAGACTGCCTTTTGGACGAGATACGGTCATTACGAGTTCTTGGTGATGCCGTTTGGGCTCACTAATGCCCCCATTGTTTTATGGATCTGATGAATCGGGTATTCAGACCGTATCTATATCGGTTTGTAGTTGTATTCATAGATGACATATTGATCTATTCACGAGACGAAATCGAGCATGCTAAGCATTTGAGGCTAGTGTTACAGATTTTATGTGATAAGCAATTGTATGCAAAATTCAGTAAATGTGAGTTTTGGTTGAAAGAAGTCAGCTTTCTGGGGCATGTTATTTCATCGTCAGGGTATTCGAGTTGACCTGAGTAAAATCTCAGCTATATTGGATTGGAAACCTCCGCAAAATGTTTCTGAGGTACGTAGCTTTTTAGGGCTTGCAGGATATTACAGGCGTTTCGTGAAAGGATTCTCGATGATAGCAACCCCGATGACAAAACTATTACAGAAGGTTGTGAAATTTGAGTGGTCAGAAAGGTGTCAGAAGAGTTTTGATCAACTGAAGACCTTGTTAACGGAAGCTCCAGTGCTCGTTCAGCCAGAGTCGGGTAAAGAATTTTTTATTTTTAGTGATGCATCTTTAAATAGACTCGGTTGTGTATTGATGCAAGAGGGTAAAGTCATAGCCTATGCCTCGAGACAATTAAAACCGCACGAGAGAAATTATCCGACGCACAACCTTGAATTGGCCGCAATAGTCTTTGCTTTGAAGATATGTCGTCACTATCTATTCGGTGAGAAATGCCACATTTATTCGGATCATAAGAGTCTAAAGTATCTAATGACTCAAAAGGATCTAAATTTGAGACAGAGACGATGGTTATAATTGTTGAAAGACTACGAGGTCATGATTGATTATCACCCGGGAAAGGCTAATGTAGTTGTAGATGCACTTAGCCAAAAGTCGCTTTTTGCTCTACTCACAATGAATGCGGATATAGCTATGACTGAGGATGGTGAGATCATTGCTGAGTTGAAAGTGATATCATTGTTTGAGCAGCAGATTCGAGAAGCCCAAGAGGTTGATGATGATTTAAAAACAAAGAAAAGTCATTGTGGCTCGTGTGAGAATTCAGACTTTCAGATAGATGCGAAAGGATGTTTACGGTTCAAGAATCGGATCTGTGTACCGAAGAACCCTGAATTGATTCGAATGATCTGTGATGAAGCTCATAGTAGTAGATTGTTGATTCATCCAGGTAGCACGAAAATGTATAACGATCTGAAACAGTATTACTGGTGGCATGGTACGAAACGAGACATCTCAGATTATGTATCAAAGTGTTTAGTGTGTCAAGAAGTAAAAGCCGAGCATCAAGTGCCATCGGGACTACTTCAGCCGATTATGATACCTAAGTGGAAGTGGGATCGAGTCACTATGGATTTCGTATCTGGTTTGCCTTTGACGCCAAGTAAGAAAGATTCAATATGGGTTATCGTTGATAGATTGACGAAATCGGCTCATTTTATCTCAGTGCGTACAAATTTCTCACTTGATAAGCTAGCTGAGTTGTACATATCGCAGATTGTATGATTGCACAGAGTTCCTGTCTATATTGTTTCTGATAGAGATCCGAGGTTCACATCGCGGTTTTGGAAGAAACTGCAGGATGTTTTGGGTACCAAGTTACATTTTAGTACAGCTTTTCACCCTCAATCAGATGGTTAATCTGAACGTGTTATCCAAATACTCGAGGATATGTTAAGGTGTTGCGTTCTTGAGTTTGAAGGTACGTGAGAATGATACTTACCTTTAATTGAATTTGCGTTCAATAATAGCTTTCAATCAAGTATTAAAATGACACTCTATGAAGCAGTGTACGGTCGAAAATGCCTTACACCCTTATATTGGACCGAGCTAAGTGAAAGCAAGATACACGGGGTTGATTTAATCAGAGAGATGGAGCAGAAAGTTAAAGTAATTAGAGAAAGTTTGAAAGCCGCATCAGATCGTCAGAAGTCGTACGCGAATTTGAAACGAAAAGATATAGAGTTTCAAGTGAATGATCGAGTGTTCTTAAAAGTATCACCGTGGAAAAAGATACTTAGATTTGGTCGAAAGGGAAAACTAAGACTGAGATTTATTGGGCCGTATGAAATTATCGAATGAATTGGGCCGATTGCATACAGATTGAGGTTGCCATCTGAGTTAGACAAGATTCATAACGTTTTTCACGTGTCAATGCTTCGATGATTCATAACATTTTTCACGTGTCAATGCTTCGACGATACAGATACGATCCTTCTCATGTGATCAGTCCATCAGAGTTTGAAATTCAGCCCGATTTGACTTATGAGGAAGAACCGATTTTCATCTTAGCTCGTGAAGTAAAAGAGTTGGGGAATAAGAAGATGTTGCTAGTTAAAGTTATGTCGCACAAGCACAGGATAGAGGAAGCAACTTGGGAAACCGAGGAATCAATGAAAGAACGCTATCCACACTTATTCATTGGTAAGATTTTTGGGGACGAAAATCCCTTAAGGGGGAGAGTTCTAACTGCCCAATTACGACCCTAATCAGAACGGTGGTTTCGGGACCACGAATCCGGGATAGAAAAATATTTTTAATTATTATTTTGATATCTATGTTATGTGGTTAAGCATGTGTTAAAATATCGTTAATTAATTTGCATGTTTGGGTGATTAATTTAAGAAAAAAGGATTAAATTGCAAGAGTGATAAAATTTGCCAATTGCTTGATAGGGAGGATTAAAACAAAGTGTCTTTTTACTTAAGGGATTTTATGTTATAATTGTCCCTATTTTCCTTGTAGTGGACGGCAAAGAGATATTAAAATATGTGTTTGTTAGTTTTATGTATTAAATATATATATGTTATTATATTATATTAACATAGTGGAGTAAAAACATATAAATAATTGAAAGGCCATTGCATGTTCATCTTTTTGGAGTTTCTTGGCCGAATATAGCAAAAGAAAAAGAAGCGAAAAGCTCCTTAGGTATTCGGCACACATCTACTAAAATTGGTAAGCTTAAGTCTTGGATTTTTAATAATTTTTGCATTTTTGAGATGTATATTCACTCTTTTATCAAGCCCATGTGTTAATTTTACATAGTGATCATGTATATGTGAAGAGCCATTGAATATAAGATGAGCTTTGAGATGATTTTTAGCTTATAATGGAAGATTTATGTTAGATGAACATTTTTTGTTTTTGAGTTATTGATGAATGTTATTAATTAAGGATTTATTTGTGAAAATAAATTATGGAAGGGTTAAATTGAGAAAATATGGAAGTATATGGACTTATAAAGCCCTTGGAAAGATTCGGCCCTATGGAATGTTAGTCTAATTTTGAGTAATTCATGAGTTGTGTATTAGGGATTATTTTGTAAAAATCGTAAATATTGGGGGAAAAATGGCAATTTGTGTAATTATGTATTGTGGATTAAATTGAATGGAAATTAATTTGAATGGGTTTAATTTGTAACTATTTAGATCAAGAACAAAGGGAAAAGGAATTGGATCGGGGAAAGGCCAAATTAAACGAGTAGCTGGGAAGCTTAAATTGTCGACTTCCGAGGTAAGTTATAAGCAATTAGATTAATTCAATTTTGATCTATATTATTAAACATAAGTTAAATGGAAGAAAATTTTGTTTAAAATTATTGGCTGAATGAGATTTTGTTTATATATATATATATATATATGAATATTTAAGCTTGATTATTTGAGATGGATAAAAGTATGTGTATATATATTTACATTGGGTGATAGTATATGTGAAAATAAATAGAGAAGAATTTTGGTTGTAATGAATTCGGTGGTTAGGTTTATATATATTGTATGTTAGCCGAATGTGTTGGCAATTGATAATTGACAAGAGTTATCCTTGATATGTATATATATATATTTATATGTGTATTGATGGTTGCTGAATATGATGGGTTGAGATGGAAGAATGAACTATGTATAATAGATGTTTTAATTGGGTATAAATAATATTGATAGTGAAATTATATATGTTTATTTGATTGAGGAAATGATCGGCTAAGGGCACTGTGTGTGCGGATTTATTCACCGAGCACTGTGTGTGCGAGATCAGTTGAATGGCACTATGTGTACGGATTTATTCAACGAGCACTATGTGTGCGAGATCGGTTGAATGGCACTATGTGTGCGGATTTATTCACTGAGCACTGTGTGTGCGAGATCGGTTGAATGACACTGTGTGTGCGAATTTATTCATCGAGCACTGCTTGTGCAAGATCGGTTGAATGGCATTGTGTGTGTGGAAAATTTTAAGTAACGGCACTAAGTGTGTGACATGTTACGAATGTAGCACTATGTGTGCGAGTTATCAGTTTTTCCTCAAGGACAAAGACACCTAGTAGAGGTAAATAAAAGTGTTAGGTATGTACCTATTGAATAATAGTTTATTATCTTGGTAAAAAAAAATTAGGTAATTCATTTCGATATGGGTATGGAGCATATGAATACTTGGTTCGTTTGTTTGAGATTGAATGAGCATAATATTGATCAATGTTGACCTAATATGTGTTTCGATATTATGACTTATTCAATAATTAGATTGATTATAATTAAAAAAAATGGTGTAATGCTTGGTTGTGCACCTTACCTTCTTGTTTATAACTTACTAAGCTATGTAAGCTTACATGGTGTGTTTGTTACATTGTTTTATAGATCTTTACAATCGAAGCTCGAGCTCGGGGATCCTTGTCGAAGTCAAACACACTGTCAACTATTTTGGTACCCTTTTTGAGAATGAACTTAAATACTATGGCATGTATAGGCTAACTATCTTAGAGTTGACTCAAATGTTATTTTGTGAATGTATACTCAAGTGCCATGCAAAAATGGCTATATTCATATGATTTGGTCGTCTTGATTTTTGCTTAATATGATGTATATGTATCGCATTATAGGTTTGACTTAAGCATGTTTTAAAAGGGTAAGTCACAAAACAAGGCTAGTTAAGGTAAATTATATATTAGATGTGGCTTATGTTATAAAATGATTCTATGGGATTTATGTGCACATGTATTGAAACTAGCCTATGTTATCATTTGGTTTATGTTTAAATTATATCGTGCCATGAATATTGGTATGGGAGTTATGATAAGTGAAGTATACTATTAGTGATAATGTTCATTGTTTTACATTTTGGATGTGTATTATTTTATACATATAATCGGCCATTACATTTATCTTGTTGGATATTTTGAATTAATTCTTTGGATGTTCATAAGTGTGTCCGGCCATGAGAAATGAATGGTAGAATTTTGATTGTAATACCTAGCTAAAATGTGCCCATGATTTTATGTTATGCTTATAATATGTTTATTGCCAAACACGATATGTCATTACTAGATAATGACTTGATTTGAAACTCGTGACTATGGTATATTCCAACGTATGCTAAGTATATAAATTAATCTAATAAACTTATGTGATATTGAATTAGAAAGCATACACGATCGAAAGTGTAACATATGTACAATAATGATATATGCATGAATGTTTTGTGGACATTAGATATATATATATATATATATATAATGTTGAGTATTAAATACCTATTCGGCTATTGTATTATAAGTGACTTTGTGAATAGTGATTTGCTAGGGGTTGTAAATTAGATACTAAGTGATGTGAATGACATTATTATTAACATGCATGTTAATGAATTGAAATTTGATAGAATATATATATTTGATTTTATAATGATATGAAATGGTATGCAATTTATCTAGTAATAGTTCTGATAGAGTGCATTGACTTATATTGGTTCAGTAATGCCTGTAACCCTATTCTGGCGATGGATACAAGTTAGGGGTGTTACAAAATATTTTCAACAAGCCACTCAAACTACCAATCACTCGGTGGTTTCGCACTTCGCCCACCCTCAATCTCTGGTAGGGTGGTATAGCACATAGCCAACCAATCATTTATAATTATGGTGGTATCGCACTTAGCCCACCAAATGAAAATATAAGCAATGGTATCGCACACAACCCATCATTTAATAATTAATAAGGTGGTAACGCACACAGCCCACCATTAGGTGTTAACGCACACAACCCACCGTTATTATCCATTCATGGATAGTTATCCACATACATTTCTCTATTTCAAATGTTCATCCGGGAAAATTCTCACACACTACCATTCTTACTTAGCTTCTACGATAATCGTTCGCATTCACGCAGTGTATTAATAATTATAACTTATGCAACCAAGGTGCATCATATACACATAATGCCACATTGACATCCTACCCCCGATAGGGTCTTACATGAATTAACATATCGATGCCATGTCCCCAACATGGTCTTATACGAAATCCCACACCGAATCCATATTCTAAATATGGTCTTATGCGGAACCTTAATTACCATCGTATCATGCTATTTGCATTTCCACTATTCATGGTTTAAATCAAGGCTTTCATTTCTTGACATCACATCAAAACATATTTAACGTATACATGGAGGAAATAAACAATTTATACAACATCGAGATATCAAAATACTTCACTTAGAGTTGTACAATTTAACAGATGAACTTACCTCGATATCGGAAAGGGTAGAAAGGGACCTATTTGTCCATATGTCTCTTTTCTCTCGTTCTAGGTCCGAATCTCATTTTCTTTGATCTAGAACATAGAATTTACTCATGTAATCACTTATAAATCATAATACATCATAATTTATACTTAGGCAAAAATGACTATTTTGCCCTCATACATTGGCAAAATTATGATTTTACCCTAGGCTCGTAAATCACTTTTCATCACATTTTATTATTAAACAAGCCTAGCTGAACATTTAATCCTCTTACAACTATTCACAATTCCAACTATTTCATGCATTAATGAACAAACTACAACATTTGCATCTTAGTCCCAATTAGGTGTTTTCATGACAACACCCTTCATAAAAGTTGTTTCTCATCTTCTTAATATTCATTTTCTTCCATAAAAACTCAAAAACCAACTTAAAATATCTCATGGCAAGTCCCTAGACTCTCAACCATATTGCAAATTAGTCCCTTCATTAGCTAGCTTAAGCTTTGGGGACTCCAAAAGTACAAAAATTATCAACTAAAACCATTAAAATCACTTACTTGCAAGAGGATTGCTTGGCTGAATGTTTGAGCTTCAAGAACCCCCATTCTAGCTTGTATTTTCTGGGAGAAGAGAAGAAAATAAAAAGATGATAGCCTTTTGCTTATATCATCTTATTTTATTCTTTTATTCAACTAATATCACCAACTTTTGACCAAAAATAAATGCTCTTGTCTCCCTTGTCCACATGGCCAGCCAACCCTTTATTATTGGCCTAATTGCACTTTAAATACCTCCACTTTAACATTCTATGGCTATTAGGTACCTATACCTTGTATAATAGAACTTTCACACTCTATGCGATTTAGTCCTTTTTCGCGATTAAGCATGAAATCGCTAAAATTAAAACACCAAATTTCTCATGCCTCTTTATAAACATTTTATAACACGTAAAATAACATGGAATAATTTCTCCAACCTCGGATTAGTGATCCCGAGATTATGATTTGAATAGCCCTAAATCGGGCCGTTACAAAGAACGATTGCAATATGTGATTTAGATTTTGCACATAACTACATTTTCCCATATTTTGCTTTAGTTATTGTCAATAGGAGTTGTTAAATTTTCAGCCTTGGAGTTGATTATATTTGTTTCAATTTGGTCCAACCATGGGAAAAAAGTTTTTCATTTGGAAAGTTAATGGTACATACTAACTTTGTAATTCACATTGCTTATCCATACACGCTATTTGTCAGCATTTTGTCAAATTTACTCCCATGTATTTGATAATTTTCAGAAATTACATTTCTACAAATAGAACATGAATCTTCAACTTGAAGATCTTAATTCTGAAATTTTGGCATGGGTTATAGGCATCTTCGTTTGTATGGTTCAACATCTAATACAGTATAAAAAATTGTTAATGGTTAAAATATATTAAATAAATAAAATAATTTTTATTGATTTATATCTATTTATAAAAGTACGAGTTTTGAAATTTTTTTGATCTACAATGTATTATTAATTATTATATGACAATGACATTTTGTACAAAAGAGAGATTAAACCAATGTAAATCTATAGAAGATTACACTACAATAGGAAGATCTTCAAAATCTTCATGTAGTACTTGAAGGATTTCATCTACTGGTTACTTGAATATATTTTTACCCAACGGTGTTAAGAACACCATCTTTGTCAAACCATCCGCTACCTTATTTTCCTCTTTGAATACATGTGTTAATCGTGTTGTCCAATCTTGTTGAATTAGGTCCTTAATGGTGCGTATCACTACTGAGCAATCCTCATTCTCCCTAGTTGCTTGAATTTCTTGAATAGCTTCTTTACTATCGGTCTCAAGGATCACATTATTCATGTCAAGACTCCATGCAATTTGGAGCCCATCCAATATACCTTATAGCTCCGCGATGGTCACAGAGCAACACCCAATATTCCTTATGAACCCCCCAATCTAAAATTCAACATTATCACGAACAACTCCACCCATAACAACATTCTTAGAATTTTAACACACAACACCATCCGTCTTCACTTTTATCCAACTATCCTCAAGCGATTTCCATTTAATGAATTTCCGTGGATCAGCATGAAGTTGTCCCCCACTTTATCCATTTTAAAAGTAATTTAATAGCACATATAATTTTTTTTTACTTTCATATTTTTATTCAAGTAAATATGGTAACAAGTTATTAATGTTATTTTTATATAAAATAATTTTAATTATACTTATTTTATTAATACTCTTTTCCTTAGTATTACAATTATTATCACTTAATTAAACTTTAGATCCATATTAAATTATTAATTAATTAGTGTATTTTAATATTTTCAACAATTTTTTATTAACAAATATTTGAATTAATCAAAAGTTATGATTTTCTTACATTTTGATTGAATCCTTTATGTGAAAATATTTGAAAGATAACATATTAACTCAATATCGTGAAGATGTATAATTTGCAGTTTTTTATTACGTTGTAGGCATAATTGTAAGCACATACATATATTATATTTATGGCTTGAAACTATCTTCATACTAAAATTTGATATTGATAGAAAAATATATTTTATAACAAAAGAAATTATAGACATTTACCTAGTGATACTAAACGTGTATGGCCTACTAAAAAGGAAAAAAAGACACATCTCGAAATGTTACATTTCAAAAAAAATTACCAAACGTGGAAATCGTATTCCAACCATTTAAATTCCAGAGAAAGTGTTAATTTTTCCATCATATCAAATATTCTCTATTTGTGAAGTGGATAAATGAAAGTGTAGTTTTAAAATAATCTATCTAATAAGAATTCACGAATATTTAAGGAACTTATAAGTTTAGTACAAATCACAAATAATAAATATAAACTAAAACTAGAATCAACTCTATTCGAAACAAAATAGTCTGAAAACTGAATATCTTTAAATATAGACAAAAATAAACTAAGAGAGAACACACATATGTCACACATAATGAGACTTTGAACTTGAAAGCCCCAACCTTGCCAAGACAACCAAAGCATCATTTGTAGCACTCCTCTTTACTTATTGATGTTCTGTCTTTTTATAGTAAAAGAATTTACACATATCCAAGAGTATATAGTTATATGAATATGTTATCTATTCTATAAATCAATTTATCTATATGAAAGAAGCATCGAGAATATGATCGGTATAAGATTAGGTTAAGAAATGGATTTGTAGGGTGGTGAGATTTGCAAAAGGAAAGGGATGAACAAAGGGGTATTGGAGTTGACATTGCAGTCACTCTCTGATTCTAAAGTCAATCTTTGGATTCAAAAAGAATGGAAAGGGATAGAAGATGATGAATAGTGAATGTAACCCAAAAAAAATACCTTCATAGGCTTTTTTCTATGCTTACATTGTCCTTACCTCTAACGTGATAATCCTTTTAATCTTGGGGTCCAAGGTGGCTTGAGATTGACTCCTTTTTCTTTCATTTGTTTGCCTTTATAGAGTGTTTGATCGTGTTAGTTCTTTGCCTAGCATCCATCCTTTGCGGCGCCAGACCTTTGTCTCTTTGATATTGGGCTTAAACTTTTTTTTGTCTAAGTTAAGGCGTCGAGCTTAGTAACTGTTTTCATATTGGGACTTCAACCTTTATTTTTTATTAAGTTAGTCATTGAAAACTCTAAAGTTTAGGCTTTAATGTGGGAATAACTGTCAAGTTTAAGGACTAACTTGGACAAAAAAATTCAAGTCCTAATGTGGGAATAGTTGCCTACTCTAGGCCCTAATATGAGAATAATTATCAAATTCAGATCTAATTTTGACAAAAAAAAGTTATCAAATTTAGGGCCAAAATAGTTATTTAACCTAATAGTTTATGGTGGCCTTTTGGGCCCTTTTTATTATTGGGCTTTATGGTATATAAAAAACTAGTGAGAGCAAAACCGATCAAAATAAAAATCGACCTAAATTGAGATATTTAAACAGTTTATAGAATCCAAGTTCAAGAATCACAATTACTCAAAATTGAACTGAATTCTTTTTTTATCTAATATATAATTAATTTTATTTTTATGATATAAAATAAATAGATTATATTTAAAATAATAAAAATAATTTAAAAATTCTTAAAAATTTATTGTATTTTAGAAATATTTATGAAAAGAGCTTGAAATATTGTCAAATAATATTCAAAGACAATAAAACATATAAAAATAAGTCCAAAAAATCAAAACAAAAATTAGTATAGAAAAATAGAAAACCAAACCAAGTTAAACGGATTATAATGGACGGTTCAAAAATTTAAAAATACCCGACTTAACCGAACCGATATAACTTGAATAAAAAAATAACCTTCAATTCAAAGTGAAAATTGTCGCAAAAATAACTAAGAGAAAGAAGATAGATAAACGTAAACCAAAAAATACAGAGTCCTCTAACCTAATATCCTTACATCATAGTATGTGGCAGAAGTAATACATGGTTAATAGCATAGCTCACTTCTATCACTTAACCTACACTAAATTCTTTAATCTGGAGAAAGCTGCTATGTCAGGTAATCTAAACTGACTGGATCTCTTGTGCATACGATGATGTATCCGGAACTTCGGTTAGAAACCTTTCCCAGAAGCCATCGTTTACACTACCTGGCACGGTATAACCGGTCGCCACTGCTTCTGCCTGGTTCTTTGAGGCCTGATCGGTCTCCCGTGGACCAGCATGTTGGGAGTTTAGGCCAATTCCAGGAGGCTTTGGGTTGAGATTTACGACATGGTGAAATGATGGTGTATGGATAGGATGATAAGCAGGGGCAACCAGCTCAGGTGATGAGTTAATATCGGTTGAATAAGGGGAGCAATGGTGTGATGAAGGTGAGTAAAGTTCACCATCCATGTCATAGTCCCCTGAAGATGTCTGTATTTCGGTAACAACAACCGGAGAAGGCCGCAAGGATGTCCCGAAATCGCGCACTTCTTCACCTATAGTTTCTCCGATTTCGAGAAACAATGTTTCCCAACATCTTATAGATGATTCCAATTCTTCAATCTGTTTCAAGTCCAATCCCATGTTTGCATTCAGAGGAGCCAAACTGTGAAGATCTTGTATGTTGCATTCATCATTGAAGTCGTTACAGTTCAATAACTTTCTCTTTTTGCCATGAAATTGGGACAGAACATGGGGTTTGTCTATAATCCTAGCCAATGAGACCATCACTCGTCGTTGTCGATCTTCCATGTTCCGAAAACGCTCCGATAACAGCCTTACTTGACACCGATATTCCTCGTTCTCTTTTTGATGACCCTGCAACTGTAACTGAAGCCGGTTCTTGTCGTCACTCAACATCTTGATCACTTGCTCAAATTCCTTCTTCTCTTTCTGAGTCAATGGCACACTAGAGCTTCCTTGCCGGTTCAAGGAATGGCTATGGATTGGCTTGCGTCGATAAATGTTCTTTAAAAGATGTTTCTGCCCTCTTATGAACTCCTCGTTTGCAAACTCCCATTGATCAGGATCTATCTTTCTGAACCCCTAATAAATAACAAGTGCCAACGTGAATCAAACAATGGAACCATTCACTTAGAAAAACACTACAAAACAGGGTCCTGCCCTGTTTGTTCAATGGCATAACCTTAAACTAAGCATGTTTTATATGTATATGAAGGTAGTAGAGATTAAAAGCAAGTGAAGGAAACATTACATAGGTGTTGAGCTGACGGACAAAGCTTGAGAAGTTATTGTGCTTGAAATATCTAGGGAGCAAATCTCTTGAGAAATCTGGGGGGTTCCATACAACGAAACTATAACCAGTTTCACTCCAAGACACCAACGAGTTAGTCACTGGATCATCCACCATCTCGTATGTCTTTGTAAGAAAAGGCGGCGGCCCATTACAACTTCCCTGCGATCCTTCCATTTCATTCAACTCAAGCATATGCCTGCTTTTTCCTTTTTCTTTTTAAATAAAAAAAAGGTCAAAACAATTGAGATTTTCAGAAGCTAAATCGAAACCAGGATCACTTCCACTGAAAGCACGTAAACCTTTAAACCCTAAAAACCTTTGAAGAACAATCCAGAGGAAAATAGATATTCCTTTATCTCATGTAAAATTGTCAAACAAGGTTGGATTATGAAAAGAAAAAAGGGAAATTTTCCAGGAAAATAATCTAGAAAGGGTATTGAGGGAAAAAATATGAAGTTAAATAAAAAAACCAAACACGTGGGTGGAAGTTTCTAATCCAATCCAAAATAAAAACTTGGGGAAAAAGCAAGAGGAAGAAGATGATGAGAGAGATAGGAAACGGTGGGTTTATTAATTATACAAGTCTTATGACTTAGTAACAACAACCATTTGGAGGGGGCGAGGTCCATGCCTTTATAGTGTTCAAACATCCAAATATTCAAAGATTCAAAGCTTGTAAGCTTTATAATGGGAGTCGTGGGTCGTTTTGAAAATTCACGAGGGAGAGACGGCCAACGAGCAGAGTGGGTTTCTTTGACTGCAGCCATGGTTTTAATCATCCCTTTGGAACTCTGACTTTGACCACTCTGAAACCAAAATTAAATCTAACGTTTCATAATCCTCCACGTCACCTTTCTAATTATAGGATTAACGATTAGTGTTACTCTTTTTATTTTTCCATTGACATGGAAATAAATTTCATATTCCCATCTTTAATTATTGATTAATTAAGCTAATTAAGAAAATGCAATGTAGTAATTTTACTGCCTAACAACATGATTTGACTGATCATGATTCCATTCACATCTATTTGTTTACAAATTTTAAAAAAAAGTCATTTAAAATAATAAAATGTAGTTTTCCTAAAAAATGTTTTTAAACATTTTTCAAAATTACTATTTTTTAAAGTAAAATATTTGAAATTATAAAATTTAATATTTACATTCTAATAATTAAAAAAAATGGTTCGCTCGAGACTTGCTTAATTTTTTACGCTGAATTATGAGATATTCTGGACAGGTTGATTCTCCTACGAGACAGAGGCTTGAACAAGCTTTTGATTCATACTGATAACCTAGAGGTGGAACCCATAGTTTGCAAACAAGGAATCCAGATTTTTCAATATCAGCACTTGTCAGACGCATGCATCAATTGCTAAAGAATAGCGAGCATTGGGTGGTATTGCATGTTTTTAGGGAAGCTAATCAGGTTGCAGATTGAATTGCCAAGATGGTACATAGTGACTTAGAGGATATCAATGTGCTAGCGGAGGCCCCCAACTTGATCGAGGACCTTGCTAATGATAAGTTTAAGGGCTTATTCGAACTAATCAATGTAATTTAATTTCCTAAATTTTATTTTTCTCAAAAAAATATTCAACTACATATGTATCAACATTTAATTTGTTATTCAAAAATAATCATACAAGATTATTTTTTGAATGAAATATAGATATATTTTATGTATCTATTTTACCTTTACTCCAATAGTATCACTTATTAATTTTAATATTTGGTTAAGTAAAAAAATGGTCATTAATATTGAAAATTTGGACATCACATATATAATAAGGATAATTACATGTTATTATTTACTATCATGATAGGTTAGCCCAAATTAAAAGTGATCTAATTTGGTTAGAATTTTATTGGGCTTTTAATTATTAAATAAAGTATGGGTCAAATATGTGTAGATACTCTTCTAATCAAATTCTGATTAATGATGGGCTAATTAGAATTTGATTAGAACTAATATACTAAGGTTATAAATATTAGGGTTATGGTCTCCAAATTGTACACAAGATATCTTTTCTAATATCCCATCATTAGGAAAGAGAGAGCATATATTCTTTGAATTTGTTGTGTGCTAATTTGGAAGATCAAATCCCCAAGATTCGACAAAACTTCAAGAAATTCATGGATTCAAGTACGCTTTCGCATTTAATTTTATTCTTCATTTTTTCTTGATGATTTGACATGATAGATCCGGGTTTATTAAGTTTTATTTCAGATTTATTTTACAAATCTAACAAGTGGCATCCGAGCTTTGTCATGTTGAATTATTGAGAATGAATTGATTCTTTATTATTTTTAGATTGATTCGTTTTTCTTTTTTTAATTTTACTGAATTTGATATTTTAATTATATATTATGTTGAATCTTTGATATTCTGATAAATTTGGGTTTTGATTCTTTAAATAAAATTTTAAAGTTTTAAGGTTTTAATTTCCGTATAATTGGAAAGATTTACTGATTTTAATTGAGAAATTAAAAAAAAGCGAGGATTCTATATTGTTTATACAGTTTTAATAAATATTTAAAAAGCTATGTAGGTTTGGGTTCATTAGAAACTTTTTATGATATATATTTGATTATATCAATAGTTGGATTATTAATCGCTAATCTCTTGTTTTTCTGCTTTTTTTATATATATATATATATATATATATTTTGGAGAGTAATTATATTGAGGATTTTACATGATGATATATGGTTGGTAAAAGAAATTGCTTGAGTAAAGTGTCTCTTATATACCGATTGTTTATCAATGAATTCATTATATATGTTGAATCCTTAAGATTGATGGTAATATTTGTTAGTTTTAATTTTTTTATCGATTTAATTTTAGGGTTTCATTATAATCGGATTTTTTTTAAATTCAAATCTGGTTCAACAATTGTACAATTGAATTCAGTTTTATAATCATTAATTCTTGAATTCAATATATAGTTGATAGAATATATTATTTATTATTGAGTTTATATGCTTATTCTTCTCATACTATTCAGGTTTAAGCATATATTTTGAATTTGGATTTACTTAGGATATGTAAAGCAAGTCGATTAGGGTTATATTTTTATGGTTTAATCATGATGAAATTAGATTTTGATGCAAATTGATGTTAATCATAATATGTGTTTAAATAATTTGGTTTTAACCTTGGTTCTATAATCTTAAGTTTTGGCATCTTATGGCTCCAAATATTTGGTTAAGTTATGATGATATGGTCTATGGTATGAATTATGGGGTATGTCAACTATTATAATTTTATTTCTAAGATATATTGACTTGAAGTTTTATTTTTCAAGTATTCATGTGAATATCTGTTTAATCATAAATACAACTTTGAATTTACATGGTAAATTCAGGGTAAGGTTTTCTATTTGATTATGAATACATGTATATGCGTGAATTGCTTTGGTGTTTTTTATCCATGCCAAAATTATGAATACATGTGCTTGTTAATTATTTGGCTTTGAACCACTACATTATTTCTATTTGTGTTTTGATTTATATGGTTTTGGAACAAAAAAAGAAATAGTCAAAAGTTAAGGTTTTCGGTTTTTATTGCATTATTAAGACAACCTTATTTTGGGTTATTTCGGAGTTTATAAAGCAATAAAAAAAATATAGTTTTGACATTTGACTATTGGAGAAATTTTAATTTTGAATATTGGTATGTTTATATATATTTTAAAATAACTTAATTAAAGCAATAAGTCACCAAAGTATTTTTTTTTTTTGTATAAATTATTTTGTTTTAAAATATAAAAGGTTGTGTGCATGTAATTTAAGTTATGTTAATATTGATCGGCCCAAATGAAGGTTAATAATATTACATGTGCAATTATGGTAATAAACATGTGACAATTATTCGATTTTACATGTGTGCAATAAATTGGCCCAAAAGAAGATTTATGGTTCGACATTTTCTTATTGTCTATGTTTGATTACTACACCAAGATATCACTTACAAGTTAATATTTTGTCCAAAGATGAAATATTAATGGAGTGTCCGATATCTAAAGATGAGGTTTTTCTTTATTCAAATTATTTTGGTTTAAATTTGAAGTCTTCGTGAGGTTATTTATGGTTTATGATTTATTCAACTATTATTATATTTGCCAACATATTGTATGTTGTTTTGGGATAAATATATATACATATATATACTATTATCTTTTAATTTGATTGAAAGATGAAATTAAAAGAGATATTTTGAAACAAATAAATTCATATTTTGGCTTTTAATTAAGAATGTCTAATATTTTAAACAAAATTAGTTGAAATAAAAGTCGCCAAAGTGACCTCTTTTGTGTAGATTAGTTTATTTGAAATATTAGGATGATTATATGTTTTTGTGATTCATGCGTTTATTAATTGACCCAAAGGTAATTTAATATTTGGCAGAATTTCAACGACATCTGTGGTGATAAATGTGTGACAATTATGAGGTATTTTATGTGAGCAATAAGTTAGTCCAAAGATTAATTAATTGTTTGACATAATTTATTGTCAATTTTTGATTGCTACAACAAGAGTATCGCCATCGTTAATATTCTTGTCCAAAGACTTGATATTAATGTTGTGTTTGGTATCTTGAGATGGGATTAGCCATTATCCTGAAATTTATGAATATTGATGTGAGCTTATTTTTATTTATTTTTGTTCTATATTCACTAATTCATATTCTCGCCACAATATCTGCTAATATAAATTCTATACCCATGCTTAATGGGACTAATTTCAATGAATGGAAAAGGCACTTATTTATAGTGCTTGGTTGTATGAACATAGACCTTAAACTAAGGGAAGAACTACTCGCACCTCTCACTGCGGAAAGCACCCCTATATTAAAAGGGATTTTGAGAGGTGAGATCGTTCAAATTGCAAAAGTCTAATGATCATGAGGCACAACATTTCAGAAGCCTTTAGGGGCATAGAATCTAAAAAGATTACTCAGGCCAAGGTTTCCTTAACAAAATTAAGAAATGTTTTGCTAAAAAAAATGATAAGGTTGAAATGACATCACTTCTGACTTTTTTGATGTCTATAAAGTTAAGGGTTAAGGAAATTCTAAGTGATCTAAGGGCTATGAGTTTTATGATCCCATAATAAGGAATATTTTTGGGACGGGAACTGCAACATTTTTTGAGGATGTTGAGTTTGGGGGAGAAATAAGGTTAGATACATTGCTTTTGAGGAGGAATTTGATTCTAACTCAGTTCCTACTATCACTTTTGATGATGTTTAGGTTCTTATACCTATCATTGATCAAGATGTGAATCCAGAACCTTTGCAAGACAATGTTGAACAACTCCCCATTCAAAATGAGATAATCGTTCCAAAAGAACAAACTCAACAACCTCAATAACAAGTCCCATTAAGGAGGTCCACAAGAGAAAGGAGAAATGTTATTCCAGATGATTGTGTTGTATTTTTCCAAGAACATGAGGATGATAATGGAATGATGGAAGATGATCTAATCAACTTTAATTAGGCCATGAAAAGTTTTAATTCTCAAAAGTGGATTGATGCCATGGAAGATGAGTATAAGTCTATGCGAGACAATAAAGTTTGAAAACTTGTCCTATTACCTGAAGGTGCAAAGCCAATTGGTTGTAAATGGATATTTAAAACCAAGAGGGGTGCAAATGGTAATGTGGAGAGATATAAAGCGCGTCTTGTAACTAAAGGATATACTCAGAAAGAATATGTTGATTTTACAGAGACTTTCTCTCTAGTTTCATTGAAAGACTCCTTTAGGATAATCATGGTGCTTGTTGTTCATTTTGATCTTGAGTTACATCAGATGGATATTAAGACTGTGTTTCTTAATGGCGACATTGAAGAAATAATTTATATGGTGCAACCAGAAAATTTTGAGTCGGAAGACTTAAAGAATATGGTTTGCAAATTGACAAAATTCATCTATGGAATCAAACAAGCTTCATGTCAATGGTACCATAAGTTTCATCAAATAAATGTTTCATTTGGTTTTGAGATGAATATTGTTGATTGTGTGTATCACAAATTCAATGGGAGTAAGTACATATTTCTGGTTTTATATGTTAATGACATACTGCTTGTTAATAAATAAGTATAGCCTAAATCAATACCTTAAGAATGATTTTGAAATTACAAAAATGCATTAGATTTTTTACATTTTAGCAGTGAAAAGTCTAATGTACATTCAGGTTTGTATACATTGGAATATTGTGTATACTATTGGGATGTTAGGCAGATATTTTAAGCAACCCTGATTTGGACCATTGGATAGCATCCAAGAGGGTTATAAGGTATTTTCAGAGAACAAAAAAATTACATGGTCACATATCGGAAGTCTAATCAGTTAGAGATCATCAGGTATATAGACTCCGATTTTGATGGAATATGGATATAAGATTTTTCACTAAGGTGCAAATTGTGAAAACAAATTGCAATCTTTTATTCCAATAGTAACAAGAGCACATCAAAGTAAAAACACATAGACTTTAAGTTCCTGGTTGTTAAAGTAAAAATTCAGAGTGGTTAGGTGCTTATAAAGCATATTAGGACAAACTCCATGATTGTGGATCCGCTTACTAAGGAATTACACCTAAGGTTTTATAAGAGCACACTGCTCATATGTGTGTAATGTCATTTAAAGGATATTTAGTTTTAGTGGGAGTTTGTATTTTTAAATGCTTTTATGTTATAGACACATTTTCAGTTATTTCAATTTTAAAGATATTAAGTTTATTTTCTGCAGAAATAAAATTTATTTGGTTTATTTACACTCTGATTTTGGTAAGGTTTGATCTCACTAAGGAGGACCAGTTGGAAATAGACATGTTTAGATCATATTGCATGTAATTTCCATGCTACACATCCATACTTGATCTATGTCATTTGGTTGTGTTAATATACGTGATCATGGATGGATTTAGTTACGATATATGTAACGAAAGTCGCCTTGGTTCTATGTTAACATAATTAATGGACGAGATTGTTTGGAATACCTTTTGGATATGATAGTAAAATTTTGAGCTCATAAGGTTATATAATGACATGTAATTATAAAGTAATTAGTATATATATGTGGTCCAAGTGGGAGATTGTTGGAAAATTTGAACATCACATATATAATAAGGATAATTACATGTTATTATTTACTATCATGATAGGTTAGCCCAAATTAAAAGTGATCTAATTTGGTTAGAATTTTATTGGGCTTTTAATTATTAAATAAAGTATGGGTCAAATATGTGTAGATACTCTTCTAATCAAATTCTGATTAATGATGGGCTAATTAGAATTTGATTAGAACTAATATACTAAGGTTATAAATACTAGGGTTATGGTCTCCAAATTATTCACAAGATGTCTTTTTTAATATCTCATCATTAGGAAAGAGAGAGCATATATTCTTTGAATTTCTTGTGTGCTAATTTGGAAGATCAAATTCCCAAGATTCGACAAAATTTCAAGAAATTCATGGATTCAGGTACGCTTCCGCATTTAATTTTATTCTTCATTTATTCTTATGATTTGACATGATAGATCCTGGTTTATTAAGTTTTATTTCAGATTTATTTTACAAATCTAACAATTAAAATATTGTTCATGTTCTATTTTGATCACTGAACT
Source organism: Gossypium rotundifolium (assembly GCA_025506655.1). Taxonomy (NCBI): domain Eukaryota; kingdom Viridiplantae; phylum Streptophyta; class Magnoliopsida; order Malvales; family Malvaceae; genus Gossypium; species Gossypium rotundifolium. The sequence goes on along the minus strand of CP106725.1, from coordinate 9,016,686 downwards.
TTTATTTTGGCCACTAAACTATATGAAATCAATTATTTTCGTCATCGAACATCAACAACCTTTTGAAATTTGATGGAAGTGTTGATATTGGTTTTTATTAGTCTAATATCAAATTTTGCCTTCTAATGTTTACATATTCTATCAAATCGATCCTAAATATAAAAAAATCAAGAAATTTAACACTCAATATTTACAAAATATTATTTTAATTCAAATTCTAAAAAAATCAATAAATTTAGTACTCTATCTTTACAAAATGATTTTTTTTCAATTTTTAAATTAAAAAACCGCCAAATCTAATGTAATAAATGTAAGAAATTATTACCAGTTTAAAAAATCGCATGGAGTCGGCTACATCACAGCCACAACTATCTAAAAACACTTAACCATAACAATACAAGAATTAATGAAAACCAAGTAAAATCTAAAGCAATCAATCTTATCAATCTATATTTTCACGACTTTTAATGTATACTAAAAATTCCTTTTTTCATATTTTTTTTCTACATTGGGTTTAAATTATTATTTCTCATTAAATAGATCTTCAAAAAAATTCTAGAAATATAGTTTTGTGTTTTTGAGAAATTGTGTACTTTTTTTTTTTTTTGTTATCTAGGTTCACATCAAATTTCATTCTCGTACACTACTCGTGGTTTATTTGTGATTCTATTTTCAGTTTCTTGTGCTTGAAAAAGGGTCCTAAAAAAGTTTCTTTTTTGGTGCTTGAAAATAAGATATTAATGATTTTTTAGTATCATTTCTAGTTGTGTATAAGGTAGTTAAAATTTGTGTGTTTAGAAAAGGTTGGGGAATCATTGGCATATGCTATATTTACTTTCACGGTCTTGCCTTGTTTGGGGTTAACCCAAAGTTAAAGCCTCATTTTAGACCTAAGAGATTAGTTAGTGGTGATGATAATTATTCATTTTAGACCTAAGATTTCTGAAAAATAATTAATATATTATATTTGTTTGTGTATAAGATATTTTTACTTTTTTCAAATTTCTAAAAATAAAATACAAGATTTTTGAAAAATAAAATTTGTCATTTTGTAAATGTTGAGAGCTACTTTTATTAAATTTTTAGAATTCGAACTAAAATGACAAATTTTGTAAATATTGAAGGCTAAATTTGTTAAATTTTTTTATATTTAGGATCAAAATGATAGAATATGTAAACATTATAGGGCTAAATTTGTTATTCGACCAATAAAAAACCAATGTCAATACTTCCATCAAGTTTCAAATGGTTGTTAACGTTTGGTGACAAAAAATATCTGATTTTTTATAGTTTAGTGACCAAAATATCTAATTTCAGGGCAATACATTAGTAACCATTTCTGTACTTTACCCTTAAAACTTTTAGTGTAACACCCCAAACCCGACCCATGCGTTTTGACCAGATCTGGCGTGTTATGGAACACATAACACTTTATCAGATTTTGAAAACACAAGTTAATTATTTAAAATTTGAATAAAGAAGTGACTTTTTGGAAATAAACCTCTTTGTATTATTATTACATATAAATAAACCTTGTCATGAATTCATAAGTTGCATGACATTGAGAACTACTTAGTTGAATAAAACTAGGGGCCTTATTACATAAATATTCCCAAATAAAATAAAATAAAATTTAATGAAATCCCAAAAATAATTTGTAGAAATAAAACTTGATGGCCCCTCGAGTCCGTCTCGGCTCCCATGTACACGATCTCTCGCTCATCCGGAAGAGTAGAGAAAAGGAAAGCGTGAGTCACCAAGACTCGGTGTATAAATCTCAAAACACACGACAACCCGAGCCCATTAAACACATTATGGGCCCCGCCCATACATGAAGGTAACAATCATAATCACATGGTAAATGATGAATAATGAATAACCCAACCCATCCTAGGTTTCCATCCTCTACACACCAACTCGTACCAACCATTACACCTTGGAGATTTCTACAATTAACCCTCCATCCGCTACACACCAAAACGACAATTTGACTGCCTATTGCTATTAATTAGGAATCATTGAATGTGGCATAGCCACCGATCACTATGTGACCTAACATTTGTATATATGGGATTTCCACCACCGATCACCAAGTGACCTATCATGCACTTCCCTTCAATATCATATTCCCACCTCATGCATACACATAAAGAAAACATCATGCGTCTTATATATTTTCCGATACACATAGGGAGTTCTATGTTTACGTGCACAGCATCCTTGCCTAACCCTTTTAGGGTTCCATTCATTGTCTAAACAACCTCATTCCGACTTTTAAGCCCATCATATATATATAGTCATACATACAGTTTATTAGTGTGTTAGAGATCTACACACGATTCTCGATAAGACGATGCTTTCTATGTCGACGCTATCCTTAGTCGACACTCATCGCTATCTGCCTAAGGTATTGTTCGAAGCGGTCCACAACCAAGTGGCCAATCTCGAATGGCGAATCTTGCTCTTTTCTTAAACTTAGGTATTTTCTCCTTTGCACGATCCATATTTAATTCCATCACAAGTCCTTATCGAACTACTATCACAATATTTAATCGTTAATTCTCATTATAACCTTAAGATCTTGCATATAATGATCAAATCTAATAGAAATCTAGGGAAATCTTCTTACCTTAAAAATCCCGAAAGTGGAGACTAGCTATTTTCGGCTTTTAGATCTAATTGACAAAGCTTCCTTCAAATTCCGAATTGCCACCCAACATAGAATCATTAAACTGTTAATTTTTTGGCTTTTGCCTTTTAAGAACCGAAATAGAATATGAGATCTAATAGAAATCGGCACTTACCTTAGTGTAGGGAATTCGGCTAACACTTGGAAAGGAGATTCGATAATGCCAAAGGAAAGTTTTAAATGCCGAAAAAATAGAACTAATTCTCAAATAGGATGAATAAAAGAAAAGACTATAGAAGCTTTGGCTTTTTAGAGAAATCGGCACAAGAAGGAAAAAGTGGAGAAGAGTTTCGGCTTTTGAAGAAATTGGAGAAAAGAAATTGGAGAGGGAGAGGCTAAGGAATTTCGGCACAATGGGAGAAGAAATTAAGGTTTTCAATGTCAGAATCAAAGAGCTATCCCCCCTATTTATAGATATTTCGAAACCTCATGTATAAACCGAAAACGCCCTTCCTAATTAATTAAAATTCAAGCTAAATGAGAGGAAAAATTCGACACCCCCTTTGCCATGCAGTAGCCGATTTCTACACTCCTCTAGGTGATTGATTTTCGGCCATCACCTCTCTTGTAGATACACTCCTCAATTTTCTCCTTTTTATCTACTATTTTATCAATTATAAAATCCATTTAAATCTTCCTATTTTTGAGCCTTGTAGCCATCCACCTCATCAAATCTTAATGCCTAAATTTAACTCACTTAAATTAAAAGATTTGGGCTTTATTAAACTTAAATTTTGGGCCCCTAACTCCTTGTGTGTGGCTTCACTCCTTGCTTCATTTTAGGTGCTGAAAATGGGCCCAAAAACATGGGCTCCTTGCGGCCAAAACTTGGGCCTCTTTTATTGTTAATGACGCCACCTTAAAATAATTCAATCAAGGCCTTTGCCTAATCCTAAGCCTAATTTTGAACCCCTATCAATTAAATTAACAAATTAAACATATCCCCACACTAAATACATAGGCCCATAAATTTAGGATGTTACAGTTCTACCCCCTTAAAAAAATTTCGTCCTCGAAATTTCCAATTAACTAGTAATCAAACTACCTAAGTCTCACTACTATGCTTTCGCTGCGCACTCTTATTCTAAAGCCAAAATAAACACTTAGTATACTATGGTAGGGTACGCACCGATATTCATATCTAGAGCATCCTCGTCCCCTTGTACTCATTCTACCGCTTCACGTTTATCTGATTAGAATTTTTATGAATTAATAGTTTTCTTCCACTGATTAACCACGAACAGTCTTATGGATAATAGTTTTAAAAGTAGTTCTTTCAAATTCATACTCACAATACAGTCTCAAGTTCATATCCTCTAGGAAACACATACATTCAATCATCAACATCCATGAACTTACATTCATCACAGAAACGTGTTGTTGTTGTGGTTGTTGTTGTTTTACTACCCATGGGTATTTTTGTAATTTTATCATACAAGGGTATTTTCGTAATTTTTCAAAATAAGGTTCCTTGGTGATTTTGTAAAATAAGGGTATTTTAGTAATTTTGCAATCTGGGGGTATTTCGGTAATTTTGAGATTTAGGGGTATTTTAGTAATTTTAATATTCAGGGGTAATTCGGTAATTTTGCAAACTAGGGGTAATTCAATAATTTCGCAAACCAGGGGTATTTTGAAAAAAAGAATCTAGTTATTCTTGTAAACATACGGTTTTTGGGTAAATTTTCAAAACATAGGCATTTTACAAATTCACTGTTGGTTGGAAATTTTCACAAATTACGTGTATTTCTTTGGAAATTTACAAAACTTAGGGGTTTTTGTTTACAAAATAGGGTAGCTGGTCCCTTTCGGGTTTTAATTATAGGTTTGGCCCATCAACAAGTCCTCATAATTAGAATGAACAGCCACTACGCGCCAGGTAAGATTCTAGAAAATAGGAGGTGAGTCACTAGGACTGCTTAAATACCAAGCTCTTCCTGGATCCAATCCTAAACATGCGTATACCCGTTGCCACACCCTAGTCTTGCGACTCATTCGTGGGTTTTGTTTAGTGAGATTAAATCTTATGAAATTTAAGGAGTTGTTTCAGCTAAGCCTAGAGTCCATCAAGTTCTAAATCTAATTAGTCTACGTCCCATAAAGCCCATCAAGCCCACATAGATATATAACACACAGAGAGTTCAGAATACTTACCTGCGTGGATCGGGTGCCGGTAGACTCGAAAGCCATAACCTCAAACCAGACTTTTTTTCTAATTTTTTTTCAAAACACCTCTAGGCCCATTTCACAGCCCGAGTTTTGAATTGGGCTCTGATACCAAAATGTAACACACCAAACCCGGCCCATGCGTTTCGACCAGATATGGCGTGTTATGGAACACATAACACTTTATCATATTTTGAAAACACAAGTTAATTATTTAAAATTTGAATAAAGAAGTGATTTTTTGGAAATAAACCTCTTTGTATTAATATTACGTATAAATAAACCTTATCATGAATTCCTAAGTTGCATGACATTAAGAACTACTTAGTTGAATAAAACTAGGGGCCTTATTACATAAATATTCCCAAATAAAATAAAATAAAATTTAATGAAATCCCAAAAATAATTTGTAGAAATAAAACTTGATGGCCCTCGAGTCCGTCTCTGGCTCCCATGTCCACGATCTCCGCTCATACGGAAGAGTAGAGAAAAGAAAAGTGTGAGTCACCAAGACTCAGTGTATAAATCTCAAAACACACGACGACCCGAGCCCACAAACACATTATGGGCCCTGGCCCATACATAAACGTAACAATCATAATCACATGGTAAATGATGAATAATGAATAACCCAACCCATCTTAGGTTTCCATCTTCTACACACCAACCCGTACCAACCATCACACCTTGAGGATTTCTACAATCAACCCTCCATCCGCTATACACCAAAACGACAGCCGTACTGCCTATTCCTATTAATTAGGAATTATTTAATGTGGCATAGCCACCGATCACTATGTGACCTAACATTTGTATATGTGACCTAACATTTGTATATGCGCGCTTTCATCGAATGGTCATTTTCCCAACTGTACAAATCCAAAGTGCCAACAGTAAAATTTTTAAATATCCCAACGATTATTTTATTTTCATTTAAATACCAAGCCATTTTTCATTCTTTTCACCCAAATCCAACTATTCCTATTCTCTCAATTTTCTCAAGATTTGTTCGAAAATTTCCAATACATTTGTATAAAAATATTATAGTTTTATTTTATTATTTCGATTAAATTTTCACGAATGGCAAGTTCTCTTATTTGTTTCGACAACAAGTACATTTCTGCCGCTCAATCGGTAATAGTAAGGAAAATTTTTAAATTTTGTTATTTACATCAATGCATTGGTGGAAAGATAGGGACCTGAGACACACATTTCATCTTCCATGCGGTGAGTGTACAATCGCACTCGAGGACGTAACTTTACAAGTGAGTTTACCGATGGATGGGCCAGTCGTTATAAGGGTAGTGCTCATTCCCGATAAAGAGGACATTTACAAGACATTTTTGGGGAAAGTGTCGAACTAGTTTTAAGGTGGCTAGATAGAGGTAAGGTGGTTGGAAAATAATTTCAAAGACTTTCTTTCGAACGTGACTGATGTAGTCAAAGAACAGTATGCCCGAGCATTCATCTTGAGGTTAATCGGAGGCATTCTAATGCTTAATAAATCTCAAAATTTGATACACATAAGGTGGCTACTACACCTAGTCGACTTCAAAGAATACGATCAACTGAGTTGGGGATCAGCCGTGTTGGCCACATTGTACAGGGATATATGTTGGGTGACGGAACCATATAAGATGTCAATCAGTGGTTACCTGCTCTTGCTGCAGTCATTGATGTGGTGGTGGGTACCATTTCTACGTCTCCGAGTAAAAGACCCTTATACATTTCCATTGGTGACAATGTAAAATTCATTTGATAATAATATATATTTACCATAGTAAATGTTGTTTATTTGCTATATATTTGAATTAACATATTGTTTGAGTAGGTTGAACCATGGGCCAAGTTATGTAGGACTACTAGAGAAGCTCAAAGATATTCAATTGTTGTTAGATCAACGCTCGAAAGCCGATGTTAGTTATTGAATTTTTCAAACCTATAATAGTTACACAATGATTTGGAATTTAAAATTTTGTAACTAACAAAATTTATAATTGTGCATTATAGTTTGAATGGATGTCACACACCAATCTAAATATCATAGAATGCATCCCGCCCTAATTTTTGGCCATTCGAAGTATGTGGGACGCGAATGTGTCATTGATAGTTTATGCGACGGTGGAGATGCACAAATCTGATTGAGTGATGTGAGAGTTTAGGTGCAGGCAAAAAATTTTGCCAGCAGTGCAAGACATCGAAACATTGCGCAAGCTTGATTTGCAGGGGGAAACAGACAAAAATTGGCGAGAATTCCACAAGGAGTATATCGAAATTTCAAATCGTAAGATGGATTTGATACCTATTCACGAATCTTTTTCACACCAGACATGACGACCTCTATCAAGTACATGCCTTGGTTCAGACTCGTTGATAAGCCATATCTACTATCGGTGGAGGCGAGTAGGCAAATTCGTCCGAAGAGGCCACGACAACTGTCCTAGCATCGTAGGTCTAGAGCAGGTACCGTGACGGGTTCGTCATCAGCTCTAACACAAAAAGGGGCACCAATGTCTGCACCACATCCTGATCAATTCCCTTATTATATTCATGTTCCTTTCACTAACCTTATTTATTTTTCAGAAGCACCAAATTATGCACCACACTATGCACCATCTCAACATCCTGCATCTAGACCTCCTATAGGTGTGTATTTCGCGACACCTCTGCACAAACATATTACACACGATGCCGACACCAATGTTTACATCAATTCTAATGTATCTTCCAACAACAATGATTCCGGATATTATACACAACTGGGATTGACGACATCGTACGGTTATTCATCGATAGTGTCACAAACACCCACTGCGTCATTGTTTTATCAATGTGGCTCATCGTTACAACCACCTTCGTGTAGAATGGAGGACACACGTTGGGAGGCTAGGATGACACTGTACTCAACCATGAAAAAAGGAAATTGAGATGAAAATAAAGACTGGGGTGGAGATGAAGATGAAGACGAGGGTCGAGATAAAGATGAATACGGGGGTCGAGGTGAAGATAAAGACGATGACCATGACCAAGAGGAAAAGCTAACACCCTAAGTTTTACATAGAAATTTTACCGGCAACCGTCAGCCACCGCCATGTGGAACACATTTGACCCGATGACGTCAATGATATACTTTTCATTTACTTTTTGTGATGTAAATATAATTGATATCAATAAAATATGATCAATTTTTTTATAGTTGTGTTGCAACTCATTATTGTCTTTGTTAAATTTTAATCTATATTATACAAAATTTTCCATATATAATATTTGATATGAAACATGTAATGGCCCGAAAGTTAACGGTGTTGGAAAACATGATTTCATGACCTCATTTCTGTAAACCAAATACGAATACTTTTATTAAATATTTACGGAGTTATATAGTTGACGAATTGAATTTTGGATAGATAATTTTGTTAAATTAGTGATTAATTAAGGTATAGGGAATAAATTGAAATAATGGTAAAATTTCAATCGCTAGAGAAATTTTAATTGGAACATAAAGTAGGGCTTAAAGTGTAATTTTTCCACTATATTAATGTTAGTAGATAGTGGTAAATACAAATGAAATACAAAAAAAAAAGAATAAAGAAATGTTGTACAAAAAAAAAAGAAGAAACATTGTAATCAATTTCTATAGAAAAAATATGTTAGCGACGTTGAATCCTCAATGCATCCCTCAAATGCTGACATGTTGCATTCGTATGCCCTGTGTTCCTACAATAGCCGCATAACCTCTATTGATTGTCCATTTCCCGAACATCCATATTGGTGCGTATTTGAGTAGAATTTGGACGACCTTTTTGGAGGCGATTCAAGTTGATATTTGGTGCCAACTCGAATGGGGCATTTGACACTGGAGGCAATATTCTCTCATTTGGGATGGGTGGGAATTCATATCTTCATATGTTGTACATGCCTTCCAGTCTGTACACATCATTAATATAAGATGTATACTATATTCGTGCATTCACACATGCTAGAATTGTATGTGCGCATGAGAATCGAAGTGCCTGGAATCTCCCATAATTGCAGGTCTCTTCTAGCAGGTAAACACGGTATGCTGGCCCTAACATGTCTTGGTCGGGTCTAGTGTACTCTGTGACTTGAAATCTCAGGTTTGGACACGAGTGACACATTACATACATAGTGTTTGCTCTCTATGCATTTCGTCTAATTTCTTTCATGACATCTTTGTACCAACCGTAATCATCCACTATCTGTCCAGCATATGCCTTAGCCCACTTTGGAAATAAGGCTACCAAGCGGAAGTGTGTTTCTTTGAAAACTGAGGTTATCGGCAAATGACATGACCCCTTCAATACGAAATTGATGCATTCCGCTAGTTTCGTTGTCATGTTCACTTATCGTAGACCTCTATCATACGATTTTGACCACTATTCAAAGTGTATGTTAGCGAGGTATGCCACATTGTAGCTGTTGATGACGTGCAGGTTATCCAACATTTTATGGAAACGATGATGGACGAGTTCGTATCCTGTCGAGAAAAGTATACCCATTAATGCAAACAATGAACACAATATGGTATGGCATGATTGTGAAAATAGTGGCCTAACCTAACGAACCTTAACCCTAAAAAAATCGATGGTCGAGGAGAGAAAGTGTGAAAGCGCGTCCATTTGGGCACACTTTCACACACCCTCTCCAAAATCGGTATATTTTCCTAAATCTTAAAAAAAAAAAAACGGCCTATTTGGCCAATTAAAAAAATCGACATATTTAGCCTATTTAGTCAAAGAAAAAAAATGAAGCTTTTGAAAAATACATAGTTTTGAACTAACATACATCTCTCTATCATTTTTTTCTCCTCTTATCATTTCAATTTGGAATGATTATTTTTTATGTATTAGAAATAGAAATCACTATCTCTTTTTTTTTTTTTTTTTCATTCACTTTTCTTCCTTATCAAGTACACTTAAACTTTGCCGATTGAGTTTTAACTCGATTGATATGGACGTTGTTGCCAATACAGGAGGATGTTGGTTTGAGTGCGTTAAAACACATTATCCTCCTATTTATGGATTAGGAATGGACTATGAGTAATTTTAGGCTTTGTATCAAAAAGGAAAATTATAATCAGAACTAATAATGAGATTATTTAAAAAAAAACAAACACTTGAACTTTATTTTCTTTCTACTTTCTCTTTTCATCTTTCAACTTTTCACTAAAAAAACACACCCTTAATTCATAGGTGACAACGAACTTGTTGAAATTGACCAAAACTCCCTAAAACCATGTTTATAAAAGTGAAGCAGTCTTACCATTTACCCAAAATTTCTAGAACTAAGATTTGTTTGACATTGTGAGTGGCATATGAAGAGTTGTTTGAGATCATTTCTATATTGAGTCCACTATCATCTCTTTTATTATTCTTAAACTAAATTGTCATTTTATATTGTATTTGGTCGATCAAAGTTAGATTTACTGATTTTTATTATTAGTTTCAACCTATACACAACTCTCCCCGTCATCAATTACATCAATAATTCTTTCATCTCCATCACCACTGACGTACGCTTTTTTTTTATAATTAAAAAGTTAAATCTTCCAGTAGCTCACATTCTGACTAGTCTAACTTCCACCATGCATTAACCCCCAATTTTAAATTTACTAAATCAATTTAATTCGATTAGTATGAATATTGTTGTTAATATGAGAGGATATAGGTTCGAGTGCGCTGAAACATATTATCCTCATATTTATGAGTTGAGAATATGTTATGAATAATTATAGACATTATATTGTGTCAGAAATATTCAATTTCAGTTTTTTTTATTGGAATAATATTTTTTAAATTAATTTATAAAATAAATAGTTTTAGATTATTCTTCTTTTAAAGTATGTGTTTTTCAGAAGGTATTTGATATCTCTTGGGTGTTAATTCTCCGCGTACTGCATGTTTTTTAATCATTCAAACATTAAAAATTAAATACAATAGTTGGACCACCACACTTATAGATGTCGAGTTTTTATTGGCTTTAATTCGAGACAATAAATTCTCAAATCAATTATAATAACCCAACTTTGACACTTTGTTATTGGTGTCCAAGTTAGTCAATATACATTAATCTAGAAATTTATTAATCGTAGGCCCAATTATTATTTTTTTAATTTTCAGACAAAATCCAAAACCCTCCCTTAAGAAAGCTTATATTCTTTAGTTTCCTATTCCTAGATATAGAATTCTCTTACTTTAATCCAATATTAAAATGATTGGATTGAGGTTTCATCGTGAATACATAGCTCATGTTAAAATTACTCAAGTTCTAAGTGAAAATTTAAAAAAAATCAATTTAGTGAAAAAAGTACATTGATTTGATATTGCAAGTGTAAAAAAAAAAAAAAAATAAATAGAAAGTTAAAATGATTTTTTTAAATTAGAAAGATTTTTATAAAAAATCCTAAAGTTATTAATTAATTTATACAATATTAAGTGCATGATATTAAAATCTTGTCTTCAAAATTGCATTCTTGGGTTTATAAGCTTCATGTACATTCTTCAATTGGCTATAACTCTGGTATGATCAGTCAACTGTCCACCATTGATACTTCCAGCTACTGATTTCATAACACAAAATCATTCAGGGTTTCAAGTGGTTGATTTGTTTGTGACTTTCAGTCCTGTTTTCCTTTTTTGACTTTTGACTTTTGTCTTTTAGTAACTTTTTATGTATGGTTGTTGTTTTTTAATAAAATGACATGAAAAATGAGTATTACGCCTACCAATCAACCAAACAAACAAAATCCGTTGCCATTGGGACTAAATTGAGCAATTCAATAAAGTAGAAATGTTATTTTTGAATAAGGATAGATTTGTATAATTATAACTTAAGTTAGTATTACATCGTTTTTCTTTTATATTTAATTATTACACTTTAACAAAATATAACTCTACTTATAAACTTTTTAGAAAGTATTCACAAATAATTTAAGAAATAAATATCTTTATAATTTATGTGATCAAGTTGTATTGGTTGAATCTAAAACATTGATTAACGCGTTGGAGGCACATCAAGGGACCACCGATCGCCTTTGACATCCCACTATCTCTTTTCTTATCTTTGCCGGCCCACATCATCTTTTAATGGTGTCCTTTACTTTCATACTATCAACACAAGTTTATAAGTTTGTTTTTTTGCATAAAAAATAAATTTCTTTATAATTTACATAATTAAGTTGTCAGATTGACTGAACCTAAAACATTGACTAAGACGTTGGAGGCGCCTCAAAGGACCACTTTCCACGTCTCACAACCTCTCATCTTATCTTTGGAGGCTCACATCATACTTTAATGGCATCCTTCACCGCCAAGCTATCAACACAAGTTTATAAGCTTCTTTTCTTGCATACAAGATATTTTAATATTTTCTATGTCTATTTTACGGTCCATACTTAGAGTTCATAGCTATCTCTTCTAATAATATCATCTTCAATATTCAAACTTATATTTTTTCTTTTAGAATGCAATGTATTTTACCATAACACCTAACTATTTATCGGTTTTTGCATACCAATATATTCATACCTAAAAATCTATTGAAATGTTTGTGAAGTTTTGTGTATTCGACGTAAATGATGATTTGTGGGCATGGGATATATGCTACTGAGGGGATGACTGATAGACAACCACCATAAGTTGTTTATATTTGTAAACTATAGCATATAATTATTGCTAGAGTTTGCTGATATGATAATATTGCTTGCAGGCATAGGGTGATGATAGGAGGACACATTAATGGTCAATGCTGAATTCTTAGTTGTGGACCAACCTTCGACATACAACGTCCTATTTGGGGGACTATAGGTGGAAAAGGATAAGTTAATTTTGGCCACCTTTAGTGTAATTGTCAAGTTCCCTTCGAGAAACTGGTTTTATAAAAGAAAATCAATCGACAACTAAACATTATCATATCTTATCATTACAGCTAACATGGTAGAAAAATTTCTCGAAAAATAATAATGTTAGAAAATGTAAATTAATCAAAATAGACATGGAGGCATGAGACATTATCTTTACGGCTTTTTATGTTTTTAATAGTGAAAATAACAAATAGATATATCTTCTTATGAGATACCTTTGATATGATTGCATATTTTAATTAGATATATAATTTTCGGTGATAACGTAATACAAATTTTAGACTAAAAATAATTATTATAATTAATTAAAAATTCATAAAATAAAAAATAAATTAAACCGGTTCAACATGTTTAACTACTAATTTTTGTCATAGTTTTCAATTTTTATTGATTTCAAGCAATTTCCGATTCAACCAGTTTAACCACTTTATTAGAACTAATATACCAATTGGTTCTTTGTCCATTCTGTTCGACCAATCAATCCAGTCTTATTTGAAGAACACTGGTCACATTATTAAATATGAAAATTATGCATAAAATTTAATTTAAGGTGCATTTTAATACATGTATTTTGATTTTGGGTAATTGTACATATTAAATTTTAATTTTGGTTTAAATATATTTATAAATTTTTTATTTTTATTAAATTTTACATATTTAAAAAAATGAATGCATCAATTTATTTTATATTATATAAATAATAACATTTGTGTATGTAATAGGAAAACCCAAAATGGTGTTATATCAATAATAACACTAATGGCTAGTGAAAATCAAATTAAATTGTCATATATAAAATTATACAAAAATAAAAGTTTATATATAACATTACATATTGAATCAAAATTCATGTATAATTTTGAGATTTATCCTAATAAATATCAAACCAAATATTTGTCCATAAAATGAAAAATTTTCATTTAGGCCGCTTGTTAAAATTTTTAAAATTTAAATTAGTAAAAGTAAAATTATACTTTGACCCTCTTAAAATGATAAAAAATTGATTTAATCTTTTAAAATTATAAAGATATAGACTATTAAAATGATAAAATTATATTTTTACTATTATAAAATTATAATTTAATTTTGAACCCTAAAGTTTTTCTGACTTCTCCCTGTCCAAGCTTGAATTTAGGTTAGCCAAATTCGTTTTACTATTTACTCATTCATAAAATAAAAATATGCTTTAAATTTAAATTATAATTTTTTATCATAGAAATGGAATTTGGGCTTGGCTGGGTTGATCCAAGATAAAAAATCCTTATCGGGCCATAGACAAGTTCAGATAAACTATATGGGATGGATTGGGCACAACCAACAGCAAAGAGTTGCCAAGGGGAAACGCACCCACTGTCAAGCATGGAGTATCCGGGAGGTCCACATCGAGCCCAAGTAGATGGACAAGTTTTTGTTTCCAAAACCTATAAATTTTATTTAATTATAAATGTATTTTTAATATTAAATTTGGGCTATTACAATTTTATGATGGAGTCTGGTTGAAGCCATTTTGAATTTTAATAATTTCATATTATCTTGAATTATATTTATATAAAATTAACATTTGCTTTTTTTTTTTTAGCCGAACAAATATTAATCTTTTCTCCGAAAGAATCCACCGAAAAGGGAAGGAATTCCAATGCTGTAAAGTTACATAATGTCTATTTTTCATTGGTAAAAGGGTATATTTCCATGGGTTTGCCTTGGTATCGTGTTCATATTGTCGTATTGAATGATCCGGTCGCTTGCTTTCTGTTTATATAATGCATACGGCTCTGGTTGCTGGTTGGGCTGATTCAATGGATCTATATAAATTAGACGTTTTTATCCCTCCAATTCCGTTCTTGATCCAATGTGGAGACAAGGTATGTTTGTTTTACCCTTCATGACTTGTTTAGGAATAACCAATTCATGGGGCGGTTGGGTTATTATAGGGAACTATAACAAATCCGGGTATTTGGAGTGATGAAGGTATGGCCGGAGCACATATTGTGTTTTCTGGCTTGTGTTTCTTGGCAACTATCTGGCATTGGGTATATTAGGATCTAGAAATTTTTTGTGATGAGCGCACATGAAAACCTTCTTTGGATTTGCCCAAGATTTTTGGAATTCATTATTTCTCTCAAGAGTGGCTTGCTTTGGCTTTGGTACATTTCATGTAACAGGATTGTATGGTCCTGGAATATGGGTGTCGGACCCTTATAACTAACTGGCAAGGTCCAACCTGTAAATCCGGCGTCTCTTTTTGTTCCGGGATGAATAGCCTCTCATCATATTGCACCAGGGACATTAGGCATATTAGCGGGTTTATTCCATCTTAGTGTTTGCCCGCCCCAATGTTTATACAAAGGATTATGTATGGGAAACATTAAAATCGTCCTTTCTAGTAGTATAGCTATTGTCTTTTTTGCAGCTTTTGTTGTTGCCGGAACTATGTAGTATAAGATTGAAGGTGGTTCACATGATAGTGCTAAGTCATTGATTGTGTAAAAGGACAGGAAAGAATATTCTTAGAGAAAAAGAATCCGATCTCTTAATATCTATGTAGAGAGATTATAAAAAGAGGATGCACGGTAAAGACAATGTCATGGAAACCTTCAATATTGTGCATCTAGATGTGTTAAGTTGCAGGCCTGACCTTGGGGGTTGTCTGGAGGTGCAGCAGCCTAAGGCCCATGATTGAAACGGGTTTAATTTTTTTTTTAACTTTTAAAAGTAAAAAAAATTACTAACTTTTTAGGAGACCCAAATTGTTTTTTTTTTTTAGCTTTTAAGGGTCCTAAAAATTTTTTTCTCCAACTTTTAAAAAATATAAAATTCTATTTTATTATTTTACCTAAAGCCTCAAAAATATAAAAAACAGGTCTAATAAACTACTACACATGATTGCACTTTTATCTTAAGAGTTGGTGTTGGAGTCTTGGGACATGACATGATTTGACATGAGGCTCACTTGGATAGATCTCTTTATGATTTTGCAAATAGTCACTTTGTTTAACTTTTTTCCTTTTGTTTGGGTGGTTATTTAGTGATACACTTTTGGGCGAGGGAAAATTTTCTTAGTGTTTGTAAACTATATGTAGATAAAATGCTAAGTTAAGTTTTAGGTAATAAATCTAATTGAGGAAATAGCAAATATAAGAGTTCAAATTGGATAATGTTAATTGAACTACGTCATCTTACATTAACAATAATGTCTATACTAATTGAACTAAGACTAAATCAATCTTTTGATTTTGAAATCAACTTGAATTAGATAAGAAACTAATTTTTAAATGGATGGGTTTTATATTCATACTTTTGGGTTTTGGAAGTTGATACGTTGTTGAGCTTTAATCTTTCTACTTGTTTAGCCTTTGAAAAGTTGTATAGACCCTTTACATTAGAGATTCCCTATTTTCTCACCATGTCACCATGCCTTTTTTGCAATCTTTATATATAGAGGGAAAAAGTGAAAGACGAAAGAAAAGAGGGCCCATTTTCCACCTCATTGGTGATTCCATTCCCTTGTTGATGCCAACTCTGATGAAAAGTGAGATTTCAATCCCATAATTAATTAAGCTTGTATTTAAGGTCATTTTGGAAGTTGGAGCCAAATCATCAACAATTGAACATGATTATCACTTATCTCTCAATCCTTGGCTTAATCTTGCCGTCATCTCTTGTAGATTACTTTTTCATATCATATAATTATTCCTATAGGATTTGATTTTGTAAAGAAATATATGTAGACCATATAGGATTTTATTCCTATAGGATTTCATTGCATCCATTATTCTATAATCTATATCTATTAATAATTAAAAAAAGAAAAACACTGTAGATGTTTGAGTTTTAGCCATTAACACATGGCCTTTTTTTTTCCTACTAGGGTGAGAGAAGAAAGAATGCAACATATCAGATTGCGAATTGTTAGAGTTGTGTGACCCAAATTCTAAGAGTTTGCTTGCAAGTCAAGTTAAACAAAATATATTTTCTTTCTAGAAGATTTAGTATTTATTAGTATGATGTATTTAGCATTTATTAGCATAATTTGTTTGACTTGACTATTTAGCCTATAAATAGGCTCTTTCACAACCTTAGAAAAAAAAAACACCCATTAGAGATTAGAACTCATAACACATTTAGAGAATTTTGTGTTTACGTTTGAGGTTCTTTATTTTGGTTTTCGGATTTAGTTTTTATCTCCATCTTTTTGTACTCTTCATTCTATTGCCATTATAGTAAAATTATCTTGCCCGTGGTTTTTATCCTCTTTGGAGGAGTTTTTCCACGTTAAATTTGTGTGTTCAATTTCTCAATTTCTTACGCTATTTGTTTTACTTGTTGCTTAATCGGGTCAATTCTAACAAGTGGTATCGAGCTAGTTCAATTATAGATCGCCCGTTCGGAGATGGCAAGCAACAAGGTTTGAAATTGAGAAGTTCGATGGTGAGACAAATTTCAATGTGGCAAGTTCGGATGATGGCAATTCTAGTTCAATCAGTTTGAAAAGGTTGTTATCGAAAAAGCACGAAAATATAAATAAAAGCAGAATGGGAAGAGCTTGATGAAAAGGCCTTGTCTCGCAATCCGGTTGTGCCTCATGAATACGGTATTGCGGGAGGTATTGATGGAGAAGACCTCATCGCCTTGTGGAAAAGGTTAGAAACTCTTTATGCGACTAAGTCTCTGGCTAACCGTTTAGTGTTGAAACAACGTCTATTTACGTTTCGCATGAACGAAGGTGAGCTTCTTAGAGATCACATCAGTCAATTCATTACTCTTTTAAATGATTTAAATAATGTTGAGGTTCATATTGACGATGAAGATCGGGCTATGCTATTATTGTGCTCTTTACCCCTTCATACAAGTCTTTCGGGAGACCACGATTTATGGCGAGACAAACTCTCGTTCAAGATGTGAAGGGTAATTTGTTGAGTAGAGACAAACTCGACAATGAGCTTTATTTGGATAGCAAGGCGGATAGGCAAGCTTAGCTTTGATAGCATCAAAGAAACGAGAGAAAAGGTGTCGCTATTGTAAAAAGTTAGGTCACGCCAAAGCGATTGTTATAAAGCTGCGAAATAAAAGAGAAACTTGAGAGTAACGAGGAAGATGTAGCTAGTGCTAATTTGGTCGATGAAAGCGGTGATGATTTCTTGTTAGTGTCAATGAGCGATAACTCCAAGCTCACGTCCAGTGGATCCTAGATTCGGGATGTTCTTTCCACATGTGTCCCATTAGAGAATGGTTCTCCACATACGATTCGATTGAAGGTGGAGTTGTGCGCATGGGAAGCGATTCATCTAGTAAGGTAATTGGTATTGGTATTGTTAAAATTAGGATACATGATGGGACGATTAGGACACTCTCAGATGTTAGGTATGTACCTGATTTACGAAAGAATCTCATCTCATTGAGTAGTTTAGACTTGAAAGGATGCAGAATCAACATCGAGTCGAGCGGCATTAAAGTATCTCGTGGAGCTCTCGTTCTGTTAAAAGGTAAAAGAACCGGCAGTCTTTATATTCTGGAAGGTTCTACAGTGACCGGTGAAATCGGATGTCCCTCGTCCGTTACAGAGTCGAAGTCAACTCGTTTGGAGCGGAGGCAACTTGGTCATAGGAGGGAAAAATGTATGACCGTTTTGTTGAAGAGAAGTTCTCTTTTGGATGCGAGTTTTGAAAAGTTAGAACCTTGTGTTCATGAAAATCGGACCGGGTTAATTTTGATTTGGCGGATCCACAAGTCGAAAGCTAGAAGTCTTCCGACTTCTAAGCCTGATTCGACTCGATTAATTCTGCATAGTTCAAGATAGGCCCATAGCGGGCTTTGGCAAAGATGGCGTTGTAAGAATTCGTGTCAAGGTGGAGATTGTTAGAGTTGTGTGACCCAAATTCTAAGAGTTTGCTTGCAAGTCAAGTTAAACAAAATATATTTTCTTTCTAGAAGATTTAGTATTTATTAGTATGATGTATTTAGCATTTATTAGTATAATTTGTTTGACTTGACTATTTAGCCTATAAATAGGCTCTTTCACAACCTTAGAAAAAAAACACTCATTAGAGATTAGAACTCATAACACATTTAGAGAATTTTGTGTTTACGTTTGAGGGTTCTTTATTTTCGGGTTTTCGGGGTTTAGTTTTTTATCTCCATCTTTTTTGTACTCTTCATTCTATTGCCATTATAGTAAATTATCTTTGCCGTGGTTTTTATCCTCTTTGGAGGAGTTTTTCACGTTAAATTTGTGTGTTCAATTTCTCAATTTCTTCCGCTATTTGTTTTACTTGTTGCTTAATCGGGTCAATTCCTAACACGAACAAATACAGATTTTATCTCTAATCTTCTTTTTGGTTCAAATCTTCAACTTTTTTCATAAAAATAAAAATATAGATAATGACATTGCGATTCAAGTTGCCTAAGATGATGTAGAAGCTGAGCAAAATTATTAAGTTGGGGGTGTGGCCTTTTCCATGATGTATTGCGATGGACATAAACGTGGCATCCCGTTGTCTACGTGTTGCGGAGAGGATGATGAAATTGAAGATGCATACCACCTATTTTGGGAATGTCGTCATGTGCAGGTTGCTTTCACCTCCCCTTTATTTTTGTGGATTAAAGTTTCTTGACTGCAATGATATTATCAATAATTTGGTGATGCTTTCAAAAACGAAGATGAGCTTACGGGCGGCATTGTTCGATGATGGATTGCCATGATGGGTGTATTTAATTAATTACAAGCATAATTTGTAGTGTTCACAGCAGCTGCCCAAAATGAAATTTGGGGCTCAGTTAGTTAGGCAGTGGCATGCCACGGTTGGGGTATCCTTAAGTTAAATGTCGATTTGAGTCTTCCACGTAGTGGCCATACAATGCCCTATGGAGCAGCGACGGGCGTAGGCAACGCCTTGACCCTCCTCTAAAATCACAAATTTTTATTTTAATCTCTTTTGAAATAAATTGTTTAATAGTAAAATCATAAGATGAAAAATAAATTTCAATTTAATCCTTTCAAAATTTTAAAATAAAACCTCATCAAATACACTACTAGAAAAACCTAAAAAAATAAGGGTGAAAGTTAAAACGATGAAATAAGCTCTATTTATTTATGGAAAAATACTTCCTATATATATATATATATATATAGAATGTACATAAAGTGGTTTTTGGGAGAGTAAAATGACTATTTAACCTTCTAAATAAATTGAAATTCAAAATGAAAATCTTTGTCTATCATCCAAATATGTAATTACTGTACATAGTTTAACATGTAAAAAGTTAAAAAAAACATTTCTCTTACTTAAATATTTTGCATTTGGTGAAAAATCATTTTTCATCCAAAAAGTGTTTATTTTGCATTTGTTAGTGTAAAGAAAATCTATCAACGTTATTAAAAAATATGAAATTGGCAATTTGGTGTTAAAGAAAGTGTCCACTTTCTGCCCACTAAATTTGCGTGGTGACAGTTTTTATATTTAGGTGTTGACAATTTATTAAACTTTATATTTGGGCTATGTTGATTTCTTGGTAAACATCTAGCCTATTATAGAAGATCATGTTGCTATGGAGTATGAAAATTGATAATTGATTTGGATCAAAATTCCTCAAAGCAATCATTTGGATGATGAACTTTGATTGGATCATGATTCTGTGCTTCCAAGAGTCCATATGTATCTTATATGTTATTATATTGTATATTTTATTAATGAAATTACTATTTTATTGGGATTGTATTAGATCTTCAATTGTAAGAAAATCTTGAAATCATGTCTAGATATTTGAAAGACTTGAATAGGAAATTTTCTAAAATCAATTTCGAATCTTTTATGAGTTTTCTCGAAAATCTTGTTAAACTCAAGACAAAATCGAACCTAGCCCAGACCATATGGCCTGCCACACGGGCGTGTGGGTTGCCCGTATGAACCATACGACCATGTGCCATTGAAACACTAGGATTTTCACTTTTCACACGGCCTAGACCCTTCCACACTATTGTGTCTCCCTTGTAGCTTATTTTTTGAATTTTTTCACACGGCCATGTGCCCCTATTTCTTAAATTTTATAGTTTTACCTAGAATTTTATATTTTGTGCATATTAGTTCCTGAATGGTTTCTGAACTGTTTTTAGTGTTTAATTTATGCAATTAAGTACCTAATAGTATGAATAATGCCTAAATCCTTGATTTAAATGATTGTATTAATATTAAATATATATCCAATTGCATGAATTGTGAGTAATCATATTTATTGTATATTTACTTACGATTTTTCTTATAACATGCCTTAATACAATTTTTCGTATAACATGCCTTAAGACACCGCTAAATGGAACCTTTGAATGATTTTTCCATTGAGTTAATTGATTGAAAGCATATATATTGCTGTAATATTTGATTATTTTTTGTCGTAATATTTGTTTTGTTATGATTTGTTTTAAGCATGCCTTATTTTGTTGCATGGGTTGAGACAAATTGTAAAGGGAAGTTCTGGCATTCTATAAATATACAAATCTGGTGGTTCATCCACATATTATTTGACAACTTTTATCTGCAAAAATGTTGTGTATTTACAACCATCTATCAGCTTATTAACTTGCAACATGGGTGATTCGTCCACCCATTATCTGGCAGCTTTTCTCTGCAATTATTTTGTGTATTCACAACTATTTAACAAGATATTAACTTGCAACATTTGGTGGTTCATCCACAACCCGGTGTGTAGAATGGACAAGTTTTGGGGAACTTGTATGGTGTGTAGCAGTGGGGTAGGATTTTATCTATTAAACTGAATCCATTTGCATCCGTAAAGCGTGTGCTTAAAATTTTAAAATTTTCGATATGATATGGTATATGTGTTTTTGCTTATACATTGTGAAAATTGTTATGTTATTTTGATATATATACTGAAGTTGCTAAATGTGATTTAAGCTATGTAATTTGAATTAATATGCCAATCGGTTGCTTTGGTTGTCTTGTGATGGAACTCACACTGAGTTTTCATAGCTCACCCTCTTATTTTTCTTTTTTTCAGATAACTCACAAGGTTAAGACCCGAACTCGGCATTTGGAGGGCTCGACTCGAAATATTGATTTCTATATAAAAAGTATTTTAGATTGAATATTTTATAATTTCCGTTATTTGAAACTATATTAATATTATTGTGGCATGTGACTTAGCTTATGGTTTTTACTTAGGCATCCATGACATTTAAATCATTTAAGCTATTAGATTATGAGTTCTATCTAATTATGCATGAAACATGATTTTTATTAAAATTACGTTAATATCACTTTTTCGCTGCTAAATTGTAAATGTGTTTTGTTAAGAAAGTAATTCGGATTTTCAACTAAGTTTTCAATAGTAAACATCGTTATAATGAAGATGTTAAACTTAATTGTTTTTCTTAAAACTCCCGAGTTTTCCTAAAAAGAGACCAAAACTTCCTTCTAAAATAAACAAATGTTTGAAATTAATTGTTTTACTAAAACTCCGATAATTCTGTCAGGCCACTTTAGGTGGCCATTGTAATCTTTCAAATTCAAGTCTAACATATAGGCCGGATTAGGGAGATTACCACTACAGCAAAATTGACTTATAACGGCGTTTTTAGTGGCGTTTTTATATTAAACGCCGCCAAATTTAGACATTAACGGCGCTAACATTAAAACGCCGCAAAAGATTATACAATAGTGGCATTTTTCACAAAAATGCCGCTATATGTAAGCCTTTAGCGGCGTTTATCACAAAAACGCTACAAATATTTTTATCTCAAAACAAAAACGATGTCGTTTTTATTACAATATAAAAATTGGAAAAATTTAGCGGCACCTTTATAACAAACGCCGCTACAACCCGACTTATAGCGGCGTTTGTTATAAGAACGCCACGATAAGTCAGCCTTTCGAGGCGTTTTTTATAAAAACGCCACAAAATATTTTTATCTCAAAACAAAAACGACGTCGTTTTTATTACAATATAAAAATTAGAAAAATTTAGCGGCACCTTTATAAAAAATGCCACAAAATATTTTTATTTCAAAACAAAAAAGCGTCGTTTTATTACAATATAAAATTGAAAAAAATTACGGTGCTTTTATAAAAAACGCGCTAAAACTAAAGCGCGTTATAACAAACGTAAAATGTCTTCATGTTTAATAAAAATGACGTCATTTTTGTGGCACGCTTAGTATCGTTAGTGGCGTTTACGACAAACGCCGCAAAAAAAGTATGTATTACCGGCGCTTTCTAAAAAAACGCCGCAAAAATGATCGATGTTATTACTGGCGTTTTAGCCCAAAACGCCACAAAATGGAAGAAAAACGACTGCATTTTTTTTGGAATTTTTTAGTGGCGTTTATTGGAAAGCACCGCAATAGAGTTAAATTTTCTACTGAAACGGCGTCGTTCTTTTTCCATCCATTTTAATTGCTTAAGACTATTCTGTTCCCCCATTTTTTAATTTCCCGAAATCCCTAATCCCTAATCCCCTTTCGTGTTTCCCCTCCCAATCCCCAAATCCTTCTTCGATTTCTAGTGCGAAATACTTCCCCAATCTGATTACTTTCCCTAAATCCGTTTCTTTTGCTTTGATTTCCAGTCTCTTCTTTTTTTTTACAGTAAAAGAAAAGCTGCACCTTTATTTTCTTTTTTCTTGAATCCCCTTCTCGTTTGTCATCTTTTATTCGGAAAAAAACAAAACACCTTTGTTCTTGTTCATTTCGACGTTGAAAAAGCATTTCTCATCAAGAGAAGAAGATGAAGAAGAAGCTCTTAATAAATCTTGTGGTTTAATCTATTTGAGGTAAGTTTTGAGACACGAATCTCTTCTTTAATAATTTCGAGGTAGAAATATTTCTACAATCTATTTCTGTTTCTGTTGATGTTTTTATCTGAATAATTTCTGTTGAATAATTTTTGTACAATCTATTTCTTTAATAATTTCGAGGTAGACAGGAAGCTCTTAATAATTTCTGTTGATGTTTTTATCTAAAATTTTGTTCAATCTATTTCTGTTTCTGTTTCTGTTTAATAATTTCGAGGTAGAAATTTTTCTGTTGATGTTTTTATCTGAAATTTTGTTCAATCTATTTCTGTTTCTGTTTAATAATTTGGAGGTAGAAAATTTTCTATTGATGTTTTATCTGAAAGTTTAATTGACAATTTTATTTACTGATTAACTTGCAAAGTTTAGAGGTCGATACTCAACTTGAGCTCGTTAGAACATCTAATTTTAGAGGTATTTCATCCTGTTCATTTTCCAATTTGTGAATATATATATATATCCCTTTTTTTTGCTCAATTTAAATGTTGTAAATTGAAGTTTTAAATCATTGCAATTGAAGTATTTAATCATTGTGAATTGAAGTGTTAAAGTCTGCGTTGGTAAGTTTAATTGACAATTTTATTTACGTTAACTTGCAAATTTTAGAGGTCGATACTCAGCTTGAGCTCATTCGAACATCTAATTTTAGAGGAATTTCATCCTGTTCATTTTTCCAATTTGTGATTATATATCCCTTTTTTGCTGCTCAATTTAAATGTTGTAAATTGAAGTTTTAAATCATTGCAATTGAAGTATTTAAGCTCTTTGTGAATTAAAGTGTTAAAGTCTTTAATGGTATACCATCGTAAAGATTCTTCATCATATATAAACTCAATCTGCGTCAAATGATTAAGGACCTGAGATACCTATAGGACTGCAGAGGTATTTATGGGAGTTTCCCATTGTTTGAAATCTTGGTTACACTCCATTGTTCAATAAGACCTATTCTTTTTCATTTGTTCTTTCACATACCCTTTTTCTTTACTCATTTCTACTCAACATTTATTGAGCTAATATATAATATCATCCGGTTTTGATTATGTTTTACGGAGTTGTCCAATGACTTAAAAAATTTCCAGATTCTTAACTAAAGTACATTTTGGTGTTGTTACTGCTCCTTTTGTAAACTGTTGAATCCTGTTCGTGTAATCGTAATTTAAATAGTTTATTCATTTGAAATTGAGATGTTTTATTGTTGTAATTGAGGTCTAAATATGTTGTTAATTGAGGTGTTTAAATTGCTGTAATTTTCTCTCTTTATATTACGAAGATTGATTGAATTCGGTAATTATATTTTATGAAACTTGAAAATTAGTCTAAGTAGGTGATACAATTATACTTTCCTCCTAAATTAATTGTAACATCATACTACTTGGTTGACTAATGCTGACTTCGGCTATGAAAATTGTTAGTTGCAACATTGATGTTGTATCTATTGATGAATTTATAAAACTTACCTCGATAGAAACAGGTCTAATGCCTCTTCTTTTGATTTATAGAGCTCTTTGTGGGATAGATAGAAGATTTGATTGAGGCTCAAAGTAAAACATTGGATTGGTAAGTCTTGAAGTGATTCTTATCATTTTTGTTTCCATGTTCTTAATATGCTTTTACTATTCAATGAAATCACAATCACATTGCACTTTCTAATATGCTTTACTACGTACAACTATTTTCACTTTATAGTCCCAAAGCATTAAACTAAGATAATTTTAATTTGATTTTAAAATTTAATCTGATTAATTTGAACTCGATTTAGTTATAAAATGTCAATAGCTAAATTATTGGTAGATATTTTATCTAGATATGGTTTTACTTTATCATTGTTATCATCAATGTTAACTTACAATCTAACAATGGCAGATACTTAGCTGAATTATTGGCAGAGAAACATAAGTTGGTACCTTTTACCAAAGTTCGCCTCTATGTACCGAGCTTGTTAATCAAGGTTATTGATTTTTCCCCTTTTTCTTCAATATAAGATTCATTAGCACTTATCGTTGGTATCGTTGGATACTGGTTTTATTATATTTTGTTGAATGAACATCACAAGAAAAGTAAATCTATCTCGTATCTATTCATGTTATGCACTTCTCAAGGATGTAAATATAAATTTCATTTTACTATATTGTTATCTTAGATTCATCATCATGAGTGCATTGTCGGTTTGCTTCTTCCAAGAATAAATCTCTCATGTTAACGATATTGAAGTGAAATTGTAAACAAACAATGACCTAGTACAAACTGTCCACCTAGCTATAGTTGACCTACTATTAGCCTAAACTAGAAACATATGATTTTAAGTTATTACAGGCTGAATTGATCCTAGACTAGATGGTTGTACTATTAGTCTGACGGCATTCGCATTATGGTGTAGTAAACTTGCATTTCTTTTTGAATTTGGTTACTTATATTTAAATTTATATATTTTCTTTTAACACTATTAGACCGGCAATAATACGATATTCATGATCAATAACAGGACTAGTTTCAAAATATTATTAATAAAACAAGGATAGGCATTGGTCCAAACTCCAAATTTTAATTAGCATTTTGTAATTAATCAATAGTATTTGTTAATTCATGTGTTGTTTGTATTTCGCCATTACTACTTCCTCGCTCCCGCAACTATCGGATTGGATTTCTTGGTAATAACTTAATGTATGAAATCAATATTATTCTTATTTATATTCATTTTCTTGATTTATATTCATTTGATAGAAAAACATTAGATATCCAATTGTTACTCAAGATTATTAATCTTTTGTATTTCTGACTGCAGCCCTTGTTTCTTAGTGAGAGTGGAGTAGACCATCTTCTTGAAATTATTAAGGTACGTTTTTAGTTTAAAATTCAGATCAGTAACAGTTATATCATGATGAATTTGTCCAAACTGCTGTCTAAATTTCGGTTTATTATCCTGCTTGGTTGGTATATATGCTGTTTGTTCTATTGCTGTCCAAAAAAAAAAGATTCAAAGTATATAGGCTGAAAACCTAACGGGTTGCCTTATATCTCACTGTAAGATATAACGGATCCTCCCCAGGTGTAACAATACCACGTATGATGAATTTTAAAGAATTTATGTCTAAATTGCTATTTAATATTGTTGTTTATTATTAATAGTGTTTGAACAACCTCCAAATTGCTATCTAATCATGCCGCTTAGATTTTTTACAAGCTCCCGTATATTATTTTTTAAAATTAAAGGTGCAGTGCGATATATAAAAATAACATAAACAAAATATAAAAGTTAATTGTTAAAATATGGTATAAATATGACTAAAATCATGCATATAAGATGATATAAAATGGTAATAATATTTTGTTATCAAGATAATAATAATATTGATCATTATTTAAATATGTTTTATTATAAAATAAATTTTTAAAGAAGTAATTTAAAAACACAATGAATATATACTTAAATTTCTCTTATTTAAATTACATAAATTATTAATATAATAATATTAAACCTAGTATTTTATAAAAAAATTTTGAAATATATACTTACTAAAAGAAAATACATTCACAATGAATATAAATAATTGATTTTTCATATTCAGATAAGATAATTAGACAATCATTTATTCATATTTATAATTTTAAACTTGAATTAAAATTCATAATTTTTACATAAAATTTTGGAAAAAATGTTATTAATTATAAATGTTACATCAATTTCAAAGTTACCAAAGGGCAAAATTGAAATTTAAGTACTAACAAACATTTTGTATAACTTAAAACACATTGAACCCCTATGTAAAAACATTTACATTACCATTAGATTAAAAAGTACAAATCCCAATGTAATTCAAAACGAAATGAATTACCAATTTTAAGGACTTAAGAAAAAACTCAAAACTCCACGCATATAAGATGTTAAAATATAAAAATAAATTGTTAAAATATGTTATAAACTTTAATTTAACGATCAAAAGTATAAGAATTAAATTTAAAATATAAAAATTTATAACATATTTTAACAATTAACTTTTATATTTAAAACACAATAATAACATTGCATGAATCTCTTATTATATTAAATTTTTTAGTAATTTATGTAATTTAAAATTTAAATAAGTTATTATACCATAACTTACATAGCTTTCATCAAATTATTTAACTTACATAATACGTAACTTACATAATTTACATAATACATAACTTACATAATACTTGTATAGATAAAAAAAAAGATTCAAAGTATATAAATTTGGAAACTCCGACGAGTTGCCTTATATCTCACTGTTAGATATAATGGATCCTCCCTAGGTGTAACAATGTCACGTATGATGAATCTTAAAGAATACATAACTTAATTTTAAGATCAAATTTCATAACTTACATAAGTTTAAGATCAAATTTTATAACTTACATAATTTTAAGATCAAACTTCATAACTTACATAATTTACATAACTTACATAGTACTCAGTTATATATCTGATCATATCATTACTTACATAAGTTATAAATTAACAATTTAGCTATGTAATTTATTGTCAACTTTAGACTTCAACAACTACGAAATGGATAGAAGTTGGATGAAATTGTCAAGGGTAAGCAACGGCTATCAAAATGGAGTAGAAACTTTTCTGAATTTCGCATTTCAAAATGCAAGCCAAGAGAATATGATTTTTTGCCCGTGTAAGAAGTGTTGCAATATAAATTGGCATTATCGTGAAGTTGTCTACAAACATCTAGTTGTTGATGGTTTTGTCCGGGGGTACAAAAAATGGATTTTTCATGGAGAGTGTACATCTAGTGGAGCATATTCATCGATGAATCTAGGTTATCCTCATAGTGCTTACAATCAGAATGTTAGAGATGATAACATTGAAGGCATGTTGCGGGATGCTTTTAATATGCGCAGTGATGGTTTCGGGTCATTTCCACCTGACTTGGGTGCAACCGATGAATATAATTATGGTGGAAATATTTTCACCGAAGGGGGAAGAAGTGTACCTGATGAACAAATGGAGAAGCGGCGAGGTTCTACACGTTACTTGGTGAAATGAATGAAGAACTGTATGAGGGATCAAAATTTTCCAAACTAACGCTCAGTATTCGTCTTTTTCACTTGAAATGTTTGGGAGGATTGATGGAAACTCGTTGACAATCTGTTAGAGTTTCGCAAGTAATGTTCCGTTGTGAAAATCCTCAATCTTCCAAAGACATGAAGAAACTAATTAAGGATTTGGGCCTTGGCTACAACAAAATTCATAGTTGCCCAAATGACTGCATGTTGTATTGGGGCGATCGGATAAACCAACAGTGCTGTCATGTCTGCGGTCAATTCCGTTGGATTAATAAAAATACAGAGGATGGTAACGAGGAAGAGCACAATACACAATCAAGGAAGCAGCCAATTAAGATTTTGCGGTATTTTCGCTAATACCAAGGCTTCAACATCTTTTCATGTCGTCGAAGACAACTGAGTCAATGACGTGGCACCGTGATAGAAGAACCGATGATGGATTGTGAAGGCATCCTGCAAATTCTTTAGATTGGAAATCTTTTTAATCCAAATTTCCAAGCTTTGCAAGCAATCCTAGGAGTGTGAGGCTTGGGCTAGCATCTGATGGATTTAACCCTTACAAACTCATGAGCACAACGTCTGATGATTTGGTTCGTGGTGCTTGTTCCTACAATTTGCCTCAATGGGTTTGCATGAAATAATCATCTTTTATCTTGTCTATGATTATATCCGAGAGAAAGGGCCTGGAATGATATTGACGTCTACTTGTAGCCACTTGTTGAAGAGTTAAAACAACTATGGGCTGGTGTTCAGACATACGATGCAATGAGAAAAGAGAACTTTAATTTACGTGCGGCTTTGATGTGGACTATTAATGACTTCCCGGCTTATGCTAATTTATCTGGTTGGAGTACCAAGGGACGTTATGCTTGTCCGTGTTGTGCTGCGCAGACATGTTCGCAATGGTTATATAATGGGAAGAAGTTCTCTTACATGGGGCATCGTCGGTGGTTACCAAAAAATCATAGATTTAGATTTTAGAGTGCTCAGTTTGACGGTACTGAAGAGTTCAGAGAAGCTCCTTCGCAGATCGGTGGATCCGAAATATTCTTAATGTTGAAAGATATGAATTTCATTTATGGGAAGATGAATCAACCGGCCAACCCGCAAAGAAATAGAAGATCTAGGGATGAATCTGATGATGAATCTGATGAAGAGGATGATCCTAATGAGGCGGACTTGTGGAAAAAAAGTATTTTTTGAGTTGCCTTATTGGGAGCATCAGATTTTACGCCATAATCTTGATGTCATGCACATTGAGAAAAATGTCTGCGAGAACATCATTGGGACTATTTTGAATGTCGATGGAAAATCGAAAGATAATCTTCAGAGTCGACTTGATTTAGTCCACATGGGAATTCAGCGTGAGCTTCATCCCCAAGCACTTCCTAATATGAAATATCGATTGCCGCCTACTATTTTTTCAATGTCGAAGACGGAGAAAGAAGTGTTTTGTATGGTGTTGAAGGACATAAAGGTCCCGGATGCGTATGCATCAAATATATCGCGATGTGTGAGTCTTAAGGATCGAAGACTATATAGTTTAAAATCGCATGACTATCACATCTTGATGCAAGACTTACTGCTAGTTGCTATGCGGTGTTGTATGTCAAAAAAGGTGACGGCTTCTGTAATTGAACTGCCAAATATAATGAAAGGCATTTGTGGTAAAGTTTTGAATGTTCAAGAACTTGAAAGACTACAAGATCGAGCCGCATTGACTTTATGCAATCTAGAGAAGATCTTTCCGCCTTCCTTCTTCACTATTATGGTACACTTGTTAATTCATCTCTCGCGTGAAGCAATACTTGGTGGACCCGTTTTTTATCGATGGATTTATCCCATTGAAAGGTCTTACTTTATTTGCAAAATATTTCTTCATTCACCTCAATGCCTTTAGTTGTAACTTTTGATAATGTTGTATATTGTGTTTAGGTTCCTATCCAAATTGAAGTCATACTGCCGCAATAAGCGCTATCCGGAAGGATCAATTACCGAGGGCTACTTGGTAGAGGAATGTATGACTTTCTGCTCGAGGTATTTGGAAGATGTTGAAACAAGAATGAACAGACCAACTAGAAATGATGGGCTCACAGATCATAATTTTGCCGAAACTTATTTATTTCAAAGTTTCAGAGAACTGATCGGCAAAGTCAAAATTGCAGAATTAGACGATAGATCGTGGGTCCAAGCACATCGATACATTCTTTTTCATCACGATTCAATGGAACCATTTCGGAAGTAAGTTCTAGAATTTGATAAATACTCATCAATTATAATTTGTTTATCTTCTAACAAAGTAAAACTTTTTTGACTTTAGTGAGTACAAAAAAATATTAAGAGCTCGTTCACGATCCCGAAGATTAAATCGATGAGAAATTAATAAGTTGTTCGCAGAATCATTCCATGAATGGTTAAGCCAAATGGTATGCAATTTAAGTTTTCATTGACAAGTAATAATGTTTTCTCAGAACATTCATAATTACTCGATTTACTTTCAATTCCATAGGTTTGGAGTCGGAATGAAGTAAATGACGAAGTTAAATGGCTTTCACAAGGTCCAAACAGAATAGTGAAAAGATATAGTGCCTTCCTCATCAACGGATACAGATTTCATACAAGGTATCGCGAGAGATTGAGGAGAACCCAAAATTGTGGAATTGTGGTTAATTCTTCAATTACAAGTTATGCTAGTGCTAGGGACGAAGAATCACGCCGAGGGAAATCTAGAGTATTACGGACTTATTATCGACATCATTGAGTTGGATTATTACAGCAAATGCAAAGTTGTCTTATTTCGAGGTGATTGGGTGATGTGAATACGACTCATGAAATTAAAAACGATCAATATGGCTTTACAATGGTGAATTTCTCTCGATTGATTCACACAGAGAACAACCGATGGACGAGCCGTATGTGTTTTCTTCTCAAGTTAAACAAGTTTTTACTCGAATATCCAAGCGATGAGGGTTGGTACGTTGTACTTCAAACACCCTAGAGACTTGTTCGACATTGGCGGTGGAAGTAGAGATGACATAGTCGAAAGATCGAAACTTTGTCTTTCCGAACAAAACTTAAATGAAAATATCCTCGGTACTAGTCAACAATTTCAATGGGTTCGTCGGGATGTGGACGAAGATATTTACTGAAATATGATTTAGTAAGATTTTACGATTTATTATTTATATGTAATATTATAATTTTAATGTTGGTCATGTTATATAATTTAACTATTTTAAATGTACTATTATTATTGTTATTTGTTACTAAAATTTTGAACTATTTCATGTGTATTGTAGGAAAAATGCCTAAAAGACGATTACGAGATTTAAATATTGTCCACAATACTCCAAATTCAGAAGAAGCAAATAGTGTAGAGCAAACAGTTGTTGGATCTTCTACTCTGTCGGACATAGATGACGAGCCTCCAGAATTTTAAAGTAATGTTAAGTTTATTTTTCATGCATGTTGAATTTTATTATTGATTCATTTTTTTAATTTTAATATAATAATATATCATTTTTCAGCTGAAGGTGGTGGGACGCGCAGAGGTCAGGGATGTACTTTGCTTAAAGATTTATACGACTTAGAGCCTGTCGAGCGTGTTAAAGTAAGGGGAAACAATCATGGCCAGCCTGTTGGATTTGAAGCTCGACTGTTAGCAGACTATTTGGGCATTTTAGCACGAAATGCCAATATGTTGCCCATTAATTACTTAATCATGGCATCACATGCCTACCGCCAACAAAAATTAGGCTCGGATAATATTAAGGTAACAAAACGTGAATGTAATTTATAATACTTTGATTTAACTTTCGCTTATATTAACTTTTAAACTATTTTTGTTCAGAGAGATTTGCTTTAGAGGTCTCCGATGACTATGTTAAGAAGACTTTGGGTAAAAATGGAGAGACAATAAAAGCACGCTGAAAAAATAATATTTTAAGAAAGAAATAAGCCTCGACGAAAAATTAAGCAATGTTCCGCCGGGAATCTTGAGGTACCAATGGGAAGATCAAGTTAGATTCTGGAATTCAAAGAAAGGAGAGGTATTATGTACTTTTAAAGTCTTATAAATTTTTGGTTTATAATATTTATTATATACATAATTCAAATTCCATTATGTAGGACCATGAGCGAGTTGGAATAAGCAGCAAACAAAAATAAAAATTCACACACACGGCAGGTTCCAGAAGTTTTGCTCATGTAGCTGAGGCCAAGGTATTATAATTTATTATTTCTTTCATATATAATGACTTTATACTATTAAATTATATTTTTTCTACTATAATGTAGGAAGCTTCGTCTGGTCAAAAAGTTGGATGCCTTTAGCTTTTTGACATTATGCATAGGAAGAAGGATGGATCTTCGATGACATCCGAAGCTGGAAAAATTTTGGTATATTTACTTAATAAATTTTGATTTATTATAAATATTTATAATGTTTAATTACAATAGTTTAATTCATCGTTTGTAGTTTTAAATTTATAATTTTAAGTTATGTTACATTCCTTTTTATTATATATTTCGTTTCTAACTCTTTAATTGATTTATTAGGATAAACTAAAGGAGAAGAAGGCGGAGTATGAAGTGGTTGCTTCATCTGATAATTCTGTTAATCTCGAGGAGATTGATAACAGAATTATTACTGATGTTTTGGGTCTTGAAAGGTACGACTGCTTCGATTGATACTTCTGTTAATCTTGAGTATATTTATAACAGAATTATCACTAATGTTTTAGGTCTTAAAAGGTATGGTCGGGTTTGATGTCAAGGATCTGGTGTTACCCCGACCCAATATTTTGGATCCGGCTCCCAGCAATACATGTCTTCCGGGAGTCAATCTCGTGTTGAAGTTTAGAGACTAAAACACCAGATATCTCAGATGGAAGCAAGCACAGCTGAGCAAATTTCTCAGCTTAGAGCGGAGGCAGCAGCAAGGGAGGCAGATCATACTGCTCAACTTAGAGCGGAGGCAGCAGCGAGGGAGGCGAGGGAGGCAGAGCAAAACAAAAAGTATGAAGAACTTCAAAGAATGACTTGGACTATGATGAAATTGTTCCAAAGAATACAGAGGCCGCCATCTTAGACATTTCTTTTCTTGTTGTAAGATGATTTTTAATATTGTTACAATTAACATTATTGTAAGAATTGTTTGAATTATACTTCATTTATTATTGTAAGAATTGTACTAGTAATTTAATTGGAGCTTGTATATCATATATCTTTTATTAAATTTGAAGTATCGTTTAGATTTAATGCTTTTGGTGAGATTTAAATATTTTATTCTTTGTCTTGGGTTGAAATTATATGCAATTGTTCTTTGTTTTTGGTTGGTTTTAAGGTGGAGGGTAGGATATTAGAAAAAAGAGTATTGCAAATCATGCAAATTAGCGTTTTTAAAAAGCTACCGCTAAAAGTCCCCACCTTTAGTGGCTAAAAAGCGCAGCTAAAGTCCCCACCTTTAGCGGCATTTTTTAAAAAAGTGCCGCTAAAAGTCCCACCTTTAGAGGCATTTTTTAAAAAAACACCGCTAAAAATCCTCATCTTTAGCGGCGCTTTTTTGAGAAGCGCCGCTACAAACCAGGACTTTTAGCGGCGTTTTTTCACAATAAACGCCGCTAACTTTTGTAGCGCTTTCTTTAGCGGTGTTTTTTGCGGCGCTTTCAAAAGTTCACAAATACTATTAGTGGCGCTTAAAAATACCACTAAAAGCAAAAAAACGCCGCTAAAAGTCTGTTTTGGTATAGTGTACATTCCTAATTAGTCTTCCAATATGCCTTTGTTATACAAGACTTCAAAGAGGCTCAGGAGTCAAACCCATGCAATAACATTAAGGGCTAGTTTGGCAATGCTTTTGAAAAGTATTGTGTAAAAGTGTTTTTGAGAAGTGCTTTTGAAAAGTTTAATTTAAAATTTGAGTGTTTAGCATTGCTGTCAAAAAGTGCTTTTGAGAAATAAAATATTTATTTTAGACATGTTATTATCAAGTAACAAATATACATTTAAATAAAATTTAAATTAGTTAATATTATTATATTTTAGTCGAATATAAAAAAATTACTATAACTTGTTAATATTTTAATATATGAAATATAAATTTTAAATATTTTTAAGTAATAAATATTAATTACTTATAAAATTTAATTAGAATATATAAACTACATTTTAAATATTTATATATAACCATTAAATATTTGTAATTAGTATTTTAAAAATATTTTTTATTTTAATTAATAATTTTAACACATTTATAATTAAGCATAAAAAAAGGGAAAGAACTATGTTATTAGAAGGGTGAAAAAATAATTAAACACTAAAAGTGCTTTTAGGAGAGAAAAAGTTAAAAATTTTAACTTCTCCTTTTCAAAGTAAAAATTTAAATTTAAAAACAACTTTGATCGCATTAACTTTTCTTCTAAAAAATTTTGAAAAGCAAAAATATTTTTTTAAGCACAAAAGAATAGCCTAAGAAGATACAGTTGTGCAGTCATGAATGACGTTGACTACAGCTGAATTGTTAGGTATTGTCCAAACGCCACCATGGACCATTTGACAAAGCCTTTATATGACCCTCGATAGCATATTAAACTTCAAAAAGTAATAATCATTTTCTAAACCCAAAAGTTGAATAGTTTGTGATGGCTTCCAAATAGTATAAATCTTATTAACCAGAGCACCGTAACTAATCTTTCTCCCCAACAGTTTAAATTATGTCATTTTCACCATATTTTGCTCGTAAGTGAATGAACTCTCTTCGAGAATTTAATGGTAGGTACACCATCAATCTCTCTTTTAACTACATCTCCTTCTAGTAATTCAATATCTTCATCCTCAATACGGATATTTGACTCTACATTCATATTCATGGCAGTCATAAGTGTATATTGAAAAGAAATTTTCTTCGTCAGTGCCATTGGTTCCTCCACGACCATCCATTATCACCTAGTGGTTCATTCTCTCTTGTCCTAACTTTTTTTTGTGGCCCTCCCTACAACGGATGTAGGGGCTGGTTCTTTTCCTCGATCACCATCGTCATAAGAGGGAGAGCATTTTTAAGGGTCGACACACTCTTTATTTGTAATAACTTTATTTATTAGCTTTTTAAATACAACTCAAGTGACACATGTCATCGTACCAATTAATAATAAATTTTTTTCCGGTATATTAGCCTAATTACTACCCAATCTGAAGTTAACTCATGAATCAAATTATTTTTGAATTTTATTTTATTTTTAAAATTTTATTTTAAAAAATATTTTATCAATTACTGTTATTTCATTTTAAAAGAAAATAAGAGATTAGTCCTTTACATTCATTCACTCAAGAATAAATTAAAGATGGATTCAAAAATCTCAATCAATTGATTGAATATTTATACCTATTTGCTCAAATTAAAATATTTTTATTAGTGTATTACAATAATAGGATAAAGCCCAAAAATAAATGTGATTAGTGCGACTCAAACCTTGACTACACTTAAGATGGTGAACACGCTTGATCAAGTACTAACCCATATGTTAAGTTGGATCCCAATTTAAAATAAAAATAGTTTTTAATATTATTTATATTCAAAATATTGTAAATAATTTATATATAAAGTAAGGTACGTCGTCATTTTAGGAAATTTTTAGTTCGCGATGACGACAAATGGTATGGTTCATAAGTTACACATTAGCATTTTGGCTTAGATTAATGGTGTGGGTCCTGTTTGTTTAAATTACATATATTCTTTCAAATTAAATAACAAAAATAAAAATAATTGCTTAAAACATTTTCATTATTTGTTACAAACATAATAGTTTATATCTTTATAATTTTTAAAAGATTAAATTAAATTTTATAATTTTAGAGAAACTAAAATATAATTCAACCTTTATTAATTTAAAATTATAAAATTTTTAAAGAGTCAAAACAATAATTTTTTATTTTAGGGCTGGCCCTACCAACCCTCTAAATTTACCTATGAACATAATACATCTTTTAATAATAATGTTTAAAAATTAAACTCTTTGCAAACCAAAATAAAATTAAAAATTTAAAAATGTTTTCAAAATTAAAGGAATTTAAAATAAAAAATTAAATTGTAAAATTACAAAATTTTAGAACATAAATAAGGAAAAATTTTTAAAAAAGGGTGAGTAGCTGAAAAAAATTTAAAAATCCTAATGTCTTAGATTATTGATTTTCTTTTCTTTTCATACATTTAATTTAAAGTTTATTAATTTTGTTTTCTTCTCATACACATAAATATTATATTACCATGCACACATGATATGAGTGAAAATTTATGTAAATTAAAAATCTTATCACATGTATACATGTCACGAGATTAGAACTTTAGTTTGATAAACTGATGATCTTAGGCGCTTTCTTGAATTCAAATTCGCCAAAGTTAGCATTACTCTCGAAAAATGTAACTTCTTGCAAAAATACTCTAAGACATCAAAAACAAAGCGGAAGCAAACCTAAAAAGAATAAAGAACTTGTATCGAATAGAAAAGCCAAAAAAGTAATAATACACCAAGTGTTTGAGAAAATGCTCTAAAAAGTATTCTATTACTGTAAAGTATTGCAACTGAGTGGTTACAAATAAAAGGAAGACTTCTATTTATGGTTGAGCTCCCTTAGATCCAACAGTATAGATTGAATTACATCAACAGTTAATATCATTGCCTATCTATAAGATGAGAGTCCTAAAGGACTTAAAGTCTATATAATCTTATCCTTTAGGATTTACAATAATTACCCTGGTAAATTTAGTTTTACTAGAGTGTTTCATTGGGTCACCAATGCTTCAAATAGATGGACTTCTTCATATGTTTCATGGATCGGGCCAGTTCAAATAGGTTAAATGAGCTACATTTAATCATTTTACCTCTATCAGACGTTCTGAATGCATTCGTCACGGGCTTTGATTCGCAGCTCGTGACATATGCTTGTGGAAACCACAAATTTAGAATACAAACCTGTGTTTAAGAATAACATACATTAAATAATGAGACTTATGGTTTGAAACTAATAAATCATAATAACACATTAAGTATGTATGATATTAAAATAAAAATTAAATTAAATTATGTGTAAAATGACATTTAAACACATAAATACATCGATAAATAATATTAAATGCACTACAATTATTTATCATGATTTTTCATCAATTGTGAGTTAGTGTCAAGTTGACTTGTGACATCAACTCAATTAATAACATCATTAGTATATTATTAATATATATAAATGGTGAAGATAATAAATTGTATATATTAAAAATATGTATAAAAATAATAAAATAAGACTTAGGTTGAGTGATAAATTTAAAATTTTACTAATTCAAATGATGTGGGTTCAAATCTCACTGTATTATTTTTTTTTTTGTTAAAATGAAAAGGCTAAAGCACCTTAAATAATATGATTTATTTTAATTACGGAATAACATTTTCGTAATTTCTAATTGAGTTGGTATCTAGTCAACCCGTGACACTAACTCAATCAGGAGTTTTATAAATAATATATTTATATAAAAATTAGATAAAGCTTTGGTTGAAATAATAATGTTAAAAGCTTAAAAATTCGGGTAAAATACCCAAAAATACCAAAAAAAATAAATTATTTACGGAAAAGGTCCAGTTTCAAAAATATTTACGGAAAAGGGCCGTTTCACCCAAAAACGCGTCCACTTTAGCGCTTTGGGGATATACCGACAAAGCGCGCCCTGTATGGCGCTTTGTTGATAAATCACCAGAAAATCTTACCGACGTGGACGTGTTTTTGCCCTCTCTCCCCGTCCGATTACAGTATGATATTCTAAGGTTTCTGGGCTAGGGTAAAAATATATATAGGGTTTTAGGCAAAATATATTAGCCCAAAAAATTAATTGAATTTTTTTTACAGTTGTATGTGGCAAAATAATTTTGAGAAGACGTTTCTAAACAAACAGTGGCCAAAAAATGCTTCAAGAAGGATGCACTGTCAGCAAGAGTACTGAAAAGAGCTCCCACGTGGACGCTCTTTGCTACTGATAATCTGGGAAAATTATTTTGAGAAGCCGTTTCAATAAATAGTGGCCAAAAAGGTGCATCGTCATTTCGAAAAGAGCTGTTTTGCTATAGTAGTCTTCGGAAAATTATTTTGAGAAGACGTTTCAACAAACAAGGCCAAAACACTTAGCAGGTGCACTATCAAGAAGAGTCTTGAAAAGAGCTCTCACGTGGACGCTCTTTTGCTACAGTAGTCTCCGGGAGAATTATTTTGAGAAGAAGTTTCTGAACAAAAAGTGGCCAAAACGCTTCCAGCAGGGTGCACTGTTAGCATTAGTACTGAAAAGAGCTCCCACGTGGGCTCTCTTTTGCTACAGTAGTCTCCAAGAAAATTAGAATATAAATAAGGAAAATTTCATTCTCAGGTTGCATAAAGGAAATTGAGGCAAAAGAAAAAAAACTGAAAATGAGTGAACGTATTAATGCTGTTATTTGCTATGATGGTGAGGTTTGTGACATCGAAAATGGTGTTATTTTCTTATCAGAGAACACAAGGCAACTGGGTTTTAATAGGAACGTCAATTTGGTAGAACTTCGCAAAAGAATTAGGCGTAAAATATTCAGAACAATACCAATGAAAGTTCAGTCTATTAAGTATAGATTTTGCGCTTCGGTTGATCCGGTGAGATATGACTCATTCGACATCAAAGGTCCTCAGAGCTTTGAGGCAATGGTGGAGACTCATCTTACCAGTGGATCATCTTACCTCGAGGTATATGTACAGTTTTCATCTCCAAGTGATCTTTCTGCGACCTCAACATCTACTATTGTTCGAGGGGAATACACGACCCCAAGCCGACACTCTGTTAGTGGGAGGCAAAACACAGAAGTGCCCATGTTCGGTGGTAGTATGGAAAACATAACCTCTGCACGACACTCGGTTGGTGGATGGGACATGCATATCCATCCTTCGATGTTTGATGATAGAAATACGTATTGGGGGACATCATCAACTTCTAGTGGTTGGCAATCCACATATTATTGGAAACGTTACGAAAGATGTTTAAGGAGGGATAATGTACTCCCCACGACATCCACCGGTGAGAGGCCCTCGTTTGTTGCAGGTTATGAAGGGTCAGACGATGAATCCGATGTGGATCCACCTCGAGCCCGGTCCGATGGTGCAGAAGTTTGATTATTTTCTGAACTGGAGCCTGTTCCAATTGTACCTGAAGATGTTGAGGGCGGTTCAGACGAAGAAGAAGAAGATCCACTATTCAGGGCGTATTCGCCTCCAGTTCGCATGCATAATGTCAATCTATCTCAAAATGATACATTAGAGTTTCCTGAGCTACCACACCGGACGCATGACCGTACAACTTCTTCGTTGGATTCGGACCAATTAGAGGTTGGTAACCAGTTTTCCAACAAGAATACTTTTCTTGCTGCATTGACACAATACAACATCAGGAACGGGGTTAACTACAACGTGGTTAATCCAAGCTCGATAAGTACGAGGCGAAGTGTGCAGTGCAAGACGATACATGTTCATAAAAAATCATGGCCTCGCTGAGGAAAAGGACAGGCTTGTGGGAGATCAAAAAGTACAAAAGTCCACATACATATCTTGCCGGTACAGTACCACTATGTGTTCAATGTTTTTGAATAATACTAATATTATGTAATGTTGCATTATTTAACGTACTTTGTTAACAGGTGTTACACAAGATCATCTGAAGATGGATTCAGACACGTTGGCTGACTTAATAATCCCGACGGTGAAGGTCGATCCCAATACTACAGTGCTTTACCTTAATTGGCAATATTTGTAGCCAATTGGGGTACACGCCCTCTTACAGAAAGGCTTGGATAGCCAAGTAGAAGGCGTTAGAAAAGTTGCATGGTCGGTGGGACGCTTCATATAATGAAGTGTGGCAGTGGTGTCAGGTGCTGGAGAGATATGTCCCAGGTAGCATAACAGACCTTGAAACAGAACCGACGTACTACAAAGATCGTTTGCTCTGTGGATGCGCAGTGTTCAAGCGTCTGTTCTGGTCATTTAAGCAATGTCAAGATGCCTTTATATACTGCAAGCCATTGGTACAAATTGACGGTACCTTTATGTATGGTAGATATATGCATCGGCTATTGCTAGCTGTGGCACAAGACGGCTGTGGGAGAATCCTTTCGATTGCATTCGCAATAACATCGGGGGAGTCACTTGATGAC
Organism: Gossypium rotundifolium; assembly: GCA_025506655.1. Taxonomy (NCBI): domain Eukaryota; kingdom Viridiplantae; phylum Streptophyta; class Magnoliopsida; order Malvales; family Malvaceae; genus Gossypium; species Gossypium rotundifolium. The sequence continues at coordinate 8,975,897 of CP106725.1, read as the reverse complement.
TGGGACTTCTTCCTATCTAGGTTAAGGAGGCATGTCTGCCCCAACCTGATATATGCGTTATATCGGATAGGGGCCCTGGAATACTAGCCGCAATAAAGCGCTAGGGAAGCCTGTGGCATCGCACACACCATCGAATTGCCTAAGGCATGTTGCATCCAACTACTACGGGCAACATCAATCTAAAAGTTAGCGACGGCAAATGACCGATATGGGTATGTAATATCTATTAATATAATTTCGTTTGTAATATTCAATTTATTCTCAATTGAAGAGTGGTATGTAATATTCGCTATCAACTTATATTGGCAGGGTACGAGATCAATAAGGACCATTTTCAGGAGATGTTTCTGAGTTTACGCTCAGATAATGAAGAAGGCGCAAACTACCTGTGCAATATTCCTATCGAACAATGGACACAAGCATACGTCGGCGGCTTACGATATGGTCATATGACCACAAACCTGGCTAAATGTATAAATTCTATTCTAAAAGGAACCCGTCATCTGCCGATTACATCGGTTGTGCGAGAGACATATTTTCATTTAGTGGCACTATTTCTAAAGCGAGCAGCGAGTTATAGAGGGTAGATGCAAGGAGGCCATGTATGGAGCCCAAAGGTCTTGTAATAAATAAACAGGGGGAAGGCACGGGCCAACACCATGCACATAGTGTGTCACGATCGCGATAGCCTATGGTTTTGTGTCACGGAGTTTGAGACCGAACCAAGGTATTGTTGGCG